>CM077115.1:486783351-488248594 GCA_039619475.1 Icerya purchasi
GTGTTTGTAATATGTCTTATAATTATCACATAATTTCCCACACACACCATTCACACAATTATAATAATCTATGAAATTAAGTTCTTCTTAATTATAGAAGATTGTACACCTTTACATTTTTTAATTTCTCTATCAATAATATTTATAGAATACATTTTTGGACGCAATCCAACAAATTCACTAATTGGAGTACTATTTAATTCATCCTTAAATACACCAAGCTTTTTTTTATTTTTTAGTGAATAACATGGGTGACTTTTTGGATAATCACTTGTATCAAAATACTGAGCATTATCTTTAATATCTTTATAAAAATCAAGCGTTTTAAGTTCATAAATAAGTGAATCAGTATCACAGTATAAAAGATTAATATTCTTATACATTTTACTCATTATGTTGTAATGAAAATCAAACATTTTTAATTTGCTAATATCTAAAATAGACATACCAATGTAAATAGGCTTATTAAATTTAATCGTTGAAGGATTTAAATGCACTGCAGCCAATAATGGTTGTTCACTAAATATTGTTCGATCCTTAAAATTAATTTTTCCAACTAGTTTAGTAAATTTTACTTCGTTTATAATAAGCTGCATATTAATTCTATGCCTAACGTTTTCCATCATTTTACCAAAAACGCTGTTGTTCATAAGCTTCCAATAGTTCTTCTCAAACTCATTAGTAGCTTGTTGCCGCTGTAGAGTGTTTAAATCAATATAAGGCTTCAACCATGCTGACTGATTGAAACAAATGACTCGATGCACACGTGTAGTTTTAGTCCTAATTCAATTGCCTGTTTAAGATTTCTGTAGTGAATAATATAATTGTACTTATTTTCTAATGTATTAACTAATTTCACACATTTTCTAATTGATTTGGCTTCAGGGCATAGAGGTAAATCATTGTGTGCTAAATGTAAATCTACTGGATACTCCAAATCCACATCGAGTACATAACCAATGGATCCATCATCAGCTATCTCCATAATATTTAATTCTATTATTTCTTTCTGACTAAGCCATCTGAAACCATTCATAGGAAGAGGTTCACTCATGGCCCAACCATAGAGGTTATTTGCATCCAAATATGCTATGAAAGTGTTATCTGTACCATTTCTTCCATCATTATCATCATTACTGTGACTATTACTACAGCTGTTAGTGTATGAATTGTTCGCTCTGGCATAACGTTTCACACACTGACACATACCACCACGTATTCCAGCTTCAAAGAATAAAACCATATCATAATCAGTTAGGAGCTCCAATTGAACCTTTGTCAACTTCAACATTGCTTGAAATGCCAATCCAGGAGCAGTAAAACTCCATGCAGGATCCAATTTGTAAATTTTATGGCAAACGCTTCTAAAGTTTTCAAAAACATCTGCTAATAGAAGCACATCTGTCTTTAGATATATATCACTATACTCCCCTAGTGTTTGAACATTTAATGCATCCCACACATTTAATGCATGTGAGTAATCTTCTTCACTAATATTTGATTTTGTCAGGAAATTATAGAAATGCTCCTTTTCAGGCAAACTTGTTTCTTCCAATTTTTCCAATGATGACACATATGAATAAGGGAAAACACCCTTTCTACGGAATAAAGGAAGTAAATCAGGCGATACAATGTTTCTAATGGTATGATGAAGGGAACTATCGGGTAAATAACTAGCTAGCTTCTCAAGGCTTGATGCCATGAAACGGAATGTGTCAATGAATCGTATTTTCATTTTTTCTGAAATATGCTTTGAAAATGATATGTAGCGTTCTTCACTATTCGGTATCACCTCGATGTCCTGATCATCGTATGCCAAATCCTTGATAAATAAATGAGCGTCATATCCACTCAGATTATGAATAAATACAGGAACAAAGTTGGGAAGCTGGTATTCTAAATTACATTTTGAATGCGCTGCACCTCGAAATTTTCCGCTTAGATGGTCATGATCTGCGACTTTATCATTATTTAGAGGTTCTTCACAAATGTGGCATAGCGATGAAGTATCATATTCTTCCAAATCCACAGGCGTCCACTGCAATGGAATGTTTTTCTGATAAATCTTTTCTATTTTTCGCACATCTTCTACTAACCAATCACAGAATATTTTAGTTGCATTATGGCCACGATACATTTTAGGCTCCAATGTAACATTAAAGCTGGAACTTTTTTCACATCTTGACACAATATAGTAGCAAAAGCTAAACGCTTCATGTTGCTGTATGGGGGTGGTACTACATGTTTTTTCCGGCTTGTTTTGAATATCACAATATGAACCATCTTCCATGTGTTGCCGCTTACATGTCTGCATATTTCCATCCTGTTGCGGACTTTTTCGACGCCTACCACCAATTTCTATACCATCATCACCATTATCACTAATAATTTCTCCATCATTAACATCATTATCACATGAGTCATCGTTTAGAGGCTTCAGGATACACTCGATGTCAGCAAATATTACGAATGGTATAAATTCTTGCTGCTTATATTGTTGGAATTTCAATATTTTATTATTCTCCGTTGGCATAACAACTGTGGCAGGAGTATTGATGGAGCAATGTTGTATATGAGCCAGATACTTAGCATGGTCTTGAACATACCATAAGCAACGACGGCATATAAACATGCGATTATGATTGTTGGTAATTTGACGTGATACTAGTTTACATAAGTTCTTTATCCAACAGTAATGTGATTTATCACCTTTGGTTATAAGCAGTAAATCAGTATGATCTTTTTGTTCAATCTTTGTGATTCGGAGGGGATATACATTATTTTTCTCATCCAAACCATATACATTAACAGATGTTTGGAGGTTATTCTTTTCAAATGTGGACACATCGTCCAATGATGTAGGAAAAGATATACCACTCCAATTATATTTCTTTAACAATGATGTATTCCGCACATAATTGCTTGCATATTCTGGATGATTCACCTTAATATATTTTGTCAACATTGAATATTTGAAACACATCTGATCATCGTTTTTCACATTAATAATAGCCTTTTTCGATGCAATACAGGATGGTAGTTGAATATACGATGATGCACGGCTTAGAACATTCCGATAGTTGAGACGAATTTCAAGATATTCGATTTTCTTTAATCTCCAACCAGATCCTGTTGCATGTTGAAGTCTATCAGCAAGACTAATAATTTTTCTGCAATCTTCCTTGTACCATGCAGAAATATCATCACCACGAATGAGTAACTGCGCATTGGTTGGGAAGTGAAATGGCATATCAATACAATTCACGAACCCAACTCCTCTGATGAATGAACATTGTAATGTTAGATTTACTTTTACTCCAACACCGATTCTTCTTTTAATTATCTCGATCACTGTAGAAGTATTGTTAGACAAGTAATTTGCAATATCCATCTGACATTTATTATTGTTTATAATACGATATGTTGCAAAACGCTTGGAATAACGCTTGCTGACATTTTGAATAGAAATATCATGTTGTACAGCTGCTGACGACATTTTCATAAATAATTTTAAATCCAATTACAAATTAAACACAAGACAAACTTGAATGCAGGAGAAAACACGTCTGATCACTTCAATGGTCAGCACATAAATCAACAAATACCACCATTGACACATTGTTTTATACTAAATTAATACAAAGAGTTGATGCAAAATAACTAATATTAATTAAAATGAGTATAACTTAAGCATAGGAGAAAGACATCTATAATCACTTGTTCTGGCACAGTGGATGATGATGATGATGATGCTGATGACGACGGTAATCTAGCACGTTCACCTTCATCTACCTTCACTTTTCCCTTCACCACTACCCCCATCCGCCATCGAGCAACATCGATAGAAAATTCTAGAAAATGCTACCGCAATCTGTGTGTGCGCACACTCACGTCTCCGACTCCCGCTCTACATCAATGAACACAATGAGTACAAGCAGCTTGAGCGTACTATCCCCAGATAAAAAAACTGTTGCTGCTGTAGCTGGTGATGGAGGTGATGGTGTTGCTAGTGCTTGAGGAAGAGGAAAGGAGTTCTCAAATACTAGTTGGAAAAAAAAAATTGCTTTACATTTTCTGTACGCACCCATGCATACATATTTGCTATTATTACACAGATCGCGTTAATTTTTTTTAAATAATTATTTCCTCTAACGTGTATTGAAAATCAGGAACACCTCCTCGCTAATCGA
This sequence comes from Icerya purchasi, assembly GCA_039619475.1. Taxonomy (NCBI): domain Eukaryota; kingdom Metazoa; phylum Arthropoda; class Insecta; order Hemiptera; family Monophlebidae; genus Icerya; species Icerya purchasi. Next base: position 486,787,542 of record CM077115.1, read on the forward strand.
TTAAATAATAATAATCTACTAATAAATCGATTTTCATTATTATATTTATTAGAAATAATTAAATACTCGCTAATGTACCATGCTTCTTCCCTACACAATCCTACATAGATATTCGTCATTATTATTATCACACGATTCATGCTAAAATTTGAAAATTCGTTATTCCAAGGGGGAAAAGGGGTAAAATCTCCGGAAACTGCTTAAAACGTTCGAATTTCGATACTTAGAACCCAAATTTTAAAGGAATTTTTTCCAGCATGTTCCCTTCTTACACTTTATTTTTAAAAAAAAATTGTAAAATCGCGTAATATTACACTAGTATTAATACAGAAAGACGTGTGCGAGTGTACTGCAAGTCGTAATAAATCGAGAGGAACACGATTATGACGCAGTTATCAATGAAGCTGTGCGAATACTACCGATATTATTATTATTATTATACTTTGTTTTTACTTTACACAACATAGTACACACGCACATTCCAGATCGCAATGAAAAGGAGGTTAGCGATGAACTTGTACGAATACTATCTACATTTGCTTTTACTTTATGCAACATTGTACACACACACACACACACACACACACACTCGAAACTGCGATTAATAGGAGGTTAGCAGTGGACCTGTACGAATACTATCAACACTATTATTATTACGCAATCGCATAAATCTTTTAAATTAGTTCCTCTAACGCGTATTGAAAATCAGGAACACCTCCTCGCTAATCAATTAAATAATAATAATCTACTAATAAATCGATTTTCGTTATTATATTTATTAAAAATAATTAAATACTCGCGATGTACCGCGCTTTTTCCCTACACAATCTTACATAGATATTCGTTATTATTACATAGTCCGCGTTAAAATTTGAAAATTCATTATTCTGGGGGATGGAAGGGGTAAAATCTCCAGAGACTGCTTAAAACGTTCGAATTTCGATACTTAGAACCCAAATTTTAAAGGAATTTTTTCTAACATGTTCCCGTCTTACACTTTATTTTTAAAAAATTTGTAAAAAGACGCGTGCGAGTGTACTGCAAGTTGTAATAAATCGAGAGGAATATGATTATGACGAGGTTATCAATGATTCCAGTGCTCTGTTCTCATCTAATCTACAGAAAAAAAGAAAAAAGAAAATATAATAGGAAGGACTGTATGTGAAAATAGTGTCCAGCTCTAATGTCGTTACGTCTATGGTATAGCGATTGAGAATTCATAATTAACTCGATTGCAGTAAGAGTCGTTTTAAATTGATCTTCAATGAATTTCAGGAGGCAGCGAGTGAATGTTCTTTCCCAACATTAACAGCGGATTTATTAGTGGTGTTAAATCATTCAATTATTATTGTATTTTACACTACTAATGGAACACATCGTAAATTTAAATCAATTAAAAATTTTAATAACAATAAGCAAAAATTTCGATCATACTTGTGTAGATCACCAGCTGACTGCTGCTTCTGCTCAGAATACATTTTTTTCTTTTTCCGATATAGTTTATAAAAATAAATTATTACTCCTGCTGTAAATTATTTCCGAGTGTAATATGAGAGATATCGTAGGGAAATGAAAAAATATATTAGATTCATAAATAATCTCGTTTATTCAAATTTACAATTATTTTCCTCATTTCCAACCAATTGTAACCAATTTCCCACTATTTCTTAACATGTTTTAGACCTTTTTACGCTATTTTTTTTCAACAATTTACACTATTCCCCATCATCATCCTTGTGTTTTAGTACTTTCACAGAATTTTATTCAATTTTTCACTAAATTTCCACTATTTCCTAGCATGGTTTAGACTTTTTTGCACTATTTTTCAACAATTTACGTTATTCCCCATCATTGTTCTTGTGTTTTAGCCCATTTCACACAATTTCACACAATTTTTTCTCCATCTTTACCAGTTTGCATCAATTAGACTCTCTCAACCAGTGAATGTGTGCGGCGTTAGAATAAGCGAAGTTAGAATTATAACTAAATGTAAGGGAATCCCCCACAATGTCACCAAAAATTAAATTACTTTCGATCATTAAAGACAGTGCATTTTTAATAATAATCAAATTAGTAACGTAAATTACAGAGCCGGCTATTCTATTCATAGTGAAAACCATGAATTATACACTGTAAAACAACATAAACTAGCGATATTTAGACTAGATGATAAGCGTGTAGTGTTAACTAATAACATCGATACAGCGGCTTCAAGACATGTAGATTTAAAAAATGCCATAAAAATTGAGGAAAAAAAGTAGTTAAAGACGATTCGTACCTTTTAATTTATTCAATGCAGCTTTATTTCTTCCTCATTTATTTATTGTTTCAGTTTATTTAATGCGCGCGTGAGGGGGACTGCAGGTGGAGAAGTTTCTCTAAAATTCTCTCAAATTTTACCTCGTTGTACCCCTCACGCGCGCATTAAATAAACTGAAACAATAAATAAATGAGGAAGAAATAAAGCTGCATTGAATAAATTAAAAGGTACGAATCGTCTTTAACTACTTTTTTTCCTCAATTTTTATGGCATTTTTTAAATCTACATGTCTTGAAGCCGCTGTATCGATGTTATTAGTTAACACTACACGCTTATCATCTAGTCTAAATATCGCTAGTTTATGTTGTTTTACAGTGTATAATTCATGGTTTTCACTATGAATAGAATAGCCGGCTCTGTAATTTACGTTACTAATTTGATTATTATTAAAAATGCACTGTCTTTAATGATCGAAAGTAATTTAATTTTTGGTGACATTGTGGGGGATTCCCTTACATTTAGTTATAATTCTAACTTCGCTTATTCTAACGCCGCACACATTCACTGGTTGAGAGAGTCTAATTGATGCAAACTGGTAAAGATGGAGAAAAAATTGTGTGAAATTGTGTGAAATGGGCTAAAACACAAGAACAATGATGGGGAATAACGTAAATTGTTGAAAAATAGTGCAAAAAAGTCTAAACCATGCTAGGAAATAGTGGAAATTTAGTGAAAAATTGAATAAAATTCTGTGAAAGTACTAAAACACAAGGATGATGATGGGGAATAGTGTAAATTGTTGAAAAAAAATAGCGTAAAAAGGTCTAAAACATGTTAAGAAATAGTGGGAAATTGGTTACAATTGGTTGGAAATGAGGAAAATAATTGTAAATTTGAATAAACGAGATTATTTATGAATCTAATATATTTTTTCATTTCCCTACGATATCTCTCATATTACACTCGGAAATAATTTACAGCAGGAGTAATAATTTATTTTTATAAACTATATCGGAAAAAGAAAAAAATGTATTCTGAGCAGAAGCAGCAGTCAGCTGGTGATCTACACAAGTATGATCGAAATTTTTGCTTATTGTTATTAAAATTTTTAATTGATTTAAATTTACGATGTGTTCCATTAGTAGTGTAAAATACAATAATAATTGAATGATTTAACACCACTAATAAATCCGCTGTTAATGTTGGGAAAGAACATTCACTCGCTGCCTCCTGAAATTCATTGAAGATCAATTTAAAACGACTCTTACTGCAATCGAGTTAATTATGAATTCTCAATCGCTATACCATAGACGTAACGACATTAGAGCTGGACACTATTTTCACATACAGTCCTTCCTATTATATTTTCTTTTTTCTTTTTTTCTGTAGATTAGATGAGAACAGAGCACTGGAATCATTGATAACCTCGTCATAATCATATTCCTCTCGATTTATTACAACTTGCAGTACACTCGCACGCGTCTTTTTACAAATTTTTTAAAAATAAAGTGTAAGACGGGAACATGTTAGAAAAAATTCCTTTAAAATTTGGGTTCTAAGTATCGAAATTCGAACGTTTTAAGCAGTCTCTGGAGATTTTACCCCTTCCATCCCCCAGAATAATGAATTTTCAAATTTTAACGCGGACTATGTAATAATAACGAATATCTATGTAAGATTGTGTAGGGAAAAAGCGCGGTACATCGCGAGTATTTAATTATTTTTAATAAATATAATAACGAAAATCGATTTATTAGTAGATTATTATTATTTAATTGATTAGCGAGGAGGTGTTCCTGATTTTCAATACGCGTTAGAGGAACTAATTTAAAAGATTTATGCGATTGCGTAATAATAATAGTGTTGATAGTATTCGTACAGGTCCACTGCTAACCTCCTATTAATCGCAGTTTCGAGTGTGTGTGTGTGTGTGTGTGTGTGTGTACAATGTTGCATAAAGTAAAAGCAAATGTAGATAGTATTCGTACAAGTTCATCGCTAACCTCCTTTTCATTGCGATCTGGAATGTGCGTGTGTACTATGTTGTGTAAAGTAAAAACAAAGTATAATAATAATAATAATATCGGTAGTATTCGCACAGCTTCATTGATAACTGCGTCATAATCGTGTTCCTCTCGATTTATTACGACTTGCAGTACACTCGCACACGTCTTTCTGTATTAATACTAGTGTAATATTACGCGATTTTACAATTTTTTTTTAAAAATAAAGTGTAAGAAGGGAACATGCTGGAAAAAATTCCTTTAAAATTTGGGTTCTAAGTATCGAAATTCGAACGTTTTAAGCAGTTTCCGGAGATTTTACCCCTTTTCCCCCTTGGAATAACGAATTTTCAAATTTTAGCATGAATCGTGTGATAATAATAATGACGAATATCTATGTAGGATTGTGTAGGGAAGAAGCATGGTACATTAGCGAGTATTTAATTATTTCTAATAAATATAATAATGAAAATCGATTTATTAGTAGATTATTATTATTTAATCGATTAGCGAGGAGGTGTTCCTGATTTTCAATACACGTTAGAGGAAATAATTATTTAAAAAAAATTAACGCGATCTGTGTAATAATAGCAAATATGTATGCATGGGTGCGTACAGAAAATGTAAAGCAATTTTTTTTTTCCAACTAGTATTTGAGAACTCCTTTCCTCTTCCTCAAGCACTAGCAACACCATCACCTCCATCACCAGCTACAGCAGCAACAGTTTTTTTATCTGGGGATAGTACGCTCAAGCTGCTTGTACTCATTGTGTTCATTGATGTAGAGCGGGAGTCGGAGACGTGAGTGTGCGCACACACAGATTGCGGTAGCATTTTCTAGAATTTTCTATCGATGTTGCTCGATGGCGGATGGGGGTAGTGGTGAAGGGAAAAGTGAAGGTAGATGAAGGTGAACGTGCTAGATTACCGTCGTCATCAGCATCATCATCATCATCATCCACTGTGCCAGAACAAGTGATTATAGATGTCTTTCTCCTATGCTTAAGTTATACTCATTTTAATTAATATTAGTTATTTTGCATCAACTCTTTGTATTAATTTAGTATAAAACAATGTGTCAATGGTGGTATTTGTTGATTTATGTGCTGACCATTGAAGTGATCAGACGTGTTTTCTCCTGCATTCAAGTTTGTCTTGTGTTTAATTTGTAATTGGATTTAAAATTATTTATGAAAATGTCGTCAGCAGCTGTACAACATGATATTTCTATTCAAAATGTCAGCAAGCGTTATTCCAAGCGTTTTGCAACATATCGTATTATAAACAATAATAAATGTCAGATGGATATTGCAAATTACTTGTCTAACAATACTTCTACAGTGATCGAGATAATTAAAAGAAGAATCGGTGTTGGAGTAAAAGTAAATCTAACATTACAATGTTCATTCATCAGAGGAGTTGGGTTCGTGAATTGTATTGATATGCCATTTCACTTCCCAACCAATGCGCAGTTACTCATTCGTGGTGATGATATTTCTGCATGGTACAAGGAAGATTGCAGAAAAATTATTAGTCTTGCTGATAGACTTCAACATGCAACAGGATCTGGTTGGAGATTAAAGAAAATCGAATATCTTGAAATTCGTCTCAACTATCGGAATGTTCTAAGCCGTGCATCATCGTATATTCAACTACCATCCTGTATTGCATCGAAAAAGGCTATTATTAATGTGAAAAACGATGATCAGATGTGTTTCAAATATTCAATGTTGACAAAATATATTAAGGTGAATCATCCAGAATATGCAAGCAATTATGTGCGGAATACATCATTGTTAAAGAAATATAATTGGAGTGGTATATCTTTTCCTACATCATTGGACGATGTGTCCACATTTGAAAAGAATAACCTCCAAACATCTGTTAATGTATATGGTTTGGATGAGAAAAATAATGTATATCCCCTCCGAATCACAAAGATTGAACAAAAAGATCATACTGATTTACTGCTTATAACCAAAGGTGATAAATCACATTACTGTTGGATAAAGAACTTATGTAAACTAGTATCACGTCAAATTACCAACAATCATAATCGCATGTTTATATGCCGTCGTTGCTTATGGTATGTTCAAGACCATGCTAAGTATCTGGCTCATATACAACATTGCTCCATCAATACTCCTGCCACAGTTGTTATGCCAACGGAGAATAATAAAATATTGAAATTCCAACAATATAAGCAGCAAGAATTTATACCATTCGTAATATTTGCTGACATCGAGTGTATCCTGAAGCCTCTAAACGATGACTCATGTGATAATGATGTTAATGATGGAGAAATTATTAGTGATAATGGTGATGATGGTATAGAAATTGGTGGTAGGCGTCGAAAAAGTCCGCAACAGGATGGAAATATGCAGACATGTAAGCGGCAACACATGGAAGATGGTTCATATTGTGATATTCAAAACAAGCCGGAAAAAACATGTAGTACCACCCCCATACAGCAACATGAAGCGTTTAGCTTTTGCTACTATATTGTGTCAAGATGTGAAAAAAGTTCCAGCTTTAATGTTACATTGGAGCCTAAAATGTATCGTGGCCATAATGCAACTAAAATATTCTGTGATTGGTTAGTAGAAGATGTGCGAAAAATAGAAAAGATTTATCAGAAAAACATTCCATTGCAGTGGACGCCTGTGGATTTGGAAGAATATGATACTTCATCGCTATGCCACATTTGTGAAGAACCTCTAAATAATGATAAAGTCGCAGATCATGACCATCTAAGCGGAAAATTTCGAGGTGCAGCGCATTCAAAATGTAATTTAGAATACCAGCTTCCCAACTTTGTTCCTGTATTTATTCATAATCTGAGTGGATATGACGCTCATTTATTTATCAAGGATTTGGCATACGATGATCAGGACATCGAGGTGATACCGAATAGTGAAGAACGCTACATATCATTTTCAAAGCATATTTCAGAAAAAATGAAAATACGATTCATTGACACATTCCGTTTCATGGCATCAAGCCTTGAGAAGCTAGCTAGTTATTTACCCGATAGTTCCCTTCATCATACCATTAGAAACATTGTATCGCCTGATTTACTTCCTTTATTCCGTAGAAAGGGTGTTTTCCCTTATTCATATGTGTCATCATTGGAAAAATTGGAAGAAACAAGTTTGCCTGAAAAGGAGCATTTCTATAATTTCCTGACAAAATCAAATATTAGTGAAGAAGATTACTCACATGCATTAAATGTGTGGGATGCATTAAATGTTCAAACACTAGGGGAGTATAGTGATATATATCTAAAGACAGATGTGCTTCTATTAGCAGATGTTTTTGAAAACTTTAGAAGCGTTTGCCATAAAATTTACAAATTGGATCCTGCATGGAGTTTTACTGCTCCTGGATTGGCATTTCAAGCAATGTTGAAGTTGACAAAGGTTCAATTGGAGCTCCTAACTGATTATGATATGGTTTTATTCTTTGAAGCTGGAATACGTGGTGGTATGTGTCAGTGTGTGAAACGTTATGCCAGAGCGAACAATTCATACACTAACAGCTGTAGTAATAGTCACAGTAATGATGATAATGATGGAAGAAATGGTACAGATAACACTTTCATAGCATATTTGGATGCAAATAACCTCTATGGTTGGGCCATGAGTGAACCTCTTCCTATGAATGGTTTCAGATGGCTTAGTCAGAAAGAAATAATAGAATTAAATATTATGGAGATAGCTGATGATGGATCCATTGGTTATGTACTCGATGTGGATTTGGAGTATCCAGTAGATTTACATTTAGCACACAATGATTTACCTCTATGCCCTGAAGCCAAATCAATTAGAAAATGTGTGAAATTAGTTAATACATTAGAAAATAAGTACAATTATATTATTCACTACAGAAATCTTAAACAGGCAATTGAATTAGGACTAAAACTACAACGTGTGCATCGAGTCATTTGTTTCAATCAGTCAGCATGGTTGAAGCCTTATATTGATTTAAACACTCTACAGCGGCAACAAGCTACTAATGAGTTTGAGAAGAACTATTGGAAGCTTATGAACAACAGCGTTTTTGGTAAAATGATGGAAAACGTTAGGCATAGAATTAATATGCAGCTTATTATAAACGAAGTAAAATTTACTAAACTAGTTGGAAAAATTAATTTTAAGGATCGAACAATATTTAGTGAACAACCATTATTGGCTGCAGTGCATTTAAATCCTTCAACGATTAAATTTAATAAGCCTATTTACATTGGTATGTCTATTTTAGATATTAGCAAATTAAAAATGTTTGATTTTCATTACAACATAATGAGTAAAATGTATAAGAATATTAATCTTTTATACTGTGATACTGATTCACTTATTTATGAACTTAAAACGCTTGATTTTTATAAAGATATTAAAGATAATGCTCAGTATTTTGATACAAGTGATTATCCAAAAAGTCACCCATGTTATTCACTAAAAAATAAAAAAAAGCTTGGTGTATTTAAGGATGAATTAAATAGTACTCCAATTAGTGAATTTGTTGGATTGCGTCCAAAAATGTATTCTATAAATATTATTGATAGAGAAATTAAAAAATGTAAAGGTGTACAATCTTCTATAATTAAGAAAGAACTTAATTTCATAGATTATTATAATTGTGTGAATGGTGTGTGTGGGAAATTATGTGATAATTATAAGACATATTACAATATTCAAAGTCATAAACATATACTGTATACCCTAGAACATAATAAAGTAGTATTAAGTGGTAATGACGATAAAAGAATAATATGTAGTAATAATGTAGATACAATAGCTTATGGAAATTCTATGTATAATAAATTCTGTAAAAAGTTTAATGATGTTTTAGCCGAACTAAGAGCGTGTATATTAGATAAAAATATGTATATTGCATGATTACATGCAGCTGTGTATTATTATTAAGTATAATTTAGACATGTATATTTTTAATTTTACTATGTAATAAAATTTTCTATTAACAATTGTTTTTATTTCTTTAATTTGTTAGATTTAAGAATGTGTGTGGGTTTAAAATAGTTTCTATAAACTTAATTATAGTGTATAGAGATTATATTGATTTTAATTAAAGAGTGTGTATGTAGTAAAATTTGCTGCTTATCCCCAGGATGGGTTATTTTCCATTAAAATTTGACGTTTTCTATCTAAAATGATGATATTTGTATTAAATTGAGATATTTTACCATAAATTGATGGTTTACACCTAAAATGAGGATATTTTTATGTAAAATGGATTGTTTCCTTTAAAATTCAATGTTTTGTACTAAAATGTGTGTATTTTAGCTCTAAATGGTATAATTTGTATGAAAAGAGTGATTTTGGTTTAAATTGAGCACTTTTTTCTATGATACTACATTTATCTAATCCCTTTTGGTAACGTTTGGAGGTGTGATGCAGTTAGTATATTTAATTATTTATTTTTAATAGAAAAAATAACAATTAATCGATTTATTCATAAATTATTAATTTGATTAGTGGAATATTGCAATTTTCCATAGATGTTAGACGAACTAATTTAAAAGATTTATGCGATTGCGTAATAATAATATTGATAGTATTTCATATTGCGTAAGGTAGAAACAAAGTATAATAATAATAATAATGTAGATAGTATTCGCATAGCTTCATTGATACCGCGTCATCATCATCATGTTCCTCTCGATTTATTACAACTTGCAGTACACTCGAACACATCTTTCTCCATTAATACTATCGTAATATTATGCGATTTTACAAATTTTTTTAAAAATAAAGTGAAAGAAGGGAACATGGTAGAAAAAATTCCTTTAAAATTTGGGTTCTAAGTATCGAAATTCGAACGTTTTAAGCAGTTTCTGTAGGTTTTACCCCTTTTTCCCCTCTGAATAAAGAATTTTCAAATTTTAAAGACAGTGAACCATGTAATAATAACGAATATCTATGTAAGATTATGTAGAGGGAAAAGCGCGGTACATTGCGAATAGTTAATTATTTTTAATAAATATAATAACGAAAATCGATTAATTGGTAGATTATTATTATTTAATTGATTAGCAAGGAGGTGTTCCTGATTTTCAATACGCGTTAGAGGAATAATTTAAAAGATTTATGCGATTGCGTAATAATAATAATGTTGATAGTATTCGTACAGGTCCACTGCTAACCTCCTGTTCATCACGATCTCGAATGTGTGTGTGTGTGTACAATGTTGCGTAAAGTAAAAGCAAATGTAGATAGTATTCGTACAGTTCATCGCTGACCTCCTTTTCATTGCGATCTGGAATGTGCGTGTGCACCATGTTGTGTAAAGTAAAAACAAAGTATAATAATAATAATAATAATAATGTTGATAGTATTCGCACAGCTTCATTGATACCGCGTCATCATCATCGTGTTCCTCTCGATTTATTACAACTTGCAGTACACTCGCACACATCTTTCTCTGTTAATACTATCGCAATATTATGTGATTTTACAATTTTTTTTAAAAAATAAAGTGTAAGAAGGGAACGTGCTAGAAAAAAATCTTTTAAAATTTGGGTTCTAAGTATCGAAATTCGAACGTTTTTAGCAGTTTCCAGAGATTTTACCCCTTTTACCCCTCTGAATAAGGAATTTTCAAATTTTAAAGACAGTGAACCATGTAATAATAGTGAATATCTATGTAAGATTGTATAGGGGGAAAAGCGCGGTACATTGCGAATAGTTAATTATTTTTTAATAAATATAATAACGAAAATTGATTAATTGGTAGATTATTATTATTATTATTATTATTTAATTGATTAGCGAGGAGGTGTTCCTGATTTTCAATACGCGTTAGAGGAACTAATTTAAAAGATTTAACCAATCTGTGTAATAATAATGTTGATAGTATTTCCCCGCTAGCATCCTGTTCATCATGATTAGAAATGTGCGTGCGTGCATGTGAGGTTACGTACAGAAAAACAATGTATAATAATGTAAATAGTATTTGAACAGGTCCACCGCTAGCCTCCTATTAATCGCAGTTTTGAATGTGCCTGTGTGTGTGTGTGTGTGTGTACAATGTTGCGTAAAGTAAAAGCAAATATAGATAGTATTCGTACAAGTTCATCGCTGACCTCCTTTTCATTGCGATCTGGAATGTGCATGCATACAATGTTGCGTAAGGTAGAAACAAAGTATAATAATAATAATGTAGATAGTATTCGTACTGGATCATTGATAACTGCGTCATAATCTTGTTCCTCTCGATTTATTATGACTTGCAGTACACTCGCACACGTCTTTCTCTGTTAATACTAGTGTAATATTACGCGATTTTACAAATTTTTTTTAAAAATAAAGTGTAAGAAGGGAACATGCTAGAAAAAATTCCTTTAAAATTTGGGTTCTAAGTATCGAAATTCGAACGTTTTAAGCAGTTTCCGGAGATTTTACCCCTTTTTTCCCTCGAAATAGTGAATTTTCAAATTTTAATGCGGACCATGTAATAATAATAACGAAGATCTATGTAAGATTGTGTAGGGAAGAAGTGTGGTACATCGCGAATATTTAATTATTTCTAATAAATATAATAAGGAAAATCGATTAATTGGTAGATTATTATTATTATTTAATCGATTGTACACGCGCACAAGGGGAACGGCACGGGGAGGAGGTGGACAACGAGGGAAAATTTGAAGGAATTTTGGAGAAACTGCAGTTGGTTGATTTGTGTGTGGTGGACGCTGAGATATATGGATTTTGGTTTGTAATGTTGAAGATGTAGCAAGTGGAGTAGAACATGGCGTTGCAGTGTTGAACTCTTAATGGGGGGGTTTGATGTAAAAACGGTGTGGTCATTTTATTATGTTTTTGACTCTTGATTAGCTGAGTAAAAGGGGGCGGGGCCACAGGACTAAATACTCGCTCCTGATTGGCTATTCTCCTAGAACGTACATTTTCTATCTACTAATGTTGTTAATTTTCTGATTTATTTGAGGAATGTTCTTTTTATTATTTATTCTTGAAATCAATGAAATATCATCCGCATAACTTATAAGATTTATATTATCATAATGTCCGGTGTTATTATGTATGTTCGCGCCATTGCAATATTGAAAAGAGTGGGTGCCAGAATGGATCCTTGTGGAACACACCTGCAGTGAGTGTCCTACGATAAATTATTTCATTATCCTTATTCTGGAAAATAATTTCTCTACTTTTTAAAAAGTTTTTTATTATTTCAATTAGGTTTGAATTAAATTTATTCAGTTGTAGACACTCCGTAATTTCTGACCACTTTATATTATCAAAGGCACCACTGATATCAAAAATTATTAGTAATATTAATTTATAATAACTTTTGTAGTTGTTAATGAAATGCATGACATTTCGAAATAGCTTTTTCCGTTGATTTGTTCCTTATATATCCATATTGTTGTTCATTCAGTATTAAGTTATTATCCAGTACCTCATCAATTTTATGTTTTATTATTTTTTCATAAATCTTTCCAATGTTAGAGAGTAAAGTTATCGATCTGTAAGCTTTTGGTGAAGAGGGAGGAATCTGGTTTGTTTAGCAGGATAATTTTCCCTCTCTTCCATATTTCTGGAAAAGCGCAGATGTTTAAATACGAATTGACTATAGTAGGTATTAATGTGATATGTTTGTTTAGAATTTGTATCATTTTATTAGAAATTTGATCGGTGGCTTTTTTGTTACTGCACATTTTAATTATTTTCGTAATGGTTAATTCATCTACTTTGTTTAATTTTAGAATTATGTATTGTATTATTTGTCCTGAGTTCATCATCCACTTTCGGAAAAAGTGCATCACTTATTAATTCATATTTTTCTTTTTCATTTGTAATAATTTCCCCTGCACTATTAATTAATGTTGGAAAATTAAATTTTTTATGTTTTTCCATGACAATTTTATAATACCGACGAGTTGGCAACTAGTTGTTTCCACGCTTCTGATTTTCTTTTGTCTATTTCTCTTCTATATCTTGCGCTAGTTTCTTTGAGTAATGTGAGTGTCTCATTTAGTTCATTATTTTTCTTTTTGTTTTTATACATGTATACTTTAGTTTGGTCAGTTGTTTCACTTTTTTTTTGTATTGTTCTAATGTAGTGTTCCACCATATTTTTACCAGTTTCACTTGTTCGCTTTTATTTCTAATATTCTTTCGGATTTTATTCATGATTTCGTTCACCTGTTCATTCAGCAATAATTCACCTGTCGATTTAGCCATCTTGTTAATTTGTTCGTTAAAACTTTCTTTTGTAACAAGTTCCTCAAATTTATTGTAATTAATTATTTTGATTAGTTGTTCATCTTCTTTCATTGAACTATTCTTGATTTTAAATTTAACCTTATTATGAGAGGTTTGCGCATTTAATCTCAATTTTTCCAATTCGATCACTGATTTTTTCATTGGTTAATACTAGATCAATTACACTACTCCCACTTTTATTGCGAAATGTTTTAATATTGCGAATCATTTTCAACAGTTAATTTGTCGCTTATTATAAATTCTTCGACAGTATTAACTCTTTTATTACTTTTATGATCTATCTGTTCATATAACGATGATAAAATCGCCAGCCAGTATAATCTTTTCCGTTCGTATTATTTAAGTTTAAATAGTTTTGTAATATTCTAATTTTATCTTCGATCGGTTCATTTGGTGAGAAGAGTAACACGCTATTAAAATAAAATCTTCTATTTTAAGCAGTAAGATGTTTTCTGTTTCTTTAATAGTTTCCGTTTTATAATTCTTTCGTACCGCAGGTGCCACATCTTTTTGTATGAAATTGTCGTAACTGTTATTATAACCTGTTAGTTTATTGTTTGTATTATTTGGTTCTGTTATTATAATTATGTCATATTTCATATTTTGTAAAATTTCTCACTGTTGGTATTTACTTCTGCCCACATTTAGCATTAAGCAGTTTAATTCTGTTAATTTAGTTTTACAAAACTTTTTCCTTAATTAAGCACTACCTGCCATCATTCATAGTTAATGTTTGAATCTAAAAAGTTTAACATTCTGTTTGCTATTGGACATTTTGATAGCTGATAATGTTTATGATTTGCATCGAATTCTGTGTTTTTTGTTGTATCGGAGTATTCGCAGTTAAGACAACGATTTCTATTTTAATGAGATTTATTTTTTCTTTGGATAGTTTACAATTCTTTGCTTTGTGTCCGAAACCAGCACAGTTAAAACATTGTGTTACTTCTATATGTTTATAGACACGAATCGGAAAACTATTAGGAAAATTAAAAAAAATTGCCGACCTAACCAATTTCACTAACTCCGTTTATTGTTCGCATTTCATATAATAAGAGCATTCCGAATTTTCCACTACAAATTAATTCGACTTATGTTACAGGTACGCACACACAGTTCTTACCTGCGAAGTTGTCTTTACACTACTTCGCCGTTCGGAGGAAACAGGATCAGCGGAGGGACTGAAAAATTAATGCTATTTATTACTCTTTTTCTATATTTTACATTTTTCGCTCTATAACTAATGCGTTATTAAGCTGAGTGAAATTAATTCTTTTTTGATTTTTACGGTTATCAAAAGAATAATGGTGCTCATAAATACGCATCTGCCGCAATCGATCAAATAAGATAGATTTATTCGCCGTACGTGTGTATAGATATATTTTCACCTCGTTCGCCTTTTTTTTTTTTTTATAATCGGTAAAGGTAAACGAGATAAAAAAAAAAAAAAAAAAAGAGGGTCAAATTTTAACACTGACGTTAGACGGTAATTTATCGATGCGCTTCTGTTTTCTGTTTTGAGCTATTTTTTCATTCGAAATCGTCTATTATTTTCATAAAAACTGGAATCAAACGGATCAATTAGCGATTCCGCGGAAACGAAATCGTTCGGTTTAATTGGCGCAGCTTTTTTGCCGGCATGGCAATTTTTGTATGGCACCTGAAAAATCCGGCACGATGTATACTGCAGGAGGAAATGGAAGACGGAAAATCGAAGACCGAACGAAATTGAAATTTTTCATTGTGGGGCCCACGCCGCAGGTGATTTCCATCATTATTCCGAACCAATTGGCAATGTTGCCGACGGCAATTAATAAAAAAATCACGTACCGCATCGGAACCCCCGCTACTCGCTGCCTGGCCGCGCGAATAATAACACAATAATAACGTTCCTGCTCAGTCGGAGCTAGACCGATTAACTGGTTATCCGGGTGTTCGCGTTTTTTCAAATTATTTTCACTTTACACTTTTATTGACCATTACTACCGATCGGAAAAGTTTCAACCGACTACTGCCCTATTATTAATAAATATCAACGGCTTTGTCCGAATTCAAACTGTTCCGCAACCGGCTACTACTACTAGTGCACCGGCAGCCCATTTTCAAATAATACGCTCGCTTATTTCAAAATGGACAAAAGTTCTCTGACAATTGTTTCACTTTCCGACCGCCAAAAAATAAAATGTTTTATTTATTTTCTTTTTTCTTCGCTCCGAGGCTATTTACTCTCTTTCGCAATAAATTAACGCGATATCGAGCATCGGATCGGGCATGAAAGATTAGGTCGCGTTCGGGATTTCGGAATGAGCGGGCATCCGTCGAAACAGAAGAAATCACGCACGCACTCGCATGCTCGCGTGCATATATATGTGTTGCGCGCGTAAGATTTCCATAATTTTTTTTCCCTTTAAGAAAGTTTCACTGTTATTTTCTGTTCTATCCGAGTACGGGGACTTTTTTAAAGCCCTCCAATTGATAACAGAAAAAAAAAATAATAACACAAATTATTCGAACGTACGTGTCCGAGAAGCTTTATTCTGCTGTGAAAAAAGAATTTAATGTTTGCCTACGATTTTAAGTGAACATTTAACAAGCATGCGAACGTCTGTCTCGCAAAAAGTTCGTATTTCATTCCAATCTCTTATCTCTCACAGAACGTTTGCAATATTATAAAACCTACTCTGAACAGATAATATTTTCATTCTAATTAAAATACGGCAAAAAACTATATGTAATAAAATAAAAAGAAGATTGAATAGAAATTATAGAAACCAATCGTTTTATTAAAATTATGTACACAGTAATTTATAATGCATTTGGAACATGCACGGCGGTTAATATTGGAAATAAATCTGCTTCCGCTATTCGTCGCGTGTTTTGACAGGTCCATTACTTCCCACTTTCGCGTACAAAAAGAAAAAAAAAATCGAATTTTAACTTGAAAAAGGTGTAGCGATTAATTTTAATTTTTTATTAAGAGGGCCGGAGTCATTTTTTTTTGTCTTTACAAATTATTTAATTCGTTGATAGTTTATTATTCAGTTTTCTTAGTTTTTATAATTTTAGGTATAAATTCGACTACTATAATTTTCATAAACGATTTTCCTAAAATAGTAGAGCATGTGACGCGAAAATATTTCTCACATTTTCTTCGAGCGTATTAATTATAGGTGTTATAACACTATGTTATATATTTCTGTACTTTTTAATAATCGGTAGACGCTGCATAAAAAAAAAGAAAAAATCGAACAAAAAATGTAAATAATTTGAATATTGGAAATAATAAAAATTAACGCCCAAACATAATTTAAATCTGCGGAATCAGTATTTTCGACATAATATAAGAATAACTCGATGAGTATTCATTTGTTTATTCAACCAACCAAAAATTCTAAGTACGCATTGCATCGATATATGTATTTTTATCCTGCAATATAATTTTTGTTAAATTGGCAATGTCAAGCTTTCCAACTAATGATTGTCACAGTTTTTGTTTGTCGAAGTCACATAGTCAATAAATGTTTTTCTGATTGCTTAATTTATTGCACAAATATTAACAGATGATCTCTCATTTCTATTTCTATTTCGAGCGACGTACTCTACATTTACTTTTTCCTTATAATATCGTAAAGTGGCTATACCTTAGACAGGGTTTCGGGGGCTGGCACTCATGAGAGTAGCGGAGTCAGTTCCCTTTTCTCGGTCATCTCTACATACCCAGATTTTTCTTGTATCCAATTATTTCAGACTGAGCAAGAAATATGAAACCTCTGCTGCGGTAGCCAAGTATCTTTACTAGCCTATTACCTTCTCTGTAAGGGTAGCGTATAAAACTCAATGTACTTATTGCATTACATTTATCGATATATATATATATATATGAAATAGGATCTTCGGACTTCGCCATGAGGAGGCTTGCTGGACCCCTTGACAGTAGAATTCTATAAATTACAATTGACTGTTTTTTTTTGTTCAGAATTTCTGAAATATTTTAAAGGACATATTAATTTATTTATCTTTAAAAACATGCCTAATTTTTTAACGGTACTTTTACCACGTTCGTAGACGGTTGTTTCCTTCCAATTTTTAAAATCTTAATCGATATTTGAAGTTCTCTTCTGCTGTAACTATTGTACCACTTCCTTTAGGTTTCCCCTAGTCCTAAAATATGAAATCCGATATTTTCCAAGCCTTATTCTAACCATTTTAAATGCATTTAACTTCTATTTTCGACTTTTTACGCAAATAGCTGTCATCGTGTGTACCTCTTGATTCCCCGTCATCACCGCTCCTTGCAGACTTTACATTCTCGTGGAAGGTGTTCAGAAAGGTAATAAACTTTTTCAGTACAACAAATGTGCTATTTCCAGTACCACTCATCTATTTGTATCTTTAAGATATTAACGTAGTTTACGGTTTGTTTCGATGTTGCTAAAGATAGCTTCTGACGGAATCTTGTGTTGTTTTTTTTGTTTTCTTTTTCTCGGACGTGTGGAGAAAAGGTAAATTACTTTTTTATCTATATACCATTTTAGTTACTCTTTTTATTAAAAACTTATAAACAACATAAATCTCTGAAATACATTTTCTCGAACAGCATTTGAAATAATTCTTTTTCTATTTATTATATTAAAAGTTGTTCGCAGTTCTAGTTTCCAACTATTACGTTCGGTTCCAAATCAGCGTTATAGTTATCGATTACACTAATGAATGGAAATATTTCGATCGTTTCCTTGCTAATTTTTAATGAATGGATGAAGATATTTTTTGGGGTAAAGCGGCTGTTCGATACCGTTCGTAGGTCACATTTAATCGTTATCGCTCGATTATCGCTTTAAACTTATGCAGTATTATTATTCTTTCGCTTGTGTATCGAAATGTGCACTATCGAATATATTTTTCCTTTATCCTTTTATTTTTAAATTGCCATCGTTCTGGGATAAGTAATAATACAACATCTATCGTTTACTTTCCGACTGTACTTGTTGCTCCTGCGCATCATTAGGGAATGAAATTTAGTCAATGGAGCCCGTTAGAATTATTTTAAAACAGACTTGAATCACTCAGTTGTTTTAGTTATTATTTATTTCGGTTTATTTCTATTTATAAGTAATGTTTGTCGGAAGCCGTCCTAAGAATAGAATTAATAGAACTGTGATTTTTCATATTTTTTATACGAGTTACCGAAAATAGGGATTTCCCATCATATTCCGTATAGTCTCAATTCGTAAAAGATCTCAATCACGTTTATTTGACTCTGCGAATTACCCATTCGCGGTAGTTAAATTACCGCTAGATATGTTTCTGCTAAACACTAAATCAAAAAAAAAAAAAGAAAAGCATAATACGAACTAATTTTCAAAAAAAAAAAAAAATGATAACAATTAACATGCAAACTGAAACAAAGTTGTACTTACTTGGTTTATCTAGATCCAGCAAAAGTTCGTTTATTTCGTACGGCGTAAAGACGGAAGAAGCTAAAATCACTTGATACAATGCGTAAAGTTTTATCACTAGTTTCGGTACCATGATAAAATTTTCTCAGCTGCTATCGCCCGTATCAAATATGATCCGTTCCCGTTTGCATTTGCACCGACTGTGTCGGCACCGCTTCTAGCATATTCTAAAAAAAGTAGAAAAAGTGATTATTAAACATATGATTCAAATTTTTAATTTATAGCATACATCTGCACAAAATATATAATAATTTATATATATATATATATATATATGTATGTATGTATGTGTATAGAACTTAGTCCTTTATGCCTCGCAAAGGGTTCCGCCCCTCGCCACCACCTGGGGAAACTCCCGGACTTCAGTTCTATCACTTCTGTACTTCGTATGGAACGAGGAAAATTGACGTCATTCTTTTCGAATGTGTGACAAAAAAAAGTAAATTTTTATTTAATGTCACATTTTAGGATAAATTTTTGTCAGAAAAAAATTTTCGTGACAGAAACACAGAAACGTTGCCATTTCCTAGCGATATATATATATATATATATATAATGTATGTAACGTTTTGAAACAGTTGATAGGAGTTGGGCTAAAAATGACGTAATATATATATATATATATATATAAGGTTTTCATAAATATGGGGCCGAAAATACTTCGCTACATCAAGGTCAAAACACATAAAAAAATTATATTTAGTAACACTTTTGACGTAATTGTACACCAAATAATATCGTATTACGATAATCGAACACGTTTCGTTGATTTTTAAATGATGATGAATTATTACAAATGTAAAAATTTAAGGAAAAATGCACTGACTAAACCGCCACTCTCCGACCAAGTTCAGCATTTCGGTTGATATCAGTCAGTCAACAAGTAGCACTTAATATCCCACGAAGTGTTCGCTTGAAACTACAATTGAAATTAACTACTAGACAATTGAGAAAAAATTAAAAATCCATCTTTTTTTTCAACTTCAAAAATAAAACATAAAAATTTATATGAAGGAAAATTGATACTTAAATTCCGTCAGAGGAAAACTGTCCCGAAAAAACCATTGAAAATCGGTGTTTCTTCATATTTTTTAGCACTTCTGATCCAATGTTAAGAAACAACTTTTTTGTGTAGCAAAAAATTTCCCATTAAAACCTATGATTTGAAAACCACTTCACGGATATTCTATGTGTATATATATATATATATATATATATATCATTATCTCCTCAATCATTTAGTTAGTGCGCAACCTATTCATACATTTCAGTTGTACAGATATAGGTTGTGTACTAAGCAATTATTATATGCAACGCGGGTGTACACACGCATGACTACACATTCGGAACTGATTGTAGCCACTTGTTATCGAGCTAAAAGTGCAGTACCGCGTTTGTCTGCTGTGTACTGACCTAGCGCGCATATGATGTTGTACGTGGTGGTTACCAATTGCTTTCTACCAGAAATAACGAGTATTTAATTATGATATTATCAATCTTTTGGGTCATCTTAATTATTTAATTTATACATGGATGTTCAAAAACAACTTGCCTTAATTTTTATGTGCGGAAGCAACACTGCATATGAAGTTAACAATCTTAGTGAGTTATAGTATAACTAATTATATTGGAACTAAAACGTTTTAGGGGCAAACCGCATCGTTTAATGTGAAGCCAGTTCGACTTCACCAGCACAAGTTTGAATTTTGGTAATAAAAAGTTGGCAAGACTTGACGACTATAAATTGTACAGAGTATAAAATTTTGAGTGAGTGCATCTGCATGGAATCAGGCTAATTTTAGTAAAAGATATTACGTCGAAAAAAGTAATTTTCATTACCTGAAACAAAAAAAGTTCTTGCAATAAAAAGTCTCCACTTTACAAAATTAAAAAAATGTACGGAGTGTATGGTCTTTTTCAAAATACCTACCATCCCTGCAATGCCTTTCTTCAAGTTGTTTGAATGTTACCGCGAAATTCTCTTTAAAACTGCGATTCGAAGAACGTCGTGTAGAAATTCTGGTCGTTCATTGTGGTTTTAAACTGAACGCCTCTGAGATGATACCTTTTTAGGGATGGAAATAGCCAAAAATCATATGGCGCCAGATCGGGGAGAGGGATATAAAGGACGTGGCATGTTATCTTTTTGTAGATGAATGGATGTGCGGGTCGAAATGTGTGGATCAGCATTGTCGCGATGCAACACCCACGAGTACTTCAATTCTGGGCGTTCCTGATACACTCTTTTTCACAGTTTGTATAATAATTGGAATGATTGGTTTGACTCTTAGGGACTGCATGACAATAAGACACCAATTAAAAGTCACAAGTTTGGATAATCTCAACTTTTTTCCATACGCGCTTCTTTTATCAACTCGTATGTTTCAGTCGCATTCCTCTTCAAATAGGAAACAAAAACGAATCGATCCGCACTACAAATCAACCACACTCATATTTCTAACTAGCTTACTACTTGCGCGGTAAAAACTGAACACACGTTACATAATCTCGAATAACTCGAGAGCTATTGAACACTGCGGTTTGAAATTTTTACTGGTAGCGTAGAACCGATTACATTTCAACCTGCCATGGTTGCCAACCTCATACGCAGTGTTGCTTCGGCGTACAAAAATGAGTACTAATAAAAAAGAACCAGTAATGAACAGAAATATATTAGATAATGTTAAAACGATTATACCACCTATATATTTCGGAGCAATCACATTCATGGTGTAAAATAAACTTCATGTTGCGACTTTGAATACATTAAGATTGCGTGTACGTATATGCGTATGTGTATATACATATACTTTCACTTAGACAGATATTAATGTAGGTGTTTATTACTATTACGGTTTATATAATAATCAAGAATAGATTATAATTTTGTTCATTCGAATAAACGATAACAAGAGTGTCGGGCACTCACGCAGCGGGCATACTTGCCTTATGAGACTTACAACTTATTTTAAAGATAAAAAAAAAAACAAAAAACTATTTGCTGATGATCGACGACGCCCGAAAACGTTTCTAAAGTAAATTATTTTAATATATTAAAGTAATTTTGGTTTGTTAATGAGAGATATTTATTTATTTTATGTTTATAAATATTAAAAAAAAACTGGTTATGAATTTATCTACATGAAAATATGCTGTCCATCCGGTTTCATCGCTAACGGCGAAAATTTCACCTGCGATAATAAATTCTACGAGCCGTTTGAAGAGAACCACACAAAATTGATGGAAAAAGTTCAAGTGAAATTTTCCAAATGACTCCACATTATAGTATAGTCCGTCAGTTATTTCTTCTTTTTTTGATGCCAAGTGACCGGTATTAAAAATTGCATCCAGCAAGAACTGAAATTCCACGACGTGGTCTTCAGACAAAGAATGTACGTTATGAAAGAAAAATTTCTCGGCAGCTGATATGAACTTTATCCGTTTAACGAACTTTTTTCTTCGTCAAACAACATTAGTAAGATACCAGATCGGTTCCTAGTTCTCCATTGTTCATCGCGGTTTATGTCACCATACTGATAATCATTTAACTAGATGAATATCGCGGTCGATAGCGGATGCCAAAACGAAATACCGAAAACAATCGGATATTTAATTATTCCGATCACTTTTCAAACAAAAGCGCATTTTATTTGTAATTTTAAGCTTTGCTTTTTTCCATTTTACACTTCTTCGATGTGTTTTTATAATTTTCACGTTTTACGCCCTCGATAGCTCGTTATTATACACGAAAGTTTACGCTAGTTCAGGTGTTCGGATTATTCGCGACTACTGTCGAACGCACGAATTGCGCCACCTTAACAGGGAAGTTAAAGTATTCCCTCTGCCATCCTTATTTTCGAACTTTCTAAGTCATTTACTCGATGTGCGAAGCGATGTTACCTGAGCAACCGGAAATGATCTATGCGTCCGCCCTACACTTTCCATGTCGCTTGAAGCGAACGAACGTGATACTTTCATAAAGTGAATACTCAAAATAACTAGGCTCATGTTTACAAGAAGAAACCCAAACTGCGCTTAAAATAAAACGACGTTACATTCTAGAAATTAAATTACTCCGATGCTTCCCGAGGTTTTAACAAAAATACGGTTAATCGCGTTCGACGAATGAAGCGTGAACTAAGAGCGTGACCTCACGATTGTCGCCTGAAAGAATGGAATGCGTGAAACCAATACACGCACTAAATATAGCCATTAAACCGATTAATAAAATTGAGTCTGCTCCGATAATTGTTCCTTTAATTTTACATCATTTGCAAATTTTGTGACAGATGTCGTTCTGTTAATTAGGTGTCCGGAATATAAGTGTTCGTAAAAATTCACACGCAAGCTAATGACGCTTCAAAAGAAAAATAAGAACAAAATTTTTATTAACCAAGTTCATTACAATTGCTAGTAACTTACTATTAAAACGTTGCGTATCGGCCAATGACCCCAGTGCCTCGTTACATTACAATAATACTATATATAAATACGTCCAGAATTATAATTAAAAAACTAAGTATTATTCGACTGCAGGAAAAAATTGAGAAAAAAACAGGCGCCCTAGGAAAACATATGTTATTATGCACCTATTAGCTTTTAATGTTAGCTTAAATATATGGCATCTGAACACACATACATGCATGCTATGATATATATATATATAAACTCAGACACGCTCACCAAGGGCGTCGCCAGAGCTCGGGGGGCGGGGGGCAAGATGATAGAAAGAGGATATGAGTTATAGGAAAAATAAAATTTATAGTTTGTAAAGGCTTAATATTTTATTAAACAAGAATAAAATCCTAATTAAAACATAATTTTCGTGGGTTTCTGGCAAATTGTTCTACTACTTTATTATAAAAGTCTTCCAAATTATGATTACGCGCCTATGAATACTCATCATGGCCAGTTGATTAAAAAGTTTCAAAGCCCCAGGGGGAGAGGATGCTCATACTGCATTTGTGACTTGCTGATTCATCTCAATAGATTGTGCTTAAGCCTGCGGTGTTTGTATTTAGTATAGTACATGTACTCTAGTCGTCTCGAGTCATAATTCGGTCAAATTATTTCATTGCTATGTTCTTCGCAATTTTTGCAGAATTTACTTCTAATATTGACGATAAAATCTTTTAAAAATGGTACTATCGTGCAATCATGTATCTCGGATATTTTTGTATACCTGTTTGCATATAATACACATATCCAACACATCGATTTTGAAGCACTTCGTATAAGTGGTATTTGAGAGTGATGACCATACGGGGACACGTATAAGTGTAATGATAGGTCTTATTAGAATTTTATAAATAATTAATTTATTATCACTGCTAAGGCATGATTTATAATTTAATATCGGATATAAAACTGATATGGTATTTTAGCAGTTTTTATGCTTATATGTTCAATGTGCTTATTAAATATTAGACGTTTATCTAGTACTAGTACACCTAAGTAACGTATCCTTTCAGCCCGCTGAATAACAGTGTTGTTAACAAGTAAGTTGTTGGGTAGCAACGATCTTTGCCTAGTAAATAATAATAAAGCTTCGGTTTTGGATGGATTAATACTTGTGCGCCACTTTTTCAAATACCGTAATGTACGAATTATGCTACTCTGCAACCTATTAGTGATAGCCTGCGGTCTTTGCGAGCTGGCGAACAAAGCTGCATCATCCGCATTCATGACAATTTATATGTTTTTTTGTTTTTTTTTTATAGCTTTGGAAAGTCAGATAAGAAAAGCGTGATTAAGAACAATGGGCCTAGCACGCTGACTTGCGGTACCCCAGCTAGAACGGTTTTTAAAGTAGATTTAGAAATGCTCAACATAAAATAGTCTATTTGCTAGATAACTGCTTACTAGTTTTTGTAAGATAACTTGGAAAGTTGGAACTCATATCATTTTACGTGTGATTTTTTCATACCATGTGGTGTCAAAAGCCTTAGCTACGTCAAAAATTACCATTTCTGTGTGTTTATTGCAGTTAAAACCATGCGTAATCAGTAATCCTTGCAAATTGATGCGCAGTGAAGTGCTTAAGACGAAGGCCAAACTGAACGTTTGAGATAATGTTATTATTATCACATTCTTTTCTCGGTATGATTTTTTCATTTATTTTATTTAAATTGCGCAACCAACTCATGGGTGGTCGTATATTGGTAATTACAGACGCTTCTTTTTCTATTTTAGGTAAAGAAATGATTTTTGTTATTTTGCAGAACTTTGGATAGTATTTATATGTAAAGATAGCATTTACTTTTTGTCATATAGCTCAATTAGTTCTATAAATGGTAGCTTTTTCATGCATATAACGCTAATATTATCATGTCCCGCAGAAGTTTTAAACGCTTGATACATGACGAGGTTTCCCCTTACGAGTAGTCTAAGTAACGTCTTTCTTCGATTGTTTATTGGTAAAATAGAATTTTATGGCTATTCTAATTTTGTTGTTCGTATAGTTTGTAAAAAGTTGCGTGGTCGCGCAGCTAACAGGTTAGCTTACGATACTTGTTATTGTTGACATGAAACGGTGGGGGAAGAGTTGTAAATTGCTTATTATACTGCATACATGTTCTTCATTAGCTATATTATTATCTTCATCATTTCTTTATTGTCATATTCGTATATTTGTTGCTGCTTAATAGACAGCGAACTAATCTAGTCATGAAATTTAAAAGTGAGTTTCTATAGCGAGAGTTTATACATGATCGATATTTAAGAAACATTTTTCTGGCGTAATTCTTAATTTTTATAGTTAAAAAGGTGGTTATCTCTATTTTATGGAAGTAATTATAAATTTTTAATGGAATAGTATACTCATTATCTGCTTCGAGAATGAGACTGATTTTAAGCGATTATTTATTTGTCCTATTTTAGGCTCTTTTACGTTTATCCTAGCAGACTATATAATTTTTATAGCAGTATCAGTCAGTATACCTGTAATCATAACGTTGTTTACTAGAAGTGTTTAGTCTATTGCAACCAATAACTGTGAAGATTGTATCCGAAGAGAGCTGATTTTTAAAGAGACAGGTGACGACAGAATATCCAAGTTCTTAACAATTGCTAGGCCTAATATGCTAGGACGGCGGGTGATGTTGGTCGGTATATATGTGTAGGTTCGTTTGGTGCAAGAATGCGTAAATTATCACACACAGATATGTCATATAATAATTTTCCGGCAGTATTGTTAGAGAAACAGTTCCACATTTTGTTCCCGATGTTCAAATCACCAATTACTGAGGAAGCTGAACAAAATACCTTAAGACGCGTGAAATATTCAACTTTTCTATTGACACAATTTTACCTTTAATGATTGGTTAAAATTATTTCAGTTTTACCAAATGTGCCTTTTAAATTTGTTCGTTAAAAAAAAAAAACAAAAAACAATTCAATACCTGTCTGCACAGAAGTACATTGTGACATGGATATGTTTTTCGGATGGCGCGAAATAATGCGATTTAAAAACAAGAACGAGACGTTTACTGTAAATATAAATGAAGATATTTCTCTAATTTCCTCGGGACGGACAAAATTTTAGATTTCAGCTTTAAATTCACTTAAAAAACCGACCAAATCGCCATGTCAATTGATCTCAAGCGAAAAAAATAATGCTAACAATTTTTTTTGCATTATTACAATTTTATTACAGACCAAAAAGAAACTGTATTTTGCTCGGGTTTTTATTTTTTTCTTATTTTTCGGAATTTCCTTAAACAGTGCTCGGTCTCCCTTAAGCGGTTATATTGAAAATCACACTGGCCTATATGATCGAGACCGGAAATTTGGGCCACGGCACTTTTTTTCTTCCCTTTTACTTCACATTCGTATCGTACTATTTCATAAAGAGCAAATTATTCGTTACTCTGACAACTGCAAGTAGGTGAAATGGAATACATCGGCAGTAAATCAAAAGTGCTCTTTTAAGTAATAGTTTCAGTTCACTGGTTTTTGCACAGTAACAGTTTCAGGTAAATATTTCGGTAAATAAGTTGAAAACTAAAGCAGAAAAACATTGAAAATGAACATGAAGAGTAGCGTAATTGTGAAACACACAATAAAAAGCGACGACTGTATACCGACAATTAAATTATCACCGTTATAATATTGTTTTTGTATAGGGATGGTGATGATTGGTAATGTCCATCTTTCCAATATTGGTAATGTCCATCTTTTTGCTGATGAATTACATACTATTTGTATACGATACGTCATGGATTTCACCTGCTAAGAAGGAACCCAGTGAACATACACGTGCGTAAGACTTAAAAAAAGATAATTGCCTTACATTAGGCGGTAGCCAATGATTATGAATTTTATATGGATATATATATATATATATATATACATATATGTGTGTGTGTGCGTGCGCGTCTATGTATACCAGTTTATATCGAGTGGCTCTGCGTTGGGCCCATTACCGGTGATTATTATCATTATTGTTTGTTGTATGGGACTTACTTTACTTTACTTACAATAAACTTCCGCTTCCTCACTCCTTCTATCTACTATTTAAATCATATATACAAGAAAGATATTTTCGAGTGAAAATAACCGATGAATACTCAGATATTTTTCCGGTAAGGGCCGGGGTTCCACAGGGGAGCGTTCTGGGTCCAATATTGTACCTGATCTACACGACCGACTTCCCGATGCTGGATAATACAGAAGTAGCTTTGTACGCGGATGGCGCAGCCATCCTGGCCGTTGATAAGTGTGAAAACATAGCCACAGAAAAACTGCAGGAGTCACTTCGGCATGTGGAAACTTGGCTAAAACGATGGCGCATAGTAGTCAATGAAAGTAAGTCGACGCATATTTCATTCACAAATCGAAAAATTGAACGCCTGCCAATCAAAATAAATAACGTCGTAATACCACATGCCAATAACGTAAAATATTTAGGCATGCACTTGGACGCTAGGCTGACCTGGGGTACTCACATTCAAAAAAAAAAAATGGAGCATTTGAGGTTTAAAACTAGAACCATGTCGTGGTTGTTGGCTAAGAGATCGGGCTTATCGTTAGACAATAAAACTCTATTATATAAAATAGCTCTAAAACCGATCTGGCTGTACGGTATACAGCTGTGGGGCTGCGCAAAAACATCGAATTTACAGAAAATTCAAACGATATCAAAATAGGGTACTGAGAACCATTACTGCAGCCCCCTGGTACGTCTCAAATTATACCCTCCATAATGACTTGAACATGTCATGTCTGTGGAGGAAGAAATCAAAAAAAACAAGCAAATAAACATGTTGCCCGACTTAGCATCCATATGAACCCACTTGCTAACAATCTGCTGGATAACTCCGGTGAAATACGTAGACTGTGGCGAAATAAGCCTCTAGACCTTGTCCAGCCATTATAAAGTTCAGAGGGAGTACTGCTGAGTACTACCCCTTCACAAAACATTCTTTATCGCAATAAATTAATCGCTAAATGACCACTAAAACCGATCAGTTGTGATGGGGGGAAAAAAAAAAAAAAAAAACAACTTTACTTACAATATTAACCACCGCAGTATCATCAGTAAACGTCATTTCGTAAAAAAATTGAATGTCAGTAAGATGAGGTATCTAATTTTACGTACTGCATGTAATCGGTTAGTTTGCATGATCACGCGTTCTGAAATTTTAATTCGCCGATTACAACGATACGATAATAATAACTTATATAATTAACGCATACTTAATATCATCCCAGTTGGAGTTTATTAATCTAGGGCTACGTTCTCTGTTCCGCAGTTTATCAAAAACGTAATCCAGCATTATTTATCTTCGAAAATTCTTTTATTTTTCCACGATTATTTTGCGTATTTTTACTTCGCACTGAATCATTTATATTTAAGATTTTTTGATTGCCCAAATTATGCTTTCTTTCCAAAAACCTTCCCTTTTTGGCTCTTTACTTCTGAAATGTATAGAAATATACATTTCAAACCGATACGCCGAAACCGTCAGATACGTTCAGCTACGTCTAGCTACAGCAATAATAATCGAACAACTCCGACGAGCGATATATATTCCCGCAGACGGGAACACAGAGAAAGCGTAATAGCATTAACCCAGGTGTTTAATTGGTAATAATATTTATATCCATTTATGAGCTATATATAGCCCTTTCCTTTGTATGCATTTCTTTAACATTATTTCCAAATTCGTGCGAGTACTTACTAAGCTGGAACACAATACACCATCTGCATGTAAACGTATAAATTGACAAATATGTAAATTTTTTACAAATATCGATCTTCCTTCCTGAATAATACTCGTATAAGAGGTAATCGTTGATTAACATGTGTGGGTAAGAAAAGGTTAAATTTACTTATTCTGAAAACTGCGATTCATCTTTATGTGACTGAAAACTTTCCATTTCTTTCTATTGTTCTACTTCCTTTTTCTTCTCTATACTCCTTCGCACCGTTAGACTGGCCCATCTCTCCTATAAATTGATATAGTTCACCTTTTTTCTCTGTTTTTTACTGGAAATTTTATCGTCTTTTCCAGCCGATCTTTAGTGAATATTTTAAATCGTAATATATCAGGAGCAACCCCGCTAGCATCTCTTGAATGTCCCGGTTCGAACTTTAACCATTTTGAATGTTATTCATGACACGGAACTCTGATGTATCGCCTTAATTCTCGCACATCATTCTTTCGACCGAATTCGCCTTTACCCGGAGAAGTATGTAAAACTTTCATATTTTCTCTGTTCGTGAAAGATGTGTTCAACTTTTAGAATTGCTACGTAGTACCGCTTAATATTTGTTTTATTGACTCGAGTTTTTCCAATTTTAGCCATTAACGTGTTCGCATGTTTTTTTGTTTTTTTTGTCGGAAATAATTTTACATATTTCGTGAAAATATCGATCATTACGAAAACTCGAGTCGATATGCTAGTTTGGAGTAATCCGAACAGATCGGCTGATTTTAAATAATCTTTTTTTTTTTTGGATCACCGCAATCACCATTTACATCACTCTCACTTTGATTGTTTTACAAATTAAACATTTTCCAATTCTTTATAGTTTCGTGTGTTTCTTGAAGCTCGAATGATTAACTAAACCCGCCCGTTTTCTGCATGTCCCTATTCGGGGTATTCTTTAATCACTTTTATAGGTAAACATTCCGGAGTATTTACTTCGCTTATACATTTCCCTTAAATCACATTATGTATGATACTTTCGATTCCATCTTATCACCTCTTCTAAATCTATTTAAATTTTACATAATTCCTTATCGCTGTCTTGTTTAGCTGCTAAATACGATATTAGGACATATAACTATAATCTGATATAAATATTCAGCTACTACTTCACCCGTGATTATGCGTCAGCTTATCTAAGCAAAATTTGGTCGTGTTCATAAGATTTTATGAGAAAACCGAGTTTTTAGATTTCCCATTTCCGTTTCTTTCCACGTACGATTTTCGTTTTCTTTTTTCTTTTTTTTTTACTCTTTTCAATAAAGTTACAATAGGGTACGATTAAATTGGAATATTTTGGAATAAATTTATGACCAAAAATTTAAAAATCCCGCCCAACTCGGTATTTTCCTTTTATTTTTTGAGATAACATACGTTTTTCTACATTCCACCTTATACATACAACGGATATTCTCACCTGATACTTTGGAAACACTACTTTCGCTTAAGAGAATTTAGAAAAATTTCAAGTCATTTTAAAAAGTAAGTCACGAATTCAGACTTCAACGTAACCTAATGTCAAGACAGACGTTCGGAAAGGTACTCGCACGTTACACATATACACGCGTGGTGTCTCTTGAAGAAAAAAAAGAGTTGTACACTTTTTTCTTGATCTTGGCTGTAGATCTGATCAAAAGCCTAAACGAAATCAAACTTGGCCATTTACTTTACGTTGTTAAAGATTCTTCTCGATGGATGGAGAGTCCTTCTCGTTATCCGGTTTTAATAATTTATTCAATTTTGAGCATTCAAACCTGTTCTAGTATTCTTTTCCTTCTTAGCCTTACCGCACTATTAAAACATGTATCGTAGTGTATGAGACTACGTATTGTCGTTTTGGATTGGATTTAAAATAGTTTTATTTCTTTATTTAGGTTACTTGAGTAGGAAAGAATGTCCAAGCTTATTTGTCAAAGGGTATATTATATTGTCTCTAGTCCCTCGAATAATGACGAGGAAAAGCTAAAAGCTTTGAAAGAACCTTGGAACCTAGCGGATATTTTCAAGTTTCCAGTCGCTGGCAAGAGGAATTTGGATGCTTTTTTTTTTCAACGTCGTTGGACCGCGAAGCACCCATGGCTTGTGTATTCAAATATCATGTAGGGGGAGCACTTCGCGAATTGTTTGTTCTACTTGGAATAGTGCAAGGGGGCGTGGTTATCAATATCTCGGAGCCCATATTAATAAGCCATTTACTAGCTGAAAAAAACGGTTTAGAGAGCTTTGTTCATCACGCAAATACAAAATACTACAAATTCGCTTTAGAATCAATCGATGTTGAGGAGTCCATGAACCTGGAAAATCATGAAATTTCTGTAGATAACCGTGAGAAATTAAATTCTATATACATATATACGTACATGTAAGTATGTATCAGCGCATTTTACGAATGATGAAGTGACAGAGTTATTTGAAGTTTATAACACACCTTTTCGAACTAGCTTAATTAATCGGTTTACATGCATGCAGGTTTTTGTGGAAGGTTTTGAAATATGAACTGGAATAATTTGTCGTTGAATTCAGTTATAAATAAATATTATTTGGTTACGTACATTTTGTAGTTCATCTCAGTGCACTAATATTATATATTAATAAGAAATTTTTTACAACTAGACGTACTAGCACGGGAAATTTTTCATCGTCTAAACTAATTATTTCTGCTTTTGTGTAGGAGAATAGGGATGACAGTCGTTTATATGTATGTTCTCGTCTGCGATTTAGCGGGACATCTGTTGAAGTTTAGTATTATGCGGCGCGCACGTGGCGGCTTCCCGCGAAAATATATTTCACAATTCAACGGCAGTGATAAAGAGCGAAGGATGAAAAATGATCGAAAACGACAAAAGCCAGTGAAAAAAAAAAACGCCTGTCAGAATAGCTGCGAAGTGTATGTGTCGCGGGAAGACCGAATGGGCGCGCGTTGGTTTCGTGACGAACGACGAAGAGAATCGCGTTCAGGGCGCCATCTTCGTGCAGAAATGTTTGCTGTCGCGGCAGGAATCGGCGACGCGTAAATGTCGGAATCGTGTGCGTCGAGCAAATTATTTGCGGTAAACTCGATAAATAATTGAATCGGCATTGCGGTATATCCCACATTTAAATGTGTTTTCCGATGCAACCGGGAATACGGCACGACCGTACACCTACTATAAGCTGGGAAATGCTGCTTCGATAAAATAGAGCCCGTAATCGCACGGAAAGCCGCGATAGCGTACGCGGCCCTTGGTCCGGGAACGGACTAGTGTCTGGAAGAAAATGGAAAATCCTTGTAATTGCCGGCGAAAAAAATGTCTTAATTACGCTTAATCGTAAAATGTGTACGCAGTGAGCAGGGCGGTCATGAAAATGTTGACGCGAGGAATAATTAAAAGATGCAGTTTGCAAAGATCATTTTCCCTCGAGGCCGCAAATCAACGCTAGCAGTAGACGTGAGTACGGAAAGAAAAATTAGCCCGCGGTAGCCGCAGTGCACGACGATGGCGGAGACATGGATTTTTTCATTACGACGTCGCTACTACTACTTCGAGCGCTATTTTGTTCCCGTCTCAGCTACGTAAAAACAAAAATGGTGAAAAAATGCGTAAACACGATAATCCTCAGAAATGAAAAAATCTTCAAATAATCTTCAATAAGGCAAGAGAAAAGCGAAATCTATTACTAATGGAACAAATTTAGCCTATCTCTGACGGTAAGTTATCTCTTTAATTAAGGAGATGAATGCAAAATATTCTGCGTCTGAGAGGGACGTATGTTACACAGATTCTGATCACATATTTGCCGTTTTAGTATTTCTTCGACTTTTTGTTTTCTTAATCGGGAAGTAAATTAGAAATATTCCAACAATATGTGCTAAATTTGCTCTTTACTAGTACACTTCTCTTTATTATTCCCGAAAATGTCCACACATCGACTCTCGCAGGGTGTTTGTTATTTCTACTCATTAAGTACTCGCCATTTTTATCGACTAATTAACATATACCGGATGGGGGGGGGGGGTACGTTACACATAACTGCGTTTTATAATTATTTTTTACAACTCGGCGTATTTTTGCGTGAAAAGAAATGACACTGTCGTGAATTTATCTTTACCAATATTTCTCTAGTTCTCTTTTCTAGCTGAAGATGGTATTCGCAAAAACTATTCTATATTCGTTTACGTTTATTTATTATATAATTTTATTTTCCTGATGCTACATTATTCAGGGGCGCTGTACTTTTCTTTGATTTCTGTTCGCGCAACAGAAACCTCGTTATATTTTTAAATTGCATTTATTGCGAGCTACTATTATCAACGTTCAAAATCTAAAAGCGAAACAGCTAAACACAAATATCTAATAATAATAATAATAATAATGATAATAATAATAATAATAATAATAATAATAATGATAATAATAATAATAATAATAATAATAAACCTTTATTGAGGAAATTCTTAAAATATATAACAAACATGAATCGAACTGTCATAAATCACTTAGTGTGATAAAAATGGTTTCTCATACCAAATTGTGTGGACATAGAAAATTTCTAAAAAACCTTTATTCGGCGCTGACTCTTCCCAAGTTGGACTACGGCTCCGTGATTTACAGTAGTGCCAAACAAAATGTTCTGAAAAAACTGGACACCGTTCAAAATTCAGCTCTAAGACTCATTACAGGAGCATTTTACACCAGCCCAATTACTAGCCTTCACGTAGAATCGAACATCTTTCCATTGCAACATAAAATAATCTTTTCATCCCTGAAATACTATACAAAAATGACTTCAAATTTAGCCAATCCTACTTCCGAAAAAACTATTTCGCCAAACTTTATTCAACTATATGAGAAATACCCAAAAACTCCGAAGCCATTGGGAATACGATGCCTAAATACAATTAAAAACATCGACACACCAGACATCGTAAAGGACATAAAAGAACTACCACCGTGGCACACAACCTTTCAAGAAACCATAGCAGACTTTGGACTCGTCCTTAACCAGACATATCAGAAAGGTGACTCACTCAATTTGACAAAAAGAGTGGAATTGAATTTCTCCGATCTAAAACAAACTACGCCGCATCAAAAACGAAATTTCCGACTGGGAAATCAACTATTGGCCAAAGAGACAGGACGAAACAGTTATTTCGAGACTAAGAATAGGGCACTGCTCATTTAGCCACAAGTACATCCTGGACAAGGAGCCGGCGCCCATTTGTGAAGTCTGCGCAGAGACTTTCTCGGTAGACCACCTCTTCACATACAAAAAGTGGAAAACACAGCGAACAGCTTGCGACATGGTAGGAAAACCTATACCAGAGCTCCTTTACAACGACAGATCAAATTGTGAAAATGTACTAACATACCCAAAAAAATGTAAATATGTATAATAGTATCTAGATAAGTTAACTGTTAAGATGTAATATATTCGTCGCAAATGGCTCCATTGTCGAGCGACAATAAATAAATATATTTAAAAAAAAATCATGAATAGTATAAATTTGATATAGAAAAAACTAAATATTAAATTTCCTCGGCCAATGATGAGCAAAGGTTTCCTGTAATCTCCCCCATTCAGTCCTATCTATGGCTACTCTTTGAAAATTTTTGTTCAATAAAAAATTACTAAAATCGTCCCTCCACCTTGTCAACTGATGCCCTCTTCTTATTTTATAATGTGCAAGAAACCAGAAAGTGGCTCTATATGTCCATCTGTCATCCTTCATTCTCGCTACATGACCAGCCCAAGCCCATTTTTGTCTTCTAACATATTTGATTGCATTTTTATTATTTTTTAATTTTTGTTTTATCAGTTTGAGTGGTACTTTATCTCTTTTTCTTAATATGTAAAATAGATCGTTCTATTGTATTTTGTGTAACCTTTATTTTATTAATAATTTTTGAAGTCAGTTACCAAGTTTGACTATCGTATGTTAAACTGAATATAATAGTGGCGTTGAAAATTATACTCATGTGTTAATTGTTAAAAGGGCCTTTAACAAATATTTAATACGTATATATATATATATATATATATATAAAATGTACTATAGGTATGTGTGTGTGAGTATGTGTGTTGGTCACCAGATTACGTCAGAGGATCGGGCTGGCTTTTGCATACTTTGAATGTGAACCCTGACTCGAATATTCTAATTGGCCGGGAATTATAGTATTTAGTTTGCTCTTTTTGTTTTTTTTTTTAATTGTCAAATCTGCGGATAAAATGTTTTTTTTTTTTTTTTTAATACATGATTGATCTTTTATAATTCCAGCTCATCACCCGCGTGCTAATCAGAACTCACGTTCGGCTATTATGCAGAGTCTTTTCAGAGAATAAGGTAGTTGTCATTTTACCGGAAATTCATCGTTATTATCATAAAGTCTCCTCAGTTTTATACTACTTCCAGTGAGCTGTCAGTACACTGTGAACTTTAATTTCACTGTACGCCCTGCCGAGGAGGGTATGTTGATCACTTTGCTACTATGAACGGCTAGTGTCAATGATCTGCGTGTCGCATACGCTGTGCTGTTTGAGTTATCGATGCGTTTGGAAAATTTTGACTTTTTAAAATTACCATGTGGCTTTCCATAGAAAGGCATTAATATACATGCGAAGCTACGCTCTTTTTAACCGACTTCAAAAAAGGAGGAGGTATTCAATTCGACTGGATTTTTTTTTATACTACTTCTATGTATTTATGAAATATTTCTGTTTTAATTTTTTTTTCGTTCGTAAATCTCGATAGTTTATTGAAAAATTGGGGGGGGGGCAGAGAAATTTGATGTGGAAAACTTTGTTGTTAATTCACGAAATTTTTCACGAATAAATAATCTACGTGTAAACTCTGTACTGCTGAAGCTGATGAAGGGCTATGCCCAAAAATGTTTGCTTAAATTGAGCACAATCTGAATTTATTAAAATATAAATTTTAATATTTATACTTATTTTTGTTGATGTTTATTTTATATTGCTTGCAAACACGGCGTTGTGAGTGTACTTCAACAGGAAGTTCAAGATAATTACCATTTTAAATGTTTTCCGAAAGAAGGAAAAGAAACGACATTTTATCTTTCTAATCGCCGTATTCGGTAAATTAAAGGTTCCCCCAAAATGGTTCCAATTTCACTACACAGAAATCAAGAGCTTAAAATAATATACACGTATTGGTAATGACGGAACGTGCGAACTTTGCAGAGAGTGCCTAACTCACAAGCTACACCTATCATCTTGTTTTAATGTATGTTACCGCGGAAAAGCGGTTCAGACGTAAATTCATCTGGTACCGGATCTGTCGAAAAACTTCCATTCTCCGGCTAATATTACTGAAATACATGACGCTTATTAAAACGATATATTAGTTTCGAAGCGCTTCCAAATCACAATCATCACGCAGGTAATAACATATTCGCTGTGATCTTATCAGCTTGGAATTGCGTATGTATTTCGCTATTATTAATAATTTCGAGGAAATTGGCTAATTAATGAAATTTGATTTTCCTCTGGGCACGCCATCGCGGTCTGATCAAATTTCGGACCGAATTCAAAAATTTTCACATATAGACTCGTCAATGTTCAGTCGCTCTGGACGAATCCAAGCGGTTCTTTCTTCTCCAATCAGATCTGCTTATGTTTACACACTTCGTCGCTCATTAGCGACACATACCTACTTTTCTCCCCGGCTGCTAATGTGTCTGTTTGTTTCTATAACACTTATCGGAAGAAAACGTTTTGATCTGATTCGTAAACAATAATAATCTCCGCCGATTTTCATTCAACCTCGTTTCTTTCGCAGTGCTATGGGCTATTATTCGAATGAAAAATTAAAACCGTTAACTCTGCGATACATTTAGCCCCCGTATCTGTAAAGAACTGGGAAAATACGGTCAATTCGTAAAATTAAACAAACCGTTGAAATGAGCCGGTAGTCAGTTAGTTTAACGACCGACTCGAAATTAGCGACTCGGTCCTCTTTTTATTTCAAAAATCTGCCTTTTGCTAGTTCGTTCTGTACTTCCACACACACACACACACACAAACACACACACATACACACACACATACAGTACACTATTGGGCAGGTGCATTAGCGGCATCGCCGTTAATTATTACGTAAAAAAGGAAACAGCACTTACGGTAAGTGAGCTGATCATGGAGCGGTTCGGATTTAGCGCAGAAGAAATAAATAGGCGATCGTTCAGTTCCGCATGCTCGCGTTCAGTCAGAAGCTCTTTTTATCTGCGCTAGAATAAAATTTATACATAAATAAGCGAATGTTTGCCTGGTTGAGCAAACTGAACGGATACGTTCGACCGTTGAACGGAAAAAAATTGCATCCGACAGAAATGTATTAACATCAAGTCGCACATATCGGATAAAGAATCTCATGCATAGTAAATTCTCCGGACGTTACCTAATTCCGAGCAAAATTCTTTTTCTGTAATTGACGTGCTCTCTACAATGAATAATAAAAGTACGTTCCCGTTCCCGTTCCCGTTCCAGTTTCCGTTCCCGCTTCCGTTCCCGTTTCCGTCAGACAGCCAGTCTAATCAACCATCCGTATCTACGTTAAATAATATTATAATATGCAGAAATTACGGAATTCCGCTAAAGAGTCAAATAAATTTTTCCCGGATTTTTCTTCTTCCGCATGGCCTCTTCGAAACGTTGATGATCGTATTTCGGCGCCGATTTATTAAGACGTAGTGTAGTACCAATTTTCTTCAAATCAGAGAACGGCTTTTTTCTTTTCGAAATCTATTTATGTGTTACACGCAGATATTCGAAATGGCGGAATTCATGAAACGAGGAAAAGTTCCCAGTTTCACGAATAACACCAATAATGCATACATCCTCTTCGGTACTATTTGCGGAATTTTTAAATAATTCACGAAATATGCACGATGGGTTCTGCTCATTTACCAAATCGTATTTAGTACTGTTGTACGCGTATTTGCTCCATGCACGGAGCATTTTCAGAATATATTTTCTTCAGCCGATTGTGAAATTTTGTACGTAATGGTTTTTGTTCATTTCAATACGCAATTTATGTTATGAATCCGTTTATTATTAATTATTATTAGCAATCTTTAAAAAGCTGTATAGTACTGTCGCGCATTTAATAATAAAAAATAAATGCGAGAGGTAATTTATTTTCCGTTTATGGGGTTTTTTGCCCCACCCCCTCTAGTGCTATCTTCTATCTTTTTCGTTTCTCGTTGCTGTTTAATTTCGAATATGGTGAACCATAGGTGCAACCCTCCGGAGTCCGCCGTCGGCTTCTCTCATAATTTCAATTTAAACCGGCAATCTTAGTTAGACGGTCGCTATATTTTAAGCACCCGCTTATTCTACATTTTCCATTTGTGAAATATAAAGTTGAATAGTCAACTTTTCCAGTACGTCTTGTCGGACATCGTGTCTCTAACTGATTTTATTGTCTCTCTTTAATTTTCTAGCTTGCTTTTAAGTCGTTGGTCCTTCGGGCGTTATTCGCAGCATTGCGACGTGAATAATGAACTACCACCGGATGTGACGGTTCATAAAAAAATATTGATATCCTTCTTCAAAAAATAACTCAATTGAACAATTGGTAAAAGGGAACTTTATTTATCACTCGGAATTTGAATGCAAAAGTCATACGGGAAACACTGGGACAGTACCGGGCTAACAAACAGTATATAATTATTATTACGTATTTTTCGGCTTCCCTCCAAACTATCCGTTTAACCGGTTCGCTAGCATATAAAATGCTAACAACACGGTGCAGCGACTCTTCCGAGAGATGGAATGCAGGTAGGATTCCTTCGGATGCCGGCACGTGTCGGAATACTAGGAAACGAATTGTTTGCCGACTCGTCTAACGGTATCTTCCCCTATGCTACTTGCTGTCTCAGCACCAGAAATAGTTTCCTTCCTACATAGGAGTATGAAAGTGATTTCATCCTGGTCCCAGCGAGCAACCTTTCTAAGGACCATCAAATCGGAACGTTAAACCTCCAAATGTCAAAAAATTAATTCTCAACAGACTGAGATTGAGACATACATCTGTATCATATCTTTCAAGGAGTCTCTCCTCCTACTTCTCGGAAATGTAGCAGTGACATATCTTCTGTTACATATATATCCTAAAACAATGCAACTTTTTTTTAGCAGAATTAAGGACGAACCCCTGCACATTTCCTCAGCTAATCACCCAGATCAGGTTCGAATAATTCTAAATTTCCTTTATATTTAGTCATTCTATAATAAGTTTTTTGCTGTAATGACCCAGACCAAGCGAGCAGATAATCTCAGAAAGTAGAATCGATAATGAAGAATTAAAAAATCCGTCCAATTCCCTCAGAAATACTGCGGAACAATGTAAAGGGGAAAAAAATCTCTTTCCCACATTATGCGGGGAAAAGTGATATATACGAGGGTGGTTCAAATATAAACCGGAATTTCGTCATAAAAATTTTTATTTTATACTTACAGTGCTCATATTTTTTACAATTTTTCGAGATAACCCCCCTCGCACGCTACGCACTTTTTCCACCTCTCCGGCAATTTTTTTATTCCTTTTTCGTAAAAATCTCGCGGCTTGTCACATAGCCATTTTCGCACGAACGATTCCACCTTATCGTTGCTGTCGAAACGTTGTCCACCAAGTGCTTCTTTCAACGGGCCAAACAAATAATGATCACAAGGCGACAAATCTGGACTGTAAGGAGGATGTTCAAGTGTTTCCTAGCCTAATTCGGCCAATGTCTCCATCGTGAGCCGAGCGGTATGTGGCCTGGCGTTGTCTTGAAGCAGTATCGCACTACGGATCGGAATTTCGCGCCTTTTTGTTCGATAGGCCGGTTTGACTGTGTTTTTTAGGAGGTTACTGTAATACTGCGCCGCCGTCACAGTACGTTGTTCAGTTAGGAAATCGACTGCGATCACTCCCTTCATGTCCCAAAACACAATACACAACACCTTCCCAGCTGACTGTGTAACCTTCGCTTTGACTGGCGCTCCCTCTTTTTTCTTCCGCCACTCCATAGACGAGCGTTTACTCTCCGACGTATAGTAGTGTACCCAAGTTTCGTCCGTGGTGAATATTCGCCGCAATAAATTCTCTCCTTCCTCTTCATACCGCTGCAGGAGACGCGTACAAACTTCCCAACGAGTGAATTTCTGTTCAAAATTCAGAAGTCTTGGCACCCATCTGGCTGCAATTTTGCGATAACCTAGCCGATCATGAATTATTGTCTCAATACTACCTATGCTGATGCCCAATTCGTCGGTCATATCGCGTACACGGACGCGTCGGTCAGCCAAAATGAGTTGTTCGATGGCTTTGACGTGTTCATCTGTAATGCTGGTTTTTGGGCGCCGCGCATGTGCTATGTTTGACACCACTTCACGTCCTTTTCGAAACGCGGAACACCACTCGTACACTTGAGTTTTGGAGAGACACTCATCCCCGAACTGTTCGCGTAATTTTCGGTAAATTTCCACGGATTTTACGTCGTCTTTGACTAAAAAACGAATAATGATGCGTTGCGCAACAGACACTGGTACTTCTTTTTCACTCATGGCTCTAACTACACTAAAAAGTGAGGTTACGCGGTTCTAATTGCTCTACACGCTTCGTAACAAACCGGTCTAACTGCCAGTGCAACCACTTTTTCCACAATAAATTTTTCGCGCGTTTATTTAAAAATTCCGGTTTATATTTGAACCGCCCTCGTATATATAGTTATTAATAATATACGTATATAAAAATCCATATTGGAGTTTGCAACTTTATAAATGATAGTTCTATAATACTCGTGAAAAAGTAAATTTTAGTTGATTAAATCATTTTTTGAAAAAAGGTAAGAAATCAATTCATCGTCTGCGCAGTTCTCTCTATTATAACTCAATGCAAAAAAAATAACAAAATTTTTTTTTTTTTTTTTTTTTTTTTTTGGGCTTGGCCGGCTTAGGGCAGCTACCAATTTTCTTATCCCCAAATAAAAATGACGTAGTCGTTAAAGTGCATAAAATATACATATATATATATATATATTAATAGCTATGCCATTTTTACGCCAGGGGTCATCAGGAAAAGTGTTCTGCCACGAAATTTGTCCCAAAAAAATTTGTCCCATATTAAGATTTAAAGCGAAATTAGCGCTCTTACATCTCCTGGTGGTGAAAATTGGAACTCAATAGGAAAAGTATCCTGTCACGAAAACTGTTAAAATGGTTTTAATGCGATATTAGCGCTCCTACATCACCTGGTGGTGAAAATTGGAACTGAAAGATTTCTTACTGTCGAACAGCGTAGCCAATGAAAAAGTTTACTCTTCTATAAGAATTATAGAACAACTAGACCTGCGAGTGAAGGAAGCTTGCCCCATTCCGAGGCCCGAAGTGGCGAGTTATATATATATATAGTCGATCTTTCGCACTATGGGAGAGACTTTCCAGGCTCTCACTGGTTTTTACAATTCTTACAGAAGAGAATTAGTTTCAAATGGCCATATACTATTTCTCACGAAACGGAATAAACTTATTTTCAGCGTGAAAACGCTGCAGGCTGTACGATTTTCATATTATTCCCATTGCAACAAATGACGTAGTCAATACGAGATATACATAACCTCCGATACATAATTGGTGAACGTTCGAGTCGTCATGCTCCGAACGAAGATAAAAAGCCAAAACACAAAAGTGTAATATACCCTTTTCGATTATATAAATTCAATTTTATTTTTGCGGGTGAGTCTCTCTGCCAGTTTTGTTTAATTAATAAAATTTGATTTGCCCCGACTGGTTAAAATTAATCTAAAATAAATAAAGGAAATAAAGGAAAAAAGGACCGAGCTTGGCAAATACGATATTTAGCCGGCAACCAATGGCCAATATAGTATAGTCTGCCATGCCGGTTAAATATCCGATGAAAAGTAAATAATAAATAATTAATGAACGATAAAAATACTAATTAACATATTATTATCGAGTTCTGTTTACTCTTATATCGCTGTTAGGCTACACAATGAGCGCCTACGGTCGTACTCCGTTCGTTTCAAAAATAACAATTACCCGGAATAATAGAGGCGGCCGGCCGAGCGCTTTTTTCCAGATCCGATATCTCGGCTTGCCGACAATTCCATTCCCGAGCCATATTCTTATTTTCTACTCTGCCGCTTTATTGGACGCGCATTTCTTACGTTTTTTCAATCTTTTATTCAAATTTTTTGTTATTTTTCGAGCAATATTATAAATTTTTATTCGAGCCCGTTTCAAAGTTTAAATTCACTTTTCCTCGCCTTGATTTATTTACCATGCCCTCCTTTTTCGCCTATTTTTGCATTTATTATTGTCTTTCTGTCGGCAATCGTGCACCAGCTTCTGACGGGCAAATAAATTTAAAAATTCCCTCACAAAAGCGAAATTATTATACACGTCCGGTCCTATATCGGGTCTCGCTTGTTATTTCGGCAGTGGTCTTCGCCGAAGTGTGCGCAAAAAGAAAAAGTTTAATTCTCGCGTTTTTTAAATTAAAATTATTCCGCAGCCTGGCCTAGCTGGCCTAGTTAAACGCAAGAAGTTTCTACGCAGCCAAACTTCAATTATGTCTTTTTATGTATTTGTGTTCATTTTCGGCACATCGCTGCTTCGGCTGACGGAGAAAAGAGAACAAAAAATAAATAACAATAAAAATAAGCAACAATAAAAATGTAACAAGAAAAATCATAATAATAATGGTGATAATATTTAGATTTTTTTTTTATCAGTGTTGGAATGGGAAAAAGTATACACTACTCCTGACAGTGGCCGCGTCGTTTAATTAAGCGAAAGCGAATAATTCAGTTTGCTCTGACTTTTCCTTCCTATTCAATATTTAAATTAATTAACGTTCGCCCGGCAGATAGTTGACAAACTTCCTCCCGGAATTTATTTCCTCTTCCGATGAATCACATCTTCCGGGAAATAAGATTAAAAATAAATATCCGGAGAATTACCCTCCGCCCATTCTGCCGGTCCTCCGTTTATTTTACCCGACACGCTCGGAATTGTTTAAATTATCGCTCTTTTTTTCTCGCATTTACTCATTTCCAAGCTCGTCATTAACACGGTTAACTTTCGCAATTCGTTATTTCTTTTCGAAGCGATCACTTTCGCGTAAAGTTCCCTTTTCGTTCTTATAAATTTTTTCGTCTTCCTCCATTCTCTTCAATCCTTACAAATTAATGGCCACCTCGTACAGGCTATTTACACTTTCTCTAATGTCTCTAATTACTACCCCTGATGAACTTGGCGAGTCCGCTTCATCCTCCACCGTACCTTTACGATTTTATCATTCTTCGTGTTAATAAATATCGGCGTAATATCTATTATGTATTAATTTTGAAGTGAAACTTCTTATGGCACGGTAGGGAAAAATTTTCGTTACACCTTACGCGTTAAACGTAAGGTAGGTATGTGTATTTGTGTGTATGTGTAAGTATGTATAAGTGTCAGTACCACTTTATAGAAAGATATTCACGATACGATACATTATACATTTAGTCTGTTAGTGAGTTTTTAAATCATATGGACACGCCTTGCTAAAATCAAAGTGTCGATACAATTCAATTTGATAATTGTGAAGTATAGTGGTTCATCAG
Organism: Icerya purchasi; assembly: GCA_039619475.1. NCBI lineage: Eukaryota > Metazoa > Arthropoda > Insecta > Hemiptera > Monophlebidae > Icerya > Icerya purchasi. Next base: position 486,831,345 of record CM077115.1, read on the forward strand.
TTTGTATTTTAACATTATTTTATCATATGATAATAATAAATGTGTTACTTATATATAAAATTAATTTAAAATAAAACTTTATTATAGAATTTAATATATATATATATATATATATATATATATATATATAAGCCAAAGAAGTTTCACTTCCTCCGCGTGTATGATACACTCTTTTAGTTTTTATTTATCTAATTTTGATTTATCATAATATACGGTTTAATTCAATTACGGAGATGGTGTTAATTTGACGAACTTTATCACAGTGTGTTATATTTGTGACGGCCGCTAATTTCGCAGCGTCATATCGTCGACTCGTTGTAACTCATTGGCTTTCATAATCGGTAATAATATCATCTTTTGTTCTTTTATTCTAGTTTTTCCTTTTCTTTGTTTTTTTTTCGTACTTTTTCTCACTTTTTTCTTCCGATTTATAATCCTTACATTCGAGCTCTTTCCGAATAGCTCTTTCTTTTTAATGGCTTTAACTTCACTCATCATTCGCTTTAATATCATTTCGTGTCACCAACACAACTCTTTGAACAAATTTTTTTTTGCTTCGGGAAGTTATAGGATACGTATATCACTTTCTAAATGATCTTGTAATTTTCCCATCACTCTACGTTCACTATTTACGAGCATTCCGAGTTAAATTCGGCCAGGCTAATGTTTTTGCTTATTTTTAAAAAAAACTTACACGTTTCAACAAAATTTCACTCTAGTTTTTTGTCTCGTCAAAATTTACTCCTTCCTTCATTACAAACGATCGTTCTCTTTTTATCTTTTCATTCAACATAAATTTCTTTTTTTTGGTTCTTTTTCTTCCTTCGCCGTTTCGCCGTTTCTCCATCTTTCGCTTACGATCTAATCGTATTCCCGCTGCTACCATTTGTGCCCTTATTGTTTCCTCTTCCTATTCTCTTCAGTCGAATACGAAAATTCTTTGCGTCGTTTCGAATGCTCCTTTTTGTTTTTTTTTCTTTCCATCGAACGCTTGTTCTCTGTTCTCCATTCGCATTAGTTAAAGCTTCGGCTTCCTACTCGTTATTGCACTTCTTATATCTTGGCATTTCCTTCTTCTCTGTTCGTTATTCCCCTGCTCTTCGTTCTTTTACATTAACAATTTCCGATACCGATTTAAGATCTAAATAACTACCTCCTCTTCTTATCGCTTCTTTGAACGGTAAAGCCTAATTAAAAGAAAAAAAAAAAAAAAAATCCAACGAAATATCGCTGCCTAATCAACTACGCTACGACTGAGACAAGAATAGGGGAATTTTTTTTTTTTGAAATGAAAAGTATGTAGTACAAAAGAATGGACCATTTTCTTACAATCAGAGTGAAATTTAGTCAGTGTTTTTTGTTTTTTTTTGTATTATTATTTTCAGCAGAGTAGGGTAACTATGAATTTTATAGTCATCAGTAAAATGTCATCCTTCTGTGTTTTTTTTTATTTGCTTAGGCTCCTCCGTCAAGCTACTGCTTGTTCGCAGCGCAGTGATGAAACATAGAGGTGATTTCTGTTTATTTATTTTTTTTTTTTTGGGCTTGTCAACCGGGGACCTTTACCCGGAAACAATTAAAATAGGAAGGAATCACTTATATCTTTATACGGTATCAAATGTTGTTAGGAGAAAGGAACAAATAATAGGAACAATCTGTGGAGAGGGAAAAGAGATAGTACATAAGAGACGCAATACGGAGTAGGAAGACCGAGTATCAATAAAATGTAGTAGAAAGTAGAGCACTCAGCAGAAAGAAATCAATACTTAATAAACACATGCATCGCAAACAGCCATCTTCGTTTGAGTGAAGAGGACAATATGGAGAAGCAACGAACGCAAAACGAAAACGGGTGGAAGATAATAAAGTATGGCTTAAGAGCGCAGATGAATAACGGAGACAATTTCTGTTTATTATTTACGAACACGTGCGTTAGTATAACTTTCAATTAACAAAACTTCCAAAGTAAATTTTCAAAAAGAAATGTTTCTAAAACAATATAAATATGTTCTTCTTTTCAAGGTAAATGCTTTTATCTGAAATGCCCTTGAAATGGGGAAATATATATCATCGCACAAATGAAGTCAAAAATAAAAAATAATTTTTTCCTCATAACGAAAGTACGTTATAATGAGTGCATACAATTTGTCTTTTACTAAATCGTAAACTTAGCAATGCAGAAAAAAATTCTCATTATAATAAAGTGCATTGTACATATTATATATTTTATATCAAAATGGTGAGCTTTTTTTCGATGTATATTTATTAAAAATACGGTATATTTTTTGTATACCTACATCGTTAAACAAATGACCCAGGCTTTTATTCGAACCTTTTTGCGTTGCTATTAAAGTATTATAGTAAAAGTAGAATTTTATATATACTCATTAGAATGCGTTTTTTGATTACGATGGAAAAAATATATATTTTTTACTTTTAAATTCATTTTTACGAAATAATAATGTGTAAATGTATTTTCTCATTCCAAGTGCATTTTGAATAAAAGCATTCACCTTTCAAAAAAAAAAATTCTGTTTACTTCGTTTATTCTATTTTTTAATGACAGTTTACAATTATTATCACAACGAATTATACTACTTCATACATTGTTATTGAACAAAGGAGGTGCATTTACATAATCTGTCAACAGTTCAAACATGTGGTGCATACATTTCAAATAATTGCCGACATTCTAATTACTTTTACGTTTCCATTCATGCATCATTATTGTATCTGGTTTTTTTCCCATCGGTTTTTTCTTACGGTCCAACATTCTTTGATCAACAGTCCGATTCAGTGATCATACTCGACTGAACGTCGTCACATATGCTTGCCATTCTGCGAAAAGGTGCCTTTCGGAAATTAACAACTACGTAGTCAATAGTACTGCCTTGCATTCGGTGCACTGTTGAAACTCAACCTGTAGAATTAGTCTGAAAAAACATCTTCCGTTCTAATGTACAAAGTATTTTGCCAGAAATTGAGTTTATCAAATGAATACAATCTTTACCAAGATCTACCCGAACGGATGAAATTCTGTTTCGTACATTTGTGTTCGACGAAAGTAAGGCCAAACTATTTCCGTAATAAATCCAATTGCGCTCTTAACGAGACCTATGTTGATGTTTGTTCCGTCCCTACGAATATCTTTAATTCTTTAGCGAATCCACCAGTTTCTTTAACGTCGACTGGAATTATTATATTTTCCGAATCTACGTTTTCCGCGGTTTCTCGTAACATCAATGAGCTGGTCTGGCGCTTTTATTTCATATATTTCAGTATTAATTAACCTGAAATGATCCGGGACTCGTTCATTGTCAGCCTGTTTATTCGTTCGCTACGTGAAGTTTTATGCAAGCGGACCTTCCTCACGATTACTAAATTTTTGCAGCAATGTCTCGGAAATTATTTCGGCTTTATTTCACCGATTCTTAAAAAATTGGGGATATCGATATGTGCTGTAGTAACTTATTTTAATTCCGTAAGGCTAAAAAGTCAACGCCACAAATGCGACGTAAAAGTCATTGTGTCCAGCTGTTGGGAACACTTGGTGTTCCAGAAGTAAAGGAATAATTGCGTTAAATTGCCAATCGGTACGGCACATTGTAAAGAGCTAATAAAAGATCGATCTCACCGGACTGCGTCTATAAATACGATTTTCTTACGGATAAAAAAATTATAATTAATCGTTTTAAAGCTAGTGTTGCGAAATATTTTCTCGTTTAATAGAGTCAGATTGAAAAAATTCACGAGTCGGAAATGTTATTTCATTACTATAGGATTCACGGCTGAAACCATCGCTTCGTTTGTGACAGAAAAATTATGTCACCTATTTTAATTACTTTTGATTTTTTTATATATCTATTATATAGGGCTAAAATTTTAAGATTTTTGAAAAATGTGACACAGAATGGCAGAATAGTCAAATTAAATAAAAAATATACGTATATATATATATATATATATATATATATATATTATGGTGTTTTAGCCATAATAGGGTGTAACAACATTTATAAAAAATGATGATAAGGTATTAAGTTATAACTAAGAAGCTCAGGAAAATTCTCGGATGTGTAGTAATAATAATAATAATAAAATGAAAGTTCGTATACGCGAAATATACTAATAATTTTAATATTTTTCTGGCTAACTATTTTAATAATTTTTGGCTAGTCAGGGTAATATGTAGAATAAGCTAGTGAAATTTTATTTAGAAGCAATGTTAAAAAAGTATACATTAGAATCCGTTATTAGAATTTGGTTAATGATTCTATCGAGTCAATAAAGGAATTATTTCGACGCTTGTTGTGTGGATCGAATAAATTTAGTAATGCAGCAACAATTTCTAAGTCGACAACGTTGATCAACCTTTCATCAATGGTTCCTATGAAATAAATTTAGAGAAATTTGTGATCTGACATACTGCAGTAGTAGAAGTGATCCAAATTATATCAGTTTTAAATAATATTTCGATAACCAATAATTAAGAATCAGTAAAGGAACTGTTAATACGCAGAGGTTACCCCGAATATTTCCAACAGTAGTGACCAGAATTAAACTTGGCATAGAATCCGGAATATGAAGAGTGCGATCAAACAGGCGAGAAATTTATATGTATGTAATTTTATATTATGTATTTGTATAAGTGTGTGAGATAAATTGGTATATTAATTGTAATTTGTGTATTCTACGCAGTTGAAAATGTTCGAATCTTTTGGTTTTTATATATACATATATATATATATATATATATATATATATATATATATAATTAATAATAACTTTTAATTGTAAATAATTTGGAAGGAAAAGGAAATAAACAGGAAATTGTGATTATTTTGAGAATTTTTCTTATAGTGCATCTTTGAGTTTTCAACAGAGATATAAAAAATTTCGGATTTTATTTATTACGTAAGACTGGTTATGTGATAATATATATTTAACGTATTATAATGATTTCGGTTACGGTAAAACTTTTATGTAGGTACACAATTATTTAGAAATGAATAATTGAATATATAATAACCAATTTGAGTTTAGCGGGAGAGGGAGAGAGAGGAAATCAGAACACTCCTGAAGTCACTTATATCAGATATTGATAAAAGAGTAGCACTGAATAAACAATTTTTGATAGTACTTCTATACTTTATCGGTGATTTTGATTTAGTCGATAAAGATATAGTAATAGAGGGCACAAACAACATGGGAATATAAAGGGAATATATTTTAAATGGTTTACTAGTTATTTGAGTGAAAGGCCTAGTAAAGATCAGAATATAGAGAAGGGGCGATATTAGCTTCGTCGTTATTCTTAGTATACGCTAATTCGTACGTTAGAAAAGGCAAATTATATGCGTATGCAGATGATATCGGTCACCCCAAACAGGAGAATCTGAATCTAGTATGTAAATGAATATAGGACGAAAAATTATTAGTAAATGCTGAAAAATCAACAATAACGTATATAAGAACATCAAGTAGATTTAGATTTGTTCCTAAAATGGTGTTAATAAAGTTGTAATCCGATAGAAATGGTTAATGAATTTAAATACTTCGTAGAGAAACACTTGATTACCCATTATCACAATGATAATATCGCAAGAAAAATCAGCCAAACTACCCTCAGCTCTACGCAAATTTAACCAAATTACGAAATACAAAACTAATGTAGGGAGATACAAAAATAACGGCGTTAAAGAAACTTTATGAGCTACAAAAAAATGATGTTTAAAATATTTTTAAAATGTTATAAATAAAATGTCATCGAAAACGGTTTTTTCGTTACAACGAGATGCTGAGGTGTAGATTATCGACAAAGGAAAAGAATTGCAGGACTAGAAATTACGACAAAATATGGTATATAAAAAGTAGAGGTGTCAATAGTAAAACAGACAAAAGTTTTGATAAAATTATAACGGGTAATATATCGAACAAATTTCGAAACGAAGAAAATTTGAAAGTGTGAAAGAACAAAATAAGAATATGGCTGAAGGCATGGATACAAAGAATGATAAAAAAAGGAAAAGATAAAATTAAGAGAAGAAAAAGGAAATGGAAACGTGTAAAAGGTGATGTTCCCTGGTTTGTTTCTTGATTTTATTTTTTTTTGCTTCTTTTTATCGTAAGGTATATAATACTGACTGGGTTCACAAATGTTAAGAAGAGAATATGATTTCATTTTTAAGAAGTATGTACGCACTATTAATTTAAGAAAATATTAATATACAAGTTTAAGAGTTTAATTTAAATCAGTAAATTTGTACAACATCATAATGATTCTGTTAGAGAGCCCACAGACAGACTGATGCCTTGAGAGACTCATAAATCGTTTAAATCTAATGGGAAAGAAAAAATTACCAGTTTAATTATATAATTTTAGATTTATAAGAAAGAACAGAGAATACGCGTATCATACTTTTTATATTTTGATAAACGGATTGAGTTCTTTTCCTCTCCATATTTCGCCCAATAGTCTAAAATTTAAATTGTTATCGCATCATCCAATTACGTTTTGGTGTTGATCATTATATTTATATACGGATCTGAGTATAGACTGGCCAAAAGGCGAAAGCTGGGCCAAAAAAAAAAAATATATATCTATATATATAAAAATCCCGTGTCTTTATGTTTGTGCAGGATAAACTTGGAATTTACTTAACCGATTTTTATAAAATTTTGAAAGTACATGCAATTTGGTCCAACTCTTAAGACATAGAATACTTTTTGTTTTAATTATTTACATAAATATTTTTTATATTAAATAATTTAATCAATCAATTAAAAAAAAACAAATTTAATTGTTGGCTATTATGTTTTAATTATTTACATAAATATTTGTTATATTAAATAAAACAAATTTTGACAATTTTATTATTTTTTGAGCACCAACTCTACTTTTCGTGGCGACTTTTGTGTATCGTGCGATGTTAATCGAAATGCAACCATGTTCATCGCTGGCGCATGGCGTTTTTATCGATGAATGATGAAATAAACGTTTTTTCGCGGTTGTTTACAAAAAAGTTCGTGTTATTACGGAGTTGTTGTTTATGAAAAAAAAAAAAACATTGTGCGATATTGTGCGGCATTTAATTTATTTATATTTCAGCGTATTTAATAAACGTCCTGCCTTGATAAAAAAAAAAAATTTATTTTAATATTCCGACAACAATAGTGTGGCAGTGATACAACTCTCTGACATTGTTGGGCATCTGAGTTGCTTTATATTTCAGTATAAGATAATGCCGCGGAGACAATCGAACCTCAACAATGCGCGTGGCAGAAATGCATGGCGTATGCGTGTTATGAGAGCTACTGAATCAGAAGAAGAAATTGCAAGAATAAACGCATGTTGCCTGCTCACGTGTGGGAACACCATCAAGTGTCTATTCGTGTTAGCAAAAGACAGGTTGACCAAGAACATTGTGCACAAATTAGTGCTTAGATAATTTTCAATTTTATATAATAATATAACTAATAGTTCGAAATCAATGTTATCTGCCTCATTTATAACATTTAATTTTTATGTAACTAATTTATTTAATATATTGTGTAAATAAGTTATTGATTACAGATTAAAGTTAAAGGTTAGATAAATAAAATATAAATTCAATAAGTTTATATTAGTTGGATAATTTCATTCTCTACATATGAATCAAAATCGGCTAAATAATTTCAGGTTTATTAGTAAAAATTAATTTGGTTGCATCACAATAATAAGTAAAAAATTAATTTAATCTATTATAACTACTAAGCCACAGCAACGCGTGGCTGGGTCAGCTAGTATATATATATATATATATATATATATATACGGTTAATTAATTTAACTGAACTATTTTCGTTTATTCATTTATTTTAAGGAAAATGCATTATGATGTCAAATTTATTATTTTATTTTTCGTATTTTGAGCTCGTACGTTTAATTTGTAAAGCTATCATCATGTATCGCTAATTATGAAACATTCTTTAAAAGCCATTTCTGTATTTATAACTCTTTTTGGAGGGGGATCCGGCAATATTTTCAAGCAATTCATTTAAAAATGAAATCAAGATTATTACGTAAATATTATTCTGACAGTTATTACATTTTCACCCGTTGTTTCTTTTATTGTTTAATTGATCACTCAGGTGTTAATTTTTTTTTTCCCCCGGCACATCCAATAATCCGTTTTGCTAACAAATCAAATAGTACCCGCGTAGTTTTAATGTTGAAATATTGCGTTTTTAATTCTTTTACTACTATTATTATTCCTCAATTCGTGTTATACGATGGAGGTAAGTTTATTGTAAGGCTTTTAAGCGACACGTTGCCCGATAAACGAGTTCGTTAAGGCCCATCTAGTTAAATTTATGGAACCCTTTCGAAAACTCATTTTACAACATTACATTAGCTATTGTAAACTAATTTCTCATCTATTCAGAAACTTATTACAACCATTCTTCTTATTAATAGAGGATTTGTGTTATTTTTGGGTTTTTTAGTTTGTCAGTTTTCTTGCTTCAATTTCAACCTAAACTGCTTGATTATAAATTTAGACCGATATAGAGCTGGGCGATTACGAATGATTTAAATAATCGAGTGATCTATGAGTTATGAATTTTGATAATCGATTATAAAATTAGTAACTGAGTAATCTGTATAATCAAGTAATGAATGACGAATGACGAGTAACGATTATATAGCAATCATTCATATTATGAACAACATGTGTTATCAACTTTTTTGTTGGAATATTAGTAGCGCTCTGAACTGTTTTTTTTTTTTTAATTTTTAAATATTTCCTATTTTCTAAAATTATATTGTACATTTTAAATGAGACATTAATTTTTAAGGATGTATATACAATTTTATGGAGATAATTTTAACCTATATTAATATATAAGTCTAATATTTATTTCGAAACAATAGGATCTTTAAAATTCCATCCCAGTAGTGAGTAATTAAAAATTTAATTAATATTTATAATGGAATAGCATACTAGGGTCGTTTAATTTTGTGGGTGGGGATTGGGGATGGTAATCATAATGGTAAAATATAAAGATGCTTATATGGTAATTACATAATGTGTATATAGAAAATATACAGAGTAGGGGAGGGAGGGGCACGTTGTTACAATTTTTAGATAATTGTCAATATGACAAAGCCTATCACATAATTTATACATTTGATGGTTTTTAACGATAATGTAACTATTCAGCTAGTAAAATATGACTGAAAAAAATTATTAAAATTTACGTTATTTTTTCACAATGGGCAATTTAATTAAAAAAGTCGATTGTAACAACATGCCCCCGGTTCGGGGCTAGTTGTTACACCAATGTTTATTTTTAAACGTTATAAACAAAACGAACATTTTAAACAATCTTATAATAATAATAATCTGTAATTATGGTATCTATATCTTAATTTTTAAACTATTTAACAGTAAAATCAAATTACTTCGGCAGTAAGTTTCTTCAACCTTAGGCAAAATAACGTTTTTATTACTAAAATTAAAAATAAACTCCGTCTGCTATAAACAACTTTCTGTAGATAATTAATAACTTTTAGTTATTTCAATCAATATGGCACTTTTATTAAACTAAAAAACGTTGGATCCGAACATTAATAAGGCGCTCACTACTATTTAAATTGAGATAGAATAGGATAGAAAAAATATATAATCATTTTTATAGAGGTAGAGGTAACAATATCACGTACAAGTATTAAATCAGTCTTCGTCAGAATTGCAATTAATGCAAATAAATGAGTAAACGTTTCCCGTTACACATTTGACATGGGTCCGCATTTTACATTCTATACATTCTACCCACTCATCTTTTTTAGAAGTGCTGTAACTTTCGCTACACACTAAACAATATCATTCATCAGTATCAGAGGACAGGCTCTTCGGTGGAAGGCTTAACATGTTTAATGAAATGATCCACGAATTTTAAAAATTCTTTTCGCGTCATCCATCCTGAAGCATTGCCCGCTCTAATCACATCTAGTGGTCTAGCACGAAGAAAGTGATACGTGTATCTCATTCTGGGAAATACGAACATCGGCGGGACAGAACTTCTAGCTCTATTTATAGCACATGCTAGCGTTACAATTGTTCCTCTTTCGGCAAATGTGATCGCACCTACCTGTTTTTGACCGCGGGCAGCAACTATCTTTTTAGGTTTCTGTACTGTCGTGATACCCGTTTCGTCATGAATTCATATTTCTGGAATAACCTTTTCAGTTTGTCAAAAAAATCTTTAACGTTGGTTCTGTTGAACGACGTTGCTCTACTTAAAGATGTAGCTTCTGGTGTTCTTAGCGATAGTTGAGGGTTTCTATGTATAAAACTTAAACTAGTCCGGCCCAGCCATATTATTTTTAAGTCAGCTAGGGAGAATATTTTTTAAGTTGAGTTTTGTTGCACATTGGTATGCTAGTTTTCTCACCTCTGCTCTTAGTAAACCAAAATATATTTATGAACTTTTGAGTAGATAAGAAGCTAATTTATCTTCTGTTTTGGAATCTTACACACAACATATTGATCGTAAAAACTAATAATATGTGTTTTCATCCTCAAAATCAAAGGTAATACAAATTATGGGGAAAGTTTTTACATGTAACAACTTACCCCAAAAATTTCTAACTACGTGCCCCATAGCACAATTTTTTAAATAAACTGAAGTCACCATTTTAATGGGGGTATCGCTAGCAGAAAAAAACAATATTAAAATATTAAAAGTAGATATATTAAGAAAGTTGGAGCATTAAAAAGTTGTGAAAATAAAAAAAATATACATCAGAAATCGAAGATTTCGTAAAGGAGTTTTTTACTTACTTGACTGAAATCAAGGCACATGCACACAACCTGTTAGCATGCTGCTCAATGGATCAGCGGTCGTTCTTACGTAATGCCCGATGTTATAAGGAATCAAATGAGTCCGCAACTATACACCAGAGAGTTCTAAATTCCCATTAAAAATGCGTGTAACTATTTACCCCTGTAACAACGTGCCCCTCTTTCCGCTACTGATATAAATTATATTTATACAGTAATTCTATTTTAAAAAATATTAAAAATAATATTGCTGCTTTTTTAAATGATGCTGCAAACACTGTTTAAGAATCACCAATGGGGTTATCGGATATATGTTATTGATTTAACAGTTTTATTTTGAGTTTGTGAACAAGATGATTCGAATTTCTTTAAAAAAAAAAAAAAAAAAATTCTAAAAATTATAAACGACTGAAAAGTATTTTCACACTGTTGTTATTAAATTTTATATATTTTTTAAAATAAAAAAAATATATACAAATTTTTTAAACGAATATTCTTTTATTTATTTTTGTATTAGATCCGTGCACATTCAGTAAAATTACTGTTATTTATTAATTAATAATGACAATAATAGGCATTTGTGAGATGTCATAGTTTTCATAATCAAACTATTTTACATAATTGATATGAATAATCGGCATTCGCGAGATATTCCCAGTCCTCATAATCGAATTATTTTACACAACTGTAACTCAGAATCATTATACAATTTTGAATAAAAATTGTAGTTACCATTAATTTCACCGATAAAGATATTAATATTTGTCGAAAACTAACGTTAAAATAAAAATAAATAATCAATTAACTCTTACTGGGGAGTTTGATGTAAAAGGGTGTGTATGGTCATTTGATTAAGTATTGGCTCTTGATTAGTTGAGTAAAAGAGGAGTGGCCATGTGACCAAATATTAGCTTCTGATTGGCTATTGTCCAAGAACGCAGGTATTCCCCCTACTTCATTTGTTAGTCTCGTTTTATGAATATGGTTTAATTGTTGCTAAATGAATCTAATGCGAATTGTCAACTAACTACATTTGAGAATTGTCGATCCGATAGTATACATTTTTTCAATTTAATAATAGAGCAATGATGAGATTTGTATGAGAGCTGGTCGAAAAATTGCTTAAATGCCCACAAAGTTGAAACTAGTGTGTCTCATATTTTTCGCCCCGCACTCCCGCCTGCAAGGACTGACGGAATATTACTGGTTCTCTGACAAGTTGAACAATTATTTAGTGACGTGGAATTAATTTGCGAACCTTAGCGAAACATGTTAGAACCTGAAAAGGCAGCGATCTTTATTAAATATAATGCACCAATTTTTAAATTTAGCTACTAAAATGTTTATTATAAAATAAATATTACTAAAAATGTGATTATAAAATAAGCATTACCAAAAGTATGATTATAAAATAAAAATTATTAAAATTGCCATTGTATTAAGCATCTCTTTAAAAAAAAACTTAACATCTGCATATGCGCAGATGTCAAAATATCTACATCCACAACATCTCTGATCAATAACAACAACTATTATATACACGGCTTCTAAAAACTGCAATTCCTCGCATAAATTAAATCGTCGCATTCTAATATTCTGCGCGATTCTTATACTCGTGCGGTCTTTTATAGATGTGCAAAATTTCATCAAAATCGGTGATCCCAACATCGTCACCTACCCTTGTTAGTCCGGCTAGAGCCGGAAATCACTTGACTTTTTGAAATAAGTCACATTTCAAATCACTTTGGCGAAAAGCACAAAAAGTCGACCTTTACGTTCGATAATAAGCACACAGGGATGACTTATTAACAAAATCATCTATTCCGGTTAGAAGATGGGCGAATGTTGATATTCGCGTTCGCTCGGACGATGAGTTATGCCGCAGTTCACAATGAAAGTGTTACAAATTGCGGAGGAGAAATTTTCGACAGCGCCTGAGCAGGCTATTCGAAAATTGTTCCTGTGTCCTGAACAGTTATGGCGGTGGAAATGCGATAAAAGTTTCGAATTTCGTTACATTATAGTCAATGTTCAGAGTGTAGAGAGGGATAAGTTAAGTTGTTTTGTTTGGGTGCTGCCCTCCTTCCTCCGTAAACTATAAACATTTAAAATGCGCAAAATCGCCAACTAAATGTAAACGAAAAATGAATGAGAAAAGGACAAAACAGCTCTGAGCAAAAAGTTAAAGTAAAACTTTAAATCCCACAGATTACGGTGTTTCTGTGAATTTATGGAACTGTCAACTCTGTGTGGAGCGAAAGTAGAAGGAGAAAAAAATAAAAGTAAAAATAAATAAACAAATAGCGAAACGTAACGTTTGTTTATGAATTATACTAGAGCGTTTTGTTAGATAAAAGTTTCCTTACGCCTGTAGGACTTCTTAACGAAAAGGTAGCGAGAGAAAACGACGCTGGCGAACTTGTCTAGTCAATATTTAAAACCGAAATAAATCTGCATTAGACAGATTAACAGATTTGGACCGGTCTCATTTTTCGTATCCCGGATCAAACTGCTGCCGCTGCTAAGTACGACTAAAACGCGGATTTTATTTAAACAAGAAATAAATTCAAACTAACGTTCGTTGTTGAAACAAATCGCGACCTAGAAAAATCTCCATTATTAATGTGTAAACGATTTCGAATGCAGCTAGGAAATTTCCTCACTTTGAATTACGAACTTTCGAACGTTGTTCATTCGCAAAAAACCTTTAAGGCAGTTATCTTGAAAATTGGTTTAATTATAATTTTAAAACTGCCTCGATCACGTTGGTTTTTTTGTGATAAAATCACATTTGGGATACTTTCGCACTTTTACACGGAAACATTATAATTCCCGCTAACACTCGAATTAATTAAAATTTATAAACAGTTACATAAAAGCGATAATAAAAACATATTTGAACTGCTCATACATTTCATTGTACATTATGAGGATAGTGTAGAGCAATTTCCACCTAAATTCGCGATGAATTCTTTTCGGGGAAATAATGCTGTTCCACTCAACTAATCGACTCATGGGTGAATCACTTTTCCACTCTCAGTCAATCATTAGGGCCGAACAAAGAAATAAGGTCGTAAAATATCCTACTGCTTAATAGGAAAATATATGTAAAGATATATTAAAAAATAGTAGTTTAAAAGATGAAATGAATTAATGCTTATTTTTTCATTTTGAATATCAATAAAACGGAATATTACACACATGACCAGCTAAGAAGGAGATCAATTAAAATTCACGTTAAAAAACTGCCCAATAATTTCATTAAAATGTGAATAAAGCTAATTTGATTCGGAAATTTATTTCTTTTGTTTTAAATTGCTTTTAACAGCAGTATCTTTTTTCGGACACGACTTCTTAATTAAAACTTAAATTATAGATGCTGTAACAGTTTTGCATTAACAAGATTTATATTACATATTGAGACGGATTCGGCATATCTTACGGCCTTTGTCAACTCTGTCCGAGCTAGAAAATAAAATTTGGCAATAATCATTAACTTCTCGACGGTCTCGGCAGCGGGCAAAGGCGGCATGGTTGTCGAAGACGCTTTCTCGGCTTAAAAAGAAATCGAAGGATTCCGGCACAGATGTTCTGACCGCTGTGCCGGGACTGCGAATTGGTTTTTTTGCGGGTGACCGAAAAAGCGGAGATAGAGCCTTTGCTGGCGGTATAGGCGTTTGAAATGCGTACCGAGCTATGTTGAGCCTGCGGAAGTTTTTTTGGCAAAAAACCCGAAAAGGCATACCGGCAGGGTAATCGCCGCGAAATGAAATTTTGTGACACCAACAACTTTCTAAAAAGATCTTTCGGCGTGTTCATTTTTTTTATATATGTATTTTTTTTATTATTAGGCAAAATGGCCGCTCAATAAAATCGTCGTCGGATTCACTGTGAATTCGGCCGATCAGTTCTCGCTTGCTGGTCGTCGCAAGCAGATCTCGACTGCTTTGGCCGGGAGGCATTTTAGATTGTTTCACTATTACACGCCGTTAAAGGCAATTTTTACTATAATTTGAGTCTTCGCTTCCTCGTGGTCGCGATTAGATCTCAACTGCTTTGGCCGGGAGGCATTTTCGTTCATTTTTCACTGTCTTGGCCGCTTGAGGCAAATTGTACCGCTTAGAATATTCGTTTTCTTTTCTCTTATGATCGGTTTATACGTATTTTTCTTTTAAAAAATATAATTAGATTTACACTTCAAACAAAAAAGTTTTTCGTTTATTTCGATATTTGGACACGTTTTCGTGATATCTCCGCCGCGGAGACCTTTCTTTTTGTTAGACCTTAGGAAGGCCTAAAGCTCTGCTCGAGCGAGCTAACGGTTACGTTACACCAGACGAAGTAACGTTGGCGCCCGGAAAATTTTTCTTATATTTTTTTCTCTTTTTTTATTTTATCATCGCGGAAGCTGGTCAGTCACAATATATAACTCGGTCCGTTGGACCTTGCCAAAGGAACACTCCCTAGAAGATACCAGTTCTTCTACGGTATTCAGAGAGAAGTCAAATTCAATTGACCGTGTAATTTTTGAAAAATAAAACATACGGCAATTTTCGAAATGGTTTTTTTATTTTTCTTGTACATTTATTTCTGACGAAAAAAATACAACAAAGCTCGATGGTCTTTAAGACCGATTCTGTTATTCAAAAATTTAAACAATCTCTAAAGAACCCAAAAATGTGAAAGTTTTATGACGTGATTTTCTTTTTACTCCTAGAACAAGAATGGCATAATTATTAATATAGTTTTTGAATTTATTGCGCCAAAAACGTCCAGAAATGTAAAACAGTCCTTTCAAAACGTGGCAAGAATTCGTTCTACATTTCAAAACGGGTTAAAATGTAACATGACAACGTTAAGTAGTTTTTTTTCACTCTACCTCCATTGAAAAATGAATATGTTTATATATGTATATTTGCAAAAAAGTAAAACAAGTCCCATACCCCTGGCGGGGCGTCGGGAATTGTGAAGCTAAGGTTCACAATGTACTAAACTTAATGGGTCTAAAGAAAATATTGTGGACTAATTCCTGTTTTTTGGCCGCCTTTACTTCCCCAGGTTTCTGTGGTACCCAATTATTTCAGTCTAGGTAAATCTGGGAGCAACTCTGCTTTAGAATGAGACAAGTCTCGAATCCGTGATCTCTAATTTGGTAGCCATATATGTCGCGTTTGGCCTAGTGGCTAGAGCGCTTGATTTCCGATCCGGCGGTCTCGGGTTCGATACCGGGCGACGACAAAAATTATGCGGCGCTAGTTTCGTACACAGCAGTTTAGACACATTTGGTCTGCATCTATAGCGCGATAACAAGCGACTATAGTCAGTTCCGAATGTAGTTGTGCGAGTGCGCTAGCGTCGTATAGAGAAACACTCAGCCGAATCGCATCAACGTGAGTAAAGGCCGGTCGTCTTGGTTCGCCTCGCCATTGGTACCTTTCTCACGTTGTCGGCAGCACGGAAACCAGGTTGCGCTCCTGCTTACGTGCTTATCTATTGCGCTGCTATCCTATCCTCTAATTCTCCTCCGAATTAGAAGATAACTCATACTCGGAATTTCGAGTGAGCTAGATGATGATATATATATATATACATACATACATACATATACATATATATACATACATACATATACATATATATACATATACATATACATATACATACATATATATATATATATATGAATTCATTGGTCGCTATGCGGTCCAAACCTTGGGAGTTTTGCCCATTAAAATGACTGCAGCGTTCACATAACTTTTATTAAAAAAAATAGATATATATACCCTAATTAAAAAAGCGAAATTTAGATCAAAATATCTCAAACCAAAATCGCTAACATAATAATATATATGAGAAGAATATATCATTGTTAAAATTAGATATTGACTATAATGATTTCATTAAATTTAAGTTGCAATCGTTAAATTCAATTTTTCTTTTGGAATCTAAGCAATAATATTTTAAGTCGCTGGTGACCATTTCAAAATCTGTACTTACAAATTTCACGGTTTGGTGGTATTGTATTTTGTCCAGATTCTAATAAGAAAATGTGGCAGTTGACGAAAAAAAATCAATCCTTCAGCTCCTGGACTCTTGACTTCTTTTTCACTAACGTACTCATAGATGAAGTAATGTTTTTTTACATTATCATGTTTTTATTTGTATTTTATTTTATATATTTGTTATTGATTAACTGCTGAGGTTCTGGAATGACTACGCGCATTTTCTGGTTTCCGTTCTTATCATTTTAAATCTATATTTTCTCAAATTTGGGTCCTTAAATTTCACAATTTTCAGAACTTGTATTTTTATGTAATCTGTGGGCAATATTATATCGGTTTAAAAAAAAAAGAAACCGTTCCCGTAGTTACTAAAAGACGGACTATGGAATTTTTTTTTGTAGCCTGATTTTCACGTTTTTCAAATTTCGGCCTTTTAATTTTAAAATTTTGAAGCTCTTGGCTTTCTTATATTATAGCGACGAAAAATCGTCATTTAAAAAAGGAAATTCAATCTCCAGCTCCCGCGTTAAGAACTGTTCTTTTTTTTTTTCAGTTTTCGGCCTTACCGCTTGAGGTGTATATTTTCCCAAAATCTAGGCCCTTGAATTTCAACATTTTTTTTTTTTTTTTATTTAAATAATTTGCGGGTCCCACAAGGCAAATGCCCGTCTGTGGGTTCCGAACATAATTATATCGTTTATTCACAAATATAATACATCTTAATGCTAACACGTTATATTGATCTTATATCTATTCCTTACTTATACTTTATCTTTTATTTTCACTGAATTACATCTCATTTTTGAAACGAATACATTCATGCCCAACACACATTCTAAAGCAATATTTACTCGTAAGCCAAACGATATGCAGCTAAATAAAGGAGCTACCGTACATTTTTTTTTCTTCTTTTTTTTATGTACCTTATTTATAATTATTCTCTTTGTTTCTTACGGACTTTTGTATCTCTACAATATTCAGCGAACAACAAAACAGTGAAATATCCTGGAGTTGTTCTAAACGTTATTTCAATTGAAAATATTTATAATTTATTTCCTATATTGAATCGTGTAAAAAACAAAATCTCCAGATTAACTCGAAAAATTAACTCTGCAACGCAGCCTTGATGGGCGTCAGGAAAACTTCTCAGAAAAAAGTTCGTAAACTTATAGTAGGTTACATATTCCCGTAACGGAAACCGCACATACGTCTTGTTCTTCCTGCGTCGAGAACACCAAACGAGTCAGTACTCTATGACTACTGATAGTTCATCTCTGAGTGCACTCCTTTACGGCAGAGATCTCACTAATTCTCTCAAATAATGAACATTTTGCACTTGGTTAGTGCCGCCATATAGGTAAATGAAATCTAATATTCCATTTCGGTGCAATGATCCTAACCATGGTAGTTATAAACGGCGCACGGAAGTGGTAATAAATAAAAATAAAAATTACGAATAAATCACTGTTTTATAAAACCTAATACCACTTAAAATACCGTATGCGCTGTACCTGTACAGTCACAGGGGCCGACTCTGATTGAACCTACGCAGCCGCTTTAAAATAAAAGTTGATAGCGGCCGATGCTCCTAAAAATTTAAACGACAACATGCACATTTTCATTCAAAATGAAAAACTTCTGCACTGCAAACCAAAAACCAGGGAAAAAAAATAATCTTCCCCAACGATTAGGCAATTAGCCAACACAGACGTGTTATGCCATTGGAAATTGAAAAAGAATTTTATCAACAAATTTCCATTGGCTCAACTTATAAAATACATTATACACCAGTATTTGTTTAATATTTTTTTTAAATGCAGAAAATTTTCTTTCGGGAAGAAATGAATTTCAAGAATTTTTCTTACTCTTTACTTTTTGTTTTTCCCTCCCAAAAAACATATTTATTTAGCATGTTAACGCGTATGTGTGTGGCATTAGAGTAATCGCAATAACAAACATGAAAAACACAACATTTTTTCCGAAAATCATCTTTTGAAAATAATTATAAATATACATACCGCTTTACACAAAGCTATAGAGGTGCGCATAGCAAACTTTGTTTCCGACGTATTTTGAAAACAATCAAAAGATTGGAAAAAGTTAACGTATTACTTGATATATCGGAACTGCTGCATGATATAAACGGAGACACCCGAATTGCGCACCAACACTTTACACAGTGACAAGTCGGAGTCGAATTGCGCACCGCTTTAAAAAAATATACTCCGGATTTTATAAAATCGACGAACGAATAAAATCAGTAAAAGTGTCGTTCTTTCAGCGACTTCCAAAATGTCTTACCATATCTCGATGGAGAACGTTTGCTATTTGGAATAACATTTCGATTGCTTAGAAAAAACCTCCTTAATGGTTTGCGAAAAATAGACTATTTTTTAAGTATACAATGATGCATAAAAATGTTGAAATTGAACATTCAAATGTTATACGATAAAGCGGCCATCAGTTTTGGAGTCCAACAAATATCATGGTCCCGGTGCCGTTTTCGTTCGTTTTTTTTATATTTCATACCGGCAAACTTCCGGTGCGCAATTCGAGTGTTTACATTACTAAACCTTTTTTAACCGTCGGCCAGGTAAACAACGGTGCGCAATTCGAGTGTCGCCATATAAACAAGTTCAGTCAAGCATGATGTTTCATGCGCTCAGGGTTATTTCGTATGTTAAGTTAAAGATAACCGTACTATTTATATTCACATAATACTACGTTCAAAATAAAAAAATCAGATTTTTCGCGCTGCAAAGAGGGAGAGGCGCGTCATTTTTTACGTTTTTTTGATCTTTTCGCTAACTTCGAAAGTTTTATTAAAAAAACGAAATACGGTTTCGTTCTCGACAAATAGCGATCTTTTCAACGATATATCACGTGCCGGGGAAAAAAATAGTTTTTTAAAAACCTTCGAACTTTCGATGCTCCGATGACTTAAATATAAAGTTGCAAGTTGGGCTATAGTCTTCCTGTAGAGCTGTCTTTTGTGCATAAGTTATACATTTTGGTTTTCTCTACTTTTTCACTCGAGCTATTGTTTACGTGAACATAATTTTTTCACTGTTTTTGAGCCCAAAGGGGGATCCATATAAATTTTTAACCGTAATTTTTTGCTTGTATGTAAGAGCTTCTAAGTTTTGTTTTATATTTTAAATTTCACTGTAAAAGGTTTATCCGGTGATAAGTTATGAATTTTTTAATGGTGTTTTTTGAGGTCGTTTTATATTCCATATTGTATATTCTTGACGGTTTTTGGGTCTTCCTAGGGTGATCGGTTAGCTTGAAGTTATTTCTTTAAAGAGAATTTTAATTAGAATTTATGATCCAATTTTGAAGTTCGTAAGTCAATCCGTTCGTGAGTTACCGGATATTTTAATTGAATATTTTTGTCGTTTCTGAACCATCTTATTAGGATTCGTACATTATATGTGTACGGAATCCTAAAAATTATAATTATAAATCACCATACGAAATAGACATATAAAATTAGCCTATTCAATTACGTGGTTATTACCTAGAATTTTAAGAAACTTAATTACTAGTGTTATTTCCTGTTTTCTATTACACATGCATTACGTATAGTTAGAATTGTTAATCGGAAAAGGTTCAATTGTTGCGCGTTAAGGTCCTTTTTTGTTAATGATAAGAAACTATCACAGCTATCTCCTTTTCTCTCATTTTCATTTCACTAATGCACTTAACGTTACACTTTCGAATACATCGCTTATTTACATTATCATCGAACTTGTACGGGTTATGTTAAATGACGATGGGGAGGAAAGCCCCCTCTAAATCATTCGATGCTAGATAATGATATTAAGATGTGTATCGATAATTACAACGAATTCAACTGTCTTCGATAATCCCGTTGCATTAAATAATAATAATCATAATCGTAATAATGATAAGAGTAATAGCAATAATAATAATAATAATAATAATAATACCAAGAGTGATATAGATGATAATTCTATTTAAAAAAAACTATAATAATAGTAATAGAATCGTTAATAAGAATAGATATTCCGAATCTTATCAAATAAACTATTCGGGTAATTTTTGTCGAACGAATTTCTTCTACCAGGTAGAATATCCGATTAGCGCCTTCAAAAATTAACAGAAATATTAAGGGAAAATTTCTTTTTTGAAATTAAAAAAGATAGTCGTAATAGGGTAATTGTTTTGTATACGTCTTTAATCAGCTCCAACGAACTTGTTGGTGAGCCCGTTTCGTGTCGATTGGTTATCCTATTTTATACATTACTCAAAAAGCAAATAGTGACACCATTTTGTAGCATTCTATAATAGTGAAGCGAAATTATTATATCATTTACTTATTTTCTACTTAGGTCACAGATATTGTGCGAAAAAAAGAACAAAAAGAAAAAAACGATGGAGATATCATTTTAGTGTCAGAAACGTGACATACTATCGGTAAGTCCTTCCACAGTAATAGTTGCTATCGTGACGATAGAGTAAAAGGATACGGTAGAATAGCTATTCTTGTTAATAACTAGTTGACCCACCGTTCAATTAGTCTAAGCAAGTGACAAATTATAAATCCAATACACTCGCTAACTCTCGTTACTAAAGAGAGGTTCTCTGGAGTATTTATTTTTGCTATCACAACCATTCTCAAAGCTTTCGATAACTTAAGCGAAATTTCTGTCATTTTGGGTGGCGATTTTAATGCCTTAAATAGATATTAGGAATGACGTCGAATAGGATTGGACAGTATTGGATATTATCTCTAGTTCTACACTCTGTCTCCTTAACGACGAATCCGGCAGACTTAACGTTAATTTCAAATAATATAATTGCTGTTGAAGAATTCTCCCCTATTCACTGGGATCGTTACTGATATCAGTTTTTGTTCACTCTTACTTAACTCACTTGGAAGGTAAAATCGTACGATAGAATGCAGATTTGGAAATTTGAAACCACCATAGGTCACTTACAAGCTCCTCACTGACAGTAATTACATTCTTATTTTTGATCATATGATTCGAATAATCCTTTATTTGGTTGATCTATTCAAATTTCGCTGAAAAATATTTATACAATAAAAGATGTAAAAAAAAAAGGAATAGTTGAAAAAATGTATCGATATTTGAAGATTTACTCTAAAAATTTAACAAAAGCGCAATAAAAATTAAAAATAATTATTTGATTAAAGGTAATATATTTCAGAGCAATAGTCTAACTGTTAAACGAAATTAATGGTTTTTGGAGTCGGCAACAAAATTCTAATTATAACAGTAATTAGAAACAATTTAACGAGTGAAACAATGCAATCATTCTTTCTCCATAAGTCAAGTATTAAAAACATAAGATATTCTTAATGTGATTTTTAATTATTACCTCAATTTCACTCCGATTTCAGAAATTAACATTGATTGAAAATAATTCTAATATCCGCAAATATATCACTATAAAATATATTATCTTCTATCGGATAATTATTTTTTACTTCTCGGCGCATTTTTGTTAAATTCTTACAAGTTGATACTTTTTTTTAAAAAAAAGGTAGTTCTATTTTATAACTATTTTTTAACATTAAATTTTTAAAGGAAGTTTCGAAATCGTAATTTCTTCGTTTTACAAACAACTTTATTATTTTTTTTCTTTTTTATCCTTTTTTTCGCGTTAAATTTATTAATTCTCTTAATTTTGTGTTGATAAGCGGCCATAAACAGCTTAAACCAGGCTAATGTATATATACACACACACATATCACATTGTAAAATACGAGAAAAATTTGAATAGACGAAAAACATTTGAGATGAAAAGAACAAATCTAAATCATAACATAAAATGATCACCTAAGCAAAGATTTTTCAATAATTTTTTTCCGATAAAGTTATAATTACATTATTGTTCGATGGAAGCACATCGTAATTCTAAAGCTTCCTCTGAATTCCCTTCACTAGTGCTACCACGACGCCATACTTTTAAAATACCTTTAATATGCATATTACTTTCTCGATGTTCTAAAATAGCTACAGTCTTGCAATGTTATCAACCTTGACTGTTGTTATAGACAGTGGGAGACGATAATCAGCTTTGGGCACTGATTTCGACTGGTTCATCGATTTTTCATTTCCGTCTCCCCACATGGTAAAGAATTGCAGCGAACGTTTTAAATAAAATGCAGACGACTTCTCTGTCAAAACTAAAACCGGTAGAGATGATAAACTGGCTCGATTAACACATATCGTATATGCTTTACTCCAAATAATTCCGGTAGTAAAATATAACACGTCCTGATGTTTTACACGCTAAGACGCTAACGGCGGTAATAAACATCAGATTTTCTTAAGAACAGTTCCGATAATCTACGCAGGATGTTCTATTTTAATGACTTATTTTTCATCATAGACATAACACAGATCATCTTGCTGTATTTCTGTCGGTTCCGTGCACACCTATTTAAATATATCGCTTCCGTATATATATACGTGCTAGGCAACTAAAATTAATGGTTACTTCGCGGCTCAAACCTTCGGATTTTTAGTTGTTTTACTTTGTGAATAATAATAAAAAAAAAAAAAAACCGTAGCGTTCACATAACATTTATTTAAAAAAAAAAAAAGATGCGAATATGTCAATTAAAAAATCGAAATTCAGATTAAAATATCTCTAAAAGACTAAAATTTCTTGCATAGTATTGATATGTGAAAGGAATGTGTTACGTTTAATTATCGTTAAAATGATGTTGACAATATTTATTTCATTGCATTTACGTTCAAATCGTCAAATTCGACTTGTCTTTTGGAATTTAAGCGATAATGTTTTAAGTCGCTGGTGATCATTTCAAAATTTGTACTCATAAATTTTACAGTTTGGAACTATTGTATTTTTCTTATATTCTAATAGTCAGCTGAAAAAAAAGTTAATCCTCCAGCTGCTATTCTTGACTCTCTTTTTTTCAGTAATGTACTTACAGATGTCTAATACTTTTTTTTTAATATTATCATGTTTTCATTTGTATTTTGTTTTATATAATTGTTATCAACTGTTAAAGCCCAGGATGGTGCTGTGCACCTTTTCTAGTTTTCGGTCCTGTCATTTTAATATTTTCTCAAAATCCGACGATTAAATTCCAAAACTTTTAGATGACTTTTGTACTTTTGCTTTATTGCACGGACAAAGGTACGCCAGTTTACTCCCCAGAATCCTCCTTCTTCTCCTTGCTTTAAACCTCTCAATTACCTTCGATGGAACCTATCGAAAACTAATTGGGCTCTGTTCCACTCCTTAGTTGATTCTATGCTTCCTAAACTTCTAGATGGCTCTGATCCTGCACTCCATTACCATCTATTCCTAAATTCGATTACAAATGCTCTATCGCTGTCTTCTCCTTCCCGTAAACCGTCATCGTCAGGCCATCGTGGATCAGCATCGTCCCTCTGGTGGAACGAAGAATGCAATGCCGCTTTCGATCATAGTCGTGCTACATTTAGAGTTTTCCGATCAAATCCTACACGCGAAAACTTTCTTGCCCACAAAAGGGCCAATGCAAGGGCTAGGTTTATTCTAAAATCGTCTAAGAAATCCTCTTGGAAAAATTTCTGTTCATCTTTTTCGAGAACTACTCCTCTCAAGCATATCTGGAAAATGGCCAGAGCTTTCAAATTCCCTTCTTCTGAACGTCCTTCTATCCATACTATTTCCTCCGACAGTTTGTCTTCTTTTCTTGATGCTGTTGCTCCTGCTTATGTTCCTAACGTTGATGAATCCTGCCCGTTTCCTGTTATGGAAAACCCTAATTCTCATTCTCTTTCCTCTGCGTTTAATATTAATGAATTAAAATCCATTCTCAAAAAATCTTCCAGCCCCACTCCAGGTCGTGATGGTATTCCCTTCTTTGTCCTAAAAAAGTTATCCGATCTTGCTCTCCGAACCCTTCTTTGTATATTCAACTCCTTTTTGTCCAGAGGAGTCACATCTCCTGACTGGAACACCTTTATTATCATTCCTATCCCTAAGAAAAACTCCTCTCTTCGTCCGATCTCCCTAGCATCGTGTCTCAGAAAACTGTTTGAGGGCATGCTTAACAAGCGCCTGGTCTGGTGGCTCGAACACAATAATGTTTTTCCTTCTAATATGTTTGGTTTCCGTCCAGGCTTAGGTCCTGCTGACTGCGTCAGTCTGTTTGTTTCCTATATCTATAAATCTTTCATCGATAAACAGTACACTCTAGCTACTTTTATCGATGTTTCCAGTGCTTTTGATAATGTCCATCTCCCTACTCTTCGAGATAGAATGATAACAATTAACATCCCGACGCATTTTTGTTCCCTCATTGTTAACTTGATGTTAAATCGTACTATTCTCCTGTCTTCTTCTTCGTTCGAGGTTACAAGAGTTGTTTCACGTGGTCTTCCACAAGGATCCTGCCTTAGTCCTACTCTTTTTAATATTTATACTATTTCTGTTGCTTCTCTTTCTATGAACTCCTCTTCCTTATTTTTTGCCGATGACATTCTTCTCTTTTCCTCATCCCGTGATATCGTAGATGCTAACGAAAGTGTTAATTCGTCTCTAGCTACTTTGGAACAATCTCTTTCCTCTTTGAACCTTTCTATTTCCCCTTTAAAATCCTCTTGTATTGTCTTTTCTCTTCGTCCTTTTAATCCCGCTTTAGTCTCTGTATCCTTAAACTCCAATCTTATCCCCCGTAGGGAATGCTTCTGCTATCTCGGTGTATTTCTCAATAGTCGTCTCTCCTTTTATGAACATATTAATTTCCTTTCCTCTTCTGCCCTTAAAAGACTAAACTTACTGAAAGCTCTTTCTCCAACAAAATGGGGAGGCGATCCCTTTCTCCTTATTTCCTTGTACAATTCGATTATCCGTTCCAAATTCGACTACTGTTCCTTTATCTATGGCTCTGCCTCAAAATCACTTCTTTCCAAGCTGGATATAATTCAAAATTCTTGTATTCGTCTTTGTCTTGGTGTTCTTAGATCTTCTGAGTACCAGCAGTTCTCGCCTCCCCTTTTCATTCGCAGATCCTATTTAGGTTATCGTTTCTTGTGTAAACGCCTACCGTTATCATCCTCCAAACTTATTCCTTCATATCTTTCTATTCTGCAAAACTGGCGTTTTACTCCCAAGAAAATTCCTATTCTAGCCCACATTGCTTTGCGGCTAAATTCCTTTTTATCCTGCACAATTTCTTATAACAATCTCCCTTACTTTTCTTTCAATTTTGCAGATCTCTCCAATCCTCCCAATGTATTCTACTTTCCTTTTTCCTCCAAATCCCTTTCCTATCCAACAGTTATACAGGAATTCCATAGTTATATCGAATCCCGTTTTCCTTCCCATATTGCTATTTTTACGGATGGTTCGAAGGGGCCTAATAGAGTTGGAGCTTCTTTCATCATTCCGAGCATTAATTTCTCTGAATCTTTTCGTCTCCCTTCCTTTTGTACTATCTTTACGGCCGAGTTAACGGCCATTTTACGTGCCATAATCCATATTTCCTCACATCGTTCTTCTTCTAAATTTTTAATTATCTCCGACTCCATGTGTGCTCTTAAAGCTATTTCCTCTCATTTCCCCTCTCACTCCTCTGACCTTTTCATCCTCCGTATTCGCTCTCTCATTCACACTCTCTTCTCACTTCACGCTATCCGCATTGAAATGCTCTGGGTCCCCAGTCATACGGGGATAGAGGGTAACGAAATGGCTGATTCTTTGGCTCAGATTGCTGTATCCTCCCGCTTTTTTTTCTCTAAAATTCCCGTTTCGAATTTACTCCCATTGTGCAAAAAGTTTCATGTTAGATTTTGGTCAGATTTTTACGTTTCCTCCTTTTCTAATCATTCTTCGTTTTATTTTTCCATCCAACCTAATCTTCCCACGCGGCCTTGGTTTTACGATTTTCCTTCGCTTCACCGCTCCGTTATTGTTCCTATTATCCGTTTACGTCTGAATCATACTCTTCTTCCTTCCTCACGCTTTCGGTTTCATCTCGCTCTTTCCCTTTATTGCCCTCTTCATCCTGACGACGTAGCCGTCTGTGATCCTGACCATATCCTCTTTGAATGTCCATCCCTCGTGAACGAACGTACCTCTTTGTATTCCAATCTGCTGTCACTCAAACTCCCTACTCCTTATTGTGCCTCGTATATCTTATCGTTTCCGTCGATCTCAGTTGTTCCTATCCTCAGTTCCTTTATCTTATCAATAGCTGACCGAATCTACATTTAACTGATCCTTCTCCTTCCTTTCGTTTCTGGGCGAAGATCCTTTGTTGATATGCCCAAAGGGGGGTTAATAAAAAAAAAAAAAAAGAAAAAAAAAGAAAATCAGTCCCACAGCTGCTACAAAACGGACTGTGGAATTTTTGGAAAAAACTTTTTTTTGCCTGGTGTGTTGACATTCTTCAATATTTCAGACGTTTAATTTTTAAATGTTTGGGTGTTTTCTAGCTTTTTTTTTTTTTTCGAACAACGAAAGTATAATTTAAAAAAAAAAAAAAGTTAACCCTCTAGCTCCTATATAAAGTGTTGCGTAGACTTCCTGCAGTTTCCATTAATTCGCTGTAGGTAATATTTTTCGAAATTTGAGCTCTTAGATTTCAAAATTTCCGGCCTTTGGCATTCCTCGGCTACAATCTAAGAACGACAATATGTCCATTTAAAAAAAAAAATCATTTCCACAGCTAGAACAGGTTATGGAATTGGGGGGGGGGGGGGATTGCTATTTAATTTTGCTGTTTTCCGAAATTTCAGTGCTTTTAATTAATGTTTCATTAATGTTTCTATAATATTACGAAGAATAAACGTAAGAATAAACGACGATTAAAAAAAAATTACGATTTTTGACTTTGCAGCTTTACACATTCCAGATTTCTACCGAATCATTGGTGTATCGCCGGGATCGCCGATATTGTAATGAGAAAGAAATTTTAAAAAAAAATGATACATTCGAGAAATCGCTCCAACGAATTGACATGCTCTATTTCATTTTTATCGCGCCTTCGTTTCGGACACCGCTTCCTTCGTTTCTTTATCATTTTTCCTTAATTTCATCTGCACAGTGTCCTCTTCATTTCAACCCTTTCTTAATCAATGTAATCGCAAAACATCATACTATCTTTGGCCGTTCTTGTCTCCAAGCATTCTCTCTTTTATTCTTAATCTTTATTTTCCTTGTTTGACGTTCTTCCTGTTTTAGTTTCTATTATGTTCAGTTTCACCCGGAAATTAAATTACAAACGTTAATTTTGACCTAATCTATATCTCGGTTTATTCGACTTCTTAGCGCTGCCCAAAAAAAAAAAAAAAAAAGAAAAAAGAAAATTAATATCTCCGTAACTTTTGCGTAGAAGTACATTACGCGACATGGATACATTTTTCGAATGATGCGTGTTACGACTACTTCATTTCGGTAAAAACATCAACTGAAACTGTCGATCACAAATTGACTAAAATGTTTACACCGGGATGTATTAGTTTTTGTGACACTGTACGTGACGTACGTATTTTTGCGTGACGTACTTTTGCAAAACGACCCCAAGCCATAAGACATATCCAGTTAAATACTTTTTTAATTGTTACCGGATTGGAGGTCATCTAAAAGTTGAAATCACACTTCTTTGTCCGTACAAAAATATGAAACTATATAGACTGTAGGTGACTAAGTTTTTAATTTGCCCCGATGAATTAAATGATACTACTGTAAATGGTACGATAATGTTGAGAATTTTCTAGTAGAAAAATATTCACTTAATGTGACGCAGTAAACTGTTTTGTATAATACAAAAGAAAGTTTACTCGATGTTTAGTTATAATTAGAAAAAGGTCTTCATTGATGTAAACGTAAAGAAAAGTATCTCGAGGAATTAAATGAATTTTTGATAAATATTCCCCGTTCTCTTCGTAAAGCAGAACTGTGATTGGAGAAATAAAGTAAAAGGAAAAAAAAAGGACAAGAATAATGTTGAAGGGCGTAAGCAGTATCATCGTTAATTTTTGTACTAATAATAATTACAGGTATGTCGTTTGTAAAACCGTTGACTAATAAGACGCAAAAGGGTTATAGGCGAACTCGGTCGCAACCGACTACTGAAATTCAATCGGAGGAAACAGTTACTCTTAATTATAGCAGTGAAGTCTTCTTTAGAAATATTCCCAATTACAATTTTTTAATATCGCCTTTTACTTTTTACATTGTTTCCTCATCGTTTACGCCGTAATTATAGTTTAAAGTTTTTCTTGATCTTTATTTTTCTTCTTAATCTTGTTTATTTCTAAATGCTTAGTCTTAGAGTTTCTTTAGCCTTGCGATATTTAAGGTGTGACTCGACTGGATTGTAAATTTTATACTAAATACATAAATCCGTAAAATATATATGTGTATATATATATATATATATATATATATAATCAAATTTTCTTTTCTATCAAGGCAAGATTATTCTTTTTTGAAAGCTGAATCGTTCAAAAAAAGAAAAAATATATTTTTTTAAAACAATCTAAAGAAATATTTAACATCGACTGAACTAAATTTGTCTTCTATAAATTTAATACTCGGTACAGTAGAAAAATCAAATAATGATAACGATAATAGTATAATAATAATAACAACCGTGGAAATATCAGAATATTAAACGAGAAAGCGCCAACTGAAATAATCGAAACATTTTACTATAACTTTGGTGTAAACCACTTTTGAGGGCAAAAAATTAAAATCTAGAGATACATTCAACTCGAAAGAGAAAAAATAATTTTTTATAAATCGTCATCTCTTTTTTTTTTTCTGTCCTATAAATATTTACTTAGAAATTTTGTAGGAAAAAGCAGCAGCGTATACCCTCAATCGACGGTACCGCGTGGTTTTTCAACCTTTCTTTATCGCGAACCAGTAAAAACTTCATCGCAGATCAGAATATAGACGCGGCGAAATTGAGAAAATAAGTATGCGGAAATGTGCCGGGAGTCATTTTATTCCACGCTACACACTTAAGTGCGAGGTGAAGATATGTTTTACAATCATCCATCTACCAGATCGGGCACGGAAAAAATTATTATTATTAATATTATTATTATGTTTTTTTATGCACGGTTTATTGAACTGCTTAAAAAGAGACATTCCTGAATAAGAAAATAATTAAGAATGTTTTTGCACTGATTTACTTTAAGGTTTGACGAGTTCATAAAATTGTGTAAACATTATAAATACAAGTTAAAAACCGGTGTCAAGTAAGGCGCTAACCTAAACAGCTCGTGTTTGCTTCTCTTTAACCTTATCTTCCGCTTGACCTACGGTAACATTAGGATAATCACAATACTTGCATGGAGTGTAACGATTTCATCCATCTTTATCACGTGACCAAACGTAGAATTTTACAATGAAATATTTGAAGTCAGTTTTACCCTATATAGCCAAATACGACGGCGGCTCTATACCAGCTTTAACATGGATATCTAAGATGTTTAGTCAAATTAATAAGTGGGTGGCTAGGTGTGTTTTAACATCATGGAAACCCGATGGTAAACGACCCTTAGGACGACCGAGGAAACGAAGGGCAGATAAAATTCAAAAATTCAGAGCAAATTAGCGGGAAGGAGCACAAGATCGCAGCGTTTGAAAAAAAATAGGGGACACCTTCGTCCAGCAATGGACTGATAATGGCTAACGAAGAAGAAGAAGGAAAAGAATAATAATAAGAAGGTAGCTTCAAGAAACCAATGCAATTTTCCTCTAGTCGAGTTCTTCACGTGTACTCTGATCGCGATGAACGATCAAGATGCGTTCCGAAATATTTAACGGCTACTTGCTGATCTATTTATTAATGTTCTCTTTAATTTTTTTCTTCTTATTATTATTATTATTATTAACATCCATGGACATGCAGAACATACAGTCGAGCTGCCCCCGCGTAACAATTAAAAATCGAATATCTACCATTTCAGATTCTGAAGTGTACAGTTTTGCGAGCGTTTACGTTGTGTTTCAAATATATTTTAATCAGCTAAGATTGGTCGGCAGTAGATAAAAAAGTATAAAAATAAATCGAGAATTACGAAATAGATACGAATAAAAGCGAATTATTGAAAAGCTCATTTATATAAGTTGAAAACCTAAAAGCACGAGAGAAATCAAATTGGAATTCCATAGGGCTCTGCTTTAATCTACATAAATGATGTAACAGTCTGTATCAAACCGCCCGATTCAGCCTAGCTGTTTATCGACGATCTAAACCATATCCTTATCATTTAATCTTTCAAAAACCTTCGGGATATAATGGAGGAATATTGATGTTTGTTAATAATAAATTTCGATGCATAATTCAGGAAGCCGTAAATACTCCAAGTATGGACATGCTGATGGTTGACATATTCACATACGAAAAAACGCCATTACGAGTAATTGCCATATATAGATCTCCGAGTAAAAATGTAGGTGAATTTATTAAAGACCTCGCAATGTTATTGAAAAATGAAAAAGATAACGATAACGTTTTAATTTGCGGGGATTTTAACATAGACCTATTACATCAAAATGTACAGGCTGAAAACTTTTTGAATATATTGTACGGGATAGGAGCAGTTCAGTTAATCCAGGGAATAACGAGAGAGGAAGAACGAGTAGATAGATGCACCCAATCTTGTATTGATAACATATTCATGAAATATGCTGCCTGTAAAGTCACTTCTGGAATCATTAACGCGAAAATATCCGATCACTATTTAATAGGTGTTGCGTTTAGTACCTTGAAAAGCAAATGGCAGAAAAGTAACATAAATCGCAAACTCGTTTTCGATGAAAAGAAAATACGTAGTGAAATATACAACTATAACTGGAACCAAATAAAGGGATTTAGCACGGCAGAAAACATATATGATTATATAAACGCCGCATTCAAAATCATTTACAAGAAATGTGAACTGGGTGTGAGTGAAGGTAGGAATGTAAACAAATATCATCCAAAAAAAGAATGGATGAATCAGAAGATACTTAATTTTATGAAAATTAGAGATCAATACTATAAACTTAGTAAAGGGAATAGAACCAGTACTCGATATAAGGGACTCTATAAAAAATATCGAAATAATGTCAAAACAGAAATAAGGAAGGCAAAACAGGTGTTTTACTTAAGTCAAATTGATAGAGCAAATAATTCGAGTAAAAATATATGGAGAATAATTAATAGTATTGTAAATAAAAGGAATAAAGTATCAATTGATGATTGCATTTGCAGGCATTTTGGAACCGACTCATTATTAGTGGAGAAATTCAATGAATACTTTGCAAAATCAGTAGAACAATATAAACATAAGTGTGATGTCCAGTTATTGAATTCAAATGATGAAAACAGGTTGATGTGTTCTTTTTTCATTCCTCCAGCTGATAATATACAAATTGAAGCAATAATAAATAGCCTAAAAAATTTCAAAGCACCAGGTTGGGATGGTATTAGGACTATGGACATTAAGCGAAATTTAGAGAGATTCGTTCCTATACTAACAAATATGATTAATTATTCTATAAAGAGTGGTATCATCCCACAGGGGCTAAAAAAAGGAATTATTAAACCAATTTACAAAAAAGGAGCTCAAAATAAGCTGGAAAATTACCGCCCTATAACAATAATTTCGGTAATAGCGAAAATTTTAGAACATTACGTAAACTGTCATTTAAAGAGTTACCTAGAAACAAATAATCTCCTTTACGAAAATCAACACGGATTTAGAGGAAAAAGATCCACCTTAACGCTATTAAGTAAATTGGGAAATGAAATAAATATGGGACTATCGATAGGGAATCAATTTATAATTACTTTCATTGACCTATCCAAGGCGTTTGACTTAGTAGATCATGATTTATTAATAAAGGATTTAGAAAAGATTGGTATTACTAACAGACAGCTCCAATGGTTTACAAACTATATTAAAAATAGGAAGAATTGTGTAAAAATTGCAAAAAATGTAAGTAGGGATAGGTGGTTACAATACGGTGTCGGACAAGGAACCATACTGGCTCCCATTCTTTTCTTGATATATACTGACTCGCTTCACAAATATATTAGAAATGCAAAGGTGTTTGTGTTTGCGGATGACATTGCGCTATTAATAGAACACAATAATATACAAATGGCGGAGAAGTTACTTCAGGAGGACGTTGATAATCTTAGTAAATGGGCGCATGACAGGAGGTTAGCAGTGAACATAAATAAATCAAAGATAATGCATATTCGAAACATATCCAAACTTGCTACTCATGAACCGAGGATTATCATCCACAGTAACGAATGTGTCCATGATTTATATTTAAGGAACAACAGTCCAGTTTGTGCATGTAAACCATTAGAAAAGGTGCAGGATTTTAAATATTTAGGGGTTTTTATAGATAGCAATATGAATTGGAAAAAACATATACAAAATTTAAGTGTAAAAATCAGACAGAATGTAAACTTCCGTTAAGATGAAGAGAGGTTTATCTCCGCGTTCATTCTGAGATAAAGTTCACTTTTGTAGTTTCTCGCGACTATCTCTCTCTTATAAAGTTGGTAGTCAGTGCAGATCGTACGATTAAATTACGTGTGATACGCATCGAACGGTTAGCGGTGCTTCGCAACTTCTTTGCGCGCGCCGCGATCTTTTCGTCGTGCTGCCTGGTATGGTCACTCGTCGTGTGACTATTACACAGTTGCACACGACAAGACACTCCGCAAATGGATCTCTTTACCCCTTCGCAGAGTTCCTCTGATGACAACGGAAGACCGTCATCAGTTGCGAGCCGCAGCATCCAAACTTTTACGAGTACAGCGGCAACTCATCAACTACACGACCAGGTCCGCGCTACCCTGCCTCCTCCCGCTGCTACAGTTGCACCGTCCTCGTCAGCTAAAACTGATAAGATATCGCCGATTCGGTTATCATTACGTGAAACCAAAGACGAGTGGCACATCGTCAAAAATAGAAAAAGAGGAAGATCAGTCATCAGAAATTATTCTGGCTCTTCTCCATCCCCTCCGGCTTCTACACCACCACCGCACAGACGGAATAGGTACGAATTCTTAGCGCTTGATGATGATGATGACAGTAAGTACGACAATACTAATGAAAATGAAACCAGCAAATCAAAGGTAAGCGATAAACCAATTATTCCGATGCCGAATTCAACACATATCGTCAATTCGTCACAGTTAAACGCGACCAATATTATTAATAGCGCAAACGAAAATCGAATTAATGACTCAAACTCAGTAAACATTTCAAATAAAACCAGCAAAACAATACCTCCCATATTAGTAAAAAATATTAGCAATATCTTAACTCTCCGAACCGATTTACTTTCCGATCAAAACATTACATTTGCATTGAAGTCAACAAACACTGGAGTCACTATAATCCCCCAAAATGCGGACAGTTATCGTAAAATAATTAAACTGTTACAAGCGAAAAATTATTATTTTTTCACATATCAATTAATAGATGAAAAACCGTTTCGGGTCGTTATACGGAACCTGCATCCGTCTACGGACACAAACGAAATTAAAACCGAATTGGAAAAATTAGGTTTCAGCGTCCGAAACGTTGTGAACGTTATACATCCGAGAAACAAATCTCAGCTACCTATGCACTATGTCGATTTGAACCAGTCGGCCAAAAATGACGAAATCTTCATGTTAAATGGACTATTATACACGCGCGTAGAGGTTCAGGAATTTAATACCAAAAAACAACTTATGCAGTGTAAGAGATGTCAGTTGTATGGCCATTCGCACAATTATTGCAACCTGCCATTCAGGTGCGTGAAATGTGGTAACAAACATGATTCTAAATACTGCAAGAAAGACGTTACCGCGAAACCAACTTGTGCTCTGTGCCGGGGTGATCATCCAGCAAACTACAGAGGGTGTCCAGAACACAAACGGGCAGTATATGAAAAACAAACACATCCTAGAAATCGCATTATAAAAAACCTAGAAGTAAACCAGCGGGACTTCCCTTCCTTACCAAGTAAATCTCCGACAAGCAGAAACCCATGGAATATAGGAATAAATACGTTTACGAAAACAGAAACCAGCAACAACATCGGCGACAATAAATTTAGTGAGAAGAGCTATCCCAGCAGTATTCTCAGAGATAGCAACCTAATGGACCAATTCTCAACTAAAATCATAGGTGCTTTAGATATAATGTTAAATGACTTCAAAGCGCTGATTAATCCATTATTTTCAATATTAAACAAGCTACTGGATAAGCTAGTGTAATGGCCAATAAAACTATAACAAATAAAACATTAACATTAATGCTATGGAATTCTAACGGAATAATATCAAAGAAAGCGGAATTCGAATTATTCATCCATCAACATAGATTAGATGTGGCATTAATCTGCGAAACGCATTTAATATCAACGATGAGTTTCAACATTGCTGGCTATAATACCTACTGTATCTCTCATCCTGATGGGAAAGCTCACGGAGGCGTGGCAGTGTTAGTAAGAACTGGGTTAAGCCATCATGTAGTTCATTCAGAAGCCTCCTTCGCTTATCAACTGATGGCAGTCAGCATCAGGGCTGTGGAATCAGAATTTACTATTGCAGCAATATATTGTCATCCAAACATAATCCTACCCAAGGAGAGAATAAGAGCAATTTTCCAAAACCTAGGAACCAGGGTAATATTAGGAGGAGATTTTAATGCCACCAGCACTTTATGGAAATGTCGGAAGGACAATTCCAGAGGTAGAATGCTGGTTAATTTAATTCGACAGCACAACTTGCAGGTAGTAGGACCAGATGAGCCGACCTATTGGCCTAAGCACCAAAACCGCATTCCGAACATACTTGACTTCTTTATAACAAAAAATTTACATCAGGTCTATTGGAACTGCAAATCCCTGCCTCTGCTCAGTTCAGACCACTCACCAGTCCTAGCATGCATCACCATCCAAACGATACCCAAACCAAGGCGAAGTTATTTAACAAATAATAGCACAAACTGGAGTGGATTCGCTAAACAAGTTGAACATAATACCAATTTAAATATTCCTCTAAAAACTTCAAGTGAAATAGAAAATGCAGTGATCAATTTGGTAAGCAGTATCCATGAGGCGTGTAAAACAAATACTTCATATCCCAAAGAGGATAGATTGTCGGAAACTCATTTATTTTATACTCCGTTTGAAATAAGGGAACTAATTCAATTAACGAGAAACGCAAGAGTTCAATGGCAGCAAAACAGAATCCCATCACTTAAAAGATTCTATAACGGGCTACAAAAACAGTTACGGAATAAAATAATTCGATATAAAAATTTCAGATACTCACAGTTTTTTGCACAACTAAATCCGGAAGACGGATCGATATGGAAATCTACAAAGTCCTTTATCAATAAACTTCCCAAACCCCAATCCATTAGGAAACCTAATGGGGATTGGGCTAAAACCGATGAGGACAAAGCTGAGACGTTTGGGAAGCACCTGTTCAATACATTTAAACCGTTTGAAATAAAGGGTCAGCTGCAACACGAAATATCAGTTAAAGAATTTCTTTTGGCACCTTTGCAATTAACATGGCCAACTAAATACATATCGCCGAAGGAGGTACAAAATAAAATTAAACGCTTAAAAAACAAAAAAGCTCCAGGCAAAGATCTTATAACCGCTGAAATAGCTAAAAATCTACCGAATAAAAGCCTAATATTATTGACATATATTTATAACGCTATCTTAAGAACAGGATATTTCCCCGAAACCTGGAAAGAATCCATTATCCAAATTATACCAAAACCTCATAAAGACTTATCAGCTCCTTCATCATATAGGCCAATTAGTTTGCTTAGTGTACTGTCAAAGATATTTGAGATGTTAATACAGGATCGAATTATAAAAGTAATTTCGAAAAACAAGATCTTGCCCAATCACCAGTTTGGATTTCGTGCAAAACATTCGGCCGTACAACAAATTCATCGGATTACCGATAAAATAGCTTCGACACTGGAAAGGGGACAATATTGTAGCGCGGTCTTTCTTGATGTCGAGCAGGCATTCGATCGGGTGTGGCATCAAGGCCTCCTGTACAAACTGAAGAACATTCTGCCAAATGATATTTATGCGGTAATACAATGCTTCTTGTCAAGAAGGAGTTTTGTAGTGAAGATAAATTCATCAATATCCGGAAAATACGGGATAAATGCATCCGTCCCGCAGGGAAGTATACTTGCGCCACTGTTATATTCCTTGTACTCGGCGGATTTTCCAGTGCTAAAAACCACGGTAACAGCGACTTTCGCTGATGACACCTGCATCTTAGCGGCAAATAGTGATCCTTCGCGTGCTTCACTACTGTTGCAGGAGCACTTGAACAAGATTGAAGCATGGGCAGAGAAATGGAAGATTAAAATAAACCATTCCAAAAGTTTACAGCTGACGTTTACGCTAAACCAACAGTCCTGTCCCCAGGTAGAAATAAATAAAAATGTTCTTCCGCAAAGCAACAGCGCTAAATACTTAGGATTAACAATGGACCGACGTCTAACATGGAGGATCCACGTCGCGTACACAAGGCAAAAAATTCGCTCGAGACTTCAAATCTTAAATAGCCTTATGGGAAGGAAGTCTGCCGTGAGCATGTCTTGCAAAAGACTAATCTATCTATCCGTACTGGCGCCAGTATGGCGGTATGGCATCGAAGTATATGGCGCAACATCCAAGAGCAATATCAACAGAATACAACAGCTTCAATCTAAAATACTCAGACAGGTTGCCAACGCTCCTTATTTCGTGTCCAATAGAACACTCCATCACGATCTGAAGATCCCATTCGTGCAAGACTATTACAAACTTCGATATGGTACGTTCTTTAGTAAACTTGAACTCAGTGAAAACATAGAAGCGTCCAGCATGTTCTGTTCATCTCTCCCTGGGAATCCGCGGAGAAGACTCAAGAGATACTGGTGTAGAGATGCATTACCCGGATAACCCCGAGAAAATTACAACAGCATCTACGGAATTAATTTCACTCGCTCAAACCTAATTTGTGTTGAACAATGTCATAAAATGGACTTAATTTGTAAAAGTTTTTTTTTTTTTTTTTACTGTGATAAACTGTGTGTAACGTAAACTAATAGTAAGTTATTAGTATATTAGTTAAAAATCATGTCTTTTTCTAATGAGAAGAGATATGAGGAAGTAATTGCTTAACATAGAAAAGTCAAGATTTAGTTAACCAAACAGCAACGCCAATTGTGGTTCTAAGACCGGAGTGGTGGAAAAAAAAAAAAAAAAAAAAAAATCAGACAGACCATTCCAGCATTATATAAGATGAAACAAGTACTTCCATATGAAACACTAAAAATTTTTTTTAACGCAATGATAATGTCTAGGATATTATATGGTATTCAAATATGGGGAAAAGCGAAGAAATCACAACTTAACAAGATAACGAAATTGCAGAAAAGATGCTTAAAATTACTGCTTCCTCATGGGGGGCATTATAATTCAACATCATCATGGTGGAAGGTAAACAATGAGATGTCGCCAAAAATGTATTATTATTATTATAGATTATTGGAGCTCAAAACCAATAATATCAGAATACCTTCAAGACCTAAAATTAGAGTGACGAGAGATCGAAATAAAAAATACTTTATTCAACCAAGGGGGACCAATTTAAGGATTGATAATATACAGCAGACAGTTCTAATTAAATTATTACGGGAAATTCCAAGTAATATATTAAAGGAGAAAAGATAAGGTGTGTGGAAGGAAGACGTAAAAAAATGGCTGATAGATTGGTGTGCAGATTAAGAAATTTTCGAGGATTCTTCTATTTGTACTACCATGTCGGTGACTTCTTTATTTCGCAAATTAGGTTCCTAAAATTCTCATTGCTCAGCACAGGAACTACAACAGGTGCATGTAGACAATTTTCAATAATGTAGCGGAAAAGATCTTCTTTCTTGTACATTAGTGGGTATGATTACTCTGAGTGTGACTGGTTGGTGATGTATAAGTGCTAAGTGTGTAGTTATAAGAAGTTACTGTACTAAATTAATCAAATTACTATAGTGATAAGAAATACTATTTTAGATGTATTGAAATGTTATTAGTTAATTGTAAATTTATGTCAAATAAAAGATAATGAGGGTGACGGGAACTCACGAAACGGGCAAAATTGCCTTGTGAGACCCACAACTTTCTTATTTAAAAAAAAAAAAAAAAAAAAAAAATCTTCCGCCTAACGCCCAAAACATACACCAACAAACGATCCTTAAAGTACGATCTTGGTCCGATGACAATGACCTGATTCACAGGCACATCCTTAATCTTTATAACTCACCAATTCTTATTAAACCAAATGGAAAATTCCTTGGTCTCCTAATTTACTCAAAATTATCCTGGAATTTCCACGTGGCTAACTTGAGAACAGGATATATGAAGCCCAAGGCTATCTTAAAATGTCTATCCAATAAAAAATACAATATCCGTCTGAAACTATTCCTTAGTATGTATATACAAAGCCTTTTAATCATATCCCGAATCAACTATGGTGTACTTGTCTGCTAAACAAACTGTCCTAAATTCTTCAGATCCCATCCACCACACTGCCCTCACAATAATTTTTGGTGTCCATAGAACTTCTCTTAGTATATGTGACTTGTCCAGCTCTTTTCTTTTACAGGAGTTACTATTCACAACTAGATGCCTTTAAGCATATGCGCAGTCAGTTTCTCTCCAATGCCAACTATCTTCCTCAATTGTGTTTTCCAAATAATCCATTGCCAGGGGAGTTCTGCAGAAAGGAAGTATTCCAAACAGAAAAATACTCCATATATTTCAGCATTCAATATCGAATAACTATCATCCAGTCGTACATTTCGCGTCACATCAAAGCTTCAAAAGAATAGACAGATAGGGATGAAGTAGCCTTTCGGGGGATAGCTTTGGCGGCATTCGCGAAGAAAATCAAATGGTCCGGGAATTTTCGAATTGTCGTTAATTAAACAATATTCGAATGCGGGGGTTTATTATATTTTATTTATATTCAAAGGCAACCCTCACGGTGAAATAACTAGGCGGGCTAGGTCGGGGAAGGAAAGTACGTTTATATTGTGGTACGATAAGAGGGCTAGGATTTCCATAAATGAGTCATTGGAGAACTCCGGGCTATTAAATCATTTATGCGAATAGGAAAAGACAGTCCACGATGACAGAAAAGTTTCTGAAGTAATTTAATGAAGGGGGGGGGGGACCTAACAAGGCTCATAGACCAGCAGACGGAGAGGTTTTATGCTCATCAAATACTTTCGAAGAACCGTGAGACGCATTGAATTAAGAGATTTAAGTAAGGTGGCCAAAGAGTACGCCTGGGCGGGTAATTTATTCTGGAAAGGGCTAAAACGTTCTACATAGAAAGAACAATTTCCGACGGTACATTATACGTTTAATAAATATATAAGAATAGGTAGGAATTTGTGACATTTAATGTTAGGACGCCAAGATAGTTTAGATCAAAAAGAAATGTAGAGCATTGTACAGGGAATGGAGAGTTTTCTAGATTTAGACGGATGCTAAGAGAGTTTTGAGGCCCCCTTTAGAAGTCAAAAACACAGATAGACTTAGATGGAAAAAACACAAGACTGTTTTGTTATTAACCCAGGATTGTAGTTTTGTAATGGTTTTTGTAGAATTTTTTGAGCGTTTGTCAGAAAACTGGAAGATAGGCAAATGTTTAAGTCGTCAAAGTAGAGTTTCGGGCGTGCTAACAAGCGAAGCGACGCATTCGGTTATAGCATTGATATAAAAAGTAAACAAAGTTACATTAAGGACAGATGCTTGTGGTACGCTGAATTTCTTCTTAATTTCGCTTTGAAAATGTTATCAGAACTTTTTTTAATAATTAAAAAGCAAAAACTTTTCTTAAGCAGTAAAAGAAATACCGAAAACAAAACAGGACAGATGAACTGAAGAAGGATATTATTATTCGCGTAACGAATGGTAAAGCTGAGCTACACCGGAGAAGAAAAAAAAAAAAGACAAATATAAAACCAGCGCGATACTTATCGCCAGCTAGAGCATTTACTTTATAATTCCATGGTCCGAAATTTTTTGGTTTTTTGTTAGGGGGGGTGGGGGAGCGTTAACTACCGACGTTAACCCAGTGCAAATGAAATTTTTAGAAGTTACAATATGCTGCAGCGGGATATTTGCCCGGACGAAATATAAAGGCCACGGTAGCTGGTTAAATTCTTACAGTTCCAGAGTCATAACCTATTATTATCGCTACAGTGACTTTCCAGAAACGCATTAGGAAAATTCTACGTTGATTTTTATGTTTTCACTTTATATATTTATATTTTTAAACGACCGTGTGCGAATGTTTATAGATCGGAGTTGAACTCCGGAATTTATGTTAAATTTTTTTCCAAACTTTCTGCACATTTGCAAATTTCATCTTAAATTTATGACGAAATTAAAAACGACAAGTAATTGCAATTAGTTAATTAAAACACTAAAATGCCGAAAAAAGGTTGTCCCCCCCCCCCCTGCAAAAAGAAACCACAGCTCAAAATGCTGTCAAGTATTTCTAAAATAAAAAAATAAAAAATTAAAATACACGGTTGCTCAATATAATATATGGAAATGGTCGGGCGGTGGGTAAAAACCTAAATGAAATAACTCGGTTCTCAATAATTCAGATGGATTTAATAACTTTTTCCTCGAGGGCGCAGAATTAAAACATACACGTCTTTGAATAAGATCTCAGTAAAGCACTTTTGCTTTTTTAGCCAACGGCCGACAAACGCAGGTAATTTCGAGAAACGTATTTTAGCTAAATTTTCGTTAAATTTGTGGCTAATTGCGCAAAATGTATTACAAAACTGTTCTTAATAACATTCAAAACATCTTTCACTCCGGCGTCTG
Source organism: Icerya purchasi (assembly GCA_039619475.1). Taxonomy (NCBI): domain Eukaryota; kingdom Metazoa; phylum Arthropoda; class Insecta; order Hemiptera; family Monophlebidae; genus Icerya; species Icerya purchasi. Next base: position 486,873,073 of record CM077115.1, read on the forward strand.
TATAAAGAAAAATAACGCGGCGTATATAGTAAAACATTATAATTTATAGCGAGCAAGAAATTTATGTAGCAACAGAAATAAAAAAAAAAATTCTGTTTAAGAAAAAATTCTGCTTAAGTTTCCTCGGCAAAACGGTAACGTCTTGCTGTTGCGAATGCTGCGATATTCTTAATTAATTTTCCCGAAAATAAAAAAAAGGAAGACAAAATTGTCCGAATTTTTTCTGTACGAATTTCTGGCGAATTTCAACTTTATCCTAATTTCAACGCGTTCGCACGTTTACTCGCGTAGAATTTTTAAACGTGCCCTCTTTTCATCAGCCCCGAAGAGGGAAAAAAGAATAATATCGTTCTAAAGGTGATTTTGCGTAATTTTGTGCGAAAAAAGAACAACAGCGATTGATATAACAAAATAATTCAGTTACTTTTCATTGCGCGGGAACACAAAAGACTGCTAAATGCTTTGCGATTCCTCCCTTTTTTTTTTTTTATTTTATCTGACCGCGCTGGTTGCGGACGTTAATCCGACGAAAGTTGCGATTTTCGATATATTCAATGGTGCGGCAACACAGTAAACATCGCAACCTAATCAACTATCGAAGCTTGGCATTTACTACACTTTTTATCAATCATTGTCCAAGTGACCACCGCAATTAGAGAAAGATTTAATTCTGACTGTAATCGTTCAAAAACAAAAGAAAACATAAAGGGGTAAAAAGAAGATTTAATAATACATTAATCGTTTAGTATTCAGATATATATATATATATATATGTATATATTTATCTGAAACGGGTAATATAATGAAATTAACACATCTGGAGAGAAATTTTATAACAGATTACTTCGGTAAATGATGGTTAAAAAAAAAGAAAAACTGAGTTACTATCAATAATTTGAATTATCCAGTTAATAACAATTACGGAATTCACCCGCGTTTAGCTGAATTTTTTTTTGTATCCCAACTAAGGAGAACTTTGACCGGATGCAAAAAAATACTTAGACAGTAATTTAATTTTTTGTAGAAAATGTTTCCACATTAACTACGCTCGTATTATAGGGACTTTGTAGGTAGTTTAGCGAAAAAAAATATGTAGACTTATGCGTCATTTCATTTTTATGGAAAAAAAGCCGATCCAAATCGGTTTTTAATAAAATGATAATTTTATAATCAGGAAATTCATCGGAAACGGGAAAAATGTTATTGTTATTATTATGGTTGGATTTATTTTTTTCCTTTTTTTTTTTTTCTTTTTTGCCACGGATTAAACAGACCAGTTAGTGCAACAGAAGAATTCGGAATTGCGGCGTGTAATCCTAATTTATTATCAAGGAGAGAGAAGTTTCAAATTCGATAACATTACGTTGTCGGCTAGAATAAAAACTTCGACAATATAAAAGTTTCGTCAACGTCTGCCACCCCGGCACTTCTGTTATTGGTCAAACAGCTGAACCGATAATATGTATTATAAAAAAATTTCCCGATTATCTGTAAAGTTTCCAAAACTACTTTTTTTTTTGTTTTTTTTTTTTTTTCCCCCTATCGACTTATTTTCATTTTACTAGTTATTATCAAAACGAGATAGTTCATTATAAACTTTTTTTTGAATTTCAAAAAAAAAATAACACTTTTATAAACGATTTTGTGTAATTCTCTTTTTTCCTCTTTTTTCCTCTTTTTTAGTTAGTAATTTAGTTTGAACCTTTTTTCCCCCTTTTTTCAGATTGTAATTATTATTTATTTATTTAAATTTGCATTCCAGCAACAGCAACTATCGGCTAGAGAGGCAGGGATAAATATAGATGTATATATTAAATGAAAGAATTACGGAATTTATATTGCGTAGCATAGCTTTGCACGGTGGTGCAGGAAACTGATTAGGCTGGAAAGGATAAATCATCAGAGAGGATATTAGGCAAGGAGGTATGTGTTAATTTGGAGGAATTGAACTGAGGGCATTCTGTGAGGATATGGAGAACGGAAAAATCGGAGTTACATATGCTGCAGATTAGAGCTAGTACTTTTTGCGGTAGGTAACGATGCGTGAGTTGCGTACGTCCTAGCCGGAGTCTGGTAACGATTACATCATCTCTTCTTCGGCTCAGGTGATTCTTCCGTGGCCGGACATTCTGCTTAATTTGGCAAAGTTTATTTGTACACGTGATGGACAGCCATCGTTGGTTCCATAGTGTGCCCAAAGTCAATTTTAGGCAACGAACCAGGGTTGAAGCTGGTACCAGAGTGTCTGGGAAAATATACGTTTCGGCAACAATTTAATAAATTAAGATCCAATTTGACTGGATTGTGTGGTTCCATGACGAAATCACTGCGACTGAGTGAGAGATTATCTGTGGTTGTCTCATGTTGGTAATTGATAGTATCCGCTGATACATAATGTGATGAGATTGTCTCGTTTGTTTCCGTTCCAGTCTGAATATTACACGCGGAGGTCGGAAGTTTGAATCTATGCATTGACTATAGAAATTAGACAAGCGAGCGCTTTTATTGAATGTCTGGGGGCCACTCGGGCGTCTCTGCATGTAGACTATCGATGGGAATAGTACGGGATACTCCTGTAGAGAGCCGAAGAGCTGTAGCATGAATGGTGTTTAATGATTGCAAGTAGTTCTGGTTGCCTGTTGAGTATACCTCCGAAGCATAGTCGCATATCTTATTATTGCGCGATAAATTCGTCTGATCCGTAAGTGGTATGCGCGAGTTTCTTTAATAGGTTCATTTTCCGGAAATTGCTTTATATGGGATTTCCACGATAGAGTTTGATCAAAGAGTAGGCCGAGGTAGCGAACGGAGGAAGCTGCGACCAGCTGCTTGCTATCTAGGTTAATGGATATTTCGTGCATGCATTTCCGAATCTAACAAAAATTAATAGTCGCGGTTTTTGCTATGGAAATTTTGTAATTTATGCGTATTGTAAAGTAAAAGCTCTTGAAATAATTCTTAAATATTATAAAAATTACAAAGTTAAATGAACGTAATTAGAAGATGGCAAGAGGGTGAAAGCAGATGAAAAGGTGACAGGAAAACGAAGCGATAAATTTCAGTAAATAGAAATGTGGACAATTGCCATTGAAAATGGAAATGTCAATTTTGAAATGACCATCTCGCTTGTTCAAGAAGGAGTTTTTAAATAGAAATTGAAAAATAATGTTGTAAATCAACCTACACTGTACGATTAGAAATAAAAATATAGCAGAAACTGAATAATGAAGAGTAATTTGGAAATCATCTAAAGAGAAAATGGAGTGAAATCACAAAAATTCGATAAAGAACATTTCGGAGATTCTTGTGAATAGTCCACAGTTAAAATATACATTTATATACGATTTTAATTTCATCAATTTACTATTTGTTTGTTGTTATTTTTTTTAAAAATAGTTCATTCATTTTACTTGTAGCATACAGTTTTATGGTTCGGGCGATTTTACGGAAAAAATAAAACGAAAACTTAATAGTATTAAAAAAAAAAAAGAGTAATAAAATAAGAATAATTTTTTTAAAAAACCGTTCGATTTGGTTAATTTACAATAGAATTCTACCTAGAAGTACAAAAAAGAGAGAAACAAAAAGAGCTAGATTAGGAAGAATTAGTAAGGAAAGTGAGATGGTACATTGGGTTTGTTGAAGATGGTCAGGGGTAACTTCTGAAAATGTACAAAGATGCTTAAAAGGGGGTGGGAGAGGCGCTGATTGAAATAGACTCAAGAGGGGGAAAAACGGAAGGCAGTGATAGGAGGATCACATTATGTAAGCAAACAGAAAAGAGAGTATCACTTTGGTGATGGTGGTGAATGAAACAGCAGCGGTTTGCAAAGTGCGGCAATCGCAATTTGTTTTTCTCGCGATTTTTATTTCGAAAGAAGCTGTCGAATTCCTGATAGAGCAAAGTTTGCTCAATTCAGAGTGTGACGTTACTGAAATCTTAATACCACATTGTTAGTATCTGCTGCATTGGACAAACAACGGAGTTTTCTTTTGCTAGACTATTCGTAGATACCGACGTATCGCCGTACTAGTACGATATACGAGTATGTGCGATTTAAGTATATTGATCAGACAATTTCCTCCGCAACAGGCTGTATTAAAAAAAAAAGTTATTCAATCATGATAGTGAGGTAAGCCACTGCTATAAAGAAAACCAAAAAAACAATCGGGATCGTGCGCAGAAGGCTAGAAAGAACTTATGGAAAATGATAGCCGTACATCCTGCATTATCGTGCAGCTTGAACCGAGTGCGCAAAAATTATTTTATGATTAGGATAACGGAAGAGCATTACTTACATGTGTGATAGTAGTAAAGTGTTTAAAGAGTGGAATTTTTTAAAATATTCAATTAGAGAAGTATTAACGAATAAGGAAGTACAGAACCAAGAGGACTGCTAAAAAAATCGAATAAGATAAAGAGCTTGATGATTTTCTATTTGAGTGCGGAACGACTTATTAAAGGAAATGTGAGAAGAAAGTTTGGAATTTGGTAGGGTTTGGAAATAGGAATTTATTGTCCTTATAAAATTAAAAAAGGAAGTTCAGCGGCTTCGTAAAGGATGCTAAAAATATGAGAAGTTGGAAACGACATCAATAATAGCGAGTCGAACTGCTCAATTGTACACTACGTTTAATTTTTTCGTCCCTATGCTTAAAATTTTTGTGTAGGGAACGTAAACATACAAATTTATTGTAATATAATGGAGTTAACACTACGCATCCACTTTTAGGTGTATTTGTTAACTCCATTTTGTAATTTTCTAAATAAAATATATATTTTAACATATTTCTTAATACAAATATATACCGTTTTCCCGGAATTTGATTTATTCTACTGCAAATTTTCTGAAAAGCATGATTCTTAAAATTAAATATACTACACAGTTCATATACACTTTCAATAGCCCATTTCCTAGTGTAAACTTAACGTTGAAAAAATTCGGCGTGTATCGATTACTTTTGAATCCGTCACCTGTGGGAAAAACTGATACAAGTCTTACCGTCATAATGATTATTTCGTATTTCTTGAAGCCTGTTAATATCAAATTCATACGTTTCTTAAACTTTAAACACTCTTATCTTCGTATTTGAAATACTACTTATGAAATTTAACATTATTGCAAGGATGATTCGTATTATTATTAATTGTTATTAAGCTTAATATTTTTGTATTTCAAATTCAGCATCAGCGATAACAAGAACCGAAAAGTGACTGATTGTTCTATGTGATTTAGTAAGTTTTACGACGGTAAGCAGAGTTTTAATTTTTAACATTTTTTCGTATAAAATTCTACAATGCAATATGTATTGGGTAAAATTATATTTTTATAAAGTGTAATTATTTTTTTATAATCTATACAACGTTGATCACTATATACAACTTATCAAACATTATTATGAATTTATTTTACTTCTAATGTGATTGAAATGATGATTGAAAAATTTTCTTCCAACAATGGCTCTAATAAATTTCTGATAGTCTCGGATTCTAAAGGTGTTCTACTGTCTCTATTTCCTCTCCTTTTCCTCGTCATTCTTCAGATTTCATAATTCTCCTGATTCGTTCTCTTGTCACTAGATTGTATAGCGTTCATTCCATTCAACTCGATTTCTTATGGTTCCCCAGTCATGTTGGCATTGAGGGAAATGAATTGATTGATTCATTAGCTCGATCTTCCGTTCAGACTGGTCAATTTCTATCCAAATTTTCTTCTTACAATCTTAACGTTCTTTCCAGGAATTGCCATCAGAGGCGATGGCACAATATTTATCCTCTTTTATTCTCGAATCCTGAATCCTTCTATCTTAGTATCCAAACCCGTTATCTTCCGTATCCTTAGTACTATGAATGCCCTCATCTCTCACGCTTTCTTATCTCTTCCATTTGCAGGCTTCGCCTAGATCATAGTCGTCTTCCCGCATCCTCTTTTCGCTTTTCTATGTCCCCTTGTCCTTTTTGTTACTTCCATCCGGATGATTCTGATCCATTCTGTGACACAAATTACATCTTATCTGAATGTGCGTCTGTATCTATAGAACGCTCTCACTTCTAAAGTCAACTCCTGAAACTCGGTTTGCATACAGTGCTTCTTTTATTCTTTCACTTCCATCCCGGCAATCATTCCTTTTTTAGTGTCCTTCATTGCTTCTATCTCCAGTAATATTCAATGCTAATTCGTTTTTCTCTCTCTCTCACTAACACAACCTAATGCTGGGTAATGCCGTCGACTGGCGATCCCCCCCCCCCCAAAAAAAAACAAACCTAATTTAAAGCTAATATATTTATATCAAAGTAGAAAGTACAAATAAATTAGGCGAACTATTTAAAAAATACGAACTCTAATAAAACAAAAAAGGGTATTTATTACGCAATAATAGCCTGAAAAAATCCGGGTAAATCTAGTTTAAAACATATAAGCTGCTAACGAAATAAATATTATTAACAATATTAATAGGTAATAATTATCACTTGTATAAAAAGTTATTTTCAAGAAAAAAAAAAGATACATTATCATTCGAAAAAGTGTATAAATGAAGAAGTAAATATAAAAAGAGACAACCTGTATAATACCAAAAAAAAATACAAAAAATATGGATATCAAAGATAGACCGAACGAAATCGGTCATGGTGAAAAGCAAACAGAATTCCGTCTAAAACGGTCGATTCAGTTCTTCAAAATATCAAAAAAGATACAACAAAATACACCGCCTATACTAATTTGAAGATGAAATAACGAATACCGGTGGTAAGATGAAGAAAAGAAAAAAAAACGTTGAATTAATTTACTTTCCAATAATTATAAACACATTAAAAATAAGCTACATAAATATTGCTTCTTTTATTATCACATACTTAATTATTGTAATAGTTCATTATGTGAAATAAATATGGGGAACACGCTGATACTTAATTAAGAGTTCAGTCGATAAGCCACTGACTTTATGGAGTCTATAAACGTTGTCCTCATTACACATACATATATAGGCGGTGGTTAAAAGCAAAGCACTCTCGTTATGCGAACGAATTTGAGAAAAAATAAAGAACAACATATCTTCGGAGAAGGACCGTTTTTCGAGAGGCACTGATAAACTTATTTCATGCGATTTACGACCGTCTCGGATAATTACTGCCAAATCAAATTTTACGGTCTAATTTTAAAATTACTAATTCTTAATTAAAAACACGCAGCAGCACACACGTTTTTAATACAATATTTCTAAATTTATGCGCATATAATGTACGGGTGCCATGTTTAGCGCACAGTACTTCGGTGCAAAGTAAACAGTGACCAGAGTTAATCTGATAGAAATTACGAGCAGACCGCTTTATCCGGGAAAAAGCCTAATTTTGTTTTATAACCGGGCGTTAAGATTTTCGCCGAATTACATCATAAAACAGTAGTTGGGCTTGGAAGAAGACACATATGAGGCGAAGGATCGCCTGGAATGACAAGAGATAGCACGAAGGCGCACTATGTAGCAACAACAGTCTAGAGGCCAATAATAAACTGGTGAATCGTAAACTGTGTTCGGCTAAAGAGCGAAAATGAAAAAAATATATGAAAGAAAGCCCTTGAAAGGTCGTCATTTCCGCTTGCAAATCTAGTAATTACTCGACTGAAATGTGCACGTTGGATTATTGTTCGATTTAAATGTCACATCAAATGCTGAGACGCTCAGCGATAGCATTTCGCGATATTTTAAACTGACCGCCCAGGTATGTCCTGTGTACGACACAAGTTCGTATTATATCATCGGCAGAGCCAAATGTAAAACAGCGCTACAGCGGTAATTAGTCGATAGTAATAGAGTCTCATTAGTTTAAAGGTCGCACAACATTAAAATATTATTACGAATCGCCGGGAAACAGCGTGCGGGAAATATATTAAATTTAATAGAGACGCATAAACAAAGCTTTAATCAATTAATTGGAAAAAAAAAAAAGAAGACAGCAATCTAATTGCAATGCGTCCATTATATGAATCAAATGCATTTCACATAAAAAGGGGGAAGAAAAATAAAATAAAATAACATAAAGAAAAATAATATAAAAAATAAAATAATTTAGATTAAATGGTGTGAGTGCGAATTCGCGCGTGACTGAATCTGTTGTCGGTTAGGGGTGAATGGCCCATCCTGGATCAGCGCAAAGTGCGATGAGCGTCAAAAAGGCACAAATACCGAAAGGACAAAAGCGGAGTCAGATTTTAGTTTCGGAAGAGGTCGATAATAGACCAGTTTCAGGCTTGGTCATCAGACCGGTCGGTAAAAGTAAGCCAAATTGGCCACCATTTTATGCCCTTGCCGCCCGACATAGTGAAAGATCTTAATTCAGTTGCAATCGTTTTTTTATTCAACAAATTTACTAGTTGTAAATTTTAAATTATCCTAGACATACCGCGAACCGAGTTTCCCACCGCAGATCTACCGATTCAGAGGACCAACGGACCACCGCCATTGCAGATACCGCACCACCCGTCCGACAACAGAGATACGTATCAAATTTATTTATATTTAGTAATCGTCGCCGTTTTATATTTGTATTATTTTAATTAACTTGTGTTTTCAGCGGTCGACCGTCCAAGTAAAATCGTTGTAGGTAGTTTAAAGACTTTAAATTCTAATACATTTCTTTGGGCTTGTCTATTAATAATAATCATAATAAAATAAATAATAATAATACTAATAAAAAATAACAATAATAATAATAATAACAAATAAAATACAATATTTGAATTCCGCGGAACTAAATCCACGGTGGCACCCCTGGACGCGAAGTAAAACGTGTTAATTTTAGAGTATGACACTTCAATATATATATATATATGTATGCATGTATGTATGTAAATACGCGGATACGACGTAAATTGAAGTAGTCAGGTCAACATATTTTTTATGAAAGTGCCTTCTTAAGAAAGAGGAAAAGAAATTTCCTCTAGAATATTCATTTGTTTTAATGCGCCCACAGGCGTATGTTATTGAAAAGATATTACCGCAATGCAGGAGAGAGTGGTCGTAAACGTTAATATATTTAATTCGGCATGTTTTTTTTTAGCCAATTAGAAGTGGCCAACAGGAGAAACAATTACTCTTCGTTTCGCTGATAAATAGTGTGATCGTTTCTGTTTTAAATAATACCGTTGAGAAGACTGATGATAATGCGGAGAATTTCTGAAATGATTTTGGCAATTCTTTTATATCAGCAAATTTTTGACCGTCATCTACACCAGGACCGTTTGTCCTTTAACATCTTTCCTCATTCACGACTAAATGACTGAAATTGCACAGCGCCCTATTGTTAAACTAAGTGTCAGTATTCTTATTATAAGTTCCCTGTTGTTCTCATTCTAAATTTGATCACGGTTCTTTTATTTAGTATTCAAGTTCTGCTATTCTAAATTAGATATAATTGAAAATTCCTTCTCTCTCTTTTAAATTCTCTGAAGTTTCACAACATCAGTCTGTTACGAATCTTTAGGCTACCATTTGTAAATGTCTTTCGCTCAATTCCCACCTTTCGCCCACGAGAGTGTTACAAAACTCCCTATTATAAACTGCTCTTTGACGTGTTTCATTTTATACTCTTATAGAATTCCTCGCAATAATCTTCCCTATTTTTCCTTTAATTATACCGAAAGAAAGTTTTTTTCTTACATCTTCCAAACAAGTACCGGAAGCCATAACATAATACGATATCAACCAATCATTTTTCAGCAGGGCTTTTCTTTTATTCTTCCAATCGTAGTTTATAGCTATCGCCTACAGTCAGTTATTTTCATTTCGTTCGGATACCATTTCTTTTTCCAACTCATTCCTATGACTTTTTATCATTTTTCGTTTATATTAACAATCTTTCTTACCAGTAACTTCCTAAATCCGAACATTGAAAACAGCAAAATGACTGCCGCTCTCGCTTAGGTTGTTCCTGTCTCTACGAAAAAAATATTCCATATTAAACTTTTTTTCTTGCTATTCAGACAGTTTTCACGCTCTTCGAAATAATCACCGCTTTTATCTTCATATAATCTTCTTTGTAATTCGCGATTCCTCGACTGATTCCTTTTCTTCGACGTTCTGTTTCTAGTGCTTCCATTTTTCTTTAGCCTCCTCATCATAACCGTTATTAGTCTAAATCAAACCTGCGCAATGTTTTAAGCTAACGGACCATTTTCAACTTTTATAAAACTTCGACGGGCCGCAGCAATGATGAATTTAAAAAAAATATATATATATTCTGCATTTCCAAATTAAAACGAAAAATGTAATGAAATTTCCAATGCCAAACCGTTTGTTTTAGTTTTTTAATTTTTCATTGCCTCCGGTTAATTTTGTTTATGACCGTTCTAATATTTTACACTGCTCTTTTTTAAGTTTTAACCATTTGTAGGCAAAAACATTTTCAGTAGAAGGAGGATTACAAAAATTATTTAAATTATTACATATGGAAAATAACATTAATAACTACTAAACTAACGCTATAAGTACATATATATATATATATATATTTCATGTCGCGACCGTACAAAAATGTTATGTGAACCGAACCAGATATCCCTATAAGCTTTCGTTTTTCTTTAGACTCCTCTTCATATCCGTTGTTAGTCTAAACCATACTCTGCTATCTTCTTAATGATTTCATCTTAGCCCTATTGCTCTCTCCATCCGTCTATGGCGTTAATAAGATCCCCTTCGGAATATTCCTTTTTTTTCTACCGAACTTTTATATTCCTCGCTCTTATCTATTAACATACCGGTTCCTTAGTCTTTTGCTTCTTATATTTTTGGATTTTTTCTTTCCTATCCGCCGTTCTTGTACATTTACCGTACCTGACTGAATCAAAATTTTTAATTAGCACACGTTTCTATTGTTTTTGGGTGATGGTAAAGTTTCTCGCAGTTTGCATTAAAAAAGAAAAAAAAAAACAACAAACGACAAAACAAATAATAAAAGACCGCAGTAGGAAATACGATTTCTAATAAAAAAAAAAAAAAAAATACAAGAAATAAGTGCGGAATGAAATCACTTTTCGCCCCACTGTTGTGTAATTATTGTTTCGTATTGTTCATTCTTTCGTTTTATTATTTACTGTTTTACACAAGTTGTAGGCGCGTAACGCTAAATTTTCTCTTATGTGAAGTTAACAATTTTTCTTATCAATCAATCAATCAGTCCATTTTATCAATATCGTTACACAAGGTCCACAGATGCGCTATAGAGCGCGAGTAGTGGAATATAGTACAAATAAAGAAATATTAAATAAACATAAATAGGTACGTAATGAAATAAGTAAAATTAATTAACAAAATAAATGAGCGGAAATAAAACGCAATTTGTTTTTTTTAAAAGAAAGAAAAAAAGAAAAGGGGAGAAGAAAATAAATAAATAAATAAATAAATAAGAGTAAATAAAAAATAGCAAATTAATGACCTACAATTATAAATAAGCAAAAGAAAATAGTAATAGTAAAAATGAAGCGATATATGTATATGTACATACACATTCATACATAGATTATATTACATGTGCATACCACACATAACCCGTACATGTTGGTTTGACTATAAATATACATAGAATTAAGAGTAACATATTAACAGTACAAAACGCCGATATATGTATCACATATATATATATATATATATATATATATATATATATATATATATATATATATACATACACATGGAATTTATGAACATGTATGTACAGCCCATACATGAACACCCAAACGTAACACTCACCCAGACTAAACATACAAAACCGTGTATACACCCTAAGTATGGCTATACTGACACATATACCTTCGTATAACACCAATATGAATATCTAAATACATACATATGTATACACAAATATATACTAAAACTTACTTATGAGATATACACAGGGACATGTATATACAGAGACATGCACCCGTTCATAGGCACATATTCTAGGATATGTAGATTATCTTTATGTTAAGGTTATTATATTCTATTTTTTATTATATCGATATCAAAGTTCAGTCAGCGTTAAGTTCGAAGCGAATTATAAAGTTCCGAAATGGTCACTCATTAAATCGCATCCGACTATGTATTCTAAGTCATGTGCCCCTCAAGCAGAATCACTTTTGATATGCTTGAAAAGATATTTACGTATTTTTTTTATAATTTAACCGTTGAATTTTTAGAGAATTATATAAGTTAGCACCCTTGTATATAGCCTAAATGCGAGTATGAAGTTTGTTGTATTTCGGGGAATATAAGTCAGTTCGAGACTGGAGGATCGAGTTGTTCTATTTGTGTAGGCAACTCCAAACTTTAATTTGTTTTTACAAAAACGAAGCTTTAGCACACAGATCTGACACTGCCAATAAGTTTTTGTTATATGTTTGTCCGATTAGTTTTAAAACGGACGTTTAAAGAACTGCGACAATACTTAAACGGTGGTAATTTGCTGCATCGTCCCAATGAATTATTCCGTAGCCCAGAACGGGTTGTGATATAAAGCTAAATATGGATAGCGCAAATGTTCAGGATAAAGAAGCATTTGCCCAAATGACAGGAAATATAGTTTAGTTTTCGCAGATTCTTCATGATAAAATTTGCATGTTTACTCCAACTTAATTTACTATCGAAGACCAACCCTAAGTATTTAATATCATTAGTTCTGGATATTAAATCTGTGAATTATTTAAGAAAACCCCGGTGAAATCATTGAGACTGGTTACTCTATAAATCATAAGTTTCGGTTTTTGGTTGTTTTTTTTTTGCATTAAACGCTAACCTATTAGTACTTAGCTAATCTGTTAGTATTTTATATATATATATATATATCCTTCTGTGTATTGATGACTGAAGTAGAACAGGTAAACGTGAATTCATAACCAAAACAGTATCGTCAGCATAACAGAATACTCTACCGTTTACACAAAGGTTACATAAGTCATTCAATATAAATTAAAAATAAGTAAGGGCCCAAGATACTACCTTGTGGAGCACACCATGTAACTGAGTTATATATCCACCGTATACGTTATTAATTTTTGTAATGCTTTTCTCCTATTAGTTAAAAAGGATTCGTGAACTAGTTGTATACAACTGAAACCGCAGTTGTATAATTTCTTTAATAATATTTCGTGATTTACAGTATCAAAGGCTTTACGAATATCCAAAAATAAACTGTAGCAACTTATTTTCCATGTTACAGATTTTCAGATATATATGATCGAATCTTTCCCGGAAGAAAACCGTACTGATGTATATAGTAAACACGCATGTGTTTACGGAATGCGCCTCTACATTATAAACATATTTATTTAATTCGTACCTGGTTTGTTGTTTCAAGAGGATCCTTCTAAACAATGAATTCTAAATAAATGATCGTGTTTTATGCGTCTACTTTCCCCCAGGAATACGCGATGATCTCATTAGTCGATTATTTTTGAACTGTCTCTATAATTCGTACTGCAAACTTTTTGATTTTTCTTCAGTAGCCGAAAATGTACTACTCGCAATAATTTTCATTAGCTCGTTGTTCAACTTTTTATTAGAACGTTTTTTGTGATGTCATCGTATATGAACTGTTAGACTTTTCACATCGTTGCTTTGGAATTCGTCACTGGAATTTATTTATTTCCGTTCCGTTATCGTAACTTTGTATTCTCCTTTTTTGGCGGGGGTCCGTGCATTATGATAACTTTGCATCCTGACATCTAATTTAATTTTTTGCAAAATATTTCTTCTATTCACGGGCAGTTTTTCGTTTTTTCCGATATTGATCTGATTATAGTAAGACCGGCATACTACAAACGATTGTAAGAAAAGAGCTCGCAGAGGCGAATAGCGCTTGTAAAAGAAAATCAAAAAGTAAAAATAAAATGTTGTCGCGAACGAAATTTTCCGAATTCGTACGGTAAACGTCTGACGACATTTAATTTTGTTCCATGCCATTGCCCGTTTTTAGACTAAAGTTATATACTTTTTTTGTCCGAGATTGATATCGACTGCAAGCTTTTTTGCCAGCTTTTCTGATCTACATAGTGATCGGTGTGTAGTTTGCTGACACGAAATTATTTAATTCATTTTACGGATACTTATTTTTACGCTTATTTTTAGTTTACCATTTATTTTATATATTGCCGTTCGACTGAAATAAATAGATGAAAACAAGATCTATTTGAATTACATCGCTTTTGTTAAAATTATATATTTACTTCGCTTCACTTTATTTTTATAGGGCAGCAGCAGCAGCAGTTATTTATCTTCGTTGTTTAATTAAAATTACATATAAATGTAAATACACTATTTCCGTGTTGCATTTTTTTCGTACGTTGTTTATAATTTACACGTAATTGCTTTTTTCGCGTTTTACACAATTTTGGTAATTTCAACCATTTTCTTAGAATTTACTGTTACGTTTTCTTTTCGGACGGTTCCTCTGCAATTTCCTTTTGTACATTACGTTTCCTAGTTGTTACTTTGCTTTTTTCCGATATTTCGAAACAGACCTTTCCGGGACTTCCGCCATTTTTATTATCTCCTCGGTGAAATATATCTGTTTTTTTTTTATTTCTTTAGTAGTCAATACAAGCAATCGCACTGCGATAACATAACGGGAAATAAAGCCCAAGTAAAAAAAATGTATTATTTATTTTTAATCATCGTATTGCTCTCGATTCTAATGCTCTCGATCCTATTGCTCTCGATCCTATTGCTCTCGATCCTATTGCTCTCGATCCTATTGCTCTCGATCGTATTTCGTTTCTTCGTAATGTTTTTTTTTTTGTTTTTCTCTGATTTTTGACCCGGCATTATTATTTTAATTCGATTAAATTTCCGGTTTTGGTACCACGACAAACCAAACTTGGAATTACTATTTTAGAGTGAGCTAGTGGTTAAGGGACATCGCTAGGAGATTTTCGCACTTTCAGTTTATTATTCATTTTAAGAGTATATACAACGTAAAATTTCTATCGTTCGTTTAATTATTCAGTTATATTATTACGACATTATACGACGTTGGGGCTGTTTACTTTTTTTCCCGGAAATGAGTTGTCAATTTCGAAAAGTATTAATACGAAGCCACGGACGCTAGTAACATTTTTTCTCGCAGCATGCAAAGACGTTTTGGCTATAGTAAACACTTTATAAAAGTGAGAAATTAGTTTTTTAATTAATTCGAGATTAACCCTCAAAAACAAAATTTATAATAAAAATGTTGACGTTAATAGTGTTTTTAATTTCAATACCACCGAAAATTAATACTAGGCTCGGGCATTTTTTTATTTTTTAGAAAGAAATTACAAAAATAAAAAAAATTAAAAAAACTCGGATTTATTTCAAGTTTCTAGGTTGTACAGATTTTATTCCTAAATGGAACCGATTTCAGGTTTCATTAATTTCCCCCTTTGTTTTTTTTTTCTTTTCGGATTCTCTGAGAGAAACCAACGGCCTTCACTCGCGGACGCTCCCACCTACAAAGCATATTAATTATGACCCTGCTTATAACACTTGGGTAAGGAACATTTTTTTTTTCCGGTACGGATAATAACAAATTATTTGCATTTTTTTTTTTTTTTTTTTTTTTTTTTAGAGGATTTTCTTTCCGTCTATAACTGAAATGAAATTAGGCTAGATATTCACCATTCTTCCTTTCAAAACGACATGGTTCTTTCTCCGTTCAACCTAATCTTCCACTCTCCTTCCTTGAGTTTCATCCGCTTCCCGGTTCTGTATCTTTCGCTTACACTTTAACCATCATTCACATTACACCTTCCCCTCGTTTTGGTTTGTTTTCTCTCTGAGATACTCTATTTGAACGAACCAATTCTACCCTGAGATATCGCATTTTTGTTCATCTCTTTCTGCCTAGCGTTTTATTTTATACTCTCATCTGCTAAAACTCGTGCTTCCTACCTTTTCTCGCGCATCTTATGTTTTGTCTTTCCCCTCTTCGTCTATCATTTCGTCTCTAGCGATTATTAATGCGATCAATCGAAAATTTAATTGATGACTCTTTCTTTTTGTTTTTTAGCTGCAGGTCTCTGGCTAAAGCTCCCCCTCCGGGGGGGGCGACAAAAAAAAAATAAACTAAGACACACAAAATTACCCGGAATCGGTATATCTTGCTAAAAAAAATCTCGTGACTAAGATTTTTTTTCTTTCTTTCTTTCTAATAATGGAACCACCGGTAAAAGTATATACGGAATTTCTATTTAAAAACAAAAAAAAAAAAACGGGCGATATAAATTATTTTTCTTATAATTGAAAAAAAAAAAAGCATTCAACATAGGTCACCCCCTCCCAGGTTTATTTTCCATCATTACGTACTTCTTAATTATACTCTGTTGCCTTCTTCTCCGTTTAATTCCATAAACTGTCATTTTCGTCAGAATTTCGAAGCTGTCTGCGATCCTAACTACATTTTCCTTTGAATATTCTCTCTCTCGACTAAACTCGCTGCTCTATGTTCAGTATGTTATTTCTTAGGCTTCCTAATCCTTATTGCGCCTCTTCCATCTTATCTCCCTTTCTCTCCTTTGCTCTACTTATTTCTTTCTTTTCATTCTTTTAATTTACTAATCGGATCAGTATTTAGCTGAAACGTTTTTCTTCTGCTCATTTTTAGTCGGAAGTGAAAACAAAGTCAAGATTCCGACACGCGGCTAGCTTTTAATTTTACATCAACAGTAGCGATAAATTTTGCTCCGATTAAAGGATACACTTCAAGGGCCAAATGATGCATGCCGAAACGGCACACATATCACAAACATCTTCACTATTATCTTCGCTAGAAGAATTTACAGAAATCGAATCGCGTTGAACCGTGCCACGTGCATCAACAACGGTGACACCGGCAATAGGAGCTAATCTATTCCGGACAACATATCGTCTCAAAATGAGATAATAATTTCAAGTAATCATTGAGAGCGCATCAAAAAATGATAATTTCGTTAGTCAAACAAATCGAAAGACCGCTACGATAGAGTTCAACAGGCAACGAAGGTCCCTTGGATCTGGTTCGAATATATGTATATCCACACTTTCGCTAGGTGAAATAAACGTGTCCTCGAAAAGAAATTCAAGAAAAAAAATCAAACGATCGTGTCACAAATCATATTGATTCGGGCGTATTTTTATTCAAAACATTCGAACATATTAGAATGCTTCGAAAGACACACTGAGCAATTTGTGACATCCAGAAGAGCCTGAACGATTTGCCTGTGAATTAATTGAAACATACTTTGATTAACAAACTTTCAAATCAGACTAATTAGTGCGTTGCGTATTAAAAAAAAGTGTTCGTTGATTGCAATTGTACCCTTCTCGAGCAAAACAGATCACGTAAGAAAAAACGTCAAAAAAACAAAAAATGATATAAAACTTCGAAAGTCGTAGGAGGGTGGAACGATTTTGTATTATTCTTATTATTTTATTAGCTTCTCTTATAAAAGAGGTGGTTGCTCCGACCCAGAACTTCTACGCTAGTCATCATGTTAAATCTTCCTCTTCCCGCTTTTCCGAGTACTTTCCCGCTGGAAGCTAGTATGAATAACCGGGGTCCTTCTGTAGTCTAGATATTTCGTTTTCCCGGCCATGATCTTCTTAAACAATGACAATTCCGTTAAATTCAATCTACGCAGCACACTTCCTGACTTGTACAATCTTATCCACCCATTTTATACTTTCCATTTTCCGATAACACCACCGTTCGAACGCGTTTATCCGGTTTTTTATACATTTTTCGTGATTATCCACGTTTCTGAGGCGTATCTTAACATTGACCACACGTAACTTTCCAGTATTTTCATTCTTGCGGATTTTTTTTTATCGCTGAACTTCTGAGTGCACGTTCTATATTATTAAACGCACTCCTTGCCTGCCCTGTACGTATTTTGATTTCCTCATTATCTCGGCCATCATCTGTGATTCTTACTCCCAATGTATATTTCTTAACTTGTTCGAGCTTTTTCCCATTAATGATTACATCCAGCAGTTTCATGATTTCTTTTGGGCTTTTACTAATTTTCATTATTTTGGTCTTTTCAATGTTAATTTGCATTCCCAGTTTTCAGCTTTCTTTATTCAGTGTAAGTACCATTCGCTGCAGTTGTTGCAACGTTCCTCCAATCAAA
The DNA here is from genome assembly GCA_039619475.1 of Icerya purchasi. Taxonomy (NCBI): domain Eukaryota; kingdom Metazoa; phylum Arthropoda; class Insecta; order Hemiptera; family Monophlebidae; genus Icerya; species Icerya purchasi. Next base: position 486,891,192 of record CM077115.1, read on the forward strand.
ACCATCTCGTCAGCATATCTTATGTTTGCTTATTCGTTCTCCATTCACTTTGAATCCATTTTTGACGAACACAATCGAATAAAAACGATTTTATTTCTTTATCGGTGTTTAATCTTTTTGTTGATTCTATGGAAGGACAGCGCTGCTGCTGCTGCTGCTACCGGTTTTGTATTACGGGTTATAAATTGACGAAACATTAGTGATCGAAAGCTAAATTTTTATCGCCGTGTCCTACAAATACCAGTATGTCTTTAAAACGACGAACACGACGGTACCGATAAAGAAATAAAATCGTTTTTATTCGATTGTATTTTATTACATCTTTACCTTCTATCTGTAATTATTACAGAACATAGCTGTGCGAAATTTACACGTACAAATGTGTAACCCCCGGTTTCCTTGGCAAACGTCAGAATTTTCCCTACAGCGCCAATAGTGTTGGAGAGAATCGCGCGCACAGGGGTTTCCCTGTTATGTGCACTGCGATGTTGCTCGAAAGCTTCTTGCGGTTATAAATCAAATGTGTCACAGATGGTTCTTTTGGTAGTCTACATATACGGGACAGCTCGTTGATGGGTGCTGTTGGTATAAAGATAGCGTTATATGACGCAGCAATCGTCTTCGATGAGACGATTAAGTATTAAATATTCTTTCCTGCTTATGTTATCGGGTGGTTGAGGGGTCGGTGGTTAATTTAATGCTTCTTAAGAAAGTCCTTTGTGTCACCCACTCAAACCACCACTCTTGTTTGCACACGCTCATAACTATAGGGGATAGTGTCGGAGATGGAAGCAAATTCTCTGGCACCGGTGGGTACATTGCTGCGAGGTCAACTTCGTCGCTCTTACGTATGACTCGAAATCCGTAGGAAAGACACTTCGCATTCCCTCCTGTGCAGCCTACGTAAATCAGTCTGAATTTTTGCAGTTATACTTTTGGCTTTTACCACCTCGGCGGCTATATAGATACGAAGAGGCCCGTCTGAACCGGATTCGAACGAACGATCTAAAATAAATATCGGAAAAAGGAATTGATCGCTTCCGGAATTTTAGAAAGAAACGTTTCTACACTTAAGTAACTTGCAATTTTCAACAATTATTATAACTAAACTAAATGAAAAAAATTTTAAAAACACGTTTATTCGAATGCGTTAAAAAATAAGAAAAGGAAGTGTAATTTAAGAAGACAGAGTCGTTAAATATCAAGACGTAGGGCGCTTCACCGTTACACTGTCGTACGTTTAGTAGTGCCTCGTTCCTGTATAATTCAGCGATACTATTTTTTAATTTTTGTTCGGGAAAAATACGACTTTTTAAAATTTCTCTATGTATTTAAGGAAGATTTTTTTTTACCTTCAAAATATTTCTCTTTCTTGTATGTAGTTTGATAATTATCAAAGCTCGTGGGTTGTTTTTCCGTAAGTAAACGAATACTTCACGAGGAACGAGATGTCTTTCATACGAATGTCGCAAATCATGTCGGAGTATATGAAAGCGGCACAGTTCAGTATACTCTACAGTATCAAAAAATGCGCTATACACTTATAGACAAGAGTGAAATTCCGAGTGATCAAAACATTCTTAAGAAATATTAAACCAATTATTGGCTTTCCTTGTGGCTTCCGGATGGCATCAGCAGCAGGAAAGAATACAGGATTATCTCCGGAGGGGGCATAGCTCCATGTCGCCTCCAGAAACCTCCAACAGACTCTGTTTCCAACGTCGAACTAACTGTGTGACACGCATAGTTCATGACTACCAGAAGTTCACTCCACACCGAATAAAACATAACATAAAGTCTCCCATGTATCAGATCTTCTTGCGTTACAAAGTCTTTTGGATTTTTGGTTCACACGTTAACTTTATATAATTCTCTATGTGTCTCGTAATCATTTTTCCTGTTAAACGCAGCAAATAAATACCCCGTCTAGACAAAAGAATGTAATTGTTAAATAAAAGCCTTTTTAAAAAACCGAAAAAAAAAATATACATATATATTTCTTTATTTTTTACTAGTATTATTACTAAAAAGGTTATAATCCTTTCTGCTTGCATTTTAAAATTACGCCAGACTTAATTCATTTAAGGTGCCACCGTGACGCAAAGAGAATCAATTTTATAAAGAATGATAAAAAAAATGTTTATTCATTGTAAATTTCAAAAAACTAATTGCATATTGAGACGGATTCGGCAGCTGTAGCATTTTAATTACGTTTTATACGATTTCTGATAATGCTGTCCGAGGTAGAAATTATTATTTCGATTTTAATTCATTTTATATTTCGGGTTTTTCTCGGGCAGCAGAGATGACGGTGAATTGCGATCGGAGAAGATATTTCGGCCGAGGTGCCTGGTTATCCCGAACGCAGCCGTTCTGTCGGCTGTGTCGCGGTGGGTGAACTGGTTGCGCGGGGGAAATCGCGGTCGCGTTTACCGTCGAAACGTATAAGTACGGAGCGTGTAGCTACGAGAGTCGCGAGAGAATTGGTGAAATCCCGGAAAGACAGGGTAGCAGCCGATTTAAAATACGTATAAATATAAGAATGTTTAAGAATGTTCTAGAAAAATCGGCGTGCGTATTAATTGATAAGGTACGGGGTAATTTTCAGCGATTCGACTATATCGTTTGGAATAGCCCATGGTGTACCGAGAAATCTTCGTTCGTGCTAGAGAAACGGTAAATCGATAATAAGTTTTAATTTAGTTGTTAACTAGATCAATTCAGTTGTACACGCGAGTCGGTTCACACGAGTCGGTAATGATTCGTCGTCGTTTTTTTTAATCGTTGTCGGAAGAGCACGCCGTCACGTGTATCTTTTTAACCCTAGTCATAATTAATGTCCGCTCCGTAATTTTGACCAGTATTTCGTTTTTTTTGTAATTGTAATATTCAAAAATTTGTTTCATTTGTGTTTTTTTTTATTATTCAAATACACGCGTTTAATGGAAATAGGTTTCGTTATTGGACACGTGGTTACCCCGTGATATCTCCACCGGGAGAGATACCGCCATCGAACGGCGGACTTCGCGAGTCGGTTTTCTTTATATACATTTTTTTGATTAAAAGCCTAAAGCTCTGCTAGGCCGAGCTTCCGGTAATAGCAAGCCGGTATATTTTTGCTATTGGCGCCCACAAAATAGTTTTCGGACATATATATTTTTTTTTTTTGTTGTTTTTTTTTTTTGTTATTATTTCGCTTGATCAACTGGCGACTGGAAACGTCGATTTATAACAACTGGCTCCCAAAACAGGAACAATATCGATTTACATCAACTGGCGGCCCGAACGAACAGGGACACCGAATAGTCAGAAGGACGTTACCTGGAAGGAGCAGAGGACGAAGGGGAAACTGCCAAGCAAACAGATAAGTGTTTATTTTTAACATCTCCGCTCGGCCTGCTTTACATTTTTATATTTTTTTTTCCATCATTTGCATATTTTGTACGACATTAAAGTCGGTTAAAATTTTCTCGGCATATTTTATTATTATTATATATTTTTTTTTTCGGTAGATAGGCCAAATAATTTAAATTTCGAACTGCGGCCCTGTTTATAAAATGGAGAGCGGGGACTTAAATAAAGTGAGAACGACGAGAGGGAATTATCGGGAGGTGGAACCCATTCCCGATAATTTAAGCGAGGAGGGAGAGCTGGATGAGTTCCAGGACCGTCTCTCGGAGACAGGACCGGAGGGATATAACCTGCCCAGCCCCACGCGACGAGCTTTTGAAGACCCCGGACCATCTTTCGCGCAGGCGTCGTTTGACGAGTTAAAAAAACTTATGATTAGTCTGGCACAACAAAATAGTAAAGAACTAAAAGAAAATAACAAAAGCCTAAATAATAAATTAGAAGAAAATAACAAAAACCTAGAAGAAAACAACAAAAACCTAAAACAAGAACTAAAAGAGGACAACAAAAGCCTAAAAGAAGATCTAAAAGAGGAACTAAATCAATATAATAAAAAGATCGAAGAAAATAATAAAAACTTAAATGAAAAACTAGACTACAACATAAAATATATACATAATAAATTAGAGGAAAATAACGCAACATTGAATCAAAAATTAGATTCAATGTACAGCAAATTAAACGAAGAATTAGGGTACCCTAGATTAAACGACGTGGAGGATGGTCCTGGAACCTCGTTTGAGCCGGCGTTGGACGAAAAGGTAGCGAATGAGGAACCAGTCGAGCTCAGCGTGGAGTACAAGGATAGAGAAGAGAGCCTGGAAGTGAGCTGCGAGGAAGAGGGGCATAATAAGAATTTCAATACTACGTACGACGAATTAAAAAATAATGAAAATAATAATTTTAAAGTTGACGATAATGTAAAAAATAATGATGATGAGGATAAAATTGATGATAGTAGTAATAATTTTAATAATAATAATGATAACAATGATAATAGAAGTAAGAATATCAAGAATACCGAAGATCTTATAAACCAAATTGATGTAAAAAACGTAAAAGAGTCAACGAACAAAACTAAAACACGTCGCAAGAGGCATCGGAAAAACAAAATAGGCAAACAGGGTGGAAAAAGTAATAAAAAATTAAAATGTATAAGGAAAAAATGTGCTAAAATAAACAAAAGAAAAAATAACATTAAACCTACAAGTAAAAAACTTAAGGAGAAGCTTAAAACCAAGTCAAAAATTAAAACCAGATTCAAGAACTTGATGACCGTTAAGGTAAGTTATATGAAGGTAAATAACCCTCGTCGGGAGGGACACGGCTCCCGTTGCTGTTTCCGATCCTGGAAGTATCGTCGGAAGTAATCCCGAAATCAAGGGATCAGCCGTTTTGTACCCGGATTGGTCGTAACACCGTGGAAGTGTAAAACAAAACAAAGTCTAGTCAAAAACTCGTTAGTACGACAAATAAAATTAAAACTACTTTCTAGTCATGTAAAATTAATTGATCATAAAGATAAACCTAATATAAAAATAGCCTAAGGACGATCGTGAGTAGCCGTTGTGGAAGTGAACGGTATGATAGGTGTACTGCGTCTTTATCTAGTCATCCGATAGGCCCAAATTAGATCTAGTCAGGCCATTTTTTTATTGATTTCCCGCAGTTTGCGTATTTATTGTCATTTTTTCTAGTCAAATTTTGTCGTTTATATAGGTAGTTTTGGACGAGTTTGTGTTGGTTTTCGCGGTGGAATTAAGATCTTTGAGACTTTATTTGATTGTATATTTATTTAAAATTTTTTTTTATCTTGTTTTGGTGTTGCCGACCTGGTATAGAGCGCGGTTAGCGCGTGTATTGAGATTTGTGTCGTGTGTTAGCGAGGTTGCTGCTGAGTACCCGAGATGATTTATTTATGTTTACCTTTGGAATATTTTAGGCAGTAGGCATCCGATTCGCGAGAAGTGAGCTCGATCTGTTCTGATTTCGACCTGATGGGCATGCTCATTTACCCCCTCGCTTCAAAATTTATTTTTTTTATTTTTTTATTAAAATTCAAAATTGAGAATGTTTTTTTTGTATTTTTTTTTTCTATCCTCTGGGCATGCGTGCTTCGGAATTCGTTTTTTTGCAGTTTTTTCGAGAAAAAACTTGTGTTTCCGTTTGAACATCTTTGAGACTTTTTCTAACCCTTGTTCTTGTCACTCTAGTCCCCAGCTCTCGCGTTTACGTGAGGTGTGGGTGAGAATAGGATTAAATGTAAAAATTACGAATAAGATGAATAACCGGTGTAATAAATAAATATATTATCGTTGCGATGTAGTTTGTTGCAGCTGGTCGCGGTTACAGATACGATAATAGCCATTTGCTGTGACGGCAACGAATTTGGCTACGTATAAAATGGATATAATGATATTTAGTTATGTGTAAATTATAGACTCAATTGGGCGCTAGCTCATGTTATGGAATTTGTTTTGTTGTCGTTGGTTCAGATAGAATGTCTTTAGGCCAGCTATGATGTCGTGTAGCAACCATTTATTTCTTTTTATGTTTCTTCCGTAAGATATTTGTGGTATTTCGCGGGTTTTCGCGGACTTACGGCTCCGGATAGAATTTATTAATTTTTTCTTGTTCTTTTGTTTTCCTCTTTCTCTCTATTTGCTTCTATCACTGAAGTCGGATCTTCTGGCTTGTTTGCGTGCGTTTTCAGTGCCGGGTATAAACCTTCGAATTTTTCTGTTGTCGTATTCCAATGAATTCTGATTCCCCGATCGGAGTATTCCGTTTTGTCTCTTTTCCTAAAATCCCATCCTACATTCTCGAGATCACTTTTCCTCTTCTTTTTTTCCATTCACTCGTATCCTAAATATTCCATCATCCTATTCTTTGATCGTCCATTCGACGGAGCGGTAGGGGTCTTTGGTCGACACGTTGACTCTGTGGGCGCTGTGAAAGCAGACGCGGCCATAGGGTGTGTAAGAGAGAAGGGCATACCTGGTACTCCGGAATTTTATTTCTCTTCTATCTCGTGGTCCGAGCAGTTGGTGTTGTGGGTAGCAGATGATGCATACGGCCATAGCATCCGATGGAAGTCTTGGGTGAGCCACGGGGTGATGTTGGATGTTTTTTGTTTTTTTTTCACCGATCACAGTAGGCGAGTGGGTCTATAAGAACCCGACTCCGGCACAGACCGTTGAACTCGACCTAAAGGCACATGATTGCCATTAAGCCGTCCGAGCTTGTCAACGCGGAGTACCTGGAAAGAAAAAAAAAAAAAAAAAAAAAAATGGTGGAGATACGTGACTGAGATCTCTATCCGTAATCGCGATGTGATGGCGAATTTCAATTTCCCGCAGTGCGGTTGATATGTTTGTTTTTTCGTCATCGCGATATATATTTTTTTTTCGATCCTTCTTTTCCTCATTTTTTCTGGAACCCGTGATGTTAGAAAAAGACTGTAGCAGCGGACGAACACGGAACTCCGTTCTCTCAGTGGTAGAGTCCTGTACCTTCTTCCTCTAAACTTTATATTTTTTCATTCCATTACTATATTCTTCGTTTTCTCCTAAATTTTAATCCGGAAGCGCAAAGGCGTCCCGCGAGCCCGGTGGCATAGTCCCGCTACTTGCTTAGTTTTTCTCCTTTATATGTTATATGTTTTTTTTTATTATGGAAATTCGTGCGTGATTTCAACGCTACCCGGCATCCTTTGGATGAAGTTATTGTTTTTGTGCAGAGTATTGTTTGTTAGTGCATTTTGTAGTTCGACATATGGTCGATTTATTTCATAATTCTACATTATCTAAATTTCGTTTATTGTTGTAGTCGATTTCGAGATTTTCGTTGTTGTCTCGTTAGCACTGGGACAATGTGTGAGTGTGATTGCGCGACCTCGGGTGCAATTGTATATATCGTTTGCGGTATCCGGAGGTCGGGGTGCATTTGTTTTTTTTTTTTGCGTGTACACCAGGTCCCCATTAGAGAATATTATCAGTAATTTAAACTGATTTTTGTTACCTTTTCGCGAGTTTCGAGGTGCTGTCGTCATATCTTGATGTGTTTCTTCCCAATTAAATTTATTAGTGTTCCTGTTTCTTCTTCTTCTTTTTCCACCCTAATGGGTGGTGTGCGCCCTGGGAAGGCACACAAGGTAGCTACGGCGCCTACGGAAGGCCGAGGACTGGCAAGATGTCCAGTTGACCACGATGGATTCCTCTGCGGAGAAGATTGAAAGGATGGTCGGTCAGTTTAGATGGTAGGGGGCCCCACCGTTTTTTTATTTTTTTTATATATTTGGAGGTGCCACTAGGTAGGCCAAGTTGAGGTCTCTCGCGCGGTACGGTCGTTTTGTTGTGTTTATGAATTTTGTTAGTTTGGTGGTCGTACCGTCACGGGGACAGGTTTTGCGCCCCATGAAATAAGATGGTGGTCGCTCTCAGGGGTTGTCTATAGGAGGGCCCCAGTCGTATTCGCCATTAGTTAGGATAAGCCAGGTAGGAGGGAAGTTGCTCGCGTGGGAAATGACTGAGGTGCACGGCCGCGTTTGTTGTTGGGTCGGTGTCAGGTGGCCCAGTTCATGTGCTCGCGCCATGTGTCAGGGGAAGTCAAGAGGAGGAATTAAATGTCCACTTAATTTGGGGATGTTATTTTTTTATTTTTTTTACTTTTGGGGATCCAAAGGAGCACGGTCTTGTCTGCCGCGTCTCTCTTTGATAGGAAAACAAAATTTTTTTTTTAACCGTTGATCCTTAAGTGTTCCAATATCTATATCTCAGTGCAACGAACTCGCGAGAGCAGGTCACTTTTAACAGCATTTCATAATTTTTCAATATTTTTTTTTATTTACGTAATGATGTTTTTTCTAAATTGATATACTGTTTTGTTGTTTTTTTTCTAGTCCCCTGTTCCGGCAGTAAGCCGAGGGTAATTTTGCCCATTCCGATATTTTGTTTAGTTGTTGTTGTCTCTGTCGGGTGCGTCCCGTATTGGTTTTGACGGGGTGCGTCCCGCGTCGTTCGGAATGGGTAACAACGTTTATGAAATTAATGTCTAATTCGAGTTATTGCTTTTCAGCTGTTAGAATTTTGTTTTTAATTTTTTTTGTAGATTGTTCAGAGCCTTGAGCTCTTGGAGCGTCAATTCTAGTTATGACCTGGTGTGGTCCCAGTGGTGTGCGAGTATAGTACGTGTGAGTAATTTTAAGATACAGTGTGTGGCGTACTTGTGCGGGATAGAATGGCGGAGATATGTTCAGGACTCCGTAGCTTTGCGACGGCTAGTCCGAATCCTCTCGTATTTTGGCACCTGAATTATGATCCAAAACTTCTGTTTTGGATGAAAATAAGGGTGGGGCAGTGAGACGGATTCGGCAGCTGTAGCATTTTAATTACGTTTTATACGATTTCTGATAATGCTGTCCGAGGTAGAAATTATTATTTCGATTTTAATTCATTTTATATTTCGGGTTTTTCTCGGGCAGCAGAGATGACGGTGAATTGCGATCGGAGAAGATATTTCGGCCGAGGTGCCTGGTTATCCCGAACGCAGCCGTTCTGTCGGCTGTGTCGCGGTGGGTGAACTGGTTGCGCGGGGGAAATCGCGGTCGCGTTTACCGTCGAAACGTATAAGTACGGAGCGTGTAGCTACGAGAGTCGCGAGAGAATTGGTGAAATCCCGGAAAGACAGGGTAGCAGCCGATTTAAAATACGTATAAATATAAGAATGTTTAAGAATGTTCTAGAAAAATCGGCGTGCGTATTAATTGATAAGGTACGGGGTAATTTTCAGCGATTCGACTATATCGTTTGGAATAGCCCATGGTGTACCGAGAAATCTTCGTTCGTGCTAGAGAAACGGTAAATCGATAATAAGTTTTAATTTAGTTGTTAACTAGATCAATTCAGTTGTACACGCGAGTCGGTTCACACGAGTCGGTAATGATTCGTCGTCGTTTTTTTTAATCGTTGTCGGAAGAGCACGCCGTCACGTGTATCTTTTTAACCCTAGTCATAATTAATGTCCGCTCCGTAATTTTGACCAGTATTTCGTTTTTTTTGTAATTGTAATATTCAAAAATTTGTTTCATTTGTGTTTTTTTTTATTATTCAAATACACGCGTTTAATGGAAATAGGTTTCGTTATTGGACACGTGGTTACCCCGTGATATCTCCACCGGGAGAGATACCGCCATCGAACGGCGGACTTCGCGAGTCGGTTTTCTTTATATACATTTTTTTGATTAAAAGCCTAAAGCTCTGCTAGGCCGAGCTTCCGGTAATAGCAAGCCGGTATATTTTTGCTATTGGCGCCCACAAAATAGTTTTCGGACATATATATTTTTTTTTTTTGTTGTTTTTTTTTTTTGTTATTATTTCGCTTGATCAACTGGCGACTGGAAACGTCGATTTATAACAACTGGCTCCCAAAACAGGAACAATATCGATTTACATCAACTGGCGGCCCGAACGAACAGGGACACCGAATAGTCAGAAGGACGTTACCTGGAAGGAGCAGAGGACGAAGGGGAAACTGCCAAGCAAACAGATAAGTGTTTATTTTTAACATCTCCGCTCGGCCTGCTTTACATTTTTATATTTTTTTTTCCATCATTTGCATATTTTGTACGACATTAAAGTCGGTTAAAATTTTCTCGGCATATTTTATTATTATTATATATTTTTTTTTTCGGTAGATAGGCCAAATAATTTAAATTTCGAACTGCGGCCCTGTTTATAAAATGGAGAGCGGGGACTTAAATAAAGTGAGAACGACGAGAGGGAATTATCGGGAGGTGGAACCCATTCCCGATAATTTAAGCGAGGAGGGAGAGCTGGATGAGTTCCAGGACCGTCTCTCGGAGACAGGACCGGAGGGATATAACCTGCCCAGCCCCACGCGACGAGCTTTTGAAGACCCCGGACCATCTTTCGCGCAGGCGTCGTTTGACGAGTTAAAAAAACTTATGATTAGTCTGGCACAACAAAATAGTAAAGAACTAAAAGAAAATAACAAAAGCCTAAATAATAAATTAGAAGAAAATAACAAAAACCTAGAAGAAAACAACAAAAACCTAAAACAAGAACTAAAAGAGGACAACAAAAGCCTAAAAGAAGATCTAAAAGAGGAACTAAATCAATATAATAAAAAGATCGAAGAAAATAATAAAAACTTAAATGAAAAACTAGACTACAACATAAAATATATACATAATAAATTAGAGGAAAATAACGCAACATTGAATCAAAAATTAGATTCAATGTACAGCAAATTAAACGAAGAATTAGGGTACCCTAGATTAAACGACGTGGAGGATGGTCCTGGAACCTCGTTTGAGCCGGCGTTGGACGAAAAGGTAGCGAATGAGGAACCAGTCGAGCTCAGCGTGGAGTACAAGGATAGAGAAGAGAGCCTGGAAGTGAGCTGCGAGGAAGAGGGGCATAATAAGAATTTCAATACTACGTACGACGAATTAAAAAATAATGAAAATAATAATTTTAAAGTTGACGATAATGTAAAAAATAATGATGATGAGGATAAAATTGATGATAGTAGTAATAATTTTAATAATAATAATGATAACAATGATAATAGAAGTAAGAATATCAAGAATACCGAAGATCTTATAAACCAAATTGATGTAAAAAACGTAAAAGAGTCAACGAACAAAACTAAAACACGTCGCAAGAGGCATCGGAAAAACAAAATAGGCAAACAGGGTGGAAAAAGTAATAAAAAATTAAAATGTATAAGGAAAAAATGTGCTAAAATAAACAAAAGAAAAAATAACATTAAACCTACAAGTAAAAAACTTAAGGAGAAGCTTAAAACCAAGTCAAAAATTAAAACCAGATTCAAGAACTTGATGACCGTTAAGGTAAGTTATATGAAGGTAAATAACCCTCGTCGGGAGGGACACGGCTCCCGTTGCTGTTTCCGATCCTGGAAGTATCGTCGGAAGTAATCCCGAAATCAAGGGATCAGCCGTTTTGTACCCGGATTGGTCGTAACACCGTGGAAGTGTAAAACAAAACAAAGTCTAGTCAAAAACTCGTTAGTACGACAAATAAAATTAAAACTACTTTCTAGTCATGTAAAATTAATTGATCATAAAGATAAACCTAATATAAAAATAGCCTAAGGACGATCGTGAGTAGCCGTTGTGGAAGTGAACGGTATGATAGGTGTACTGCGTCTTTATCTAGTCATCCGATAGGCCCAAATTAGATCTAGTCAGGCCATTTTTTTATTGATTTCCCGCAGTTTGCGTATTTATTGTCATTTTTTCTAGTCAAATTTTGTCGTTTATATAGGTAGTTTTGGACGAGTTTGTGTTGGTTTTCGCGGTGGAATTAAGATCTTTGAGACTTTATTTGATTGTATATTTATTTAAAATTTTTTTTTATCTTGTTTTGGTGTTGCCGACCTGGTATAGAGCGCGGTTAGCGCGTGTATTGAGATTTGTGTCGTGTGTTAGCGAGGTTGCTGCTGAGTACCCGAGATGATTTATTTATGTTTACCTTTGGAATATTTTAGGCAGTAGGCATCCGATTCGCGAGAAGTGAGCTCGATCTGTTCTGATTTCGACCTGATGGGCATGCTCATTTACCCCCTCGCTTCAAAATTTATTTTTTTTATTTTTTTATTAAAATTCAAAATTGAGAATGTTTTTTTTGTATTTTTTTTTTCTATCCTCTGGGCATGCGTGCTTCGGAATTCGTTTTTTTGCAGTTTTTTCGAGAAAAAACTTGTGTTTCCGTTTGAACATCTTTGAGACTTTTTCTAACCCTTGTTCTTGTCACTCTAGTCCCCAGCTCTCGCGTTTACGTGAGGTGTGGGTGAGAATAGGATTAAATGTAAAAATTACGAATAAGATGAATAACCGGTGTAATAAATAAATATATTATCGTTGCGATGTAGTTTGTTGCAGCTGGTCGCGGTTACAGATACGATAATAGCCATTTGCTGTGACGGCAACGAATTTGGCTACGTATAAAATGGATATAATGATATTTAGTTATGTGTAAATTATAGACTCAATTGGGCGCTAGCTCATGTTATGGAATTTGTTTTGTTGTCGTTGGTTCAGATAGAATGTCTTTAGGCCAGCTATGATGTCGTGTGGCAACCATTTATTTCTTTTTATGTTTCTTCCGTAAGATATTTGTGGTATTTCGCGGGTTTTCGCGGACTTACGGCTCCGGATAGAATTTATTAATTTTTTCTTGTTCTTTTGTTTTCCTCTTTCTCTCTATTTGCTTCTATCACTGAAGTCGGATCTTCTGGCTTGTTTGCGTGCGTTTTCAGTGCCGGGTATAAACCTTCGAATTTTTCTGTTGTCGTATTCCAATGAATTCTGATTCCCCGATCGGAGTATTCCGTTTTGTCTCTTTTCCTAAAATCCCATCCTACATTCTCGAGATCACTTTTCCTCTTCTTTTTTTCCATTCACTCGTATCCTAAATATTCCATCATCCTATTCTTTGATCGTCCATTCGACGGAGCGGTAGGGGTCTTTGGTCGACACGTTGACTCTGTGGGCGCTGTGAAAGCAGACGCGGCCATAGGGTGTGTAAGAGAGAAGGGCATACCTGGTACTCCGGAATTTTATTTCTCTTCTATCTCGTGGTCCGAGCAGTTGGTGTTGTGGGTAGCAGATGATGCATACGGCCATAGCATCCGATGGAAGTCTTGGGTGAGCCACGGGGTGATGTTGGATGTTTTTTTTTTTTTTTTCACCGATCACAGTAGGCGAGTGGGTCTATAAGAACCCGACTCCGGCACAGACCGTTGAACTCGACCTAAAGGCACATGATTGCCATTAAGCCGTCCGAGCTTGTCAACGCGGAGTACCTGGAAAGAAAAAAAAAAAAAAAAAAAAAAATGGTGGAGATACGTGACTGAGATCTCTATCCGTAATCGCGATGTGATGGCGAATTTCAATTTCCCGCAGTGCGGTTGATATGTTTGTTTTTTCGTCATCGCGATATATATTTTTTTTTCGATCCTTCTTTTCCTCATTTTTTCTGGAACCCGTGATGTTAGAAAAAGACTGTAGCAGCGGACGAACACGGAACTCCGTTCTCTCAGTGGTAGAGTCCTGTACCTTCTTCCTCTAAACTTTATATTTTTTCATTCCATTACTATATTCTTCGTTTTCTCCTAAATTTTAATCCGGAAGCGCAAAGGCGTCCCGCGAGCCCGGTGGCATAGTCCCGCTACTTGCTTAGTTTTTCTCCTTTATATGTTATATGTTTTTTTTTATTATGGAAATTCGTGCGTGATTTCAACGCTACCCGGCATCCTTTGGATGAAGTTATTGTTTTTGTGCAGAGTATTGTTTGTTAGTGCATTTTGTAGTTCGACATATGGTCGATTTATTTCATAATTCTACATTATCTAAATTTCGTTTATTGTTGTAGTCGATTTCGAGATTTTCGTTGTTGTCTCGTTAGCACTGGGACAATGTGTGAGTGTGATTGCGCGACCTCGGGTGCAATTGTATATATCGTTTGCGGTATCCGGAGGTCGGGGTGCATTTGTTTTTTTTTTTTGCGTGTACACCAGGTCCCCATTAGAGAATATTATCAGTAATTTAAACTGATTTTTGTTACCTTTTCGCGAGTTTCGAGGTGCTGTCGTCATATCTTGATGTGTTTCTTCCCAATTAAATTTATTAGTGTTCCTGTTTCTTCTTCTTCTTTTTCCACCCTAATGGGTGGTGTGCGCCCTGGGAAGGCACACAAGGTAGCTACGGCGCCTACGGAAGGCCGAGGACTGGCAAGATGTCCAGTTGACCACGATGGATTCCTCTGCGGAGAAGATTGAAAGGATGGTCGGTCAGTTTAGATGGTAGGGGGCCCCACCGTTTTTTTATTTTTTTTATATATTTGGAGGTGCCACTAGGTAGGCCAAGTTGAGGTCTCTCGCGCGGTACGGTCGTTTTGTTGTGTTTATGAATTTTGTTAGTTTGGTGGTCGTACCGTCACGGGGACAGGTTTTGCGCCCCATGAAATAAGATGGTGGTCGCTCTCAGGGGTTGTCTATAGGAGGGCCCCAGTCGTATTCGCCATTAGTTAGGATAAGCCAGGTAGGAGGGAAGTTGCTCGCGTGGGAAATGACTGAGGTGCACGGCCGCGTTTGTTGTTGGGTCGGTGTCAGGTGGCCCAGTTCATGTGCTCGCGCCATGTGTCAGGGGAAGTCAAGAGGAGGAATTAAATGTCCACTTAATTTGGGGATGTTATTTTTTTATTTTTTTTACTTTTGGGGATCCAAAGGAGCACGGTCTTGTCTGCCGCGTCTCTCTTTGATAGGAAAACAAAATTTTTTTTTTAACCGTTGATCCTTAAGTGTTCCAATATCTATATCTCAGTGCAACGAACTCGCGAGAGCAGGTCACTTTTAACAGCATTTCATAATTTTTCAATATTTTTTTTTATTTACGTAATGATGTTTTTTCTAAATTGATATACTGTTTTGTTGTTTTTTTTCTAGTCCCCTGTTCCGGCAGTAAGCCGAGGGTAATTTTGCCCATTCCGATATTTTGTTTAGTTGTTGTTGTCTCTGTCGGGTGCGTCCCGTATTGGTTTTGACGGGGTGCGTCCCGCGTCGTTCGGAATGGGTAACAACGTTTATGAAATTAATGTCTAATTCGAGTTATTGCTTTTCAGCTGTTAGAATTTTGTTTTTAATTTTTTTTGTAGATTGTTCAGAGCCTTGAGCTCTTGGAGCGTCAATTCTAGTTATGACCTGGTGTGGTCCCAGTGGTGTGCGAGTATAGTACGTGTGAGTAATTTTAAGATACAGTGTGTGGCGTACTTGTGCGGGATAGAATGGCGGAGATATGTTCAGGACTCCGTAGCTTTGCGACGGCTAGTCCGAATCCTCTCGTATTTTGGCACCTGAATTATGATCCAAAACTTCTGTTTTGGATGAAAATAAGGGTGGGGCAGTGAGACGGATTCGGCAGCTGTAGCATTTTAATTACGTTTTATACGATTTCTGATAATGCTGTCCGAGGTAGAAATTATTATTTCGATTTTAATTCATTTTATATTTCGGGTTTTTCTCGGGCAGCAGAGATGACGGTGAATTGCGATCGGAGAAGATATTTCGGCCGAGGTGCCTGGTTATCCCGAACGCAGCCGTTCTGTCGGCTGTGTCGCGGTGGGTGAACTGGTTGCGCGGGGGAAATCGCGGTCGCGTTTACCGTCGAAACGTATAAGTACGGAGCGTGTAGCTACGAGAGTCGCGAGAGAATTGGTGAAATCCCGGAAAGACAGGGTAGCAGCCGATTTAAAATACGTATAAATATAAGAATGTTTAAGAATGTTCTAGAAAAATCGGCGTGCGTATTAATTGATAAGGTACGGGGTAATTTTCAGCGATTCGACTATATCGTTTGGAATAGCCCATGGTGTACCGAGAAATCTTCGTTCGTGCTAGAGAAACGGTAAATCGATAATAAGTTTTAATTTAGTTGTTAACTAGATCAATTCAGTTGTACACGCGAGTCGGTTCACACGAGTCGGTAATGATTCGTCGTCGTTTTTTTTAATCGTTGTCGGAAGAGCACGCCGTCACGTGTATCTTTTTAACCCTAGTCATAATTAATGTCCGCTCCGTAATTTTGACCAGTATTTCGTTTTTTTTGTAATTGTAATATTCAAAAATTTGTTTCATTTGTGTTTTTTTTTATTATTCAAATACACGCGTTTAATGGAAATAGGTTTCGTTATTGGACACGTGGTTACCCCGTGATATCTCCACCGGGAGAGATACCGCCATCGAACGGCGGACTTCGCGAGTCGGTTTTCTTTATATACATTTTTTTGATTAAAAGCCTAAAGCTCTGCTAGGCCGAGCTTCCGGTAATAGCAAGCCGGTATATTTTTGCTATTGGCGCCCACAAAATAGTTTTCGGACATATATATTTTTTTTTTTGTATTTTTTTTTTTTTGTTATTATTTCGCTTGATCAACTGGCGACTGGAAACGTCGATTTATAACAACTGGCTCCCAAAACAGGAACAATATCGATTTACATCAATATTTTTGTATCGCAAAAGTAGACGAGAATCGAATAAAAATGAGTATTTCCATTTTACCGCAAGATACCTTGAACTTCAATTGCAAAATTTGATCGATTTAATAGGCGCACGCGGCGGAGATAGATAAATAAAAACACGTCCGCTAGAAGAAAATTTAAATTAAAAAAAAAACCGAGAAAAAAAAACTAGTTCACGCAGCAAAACTCGACCATTAAAGAGATAAAAGCCCGACGATATGATATGAATAACTTTATTTATAAGTTTAATTATGAAATTTAAATTAGTCATCCAGTTAAGGGCCGCCCCATTTTAAATTTCATTTTCGACTCATTTAATTTTAATTTAAATAACATTACAATGATCGTGTATTTTAATTAGCAATTAAGTTACCACTGCGTGTTTTCCCCTTAATTCTAATTTTCATAGTTAGTATAAATGTGCATGTATCTAGAGAAGAATTGGTTTCATCAAGGTATCAACACCTTAAGCCAGATCCGTGGCTGAGGCATTTTAAAAATTCATTCTCGGAAAAAACAGAGATCCATCAATTAAAACGAAGTTAAATAAGCAAATGAAAAAAGTTAAAATCTTACTATCCAAATTCAAGAACGATAGCTTTAAAAATTACGTGTCGTCACTATCTCCACAGGCTCATGATTACACGTTGTGGAAAGCTACACGAAACTTTAAAAGACCCAAAGAACGATCACATTCGATAAAAAAGTCAAATAACAGTTGGGCACACAGCGATAAAGAGAAGGCTGATGAACTTGGGAAATATTTTGCCGCTGTGTTCAGCCCACTTCCAGGCTCTGATAATCTACCACAGACCTCCTCCAATATGGATATGAGTCGTCCTATAAAGCTAACTTCTCCGCAAGAAATCAAAGCTATTATTAAAAACATGAGCACCAGAAAAGCTCCAGGATATGGCCTAATAACAGCAAAAATGCTAAAGGAACTGCCGCGCAAAGGACTAGTTATGCTAACATATATCTTTAATTCAATGATAAAAACTACATACTATCCTATACAACTAAAGTTCGCTCAGATAATCGTGATACAGAAGCCAGGCAAATCCCCCTCTGAAATGAAATCTTACAGACCAATTGCGCTATTGCCTATAATTTCAAAGCTATATGAAAAGCTGATATTAAAAAGAACAACTGAAATTATAATTGAAAAAGAACTAATACCGGAACATCAGTACGGCTTTAGAACAAATCACTCGACTATTCAGCAGATACATAGAGTTGTCCAAAAAATAGAACGCAGCCTGGAGGAAAAGAAAGTCTGTGACTCGGCATTTCTAGACATCAGCCAAGCGTTTGATAAGGTGTGGCACGAAGGACTTATTCACAAAGTAAGAGCAAAATTTCCATATCCGTACTATAAATTAATAAATTCTTTTCTCCAAGAAAGACACTTCCAAGTAAGAATTGGAAATGAAGTATCCGACATCCATCCAGCTACTGCTGGAGTCCCACAAGGGAGTGTGCTGGGACCACTCCTTTACTTAATATATACCGCAGATCTCCCAGTGCTCGAAGGAAGCCTAGTAGCGACGTTTGCGGATGATACAGCCATACTTTGTGATAACCTCTGTCCTGATGCTGCTTGCAACAATCTCCAAAGTTCAATCAATGAAATATCCGCATGTTGTAAGCAGTGGCGGATAAAAATCAACCAGGAGAAATCAAAACGTGTACTTTTCACCAACAGAAAGATCCTACCTAAGGACGTTACCATCAATCATAAAATATTGCCACCAAGTGACAGTGTCAAATACTTAGGCATTCATCTTGACAAAAAATTAACCTGGAAAAAACACATCCAGACTAAACGGAATGAATTACAATTAAAAGTACGGCAGATGTACTGGTTAATTGGACGCCGCTCTAAGTTATCATTAGAAAATAAAATGCTAATCTATAAACACATTTTAGCCCCAGTATGGAAATATGGATGTCAAATTTGGGGCTGCAGTGCCAGGACAAATTTAGCAGTAATAGAACGGCTTCAAAATAAAATATTAAGGATAATGGCAAATGCTCCTTGGTTTATATCCAATAAAACCCTTCACAGTGATCTAACCGTTTCGTATGTTGCTGACGTTATAAGAGAAGAAGCGACGAAACATGCTATGCGATTACACGATCACCCAAACAGGACAGCAGTCAATCTGCTCGATAATTCAACTGAAGTACGACGGTTGCGGAGAATAAAACCACTAGACTTAGTAGAATAAATAATTAGGTATCCCTTTGCTGGAAGGAATGCCGTTCAAGTGATTTAAAGTCAAAACTTCCTCTGATAGCTCTAGCAGCTAGGTGTGGAAAAAAGATAAAAAAATAAAAAAAAAAAAAAAAAAAAAATTCTCGGAAAAAATTCCCTTCTCGCTGAGAATCTAGTTGTTTGCTATACGCTCGTAATTGTATGCTGCCTAAGCACATTTGCGGTATCTTATTTCGATTTACTATTGCATGTGTTTTTGTATATAATTCCAAAACATTTGATTTGATTTTAATTGCTCCAGTAATAATTTTCTTTATCGATTCCGCAGCTCGCGGGAGCTGCTAGTTCCGAATTTTAAAGGATAATCTCTTGTTCCGTCCTTGTTCATTTTCTTAATTTCCACACGCCGTTCTCTCTTTAATAACCTATATTCCTCCGATATCCTCTTTTCTTTGAAAAATCTTTCTCCGATGTTTCCGTTTACCGCGATATTTTAAACTGCTACTTCTATTCTCGGACATTTCCACTGACGTTCTTTCATTAGGCGATAACTCTCTTCGCTGCTAATTTTTTTGAAAAGCAGTGTTTCATCAACAAAACACTCATCCAATACACTCCGACCAAACCGAGCTTACCACACCGGCATTCTGTAAGCAGTTTTGGCGCAATCATTTTGCCTAGAAGAAGTATACGGTCCTAACGTTTAAATAACTACACGGCTATATTCCAACACCTGGGCGGCTAAATATTATTAGCGTGTGAGAAACACGCTTTTCAAAATTGTTTTATCAATAAAAGCAACTTTGTCGGTAATTTCACGCAAAGTTTCACACAAGCAGTAGCGTGCTTATAATAGTCCGATGGGGATTATTATTATCGTGTGAAAAACGTGCTTTTTAAAATTGCTTCATCACCGCCGTAAAGCAGCCTTGTCAGTGATTTCACGCAAGCAATACCGTGTCCGGAATCGTCCAGTGGCGAGGTTGGTTTCAGTACTTTAATGATAAAATTATGCTTACGTGAAATTTACACACACTTATAATTACAAAAAATATACTGCGCCACACAAACTATATTAATGCCGATAATTATATTAATTATTGTAATATAAACTAATAAAATTCGCGGAACAATTTTTAATAGACGAATTAATCAATTTTAGTAATTCAGTTTCACGTATCCGAAACTAGTCGGAGTTATTTTTAAAAATCGATTTATTTATTAAAATGTTTCGCCGAAACAGTGTTCTATTAGTTTATTGCATATTGCGGCTAGTACGCCGGATACTTGACTCCATTATATAAATTATATTTTATACTGCAATTTTATCTAAAATAATATTTTTAAGCACGGCACAAATTTTTCTTAAGATTGGGCTTCTAAAATCATTGGCTCAACAAATAAATAAAAAGCGAAATAAGAAAAAAAATATAAAAAAAAAAAGGCCCCATTTCAGACTAATTGGTTTTATCCTTTCAAATTCGATACATCTTTCTCCTAACCGGGTAGACTTCGAGAGTTCGCTTGTATTTCCGAAATTGGGTAAGAAAAATAAGCCGACAAAGTGACAAACAAGGCGAATTAACAAAAAAGAAAGAAAGAAACCTCATCTGGTAAATAAATTTCAGAACCGGGATGATCTCAGACCTCCTTCAGCAACGACCAAAAAATGTGAAGAAGGTAATTTTTAGCATGAAGCCGTATACACGGTACAGCCGGTCTATAAAAGATTCTAAATAACAATATTTTCTGCGAGCATCATCAGATAATCACGCAAAGACGAACGGAAGCGATTTCTATCGGACTTTTACGTGTCATTTACTAAAAAGCCTCTAATCGCTGCTTTGTCGTCACCTTTTCGGTCGTCGCCGATATAATGTTCATAGGCCTACACTCTAACGTCCGTCCAGTTTTCTTCCCTCCCAGCATTAATCTCTCTCCTGCAAACTACGACTCTTTCTTCTCTTTCCGTAACATTACAAGACGCTTTACCCCTCAGTGTGGTTCTGAACTCTCTTTAATTTATCTTATCAGCACTGTCTCTAAGTCGAGATCTTTTTGATTCGTTTACTTTTGTTCTTGTTTCCAACGACACTCTTATCTGTTTCTTTGAACGCCTTATTTCTTCGGCTGATTTCGAACTTCTCATTATAAAACATTCTCCACAATATGCATTCCGTCCTGTCTCTTGAATTTTTCAACGTTGCCTTTTCTCTCGGTCCCTATAATTAATTCTCACTGATTAATCTTACACACACCTTTAAACAATCTCTTCCCCCAGCTTATTTTCTCAACAACCATCTCTCATTTCGCAAATTCAAATCGTTTTCATTTACTCCTACCCCTAAAATAAAAATAAGTTCAACCTAGTCGCAAACCAGTTTATAATGTTCGTCGTTGTTTCTACTTATGCTTTACAGAATAATTTCGATATTTTTCTTTATTTAATTAACCCTTTTTACAAAAATTCCGCTAGGTACAAAAAGTAGAAAATGCTGCCAACTATCTAAATAAAAGTATTAATCCGCTGCGACGGGTAAGTGTTTAAACTGAAATTTATACGTTTATAACGCCGCAGATTTTATTTTGAAACCCCTTTGATAGAAAACAATTTGCGATTTGTTCCCCGTGCACATTAAAAATAAAAAGTTATAAAATATCGGAGGAAACATTAGGTAAAAAAATTTCTAACTGGTAAACATTCTGACAGCGAAGTAAATATGTTTCAAAGGGGATTGTAATACTCGAAGAAAAACGGAAACTGCATGCAACGTCAATTTTGCAAGCAGTTCGTCTGGTATAAAATAGCTAAATTATTTTCAAAGGGTGTAAAAATAAAAAATCTTATTCTTCATCAGGATCATTCGAGAATCTTAGTTTCTAAGTAAAGAAAAAAAAAGAACATCAGATGAAGTGGAAAGTACACAACCTTTTTAAATTGTTAATCTAAAGATGTTCAGTGCTTACGGTACAAGTTCGCCTAATTCGAGTTCAACCTAATAGGAAACATCGAATTTTAAGGAAGGTCGTAGGAATTGAACGATGGTTCATGTGGGTGGAAAATGGTAAATAACGCATTGAGATAGAATCGTTGTCTATTTCAATAAGGGGAAGGAGATTATTTCTTTACGGACACATTACTAGATTGCGTGATTTTAACCAAAAAAATAAAAACCAAAATATTTCGATGAGTACGAAAAAAAAACAAACATGAAAATATTAACTGATTTATTTCTTTATGTGTTTTAGGCGTTTTGTATAACTCTGATTTCACTTGCATTGGAATACTTAAAAACTTCCATCGAAATAAGTCGTAAAAAAATTACTGGATCGGTTAGAGTTACACAACTTCGACTGTTGAATTAAAATCGACGTTTTTCATGCTACAAACGTATACAGTAAAACAACGCTAAATGTCTCAAAACTAGCGCGAACTTCGTATCAAGCCTAGTTTTGCATCGCCCAACTGCACGTCGATGATACTTCAACACGATAATCTGGAACGCGATATCCCGAACCGAAGATTCATTTAGTACGCAATAATCACATTTCAAAATCGTTTTTTGCCAGAAGAAGAAACTCTCTTTGTTCGCCGTTCCCTGTTTGAAAAGTTGATTTTAGCAGTTCATTTAATTAAAAAAAGAGTTGTTAGAACGACAAGGAAACCGCAGTGAACTAAAATGAAATAGCTGATGAAGCAGTCTTTTGTTCTTCGATACGTTTCTAAGAAGTGTAGAGTTCCAACTCGGTGAATGCCGATGAAAAGAACTCCACACCTAGTATTTGTCATTGCTATTAATGGTTTATGATTGTTCCGTTTGCTGAGCGCGTTGTCATTTTTCGTTTCGGTGAATTGCTATCTGGTCATGTCAGATAAACACCTCCAGAGGTATATTATATACTGTTATTCATGTTCATTAAATTATTGTAAAATTACTCAATTACTAAATAAATATTCAATGCAAAACTGCGTAGTTAACAATGATTTTTCAAAATTCATTAGTAGAGGGGGGGGGGGGCACGTTGTTTCGTCGCTACTTTTTCAAAAAATATTCTACATTTCTTTATTTATCCAATAATACTTTTCTTAATAAACGGAAAGGGACGAATATAATTTTTTTTGTGTTATTTTTACATTTAGGTATAACAAGGAGTTGCAATTGTTTAGGTTTCTTTTGACCGATCAGTTTGCTCTCCGAAGCGAATACTATGAATGTAAGAATATTTCTAAATATTGCAATATTACAGAAAATGTAGTTACGACCGAAATATCTTTATTTTCAAACAATCTCCTTACTCGCTGTAAAGCAAGAGGTCAAAAAACATAAAATAAATGTTAGCTTCAAAAATAAATATTTCCAGTTAAACCTGATATACTTTTAGTCGTCTTACTGATCAGAACGAAATAATACCTGGATTTTTAAACAACGATTTAATAAACTAAATAAAAAGAAAACGTGCGCTGAAATTTGTTGCAGGTCACTCTCCAGGTGAGTTAGCTTTGCAGCTCAAGCAAACTTCACAAAACGCGAAAAAAGAAAACGTTAACTACAGTTATAAAAAAGGCTCTTATTTCTAATCCTCGTTTCCTTTGTCCAATGAAAAATATAAAAATACAAACAAAAGCCTTAGCATTAATAATAGACAGAAAATTAAATAATACGGTGTTAAAAAACTAGAAAAGCGTGTTATCCGCAGAATGTTAATCGGTAGCTCCGAAATTTGTTTTGGAGAGCGACGACTCAGTTGAATCAGATATGATGCTCTAACATCAATTGTACCATTCCAAATGATCGCTGTGTACGAATTATCGAAGAACATGCAAAATTCTCGTTCTTCATCTACTCGTTTCTGTATACCCACACGGTTCCAATTAATTAAAGGAAGCCGGAGTATTGTAATAAGGCGAGAGAATAATTCCACATAGAAAACTGAATTTTAAACTTGAAACTAGCACGTGTAAAAATTGATAGAAATGTAATCCATATTGCTCTTATAGTAAATTTTCCTGAATGGCGAAATAGCTAACTGTGATAATAATCCGTCACAGTCTTGTTCTGTATACGTCAAGAAACGCTTAACGAAGCGAACGATATAAATACTATTTTAAAAGAGAGACATGCAAAATACGTGAATTATCCAGTTTTCATGCATTTATTAGATAATTTCAGTGTTTATTATGTAAGGAAGAGAGAAATAGGGAGCAGCTGGCACACAAAAAGAAGCTGCCATCTTAATTCGAACCATCAAGGGCTATTTTCAAAAATTTCAAAAGCGCAGGAACATAAAATTTTATTTTCGCGGCATGAAAGGGTAAATTTCAGTCAAAACTCGATACTTAAATTTCAGATTTTCATACCATGTTCGGCGTTTAAATTCTTTTTTAAAAAGTTCTTCATTTTCCATCATGTATCAGAAAAGTAATAAAAGATAAAATTTACTTGTGAGTAAGCGACGACATTCCCGGAGACTGATGAAAAGGTACCTGTTTTAAAATTTGGAATACAAATTTTGTTCGAAATATAACGAGTCATTATTGAAGGAAATGTAAAAAAGGTATTAAAACGTGACAAAAGAGGAGAAATTGGATAGTTCATTAATTATGAGGAGTTCGTTTAATGCACACACATTTTATCTACAAGTCTGAGATGGTAAGAGAAAATTTTATAATGAAATAATAAAAATATTGTAATTATTACGCAAACGAAATTATAAGATTTTAAAAAACTTTTAAACTATTAAATTCAGTTACATACGTTATATTTTTTATTATTACACGTGCATAAATACGTTCAATTTACACAAAATATATAACGTCAATTACAAAACATATAAAAGAACACGTAATAAAACATTAAACGTGTAATAATAAAAAACATAACGTATGTAACTGAATTTAACGGGTTTTTAAAAGTTTTTTAAGATCTTATTATTTCATTTAAGAGTGCAGTTACGGAAAGAAAAAACAAATATATTATGCAAACCATTAAGTCGATATAAGACAGACAGAAAAGATGCAAGTTCGAAAAAGTTTGCCAGAATGTGATTCAGTTGAATAAGGAGACTTCCATGATTGATGTAGATTTTTAATATTGATGTAATAGCGTTATGCTATTCTTAATTCCCTAAAATTTTTTACTAAAAAAATGTATGCCTTTGTTTAAGAAATAATAATGACGCAATCTTTGATACAATGGAATGTTTCAACGTGCCAATAATTAATTCGTCGACGTTCTTTTTAAATCGCTTCATAAATAGTTGAAAAAAAAAAAAAAATAATAATTTGTTAGGTACAATCATTTTACATTTCAGACAAATTAATAATAATATACTTTTACATGAATAAACATGAATGGGGATAATACAGAATGCAAAATTCCGATTATTTACTTTTACAAAAATATTTTTTAATAAAAGTAATAAATCACAAAAATATACGATAAAAATAAAAAAAAAAAATTGAACTAATTTATAGAATATACGGACCATGATACAAAAAAAACCCAAAGCATGTAACGAATGCCTTCCTTACCGAAAACTAGAAAGTTAAAAATGCTACTGATTGAACATTATAAACCAGAAGTATACGGATTATACAATCGATGAGTAGAAAAATTAAAGATTTAAATATAAAATCGATTGATCGTATCAGAAAAATAATTTCAAAAGTAATGAAAAAGAAAAAACAATAAATAATACCAATCAATCTCGGAGATGATGTTTCATAGGAAATTTAAAAAATAACAAAAATTACAAATGCTGGAGACACCAACTTCGTAGGTTATGCAAATTAACATCGTCAGTCAATGAATAAATTAAATAACTTGTAACGAAAAAATTAAAATATACACCTTCCCGTGAAATTAATTTCAGCGCAAAATATTCACAGCATTCAAAATTAATCGTATGTACTAAAATTGAACAATAAATCGAAATTAGCGAGGCTGAGTACCAAGAATAAGAAAAAGATGGCAAACTTCAATAGAATAACCAAGAAAAAAGTATAAACTCAATTTAAAGCATCTATGTTTAGAATTTAAATCTCTCATTATTAACAGCAATACAAAATATTTAAAACATCTAAAATAACACTCTTTAAACAATAAAGATCACAATACACATTAAAAATAAATCGAACTGAGCAACAAAATGACATAGAACACAAAACTGAGAGAAGAAAAAAGCAGGTGATTAAAATTAAATGAAAAAATTATGAAGAAATAACGCATCAATATAAGAAATACAAATAAATATATACAAAAAAAGAAACGAAATAAAAGTTTAAAAGAAAACAAGAATTACAAAATAATATTTATATAAGACGAACTAAAGAAAACAACAAAAATAAAATAAATATAAACAACAGCAAACTCGAACTAGTTGCAGTAGCCAGCTATTGTGGCGCAGTTGGTTAGGCAGTGGAGTTTCGTTCAGGTAGAATCTGGTTTTAGAATCTCGCTGCCGCACACTGAACCTTCCACAAGTTTCATTTGCGCTGGGTTTATGTTCATAGTTGACGCGCTCAAAAAAAACAACAAAAAAACAACTAATTGAAGCAATTATTATAGGGATGAAAATAACATAAAATAATTATTAAAACTATGAGTATTTAATTAACACTGAACATTTTAAATATCTTGTATCATAATAAAAGATCGCATCTACATACGTTACAGGTACATGACAAAAGAAAAAAAATACAAACAAAAGATTACAACTGGATGGATTATACAGACGTATGTGAAGAAATGGAAAACAGAGTCGAAACTTAATATAAATACTGACCAAAATACAACATTTGTGTATTTACAAGGCTGGCGCACTACCACAAGCACATTAAACAGAGTGAAGTAAAATATGCTTACATCCCCGAAGGTTGTGTAACTATAATCAGAAATAAAATGAGAATTGGAAAATGTATTTACTCTTTCATATATGAGCGATTGAGTGGAGTGTTCGGGCGTGAAATGTTTTTTATGCTGCTCGATCATGTTTTCAATGTTGTCTGATGGAGAAAGATCTATAAATCTTAAAAATTAATGGAGTAGGAAGGAATTATATGCGTTAGAATATCTATAATGTAGTGCATTGTAAATATGTACATTGTAGCGAAACAGATACTTTTATGGGGTAAAATGGTACAAGCATGGTAAATATGTGAGTATCAAAGCGCCGCTGGAACCGATTTGAAAAGGAACAAATTTCTGAGGCAACTGTGTGCTATGGGGCAATGGCTGTAGAATGTGTACAAAAGGTGGCACATGAATGGCATCTCTGATGACAGAGTGTACACAGCCTTCAGGGAAGTAAGCCTTTTACTTTACTCTGTTTAGTATGCTTGAGGTAGTGAGCCAGCCTTGTAAATACACAAATGTTTTGTATTTTGATCAGTATTCATATTGAGTTTCAACTCTGTTGATTGTGACAATGAGACTTTGTCGAATTAAGGGAAAAATAAATAAATGAGGAAAAGGTTATGTTTACAGTCAGCATAAGGCATTAAGATGTGACACTAGCATTCCTGACAGTAGAGAAAATTGGAACTGTGCTCCAGAAGTAATCTTTTTACTCTACTTACATACATCATATACATATACATTACAAAAACTTGATGAGTATAAAAAAATGAAAAAGTTGAGAAGGAAGAAAAAAGACCAAACGTTATAAAACAATTTTAGCATGAAGCTGTACTTCTGATTGGCATTGTAAAACAAACTAGTCGAAATACAAATGGTGGCAATTGTGAGACGATTCTTTAAAGAAATTTTAATTGCAATTGAAATTACAAGAGCTGATGAAACTTTAATCGTTAAAGATTTTCTACAATTTTGCTAGTCCTCGCATGAAATTAAAAAATTCAGACTAACTTATTTAGACAATATATTTTATACATAGCTAGACGTTTTGTCAGCTTTCACATGTGAAACAAAATGTCAGCATGCATTCTTAAATTACTAATTTAAGAAACTGATGTTATAAGAAGAAAAATTAATAGAAAAAAAAAAATATTGAAGATCTTTTTTATGCACGTTTGATACTTTCTGAATATTTTATATCTTCCCTGAGACCGGTTACTAAATCACAAGAAAAAAAAGCTGATCTTGAAGTTGTTAATTTACTAGGAATTACAATACACGAATAATGAAAGTAGCTGAAGTAAAACTAGAGTGATAGCAATTAAAAATGTTATTTTTTCTCTTTAATTACCATTCTGGATACAAAATTAATAGCAGGTACCGCATAATTTTTCTTTAATATATATATATATATATATATATATTTTAACAAGTTACAAAAATTCGAAATAATTATTCTATTTTATTCGTTCATTATAGTATAAATATATATAAAATAGCTACACCTATTAAGTGACTTAATTCGTTAAAAACATTGATTAATTTAAGTAAGACGACATTTTTTATTCCATAGAAATAATTCTTTTTCTATTTTTTTATTATGTTATATTTCTAATATGCATGTGCTTAACAATATGTTAAAAAGATACTTTTTTTTTTTTTTTTTTTTTATATTTAAAGTATTGTTTTTATTATTATTAAAAGTCTATTTTTACATTCAATTTAATTGTATGTTTTGCATTCAAAATAGAGACAGTGCAAATAAAAGGTACACTTAATAAAATTAATTATAATTATTAAATACATTATAAATAGCCTCCTTAAAAATAAAGTTGATAAAATGAAGATCAGTTAATAAATATTAGTGAACTACTAAAACCGGCGTTCGCCTCCTTCTGCATTAAAAAATGTTTTCTCTGTGTGCAGTCTTTAGCAGAGAGTAAAATGTGACTGAGCAAAAGCATCGTGCATGATAATACATCATATACTATACGATGAGAGTTATTCGCTTTGGCACGACGATGCGCGTCGATCTAAATCCGTTCATTGCGCATTCCTATACATTGCAAGTATGTACTCATTCGATAAGGCAGTATATTTATCTTATAATAATGGCAGAATTCCTCAGATCAACCTACATCACATCTGGCCAGCTGATTTCTGATGATAAACGTACAGTATCGTTTGAAAAGCGAAACGCCCCGCAATTTCTCGTTCTGAACTGAAACGATTTTTTCGAGCCGGTTTCTTCCTGTTTACTGCGGCGATGATAAAATCTGCTTTTCCAGCTAACAGTTAACTGTCGCACGGACGGGAGACTACTTTCCGTACTAGGTATTCGCATTATTAGACCGGATGATATGAGCGGCGTGGGTCGGCCATGGCACACGCCTTTCGCCAAAAAGGAAAATCTGCTCCATTTCCCGTATACATATATATATATGTATGCGTGAGTATGTGTATGACGGTTTAGCTTTGCCGTAGAACAAATGTACACAATGTTGAACGTTTAAGGGGGTATAAATGCGTTTGTGTAAAAGCTTTCCACGGTTCGTTTAATCTTCTCATTAAACTGACAACTACGAAAACGGAATATAGCAGATACTGTATCCCGGCCATTTTAAAATATCTCCGAGTAGTGGTGGAAGCGGTGGCGGCAGTCCCTTTAGCACTTTGCTGCCTCTCTGAATTTACACATAACAAACCGCGCCGATCTCCAGACAACTCTTTTACCAGTTTTAAAGTCTCCGAAAGTCGGTAGTTCCGATGAAAGACTAATGAGTTCCAGCTTTTTCACTCTTTCCACATTCTATCGTGTTGCGGAGCGAGCGAGAATTTGCAGCGCGAATTCGAAACAGTCAACAAAGAAGTGGTCGTACACACTGCAATCCTTCATCTGCGGACGGCGGCGGATATCATCGGAACTCTCTAGTCGTAAGGGACGAAATAAAAGGAAGAAATTTAAAACAACGAACGGATAAAAAGAAGAAAAAAGGAATTCGAAAAAAACAAAAAAAACAAAAACGAACCGACGAAAGAAAATCGTTTTAAAAGAAATTGAAGCGAGCGTGAAAATTACCTCTAAAATGTGCCCTCTTCCCCCTTTGTCGCAGAATTTAGAGCCTTCTTACTCGAATTTTACTTTTTATCCTCATTCCGATAAAATTCACTTCTTTCTGTTTACTTATTCGGTATTTTCCGGTTCAACTTACATCGTCTCCGGTGAACGATTTCGCAAAACAGCAGATGGTTCCCTCGATTATGCTGCGTTGTCCTCTGGATTTCGAGGGGAAAAAAGTGTAATGCAGTTTAAGTGCGGATTCGAATGAAACAACTCGACACAGAGTTCAGACGCAGTTTAGCGGAGTGTGAAAAATCAGAACTAAACTTTCGCAAAATTAGCACCCCCCCCCCTCCCAATTTTAATCATTCCGAAAAGTATATTACTCGTTCAAGATTTTCCGTATACGCTTATATCACGCCGCAGGAAACAAATGCGGGAAAAGCTGAATTTCGAACGATATCACGCGCTGAGTGACAACTAGCTCGTGAGCAGTAACAAGCACAGTGAAAGAAGTAGGAATCGGCAGTGGCTGACAATTAATAGGGCGACTAGGAAAAAAATCATTTTAAAGGAAGAGATACGCGATAATATAAAAAAGTTGACGTAAATTAACACCGAGTAAAAGTATCAGTTTAAAAAAAAAAAAAAAAAAAAACGTTAACAAGAAAAGCAGTTCCATTTTTAAAGCTAGGAACACAATTTAAAAAAAAAAAAAATCAAACTAGTCCTCTGTACCTTTTGTATAGAAGTATATTGTGTACATGGATGTCTTTTGGACAGTGCATACGATTTTTTTTTTTTTTTTTGACGGGGGTTCGTCTGCTTTGGCATTGGCCCAAGAACTAGGAAAAGGAAAAAGAGTTATATTAGATGCTTACACGATCAGATGTGGAAAATAAAAAGGCCTCAAAGGCCGGAATAACTGAAAGAAAAGGTAAAGAGACAATAAAAGACGCACAATAAGGGGTTGAAAAACCAATTAACTAGAGCGAAGAGTAGAAATGCAGGAGCGCTCGAATAAAATGCCATGAGCGTCACAATTAAGAATAACACAAGCAGATATGAAATTTAAAGAACTAGATGAATGGTTAAGAATAGAGATATGAACTAAGTTCGGGGAAGGATTAGGGAGAAACAAGATTAGAATGTCACACGAGTAATGAATTGTGTGTGGTTCCTTATTAGAATAGTAGAGTCTCCATATTGCTATAATTAATGCAGACGATGGAGAAACCTCGGAAATTTATATCTGAAGAACTTTTCATTCAGGTTCCAGAAAATTAAGCTATGTGCTGTACTACTAGTTGTTCTAGAGCGTTTTTTTATTGGCCTTGATATTACGGCAGTTCCGTTGGAATATTCTAAATGATCTTTCTGATGCATATTTCCTTATTTTATAAACAACTCTAACATGAAGTATTACACATTTATGTAACATTTCAATTGATGACAAGTGAAATGTAGAGGAAGAGAAGAAATAAAAAAAATGTGCGAAGAAATTGAAAGTGTGGTGGTGCAAGACCACGAAATGTCAGAAAAGAATAAAAGTAAAAAAAAAAAAAAAACAAGCAGGAAGACGAACACAGTATTGTTCAACATATTAGAAAGCGCAAGTTGATAAACGGAGAGAAGCAAGTGGAAGGATTATGGATAATGAAATTATGTGAAGAACAAGCTTTTGCCGCTTAAATAAATCATTGCGAGAGGGTCGTCCTATGCTATTAAGCTATAGTTGAAGAAAGCAAGCAACACCGACAAAATGCTTTAGGAAGAAAGGAATAAAAATCAAAAATAAAATGGCGATGAAAGGAAAACGAAAAAGTTTCATTGCTCAAAACAGTCATCTCTCAACGAAAACCTAGCTAAAGGAAGCAAGCAACACGAAGGAACTCGTAAGTGGAAGGTGAAAATATAAGATAGCCGCCGCTTGAGTAAATCACTGCGAATGAACTACACTATCAACTAACCGAATCAAAGACAGCATACAACACGAACGAAGTGCACAGTAAAGTTGTGACTGAGGTGATACACGTATTCAATCTGAAAATATGAAAAAAGGCTTGAAAGTTAGTAAGTGGTATTTCTGTTTTGATAAAGTTTGTCGCGTTAAATTGTTCCTGAATTATCGATGAGATCGTTTCTTTTTTTTAAAGTTTCTTTTAAATTCTCTATATTATTTCGGCAACAATCACTTTTATCATTGCATTATTATTCTTATTTCTCTGGCTCTATCTTTATTACTATTTTTAATATCGTCACAGCGTAAATCAACTGTGAAACCGTAAGAGTTTATCTGCCAAGAGTGGCGTGATCTTTTTTTGGATCATTAACTTTATATATGATAATTTTTATTTGTTACCACATTTCTTTCCGCACTTCCTACAGACGTCAAATTGCCTTAAATTACATTTAATCGTTTTAAGTATCTATTATCAGGTATATTATAGTTTTTAATAGTTGTGCGTCAAATATAACATAAAATTGAATTAATATATTACTTAATAAGATTATTAATACAACCAAGATATACTTGTTATAATTGCAGTTAATTACTGACTCTTCTAACACGCAATTTGATGGTTGATGGGACGATCCTGTCACACTATCCGTACGTGGAGTATTTAATTTAGCTACATAGCACTCATTTTTTTTTTAGCAAATTACGCGTCTTTATAATACATCTTTTTTCCAAAAATATATGCCCTATCACCAATGTTGCAAATGGGGTCTCCCGTCACAGCTTCGTTCCGTTTAATCAATAATTCAATTTCTTTTCCTTAATTTAGCTATATATGCCGAACACGTTCGTCATGCGAGGTAAACCTCCCTAGGAAAACTGCTGCACTACACGGTAGCGTACGATGGGTGTTCGGGAAAAAGAGTGGCTGCTTGGTGGACGAATATATCTTATTTTTTGTATACGTCTCTAAAGTAAAAATTAAATTAAAAAAAAAAAAAAATGCGAGAACGGAGCGGGACTCGGAAAATTTCTTTAAAATTTAGGTCCTAAGTGTCGAGTTTCACGTTTTTAGCACTCGCCCTGAAAATTTCAGTCCTCCAATCCCCGAAAAATTAAAATTACAAATTACGCTGCGCATATATTACATGCAGAGACTTGTATAATACGTCTGTGTGACGCCGGTGCGTTTCGTGCGCGGGGCTGCGAGACAGAATTTTTTGAATCCCAGCTAGAATACTTAGGCCAGGAATTTTGAAAAAAACGCGGTAGCGATCGGTGCGCGTTCGCGACAGTAGTGGCTGAAACCGTCATGCGGAGGGCGGACCGTTGGACAAAAATCGCTATAGTTTTCACGCTCTTGTTAGGCCTAATTTGCGCCGGCGGCATCCTTTGTCCTCGCTGTGGATTTTTTCTCCCATTCATGTTCTTCTGGTTTAGAGTTTTGCGAGATTCGTGCGTATTAATTCGAGTTTCTATTTCGAGCCGTTACTCTCTTCATGTAGAGCGCGATAGGATAAACAATAAGGAAGAATCGTCGTTAATTGTAGAAAGACACCTCTCTAAACACTGAGAAGTGTCGATTACGCCATTGCAGCGTGACGTCATCAGGAAAACACTTCCGAATGACGTACGTACAACGATCCTCGGTCGCAAGACACACCCATGTCAAAAAAAAAAACAACAAATTTCATCAAATTTCTAGTGAGAAGATGAATATAATAAGTACTATTATCAAATTGGGAGCGCGTGTCGCAGAAAGACATAACAGAGTTGTTGGCGCAGGATCACAGACGATTAGAGAAATTCGCTACGTTGACATTCTTCTAAAGCCTGGGTTCTGAACCTGGAGGTAATTACCCCCACCGGGATAAAACAGCTATTCTGCAGGGGTAATTAAGCTTGTAATAGATAATAAATTTTATAATTATTAATGTCGATGTTTACACAACTGTGCGAGCAACTGATACATGAAGCAGACGACGAAATCACATTTGGATATTTCGTGGTGCAACATTTATTTACAATAATCAACTCATTTCGGTAATATTTCCTAGACATGGAGATAATCGTCAGTTCGACTTTCGAATATTAAGAGCATTTTCTAGAGATGATAAAATTTATTTAAAGACGAAGGTGCGTCAGCTAAAGTAAAATTTCTCGAACTAGGCGAGGAGGATAGCACTTTAAAAGAGGAATTTCAAAATTATGACCTCCGTACATTTTGGAAAAAACTAGCTGCTGAATATTCTATTATATATATTAATACCGTTTGCTAAAATTTACAGATGTGAGAGTGGTTTCTCAACACTTTAGAGTGGCAGTGAAAAAAAGGCGGCCAGAAATCGTCATCCTCAAAAAAAACAACTTTTTTACCATATCGATGGCTCTTTTTTTCTTTCACATATGTTAAATAAATATTCACGCCTAATGTAATCAAAAAAAAAAAAAAAAAAAAAAAAAGAGGTAAACACCTGTTAAATAACTCCATTTCATAGAGCTTCCACCGCTATGTATTTGTAGAAAACTCTCTCCCCCATTTTGTTTCTAGAATGTTCTACGAAGATCGAATCCCCTATATATATATAGATTCCTTTTACGCGACGGAATCATTACCGCGATTAATGCTGGAGTTATTTGTTGCATTTTCTCGAGGCACTTATAAAATTTTTTGTTTTCTCGCGATATGTTTTTCGTGTTTTTCATCGATAACCACCCTCATCCGGATATTTGCAGTAAGTTTTTACAAGTTATTTTATCTAAAACAAATTTTTTAATATTCTATTATAGTATTCTTTCGAATATTTTTCACTAAAACCAGAAAAAAAAATAAATTAAAAATAATGAATATACTGTTCTATAGAAAATGGATTCTTCTTTCATCGGCACGTATAACGAAGAAAGTAAATTCAGATTTTTGATCGATCCTCGAAAGGATCCGAAAAATACACTTACTATGGACGATTTGGAAGTAAATAAATTATATTACTGATTTTCTTTTAAAGTCATTTTTTTTTTTTTTTTTTTGGTTAAATAAGTAGCGAATATGTTAAAAAAAAAGGGAAAAAAATTTCTTTTATAGACTATCATTCGACACATTTTAAAAAATGTCACCGTTCTATCCCTAATTGAATCAAGACGTACCATTATCATGAAGGTCCGTTACTGGATCAGAAAGTCTATTATTCGCGAACGTCTAGATCGATGCCCCTTTCATGAGGCGATCTACTTCCAGTATATGTCCGTTGATGACGGAGGGGATTATACATTTGAACGCGATAAACAGTGAAAAAAATATGATGAACTAATAATAAAATACCGTAATTCGGCGGATCAACCGCCGGAAGTAATAATTCATTTAATAAAATAGTACACCCCATTTACCCCGTATTTGCCAGTGAAAAACCAAAAATAAATATTTTTTTCGTTGCTTTAAGTGAAACTTGAAACTAAAAAAACTTGCGAATACAAATCTAACCTTCACACTGAAAATCATTATGTACACTTGTGAGAACGTTTATTTTTGTACAGTTTATTATGATTAATAAAGTGTAGATCTGTATTTGCATGTATTGTATTTATTGATAGGTTAAGTGTGGGGGAAATTCAGTTCCCTAATAGGTTAAAAAGGGTAACAAGATTAAAAAGGTTAGGAACCGATGTTCTAAAGGGTACTTGTTTTCATAGTATCGTTACGATTTCATCGCGCTAATATTTGCCATTTTTTTTTATGCCTTATGGCTAGGGGTCATTTCGCAAAATGGATCGCGTGATTAACAGTTTTTTTGTTGTTTTTTTTTTTTTTTTTCGTGAGAAGTTTTATTTAAATTTTTACAAATTTATACTTACACTATGGTAAACATTTTATTCATTTTGCGGTCGAAAGTTTTCATGTTTCTACCTAGACGAAACATTTATATAATTACGCACCATCCGAAATACAAATCTACGTCATAACTCTGTACGGGGGGTCTTCTTCGTTTAATTTGTTTTTTTCTTTCTTTAGATACAGTATAGCATGTTGTGTTAAGGTAATAAACAGAAATATCCAATGCCCGTATCTGATAAACTATTACATTGTAGAGCACCTCGCGATTTACCCGGCAAATTCACTATGGCGAGACGTTTTTAGGAGAATGAAGAGAGGCTACTTCACTTCATCATCGAAAGATTTAGAGCCTCGATAATGATGTGTAGACGCGTTATTTCAAGAACTGCGATGTTGCTTGTATCATAAACGCAATTCAGATCCGAATATGAGACACAGCAACGGAG
Source organism: Icerya purchasi (assembly GCA_039619475.1). Classification (NCBI taxonomy): domain Eukaryota; kingdom Metazoa; phylum Arthropoda; class Insecta; order Hemiptera; family Monophlebidae; genus Icerya; species Icerya purchasi. Next base: position 486,927,038 of record CM077115.1, read on the forward strand.
GAAAGAAAGCGAAGAACAAGCATAAGCGAAAGAAAGGTCAGACAGAGGGCTGATGTTACTGAGGTAGCGTTGCATCTCTTTTCATGAAAATAAGTTTATCCGTGAGAAGATGGATAACAGAATATTACTTAATGTTTCAACCGCTACATTTAGTGTAATAGCATTTACTCCTCTCGTCGCTAGAATCAAAAATTGTTAAAAAATTAGCCGACGATGGGCTGCAAATTACTCTAAGATATCATGGAGATTATTGAGGTTCACAAAACAGCCATAGATGGAAGGGGGTAGGACTTCCTTTTTTTTTTCCGGAATTTTTTGACACAAATCACAACTGCTTTGTCCCCAGATCTTTTTATCTGCATCATAGCTTAACGATTGCATATATTTGAAAAGAGTGTCAACTTTAGAAAACTTTTCGAGAGCCGTTCGTTTTTTTTTTCAATTTCAGTGAGAACCACAACAGTCCATATTAGTATACTAGGCTAATGACTTAACATTTAGACGGGGATTGAACAATTTGAAAAGAACGAGATGGAGCAATATGTCACACACAATTTTTGCCAGTAACTAGATCACGTTTATTTGTATATTTCCTTAAATGACGTCTACAGAGAAGGTTTTACTGCGCAGAATCTAACGGTTCCCCACATATCGCATAATCGAAAGCGAACATATGTCGCAAACGTGTTGTTATTGTCTACGCATTCGTAAATTAACATACTTCATGGAAAATTGCGGATTGATGGACCACAAAAAGAAGAAGAAGAAAAAAAAAAAAGAAAGCTGGAAAACCAAATGAAAGCACTGATAAAAATTTTACCTATGGCTTTGAAAATGAGGAAAAACAAGACTGAAACTTTCAGACGTTCCTTAATAATAACAACTTCACTCACCGGAACGTGTTTACCTTAATCAGAAAGACGTTACGCCGTCGATTTGCCCTTCGACTAACAAATAATTGAACCCCCATCATCCCCCAGGCTTTCTCACACAAAGAAAAACGATGTAAAATGAACTGAATCCCGTTTTCTTTTATAGTTGGACTCGAGATTTTTTTTTCAGCGGCGAAAACACTGAACTATTGACCCGCGATACGTAAATTCACCTGACACTTAAAAAACTATATCCGAACGGTCAATTTTTGTTCTAAATTTTCCTTTTGAAAATTTCGTTATTTTAAATATCATTCTCAATCGAAATTAAAGTTGTTTCACGTTCCCATCATCATTCGATGATACATATCGGACGATTTCGGGCCGCATTTCGGCGTGAAAATTTATTTATATAGCATACATTTCGCGGTAAAATCGATACGCAGGATGCATGTAAAATCGTCGTTCAAAATGTAAGAGCAGTCGCACAATGAAGTTCGTTGAGAATGAGGCGGCTGCCGGAAAGACAAATTATCCAATTGTCGGGGGAAAAAAATCGGCGACACCGAATGTGCTCGACATTCATAGGAGCAAAATCAAGAGAACCATCGTCATCGAATCCGTAAATTCGGAAAGTCGACAAAACCCGAAATTCCGATTCATTCTGACTGCGTATCACTGGGAAAAAATTTTACATGTATTTTCTCTCTACGTTCGTAATATTAATTTAAAAAATAACATTACAAAAAGGGGAAAAGGTAAAAAAATGAACGGATTTCCACATCAAAATGCATAGAAACTCCCTCGCATATTCTCCTTCTTTCTATTTCTTGAACTAATGCCCTCGTTGACAAACCCATTGGAAAAAAAATTACACGAGGAGGCTCTGAATTAGTTTTTATCCGCAGTAAAAAAAAAAACGAAAAAAAACAAAAACGAACCGCGCAAAGCTCTATCGCAAAAAAAAAGGGAAAAAAACGTATAATAGAATACAAATCGAACGTACTTGTTATCAAAAAACAAAACAAATCTCATTTTGGCGGATCCGGAATAATTGTGTATTTTGATTAAAAATAAAAAAAAAAAAAAAAAAAAAAATTACTTCGGAGTGAGTGTAAAGAAAAGAGAGAAGAAAAAAAAGGTAAGAAATAAAATTTATGAAAAAAGTTTCTGTAACAAACTTCTAAGAGTAACCCAGGTCACACTCTTGCCGGGATAATGGAAATATTCTAATCAGACCGAAACAACCCTCAACCGCCGACGACAGTCTTCTGAAGGTGAAATGAATAAATTCGCCCTGCAGTTCTACCGCACTGACTTTTTCATCGCGTACGCAGGGCGTACAAAATTTTATTTTATTTTAATTTTTTTTTCTTCTTTTTCGCGGTTTTTTTTTATTTTTCAAGTGCTGCCGTTGCTGCACTTCAGTCGAAAACCTTTACTCATTAGAAATTCAGCTCGCGACAACGAGAATTTCACACGCATTCCGAAAGAGAACGGCTAGATTCAAATTTTTATTGTTACAAGTAAAGACGGCTTTTCGAAATGAAGGGGGAAAACCCAACTAAAAAACCCCCCCTCTCAATTCGGAGGGAAAAAAAGCAAAAAATGTAATAGCGCAGCAACAATAAAAGCAAAATAATAATAACGGAGCCGGCGAGCCAAGCTGCATGTGTGAGCTAGTAAAACTTTTAAAACATAAAAAAGACCGCGCTGAGCGTGAAAACGAAAAATCCACTCAGCTGGAGTCCATAATACAGACTGCGAACAATTCATCGGGTCGCACGACTTCACGACACACACGCATATGCGTACATACTCCTCAAGTAATAATAATATTGTTCATCTACGATAATAGTGCGTTTCTTTCGTATACCTCCTTGATCTCGAGTAATACAAAAAAAAAAAAAAAAAAAAAAAGCCGCTTATGTCGAAATGACGGCGAAACGCTTATATGATAACCTAATTTTACCCTTTTTACGTTCCGTACACCGATTAATAATCACCTGTGTTTATTTATAAATTTCACCATTTCACAGCAACCGGCGTCCGCTTAAGCACGAAATTTGCGTCGCGCATGTGCCTTGCAATAGGCGTGTTTTCGATTTTTAAGGTTGAAGACTGTTTAAGGATTGTTGAAATACGCAGTTGTCCGTGATCGTAAACAAATTCGCGACAATAAAGTTTCAACTAAGCGCGACTAAAATCGCACTGGTCGCTGCCGGTGAAGACAGATCGGTTCCAAGATGCACCGTAACTTACAACCTATTTCGAAACCACGTAAAAATAATCGCTCCTTCGACCGTACACGCGCCCTGCTACTTTCAAAACAATACTGCCCATCCTGTAGCATGCGAGAGGGCTAGAAGCTCATTCCAAATTATGGCCCAACTCCTATTCTTTTTCATCTTCTAATCTTGCCTAATACAGGTGAAGCCGATGACATTGATCATCTCATGTTTCATTGTCCTGCCTTCACTGATTTACGTTTGAAACATGATATATAGAACCCAAAATCAGTCTCTTATTATCACTAAAGCTAATTCGCATAATATTTTGTTGTATGTCTGCTATGATCAGGAAGTTCAAGTGTATATAATCTTAAAATTTTTACTCCATTCACTCCGATAATCGAGGAGTGTGTTCGTTGCTTCCCATGTACTTACTGATTAGATTAGATTATCAGCAGGCTATATATGATTCTGTATAACATATTTAAATATAGAAGTATATGTACTTATTTATATCTATATTAACTGTACTTCCTTTAAATTTTTGAAGTGAAACTTTTTATCGCGCGGTAGGGAAAAATTTTCGTTACGCATTACGCGTTACACGCAGCTTGCCGGTAGGAGTAAACTGGCCGCTAGTGATGTGTAGTTCGTGAACGAACTAATTGAAAGAACTGATTCATGAAAAAGAACTGAAAGAACTGAAAGAACTGATTCACAAAACTTAAAAGAACTGGTTCTGTATAACTGTTTCGGGTGAAACGCGAATGAACAGAATGAGCTGGAGCGAATAGCCCGGACAGACAAAATAAAAATGTTTACAAAAATCACGCTTTTACCTCATTCGGTTCGGAAGATGTCAAAATAAAAACGATTACACAGTCGCTTAGTATAGTAAGATTTGTTTAAGATCTAAAAGATTTTCGAAAACAATCAGTTCTTTGGGAACCGGATCTTTGAATCAGTTATTTATAGTGAACTGATCCGCAAAAAGAACTGTAAAACCCATCACTAGTGACCGCGCTGTACTTGTCCCGTAAGCGACCTTCACTCTGTCACTTTCTATTATATACGGGTGCGTGTGTGTGCGTGCGAGCGAGTATCGAGATTCGAGCAGCAAGCATCGTACGCGGTCAGCTGTATAAGCTCAATTCTAAACACATGTACATTTTATTGAATTTGAAAATTGGCGCGTTTTTTTTTCCTGCGACGTTAGCACATTTTAACGAGTCTGGTGATTTATTTATTGTTTTTGTTTTAATTAATTCATACGGGATTTATTTTTTGTTTTAATTCATACGGGATTTATATATTGTGTCATTTTTTATGGTATATTTTATGAATGACTTTATACTTGTATATCTACCAAAAAGTGAAAAGAACTTCGTTTACCGGGTGTCCCCTTCTAGACACCACTTCTCTTTTTTGTATGTATGTTTAAGTATGTATAAGTGTCTATCTGGGTTTAGTAGTATACCAAAATGAGTAAATGTATAGTTAAGTATTTATACTATGGGACTTCGTATAGTGTACAGTTTATGAGCATTCTCATATATACGTATATATATATACATGTAATAAGTACGTGCACACACCACTTTATAGAAAGATATTCGCGATACGATACATTATACATTTAGTCTGTTAGTGAGTTTTTAAATCATAATTTCAAATAAGTATTTTAATTTGTATGAAATAGATTGCCCCTCAGTTTATATGTATTTGTGTATATATATATATATATATTTACATTTATATTTATATTTATAATTATTTTTATATGATTGCAATAATGATAATAATAAATGTGTTACTTATATATAAAATTAATTTAAAATGAAACTTTATTATAGAATTTAATACATATAAGCCAAAGAACGGAACAGAAAGTCGTAGGAAAGGAAAATCTTACTGTAAGACAGTTCACTACCCAGAAATCACTACGTTCTGCTTCCATCATAGACGTTATCTTTTAAAGGAAAACGCGCTCCAAGGAAACTGGTTCTGATTTTGTAATAATCGTGTGACGGATAAGAATTTTGTTAAAGATGGTGAACCGTACTAATAGGACACATTATGGTCGATTAGAAAACAAAATCTACGAGTTCGTTCTTTGAAAAATCCGCACATGATACGGGACTCAAAGAAAAACGTGGCTAAATTTATGATTTATCTTTTTGTTCGGAACAATATAAAGGAATTCGACTGACTCGCAGAGTCCTATACGAATTACAATTCAATATTTATTGTGATTTCTTGATCGAAAAATGTAATAGCGCACGCGTGGCATCTATTGTTTAAAAATGAGCAGTTCAGAGTCGTTTTCGTGGCTTTTCGAGGCCATTTTTTATGATACTGTTTTCAAAAACATGGGCCTTTCTGGGTTTCATCGGTACTTTTTTTTTTTTTAAATAAACCGTATATTAAAAAAATAAGTGTATAAAGGTGCAGAGGACTGTGTGTGAATTGTAACTATGAACTCAAACTAACAGTCTAGGATTAATGAAAGGATGAAAACGAAAAATAAAAAGAAAAAAAAAAAAGAGTTGTGTGTGAGAGGTCCTTTGCAAAAGTGTACTTATAGATAAATTGTGGGTATTAGTCAGGATGATAAAGAACATAGTCCCAACTATTACCAAGAAAATTAAAGTATTTAATTGCTATATAACATTCTTAGTTAAATTAACTGTAATAATAAGAAAGGTAAAATACAGTAGCCGTAATGTACGAAAATAAAAGTTGTTGGGATAACGTTTGATTTAGTGCATACGTGAGAATTGTAATTCTATAACTATAATAAGCTACTAATATTTAATCAAAAAGAAATTAACGACTTGAATGAAACAAAACTTAATGGCTATCACTGAATTACAATTTATAAATAAATAGATTTATAAATAAATAAATTAAATAAATTAAATAAAATTACATTAAGTTAAATTAAGTTAGGATGAGCTGTGAAGAGAAAGCAGATAATCCTGAATAATAGGGTTTCGTAAATGTTTGGATTTAACAGAAATGATTTAATTACTTAGTTGAAACTTACGCCTCAAAGCCGCCTCAGCAAACTTAAGTAAGGGGTAGTGATTTGTTCTATTAATGGGGGAGGGGTTAGTTTTTATAATATTGAACTTGGAACGTAAGTAATTAAACATGGGGCAATCAAAGAGAAAATGATCAACGTCATCAATAATATTAAGAGAACAGCAGGTACAGCCTGGGCTGCTGACAAGTCGGAACCTGTACAGGTAGGCACCAAACTTCCCATGCCCAGAAAGTACCTGAGCGCTATAGAAATTGATATTAATTTTACACATCCTTAGCCTGTCTGAAATGCTAGGGAGAAAATAATAGGTTTTACTGGGTTTCATCGGTACTACTACCGTAAATATTTTTTATGTTAACAATTAACATACGGCTGTGTTGCCGAATTGGGACTGGCCTCGATATACTATTCAGATTCATTAGATCCTTAAGTAGATTATGAAAAGCTTAACTCCGCAATCCACAATAACATCGAGGACATACGGGACTTACTTTACTTTTACTATCCATATTTTCCTACAGAAATTTTCATATACTCCATTGAACGATTAAAATTATTACTAGGGTGGTTCAAATATAAACCGGAATTTCGTCATAAAAATTTTTATTCTATACTTACAGTGCTCATGTTTTTTACAATTTTTCGAGATAACCCCCCTCGCACGCTACGCACTTTTTCCACCTTTCCGGCAATATTTTTATTCCTTTTTCGTAAATATCTCGCGGCTTGTCACATAGCCATTTGCGCACGAACGATTCCACCTCATCGTTGCTGTCGAAACGTTGTCCACCAAGTGCTTCTTTCAACGGGCCAAACAAATAATAATCACAAGGCGACAAATCTGGACTGTAAGGAGGATGCTCAAGTGTTTCCCAGCCCAATTCGGCCAATGTCTCCATCGTTTCCCAACGAGTGAATTTCTGTTCAAAATTCAGAAGTCTTGGCACCCATCTGGCTGCAATTTTGCGATAACCTAGCCGATCATGAATTATTGTCTCAATACTAGCTATGCTGATGCCCAATTCGTCGGTCATATCGCGTACACGGACGCGTCGGTCAGCCAAAATGAGTTGTTCGATGGCTTTGACGTGTTCATCTGTAATGCTGGTTTTTGGGCGCCGCGCATGTGGTATGTTTGACACCACTTCACGTCCTCTTCGGAACGCGGAACACCACTCGTACACTTGAGTTTTGGAGAGACACTCATCCTCGAACTGTTCGCGTAATTTTCGGTAAATTTCCACGGATTTTACGTCGTCTTTGACTAAAAAACGAATAATGATGCGTTGCGCAACAGACACTGGTACTTCTTTTTCACTCATGGCTCTAACTACACTAAAAAGTGACGTTACGCGGTTCTAATTGCTCTACACGCTTCGTAACAAACCGGTCTAACTGCCAGTGCAACCACTTTTTCCACAATAAATTTTTCGCACGTTTATTTAAAAATTCCGGTTTATATTTGAACCACCCGTATAATCGGCGTCCGGATATATTTAATAAAAATGTAAAGGTTATTCACGTAATCATCCGTACCGAAGTAACCTGAAACCTCGATAAAAAGTAATATAGTTGGGGACACCCGAATTGCGCACTAACACTTCACACAATGACAAGTCGGACTCAAATTGCGCACCGACTCGAAATAGTCCGCCTGCTGAGAACTTGAATTGCGCACCGCTTTAAAAAAATATACTCCGGATTTTATAAAATCGACGAAGGAATAAAATCAGTAAAAATGTCGTTCTTCTTTCAGTGATTTCCAAAATGTCTTCTCATATTTCGATGGGGAGCATTTGCTATTTGGAATAACACATTTCGTCGGTTGTTTAGAAAAAACCTCCTTAACGGTTTGCGAAAAATAGACTATTTTTTAAGTATACAATGATGCGTAAAAATGTTGAAAGCCATCGAACATTCAAATGTTATAAAGCGGCCATCAGTTTTGGAGTCCAACAAATATCATGATTCGAGTGCCGTTTTCGTTCGTTTTTTTTTGTATTTCATACCGGCAAACTTCCGGTGCGCAATTCGAGTGTAGCCATATAATTCGCTGTTTCTTTGACGAATCCGATTACAACTACGTAATTACGCATCATGACTATTATTTAATTAGTGTTGTACACAATGTTGATCGGTTACACTGAATACTGGAGATGTGCCCGGGAAATTGTTTGCCGAAGCAGTTCTTCAAAATGAGAAGTATTGCTCTAGAACAAAATTATTATTTTTACTACGACAACGGACATGCGAAACGTTTGATTAATAAATAATAAAGATAAATTTATATCATTAATAATATTGTTATACTAAAGATTTTTAAACTTAAAACCGTGGCTATCTAAAAGTTAAAATATTTAAACAGCCTTATACTAACTGCACACACCGGAATTTTTATTAGAAGAAGCTATACTTCACAATGAAATTAAAACGATATAAATATTTTTTAAAAAACAGTATTTGTGAGATTTTAAGAAATAGAAATAAACGTAAATCATATAACGAATTTTCATGCAGCGAAAAAAAAATAGTTAAAAACCGACTCTTCCCAATATTTATGCATGCGTTTTGCTTAATGATAGGGGCATGGGCGCCGCCAGCGGGGGCAGGGAGAAGATTTTATTCTTGTTTAATAAAATATTAAGCCTTTACAACTTATAAATTTTATTTTTCCTATAACTCATATCTTCTTTCTATCATCTTGCCTCCCCCTGGCGGCTGGCAACTCATCTTGCCCCTCCCTGGCTCTTCGGCTGGCGACGCCCTTGGATAGGGGTAACCTTTTAAGATGAACAATTAATTAGTAGAAATTTGATTTGTTTAACAGACACATTGTTCGTATTTATAATAGCAATGAAAATAAAAAAAAAAAACAACCAATAACAGTTACACGTAAAAATAATCGAAATAAGCACGGGCTCGTTAATGTTTGCGATAAATTCCAAATATCGTTTTTATATCATTCATTTTAATTCTCAGAAAATAAGATAAAACATGATTATGAACGAAATTTTTTTTTTTTTTTTTTTTAAATTGTTATTGTATTACGAACTGGCCATCTAGGCCATTTAGCAATATATTCTTCACAGGGAAATATTTAGCATGAAGGGAGAAGTACCCAACAGCACCTACCCGATAAAATGAACGAAATTGTGTGACGGAAATTGGCGCATATTTCGTATCTATTTTTTTTAATGTGTGTGTGCTTGTAAAGTGCGCCTGGTTGAATAGAGGCAGTGGAACATTCAACAGAAGAGACAATACCGTTTTCCCATTCGCTGCTCCGAGAGCAGTGTTCAGGGAAATTGGAGCAATAGTCGGAGCAATTGTCGAAGCAGTAAACAGTATTTTTCTGATCACTGTTCCCAATCGCAACTGTTCATTTCTCGGAGCAATGACAAAAAAGCAGCGCTGAAATTTTTGTGCCATCGCTATTTCGCTAACAAATAATAATTTTTGTAATATTACATTTGCAACGGTCTATTATTTCGTAATAGTTAGTAAAACGATTTTTTTTTTCATTTTACTATATATTTGAGGAGGGGGGTCGTCAACTAAGAACTTTTACCTGGGAAACAAATAGAAAAGATAGAAGACGGTTATATTTTAATTTGATCAGAAATCTCCGATAAAAAAAGGAACAAATAGCGGGAATAATTAATTTGTGAAGGAAAAGACAGGATATAGGAGGCACAATAAGGAACTTAGTCCAAGCCTTAACACAAATAGGAATACAGAACGATCTACAGAAAGAGATGAACATTGGAAAAACACATGACCGGCGTTGCAAATAACTGCATCATTAGAATGGAGAGGATAGTGCGAGGAGGAAATTAGGGAAAAGCGAAATCTGGAAAAAGACAGCAGAGAATGGCTACAACGCATACGAACTATGGGAACAACATCAGAACAGCGAAAAGAGGGATGCAAAAGAAACCATGAATAGGGAGGAAGAGTAGGCTAAACGAACAGATGAAATGAATAATTATTAGAAAAGGAGGGAGCGTAAATATCCGATACCATGATCTGATATGGAAGCTTTTACATATCAATAGGAAGTTAACGGATGGAATTAAAAAAAAAAAAAACAAAAAAAAAAACAAAAAAAAACGGAGACTTGAAAATAAAAAAATTGTTATTCGCGTGTTCATATTTCACGCATGCATCGGTGTAGAAAAAATTGTACAGAGGAAGTTCACAGAAACGCTTGATTAGAGAAGAATGTAAAAATTTTATTCAGATGTTATAAGTTGCACAGAGAAGAATACAATATATAATAATGATAATCGGCAGTTCATTATAACATATAATAAAGACTATACGTAAATAAAAATTGACTTCGAAAAGATACTAATTAGAACAAAAAAGAACATAAGTGAAAAACCTGGGAATGAAAGAGAAAAGGATTCACCGTATGGCCAAAAAAAATAGTATGTCCAAAAATTATGTTAGTTTTAATCGTTTTGCAGCACTTTTTCTTTCCTTTTTCTGTATATGTGTGTAAGAAATTAAAAATTCGACCGAATAATTCCTAGCAAGGATAGGTTCTTCGTTAATATCGATTTTTAATTGAAAGCGCTTTTCAGGTCTGGCTCGAGACAGCGCGGGATTGAGAATTATGGCGCTCGAGTTGAAAGATCGATGTTCAAAATGTATCGTTAAAAGTAAGCCCGTTATTGAAGTTCAAGTCGCTAACGATCAAGACGCTGCAAGATAAAATAAACAAAACGGAGGTAAACATAAACATGTAAATATCGATAGTATTCCAAATGTTCCAGTTTCTGTTTACTAACTAATTTTACTTTATTTATTACAGTTTTTATTTGCGCCTGTGTAGCAACTTTTAACGACTTCTTCGACAGAACTAGTCCGTTCGAAACACGTGTGTGTCTACCTTTCATGTTAGGTCAACTTTTACACGTACCGGTTTATGTTTATTTATTTTCGAAAAACTTTTACTTCTTTTACATCGATAATTTTATTCCACTTTTAAAGAAACAGAACCGGGCTAAGCAATTTTTTATGGGAACTGGAAAAATCGTCTTTTCTATTTAAACATTTCCGATTAATTCCAGCGAAAATACATGTACATTTAGTGATCCACCGCGTGTCAAGAGCTACGCAACGCTTTTTTAGAACAGGCTATGCTCCAGTTATCAGCAGCGGCGTATATTCTTCTAGCGAGCAAACCTTATTATTATCTATGTCAGCCGTCTTCAGCGATGCCAGCTGATTACACAATCAACGGTTTCCTATTTTAGGAAATATTACTACCCCGAGACAACCGGCGAGCTCCATCGGCGATGTTGCAGTAGCCGATATCAATGAAAGCGACACATCGAGTGAGAATAATCTAAACAACGAATGGCAAGAACCGAAGAGGAAGGCCAAAAAGCGATCTTATTTGCAATCCAATGTGGGAAACAACTCCAGAAACAGAAATCGATTTAGCTGCTTGAGTAACTTTAATGATGACTGTACAGAAAATAACGATATTACCGATCCGAAATCGAAAATGCCTCCACCACCCCCACTTTTTGTACACGAAGTTATAAATTTCGCGTCTATGATTAAAAAAATTGCCACAGTACTGGGCAAGCAGGATTTTGTTCGCTAAGACCCTAAAACAGAACACAGTAAAAGTCAACGTCCAAACTCCTGACGATTACCGGAAACTCGTTTCAACATTCAAAAAAGAAGATGTCAACTATCATACGTATCAGTTAAAGTAGGAAAGATCATATTGTAATTAGAAATCTCCCCACCACTCCTTTACGGACGAACAAATTATGGAAGCTCTTAAAGAGCATGGTTTTAGTGTTCGAAATATATATAATAAACGTTAGGCATAAAATTACAAAAGAACCTCTGCCATTGCACTTTGTAGACCTTGAGCACTTAGATAATGTTAAAGAAATATTTAATCTAACTTACTTTACTCTAAAATAAAGGTCGAAGCTCCCCATCCCAAGAAGACAATTCCCCAATGCATGCGCTGCCAGTCTTGGGGGCACACTAAATCTTTTTGCAACCGGCCGTATAGGTGCGTAAAGTGTGGAGATCCTCATAATTCCACGGAATGCAAAAAAGAGCAGAGTACTGCCCCGAAGTGTGCCTTATGTGAAGGTGATCATCCTTCAAGTTACAAGGGTTGTGTGGTGTACCAGAAACTGCATGAACAAAAATACAAGCCCGGAAACAGTGCCATAAAATTATTAGGGAATAGATATAACCAAACCTTGGTCATTCCAAAAGTGTCGTATGCTGAAATGACAGCAATCAAAACAAGCGAAATTAACTCTCTTACCAATAACAATGAACTTACGTCAAGTACTAATGTCAATAAAAATGTGAGCAATTCCCATAATAATAATCAAAATAATAACTCTGATTTTAAAAGCATCATAACAGCTTTTCTAGACGACTTCAAGTCAATGTTTAATCAGCTTATGCAGCAAAATTCAGTCATGCTAAACCTGCTTACAGCATTAACAAATAAATTAATTAAATAATTATTCCATCGTTACGCATAGCTACGTGGAATGCCAATGGTGCAGTTCAAAATAAACTAGAAATCGAGATGTTCCTTAAGCTTGAGCAAATCGACATTTTATTATTGTCGGAAACTCATTTTACAGAGAAAACACAATTTAGAATTAAAAATTATAATGTCTACATAACTACAAGACCGGACCATAAGGCACATGGCGGTAGCGCTGTAGTGATTAAAAGTACAATATAACACTATGAACTTCAAAATATATCTACTAAAGAAATTCAAGCAACAAATATAATGGCGTATACATTGAATGGTGAAATTGTAGTTTCTGCGGTGTATTGCCCTCCAAACCACAGATTTAATGAACGTAAGCTAAGCAAATACTTTAGTATTTTGGGTTGTAGGTTCATCTCTGGCGGTGACTGGAGCGCCAAAAACATAAGATGGGGCTCACGATTTTCTAACACCAGGGGAAAACTTTTAAACAAAATCATGCTAAATAGAAATTTTGGTTGTGTGGCAACAAGCGTACCGACACATTGGCCTACTGACTTAAACAAACGTCCTGATGTTTTAGATTTTTTTCTTACTAATGGAATTTCAATGTTGAACGTAAAAGCTGATCCAAATTTTGATTTATGCTCAGACCACAGTGCTGTAAATATTAACTGTAAGTACAGGATTAATAAACCAAGATAAATCTCCAAACTTACATAATAAATATACAAATCGGGTAGATTTTCGAGCATCTGTAAATTCTACACTAAAATTAAATCTATCATTAAAAACGGAATCAGATGTAGATGCAGCGGTTCAGTACTTTACAGAAGCTGTACAGAGTATTGCATGGAAATGTACTCCAAATATAAACAAAAGAAAAGAAATACATAATATACCGCGCCATATACTAGACCTGGTAAAAGAAAAAAGAATCGTCCGTAGGAAATGGCAATCTTCTCAAAATCCCTATTACAAAACTCTGTTAAATAAAAAATCGAAGGAGCTAAAAATTTTATTTAAAAATACCAAAAATGAATCCTTCCAACGCTGCCTGCAGGAACTTTCACCCACGGAGGCGACAAATTACAGCCTCTGGAAAGTGATCAAAAGCCGAAATAAACCCACTCAACCCCTTCCCCCAATTCGCAAACCCGATGGTACATGGGCTAGAACTGATGAAGAAAAAGTCGAGAAATTTGATAAATATTTTTCTGATGTTTTTAAGCCAAATTTACAATTAAACGACGAACCCGATATACGAGTACATGATTTTTTAAGCGTACCTTTACAGTTAAGCCCACCTATTGCGCCAACGTCTCCCAGCGAAATCAAATACGCAATTACTAAACTTAATAACAAAAAAAAAATCCGGGTTTTGATTTAATTACCAATAAATTGTTATCTGAGCTACCAAAAAAAGGTATATTATTGCTGACAAATATTTTTAACGCTGTTCTTCGTCTGCAGTATTTTCCATTATCCTGGAAATTGGCGCAAATAGTAGTTGTGCCAAAGCCCGGTAAGACACCGGATGAGGTTTCATCCTATAGACCAATTTCCTTGCTTCCGATCCTTTCAAAACTCCTTGAAAAAATAATTTTAAAACGGTTGAATCCTATTTTAAATGCGGAACATTTTGTTCCTGAACATTAATTTGGATTCCGAAAAAGACATTCGACCATTGAACAGGTACACCGAATTGTGCATACTATTCAAGAAAGTCTTGAAACTAGCAAATATGCATGGGTGTGTTCCTAGATGTCAAACAAGCCTTTAATAAGGTATGGCATCATGGTCTGCTTTATAAACTTAAAAAAATAGTGCCGCATCCTTTGTACCTTCTTTTAAAATCCTACCTTGAAGATCGCACATGCCAGGTTAAAATTCTAAATCAATATTCTGAAATCTATCCTGTATCTGCTGGCGTGCCACAAGGAAGTGTCTTGGACCCGGTGCTTTACTTAATCTACTCTGCCGATTTTCCTGTTGATAATAGCGTGATAACAGCTACGTTTGCAGACGATACAGAACTATTAACTACCGCTAAAGACAATAGTGAAACTTGGAATAAATTGAACAAAAATTTACCGGAAGTGGAAAACTGGCTGAGTCGTTGGCGTGTATTAGAGTAAACGAAAGTAAATGTACGCAAGTAGACTTCACGTTGCGAAATTTTACGCGTCAGTCGTTAAAAATAAATCGGGTGGTTATCAACCAGGATAAAGATGTAAAATACTTAGGCATTCATTTGGATCGCAAATTAACATGGCGAAATCATATTATACAAAAAAGGAAAACATCTAGATATAAGATTGCAAGAATTAAATTGGCTTCTTGGCAGGTACTCTAGTTTATCATTGGAAAATAAACTCTTAGTGTATAAAATAATTATAAAGCCCGTTTGGGCATACGGTTTAATGTTGTGGGGTTGTGCAAAAGATACACACATAAACAAGATACAACGGTTCCAGAACAAGGCTATAAGGCTGATAGTCTCACCACCCTGCTACGTATCTAACCATACTCTACATCAAGACTTAAATATCCCATATGTGAAAGACGAGATCAATCGAGCTGCTAAGCGATACATAGGCCGCTTGGAGTCTCACACAAACGTTTTGGCGATCAATCTTCTTGATAATAGTCTTGATGTTCGAAGGTTAAAACGTAGTCAACCGTTTGATCTGGCCTAGTTTTATGTTACTAAAATTTCAGTGGGGTCCGTCGCTAGATGCTAACCCCTAACAAGTTATTTTCGCGTTACAATCCAATTGCTGGATGGCCTTCTGGCCAGTTGTAATTTGTATTTAAAAAAATAAAAAAAATGAAAATAAATAAAAGTTTTCTTGTTGCCAAGTCAATGCCACTGGCGTGCCCACAAAAAAAAAAAAAAAAAAAAAAAGATTGAATATAAACGAATATTCTAGAAACGTTTTTCAGTCCAGTCCATCATTTGCTAACTATAAATATATATGATGGCCAACTTTTTTTTTTTAGGCGTCGAAAATTCAACCCATCGACAAGTTTCTTCTAATAGAGCTTAATATGGGTTTTAAAATGATGATGGCCTGAACCTGAAAATGATTCTAGAATATTTATTAATATCGAATTTAAATATTACGGTTATAATTTTTAATTATTTTGAAAACCAATTTTCTTAATTTTTTTTTTGTCGTTTCATTTGGAGGGTGACTTTCAGTCAGTTTTTACTCACAATTTATTTTTACGCATTTATTTCGTCACTAATAATAAACTAATGTAAGCTCTGAAATGTATAATCTGTTTAATAACGAACATTCTCCATTTATTTAAACATATTTGTAAAAACCGGGGTAACTTTTGCTGGATTTCATTACAATTTCTAACGTAATGGTTCACAGAGTACCTTCTTCTAAACTATATTTGTGTACATTTTACTTTTGTTCTGAAGATATGACTGGAATTCTCAGTTTAATTATTCTAATTGCGTAATATCTCTGTAGAAAGTATTGTTTTTTGTTTGTTTTTTTTTTTTTTTTAAACTTTTGGATGCTCTTTATCCAAACAGGACATCTACGGTAGCTGAACTTTAATTCTCAAAATGATATACGTTTCCCTTTTTTTGTTTTTTAGCCGGGCTCTCGACATTAGTTTTCTTCCGTATTCTTATTTGGATGTGTTAAATTCATTACGTCGTATAAAATTACAATAACAATCGATGCCGGTCTTGAATTAAATCCTGATATCAATATATAGACATTGCAAATGTTCAATACGCGGTGTTTTGAATTTTTTCTTTCCTTATTGTACTTCTTACATTGCTAAATATAGGAGGCTACAACGCTTCCTTTTCCTTATGAAACATGTCTTTTCGTATTTGTCTACGTTGACCAGCTCATATAAATGTTTAATCATCTAGTAATGGTCCATACTCATTCTTTTTAACTTAATAAATAATTCCTTAATCAATATTTTATCAGAAAAAAAGTGTCAGACTATCAGGCATATAGCATTATGAGCTTCTTAGCGCTTTTGTAAATAGTGAGTTTGCTGCATTTACGTGACAACGCCTATTCAATATCGGACACGAACTGGAAAGAAAAACATGGATTTTATTCGATGTGTATTCAATATATTTCGATAAAAGTAAGTTTATTATCGAACATCACTGTCCAATATTTCACGCTATTTTTTCGCTGGAAGTGATTATTGTTAACGACTACAGGCGGTTTCCCCTTTCGATGAGTAATTTAGTTTCGGTTTTGTTGGCATTGCCTTTAATTTCCCATTCATTAAAATATGAGTTTAATTTGTGTTAAACCTTCAGTTAATTCTTCCGTTTGGTATCGGAACGATTTGCAATACATATCTGCGTCACCTGTGCATATGAGACCGATTCTAAATCTTGAACTTTTGGAATATCGTTTTATTTTTTATTAATATAGCTCCTAATAAGGACAGATATTTTATTTCTGTAATCTTAGATCCAATTTAAATAAGCAGTACTGATAATTAGCACAACATCACAACATGCGTGCACAGGTATATAACTCAATGGCTAAGCTCTGTTAATTATATTACTCGCTAACAACCAAGTCACAAGAGGTTTGAAGTGCCTAAGTCTTTTAAAGTACAGATTTGTAGGCAAAAGTTCCAAGGCCTTTGGATTTGGATGATAAAATGAAGCCGTTTCTGATGTTGTCGAGCATGATCATGTATTACTTCGTTGACCCATTTGACCTGCAAATCCGCATATGGAGTTCAACTTTTCGTTGAAACCAACGAGCATTAGTAATTAAGCGAGAAAAAACTTATTCCGAGCCGTTTAGATTGTTTTTCGATTCGTTAGCTTATCCTCATATTTGTATTTCATATTGAACGTATAACAGTTTTATATATTAGAAATTTGTTCTCCAGCTTCATTTTAGAGTGAAACCCAATGTGCATTTGACGTGTTTTTTCTCGTATTAGGCAACTTTGTGCCCGATATGAGATTTTGAAGCCACATGTGATACCGAAGTATCTTACAGAATTTACAACTGGAACTTGCTGGTTATTAATATGGACTACATAACACGGATCCCGATTACATAATTCAAAAGTGGCATGTACGGATTTCATAAGACACTACCTTACGGAACAGCTGCTTGTGTGTATCGGATAAAGAACTGATGTATAGTCTCTTCGTTATGTGAAAAAATAAGACCAATGGTCGAATAGGTACGATTGTAAAATACGGCACAAGTTAATTTTCGTAAACTGCGACTTAGTTTGAAGATAAGTCTTTGGTGCAACACACGATCAAATGTACAAATGTACAAATAACGCAGTTCAACAGTATTTCTTTTCTTCAAATGTATTTTCTATTAATGGCGTTACGCGATATATTTGATCAATTATTAAATGTGTTTCCTACTAAAGCCAAATCTTGACATAGTTGACAACCGTCATATCGGTATAATTTGACTTCTTCCGTTCGTTTATCTGACTTTTTGAGCAGAATCATTTTGGCTATTTTAAAATTTTTTGGTACAAAGTATGAGCATCATTTCTCGTATATCATTTCTTCTCTGTCGGATGGCACAATGCTTGAACCTCATGTGCGACATCAATCCTATTTTATAATTGGATATACAGCTGCATTGCACGCACTGAAATCGGCTTGTTGTCCTCTTTGTTCTTATTGTATGTTTTCTGACGGGGGAAAACAGATGTTAGGCTTGCAACTACATCAGTAAACTTTCTCCATTTAATTTTGTTCATTGCACATTCCTCCCGGGACCTTTTCGTCCTTGGATTGTTTTTTTTATCGTATTTGACTGAACATCCTTACATAAATAGTTTTGATCTCCCGCGGAATCTTTTGGCTGTGCTTAATATACGCATACACAATAAGTGTATCGGTATGCGGTTGTTATCCATTCGTGTAAAATGGCCAGTCCATCTTAGTCGAGCTTTGGTTAAATATTGTTCTATTGATCTACATGTCATCTATAGAACTCTTTTATTCGAGATCTTATCTTTCCATGTTATTCTTAGTATTTTTCGAAGCAGTCTCGTCTGGTATATTCCAAGTTTTCTAATTTGACTGCTTCTAATTGGCCATGTCTCGCCACCGTAAAGCATTGTTGGTAATATCACTCTACTCTGTAAACATTTAATCTAGTATTAACGTGTAGTAGGTCCTTATTTCTAAATACTCGTTGCTCCAGCTTATTATAAGCAGCTATTGCAGTTTTTATTCTCTTTTCCATCTCCTCGTCTAATTCACTGTTGTCGCTAATTACGCTTCCGAAGTATTTGAAGTTTTTGATGATTTTTAGTTTCGCTCGGCTTAGGTGGAAGTTTTCTTTCGCGACATTTGTCATCATTATTTCTGTTTTTCCCCTATTAATAGTTAGTCCGTAATCGCGTTAGGTGTCGTATAGTTTGATGCGCTAATTCCGCAGGAGTTTCGCTCAGTCAGTGCGACACAGTCATCTGCATGTCGTAGAGTTCGTAATATAAACACTTTCGTCGTGCAGTTCGTACTAAATTTTTACAGATTGTACATAATCGTCCGTCAGAAGAATGATGCTTCACTTTAATAGTTATTTGTTCGGTTTTTTGTTTGAATGTTAGGAAAATCATTTCCGTACAAAGATTAAACAGTGACTGCCTTGTTACCAGAAAAGGATCTACCAATTCGCTTTCACAAATAGCTCAACTCTCCATGCCTATATGTATGTAGTTGTTTTATAATTGAAACAAATTTTGGTGAGCATCCAGCTATTTCTGGGCATCGCCATAGCGCAGTTCTATTAACTGTATCAAATGTCTTTTTGACGTCCATGAAAGCACCTTATCTGGTTCGCTAGCCTTTTCTGCAACTTGTCCTATGTCGTACGCCGTATCTATCGTGCTGCGCTCTTATTTAAAGCCGTATTGTTCCTCAGGGAGTGACGCGTTCATTACCAGCTGTAGGCGCTGTTGCAGAATTGAACTCGGGATTTTACTAGCTGTACACAGAAGTGATATGCCGCGATAATTTGAACAGTCTGTTTTATCTGCTTTGTTTTTATAAATAGGAATAACAGTCGCATCTTTAAAGTCTTTCAGTACTGCTTTGCTCTCTCATATCTCCTAGTATAGTCTAAAATCAAATATACCATTAGCTCTCTTTATCACCAACTTTGTATACATCGCTCGGCAGATAAACCAGTCCAGCGGCTCTATTTGCTTTAAGCCAGTAGTTTTAACAGCATGTAGAATTTCTTCTTCAGTAGGCGGAGCTTCTAGATCATAATTGATTTCTTAGACGGGTAGGTCGTTTAGTATGTTACTCTGTCTCGTCTTCTTGTCGGGAGATGAAACGTTTAAAATTCCACATCGACTTTATTACAGGAAGAACTTTCTTTAACATCTTTACGACGCAGCTGTAACAGTGTACTGTCGATAACGACACTAGACCGACGATTCTCTGTGCAGTCGGTGCTATCCGTACAGGGGGTTACACGTTGCGGAAAAAGCGGTGTTGTGTCGAACTCATGCGGATTTTCTGTACTCCAAATGACACGATTTTGTGTACTGCCATAAGTAAGCTAAATGAATGGAAGGTCCTTCAGCTACATACCGAATATTCGGCCAACGCGAGGCCTTTCTATTCGGAGACGGGTGAAAGAGCTTACAACATCCGTACCCTATATGCAAGCAACGAAATAGCGTTGGTTCGAATACAGTAAGTAGACGATGACGACACACACTAAGTGTTCCTGTGTCAAACGAGTAAGGCTAGTACGACGCGTGACTCGAACGAGATGGCTCGATAACTATTTCATTTTCTTCGGCGTACGCGTGTCGCTCATTTAGCATCAAATTCCCGATTCTTGTTATGATGAACAGCTTCTTCAAATTTCTCGATTAAACGTGTTATTACATTTTTTGTTGGCCGTTTATTTCGTTGAACTTTGAAAATTTTCTCGTAAGAGGGCACAAAGCTTGCTTTAAATTTTGGGTCGAACTATATTACGTCTTAACGAGAAAAACACGTTTTTCGATTGAGCACATTATGACGCAACGAAATGCACGAACCGACTCATCTACCGATTCGTTAGCAATGTTAGAAATAGGGAATACATTTGTGGAAGGAATTGTTTACGTTTCTGATGTGAGCGCTTTTTCTGTAAGACAATAAATTATTCAAAGATGTCAAGAAACGGCTTTTCTATGACCGGTAGAAGTAGTCTAGTATAATGGTTTTATCAAAATCGCCAGTAAAAAAATCAACAATTTCAGCTAATTGCATGCCGGTAAAAAATTTCCTTCTAACCCGAATTCTGGCTACGGGTATTTATAAAATTTTCAATTTTATCAAGTACAATTATTTCGACGGCAATTTTACCCTAAACACTGAAATAGGGCGGAGATTTTTAGAAATCGACATACGATTTATAGAGTAGAAATTATTTTGCATCTCTTTCGGAAAACAGGAAAATCAGCTGACAATAATAGTACAGAGTTTATTATATAAATTATTCTCGGAGAAAAACTGAAAATATATTATTATAAGTTTAATTGCTCTTCTATAAGACTTTCAATAGCATAACGAGATTTTTTTAAACTGTCTTTTGATGGAAAGGATACCGGTCTTAAACTATAAAATAATTTTTGATTGAAGGCGAAACTTTATTTTGTCGATTAAGCTGCAAAGTTTGCTGTTCCATTTTTGATTTCGCTCTTGGAACAATCTACTTTTAATTAATTTAGTCATGAATTGTAACGATTTTTTTCTGAGAGCTTTGCGAGGTTTTTTATTGTAGTTTTTTGAAAGTAATAAAAAGGATTTTGTGAAATTTAGAAGTATGAGAGGAAACGGAATTTTTGAATGACATCGGCTACAGTAAAATTAATTTCCTTTCTATGCATACTGGAGCGCCTTGTAAGGTAATATTGTAAGATATGTGTTTTCTAAATTTATATGATTTCGCATTCTTAAATGCATATTCAACGCACACAGGGGCAGTTTTTTGACGATTGAGATCTGAATAAGATAGTAATCACAGGCTAAACAGACACAAAGAAACGGGCTATAACTAGACAATAGAAGATAGTCTCGGGCCGAATTTACTAGTATATTTGTTCTTCCTTGTCGTTTCAATTATTCTAAATAGTGATTAGACACATTTTACTATTATAACGTAAAATTATGCGAAATTTTTTTTTTTATTGATACGGTTATTCTACATTTTCGTTTTTCTATAGTTTCTACGACGACATTATATTTGTTTACGAATTTTCCGCTGTATCAAAAGATAATTTTCCTTTTTAGCATTGAACACCTTTTCCGCTCCAAAAGTATGAGCGTTTATTTTGTTTTTTATGTTATCATAAAAGCCGTCTACTGTAATAGCGAACATTTTAAAATTAAATTCGCGTCGGCAAAAACGTTGTTTTTGTGTTTTTATATTTTTACGCAAAAAAAAAAAAAAAGAAAGAAAAAAAAAGAAAAAAAAAAGCTTACTCAATAAACTTCCCATCAGTTGTATTTATCAATTCGTCGAAACAGGAAAATTTTTTTAAATTCAATTCTATTCCCTTTTCTAAAATAAAGTTTTGTCCGGCCGAGAAATTTTCGTGTTTCTTTCTATAATATTTTTTTGTACTATTTCTACATCAGAACTTAGATTCGCTCTATCTCATCGAGGTTGTTTGTTTCATTGATGATGCCATTTTCTATTTTACTTAAATGCCTCAAGTTCAGTTTTTAAATAATATTCTTACACTTCCGAATGACTTCGATAAAACATATCATTTCAAAATTTCGGGCTAAACGAGGTCATTTTTTTTTGTTCTTCTCGTTTTCATGGAAGATTTATACTCTGATCGAGTTCCCTACTCTTAAAAATGACCCCCTCCTCACGAATGGAGTAGCAGCGTAAAATCAGTTACCCGTTACTATTAAAGCCTTCGTGGTTTTCTGTACGCGTGACCGACTCGCGGAAACTCTCGGTAGCAGCGTATATTTAATTTGATATTAATTTCCGTCGTCAATAAAATGTGTCTCTGTGCAAGCGGATACGGGCGGAAAAAACCTTTTCCAACTTTTGAAGAAACACGAATCATATCACGACAAACATTTCCCCTTCGACTGAATTCAAAGAATGCGCCAAACACACCACCACACAAAATACTCTAAATAGCTCCCTTCTTTTTGTTGCACTTACTGATTTCTGCGAGTAGTCTCGTACTCTTCAAACCTATTACTGGACTGTTATCACGACGCATTGGCCTTCATGGTTGCCAAGATCGATTCCGCTAGTTGTAAACAAAAGCCTCACTTTTAAAGATAGGAAAATCGGCAATAAATCTGAAAATGCTCTAAAGTTCAAATAATATCTTCCGATGATAAAACATGACCAATCCATATGCGACACGTGGAATCATTGATTATCGAACAGTTCGCAGTACTGTAGGAAGTTTTGACTTCAAGAACAGCCTTTTTTTTTTTTCTTTTCTTGTTTTTTTTTTGTGGAAACTTTTCGAAAATAGTTCAAATAGGTTACGTCCACTTTGCCTATTTTCCTGGTTTCTTTAGTGCGAAATTTTATAAAACGACCAAACTCTTCTACTCTTTTTCGTTTGAAAACTTACTACAGCTCAAACTGAGTCATATTTAATTATCAATTCGTAATCAAGTAAATCTATATAGGTCTCTAAGAAGAATGATGCGCAGTAAAAGGTCCACAAAAGGGCTCACAACCGCGTAACCTCCCCCGTTCGACATCACGCGGTGCCCTTGACAAACATTCCAAACTTTGAGAATTCCCCCAATGCAAAATTTCATCTGTGACACAGTTTATCAGAATTAGTAGAATAAGCAGTTATCTATAAGAACAAACCGCACATATTCGTACTAGTCACAGCAGTTAAACACGGTACATGTTGCGTCTACAAAAAAAGAAAAAAAGGGAAAAAAAAGTCACATCGATATAGTTGCAAAAGTGATATTACTAAACAAAGAGATAAACTAACAAACGAAAATTACATTATTTAAGTTAGAATAAAAGAAATAATTGCAATCAATGTCGTGAGTAAAAAAAAAAAAAAAATCTCCCGATAACAACGGAATTTTCATTTAAACTGAATAGTATTGAAGTTAGAGCCGATTTCTTTGTACGGACTCTCTGAAATAAATTCTAATGAGGTGGTATGTAAGATAACTTGTTATATATTGTCTTCTACTGACGATTGGATGTGTTTTTTTGTTTTGTTTTTTTTTGGAAAAAGGTGCTTCTTAAAATAATGAGATTTCTATCAAAGGATGATTGAACAAATTTTGTTTATTTTTCTCCCTTCTCGGAATTACTGTCTAAATTAAAATAGATAACTTTGACCTCCTTGTTATCTCGGAATGTTACCGTTAATTCTGCAAATAAAATTACCACGCTCTAGCTTTTTTTTAGTAAATGTTAATATCGCGCAAGACCCGAAACCCAGCCGGAAATATCAAATAGTCCACCTGTTGAAATCGTTATTAGCGCGCAATAGTTTTGAAATTGCCTAATTTGGTGAAATCGGTGAAAGAATAAAATGAATAATCGTAAAGAAAAAAAAAAAAAGGGTAAAATAAAATCAAATTATTTATATAAATTAAGTTTCTATTTTAACGTGGATATGTTCGTTTCGCGAAAATTCGTACGTGACCTGAAAACGTGTATTTCTATTACACCTTTATCTATATTTATATTTCGGTAAACATTCGGTTTGCGATCGGCAACATTTTAAGTTCATGTTTTTTTTTCTCAAAATAGCAGTATTATTACACCCGATCCGAAAATAGTGCTTCTTATATTCTCTCATTTCCTTCCATAAACGTTCGTGCATTTTATTTTCCATCTGTTCCAATTTCTTGAGCCAAAAAGTCTTTGTTGAGGAACCCATTAAAAACAAAAAAAAGAGAAAAGAAAAGGAAATATCCATTGTGTATTTACGGAGGCGTTGGTTTAACAACTTTTTTAAAATGATAACAAGATTGAGGGGGTGTTGCTTGAACGCTTAACGCATTTTTCAAGAGAGCATTTTAATTCGATCTATTTCGCGTCTATGAATTAAAAACATCCTTTCTCGGAGTTTTTAAGTTTCAGTTTTTTTTTTTTTTATTCTCGAACCATTTTACTAGGAGATTCGGTAAAGACTGAAATAACTCCGTATTAGAAGTAATTAGTGATAAATTTTGGAATAACAAAGGGCTTAGAAATTTCAAAATCGTTTTTAATTTCTCGATAGACACGTCGAATTTAAAGTATACAACAAACATCGAACACTGCATCAAAAAAAAAAAAAAAAAGAAAAAAGAACATATCCGATAATCGGTTATTTTTAACCTGCACTTATTCAGATTGAAAAATAACTGTCGTACATTGTAGAAGCTGAAAAAATACAAAGAAAACACTTCATCTGTTATGGAACGATGAATTTTTTAAGTGCGATTATTTTTAAGTCACCCTTGCAACCATTCCGTATATATTCGCGATGCGCTCGAGATAGCAATTGTTCGTCGAAAAACACCTTGTACAGGTTTCGTTTTAATTATACGTATAAGAAAAAAATTATGCAGCTTTCGATTTTTTTTTTTTTTTTCATAAAGGAATGTGCCAAAAATTCCGGGCTTAATATATTATAGTCTGCCGGAGTTACGTAAGTTGTTATTTTATTATTATTAAAAGACAAAAATGCGTGGCAAATGTGTAACTCTTTTTTTACCGGTTCTGCGGGATATTAGAACGTTTAAAAATATTCATTTTTGTTTTTCAAAACGAAAATGAAATTAACAACGCTGATAGGGGGAATCGACCAATATTCAAAATGGAATCGAGCGCGTTAAATTTACGATACTTTTAGAACTGTATAAAGAAATAATTATACGTTTAATCGCAATAATTCCGTTAAAACTCTACAAACACGATGGAAAAAGCGTGAATATAAACGGAAAATTAGTATAATAAATAATTCAAAGCGTACTCAGGAAAATCGGCAAAGTTGCAAAAGTTGGGGCCAATTTTTGATTTTTAAAAGAAATGGCAGCAAGGCCGTGTCCACGGGGGTGGGTTTTTTGGGTTAACCCCCCCCCCCCCATGAGAATTGAAATTGCTTGGGTACTTCATTAATATTTTGTGCAAAATTTTTTGTTACGAGTATAATCAATAACGTATGTAATTTTTATTAATGTTTATACAGTAATTCGTTTATTTAAATTATTAATATATAAATCAAAATGACGCAAAATTATTAATAGCATGAATATTAGTGAAAAATGTATTTTACTTTTTATAAAATAAATATGCGAAGAAAATTTTCAAAACCCCCCCTTTCCAAAATTCTGGACACGGGCCTGAATGGCAGTTAATGGAAAGTTTCATATTTAACTAAACAAAAAAAAAAAAAACTAAACGTTTAAAAAATTTTATATTTGCGAAGAAGTTAGCGTATTACAAAAACTTTTTGAAATGAAAATTATTCAAAAAGTATTCTTAATATAAATTCGAAATTTTTTATTTTCATTATCACAATGCGCACAAATTATAAACAGGTTTCTATGCCGCTTCTCGGCGGTAATAAAATAATTGTGAAAGCGCTATGCCGAACGAATGTTCAAAAGCGGTTTTCGTCGCTGTACTTTTTTTTTTTTTTTTTTTTTTTTTTATGCCTCAGAAGAAAGAAAAATGTTCGGAAATCACAATATACGTTTTCTAACAATTTCGGTCCGGTAGTATTTGCTTATTTTTTTTTACTGAATACGGTAATTTTCAATTTAAACTTTTCGCTTATAAATACACCGAACAGTTAACGGATTTTATAAAGTTAGAATCCCGGACGACGCGGTTCCGATAAAATCATTTCTTCTCCGCACCATATTAATATACATTTTTTTTTTTTTTTTTAAAAATTACGAGTAATTCATTAGAATTTAGAGATTTTCTTTTGCCCGGAGTAATAAATGCGAAGCATTAACTAGGCGGTAGTTTGTTAAGTGGTGTTTTATTTTGCACTGCTTAATTATAAATTGCAGTGGATGAACAAAAAAATAAAAATAGAAAAAAAAGAACAGCAAACGTCATGATATTAGAAAAATACGACTATATAAAAATGATAAAATAACTAGAGACACTTACAAATAAACATACTATGCAACATGGCACTCTCCCGGAACATATTAAACAATTACCGTCAAACGGAAAAACAACTAAATTAGAATTTAAAAAAAATGGTTTACAGAAAAAGATCTAAAATTAAATAATTAATCATAATCGAGATTAGGATAACGATATGTAATGAAAAAAGGGAGAGTACATGGATCGGAATTAGAAAATTATCCTTATTTAAATTATACGCTGAGTGTGTGAATGGGAATAGTTTATTGGTATGAAAGTTCATATATATATATGTATTAAAAGAATAACAGATAACTGTGTATGTCTCGGATTCGTTATAGTATTTATTTTGTATATATTAACTAATAAAGGTGGTGGTTAATTTGTAGGACCCTACCAACAAACTGTATGGCTTGGCGGGATCCGTAAATGTAATGCAAATACGTTTAAAAAAAAAGAAAAATAAAATGCGTAGAATTCGATTCGAATCCCTACTATTGAAATTATACGAATAAGTCAAAATGAAAAAAAAAATAATAATATATTAACATATGGACTATTATAATGCCTATACTGAACGAAACTATCCTCACCATAAACAAAAAAAGAGCATCTTCCGCTTCTAGTATATATTTGGATTTGCTATTACCTTATTTCTTCCTTATTGCATTTATTGTTTTGAAAATATTTTTTTTTTTTTTTATTGTACTTTCCTTCTTCATCTTTTATACCAGTAATTTTAATGATAATAGGAGAATTTATTTTTATTCAGTTTTAAATAAAATTATAAAATGAAGGAAACCCCCCGGGTTATATTTACCAAAAATAAAACATAAATTCTTTACTTTTTTTTAAATTAGTCCCCTAAAATTTTTCGTTCGGTTCCGTCCTTGGTAGTAGTTTGTATTTTAAGTTTTCGCGAATTATTTTCTTCCTTCTCAGACACGCTTGGAAATATTTTTAGTTGTTCTCAGGGAACGTTCCCCATCGTTTGATGCGTCGTTCGTTTTAATATCTCATATTTGTATTTCCTTTCTCAAAAACAATTCGGCTCTTTCTCTTGGCCGCGTTACGCTTCATTTTTATATTTGGTACATAACTTGCAATGTTACTTCTCTATACGAATACGTAAAAATAATATTGCAAACATAACTTTCTATCCTACTTCTTTTCTTTTCTTTTCTTTTTTTAAATGCCGGAAATTATTACAGCTGCTAAAATACTGATACCAGTGGCAGATCCACGGGGGTCGAGGGGGGGGGGGATATGGGACATTTCCTCTCCCAAAGAACCAAAGCTTCTATGAAAAAATTCGTTATAACAGAGAAACTTAATTTATGCTATAAACGATTTGTATGAATTTTACCTACGGATTTTAATAATTAATATTTTTAATACTATTTTCTAGTAAAACTATTAATGTTCCTTCTTTTATTCTATTTTAAATGTAATTATCATCGATCTTTTGCCATTTGTATTTATTTTTAATTTTTATTTTGTAATTTTAATTAAAAATAGAGTTCAATGAAAAATATGTATATATTTGAACTTGCTCACGAACAAAGAGAATTCGGATCATAATAAAAATAAAGTCTAATAAAAATACTATTATCTTTCTTACTATTTCTAAACTACCATATTTAAGGTATAATTTTATAATTTCGTTTTATTTTTTACCCCTAAATATAAGACAAAAGTTAAATTAAAAATTTTAATAATTACGTATTTTTAAAACATTTTTAAATTTCTATAAAGGTGGTCGCAATTTGATTTTCTTCATTAAAAAAAGGGGGTATTTCTCAAATCTACTGCTTACCGTAAAGGATTTTGCGTAATTATATAATCCCCCCCCCCCCAAAAAAATGTCCTTATAATTTCTCCTCCAAAATGTCCTTCCGGATCCGCCTCTGCTTATACATAATACAAATTTCTAAATTTAAAACTTTTCCTCGTGTACTTTGAATTTTTTTCCCACGCAAAGCGCTCATATTTATATTTCGTCCGTTTTAAATTCTGCCGTCAATTTACGCAATATGAATCGGAGTAGATGAAAGTAATAATAATGAAATAAAAATTTTTTAAATATATTTAGCATAATAAACGATTTATTACAGGCGGGAGGGGGTGTGGGGGGGTAATTTCTCGAGCAGCATATTATTTGTAACGTAAACGTACCGGTAGTTGAAGGATAGAGCTCATTCGATTAATCGGAATGCTGAGTTTCGCTGTAAACTCTGTATTTGTTTTTAAAAGGTTCCGCGTTGAAAAAATGTCTCTTCCTCTTTAGATGTCATTTTGTTTTTTCATCACTTCTAGCCTAAAATATTACATCGGCCAAAAGGAAAATTATCCTGGAGAAAATGAGAAAAATTATGGGGTAGGGATGAAATCTCGACATTATCGATTTTTTTTCCTTCATTTTTTCTTTGTGGAGATCCGTGCCAAAAAGAGCTTTGATTCGTCATTATTCATAATTACTCCTCCAAAAATTGAAAGACGAAAACGACACACGAACTCGAGAACGGAATTGAGAATTTGCAACAGTCGGAATACAAAGAAAAAAAAAATAATTGCGCTACAAATCTCATTGTTTCGATGATAGAATAAACCGTTTTAACAATATTCTTTCATTCCTTTCTTCATCATTATTATCTTTACTACGAGTTTTTATTTATTTTCACGAGTATAATAAATCAGCGTCGTCCCTTCCGCAGTAGAATTACGAAATTTTTCCTACCCAATACGACGACCAACAAAACACCGACAACACGCGAATCTGCAGAATAAGCGTACTAGAATGCAGCTCGAAAACTTTTTATATTAATAACAACCACGATATCAGAGTACAAGTTTTACTTATTCGCTTATTTCTCATCTCGTCATTAAACACTCGATATGGTTGTGTTGTCCCTCGGAACATGGTCAATAAAAAACCGGCTGAAAGATTTTTGCAACGTTTAAAATTATTCCAAAATTATTCTAATCGATAATACGAAAAACGACTCGGACCTTTTCCAGCTCTATATTTCTGCTTCTGTTACGCTGCTGGCATTTTTCCGGGCGGTGTAAAATTTGACAGACCCGAACATGAACCAGAGATAAAAAGTAGATCAAATTGCCTTTTTAACGATTTTATTTCAGTTAACTTTTCTGCAACCAAATTGTGTTAGACAATTCGCGACGATATCATCACGATAATAATCACGTTCTTTGTAAAATTGTGAGATTCTGATATCGATGGAAAATTTCTTTCAATTAACATAAAAAAAATACCGAATACTCTTTATTTCCTCTCGCTACTCTTCGTTGATTCTCTCCCACTCTATCTCATCATATTGTTCGTTACACTCTCCTCATTATATGACCTCAATCATATCCTACTTGAATGTCTTCCGTTTTTACTGAGTTTTCATATATTTATTCCGAATTCTGTTGAAACTAAGAATTCCCACCTCGTACAGAGTGCTTCTTTAATACTCTCGCTTTTCCTCGTTTCCAGGGCCTCTTGCTACCTTTATTTCCCTAGCGTCCGGTCGAATTAGGTTCTAATATTTCTCTGTTTTCTTTTTTAATCTAAAAAATCCAAAAAAAAAAAAAAAAAAAAAAAAAAACAAACCCAACTGCAATATGATTTTGTAAATCAACATTCCGGAATAAATTGCCCCGATTTTCGAAATATTTTCCAGTTTAACCGAGTTTATTTTTCTTATGAATTAAAAAGACAATTTTATCCTTGTCAATTGCTCTCACTTCATTCTGTCCGACAAAACTACGAAATATTACGAAGAAAAAGTGTTTTTCTAATTTTAAATCTCTTAGCGTAATCCACTACTATACAGAACCATAATTTTATATCGTTTAATCAACTTGTGCGAAACATTAGAAAGACAAAAAAAAAAAAACAAAAAAAAAACATAAAAAAATATAAAAAGTTCTATCACTAGAGTATCGGAGAGTTTTGCGCAATAGGCTTCTTTAAAATGTTGCTGCCTGCGAGCGAACAAATCAAATAACTTCTCTGCGAAAGAAAATAATTATAAAGACCGATAAAATTCTTTAACTATGCCCGCATGAAATTTTCCGTAACATCATAAATTATATTCATGCCAATATTACTGCACCCCGTAAGTGGATACTGTACCCATAATATATATATATATATATATATATATATAAAACTACTCAGTTCTTCAGATTTCGCCATTGTACTGCCGAATCCACAGATACGCCAGTCTTCTATAATTCTTACAGAAGAGTGTTGATTTCAATTTTACATCATTCGTGCGGTAAAATGAAATAAATTTCTTACAAGCGTGATGGAAAAATTTTACAGATTATTACGTTACAGGTTCGTTCCGGAAATTTTTCTATTACAGACGGTAAGTAAAAATTATAATAATATGTGAGAGTCAAAATTGATAAAGACGAAACCACCGTAGCGACCAAAACTAAATTTTCGTAATAACCGAATTTTGCATTAAAAGAAATCTTATTTTAAAAATAACGTTTCCTAAAAACTTACGGATATTATATATTAATTACGGGCAATAGTTTTGTAAAAATTTTTATATTATAATCGTTTACATAATTACAGGGTATCCCGTTTGTTCAACAATGCCAACCATTTCCTTTTTTTCGTCTTTACTAACTCCCCCCTCCCCTCCCCCGTAAATTAATCTAAATTTTTTTCCGAATTAGCATTGAAAAATCATAAAATCTCCCCATTAACGCAAGAAAAAATTACTTGCTTGGCAATTACTAACCATCATCATAATCAACTGGCACACTTCTGTGTATCACATTATTCTACATCACCCTGCTCGTATTATTGTCCTTCTGGATAACTTGCCACGATTTCGTTTTTATTAAAACAGCACCATTATATTACACTTTCATCAATGCTATTTAATCGACAAAATTTGCCGGCTTTTCATGAAACATCTAAATACCCTCATTTCGGCACATCATCAGTATTAAGTTGGACGTATTAATCAAATTTATTGTTTATGTTACACCGTGATGATGTAGTTAGTGAAACACATGTCGATGTCATTTCGTATTATCGGAATATACTATCTATAAGTATATAGTATAATTGAGAAATTGAAATAATTCTCGAAAATTTAAAAATGATCTTTTTGACGTATCGCGCGAGTTATCAGCAAATTATACGCGCATCCTTAGATCGCATTAGAATTTAAACCTTTTAAAAAGTTTTCAACTATTTGTACCGTAATTCTATCGATAATCCAACCACAAAATTCGAATTTCACCCGAAATACACTTTATATTTATTTAAACGTATTTTACCTCATCAATTTTATTCTCCATCCACATACATTTTTATACGTATTTCATCGACAGAGAACTTAATTTATTAGAAGCCGAAAAATATAACTTAGTTCGAATAAAAAGAGCACCGAAATGTCGTCCTAATTCCGACATTACAGGAAATAAATAAACAATAGCAAAATAGACAAAGGTTTTTCAGCCTTTTTTTGTATTAATATTAATCGCGTACCTGTAATTTTGAAAATAATTCTGGCAGCTGAGCCCGTTAATTCGGCGAAAATGTTAAACTGCGCGCGTACTTTATATCAGAAAACAAAATGAGACACGAACGTTAAACGAAAACTTGACGACTATATCATCGAAAAGAAAAATAAATTATCGTCGGAAAAATTAATAAAAAACGTAAACAATTAAAAAAACGAAAACGGACAAAATGAAAACAAAACGCGTCACGATGTCGAAAATAGCCGCGCGTTAACGCAATATCGGAATTCCGGTTAGAATCGGAAATTTCGGGAAACAAACGTAACAATGCGGCAAACGGTTTCTAACTGATCCCTCTATTAACAAGTCTTTTCCCCGGCTTTTTTCCACTAGCAAAGGCGCTACATTTATTATCGGTGCAGTAAGAATAGGCCGCCTGCACCGCCATCTCTCGGTAACTTTCTCAACAACCGCCGTCAGTTCTACATACAGAATTACTACTGCGAGTACACCTATCACACTGACATATTTGCATTTTTTTCAAAGGTACATATCGAAACAACGTCTGTCTTTTTTTTCGTTTTACACGTGCAAGAGTTCACTCTCTATATAGATGAGAAAGGTGTGAAATATCGCTAAGCTGTATCACGATCAGCTGATTAATATATATATTAAAATATACACATGTCGTCTTTAGCTAACTATATTACGTTTATAAATATGTATTTTTATACATACATACATCTATGTGTGACGTTTGTTGAGAAAAGGTACATAGGGGTCAGAAAACAAGTTTTCGAGAAA
The DNA here is from genome assembly GCA_039619475.1 of Icerya purchasi. Lineage (NCBI taxonomy): Eukaryota > Metazoa > Arthropoda > Insecta > Hemiptera > Monophlebidae > Icerya > Icerya purchasi. The sequence continues at coordinate 486,960,094 of CM077115.1, forward strand.
AACGCGTTTAAAGTTTTGCATATTAAGGTGGTAATTTTAAACATACAATTACGATTTACAACAACAGGAAAAAATTTGTTTTCACACCAGGTTGACCGATTTCTCACGTTAAACAGAGCATACTGAAAATGTGTCCGAAACCGTCGTTAAGTCAAAACCGAATTTCTGACACACACTATGCCTCAGCGACCGTCACATATGTGTGTACATAAATATTATCGCATTTGTTAATGTATATCTGAGTAAGTATTTTAGATTAGCTTCTTTACGCTGTATTCGATTTGTGCGCAGTTCGGATGCAATTATCATAGTATATCCTGGATACCAGTTTCCCAAATTGGTCAGTGAAAGGTTAAGATACGTTTTATAATTATTTATTTCATTTCTTTCCCGTTTTTGTTTCCTTTGTTATTCGGTGCGCTTGCAAAATGAAGTCGGCTTCAATCCGTACTTCGGCTAAGATTTTTTGTTTTTTTTTTTTTTCTTGTTTGGGTTTTCCTACGGGCTTGCCAGTAATAGAGACGATTACCCATCAACACGTGTAGATAGAAGTAATTAGGAGTTACAAGGAATGGAATCTGACAACGCTACACCAAGGATGGAGAAACAATGACAATCAACGTCGATAAATCACAAACATATGCATCCTGAAAAGAGAAGGAACGTCATTGCCGAGCAAAAGGAGTTAACTGTTTATCAGAATGTAAGGGGCTTAAAGGATCTCCAATTTACACTCAACACTTTTACGTAGTAATTTCGATACAATTGCTCTATCTGAAACTTGGCGAACTCATTTTTACAGTAGCCGTGAACTTATTGATGATAGATACACAGTCTATAGGAAAGATTACGGTAACACGAAAGCAGCCAGAGGTGGAGGAGTTTTACTGGCTTTAAAGAAAATTATTCCGGCGGAACAGACTGATGAGTACGCAACAAATTATGGGTCAAAACCAACAGTTTACACCACCCTGTTACTCATCAGTCTATTTTATTTTCCGTCATTAACAGATGAAGATTTAAATATATATAAAACTATTTCTGAATTTATACAAAAGTCAAGATGTACAGTAGTAATTTTAGGTGATTTTAATATTCCGGATTTCTTTAATACTATGAATAAGCGCAAAAAACCGTTTTGCTGGCGCTACAGCTACGGATTTAATTGAACTGTTAGAGACCTATCTGGATTGATTTCGTATAACACTGTAACCAACTCGATTAGGAGAACTTTAGATTTAGTGCTTGCTAACGTTAGTGATATTACAAAGAGGGGATCACTATCCCCAAATGATTTATTTCATCCACCCCGAGGAGTAGATATTCCCGTATAATAATGTGTGGATTTTAAAAAGTTAAAGAATTGCTCCTATCAGGGGACTGTTAGGTTTCGAAATTTTAGCAAAGCAGATTACTTCGGGATGTACTATAGGTTTGCGTCAATAAACTGGAATTGTATATTTGAAATTAATAGTAACGCCAATGCAGCAATATTTTTTGATAATACGATACAGGAAATACTGAGACCGTGTCATTGCTTGAATACGGAAAAAACGAATATCCCGTTGTTTCGTTTAATACTAAAATAATTGTACTCATAAAAGATAAAAGGATAAATTTCGGAAAAAATTATAAACGAACTAAACTTGATATATCAAATCAAATATATTTTGGAATTTCTACAGGTGAAACCACCATATGCGCAATATTGCGCGAGCAGTGGTCTGATACAAATTTAAACATTAAAAATTTAAAAAAAAAAGTGAGAAATTACGAATACTTATAACTATAAATATAAAAATGATTTCAGAAGTAAATATTAAAACTACAATTAATAATGGTAGCGAAGTACAATGGAGAGTGAGTGTTAAACAAAAAAAATGTACAAAATACAAATCGAAAAAACAAAAACAAAAAAGGTTTATCACTTCTAAATTTAAAATACGATTATAATGAAATGTGATCAACTAGTATTAACATTTTACAAAATGAAATAAATATATATACTAATACAAGTTTACGCACTATAACTAACTACATGAAAATAATCATGGACTAAAACATATATTCTTATGTACACACAAATGTTCACAGATTAGCCATCTCCAAAGATCACGATATATATATATATTTAACAACAAACAAACAATCATATATACATCAAATCAAATCAAAACAAAAACAACTCCGATTGAATCACTCCACTTATGCTTTCAATCTTAAACACCTAGATTATCATACTATCAGCCATACATAAACTAGAATGTTCACATAGTATACAAGTACACACCCGTAATGGAACACACATACGGAGAAACACATCTATACAACCACATTCATACAAACGAATGTGCATACGGTGAAAAGAAACAAACAAATGCATACCAACTTAACCCACCACAAATATACCAATGCATGGATACATATAATCCTCTCTCAAGTGCGTACTGGAGAGGACAACATAGATGTTAAGAAATAAGTAAAATGATAACAGATAAAAAGTAAAGTGAAATTAACTAAGTGCGGTGGAAATTATGATAGCTAATGGAATTGTAACAAAAAAATGTCTATTGAAGTAACACACGGCATGAGCAATATTAGTCGGCTCGTAAGTTCGTAAGGAATAATTTTTTTTTTTAAAGGTTTTTATTTAAAAATGCCCGGCTCTTGGGTCTTTAGCGTCTTCTAACTTTACAATAATATAACAAAATACATAACAATTTCTTAACGTTCGAATAGAACAATTAAAGATAACAAAATAGAATAACTCAAAAATATTCTAGTTAATAAATTCGTAGGAAGTTTTAAATTAATTGATATAGGCCTGTAGTTTCTAAAAATTAGAATAGTTTACGGCGCATATGGATTCGTTATCTTTCTTTAGATCTTCATATTTTAAGTTACGTCCGAAAATTTCATCTTTTATCGATTTGTGTATTATACGGATTCGATCATGTGCATGATAGTGATGTTTGTATTACAACGTGGGCATTTCCTCCAAGCTTTGTCCGTAAATAGGGAACTATGCGTGTATAGAGTATGACCTACGCGTATTCCGGTCAGAATCACTTCCTGCCTTCTATTTATCCGGTATGCTGTGGCATTTTGCGGTGTAATCAATTTAAATCGATATGCCATTTGTTTGAGTGCAGCTAGGTTTGATGGATCGGTTTCAGTCTCAGCTATCGAGTCCCAATCAAATTCACTTCCCTTATTATCAATCTCATGTCAAATATTTCTATCCACTTCACCTCTCCATCACTTGATGATCCGAGAAAGGTTTTCCGAGGTCTTTCTCAGGGTTTCTCCCTCAGTCCTACTCTTTTTAACATCTATACTATCAGTATAGCTTCTCTTCGTTTAAATTCCTATTCTTTATTCTTTGCGGACGACATCCTTCTTTTTTCCTCGTCTGAGGATGTTTTAGTAGCCAATTAAGCACTCAGTTCGTCGCTCATTGTGCTGGAACATTCTCTCTCCTTAATTCAATTTCTCCCTCTAAGTCTTCTTATACTATTTTTACCCTCCGTTCCTATAACCCTGCTTTGGTTATCCTTAAACAATGTATCTCTTTCTCGTTTTAATTGCTTTTGTTATTTCGGTGTCTTTCTTGACAGTCGTTTGTCCTTCTCTGAACGCATCAAATATCTTTCTGCTCCCACTATTAAAAGGTTAAACTTACTGAAAGCCCTGTCGCCAACTAAATGGGGTGGCCATCCCTATATTCTTATTTCCCTTTACAAATCTATTATCCGTTCCAAATTTGATTATTATTCATTTCTCTATGGTTGTGCCTCCAAGTATCCCGTTTCTCTAAACTAGATATAATTCAAAATTCTTGCCTTCGTCTCCGTCTTGGCGCTCTTAAATCCTCTCCAACCCCCGCTATTCTTTCTGAATCCAATTCGTCACCCCTATCCATTCGTAGATCTTATTTAGGCTACCATTTCCTTGTTAAACGTCTTCCTCTCGCATCCTCTACGTTCAGTCTTTCCTTTCGATTTATAACAGCTGCGCTTCACTCCCAGCGAAACCCCTATTCTGTCATTTATTTCACATCGTCTCAATTCATTTTGGCCGTATATTATCGTCTTCAATAATCTCCCTTATTTTTCCTTCGACTTCACTGACATCTGTCATCCTCCTGAGATATTTATCTTTCCCTCATTTGCTAAAAATCTCCCCCAAGCCGTAATTAAACAGGTATTCTACAGCACTATCAATTCCCTACTTCCCTCTCATGTTACCATTTACACGGATGATTCAAGAGGGCCTGGTGGTGTTGGTGCTTCCTTCATCCTTTCTGATTTTAACCTATCAGAATCTTTTCGCCTTCCTTATTTCTGTTCCATATTCATAAATGAATTATTGACTATCCTACGTTTTATTATTTTCATTTCCTCCAATCATCTTTCCTCTAAATTTTTAATTATCTCTGACTCTTTAAGCGCCCTTCAGGCCATATCCTCTCCCCTTCCTTATCATTCGTGTGACTTTGTTATCCTCCATATACGTTCACTCATTCACAATCTTTCCTATCTCCATTCCATTAATATTGATTTGCTGTGGGTGCCTAGCCACTCGGGCATATTTGGTAATGAAGCAGCTGATTCCTTGGCGCAGGCTGTTGCTGCTTCCTCTCATATTTTTTTTTTAAAAATCCATCCGATTACCTCCTACCAATTTGTAAAAGCTTTCTTATACGATTTTAGTCGGACACCTATGTTTCCTCCTTTTCTAATAATTATTCATTTCATCTGTCAGTTCAGCCTACTCTTCTTGTATATTCATAGTTTCTTTTGCATCCTGCTCTTCGGCGTTCTGATGTTGTTTCCATTGTTCGTATGCGCTTTGGCCATTCTTTGCTGCTTTCCTCCAGATTTCGTTTTTTCCTGATTTCTTCTCCACACTGTCCTCTCCATCCGGATGATGCAGTTATTTGCGACGCCGATCATGTGTTTTTCCAGTGTTTGTCTCTCCATGGAGCGTTCTGCTTTGTATTTTTATTTGCTGAAGCTTAGACTTCCTACTCCTTATTGTGCTTCCTATATCCTGTCCTTTCCTTCCCCACTAATTATTCCTGCTATTTGTTCCTTTTTAGATAAAATTTCTGATCGGATTAAAATATAACCGACTTCTCTCCTTACCTTTTGTTTTTGGGTAAAAGTCCTTGGTTGACGAGCCCAAAAAAAAAAAAAAAGAAAAAAGAACTATACCTGTCTTATTAGTTATCTTATTTACGATAACGGTATGTGGTATAATGGACATACATTTGAGATCGTTAGATGTTTTAATGGGTTAACGAGATGTCTAGCTTCTAGAATTTGATCTTTGATTTTGATTTTGCCATGTTCTTCCACAAATTTGTTTAATAAAAGCACATCCATTCTTTGGACATACGTGATTGAAAGATGATTTTTGACGGTGGAACAATGGATACAATTGTTTCGGCATACTCTTCATTTGTAACGTTTTCAATAAGCGGAAATACAATAGTTTGATCTCTTTTTGAGAAGATGTCTGTAGATTGGGAACACGCTGAGTAACTCAACCCTCCGGGCCTAGCCATGACGGGGAATTTCTCGGAACAAGTTATTTCCAGGCATTGAAGACAGCTGCCCGAATCTGATGAATTATGCACTTTTTATGCGCTTGTTGGTTTTTTCCTCATTTTGTGAATATGCCGTTGCTGAGGTAATCAAAAATACCTTCGGGCACGGGTTTTTTCACTTTACTCCTCTTGCTCCCCTATGTACTCACGTCAAGTTGCTACAAAACATCTTTGGACTGAGATACATAGGAACTACTCTCTGCTGCACAGTCTCTTGTGTTTATGGAACATTTATTAGGATTGCTGACGTGCACCTAATTCAACTCATAATTTGTAGACTTGATCTACATTCTGCGTTCGTAATGGGCATTAGGCTGTCTACTTCGTTGCCTTTTTTTTTCAGCACCAAAGCCTCCTTTTATGCCAGCGGCATATGTGTCAATGGGAGGACAATTCGTACTTTGCTCTCTGCATGCCTCCCTTTCTTAAAATTTAGCTCAGTTTTTCTTTCCCCTTGCTCCACTTTATGTTTTATCTGGCTGGCTCCGTTTTGCTTTCTTTTCCGTTCTATTTTCGTTGTCCTACCTCTCCCTTTTCTTCTACCTCCAAGCTCTACTTATGTGCTGTTGTCCTTGCATCTTGTAATGGCCTCCCACATCTGTCGAGGCCTCTCTCACTTTCTCCCTCCTGTCCCTGTCCCCACTTTCCTTTGTCCCAACCCTTCCACGGCTTAAACATGGTGGCCGCCTTGAATATATTACAATGGAACTGTCGTAGCCTTAGAGCTAATAAACATTCATTAGAGGGTCTGTTGGATCTCCATGAAATCATCAGTGTCGCTCTTACCTCTGAAGCGTGGCTCCGTGCTGGAATGAATCTCCAATTTAGAGGTTTCACTCTGGTCAGGAATGATCGTGAGGATGGTTACGGTGGAGCCGCTATCCTCATAAGAAATGATATTCCCTTTCTTTCTCATAATGTTCCTTATAACTTCTCCTCTAACAACAATCAGCCAAATATTGTACATATTTCTATTCCTACTAACCCTGGCCGCTCCCTAAATTTTATTTCCGTCTATGTTCCTCCTGATTATGATCTTCGTCACTTTCCCCTCTCTCAGTTTTTCAATTCTCTTCCTCATCCCTTTATCATTGGTGGCGACTGGAACGCTCGCTCCCCCTTTTGGGGTTGCTCATCCTATAACTCTAATGGTACTGTCCTTGAAAATTCTATTCTTTCCGACAACTTGGTTCTCCTTAACGATTCCTCGCCTACTTATGATATATTAGGAGTCCATCCATCTTCAGTTCCCTTGACCTAACTTTTTCCTCTCCCAATGCTGGCCTCAACTATAACTGGAGGACTCTTGCGGGTACCTTTGGTAGTGATCATGTTCCCATTCTGATTACTCCTCTCAATTTTCCTTCTCCTGCTCCTTTTAGGTCCCTTCATTCTCCCAAATGGAATCTTTCCAAAACGGACTGGGTTCTATTTCGTTCTATTATGGATTATTTGCTTCCTAATTTGTGTCCTTCCTCTGATCCCATATCATCCTATAATTTTTTTCTTCATTCCGCTACATCTGCTCTTTCTTTATCTTCTCCATCTCGCCCTCCGATGCGCTCCAAGCGAGGTACGTCGGCATCTTCACTGGTGGAATGACGAGTGCGAGGCAGCTTTTAGGCTCAGTCGAGCTACTTTTAGAAACTTTCGCTCCAATCCTACTACCGAGAATTTTCTTGCTCACAAGCGAGCTAATGCTAGAGCTAGGTACATGCTGAAAGCCTCAAAGAGGTCCTCCTGGCAGAACTTCTGTTCTTCCTTCTCCAGAACTACCCCACTTTCTCATATTTGGAAAATGGCTAAGGCGTTCAAATCCCCGTTCTTAGAACACCCGTCTAACCTTAATCTCACTCGTGATAGTCTATTATCTTTTGTCGACTCCACTGCTCCCGCGTACGTTCCTAACTTTGATGAACTTTACTCCTTTCCTTACATACAGAGCTCCCCCCGCATCCTTTAACATCTGCATTCAATATCAATGAACTGAAGTCTGTTCTCCTAAACTCTACCAGTCCTACACCGGGTATAGATGGTATTCCATACATAGTCCTTAAAAATCTGTCTGAGCAGTCACTTGCTTTTCTCCTTGAACTCTTCAATTCCTTTTTATCCAGAGGCATCACTCCGTCTTCCTAGAACTCCTTTATCGTTAATCCCATCCCGAAAAAAATGCTTCCTTACGTCCTATCTCTTTGGCATCATGTTTCAGAAAACTCTTCGAAGGCATGCTGAATGAAAGTCTTGTTTGGTGGCTGGAACATAACAACTTACTTCCTTCCAACATGTTTGGCTTTCGACCAGGCATTGGTCCTGCCGATTGTATTAGCTCCTTTGTTTCCCACGTTTAAAAAATCCTTCATACATAAGCATTTCACGCTGGCTTCTTTTATCGACTTATCCTCAGCCTTTGATAACGTTCATCTACCTAGTCTAAAAGACGCAATGGCCGCAATTAATCTCCCAGTCAAACTCATTTCGCTGACTATTAATCTTATGATAAATCGCATTATCCACATTTCCTCTCCGTGGCTTCGAGCTACAAGAAGTGTTTTCCGCGGTCTTCCGCAAGGTTCCCCCCTCAGCTCCACCCTCTTCAATATGTTTCACGAACAAAAGCGCACAAGACAAAAGCGCACAGGACAAAAGCGCACATGATAAAAACGCATCGGACAAAAGCGCACACGGATAAAAGCGCACACGGACAAAAACGCACATGGACAAAAGCGCACACGGATAAAAGCGCATACGGATAAAAGCGCACATGGATAAAAGCGCACACGGACAAAAGCGCACACGGATAAAACCGCACACGGATAAAACCGCACATCGATTTGCAGAACAGGAGCTAAATTATTAATTTTTCCGTTCTCGGAGATTGCATCATTTGTGAAAAGGCAAAACTGGACAGTTGCCCTGCAAAGAATTTAAAATTCAAAAAATTATTGGTAATCAGCGAAAACAAAGTAAAAAAAAAATACAACTTTTTGTACGATTCACTAGTCATTTTTCTGTTTTTTTTTGTTCTTATATGTGTATTTGTTTGTTAATAATCATAGTGTCTATAGACTATGACCGCTAGGAAGTTACCGTATATAAAAAATAAAATTTGTATCAATAATGTATTCAGGGGTGTCTCAAGCATGCCAAGTTGTAGGAGTGGTGCATTACCCAAAATACCGATTCATGAATTCATATAATTTAAAAAGTAATTTTTTTTTATACTGTATAGCTTATATAACAAAATGTTATATGGTGTTTTTTAATGATTTTCTTTAAACTTTTACAATGTGGGTCTTTTATTTTTTACTTCTGCAGTCAAAACTGTTTTACATCGAACTGTGAGTATGTCTATTATTTGTAATTTTTTAAACATTTATTTATAAATTATAACTATTTTAAGTTACTTTTGATTTATTTATTTTTTTTTTTTTATTTATTTATTTATTTACTCTGCTGTACCTTGCGGTTTTTCAGCCAGAGTTTCTGATATTTACTGTTATTATTTGTTGTTGATGTGTTTTGTTTTGTTATTCATTACATGGTTGACAAAGCTGATCAAATTAAAAAAGTTTTTTTTATGTATTTCGGTTATTGGTTTTTTTATTATTTTCCGTTTTTCTCTTTCGTTTTTAAACTTATTGCATTCGAAAATCGAATGTTAATCATCTGTTTTCTCTTTACAGTCTATACAGATATGTCTGTTTCAGCAATTTTAAATCGTTTCATATAGACACTCCATTGTTATTTCCATATCCGGTTAAAAATTCGGTGAAGTTATAATCGGTATAAAAATGTTTCATTTGTAGTCTTTCTTCTAAGTTTGGAACTATTTCCCGTGTTACTTTTCCAGTTTTTGATTTATCACACCTGAGTGTTGCCAGAGTGTCGTATACTACTTGAATTAATTTTATTGATCTGTTTTCGTAACTTTTTTTCGTCTAAAATTTTAGTTCTTCTTGTTTCAATGTTTTGATTTGGTTTACAGTTTCCAACTTTAAGTCTACAGGTATTATTATTCCTGCTATGATGTTGACTGAAGTATACGATATTGTGCGATAACCAGAGATTGTTCCTATTAATATTTTCCTTTGTAATTTTAACAGATTATTCTTGTCTTTTTCTCGTAAAACTGGAAAATATACTGTAGAGCAGTATTCTGTTATTGATCCAAAAATGATTTTGTAGAGTACTATTCTATCTTTATATTTGAAACCGAACATATTTGAATATAGTGATCTTAATTTGAAATAAATTTTTTTAATCTTGTCTATTATGAATTCGATGTGTTTTCCAAAATTAGAAAATGAACTATAAAAAAATGCGCAATTTTTTATGTGATTGTTGCCGTCATTTTAGAACTTTTGCATATTGACGTGCAAATGCTTCTCAATTCTTGCGAAGATTTTACAAGTTTTTTAAGTATTTCAAAAATTTCATTTAAATCATAAAATGTACTGCCTTTTGCATTCAAATCTGGTCATTTTATTTTATCATTTTTTTTATTGTCACTGTCTTGTGAGCATTTGAGCGCTGAAATTATTTTCCGATCATTCACATACAACGATAAGCGGAAACCGTTTGTTTTCATTAATGTTACTTTTTTCTTGATAAAATGTAGTAAATAAAATAAATACTCATAAAACAGTCAAACAGTAATCAAAGTTAAACTTTAAAAAATAAAAACGGAAATCGAAATTTACTTCGCAATTAATTTCTATTATAAAATATAACATTTGCTTCATATAATTCAATGCATATTGTCCTTTTCAGGGTCGATCAAAAGTAGAAAGAGTTTTTCAAGTTTAAATAAAATACATATTTTTAAAGTCGGACTCATTAAATTCGGAGATTTTATATTTTAATTAAAGATTTTATAACATGCTTATTGCTGTTTTCAAATTCGGCCCATTTTAAAAATTTTTTATTAATTTCAATAAAATATATATTTCAAAATTAAGTACATTAAACCTCATATTTGAATTAAGAGTTTTATAACGAAAACATCATGATTTTGCCAAATGATTAATGTTTTTTTATCCACCTTAAAGTATTTTGCCCACAAAATTGTATTTCTGCTACAATACTTTTGATTTCTTTTCTTCTATACATCTTTTTCCTACGTTTATGGGCCACTTATTGGCTCCCCGTCAACCACACTCACCACAAAACATAATAATAAATTTCTCCAACAACGAATGGCATTTCCAGATAATAATAAAGCAAATAACCGTTTTGTTTAGAATTCTTAGTAAAAATAATTTTAAATTATTAAAATCACAGAAGGTATCGGCCCCTGCTCATTTTATTTAAAAAAATTAAATTCTCCCATATTAGAAATTAAAAATTATGAATTTTAAAAGCAGATGAATTTTAGCTGAAAGTACGAAATTTGATTATTTTAATTATTTATTTATTTATTATATTTACAAGTCGCTTTTGGACTACAAGGTCATTAGCGACTACGGTTTTACAGATAATTATAAAATTTTATATTGAATATTTGAAAATGCGCGAAACAAAAAATAATCAAAAAATTAGCTGAAGGCTGGGGAAGTTAGATCAGTTGGAATACAGAGATGTCTTTGAGGAAGGCTACGATTCTTTTACACTTCTCGGCGTCCGAAAACATCTCTGGAAGGCCGTTGGTAATACCCGCTTGTTGTCTGGCCTGCTGGTAGTGATTACACTCGATCAAAAGATGCCTCACCGATATAGGCATGTTGCAGCGTTGACACAGGTTGGGCGGTTTTTTAGATATGAGGAACGAATGGGTCAAGTTTGTGTGTCCAATGCGGATACGAGTTAGGACACACTGCTCGTGTCTACTGAGAGTTGGCATGTTTTCGTAGGTATCTTTTCTAAACTCGTAGAGTTTGCTCGGCGTTTGGAGCCAAAAGGTGTTCCAGTAGTTTTTGACTGTGTTGCTTATCACCATTTTAGCTTCATGAGGTGTCATAAGTACTTCAGGCGGGCAATCTTGTGTCGTCGTGGTTCTTGCAGCTTGGTCCGCCAATTCATTTCCTTGGATTCCTGTATGCGCCGGTATCCACACAAGGCTGACCTGTATATACTTTGATTGGAGCTGGTCCAATTTTAGGTGGATGCGTTGTATGATAGGGTTTTCGGTAAACTGATTGTGGATGGCTCTTAAGCAGGACAACGAGTCAGTAAATATGGTACAGTTTTTTGCGTCTTGGCGCAGTAGGATTAGTTCTAGAGTATGGGGAATCGCCTTAGCCTCACAGGTGAAGATTGAATTATTGTCGTGCGTTCGTTGTGCTGCTAACGTGATAGAGTCAGAGACTATAGCGTAACCTGTTTTGCCGTTGAGAATTGAACCGTCTGTATAGTATTCCGTGCATGGCTGAAATTTTTCGCGTATTTCAAGGAAAAGTAATCTAAACGTCTCTGAGCTTGTGATTACTTTCTCGTGCTCACTTAGATCAACATTTATTGTCAGATTTGGTTGGCACCACGGGGGTAGGAACCCTAGCGATCGTTCATAAACCGTTGGTAGTATTATTTCGAGTTCTGCTGTGTATCTGGCTATCCGCGATCTGAGTGGTTCTGCTGCCGAATAGTCGGGGTCGATATTGTGCACAGGGACCTTACAGTTTAAGTAACAAGTAAATCAAACATAATGTTCTTGACGTCTTTTTACTCAACTCTATATGAAACTCTTTCACAACTTCACTATAATTTAAATTTCCAAAGTATTTTATTGAAATAAATTTTAGATTTTTTTTGTGTACGTTTTTAGTCCCTCTGCATCAACATATTAACCTAGTAACAAGGAAGTGCAAATATATTCAATTTATGTATTTGTCTGCAACTATGGTCGAATTGCGAACTTCTTAACAACAGCCAAGAATCGTACAATTTAGGTCACTACAACAGACTTGTAGAAATTTAAAGAATTATACAATAGAAGCCGCTTAATTAACAGCGAATTCTGTTCAGTTTTAAATCATTCAATCATTATATTTATATATTTTATTCTGATCATATTAAAATGAAAGTAAGTAAAATTCCCTTAACACAAAAGTTTGAAGTATTGCGGAATAAAAACAGAGTTCAAGTTTTTCACAATATTAGAATGATCATCGGGAAATTTATTATCAAAGGAATAATTAAACGTTGACAAAAATATTGCAACAGTTGTTTTAATCAGCAATGAAACCGCGATCAAAGAGTCAAATAAACAACAGTGATGAAAATAATGAAGAAGAAATAAGCAAACAAACGGTTGACGATATATAGAAGTGTCAAATATAATGAAAACTTTTACCAAGTTAACAAAGAGTTGCGGATTTTTCGATACTAATTTAAAAGCAAAAATTATTAAGAAAATTCAGACCAGTTGAAACAATTTATAAAGAAACGGTTAGTATACAACAGTGTAAAATAAAAGTTACCCTCACTGTTTGAAAAAGTAAAGCATTATTACAAAGTCTTATAGGCTTAGCATTAAAAGGTAAGATTTCTTTTAATAAAATTTTTTTTTAAAAATATTTTTAGTCCTCACAGTTCCATCTAAATCAGTTTTGACTGCAGAAGTAAAAAATAAAAGACCCTTATTGTAAAAGTTTAAAGAAAATCATTAAAAAACACCATATAACATTTTGTTATATAAGCTATACAGTATAAAAAAAAATTATTTTTAAATTATATGAATTCATGAATCGGTATTTTGGGTAATGCACCACTCCTACAACTTGGCATGCTTGAGACGCCCCTGAATACATTATTGATACAAATTTTATTTTTTATATACGGTAACTTCCTAGCGGTCGTAGTCAATAGACACTATGATTATTAACAAACAAATACACATATAAGAACAAAAAAAACAGAAAAATGACTAGTGAATCGTACAAAAAGTTGTATTTTTTTTTTACTTTGTTTTCACTGATTACCAATAATTTTTTGAATTTTAAATTCTTTGCAGGGCAACTGTCCAGTTTTGCCTTTTCACAAATGATGCAATCGCCGAGAACGGAAAGATTAATAATTTAGCTCCTGTTCTGCAAATCGATGTGCGGTTTTATCCGTGTGCGCTTTTGTCCGTGTGCGCTTTTATCCATGTACGCTTTTATCCGTGTGCGCTTTTGTCCTGTGCGCTTTTGTCTTGTGCATTTTTGTCCGGTCACCCTTCAATATATATACCATTGCTGTAGCATCTCTTCCTTTAAACTCCCTCTCTTTATTCTTTGCGGATGATATTCTTCTTTTTTCCTCTTCCTATGACTTAGTGATCGCCAACGAAACTCTTAATTCGTCTTCGTTTGCACTTGAACAGTCCCTATCTTCTATTCACCTTTCTGTTTCTTCTTCTAAATCCTCTTCTATGGTTTTTACTCTCCGCCCCTACAATTCCGCATTAGTCAACCTATCCCTGAATCAAGTTTCTCTTCCCCGTGTTATTTGCTTCTGCTATCTCGGTATTTACCTTAATAGTCGTCTGACCTTCTCTGAGCATATTGACCACCTTTCTTGTTCTGCCGTTAAAAGACTGAACTTGCTAAAATCCTTGTCTCCAACCAAATGGGGAGGTGATCCTCATCTGCTCATTTCCCTGTATACATCCATTATTCGCTCCAAGTTTGATTACTGCTCTTTTATCCATGGTTGTGCCTCCAGATCCCTTCTTTCCAAATTAGATATAATACAAAACTCCTGTCTCCGTCTTTGCCTCGGTGCTCTCAAATCCTCTCCCATTTCAGCAATGCTGGCGGAATCTAACATACCTCCCCTCTCAGTTCGAAGGTCTTATTTGGGCTATCGATTCCTTTTCAAACGTTTACCTTTCACTTCGTCTCAACTTATTCCTTCCTACATTTACATTGCCAAGAACTGGCGTTTTGTTTCTAATAAAATCCCTATCTTAGCCCCTATTTCTCAACGTCTTAGCCATTTCTCCTCCCATATTATATCCAGCAATAATCTTCCGTACTTCTCACTCAATTATTTCGACCTCTTACACCCTCCCAAAGTACATTTTCTCCCTAAATTTTCCAAGTTTATGCCTCAGACCGTCATTAAACAGGAATTTCGCAGTACGGTCAGTTGTCTTTTTCCTTCTCATGCACTTGTTTTTTACTGATGGCTCTAGAGGACCCGGTGGGGTCGGATCGTCTTTTATTCTTCCGGACTCCAATTTCTCCGAATCCTTTCGCCTCCCATCTTTCTGTTCTATTTTTACGGCCGAATTGATGGCTATCCTTCGTGCGATCATACATATCTCGTCCAATCGTTCGTCCTCCGACTATCTAATCATTTCTGACTCCATGGGTGCTCTCCAGGCTATCAGTTCACCGTTTCCTCCTCCCTCTTCTGACTTCTTCATTCTTCGTATACAATCTCTCATTTATAATCTTTCTTTCCATCACTCTATACACATTGACTTACTGTGGGTTCCTGGTCACAGAAGCATCGAGGGTAATGAAATGGCGGATGCTTTGGCTCAGGTTGCTGTTCGTTCTCGCTTCTATTTAAAAAAAAATCCCGGCTGTTAATCTATTACCCCTAATTAGGAAGCTTCACTTCAGATTTTGGTCGGATGTGTACCCTTCTTCTTTTTCCAACAATCGTTCCTTCTACCTTTCAATCCAACCTACACTTCCTTCTCATCCATGGTTCTCGGAGTTTCCCTCTCTTCCACGATTTATAATTTCCTCTATTGTCCGCCTCCGCTTTAATCACACACTGCTGCCCTCTTCACGCTATCGTTTCTCTTTGCTTCCCTCTCCTCATTGTCTGTTACATCCAGATGATAGTTGTTTCTTTCTGCGTTCGTATTTTAATCGCGCACTTCACTACCGCGGATGCCGCGTGTAGTTCGTACCCCTCCGCCGACGACCAGTGCCACACTGTCGTCGTGCTCATTCATAGAAAACGCGCAGACGGGGGCTGCGCAGTACATTCATGATAATGTTACACAAATGGAGACTGGTGGAGAGGAGCAAGGCGCTGCTGGCCCTGCTCACGGAGGAAACCCAGAATTCAACGGTACAGCAATGAAACCGAAAAATAAGTATACATTATACGGCGACGACGGAAATACTTCCGACAGCGAAGATGAACACATTTCTACAGAATTGTCCCATTCCATCCCCTGGGCACCAGCATCACAGCACAACGGTGGTAGCCTCCCAAAACGGAAAAAAGTAGATAATGTAAGTATAGCCACGAAAAACCGGTTCATGCCTCTACAACAGATGGAAGATTCCACTGAAGATACAAGTAACTTAAGTGATATTATAAATAATGTTATTCATAAGGATAGTGTAAAAATAACTAATACTACCACAGACTCTAACGATAAAAACACAAAAATACCACCGATTATATTTAGCGGACCACTAAACGAAAATCATAATAATTTTATATCGCAGATTAATAAAGAGCTAAAATATGGCGTTAAAGTTAAGACAACTCGAAATACCTACATACTTTATACTAGCAGTATAAACGATTATGATATAGCATTAAAGATATTACAAAATAAATCAATCGAGCATTATACGCACACACCTGAAATGCGTAAACCGATAAAGATGATATTAAAAGGTCTCCCTTCGAATTTAAATATTAATGAAATTAGGCACGATATCGAACGGAAACTTAAAGTTGAAAACATAAAACAATTTACTAAAAAAGATTTAGAAAATAACCAAATAACTTTTTTACCTATCTATCGCGGTAACGTTTCCGGCTAATACTAGCATTAAAGAAATATTAAATGTTAACGTAATTTGTTACTGTTTGATAAAATGGGAGAGATATAAATCGAAAAATTCTGTCATTCAGTGTTTCAAGTGCTTAGGATACGGCCATGTATCCTATAACTGTTTCAAAACCGAAAAATGTTTAAAGTGTAGTGGGCCTCACTCCGTAAAAATATGTACTGTAAATAATACCTCAAAGTGTGCAAACTGCACAGGCAACCATGCAGCAAACTTTAAAAACTGCCCGGTATACCACATTCGCATTACTGATATAGTATCTAACAAAACAACACATACCACGTAAAAATACTAATGATAATGTGTTTATAATGATATCCAAAATGCGCGAAATAATATTAATAATCGGAAAAATAGCAGCGTCAGCAATTATGACATGAACAGAAATACTATTAACAAAAATAAGCATTACTTAATAAAACGTCACGCACATTTGCCCAAGTCGCATCCCAAAAAAACATCCAAAAACTCAACAAGCAACTAATGATGTAACGCAATTATTGTCGATTTTTAAAGGTGACACGTTAAATAAAATAATATTATGTATTAAATCAATAGCTACTAAGTTAAAATCAAATCGGGCATCAGATATATTTAATATTATAACAACTATTATAGAAAGTACTACTGATACATTCTTATAAAATGTATTTTAAAATAAGCACATGTTTTAATGACCAACAAAAATGGTATTAAAATTGTTAGCTGGAATGCTAATTCGGTGAGAAACAGGATATTGGAATTAAATCAGTTTTTGATGGATAATAAGATACACATAGCCTGTCTTTCGGAAACTAAGCTAAACTTAAACATGCCCTCTAAAGTTGGAAATTATTATACTTACCGAAATGACAATTCAGGTACCAGTGGTGGTGTTGCCTTGCTTATACACAATAGTATAAGTTTCGATCCGCTACCTCAAATAAAAACTAAGCGAATTGAAGCAATTGGAATTAAACTTGGCGTGGAAAATGATAATCTGGCTATAATTTCTGTATATAGAATGTGCCGAAATTTTTTGAAGAGGACATTGAGCATCTTATAAGAATAAACTCCCGGACATTGATTATAGGTGATTTAAATGCCAAACACCGCGCTTGGAATTGCCATAATGCAAATCGAGCTGGTAATATTTTATTAAACTTATCTATGACAAACCATTTTCAAATTTGTTTCCCAGCTACGCCTACATTTTTTCCGCGAAATCCTCGTCTCAAACCTAGTGTCATTGACGGAATCTTAGCGAAGGGATTTCACAAATTTACGGACCCCATATCAGTCAGCCATTTATCTTCTGATCATAATCCTGTAATTTTTGAAATAAATACCACCTTTACTCAAACCCCTTCCGTGGAGCGATATAATTACCCTAAAGCAAACTGGAATCTCTACCAAGCTTTTATCAAGGAACATATCATACTACCTGCTACCTTGAAATCACCTCCGGAAATAGATAAATTTATATCTTCTCTAACTTCAATATTATTAACCGCTGTCGAAAAATCTGTACCCAAATTATCTCCGCATAAACCTTTTACTGCTTCTAGAAAACTTGGTTTTCTTATTAGTATTAAAAATTTTTGCCGTAGGATGAGCCGAAAAAATCAGTTGCCATCTTCCATTGCATACAAAAAATTATATAACAAATTAAATAAGCTGGTAAAAGCCCGGCTACTTCATGAGAGAAATGAAAAATGGAACGTATTTTTGAAGAATTTGTCCCATAAAGACAACACTCTGTGGAAAGTAAACAAACGTTTCTGTAGAAATCAGACTGAGCTGCCGCCAATCACAATCCCAAACAGTATTAATAAGATTGCATATTCCATAAAAGACAAAACCGAAGTACTTGCTACCCATTTTCACAATATACATAAGCAAAATGAATGCTTATCTACACACTATCATGTTCGCAGCGTCAGACAAGCTATAAACAGATATCTATGCCAAACGTCCCCTACATCAAATCCACATATTTTTACTACGCCTAAAGAAGTTAAGAAATGCATTCGTACATTGAGAAACACAAACTCTGTCGGAAATGACTTGGTGCACATCCGCATGATCAAGAATCTCCCAAAAAAAGCTATCCTCGGGTTAGTTAGCCTTTTTAATTCCTGCCTACGCTTAACTTATTACCCTTTATCCTGGAGAACCTCAATAACGATACCTCTTGCGAAGCATGGAAAGGATGCTTCCTTTGTGCAAAATATCAGGCCTATTAGTCTATTAAGTAATATCAGCAAAATCTTTGAAAAATTAATCTTAATTAGACTAAACAAGTACAGTGACACAAATGCTATTTTTAGGGAATTCCAATTTGGATTTAGGCCTAATTTAGGTACGACAAGGCAACTTGCCGCTTTATGCGATACAATCACTGACAATTTTAACCGAAATAAACATACCGGTCTAGTACTCATTGATCTTGAAAAGGCTTTTGATATCACTTGGCATGAAGGCATTGTATTTAAATTAATCAAATATGGATATCCGCAATACTTAGTACTGCTTATCAAAACTTATTTAACGAATAGACAGTTTTGCGTGCAAATTAAAAATGTTAAATCTAGTAAGAAATTTTGTGCCGCTGGAGTTCCTCAGGGGGGAGCATCTTGGGTCCCTACCTTTTTATCTTATACATAAACGACCTTCCGCTTACAAATCATGTAAGTCTAAATCTTTACGCTGATGACACTGCACTTGTCGCCACATCCTACCGAATTGATACAATATGTCGACGACTCACTGATGCCGCAAATAAGTTAGTCAAATACTTCACTAAATGGAGAATTAATATCAACGAAAATAAATCTGAGGCAATTATATTTACAAAGCGCAGGCCAACAATTAACAATCACGTTAAAATGAAAAACAATACGATCGAATGGAAAGATGAGGTAACTCACTTAGGCATGACACTAGATAAAAAACTTACGTTTACAAAGCATATAAATCAACGTATTTATAAAACTCAGCGTAAGTTATGTAACCTGTTTCCGATTTTTAATAGAAAATCATGTCTAACAGTGTCCAATAAGTTCATGATTTATAAAGCGGTATTACTACCCACGCTATTATATGCTGCTCCAGTCTGTTGTTCGACCAGCCATAGTAACTTAATGAAGCTCCAGCGAATTCAAAACCATTGTTTTAGAATCATATTAAATAAGTCACGATACACACGCATTAAAACCATGCACGATTATCTGCATTTTCCGTATGTCAGTGAGATTATAAAAGAACGTGCATTAAGTTTCTTTAATTATTGCGCTATGTCTGACATTATAACTATAAACAATATAGGTAGGTATAATTATCAGTCCTTAAAACATAGATACAAGAAATATAAACACAGACGAATTAAACATGTATTACTCTGATTACAGCCCTATATCTCTGTTTCTCACCAAATTGTTAATTTCTTTTCATGAACTCTTAGAATTTCATCTAAATTGCGAGATTATGCTAATTTTATGCTTAGTCATTAAAACTTAAACTATTTAATAAGCTAATGTGTCAGGTTTTTTTAAACTTTTCCTGTCTATAATTATAGATTCTTTTTCTTGTTTATCATTTTCGTGTTCTGATATATATATTAAGTTATCTGATAAGGAAATCATGTTTTTCCGGTACAGATTACCCGCTTAAGTTATGTATTGTTATTTGTTAAAAAATTAAGCGCAAATATACGTTTCTTCTTCTTCTTCTTCTTCTATAGTTGATGCGACCAAAAAAAAAAAAACAAAAAAAAAAACAAAAAAAAAAACAAGTTAAATGCGAATAAAGTGTGCGATGACGCACGATACGACGTGCTGTGAAGCATTAATAAAAAGTAACCGACCTACCGTTCGTAAATGGGATTTCCGTATTTGTACAACAGCGATAAGAAACACAATGACTAAGTAAAACATAAAAAGAACGCACAAAACACGTCTGAATACATGAGCTCCCACTTTCTGCTCGTAAGGAACTCAAAAAAGCTATTAAAGGATGATTGAGTGTAAAATTAATGCTGAACCAAAGATGTTTTGGAAGTATGTGAATAAAAAACAAAATAATAATAATGATTTGTATGGTATTATTTTCAATTATAAAGGTAAGAAATAACAAGATAATAACGAAAAATAACTTCTGCGTTTGCGAGACACTTCTTATCACTTCGCTCGGGAATTATTCCTCCGAAGAAACCAGTAAGAGTTCTAATTTTGTTAGAGTAAGTACTTTTTCTAAAGATGAAATTGATGAATCATTTAGAAGTTTACAACCAAAACGCACGCTAGGACCTGACGGAAAACCTCTGTACATATTTAAACCACTCCGTGAATCCCTCGCAGTTCCACATTTTTACATTTACAACCTTCGTCTCCAAACCTGTGTATATCCTGAGGCATGGAAAATTGCTGAGATGATCACACCAATTCCAAAAGATATTAAATTAAGTGAGTTTGCAGCTATTTTTTGAATCCTTCTAAAATAATGGTCAAAAAAATAAAAGCAGTCCAGATACGGTTTTTAAAGTATTTTTTTTTTTTTTTTAAATATAAAATAATAATATTATTTTATATATTATCTTTTGGGCGCGCCAGCGGCTTTGATCCAGCAACTACAGAAATCATCTCTCTGAGTCGTATCGCTCGATTTCGAGATTCGTGACTGCCTATTTGTACACTAGCAGTACAGAATAGGCAGCGCTCATGGCAATTGCTATACGCAACGCGTTAGAAAGGGTTAAATAGAGAGACGATTAGAAATAGTGCTTAGGAAAGATTGAAGTACAGGGATTATATCTGGAGATGGAAAGGAAAGGACAAAGGAAGAATTATACGGAACAGGAAGACCCAGTGCCAAGATTTTAGAGTACAAAACAGAGCGCTTAGAATCAAGGGCAGGGCATTCAAAGAAGATATGGTTGCATCATATATGGGAGGAGAGATGTAACTATGAAGGGGACTATCGGGAGAGGAGGACAGGGAAAAACAAAAACGTGAAAAGGGTATAAGGGAGTGATTAAAACTCAGTCTTATTAAGGAAACGATCGCGGATCGTTGGTAAAAAGAGGAATGAAACCACGGCTGAGAACAGGGAACCGGCTGAATTTGAAGATAATGAGAGGCGGGATTAGAAAATAAAGAAGGATAGATGTCCGACCATAGTCAAAAATGATTAGCTGAGGAAAGAAGAAGGATGTCCGAGGTAGGAAAATTACAGAGTAAAGGACCATCGCGGACGGCCGAACGGGCCAAAAAATCCGCTAACTCGTTGCCCTCGATGCCAGAATGGCTAAGAATTCACAAAAGGTTAATAGTAATGGAACGGGATGAGAGTAGATTGGATATGAGAAAACGAATTAAGAGAATAATAGAATTGGAGGCATGAGAAGGAGGAGAAGAAATAGCTTGAAGAACACTTTTGGAATCGAAGACAATGAAACATTTACTGATCCCTCTTATGGATGGAATGAACGAGGCTGCGCGTAAAATGGAGATAGACTCCGCTGTGAAAATAGAACAGAAGGAAGGGAGCTTGAAGAATGCAGAGTGTGATGCAATGAGAGGGCGGTAAACGCGCTGCCCACACCGTTCTCATTTTTAGAACCGTCAGTGAAGAATGTTAGATGAGAAGGAAATGATGTATCAAGCAAGTGGAGTAATTCGGCTTAGATTGTAGAATGTGCGATGGAGCTAGTCTGAAGAGGGAGAGAGAAGAGATTAATAGTCGGCCAAATGCTGGTGAAGTCATGGAAAAAGTAAGGAAGCTTGGAATAAGAAAAGACATGAGACGAAAAACTGGAGACTCGAACTGCTACAAGAGAAAGGATCGTGGTTTTATGAGGAACAAAACGCCATTGGTTTTTAATACCAAGATACGAGGAGATAAGATTAGATGAGGACACAGGAAGACGTTTAATTAAAAAATTATAACCAAGCTGCGATCTGCAGATAAAAAATGGTTGTATCGTAGACTCAGAGTGGATATCAGGAATAGGAGAAGATTTTTTGCGCTCCAATGCACAAGCGAAGGCAGCAGTTTTGAACTTTGTCCAGTTTGGTGAGGAGAGATTTAGAGGAATTTCCATAGATGAAGAAGCAGTAATCAATCCTGGAACGAATTATAGCTTTGCAAAGGATTAGGAAAATAGAAGGGTCACCACCCCATTTGGATGAAGATAGAGCTTTCAGGAGATTGAGTCTTTTGAGGGAAGAATTGTAGAGATAGTTAATGTGTTCATGGAAAGTGAGTCGGCTGTTGAGAATAACACCAAGGTAGCAGAAGGAGCTGACGAGTTTCCTCAATACTCGCAGTATTCGTTGTTGGCCTTTGCTCGTCACTCGCCTTTGTGTCATTAAGTCGTTCGCTTCGCTAATGTTCGTTCAACATCGAGCTACGAATAAAACTTTTAACAGGTTAACTCTATTAATTTCAAAATAATCAATAAATCCTCAACATGATCCTCCGTGCCAGATATATTACCCCGGTTTGTTTCTCTCGTTAATAAGTCGATGTTTGACTGCATCGAGTTCATAGTCAATTAAATTATTCGTTCGCTTCCATTCGTAACGGAACTTCAACTGTTCCATCGTTAACATGTCGGAAAACAAATGGAAACGCGGTACTCTGAAACTCAACCTCGCTAGGTTAAGAGATCAAATGGCTGATCTCACCTCGAAACAACCTCTAATTATACGATCAAAACGGAAAACTACATGAAGGAAGTCTGTGAAATCAGCGATGTCGCATTTCATTACGAAGCAGTTATTAAAAATTGTCACCAGAAATAATTGCTGAGGGAAGATCAGCGCCAATCAATTATTCCACCGAACCCTGAACTTAACACGTCTTGTCGTAACTCATCAACTCAACCGAAGTTGGAAAGAATAACTGTACCTTCGCTCGATGGCAATATTTTGAACTTTCGGAATTTTAAAGGTTTGTTCGAGAATTTAATTCATAAAAACGATGAACTTCCTAACGTGTAAAAACTTTATTACCTTAAACAAGCATTAATCGGCGATGCTAAGGATTTTATTCGTGATTTTAAACTCGATGACAGAGCTTACTCGGAAGCTTCGTCACATCTGTTTTCTCGTTTTGACAATAAATGCGTGCTGGTCAAGACTCTTTTCCGTAATCTATATAATTTAGAGACGATTAAAAATGAAAGTCAAATTTGTAGCCTTTTAGATGAAGTCGAAATAATAATTCGCGGTCTTAAAGCTTCCGGTGAAATTATCGATGAGACGTTTTCGAAATTTGTAACGTATATTGTTGTGTCCAGTAAACTTGATCCCAAAACCTCCCGGACTGGGAAAATTTCGCAACTCGACCGATTCGTACCCAAATTTCGACGGATTGCGGAATTTTTTGCAAATTCGGTCATTCAATGTCAACGACCATTCGGTGGAAGTATCTAATTCATCGAAACCCAGCAAAGGCTCGAAGCCAGTGTTTCGCAAATTCGAGCAAATTAAAACGTGTCGTGTG
This sequence comes from Icerya purchasi, assembly GCA_039619475.1. Classification (NCBI taxonomy): domain Eukaryota; kingdom Metazoa; phylum Arthropoda; class Insecta; order Hemiptera; family Monophlebidae; genus Icerya; species Icerya purchasi. Next base: position 486,983,938 of record CM077115.1, read on the forward strand.
TCAAGAAGACCATTTTTTGAATCAGTGTAAATTGTTCGGGTCTAAAAATGTAACTGATCGTTTCCAAATCGTGAAAAAAATAAATTGTACGTAAAATGTTTTAATCCGTTTCACGTCGTTACGGAGTGCAATCGCTCAAATTGTCGGTACTGCGATGACAATAATCATTCCATGCTGCATCGGAATAACTTATTGTCAGAGCCAATTACAATTCCGAAACAAGCTTCGAAACCGGAGTCCCAACTATCAACCACTAATTCAAACTCAATTATAGCTAAAATGACGATGTGTGCTGTGTCGATGCAACTCACAAAATGGTATTCTTCTCAACAGCGGTTGTAAAGGTGAAAGCTACTTCATCAAGCGTCCGAAACTACGTTAATTCGTCGTGACTTTTGCAAGCGTATTAAACTCCCATTTACGAAAAATGAAAATCCAACCGTTCTTGTCGGTCTTAATGACAATCCGACCGCTCTCGATTCAGTAACTCAATTCGTTTTGCAATCTCGCTTTTTCAAAATTTTCTATCGCTATCGAGGCGGAAGTAATCGGCAAAATCCCGTACACGGTAGCGCGCAGCAACCTCGATAACGTAATGCAATAGTCCTCTAAGTTTAATTTCGCTGAATCGAACGATCTCTCTTATAGTGACGTAGATACAGTTCTCGGCGCCGAATATGTCGAATATATTTTAGAGGATCAAAGACATTATTTCGTCGAAGGTATTTGTTTGCGGAACACTAAATTCAGTTATGCAATCTCAGGCTCGCATAAAGCGTCCTTTCTAGCTACCAAATCGTATTGCGGACTCTCGAAGGTAGACATCGACGCTCAACTCAAACGTTTTTTCGAAATCGAGGATTCCGGTGAATAGTCGTCTTCCAAGAACGCAGAAATTTCATTCGAACATAAAATGAGTCTGGTACTTCACTAAATGATCACTTTTTAACTGGTCCAACGCTATAACCTGAGTTGTTCGATGTGATAATTAAATTTCGCTCTCATCGCGTCGCGTTTTTTGCAGATACTGAGATGATGTATCGACAAATCTTGATTCTCACCCAGATGACAGAAAGTGCCAACGTATCGTTTGGAGATCTGATCCTTCAGAATCCGTTAGCCACTACGAACTTAATACGGTGACATATGGTACAGAGGTCACGCGTCGTACCTCGTAACCGAATGTCTTTAAATTATCGCTCGTTCGCTTGAAATTGCGCATCTGAACGTCGCTAACGTGGGAGCTGATTCCGTCGAAGAAGCTCTGCAATTACCACAGCTCCTACATGCACCCTTAGTAATATTAACCGCTAGATTGTTAGGTTCTGAATCCTTTGTCTTTGTATTAGGCTTAATGTGACGTCCGCAGTCAGTCCGATGTTTTTAATGTATCTATAAAATTAGCTCCGTTACCTAGTCCAATCACTAAACGCGCAATGTTATCCGATATTTCTCGTATTTTTTATGTTCTCGGTATATTATCTCCAATCACAATTAGAGCTAAAATTTTAATGTAAGATTTATGGCGTGAATGGCTCTCGATTGGAATGATCCTACTAGTCGCGAACTCGAACGCGAATTTTTGTCTTACCCTAGAAATTTAGAATCCTATCCAAATTACTTTATCCCCCGCTGTTGTAATTTTCTAAGCAACGTAATTTCTCGCCAACTAATCGGTAATTTTTGCGACGACTTACCTGAAGTCTATCGTGCCATTGTATTTATGCGCGTTATTAATGACCAGATTAATGTAACAATTTCGTTCGGCTGCGCTAAGGCTCGAGTAGCACCAATGAAAGTGTTAACTATTCCTCGTTTAGAATTGCAGTCGATACTTATTTAATCGCAACTTTCAGTTCGTGTGTCACATAACTTAAAAATCGAACCATGTAATATTTTTGCGTTTTCAGATTCCCAAATTGTACTTATTGTTAGTTGGCTTAATCGTTCGGTAGAACGATTAAAACAGTACGTATGTAATCGTGTCATTAAAATCATAAAACTGGTTTCAAAGGAACATTGATTTTATGTTGAAACCAGTTGTAACTTTGCAGATTTAGCCACACAAGGTTTATCTGTGAAGCAGTTTATAAATAATAAATTATGGTCGAACAGGCCAGCCTGGCTCATAAATGATTTTGATGCTCACATTTCGAGGAGTTTTTCTATTTCTATTAACGTACCAGAAATTCGTACAGACAAGGCCAGCTTTAAAATAATAAAAACGAACATTCATAAGTGCTAAAAATATCGTTACAAATTATCACCTGTATAATAATGACGACCTGTGTATTTCGGAATTGACACCGTTCGTTCGTTCGTTCGTTTATTTGTAGCGTCAAACATTGTTATTCCGCTATATGTCCAGGCTCAAACGCGGTATCCACTTAAGCGCTCGGTTTGTAGCATGGTGTGCATCGTGCTTTGACATACATCATGCTTTGACACCTTGTCCGTATTACCTACACTCATGTAGACGATGCAAGCGATAATTTTCCATTTATTCATTATATACGCACACCTCCCTTGTCCTGTGCGAATTCTATTTATTCTGCATCACTGATGACATGACAGATTCATACCAGGAGGTTCCAGTGTACGATCGTCAAATTTCCCCTCGCTCGGCTATCCACTTCTCTTTGCAACTGCGTGCGTTGAGTTTTGTATTCTCCAGTTTGCCATTTGCGGGATTTCAATTCCCTCGCTGACTGATAATCTTTGTTTGTATACATTAGGCAGTTTTTCGTTTCCGCGAGAAATTTTCCTACAATTTTTGAAATTCTTCTTCTGGCTGCAATTGCGCGAAAGTGCAATAACGGCGAGTACTTGGAGCCAATTCTTATAGATGTGCCGCTGCCTATTCTCAATGCACAACCGGATGCGCACTTTTTCGGTACGATAGCTTCTCAACCGGACGAGCGCACAGTGTTCTAAGTGAACAAGCGCCAAGATCGATGTTCTTAACACATTTACCTTTGCCACCAACTTGTAATTTTCTAATCAAATTCATCATGGACTTCACTTTGCTAATTTTTTCACTTTGTGCTTTGTACGATCGTGCTCTGTATGTAGAACTACGGCTAAATATTTTGATGCGACGTTATCTTCCGGTGTTTCGATAAAATTTGGTTAAAAATGTAATTTTGCTTTCGGACCCAAATACTTCATAAATTCAGGGTATAGTTCATAAACGCTAATCGCTTTTCCGGTTTTAATTATATTTTTAACTTTTTTAATCTCTTCTGTTGCAAAAGGAGAACCGAGTAAATCGTTTAAAGGCACCACCTCATCGTTGATTCTTTTAAATTGTTCAAAAAAATATTCGCGGTCCTTTGTTCAGCATAGAGTATATTGCTTCCGAAATCCCTTTGGCACAGTTTGTTTTTCCCTCTTAATTACATCATTTATAAAAATGCTTATCGTGACATTTGGTATTACGAAAAATATCAGACAAAAAACTTCCTCCTCTATGTTTTCCAAAAATTTTACACAATTTGCTTTACGAAAATTCCACCTAAATTTATGGAGTGAATAATGTGCTGCAATTTCTTTGTATGTTTTTACCCGTATACCGGTCTATATGCTGACTTTTTGGAAAATCTATCAAAACCGATTGGACACCGTAATATGGATACTCCGTTAAAAACTTGAAAACACTACTCGTAATCGCAGCTGTAGTCGTTCTTCCATCTTAGTTGGAAGTTCTTTGTTTTGTTTTTTTTCGGTCTTATTATATCGTCTCCTCCGTATTGTTAATGCTTATCCAGTCTGAGACAGTCTCTTTGTTTTTGTCTAGTACGTAACAATGAGTAAAGTTCCAAATATTTTGGAATGTAACGGTATAAGTTCCTAATGATCAGAAATGTAGCAGAAACTTAGTTACAAAGTTACAAACTGTTACAAAAAGAGTAAATTATGTAATCAAAATATAAATAAATTTAAATATATTATAAAGCGTAATTATAAAAAAAAAAAACAAAAAAAAAACAGAGGTTAATGGAATTTATAAAAACAATAAACAAATCAGTACTGTTTTTTGATAAAAACCGCGGCTGTTAAAATTTTTGATGATAGTGTGCGCTAGTCATCATCATAATATATTATGTGCGATCATCATTACTGTATGGTACAGAAAACATACTCTGCTTATTAAAATATACAGATTTAAATGGATTACATAAATAACACCAGCTGATAACAACAAGCACACGCACACGCACACACACACAACAACAGTTTGGTCAGTATGGATAGAAACACATTATACGTGATTTAGTTACTGTAACTAAATTTGTAACTGAAGAAAACTTCGTTCCCAGCCAGTTAGTCACAGCAGAATAGTGTCGTTTTATTCATCATCTGATCGTACTACTGCGTATCGCCGTGTAATGAGCTATTGTGACCAATAGCAGAGCAAGCAGCGTGATTAATACATACAGACTGTATGAGTGATAAAGATAAAAGACGTGTCACCTGTTCTTCAATTCCCCCTCATCACCGTCTGATATTAGTTATTGCGTAGTTAATCGTTTCTTTCGTTCATTTAGTTCCAAGATACTAGTTGCACAGTTACAGTCAGTTCTTTTAGTTACAATAGTTACTTCTTATTTCTGGGACACGTATAACGTAAATGTACATAACCGATTGTAATGGAACGAGCTATTTCAGAGCTGGAATTAGTTTCTAGTTACGTTCCTCATTACTTTACACATCACTAGTTATAAGACTACAAATGGTCACTAGAATCATCTATGTGTGTACGCGACAGATTCAGGAAATACTACAACGCTTAAGGATCATTTCGTTTCTAAAGGTTTACATACGTTTACTATGCGTGTAGATTTTCAATTACTACACCCCCTATAAATATGTTATTGTGATTGCTTTCTTCAGTCAAGCAGACGCACACCTCCAGAATATTACTTTTTACTAAATATGGCTGATTTCGCGCGATGGACTGCTGACACAGTACTAAATTTATGAATCATTCCACGGCACTTTAACTTTAAATCACTCATATTTATTTCGGGAAATACCCTCTACATTAAGCTGTAGCATCTTCAGACTCTTGCTGAACTTTTTATTCATTGTCTTATAATTCAAAGATTGTTTCGGAGCTGTGATGTTAATCTGGCTGTATCCAGAGGCGCCGCGAGCCGATTGCTGCTTTATCCTTTGAATTAATATGATATTTAAATCCGCTGTGTAAAGCATAAATGAATACGTTTCATTACAAAAAACAAAGATGTATAATACGTTTATCTATTTTTAATTAATAAGCGTTTTGCTTACTTTTTAATAAACCCTAGAAATATGATGATCACTCGAACATTGCTCGCCGCCTCCCTTTTATAGTTGTTAGAATTTTTGGTCCACAATAAGTCAACCAATCGATTTACCTAAATCCTTGAAAACTGAATATAATCGAAATCGTTACATCCTCTTCTGAGAACACGGTTACAATACAATTTTCGCTCATATTGTAATTGACATTTCCAAAAAAAAAAGTTCACTAGCGTTGGCTAATGTCCACAGTCATCGTCGTCTATTCTCACTCGATTTCGAGTATGAGATTATCCCCTAAATTCAGAGCAGAATTAGGGGATAGAATAGCCGCGCAATGGATAAGCACGTAAGCAGGAGCGCAACCTAGCTTCCATGCTGCCGACCAATGATAGAAAGGTACCAATGGCGAGGCGAACCAAGACGACTGGCCTTTACTTACGTTGATGCGATTGTTCGCCGGCTGAATATTTCTCTATGCGACGCTAATACAAACGACTGCAATTGGAACTGACTATAGTCGCTTGTTATCGCGCTACAGATGCAGACCAAATGTGTCTATACTGCTGTGTACGAAACTAGCGCCGCATAATTTTGTCATCGCCCGGTATCGAACCCGAGACCTCCGGATCGGAAGTCAAGCGCTCTAGCCACTAGGCCAAACGCGACAGTAGGTGCGCCCAAAAAACCACAGAAAAAAAAAAGATATAATAATAATACAACTGACTTTCATAGTTGAATCTAATTTTCATACAAAATTATCGATTAAAAACACTACATTACACATCGATATATAGATGCGTTATTTTGATCAGCTGATTAGTCTCAAAGTTATCATTATCAACAAGCATGTACATCTTCGATTGTGCATATGCGGTGTATCGGCCTTTTCCTGTTATTTCGTCGTTGTACAGTAAACGACGGTATAATTTCTCGAAAATCATCAACTTTACTGCTTATTTCATTGTATACGCTTTTTTTTTTGTTTTTTTGTTTTTTTCCTGTACGACATTATTATCACGTTCAACTATATAGTCAGTAGTGAATTCGTTAATTTTTCGTAGACATCTCTAAACTGTAGAATATTTCGTTGATAAATACACCATTATTAATCGTAAGTAACGTAAGCTTAATTCAATTTTAATTCATGCCAGTTAAATTCCGCTAATACTGGACAAGCATGTAAAATTGGTATCTAGAAACATTCGGCGAAATTAATTTTACGTTTTTAAGGGAAGTTGAAATGATCTAAAACGTCTACATGTAAACGACAAATCGATTTGAGAAAAGTGACAAATTACAATCTTGTAGAATTACTTAACGAATCTCAGTAAATTATCGATAGTGAACATACTTTACTCCAGCAACACCTGTTAATGATTCCGCGAGAGACTTTATTTATGCAGTCACTGAAAATATGGAGTAGACCAATTTTGTTATTTCTAAACGGTAACTTTTCTCGTTTTTTACTCTTTATGTGCATTTTCCAATAGTTCAATCAGTACTGACCGTCTTTTGTTTTATTGATACAGTTATTTTTATACCTTCAGGTTTTACATGTGAGTTTATTTATTTCCCGGATTGTTCGTCATAATCATATAAAATGTATAGATAATAACGCAATTTCGCCGGCCAGTCGTCCATTTCCTTCCACCGATTTATATTTCTTTGAAACTGCGTGTTAATAGCACTAAAACATCGAATAATCTTATTTAATTTTTGCTAAAATCGAGGGACTTTTTTTTTCTTTTTTTGAAATTGAAAATATTCTCCGACTTTTTAATTTTTTTTTTTTTTTACTAGTGAAGTATTCATAGTCGTAGGTTTTTAAATTTTAAATACGTTTACCGAATAACTTTTTTACGCGAATGTATTGTTTATCAAAAACAATAAATTAATAGTAGATACAATAATCGCGCGAAGAAAAATATCAAATATTACTTAATAATTCCACTTCCAATGCGAATTAATTTATCATGTATGGATAATATTAAATTTTTGTATATCTAAAAAACAATTTTTACAAACAAGTTATAAAATATATACGGAAGTTTTTCCCAAAATGCTAGAAACACTTTCTTTTTTTTTATTTTATAACAAACTAATTCATCCGCATAGCAGGGGGAAAAAGGCATTTGTACACAAAATTGTGAAAAAAAATAGAATTCAAAGATTAAAAACCAACAATTACTTTTATTCGTACGGCCATTATCATTAGATTCTTCTGACCATTGTTGTACCTAATGTAATAATACAAAAAAAAAAACAAAACAACAACCAATAACAATCGAAACAATAATTTTATTAAATACGAGGGGCATTCAATAAGTAACGTGACATGTATTTGAAAATGGCCTTCCAGGCATCCAAAAATTATGAAAAAACTACCAAAGAAACTAGAAAAAATACTTTATTTTTCGACATAATTTCTGAAAACATTAAGGCATTTATCATACCAGGTCACGAGTTCAACGATACCGACATGGTAAAATTGGACGATGCATTTAGCAAAAAATTTCGTTACTGCCTCCATGACATCGTCTGTTACGAAACGTTTCCTACGCATTTCAAATAGGGAAAATGTGAAAATCCAAAGGTGTCGCATCAGGCGAGTAGAGTGGATGAGAAAATTCGTCTCAATTTTGATTTTTAATTCATGTGTAAACAAGAAGAGACGTGTGATAAGTGTACTCCGTGTTATAGCATCCTTCTGTGTGCGACACTGCAACAGTAGGAGTCCGTGCCGGTTCCAGAAGATGGTTGCGAGAACCTTCCCACAGAGCATTCAATTTTGGCTTTTGGCGGACCTGGTTGACCTTTCATTATTCACACTTTACTCGCTTCCTTTGACTCTGAGTCACACTTATGCGTTATAGTGCTATTTGCATCGTATATTGTGCACAGTCTGCGATCAATTTTTACACCTACAACTAGAAATTTGGTGACCGCGCGTGTCTCTTAACTCGCCGGCTTGGAAACGTTCACCGACGTGTTTCACACGTGCGGACAGAAGTTCTACTGATCAGATCAGAACGCGAAAAACGGCGTTCTGTTCGTATTTTCCTCCTCTGCCTCTCACATAAATTTCACGCAGTTTCACTGAAGCCGTGTCAAGTTACTTTTTGAACGTCCCTCATACTAATATCACCATTATTACGCGGAGTGTCTAATTCCGAAACACGTCGGTAAATATTATGTCTAATGAAATTTTTGCTCAGTTTATTGCTGGTTCTTTTTGTACTGTCAAAATAGCTTTGCTATGTTTTTGGGGTCGACGCACTATTTAAAAATCGCACAGATGCTTTTATCGCGACATATGACGGTTCGGTAACCATTCGACGACGTGCACACTAGCGCAAATACGGAAAATTTTCGCTTATACAGCTGGTATCTGGTAAAAATCTGAGTAACAATTACGAATGTGGAACAAAAAAGAACTGTACAAAAGCATTACGAATAGGACTGAACCAGAGAACAATAGAAATGTATTTTTTCAAATTATTTCCATACTAGTTACATGTTAATTATATTAAATGTACGTCGATATTGATCTCTGCCTATTGGTTTATTTCCGTGTTTACAGCGTTTCATTCTTCTTCGTCAAAGTTTTTACACGCACACATACACACACACACTTTTTCATTGATTCCCATTTGCACTCACACAGCATAACTTATCAGACACTATACGCACCTCGGTGAAATACCACCTATCTTATTCGTTTTCATTTTTACGCGTAACGATGAAATTAGTGTTAGGCCCCCCTCTTCCCATTTTCATATGCTACATTACAGAAATTGATAATGTACATAATTAAACATTCTGGATCATCTTCGCTCAGAAATATTCCTTTTAATTGATTTAAGGAACAGTAATAAATGCAAACTGTTGATAACATTAGCGATAATAGTGGTAATAAGAGTTATAATAGTCAAAAAAAATAATTAAATATTAATATTTGTCAGCCTGAGAGAGAAATAACTGATTTTTATCCAATTAAAACTGAGCGTGTGTCTTTGACGCATATCGTTCAGTCCAACTACATGTCGACACGTTTTATTCATAAACGTGTAAGGCGTCCTAACTGGAAATTTGATAACACGGAAATACTATACAAGTAGACTCGGTACAGTACCGTGGAATATATATTGGTAAGAGTTTAATGTGACGTGGTCATGTGAAATACACAAGAAAATCTATAACAACGCGGGCCAGGCAACTATGGTCGTTGCTATAGGACGGAAATCATTCGTGAACCTGGCTGTAAATCGAAATGTATATATGTGTATATAGTTATTAGTTAGTCAATGTAACCTTCTCAGAGAATACAGCAGCAGCGATCCAGGATTCTACGCACGATGGCAACAGCGCGCTTTATTTCGTACAAATGATATATTGCATACAGACTTCGATATCATAGACGTGAAAGAGATTTATGCCGAGCAATACAAAAGAGATTCTTCGAGAAACTCTTCAGCTTAGCTCGAATCCACTTATACATAAAATGTTCATTGTTGATCTTCCTGCCAGATCTAGCAGGCGACTGAAAATAAAAAAGTGGTATTGGGACGCACACGAACCCGGGGGGTTTTCTGGAGTATTTATTATTCTCTCTCAACCACTTAACTGACCTTTTAATTATACTTGAAACCTTAAAAAACACAAATGATAGCCCCATATTTTAATGGTAGCATTTGTGAAATACTCCAAATTCTAAGGATCAAATTAATTCAATTGCTGAGTCACATAGAGTCAGCTGTCTACTAGATCAAGAATTAACAGCGCGTATCCATTACTAGAAGTTCAACCTCAGCAGAGTGATAAATGTATTATTATTTATTTTCTTTTATATAACCAAGCACACCGTTCATATATTTCTTTTACATGTAATGGCTGATTAGTGGAAAAAATGTGTGGAAGTTTTTTCAGTTAGTATAAAAAATCCGTACAAGCTTTTGTTTCTAATTTGATAATAATAATAATAATAATAATAATAATAATAATAATAATAATAACAATAATGATAATCGTACTAATATTTGTACATATAAATATGTACGTTTCTAAATTCAGAGCCTAGTGACATCCCTGGACATAAATTAACATTGACCATTTTAATTTATTAAATGTCGAAAATTTATTGATGCGTGAAAAACTGTAATTATTTTAAAAAATAAAATTCATAAAATAATTTAAAGAATTATAAAGGAGAAGTAATTATCATTTATTGACTAATTTATTAATTTCAAGTGATTTTTAATTCTTCGTAATCTCTTTTACGAAAAATAATACTCACTCATCCATAAAGAAGCATCGCTGATAGCAGCAATAACCAATAGCATTCGAATTAAAATTCGGATTTACATTAGCAGCGCCGAACCGAATAAATTATTTTCATCCTGATTAAATTTTCCAGCTGACGAATAATATTTTACTTTTACTATGTAACGAACTACACTGGAGTATTAATATTTCTCTCTTTTTTTTTTTTTTTTTCATAAGAAATTCATGTAATTTGGAATTTATACATTCCTTCGGAAAATTAATTTTAATTTTTTATTTTTTTCTCAATGTATAATATAGTATCAATTTTATATTTTTGCATAATTTAAATTTATCGATTTTTTCTTGTTTAGACTTTAATTCATCTCGCGAGTTTCCAAATTTTACGCTAATTCAAATACCATAATTTATTATGTAGGCTGAAAAGGAATTTCTTGTAAGCAATTACTTTTTGCCGAGGTTTATTTAGCTTTATTTAATTATTTCATTTTACGTTTCTTATCTCTAAAAATTTCTTTTTAATTTTAACCATTTACTCCTCACCGATCAGCCTGCACCGATGGGTACAGAGAGAGGCAGCAATGCGATGACAAACTTATGGAACATGAACAACAAAATGACCGAATGTGACCTAACCTATCAATCAAAGTGTAGTTTCAGATATAGAGAAGCTAATCTGACTACAAAATAACGCCATTCGCCTATACAAGATTCACTTCCCAGCGAATCCTAAATATTTTACACAGCTTAACCAGATTTCAAGAAAATCAACATACTCGCCTCCTAATTGAACTGCACATCAACACATCAAGGTAAAGAGAAGCAGAGTTCCAACTCTAATACCGCAACGATTCTAACAGTTGCAAACCGCATCACACAATCATAGCACTCGTTAAATTAAATTCAGCGGCAAAAATCATGATCGCTCAAGAAACTGGAAAAGCCAACTGCTCGATAGTAACCAATATAATTTCGTCATGAACTTCGCAGAATACCAAAATTTTGTGAAAAATGTAGCCTTCCACATAGATTATGTAAACTTTGCGTGTGACTGCAGAACCGATAAGGAAAGTTTAATCCACACGATGTCAATAATTAAGCCATATTTGAACGGAGCGAGTATAAAGAGAAGATGTTCTCGTACTACATATAGCGACATAAGCGAGCCAGGCCGTGCCCAGAATTGGAGGAGGGAGGGGTCGAAAATTTTCTTCGCACACTTACTTTATAAATAACAATACATTTTTCACTAATATCCCTATACTATTAATAATTTCCATAATTTTGATTTATACATTAATAATTTACATGAATGAATTACCCCCCGTATATGAACATTAATAAAAATTACACATATGTTATTGATTATGCTCGTAATAAAACGTTTTTCCTTAAGATATTAATGAAGTGCCTGAAAATATGGAGCATATTTTTTCTTTTTTTTTTTTTTTTAATGAAAGAACATCTTAAAAATCATCAATATTTATTTCAAATTTTTGATTTTTTTCCCAGATTTCGTGTATTTATAATAACTATTTCAATTCTAATAGGGGAGATCCCCTTCCCGAGGACACGACCCTGAAGCGAGGTAAATCCGTCAAACACAAATTGAAAAATAGCGACGTAAAGCATACATATGTTAATTATCTGTATACTGGTAATACTCTTGGAAATTAAAATCAGTGTATCACTGAATTAAATTTATTCCAAAATAGGACTAGTATGTAACGTAGACAAAACGTGCTGCGAATGAAACGTAACGAGGTCGAAACGTTGAGCAAAACCAGAGAGTTGCAATAAAGAGAACGAATTACATAAAAGAAATTTTCGACGTAGATTTGATAATACTGATGCGAAGCGAGGTTTCGAATAATGTGATAATAAGAATGAATTATATCTTAAAGAGAAATCGGAAAAATGATACAAGGATACCACTGAAAAATATAAGTCGTTCAGGGCTGAGTGTAAATTCGCTGCGAGTATTATAAGAACATAAAAGATTCAAAAGGAGCCGATATAATAGCTGATGCAGCTTCTGTAAAACAATAAAGGGTGTATAATAGCGACAGGGGAAATGTAACTGGTGTTGAAAAAAAAGTTCAAATGAGTACAGCTCTAACAACTCATTTAACATGAGTATAGTACAAGCGCATTTCGCATAGTGACAATCCAGAATTAAAAAATCAAATATACGAAAGATGATATAATACTATCGCAAATGAGTATATACCAAGAAATTAATTAACATCTTGATAATGACGTAGTTCGTCGAAACTAGTCGATGTTTTTGAATGTTTTTTAATATTTATAATATATTTTGTGTATCTTTTGAATGATAATTTTATTATTTACGTTCGGCATAATATTTTGAATCGATTACTTTTTTAAATACACACACACACACACACACACATATATATATATATATGCATTTGGTACTGATGCGCCTCCGAATGCTGCATTATTGAGTAGAAACTGCCTCCGATTTCAGAGGCAAAAACGTTTCCTATGCAAAATTTTGCCAGATGACTTAAAAGACCATGAATCGCTTTTTAGCCAAACGTTACGCGGAATCAAAAATGACCTACAAAGATGCACTTGAGTTCAAAGAAATTCCACCAGACTCCTCTGCTATAGAATAATTATTTCGCCCCTATTTAAAAGACCTTTAATTGTTATGATACATGAACAGCTCCCTTCCGTCTCATTTTATTGGCAACGACGTCGGCGGCAGTGACAACCGGAATTCATATATGATGCGTATAATTTCATCAGCTGTTTTTAAGTAAACGTAACTGATATATAAGTAATATTCAGAGTCAAAAAAGATATAAATGTATATCGATTGCATGCAGATATATGTACCTTTTTATTTAGCTTATCTTTTCCTTGTTTGCGGACATAACGTACTTAAATAGTATTACGATAAAAAACGTTATTTAAAAATTGCACTAAAATTAATTATTATTAACGAAGTAAGTAAGGACGTGAAATAAAGCATCAGTTATATCAAATCCTTTAATAATACACCTTGAAATGGGGTTGCCAAGTTTTTTAGAATACAATATGATTAATCTTATATGATTTTAAAAATTTATAGTTCCGTTCATACATCAGTAGTCAATAAATACCGGACCTGGCGGGTCTGACGTCATAACCCCAGAACTGTGTGCAGAGGGCAAAAAGTAACCCAATTTCTTGCACGGGCGCCGAAAATTCACCCAAGTTTCCCCAATTTTCCCCAAATTTCCTGCAATTTTTCGCAATTTTCCTCAATTTTCTACAAATTTCCCCCAATTTTCACTGTACAGGTTCCGCGCATTTCCGATAGTTCGAACCAATTAAAAACTAACCCAAGTATATTATTTAATACCTGAAACTAACCCAAGTCCCCGTCCACCCCTCCTGTCTACAGCGTTACCGCGATCTTTTTAATTAATTCAAAGTCTAAGTATATGTAACATAAAATTAGCCTAAGTATTTATTTTTAATGTGTAGAGAGTAGAAAGTAACCAATTATAAATTAACACAAGTATATTATTTAATGTCCGAAACTAACCCAAGTCCCCACTCACCCCTCCCGCCCACAGAGTTACCGCGATCTTTTTAATTAATTCAAAGTCTAAGTATATGTAATATAAAATTAACCCAAGTATATTATTTAAAGCCCGAAACTAACCCAAGTCCCCACTCGTCCCTCCTGCCCACTGCGCTACCGCGATTTTTCAAAATTCAAGGCCTAAGTATGAAAATTCCAAATTTAACCCAAGTATACTATTTAAAGCCCCGAATCTAACATATGTCTCCACTCGCCCCTCCCACGATCCCACGCATATATTCAACAAAGCGTTAGCCGCCGCAAAAGCATACGTACCGTTCCCGCGCATGCATCGTCCGTTCCCGATACCGCGATCTTTTTTTTTAAAAATATTTCGAAGTCTAAGTATAAAAATTCCAAAATTAGCCTAAGTATATTTTTTAATTTTCGCGATTCCCCGTTTGTACAGGTAAATGTGGAAACATACACGCCGTTCCCGCGCATGTATCCATCATAACGTTAACCACAGTGAAAGTGCACTCCCATTCCCACGCATCGCGCCTTCTACTATCATGTGTATGTATTATACATGCCTTTGCGTGTAATATATGTAGCATACTTTTTAATTTTAATTTTTCAAGGTTGGGAGAGGTAAAATTTTGCCGGAGTGATAAAAACGTCTGAATCTCAACACTTAGAACCCAAATTTTAAAGGAATTTTCCGAGACGCGCTCCGTTCCGGCATTTTTTTTTTTAAATTTTATTTTTAAAGAAAATATTTGAACGTTTCATCAGTCGAATGAGAGCGGGTGAGTGTGCTGCTACGAGATGTATTATGTAAACGCGACCGCGGCTGAAATGGAAATATTTAAATGTTCCAGCAACTAGTTGAAACTGTCACGAGGTGCAGGAGGTGAATTCCAGTCGTTCGTTCGAAATTAACTAGTCGATCATCTATGCGCACTCTCACACGCCACCGATAGAAACCTGTTCGCGATCGCTACACGTTCACACACACGCACATACACACCGGCATTTGATATATATTTTTTCTACATATTTTTTCGTCTTTTTCCGCTTCCGATCTTATTTGTAATTCGTTGATTCTTTTTTTTATTTTTCCGTATTCTCCGTTCATTGCAAAAGCACACCATCAATTCATGCACATCTATCAAGCATTATGTTAGCCTCTACAAAGGTATGTACACTGTAATTTTCCATACACGCTCCTGTCGCCACCGAAATAAACGCCGCGATAACACTCCCACACACACATACACGCCACCACTTCGTATATATTTTACTTTCGAGTCAAAATATTATAGAATTAGCCTAAGTATATTTTTCTTTTACGCTTCTGTTTATTTCTTCCGAACCTTCATAATTTTTATATTTTTTTTTCTCCGATTCTAAAAATAAATCTGTCAATGTATTAGCCACTTTCTCCCTCGCACAGATTATTCCCTCACATTCATCTGCTACCGGTAGTTCTCATTTCATTCTTATTAATTTTTTTCAAGTCTAATATTATAGAATCAGCCTAATTATATTTTTTTCGCTTCCAATCATTTCCTCCGACCGTTGATAATGTTTTTATTGTATTTTTTTCTCAGGTTCTAAAAATAAATCCATTGATATCTTCACTAGTATGATTGCGCACACATCTTCTGCCGATATTTCTCATATTGTTCATAATAATTTTTCATGTCTATGTATTATGGAATTAGTCTAAAATATATTTTTTCCCCTCTAAAGACTTTTTCCAGACGTAAGTATTCAAAAATTAATTCGAGTATATTTTTATTTAACGCGGTGTCATAATTTCCCTCTCCCCTATCCACCCTACACAAATTTCAATTCTTTCTTATTATTTTTCATGAGCACATCCCACTGAAACTATAGTAAAACCGCACCATACATTCCCACACATGCATATGCTACCACTGATTTTCCCTGTACTCATAATAATTTTTTCTGAGTCTACTAGCTTAAAATTATTTTATTTTTCAAATACTTTTCCAGATCTTTTCATGATATATTTTATTTATTTTTAAGACTCCATCAAACCCTCAACCGACACTTCTCACGCATGTTCTCCATTATACATTAGTAGTGAATAAATGGCGACTCTGGCGGGTCTGACGTCACAACCCCAATTCCTGTCCCGGAGGCGAAAAGTCACCTAAGTATTTTATTCGGGAGGCAAAAATTCACCCAATTTTTTATTCCGACGCCGAAAATTCACCCAAGTTTCCCCCAATTTCCCCCAATTTCCCCCAATTTTTCTCAAATTTTTCCAATTTTTTTGCAAATTTCCTCCAAATTTCACCCTACAGGTCCCGCTCGTTTCCGATAAACCGAACCGATTATAAATTAACCCAAGTATAATGTTTAAAGCCCGAAACTAACCCAAGTCCCCACTCTTCCCTCCCGCCCACAGCGATACCGCGATTTTTCAAAATTCTACGTGTAAGTATAAAAATTCCGAAATTAACCCAAGTGTAATGTTTAAAGCCCGAAACTAACCAAACCACCGCTCGCCCTCCTGGGATATCTCTAAAGCGCACGCGCCGTTCCCCCGCATTTCCGATAATTCGATGCGTTTAAAAATTAACCTCAATATAATATTTAAAGCAGGAAAATAACCTAAGCCCCGCTCGCCCTCCTAGCATACTTAGAAGGTGCACGCGCCGTTCCCGCACACTTGTCGATCGTTCGCGATACCGCGATTTTTCAAAATTCTACGTGTAAGTATAAAAATTCCGAATTTAACCAAAGTGTAATATTTAAAGCCAGAAACTAACCTAAACCCCCCTTCTTCCTCTTTTTCCATTTGTACATATTTTTTATTTTTCAGGGCGTAAGTATTATAAAATTAGCCTAAGATTTTTTTTGATTTTTTTATTTCTACACACTCGCTTCAACCATCACTATATATGACGTTGCATGCAAACACTTTCAAAACCATTGAAACAGGATCTTAATATTCTTATAATTTCTATTCCAGTCGATACATTATTACGGAACCACGCCCTACATGTACACACTAACATAAACACACTTATACCCATATCCTTGACTACTTTGTTCGTATACACATATGTAACCGACTTTCTCCGATAGAACGACATTTTTCTGACGCAACATTTCCACTGCCACACCCGATTCAAAGGTAGTTAATGAGGTAGATCATTGAACGGATTCATTCGATCGTTCACTATTAATTTCTCGTCAAACGCATACACGTTCTCTAAGCAGTGTTCATCACGAGTTTTTAAGATTTTAATAACTTTTTTAATTTTTTTCGTTTTCATAAAAATTATTTCATTACAATCATCATGAATACCGATACTGTTACCGCGAACAATTCGAAACCAGAAAATACCGCAGAATTTATTCAACATTTTTTCGAATATGATAATGACGATGTTGCGCTGAGCGGTTTTCCAGATACACATATGCCACCACCGCCACCACCACCATCAATATCGCAAAATCCAACAAATTCACAAGAGGCAGATAATTCATCACAGACTCAGTTCGCACAATATTTACATTCACCACCGTTAACGCAAATTCCGCTACCACCTCCATCTGAAGATATCAGTCCGTCAAAGGTTGAACTTCCGAAAGAAATAATCAATCGACGCGCTGTAATCTACGTAAAAGATCTGAACGACGCTGAGAATAAAAATAGTTTTCTGTTTGCCGTTTTGGCAAAGTTTACGAAAAATCCGTTTTCGATGTGGCAGTATAATTTATTACAGAATGTGTACGATTTCAACTTCATACGATTACCGGTACGTTCATTAGCAGATATTGAAACCTTCGAACGAACGAATAGTGTATCTATTAACTTATACAAATTAATAGAAACCGATGGTGCCGATGCTGAAACGTGCAAGTATAAAATTAAAGTCGTTTATGCATTCCGAAAAAACCATAGTATTTTAAATCATCGTAATCATACAAATATGTTGTACTGGGGTTCGAATGGTAATTTCCAGTTTGCATGGATTAAAAAATTTAGTCAACTCATACGAATTCAATCGCCGAATGCTAAATTCTCATGCTGGGGATGTCTGGATTCAATGAAAGACGAATTCGAACATAACAACAATCATCGTTGCGACGCGATCAGTTGGCGTAACATGCATTTTATGTAAACTATTAAAAAAATAAAGAAGTACATTTTTTTCTTTTTCACATATTTTTTTATTTTTCAAAAAACTTTTACAATGTTTTCTTTCGAAATATATAACGCATGTAAACTTTATTACAATATAATATATAATAATAAATAGTTTCATATATTTACATTTCTTATTTCATAAACTTAAAATTATTTTAAAATTTTCGATTTTACTATAGTTGATAATATATTCCCAACTCCAGTCTGTATTAAAGCCTCTTGATCCTTACGTTGAATAGTTGAGTTAATATCATGCAACTGTTCAGTTAAATTATCAGTTTTTACAGCTAATTGAACCGTATCTACGGCACGATGTACTTTTTCCCTTTTAATTTCTTCACGAACTTTATCAATCATCTCCATAAAATGCTTTTCAATTTCTTCACGTTGTTTATCAATTATTTCCTTAAAACGTTTTTCTATTTCTTCTTTTTGTTTATCCATTATTTCCTTAGTAATATATTTATCCAACAATACGGTTACTTTCCCATTTAACTCATTTATTAAACCTCCAAATATTTGAATTGTACTTTTCACATCATTTTCATGTTTTGAAACTCGCGTAGATAACGATGAAGAATCACTCGAAACCGTATTTAATTTATCCATTAGTTTTTTAATTTGTTCTTCATACATTGAAAACTTAAATATTGTATCATCCTTAAATTTTAACACATCTTCACTCAACATATCAATACTGATCTTATGAATCCCGATTTTCGAAATATTATCGCTAATTTTATCATCTAAATCTTTATGCAAAAACATAATTCGAGCGTGTAATGCAACATTTTGTTCCATAACAAACGAATTCAATTGCTCAACTTTTTTGTGTATTTCATGTATTTCCGCAGCTGTGAGAGTTTTTATCTGTTTGTAAGATACAACTTCAGACTCTGAAGGTTCTCGATAGATCGTACTAACGTTTAATAATCGTTTTCCTTTAAAGTTATAATTTCCGCTAGAATCTAATTCAATCGTTGTTGGTGCTCCAGAACCACCTTCTGGCATATATTTACCACTCTTATGAAGTGGCATTATGTAGTCTGCTAAATATTTACTAAAACTTTATTATCGATCCAGGAATTTTCCGAACTCGGGAATCCTAACCACTTAACTAATGATTTTCCACCTCGTCGTTGAATAACACGTTCAATTAAATATACGTCAGGATAGGATGTTTTTTGTAATTCTTCAGCATAAAAAGTACCAACTAACAATTTACCAGTTCTATCTTTTAACGTATATGTCGTAGGGAAAGTAGAATTCACCGTATTTATAGTAAATAATTCACCGGTCCAGTTAGGAGTATAACCTTTCTCCAGTAATGTTTTAACTTTACTAATACGAACTATATCACCAACTTTAAATTTTTTCGATCCGCTCGGGGTAGAGAAGCGATCGGTTGCTTTACTACATTCCTTCGCTATATTTTCAGCAACTTGTCTTTCAACGTTCTTATTTACATCGGTAGGTGCAAATTTTATCGTACGATGTATTTTTGTATTATATTTTCGGGTAAGTTCTGGCAAAACTTGTAACCAGCGTTTATTACGATTAGCGGTAAATTCTTTCCATATCCAATTCTTTATTGTTCGATTAAAACGTTCTACAATACTCGCTTTAAGCGGCGAATGAGTACTATATAAATTAATATTATATCGATTTAAAACAGCTCGTACTTGCGGATTATAAAATTCAGTACCCTGATCTGTTTGCAAATGTTTAGGAGGTTCAATACCTCTTTCAGTTAAAATTTTTTCAAATGCTTTAGCAATTATTGGACCGCTTTTTTTCTTTATAGGTATGGTCCATGCAAATTTAGAAAATGTATTTATTACGGCTAATATAAATTTATTCCCTTGATTGAATCGTGTGTATTGTGTCATATCAATCAAGTCAGCTTGCCATAAATCGTTCAATCCGAAAATCTGTACACATCGTGTCTGATAACGTTTTCGCGCAGGTTTATGAAGTTCATCAGCTATACCACGTTGTAATGATTTCAATGCAGATGTTTGTTTTGTAGACATATTTTTTTTAAAATCAGTACGGTAGTTGAATGTATCCTTCTTCAGCTAACTCTTCCTCGATCGCTAAAATTTCGTTGTCTACACCAGTATTACCACTTTGCTTAGATGCGTGTAGTAATTGCAATCGTTCAACTAATTCATTCGGATCATTCCAGTATTCGATACGTTGATTTCCGAGACTTACTCTAGCATTGACATTATTATATATACGTTTCCTCTTTACATTCAAATGATTTTTGTAATAGCCTTCTCCACGGTGCTGACTAGCTCGAAACATTGGTCGAATTATATTCTTATATTTCGTAGTGGGAAGACCTTTCAATTTACCATCGGAACGTAAATGAGCTCCCGTAAATTCCAGTAATTGTTTATATATTTCCAAATCATCGCTAGTATATTCATTCTTATCTACATTCGTCTCCAATAATAAATGCATTAGACCCTCAGTGTACGGGAATTTCATACGACTATTCCCTTTTCCTAAATATATTTCTCCGCGATTTTTATTCCATGAAATTGTTGTTGTACCCAACATATACTCATCGGTAGCAGGATTATACTTTATTCCGTAAAATAAATCTCTAGGCATAGGATCATCTCCGTCAATACGAAAAGAACCCATTTCACTTAGATTAAATGAATCATATTTTATTTCTTCATCTACATCAGTAATTCTATCTTTCCTGGGAGTACTATGCATCAATTTTTGTTTTACAACTGGAGAATCAGTTATTGTATCGACATCCTTTATCTTTCTTTTCGGTTTTTGTAATGCTTCACGAATCTCCGACAATGGTTTTGTAATCGGTTCAAGCACTGCGGCTGAAGTATTTGTAATAGATTTACTCTCTGACTTTAATGAATTATATTTATTCATTATATCAGCACGTATTTTTTCCAATTCCGTTTTAAGTTGTAATTCATCTTCGATATTTCTTTTAACGCTATTCTTCGCCATCTTTTTCATCTTCAATCACTATAAACTCATCGAAACCACGACGAAACCGTCCTTTATATAGTTCACTCTCCTTATCAATCACCAAGAAACCGTGTTTATTCTTCCAACATGTTTTACAAATTTTTTTAAAAGTTTTAAACGGACACATACCATTAACATGTTCATCGTATATGTGACGTATATTTATATCATCTTGAGCAAATACAAGTATGAAATTAGCATTATCTCGTATCATATGTTTAGGAATCATTACATACGTTTGACACAAGTAGAAACAATCTACGTTTTTATGTCGACCCATCGAAAAATATTGTTGCACAACAGGTTGAACTCTGCACGTCGGTATATCATCAAATATAAATATCGAATTTGGATTAATCGTATCAGGTGTTATTAAATTTAGATCATCGGAAAATGTTTGATAACCAATGTTAGGCGTAGACTTGTATATCGCATCTAACAATTTATATTTCGGTTGATATAAAGAAGTACTGTAAATGTAGACATTTTCATAACGCAATCCATTCGAATGTGTTAATAATGTGAATAATGAATTTGTTTTTCCACACCCGCTCGGACCGATAATTAAACATCTTATATTATTCGGAAACAATGAACCGTGTTTATTACGCACTGATGTGTCACTAGGTTCTACCAATGACAACGCATTATTTATAGGCAATATAGTTGACTGCTTTTCAATTTTCATTATAACTTATTTATTCACGTAATAAACAACAACTAAAAGGTATAAATACACGTTTATACACATGTAAACCTCGAAAAAATTTAGTGAAAAAAAGTATATATATAGAAAAATAATTTTGAAATGGCGAGAAAACAAAGAAAACAGCGAAACGTTAAAGCGTTAAAAAAGAGTAAAAAGTGTGGTCGCGGTATCGGTACTGTATTAAATAGAGTTATAGATAAGCTTCCGTTGCAATTACATTATCCGGGCTATAATTATTTAGGACCCGGTACAAAGTTAGATCGTCAACTAAGTCGCGGTATAACCGGTATAAACCCACTGGATGAGGCTGCTAAAGAACACGATATAGCATATAGTAAATATTCGGATAATAAAAATCGCGCTGAAGCGGATAAAATATTAGAAAATAAAGCTTGGGAACGTGTTAAAGCATCGGATAGCAGTTTCGGTGAGAAAGCGGCTGCTTGGATAACAACAAACGCTATGAAAGTAAAACGTAAATTAGGCGGTAGATATCGTCGTCGCGGTAAAAAACAAGCGGGGAAACGAAGAACCAAATCAAAATCCTCAAAAGGAAAAAATGTATATTTCAGAGACGTGTTAAATGTGGCGCGGAAGGCTGTTCGTAAAGAAAAACCCCTCCGAGGACGAATGAAAAGAGCGATTAAAGCAGTTAAAAAATTAAACCCTACAGTAGCTGATAGTGAAAATGTTCGAATTATTCCAATTAACAAAACTGGAGGAGCTCTCCCCCTTATACCGTTATTAGCTGGTATTGCTACATTAGGAGGAATTTCATCATCTGTATCATCAATAGCAAAAGCGGTGAAAGATGTAAATGAGGCTAGAAAAAGTTTTAAATCAGGAAAGGGTCTACAAATTGATAAAAAGATCGGGAAAGGTCTTTATTTACGACCATACAGAAACGGTCTTGGTTTATATTTGGCTCCATATAGTGGCAATGCGGGACGTAATCAGTTTTTTCGAGGTTAATTCTAAGTAACAGAGCATTAACAAATTTCGATATTTTATTTTACGCGAAAAAATTAAGAGTTCCAAATTTTAGAGGAGTTTACGATCGCGATGGATTGCCTACCAAACCTAAGAAAAATGAGTGTGCGATTGTTAATATGGATTCGCAAAAAGGTCCAGGAACTCATTGGACCGCCTACAGAAAATACGGTAGCCGTACAGAATATTTCGATAGTTATGGAAATTTATCTCCCTCCGCAGAGTTAGTTAAATATTTACATAAATACGATCCAAAGATTGAAATTCTATACAACAGACGTGTGTATCAACGTTATAATTCGGTTAATTGCGGAGAACTATGTTTGCGATTTCTAACAAATACGTTACCTGCCCCATTTGGAGTTCAATGATGTTTTCATTAGTATATAAGCACGTGCGATTGTAATTTTTTTCGATTATTTTAGATATTAGTTTTAATTTCGAATACAATATTTTTTAAAAATATTTCGTGTTATTATTATTTTTTGTTTATTTCAATTTGTGTAAAAACCGATACGGTCATGTCATACTTATTTCAATTAAGCGGTAAAAAAGGTAATTTGACCAGTAACGTGTATCCACCACTATTATTATCGAATAATCGTCAGTGGAGTATCGGATTAGTATCGTTAACAACATACCATTCTATACATAATATCACGTCGGAATGCAATACATTGTATTATTACGATTCTGCATTGGCAGTTGAAAGAAACGAATCCCCGAAATCTATTACATTACCTAGTGGATGTTGCGAAGTGGAAGATATTGAAGAATACTTACGAGAGCATTTAGATGATGGTATTATTATAAAAGGTGATGAAAGAACGTTAAAGTGTGTTATACAGAGTAAATATTACATACAATTTACCGGACCGCGGAGTATTGGTCCACTATTAGGGTTTGATGGTATGACAAATGTTTTACCCCCACAAATGAATCATACAAGTCATAACACTGTACAGATTACACCGATAAATATATTAAATGTTTATTGTAATATAGCAACAGGTGGATATACAAATGGAGCATCATCTCATCTCATTTATAGTTTTCCTTTAAATATAGCACCTGGATATAAAATTTCTGAAAATCCAAAAACGATCATTTATTTACCCGTAAGTACAGACTACATATCGGAGTTAAATGTATATATAAAGGATCAAAACGGGAATATCGTTGATTTTGCTAGTGAAGATTTAATTATAAATTTACATCTAACTAGTTCTTCGTCTTAATAAAAATATATTAATATCAATTTTAAAATGCCGCTCATATACACTAATAGAAGTATATATAAACGTGTTCAAACGCCGTTTCGAGCTGAAAAAAAATATATAAATAGAGGAAAAAAGAAGAAATTGTTGAGTAGAAAAAGTATTAGTGTACTAAAGTCGTTGGGTTATAACGTGTTGATTAAGTAAGAAAAAATATTAGTTTGATATAGTTTGCAATGGAACATATATTACAAATTGATTCTGCAAATGCAGTTATTGACGAAACAATAGCGGCTTACGAAATACATACACATAAACCATACGCAAGTTCAAGATTTGGTGCTGGTGATGAAATACGTATACCTGTTCAGCAAAAAGATGTTATTACTTTACCATCAGAAAGTTACTTACTTCTACAAGGCACAGTTTCACCGTCAGTAGATTTTTCAATGAATGGACCTTTATTTCTATTCACAGAGCTACGCTACGAAATTAATGGAACTATTATAGAATGTGTACGGCAACCTGGAATTACAACTCTTGCACGTAGATTATTATGTTCGGAGAATATCAAATCAGATTACAACTACAGTACATGCGCTCTAAATACAGAAGAATTGAAAGTATTTACACGAGAAATTACTGATACATCAAGTCCCTCAACATCATTAGGTGCCGGAGCTAAATTATTGTTGGAATTTCAGTTTATTATTCCTTTACGCTACATATTCAGTTTTGCAGAAGATTATAGACGTGCAATCGTACATGCAACACAAGAAATTATTCTCATCCGTGCAAACAATGATAAAAATGGATTTACTGCAACAGCTGATAAGACAATTAATGTAACATTTCAAACCATTGCCTGGCAACTACCTTTTGTTAAACTGAGTGATCGAGCAAAAATATCTTTACTTAATCGAATAAAGAAAATAAAACAAGCACCTATACAATTTAGAGCGTGGTCTCTTTCACATCAACCATCTTTACCCACCATTTCCGAGCATAGCTGGGTAATCAAATCAACTTCCACTGTAGAACGTCCTCGCTTCATCATTATTGGATTCCAGACGAATAAACAAAATGATTTAACCAAGGATGCCTCTACATTTGATCATATTAATGTAACTGAGATTTGTGCGTACATAAATTCAACAAGGTATCCTTATGAAGTGATGAATTTAGATTTTGAACGGAAAAGATTTGGTAATCTGTACTTGTTATATGCGAATTTTCAAACAATGTATTATGGAAAGGACCCACCACATCCTGCAGTTAGTGTAGATTCATTTCTCAGTAAATATCCGCTTTTTATTATACCGTGTAATTTTCAAAATGAACTCTTAAATGACGGTAGTCCGTTACAGATTAGAGTGGATTTTAAGACTCGTGATAACGTACCTGCAAACACTTCATGCTACGCGCTTATAATACATGATAAAACAACCGGTTATAACGTGCTCGAATTGTAAATAGAAAAATTATAAAAGAATGCTGTTCGATATTTTGCTTTTAGTATTATGTTGAATGTGTTTCAGTAATGTTCTTTAAAGTTGTAAGTTAAATTTTTGTTTTTACACGATTGTATTTATTTTTAATTAATAAAGTTTTTATTTCGTTAAGTTTTCTCTTTCTGTTTTCCACTGCAGTAAGTAGTATGCATGAAGTAATAATTGATTTCCAGTGTTTTAAAAATAATGATAACGCATACATTATTAAAGAGCTTGTGATATTAGCTTTAAATGGAGAAATAAAATTTCATCGAGTTTACAAACCACCGATTGATTGGAATATATTAACCAGTAGTAAAAGACGTACAAATTTATGGCTCACACGAAATTATCATTCAATCCCATGGAACGCTGGAGATTCCAATTATAGAAATATATCTATAGATTTGGAAAATGTTTTAATTAGTTTACAACCTTTAAAAATTTATGTTAAAGGAGATTCCAAAATTGAAACTATATGGGAAAAACTAATGATAACGTCGCTTACGGATTATAAAATAATTAACTTAGAAACACGTTACAGTATGCCGAATTTGAGAAATTTAAATAATAAGTACAATGCTATAGCGAGTACTGTAAAATGTGACGCACACACTGATGGACGACTTAATGTATGCTCATTAAAAAACGCATTTATAATGATGAAATGGTATGATATGAATGTTAGACCTAAACAACAAGCGATACAGAAGGCTGCTGCAGAAACATTAGTTTCCTTGTGCCCAGATAAAATTTGTGATTTTTATGATAAATTACCTGAATCATTAAGGAAAAACGAAGATATTAAAAAATGTTTGCCGTGTTTTAAGCATCATAGATTTGATATACCAGATTCATTACCACTCAGTGCAGCTCATCCTACCTTAATTAAAGATTGTAAACAGTGTAGACGTAAAAATGTAACAGATTTTTTGCGAGATATGTGCCCGGAAACTTTAGAAAAAGATTTTAATAATGGAGATCAAATAATTTTAGAAGAAAATATAGTTTACGATTGTGATGATTCTGAATCTACAACAATTCCAATTTCAGCTCATAAATTATATTTATCTTTTTAATTGTAATTTTTTCATATTTTAGTTGTAAATTTTTGTTTTTTAAAACTTTTTACTTATATTTTTTTCGTATTTGAGTTGTAAATTTTTGAATAAATGTATATATAATTTTCAAAATGAGTATTTTTTTCTTTTTCTTCTTCCGCGCTAACATACATAGTTTATATTTAATGTTGAAATGGAACACAAATTATTATACTTATAAATAATATTAGTAAATTGTATGAATGAAAATATAACACGTTACATGCTAATAACTTAAAATAACTCGTTTAAGACATAGAGAAAGTTTATCGCTTGGAGATATTCTAAATGAGGAATAAACCTTGTCTAATTAGCGTAATGTGTTCAAAATAGTAACAAATTATTGACATGTTGAAAATCTAATGAGTTTTAAATGATTCGTTCGACATATTTATATTCCTCGAAAAAGGGGAAATCGCTAACAACGGTTGTTAAATAATGAGTATATGATGGTGACTTGTTTTAATTTTTGCTTCAAAGTTAAAGTCTATATAACTAACAGCATTAAACCGTTTTCAATCAGTTTAAGTTTTACTCAAAACATTACATTAAGTTACTGTGTTTGATACGATTGTTTGTGTTGTCTTTAAGTCACAAAATGTCTGCTAATTTTTATACATTGAACGTAACTCATGGTTTTTTCTTGGACGTTGAACGATTTACGTTACAAAATGAACATTATGAAGTTACCGAATTAGCAATGCTCGCCATCGATGGCAAGCAAAATTTACACACTTTATATAAACCTTCGCAACGGGCATTTGCAGAGCTTGAACACTACTTTCAAGGAGATAAAGTGAAGGCCTATTGGCAGTATCGCAACAATCCGTGGAATTATAAAGTCAGAGATATCACTCATCTCGGAAGTGATTTAGGAATGATGAATGAAAAGAATAAAAAAACACAAATCTACATGCATGGGGATTGTAAAAATATACCATGGATGTTACATTTAATCAAATCTCAGAATTTACCATCCGAAATTATTAACTTAACAAGTGATTACGGGATGTCATCTCTAGCAGAGTTACATAAGCAGTTCAAGAATAGTATGGAAATTATTCAATGTGATTTTCATAATAATGGAAGTGACGAGAGCTTGTGTGTATTAAACAAAATGATGTTAATGAAGAAGTGGTTCGATCATATTGTCAAACCGTTTATGGAAGAAACAACGCGGGATAGTATTATTCAACTTTTGCAACAGACACCACCAGAAGTAGTGTTAGCAAGATTTGGTGAAAAAATTGTAGATTATTATGAATATTTACCACCTGCTACACTCATGAATAATAAAGTACGGCCCCATTTACCATGTAACCAACATTTTCATCAAAGCTCAGATAAATATGTATTGGGTAAAGATTGTTCCATATGTCGTTATGAAATGCCAAAAATTTTTAAAATATGATTTTTTTCTTGTTTCAAAAACAGTTTTTTAAATTTGTTTCTTATTTAATTTTCAATTTTTAAATCTTTTTGATTATAATTTTTTATATTTTAGTTGTAAATTTTTTTTGAATAAATGTATATATAATTTACAAAATGAAATGAGTTTTCATTTTTCTTCTTCTTCTTCATTGCAACTTTATTCCTTTTCTTTATCAACCTGTTTAGTTTATGTTTAATTTTGAAACAGAACACATATTATACATATGAATAATAATGTTAATTTGAAATAAACACATGAATAAACCAAAAAATAGGAAAAATGTATTTGAAATAATATACATTCGGTACACACACACACACACACACACATGTTAAAGAAAAACAAGTACGTGTAAAAATGTATACAGAAAAAAGACATATAAAAAATATATATACATGAAAAAATATTTTTAAAAAATTTACAAAGACGATACATCTGAAATAAAAAAAAAATTTTAAACACAAGATAACCTGAAATCGGTAAAACTATATGCAAAAAGAAAAAAACAAGTATACATAAAAACGTATACAAAAAAATATTTAAAAAAGAAATTACGAAAACGGCATATCTATAGAATGAAAAAAAATTTTAAACACAATAATAACCTGAAATCGGTAAAAATATATACAAAAAGGAAAACAGGTACACATAAAAATATATACAAAAAAAAAAAAAAAAAAGAAATTACAAATTTTAATTTACTTTAATACGTTTCACCGAGGGTTCAGATTCATCAGCATCCTGTGAATCATTATTATCACCAGAATTATTATTATTATTATTCCTTAAACTTATATGACCTAAAGCCAGTGTATGTATGTTATTTTGTAACACCACACGTTTATCATCTAGCCCATTGATAGCTAGCTTGGTTGAACGTATTGTGTATAATTTATGATCATAACTCCTTATCATGTACGCGGTCCGATAATTACTACTATTTATAACATTATTATTAAAGATACAGTTCTTGTAATCATTAAAAGTTATCTCATTTTTTGTTATGTTGTACGGTATTCCTTTGCATTTTGTTATAGTTTTATGGCTGAGTTTAAGGCTGTACACCTTAGACCTCAAACCAACAAAAGCCTCAACAGGTACACCGCACATTTCATCTTTAAATTTCCCCACCACCTTTCGGTTAATTACAGAATAACATTGGTGATGGGGATCATAATCCGAAGTATCAAAAAAACTTAAATTATGCGAGATATCGAGATATAAATCGTCAGTATATATGTTATACACCAAACTATCGGTGTCTGTGTATAATAAACGTAACTTTTCATACGAATACATTCTTTGCATTACATTGTAATGAAAGTTGTACATAGTAACTTTGCTTAAATCTAATATCGACATACCAATAAAAATAGGTTTATCAAATAAAATTTTTTTAGGATTACGATGAACCGCGCACAATAAAGGAGACTCATTAAAAATACTTCGATCCTTAAATCTAGGGTTTGCGACCATTTTTGTAAATTTAACCTTATCACTAACAAGTTTAATATCTAATATATTCCGGGATGACTGAATCGATTTCCCATATATACAGTTATTAAAAAGTTTGTAAATAAACTTTTCAAATTCGTTATGAGCATTTTGACGGTGAGTAGTGTTTAAATCGATGTATGATTTTAAAAATGGAGCTTGTGTGAATTTAATCCCTCTGTGGATTTTTGTTAATTTCAATCCGGAACTTATTGCTAGTTTGAGATATTTTATATGAATTACATAATTATATTTATTTTCGAGTGTAGCAACTAATTTTTTAACGTTCCCCTTTTGTGAAACCTTTTTTTGTTCTGGACAAAAAGGGAGATCATTATGAAGATCATGTAGTGAAGTTGAATATTCGAGATCCACCTCCAACACACTTCCTTCAGAATCTTTTTCATCATAATTTAAGATATCCAGTTGCGAAATTTCATTTTCGGTCAACCAATGGAAGCCTCCTATAGGAAGAGGTTCACTCATGGAATGACCGTACAAGTTATTTGCATCCAAATAAATTATATAATTATTTTCCACAGAGGAAGAATTATTATTATTGTTATTGTTAATATTATTATTATTACTGTTATTTTTTACATACGGGTTATTGGCTTCGCAATACCGTTGCACGCATTGTGTAAGCCCACCACGAATACCTCTTTCGAAAAAGAGGTACATATCGTAATCGGTCAAAAGTTCTATTTCGATCCCGGTTAGTTTTAACATCGCATTAAAACTAAAACCGGGAGCTGTAAACGACCACGCTGCATCCATACCATAAATTTTAAAGCAAACAGATCGAAAGTTTTCGAAAACATCGGCCAGCAACAAAACATCGGTTCGTAAATATTCATCGGAATACTCTCCCAAATTCCGCACACCAAGACAATTCCACACATTTTGAGCATGTTTGTATGCTTCCTCCCCGATCGTAGACTTTGTGAGAGAGCTGTAAAATGCCGAGCGGGGAGGCAGCGTTTCTTCATCCAATTTGGAGTTATTAGAACAATATTCATAAGGAAAATAGCCTTTTCTGTGGAAAAGGGAGAGTAAGCCCGGGTCACGGATGTTTGCGGTTGTGTGTTTGAATGCTTCGATCGGTAAATTATTCGCAAGTTTCTCTAAGCTGCTGGCCATGAAGTGGAAAGAATCCACAAATCGTAACTGAAACTTTCCAGGCACCACAGACTTAGAGAATCCTTTATAAGATTCGATCGTGTTCGCAAGCACATGAATGTCTTTATTGTCGTACCCCAATTCCATTACGATCGGGTGACTATCGTATCCCGTTAGATTATGAAGGAAAACTGGAACGAAATGAGGTAGACGCATTTCCAGGTTACACTTGTTGTGCGCAGCTCCGCGAAATTTTCCGGTTAGATGGTCGTGATCTTTCACCTTATTTCCTTCGTTTAACTCTTTCAAACAAATATAACACGAAGTGGCGTTATTATAGGCGATTAAATCTTCCGGCGTCATTTCGATGTTTTTACTTTTTTTGTAAAAATCGTATATTATTTTCGCGTCTTGCACTAAACTCTTGACGAAATGTTTAGCAGCATTTTTACCACGAAACAATCTCTGCGCTCGTAAAGAATCCGGCAAATCGACACCATCTATACGTGACACACAAATATACGAATAACTCATCGGTATATGTTCATGAATTTTTACAGTGTTCTTCCGTGAATGTTCACTTTGAACACGTCGAGTCACAATATTTTCTGTTTCTGTTTCTTCTTCTTCTTCTTCTTCATCATTCATACTCGGATTGTTCTCTGATGAGGAAGGAGTAGAGGAGACATCTGATTCATCATTATTTGCCACGGGTTTTAGGATACACTCGAAATCCCCATATATAACTATGGGGACCCACTGTTGGAAGCGTACGTTTTTATATTTTAGAATATTTTTACCCGCTTTCGGCATTTCAATCGCAACTGGTGCGTGTGTGCGACAATCTTTTGTATGTTCCTGAAGCTTTTGAGGCGAATCGACGTGCCACAGGCATCTTCGACAGATGTGTAAACAATGTTGATGTTTTGTAATTTGCCTCCTTACAAGTCTTTCTAAATTTTTAATGAAACAGAAATGTTTCTTCTCTCCACTTTGAATAAGAAGGAGATCTGTATGATCTTCCTTATCTTCTTTACATATACGAATTGGATAAACGAAGTTTTTATTATCCAATCCGTATACATTAATCGAAGTGTTTAAGTTAATTTTCTCGAAACGATTTACGTCATCGAGACTGGCTGGAAACGAAATTCCCGTCCAGTCATATTTCGACTCAAGCTCGGGGTTGTTTGTATATTTGTACATTTCCTGCGCATCCTTTTTTACAAATTTTGCCAACATGGCGTATTTGAAACACTTAGAGTCTTTATTTTTTACGTTTATTACCGCTTTTCGCGCACTGATAACGTTCGGAAGCGTTATATAGGAAGAGGCGCACGCGAGAACATTTACTTTATTTAAGCGAAGTTCAAGATAATTAATTTTTTCGATCGAATAACCCGAGCCTTCAGTACTTTCCATTTTGTCAGCGCGTTCTTTAATTTCGCGAACCGAATCAAAATAGAATTCATCGAAATCATCCCCTGCTACTAATAATTTGCATTGCGAGGTGAAATAGGCAGGAATTGAAATTTTATCACCGTTTACATCGGTTGCAGGTTTATACGTGCAATGTAGCACCAAACTACATTTCACTCCTACACCGATATTGTCACGTATTAATTCGAAAATACAAATTTTAATTTCGTTTAAGAATTCGTCGATGTTTATTATCCTAGAACTATCGTTTATTATTCTAAATGTTCCCATCCTCTTCTTATAATGCTTCGTCATTTTCTTCACATGAAAATGTATCGGTAGCGAAGATGTTACATTTGAAGACGAAACGGATTGTGAAGACATTTTTTTAAACACTGAGAATCTAAACCAAACAATATAAAAAAATTATTCTTTATATTATGAATGACTACTGCAGAGCATATTTATACTTTTTTTTTGTTTTAAAAAGTAAGCAACATATTTACGTTTTAATTTTATTATGGAATAAACTACTATGATTGGAATGGAATAGAATAGAAAGAAGCTTTACATATTTTTCTGTTTAAAATTTATTTCCGAGAAATGATTATGTTTTTTTCAAATTAGCGTGGTTTTTAACAGATTACTTTTTTTCATTTAAGTGTAAATAAGATCGTGAAGGTATATATATACATAAAAAATTTAAAAAATACAGAACATGGGTATCTATATAGTAAAAACATATATGAAATAACATTGTACACGATAACACAAAATAATATCAAATATATATATATTCATCAATCGTGAATTAAGAAAATATCTTCATTGTTTTTAATTTTTGAAAAATCGAACAAGCAAAGAATCCAAAATTTACATAATTTTAACGAAAGAAAGTATTTCGAAAATATGTTTTAGATTAAAAAAAAATGTTTTCAATGAAAAGTAGTCGAAAATATATACTGTTCACATGTATGTATATAAAAAAGTATAGCAATCATTTGAAAAAATTTAAAAAAAGAAAAAAATAGCTCACTCTAACGAAAATATAAAATTTTATCCTGACGGTGAAAAATGTGTGTTGAAAAAATATGATTTTGAATAAATAATAAATAATAATTTTGGTTAAATGATGAAGTATCATGAAATGTTAGCAAACTATTTGCAAAAATATTGCGAATAAATAATATTTCAACGTATATCAAATTAGAATTCGATTTCGTAAATGTATATGCATATATAGCAAAAAGAACACAACACAGTTTTCGTTTATTTAAATACATTCAACAAAATAAATAAAAATATACCGCATTTGAAAATTCATGTAATGAATCGTAAGGAGATTCTTCAATATGAATAGTGATAATCAAAAACGAGCCATAAAAGATTGTTTTTGAATGAAATGAAAAAAAAAAAAAAGATTAAATTATCGAATCATGTATGAAAATTAAGGCACGTGTGCGGAATGAAAAAATATTAAAAATTTGATAATCCAAAATGAAATGATTGGTAAATATATTTATTTTTGTAAGATAGAAATGAACGTATAGTAATAAAATTTGAAAATAAATTAAAATCGATTTTTTTTTTTTTAATGGATTTCAAATGTAGTATATTAAAATATAAGTGGAATAATTTCAAGTACTTACTGATCTGTATAATCGTTAAAATGTGAATTTTCGGAATGAGGGCCTTCTAGCTGATGCCTCTTACCTTTCGGATTCTTGGTATTTAGGATACCTCACTACTCGTGGGCTCTATCAGCGAATATATGAAAAAAATTTTTCGGAGAAGACCGCTCCTTGTCCAAACAACAAACGTGCTAAAGAAACAAAATATAAAATGAGATTAGTATAATGCGAATAATTAAGAAAAAAGTAATAAATTATAAATATATAAATTTCCAACAGTTTCAAAAATAAATAAATTCATGTGTAAGCGGTAAATTGGAAATTTCTAATAGTTTCCAAAATAATCACGCATGTGAGTGGTAATATTTTCGTAACGTGTAAAAATAATTTCTTTTCTAAATTTTAATAATACTATACAAAAAATAATTTCTTTTTCAAGTAATTCATATTGTAAATCATATATAGACAAACATGGGTACATCATTTAATAAAATAATACATAAATAATATATAATACACAAATAATAAAAATAGTAATAAATTATGAAATGTAGTTTCGTTTGAGTATATAATCAGGAGAAGAGGACAATGACAACGAAATTATTAAGAAAAGGAGAAATTGACTAAAAATAGTGAGAAATGAGAATAAAGCGATAAAAGTAAAAAATCCTCGAATATTGTTCTTTAAATTGTTTAAATTATTACTATTGAAAAGGATCTTTTAGGAATATGTGAGAATCCTTGAATAATAGATAAAGAAAATTGAAACGTTTACTTACCGATATATATACTTTTATCTTTGAATGAAAAATTCTCCCAAAATTCTCGACACTCTGCTTACGCCACAAAATTCCGGATACGCTACAGAAAATGTATTGCATAGAGAATTAGTATAGCGTGAAATAAATGTGTGTAATTAAAATATTCGTTAATATTACGTAAATAATGATAATAATAAATAAAGAAGCATAATTTGTATTATATTCAAGATATAGAGTACTTTGAGAAAAAGAAAAAATAAGTGTGAGAAATCCTTATATAATTTGAATTATTAGACTTGTGTTAAAAAATCTTTTAGAATATGTACCACGAAATTTTGTTATATACATATCTTGAGATGTCTATTACTATTATTGTAAAATTGAAAATAATTAAACTGAATTTTGACGTATGAAATTAAATATTTAAAAAATAAATCTCTGAATTTGTATATTATATGAATAAGAGAATTTTCAATAATAATTTTTATCTCTGGTAAATATATTTTAATTCCTTTATTTTTTGAAAGAAAAATTACACTTTATTGTATAATAAAATCAATCAACTATTGTAAATGAAATTAATAATGCTAATATATTAAAAATTGATACCATACTCGGTTTTGAGAAATTCTCCGATATATACATCTGTAAAAATCTATCGAGAAAAATTATAATACTGAAAATAAAATTGAGTGTGTCTAAGAAAAAGAAAATTTATTTGCATTGAATGAAATAAAATGAATAGAATGGAAAAGAAACTGTAATAAAAAAGAAAATTTTTTATTTAGGATTTAAACAAAAAATTGAGCAGTATACTACATTAAACAAAGAATAATATAACGCATGAGAAATCGTTGAAATATTTAGGAAATAAAGCAGTAAATAAAAAATAATCTTCATAACATGTAATACAACTATCGAAATTATATTTAAAAATAAATTTTGAAAAATTTAGTGGCGAAACGAATAAACAAAATAATTACGAGCATATATAAAAACAAAATATTAAAAAGAATTAAATAAAAATATAAATGTATTATATTACTTACCGAAATAAATGTGATGATTGAAGAAAAGATTGTGAAAATTTAAACTTTATTAAAACAAACAAAACTCTAAAGAGTAAAATCTTCAGGAGAGCAAACGATGAAGACTCGAAGACTTTTGAGTTTCAACTGATCGTACTCCTCAAATTCACAAATGCTCTATAACTAAAAAGTTCGCGATTTTATTATTATTATTATCTTTAACTAAAGCGGTTTTCCATAGTAGATTTGGAAATAGCATTAAAATATCATTTATTCGAACCATTTTTTCGGGTATTCAAGCATCAAGCACGTTCCAATATTTCTATTGTTGGCTGCGTGCATTTAACGGCAGTGTTTCAGCAACCTCATTAAGGATGTTTTACCGTTTTTACGGTTCAACACAATATTACAGTTGCAGTTGCTAAATTAGTTATCCATCGCGATATTTAAAAGGTTGAATTTAAACGGTGATTTTTCACGAATTATCGCTTACACACGTTGTTCGTTAGCCGAACAGCATTTTTGTCATCCGTTTTACCACACGCATCGAATGTGTAAATATATATTCAGGTATCTATCTATATTATTCAGGCCGCTTTAAACTAATTTTTCGTAATGTTAATGGTTACTTAATGGATATTAGTGGATATTAGTGGATTTTCTCGACTGTCTCTGATGGAAAAGTCCTGCTATAACGAAATACTTACACGCCATCCGGATATGTACCAGTTATCGCGGTACAAAGGTTGTTTTGTATTAACGCTTCATATAATTCACATGAATAGACACTTACAAATACACTCTTACAATACCATTCCGATACGTTTCTAGACCTTTTCTCTATAATGACAAAGTCTAATCATAGATGGCTCTACATATTTCGAAAAATATTCACCGAAAAAAATATATACTTGGACTAATTTTATAATACTTAGACTCTGAAAAATTATTAGGACTGATATGGAAACTTGCGAGAGCGGATTATGTGCTATTGTCTCGAGCATAACGTACTTGGAAAAATTTTTAGAACTGTAGAAAATGAAAAAATATACTTAGACTAATTTTATAATACTTACGTTCGGAAAAAATAAAAAATAAAAAATATGTACGAATGGAAAAAGAGGAAGAAGGGGGGTTTAGGTTAGTTTCTGGCTTTAAATATTATACTTTGGTTAAATTCGGAATTTTTATACTTACACGCAGAATTTTGGAAAATCGCGGTATCGCGAACGATCGACGAGTGCACGGGAACGGCGCGTGCGCTTTAGAGATATCCCAGGAGGGCGAGCGGTGGTTTGGTTAGTTTCGGGCTTTAAACATTACACTTGGGTTAATTTCGGAATTTTTATACTTACACGTAGAATTTTGAAAAATCGCGGTATCGCTGTGGGCGGGAGGGAAGAGTGGGGACTTGGGTTAGTTTCGGGCTTTAAACATTATACTTGGGTTAATTTATAATCGGTTCGGTTTATTGGAAACGAGCGGGACCTGTAGGGTGAAATTTGGAGGAAATTTGCAAAAAAATTGGAAAAATTTGAGAAAAATTGGGGGAAATTGGGGGAAATTGGGGGAAACTTGGGTGAATTTTCGGCGTCGGAATAAAAAATTGGGTGAATTTTTGCCTCCCGAATAAAATACTTAGGTGACTTTTCGCCTCCGGGACAGGAATTGGGGTTGTGACGTCAGACCCGCCAGAGTCGCCATTTATTCACTACTTACATTATCTAAATGAATCGAAATTTATAATCAACGAGCAAATGTAACCTTCAAGGCTCCTCTGACTTTTACATCCAATTTACTGATCGCATATACTTTTTATATATTTTTTTCCTCGTACTCTTTAATCGTCATAACCGTTACAAAAACGTACATGTGTTCCCATACATATATACACCGTCACGATTACTCAACACGATATCTGCGCATGTTATACATGTTCACATCCTGTTATGTATTTTCAAAACTAACCTAACCCACAATATTTTTTCACTTTACATCATTCAAAAATTTCTTCTTCTCTCCTTTTACCATCCAAACTTAAATTAACAATCGTTCATAATGTTATTTTTATTTTTTATTCTTAAATATGTATACACGCATACACATCCATTAGCAATATTTTTCCATATCATTCATATTCATTTTTTTTCAAACCCAAGTATTACAGATTTTTAAGCTTCTAATCATTTTATCGCTCATAAGTTTTTATTTTTTATACAAATCTGTTGTCACGAAACCGCATTAACCATTCTGCACACATGTTTTCATGCCTTCATCATCGTTACTGCCAGTTATTTCACTTTCATTTATTTTATTTATTTGTTATTTTTCCTATTAAAACCCTGAATCTAACCTTAAACCTCTTTACCTTTTATTGCACTTAATATACAATAATTTTTTCCGAGCTTTGATATTGTAGAATTATTCTAATTATATTTTTATTTTTCCACTGCTCCAAAAATTTTCCCGATCTTTCACAGATCTTTTATTTTTCTCTATTTCTAAAATTTAAGCCGTCAAACTCCTGACCATCACACATTCCCACACAAACATCCATCATAATTTCATTTAGTGTTAAATTACAACATGCTTTCCTGTACACGTTCCACATTTATCTTTATTCCATTATATATTATCAAAATTAATCAAAAAATTTATAATCAAAGATCGAATGTAACTGTAATGCTCTCTGTCTCGTCCAGCCATTTTTACTGTTTATACATAATACTTTTTATTTTACCCGAGCATATGTATCCAAAAATTTAATCTGAATATATTTTTATTTTATTTTCTGTAGTTCTAAAGTTTTCCCTTTCCCCTCACATTCCAAAATTCAAATCTCTTGAAATAATTTTTTATTTTTGATTGAATACACTATACACATTGCAAAAGCATATCACCCGTTTCCACACACACGCGTTACCGCGCACACTATACATACGCAAATCCTATTATGATCGTTAAAAATTAGTAATCATATATTTTATTTTTTAATCTCCAAATATTTTTCATAATCTTTTATAATCACATTTTTATAAAAATACATGTATGGTTTTAATACTTTTTATTATTTCGTAAGTATTTTTCGAGGTATATATAACTTCATCTATGAGGTGTGATGAACGATTGTATAGAGCGACAGGTAGAAAACTTGTTAGTTTTACAAGGCACATCATGTTCGAAGAAAAAACGTAGTATTACAAATAGATCAGAGCTGCAATGTGCAAGTGAGAGACTGCATGCATGTATGTGTATGAGATAGAATTCTCGAGAACAACAGCTTGATTATAAAAAACGTCGAAGATAGCTGCATCTATCAGTGAACAATTATCACATCAAACATAAAAAGGTTAACTAAAAGAATATTATTTTCTTTTTCATTCATGCTTGCAACCATTACCACTCGCGCCCCCACTGTTAAGACCTCTGAACATACATTACTAACGTCGTCGACACTATAATATTTTTTTCTCTATGTTATTAAATTAACCCAAGTATATTTTTATTCATTCGTTGCACAAACATTTTTATTTTCAAATCTTTTACAATATGCCGTGCACACAAATGTAGTCTGCAGACACTCCTCTCATCATTACCACGAATTTATCTCTATACATTCATTGTTATTATTCTTATCATAACACAGTTTTTCCAGAAATTGTAGAAAAATTCTCTTCGTTCCATTCTTCCAAGGTGATTTATTTCCAAATTTCAAATCGTCTGTAATTATTTTAGAATCAAATTAAGTATATTTTATCAATTCCAAAAATCAAACATCTCTGTACAGGACATTAACTCATTTTCACATCAAACATATTATTTTTTTAATCTATCATACATATTATTTTTTATCGTTTAAATTTTTCCTCAATTCACAAGTAGACTAACCTATAGAAATCATATTGTTGTAAACATGCATAACGAAGCCGCTCCTTATAATTACATCATGAATTAATTTTTTCGTTATTTTTTTTAACATCATGAATTTGTAATAATGTTTTTAATTTTTTTATTTTCCATGCATGACAAGGGCAATACAATCACGGCATCTATGAATGTGTACACCATACGCCTCCAATAACCTATCATGTAATTTTTTTTTTTTCTTAAATTAGTCCAAGCGTACTATTGTTTCAATATCAAAGCCGATCAAACATAATTTTTTCTTCTACTCGTATATAATCACTAACCTATGAAAACATTTCGTTCACTTTACTCATACCAAAGCAATAACTCCTTTTCCCTCATGCTAACGATCTTCAAAATTTAATAATATAACACGAAATTATTCTAAATATATGTTCTTGCTATTAAAATTAGTATATCAATTAATCTTTATATTCCTTTTGTACATTTCTGAAAAAAAATCCTACAACATGTTTTAAAATTATTCAAAGTATACTATTTTATTACCTAAAATCAATTATTCTCTCATATAGTTTTTTCCAATCATACATAATTTTTTTCTTCTGTATTATCATTATTGCAAAGTCATACAAAACAACAACATCATTTTAATCATAATGAAACCTTCATACCATTCCTTTCATGCTATACACCATTAACATACGAAATTAGTCTAAATATACGTTTATGCTAGCAAAATTATTATCTCACCTTTTTTTCTACTCAACTGTATGTTTCTGAAAAATCTTATGATATATTTTCAAAATTAACACCAGCATGTATATTATTTTCATGTTTCATTCATTTATAATTTTTTATTCGAATCTGTTGCAAGACCCTATGAAAGAATATAAGCAGTCCCCCGCACACATAAATATTGATCACAGGTGTTGTTCACTTACTTTACATTTTTTATCATATACTTTTGTAAGTTCATACCAAGCGGTCTTCATAACCTCATATCATTCATTTTAGATGCGGAGACACACAACTTTTTGCGAAACAATCAGTTCTTTGCTAGATCATCTCTTTCCTTCATTTGTCAATTTCAAACTGTGAAAGAAATTTTCGTACCATGCTTTATTCCTACAGTTTATTTCTAAAATCCTATCACTTAAATAGAATGTTACACAACTGTTGTAAATGTATGAGTCTTATTATTTGGAATATAAAATTTGAAGGAAAATTATGTATCTTGCATTGTTTAAAGACGACTTATTTTACATTTTTTTTCTTTAAATTTCCCTCATACTATTATTTTTGAAATGTATGATGATGACTATGATTAGTATTCATGATTATGGAGAGAGAGACGCATGCTGAAATTGTACTACCATTGTATATGTGAGATGATGTGTGATTGTGGGTGAGTATGCATGCATGTAAAATATATGACTGTGTTAGTAGAAAACATCCGTTCAAGCGCGATCACAAGTACAGATACAGTTATAGAATGAGAGAGATAAAAATATATATTTTGTTACGTTTGATATATGTGTGAT
The DNA here is from genome assembly GCA_039619475.1 of Icerya purchasi. NCBI lineage: Eukaryota > Metazoa > Arthropoda > Insecta > Hemiptera > Monophlebidae > Icerya > Icerya purchasi. Next base: position 487,025,044 of record CM077115.1, read on the forward strand.
AAAGAAGTTAACAAAGAATAATCACATTACCCTCACAACTTAGACATTGAGTTATACCTTTGCAGTATTTTAGATGTAAAAGCAGTGACATTGATATGTAGTAAACATTTTCATCACTTTTGACTAATTATAACCAATTTTACAACATTTCTCATCGTTATCTTACATTTTAATACTTTTACACAGTTTTAATCAATTTTTTGCTATTTAACACTATTTTTCCAGTGTTTTTACCACCTTTCACACAATTTTCATCATTCTTTCAACATCTTTGTTAGGTTTTTTTCTTACAACTTTTTACCATTTCGATCGTCGTCAGTGATATCTGTCGATATTTTTGCTTTCAATCCTTCCACTTCATCTATGCACACATACAGCTTAGCAATCGTTGTAGCCGTTGAACGTTGTAGGTCCGCAATTGCGATCTCTCCATTTGATTATTGGCTTTAAAAGTCACATCTTTGAGCACTTGATCCAATGCATCAACATGATCTTTATATTCGCCCACCCGCTGCTGGAGGTTCCGCTCGATATCTTCAACAGACTATCATACAGTCGTTTAATAAGAGAATCCGTAAGATCTGAAACATTTACTCAACATTTTCACAATACATTCACAGACATACCCTGTACATTAAGGGAATCTTTAAACAGCTCTCTGTAACCATTCCTTTTAAGCTGGTGGGGGCAAGGGACTCTTAATACAATTTGACAATCAACATTTCTTTATCCATCGCCCAGGCTTTACTCGCTGTTGCAGAGTCATGTAATAAACGTTTTTTTTTTTTCTTTTACAATTTTCTTATATTTCAACACTATGACAACATTTTCCCACATTTCTAACTAATTGTAACAAGTTTTCCATTATTTCTTAGCATGTTCTTCTGTTTTAGGGTCTTTTTGCGCTATTTTTTCATCAATTTATATTATTTCACATCGTTTTTCTGGTGATTTTAGTGCCTTTCACACAATTTTACTAATTATTTTCTACTATTTCTTAACATGTTCTTCTGTTTTAGGTCCTTTTTGCACTATTTTTTCATCAATTTATGTTATTTCACATCGTTTTTCTGGTGATTTTAGTGCCTTTCACACAATTTTACTAATTATTTTCTACTATTTCTTAACATGTTCTTCTGTTTTAGGTCCTTTTTGCACTATTTTTTCATCAATTTATGTTATTTCACATCGTTTTTCTAGTGTTTTACTACCTTTCACACAATTTTACTCAATTTTTCCCCATCTTTGAAGATTTTTTTTCATTTATCTCATACATTATATCTCCGAATGTGACGATTAGCTATCCTTTTAAGTACATTTTTTAATTCGATATAAGTGAGGAGTACTTTTCAGGTCGACATGTATACTTCGTGATATGACATTCAATTCATTATTAATCTATGTTTCAACAGGTTTGTGGTCGGTTGTTGGAGGTTTACAGAACTTTCTGTTGCATTGCTTATAGTATAATGGTTCTTGTGTGCTAGTGAGATGATGGTGTTTTGTGGGGAATAATAAACATGGGAAAGAGAAGGAGTGCGTCCCATCAAGCAGGGGGAGTGATGCTTCGTAATTAACTTGGGTATTGCGCGCATTGCATGGCAGTTATAATATGCTCGAGCAAAAATTAGTCGCTGTACTCGCATGGTGTTCATGTTATTCATTAAATGTTCACACTGAGAGATGCAATGGGCTCATCATCAGATGGATCCATGCTATCATTTCGATTTTTATAATTGTAATCTGCACTGAGCATGTATGTATTACAACAAACCAATCAACTCTGTTACAGATGGTAATGTTTGAGGATAGATAGTGAAACGTTCATTAGAACATGAATGTGTATACAAAGTGTTGTTACATCACATGTATGTCATCAAATTAACTAAAATGTTGCGTCTATAGTAAAAAAAAAGAAATGAGGGTTTTTCCCTAAGAGGGCGACTATAATAAAATTGATGCGATTTTAGATGGAAATGGGGTATTTTACAGTAAAAACACTGTTTTGCACCTAAATGGTGAATATTCTGGAGGTTAAACGGCATTTTTCACACAAAATTTGATGTTTTTTTATAAATGTGGCTATTTTACTCCTACATGGAGTAATTTTTTTTTTTTTTTTTTTTTTTTTTTTAAATAATTTGCGGGTCCCACAAGGCACTAGCCCGTCTGTGGGTTCCCAACATAATTATATCGTTTATTTATACAATATAACATCAACTTAAGGTACATTACAAAGTTAATTATCTTATGCAATACTATACTACAAAATTCACACTCTCAATTATACATTTATCTAATATATTATTTGCTATTTAGATATCTTAATATATTAGCTTATATATTACAATGGTATAATAAAATTTTTATATAGTTACCACACTCTGAATAGCAGCTTAAAACTGAGGATCGTAGCCAATCGTATATCAAAATTTTTATTATTATTATTATTATTGTTATTATTATTGTTATTATTATTATTATTGTTATTATTATTGTTATTATTATTTTTATTGCTATTATTATTGTTATTATTATTATTATTGTTATTATTATTGTTATTATTATTATTACAATTATTTCTATTGTTCTTTATACCATGCTATCAGCCAAATTTTAATTTTGTTTTTCCATATCTCCAGTTTTTCCTCATTTTGGATTTCCTTTGGTATCTTCTCCATTAATTTTATTAATACTTCTTCATCCACATTATCTATTTTATTGTTAATTCCCCTGAGTCGTACATAATAAGGTCGGTCGCTATTTCTAGTTATGTACGTTCTCGTTTTAGTTGATAACTGCCTATTTTCAAGTTTAATTTCTGCATGAGGAGTACTTTTTGGACTGACATGTATACTTCTTGATGTGGTATTCAATTCATTCTGAAGCTATGTTTGAACAGCTTTGTAAATGGTTGGGGGGGGGGGAGTTTACAGAACTTTTCTGCTGCATCAGTTATAGTATAATAGTTTTTATATGCTAGTGAGATGAAGGTATTTGGTTAGGAATAATAAATATGGGTAAGAGGTGGAGTGCATCCCAATCAAGCATGGGAGAGTATTGTTTGGGAATTAACTCCATTATTTGCACACATTGCAATACAATTATAATCAGTTTGGTCAAAATTACTTGTTGTATATCGTTCATGTTATACATTAAACATTCACACTGAGAAACGGACTGGATTCTTCGACATCAAGGTCCATGCGATCATTACACTCTTACTCAACAATTTGTGACGTTTCATACTATTTTTTAATGTTTTGAACGGCTCTTATGATGTATTTCAGCACATTTTCACAGGTAGAAAGTTCGTAATGCGAAATAATTTGAATTATTTCGACAGTCTTTACACACAAATAAAATACTATACCATTAACACACTCAACATGAAACAAATCATTACAAATAGAAATAAACATCGAAATTGCGCAGAAATTTTAATGAAATTCAAGAAGCATAGTGTATATGAAAATGAATATATGTATTCTTTAAATCAACACTCCAAACTTGCAGTTTCAGAATTATATCAGACACTGACTAAGAACCCCCTTGTTCCTTTTGCTGCATGTATATGTATATATGTTGATATATATATGTATATATATGTAGATATATATGTATATATGTTGATATATATATGTATATATATGTAGATATATATGTATATATATATATATATGTAGATAATATATGTATATATGTAGATATATATGTATATATATATATATATATATATATATATATCTACATATATACATATATATATCAACATATATACATATATATCTACATATATATATATATATTATCTACATATATATATATATATACATATATATCTACATATATACATATATATCTACATATATACATATATTATCTACATATATATATATATATATACATATATATCTACATATATATACATATATATATCAACATATATACATATACATGCAGCAAAAGGAACAAGGGGGTTCTTAGTCAGTGTCTGATATAATTCTGAAACTGCAAGTTTGGAGTGTTGATTTAAAGAATACATATATTCATTTTCATATACACTATGCTTCTTGAATTTCATTAAAATTTCTGCGCAATTTCGATGTTTATTTCTATTTGTAATGATTTGTTTCATGTTGAGTGTGTTAATGGTATAGTATTTTATTTGTGTGTAAAGACTGTCGAAATAATTCAAATTATTTCGCATTACGAACTTTCTACCTGTGAAAATGTGCTGAAATACATCATAAGAGCCGTTCAAAACATTAAAAAATAGTATGAAACGTCACAAATTGTTGAATAAGAGTGTAATGATCGCATGGACCTTGATGTCGAAGAATCCAGTCCGTTTCTCAGTGTGAATGTTTAATGTATAACATGAACGATATACAACAAGTAATTTTGACCAAACTGATTATAATTGTATTGCAATGTGTGCAAATAATGGAGTTAATTCCCAAACAATACTCTCCCATGCTTGATTGGGATGCACTCCACCTCTTACCCATATTTATTATTCCTAACCAAATACCTTCATCTCACTAGCATATAAAAACTATTATACTATAACTGATGCAGCAGAAAAGTTCTGTAAACTCCCCCCCCCCCAACCATTTACAAAGCTGTTCAAACATAGCTTCAGAATGAATTGAATACCACATCAAGAAGTATACATGTCAGTCCAAAAAGTACTCCTCATGCAGAAATTACTCCATGTAGGAGTAAAATAGCCACATTTATAAAAAAACATCAAATTTTGTGTGAAAAATGCCGTTTAACCTCCAGAATATTCACCATTTAGGTGCAAAACAGTGTTTTTACTGTAAAATACCCCATTTCCATCTAAAATCGCATCAATTTTATTATAGTCGCCCTCTTAGGGAAAAACCCTCATTTCTTTTTTTTTACTATAGACGCAACATTTTAGTTAATTTGATGACATACATGTGATGTAACAACACTTTGTATACACATTCATGTTCTAATGAACGTTTCACTATCTATCCTCAAACATTACCATCTGTAACAGAGTTGATTGGTTTGTTGTAATACATACATGCTCAGTGCAGATTACAATTATAAAAATCGAAATGATAGCATGGATCCATCTGATGATGAGCCCATTGCATCTCTCAGTGTGAACATTTAATGAATAACATGAACACCATGCGAGTACAGCGACTAATTTTTGCTCGAGCATATTATAACTGCCATGCAATGCGCGCAATACCCAAGTTAATTACGAAGCATCACTCCCCCTGCTTGATGGGACGCACTCCTTCTCTTTCCCATGTTTATTATTCCCCACAAAACACCATCATCTCACTAGCACACAAGAACCATTATACTATAAGCAATGCAACAGAAAGTTCTGTAAACCTCCAACAACCGACCACAAACCTGTTGAAACATAGATTAATAATGAATTGAATGTCATATCACGAAGTATACATGTCGACCTGAAAAGTACTCCTCACTTATATCGAATTAAAAAATGTACTTAAAAGGATAGCTAATCGTCACATTCGGAGATATAATGTATGAGATAAATGAAAAAAAATCTTCAAAGATGGGGAAAAATTGAGTAAAATTGTGTGAAAGGTAGTAAAACACTAGAAAAACGATGTGAAATAACATAAATTGATGAAAAAATAGTGCAAAAAGGACCTAAAACAGAAGAACATGTTAAGAAATAGTAGAAAATAATTAGTAAAATTGTGTGAAAGGCACTAAAATCACCAGAAAAACGATGTGAAATAACATAAATTGATGAAAAAATAGTGCAAAAAGGACCTAAAACAGAAGAACATGTTAAGAAATAGTAGAAAATAATTAGTAAAATTGTGTGAAAGGCACTAAAATCACCAGAAAAACGATGTGAAATAATATAAATTGATGAAAAAATAGCGCAAAAAGACCCTAAAACAGAAGAACATGCTAAGAAATAATGGAAAACTTGTTACAATTAGTTAGAAATGTGGGAAAATGTTGTCATAGTGTTGAAATATAAGAAAATTGTAAAAGAAAAAAAAAAAACGTTTATTACATGACTCTGCAACAGCGAGTAAAGCCTGGGCGATGGATAAAGAAATGTTGATTGTCAAATTGTATTAAGAGTCCCTTGCCCCCACCAGCTTAAAAGGAATGGTTACAGAGAGCTGTTTAAAGATTCCCTTAATGTACAGGGTATGTCTGTGAATGTATTGTGAAAATGTTGAGTAAATGTTTCAGATCTTACGGATTCTCTTATTAAACGACTGTATGATAGTCTGTTGAAGATATCGAGCGGAACCTCCAGCAGCGGGTGGGCGAATATAAAGATCATGTTGATGCATTGGATCAAGTGCTCAAAGATGTGACTTTTAAAGCCAATAATCAAATGGAGAGATCGCAATTGCGGACCTACAACGTTCAACGGCTACAACGATTGCTAAGCTGTATGTGTGCATAGATGAAGTGGAAGGATTGAAAGCAAAAATATCGACAGATATCACTGACGACGATCGAAATGGTAAAAAGTTGTAAGAAAAAAACCTAACAAAGATGTTGAAAGAATGATGAAAATTGTGTGAAAGGTGGTAAAAACACTGGAAAAATAGTGTTAAATAGCAAAAAATTGATTAAAACTGTGTAAAAGTATTAAAATGTAAGATAACGATGAGAAATGTTGTAAAATTGGTTATAATTAGTCAAAAGTGATGAAAATGTTTACTACATATCAATGTCACTGCTTTTACATCTAAAATACTGCAAAGGTATAACTCAATGTCTAAGTTGTGAGGGTAATGTGATTATTCTTTGTTAACTTCTTTATCACACATATATCAAACGTAACAAAATATATATTTTTATCTCTCTCATTCTATAACTGTATCTGTACTTGTGATCGCGCTTGAACGGATGTTTTCTACTAACACAGTCATATATTTTACATGCATGCATACTCACCCACAATCACACATCATCTCACATATACAATGGTAGTACAATTTCAGCATGCGTCTCTCTCTCCATAATCATGAATACTAATCATAGTCATCATCATACATTTCAAAAATAATAGTATGAGGGAAATTTAAAGAAAAAAAATGTAAAATAAGTCGTCTTTAAACAATGCAAGATACATAATTTTCCTTCAAATTTTATATTCCAAATAATAAGACTCATACATTTACAACAGTTGTGTAACATTCTATTTAAGTGATAGGATTTTAGAAATAAACTGTAGGAATAAAGCATGGTACGAAAATTTCTTTCACAGTTTGAAATTGACAAATGAAGGAAAGAGATGATCTAGCAAAGAACTGATTGTTTCGCAAAAAGTTGTGTGTCTCCGCATCTAAAATGAATGATATGAGGTTATGAAGACCGCTTGGTATGAACTTACAAAAGTATATGATAAAAAATGTAAAGTAAGTGAACAACACCTGTGATCAATATTTATGTGTGCGGGGGACTGCTTATATTCTTTCATAGGGTCTTGCAACAGATTCGAATAAAAAATTATAAATGAATGAAACATGAAAATAATATACATGCTGGTGTTAATTTTGAAAATATATCATAAGATTTTTCAGAAACATACAGTTGAGTAGAAAAAAAGGTGAGATAATAATTTTGCTAGCATAAACGTATATTTAGACTAATTTCGTATGTTAATGGTGTATAGCATGAAAGGAATGGTATGAAGGTTTCATTATGATTAAAATGATGTTGTTGTTTTGTATGACTTTGCAATAATGATAATACAGAAGAAAAAAATTATGTATGATTGGAAAAAACTATATGAGAGAATAATTGATTTTAGGTAATAAAATAGTATACTTTGAATAATTTTAAAACATGTTGTAGGATTTTTTTTCAGAAATGTACAAAAGGAATATAAAGATTAATTGATATACTAATTTTAATAGCAAGAACATATATTTAGAATAATTTCGTGTTATATTATTAAATTTTGAAGATCGTTAGCATGAGGGAAAAGGAGTTATTGCTTTGGTATGAGTAAAGTGAACGAAATGTTTTCATAGGTTAGTGATTATATACGAGTAGAAGAAAAAATTATGTTTGATCGGCTTTGATATTGAAACAATAGTACGCTTGGACTAATTTAAGAAAAAAAAAAAATTACATGATAGGTTATTGGAGGCGTATGGTGTACACATTCATAGATGCCGTGATTGTATTGCCCTTGTCATGCATGGAAAATAAAAAAATTAAAAACATTATTACAAATTCATGATGTTAAAAAAAATAACGAAAAAATTAATTCATGATGTAATTATAAGGAGCGGCTTCGTTATGCATGTTTACAACAATATGATTTCTATAGGTTAGTCTACTTGTGAATTGAGGAAAAATTTAAACGATAAAAAATAATATGTATGATAGATTAAAAAAATAATATGTTTGATGTGAAAATGAGTTAATGTCCTGTACAGAGATGTTTGATTTTTGGAATTGATAAAATATACTTAATTTGATTCTAAAATAATTACAGACGATTTGAAATTTGGAAATAAATCACCTTGGAAGAATGGAACGAAGAGAATTTTTCTACAATTTCTGGAAAAACTGTGTTATGATAAGAATAATAACAATGAATGTATAGAGATAAATTCGTGGTAATGATGAGAGGAGTGTCTGCAGACTACATTTGTGTGCACGGCATATTGTAAAAGATTTGAAAATAAAAATGTTTGTGCAACGAATGAATAAAAATATACTTGGGTTAATTTAATAACATAGAGAAAAAAATATTATAGTGTCGACGACGTTAGTAATGTATGTTCAGAGGTCTTAACAGTGGGGGCGCGAGTGGTAATGGTTGCAAGCATGAATGAAAAAGAAAATAATATTCTTTTAGTTAACCTTTTTATGTTTGATGTGATAATTGTTCACTGATAGATGCAGCTATCTTCGACGTTTTTTATAATCAAGCTGTTGTTCTCGAGAATTCTATCTCATACACATACATGCATGCAGTCTCTCACTTGCACATTGCAGCTCTGATCTATTTGTAATACTACGTTTTTTCTTCGAACATGATGTGCCTTGTAAAACTAACAAGTTTTCTACCTGTCGCTCTATACAATCGTTCATCACACCTCATAGATGAAGTTATATATACCTCGAAAAATACTTACGAAATAATAAAAAGTATTAAAACCATACATGTATTTTTATAAAAATGTGATTATAAAAGATTATGAAAAATATTTGGAGATTAAAAAATAAAATATATGATTACTAATTTTTAACGATCATAATAGGATTTGCGTATGTATAGTGTGCGCGGTAACGCGTGTGTGTGGAAACGGGTGATATGCTTTTGCAATGTGTATAGTGTATTCAATCAAAAATAAAAAATTATTTCAAGAGATTTGAATTTTGGAATGTGAGGGGAAAGGGAAAACTTTAGAACTACAGAAAATAAAATAAAAATATATTCAGATTAAATTTTTGGATACATATGCTCGGGTAAAATAAAAAGTATTATGTATAAACAGTAAAAATGGCTGGACGAGACAGAGAGCATTACAGTTACATTCGATCTTTGATTATAAATTTTTTGATTAATTTTGATAATATATAATGGAATAAAGATAAATGTGGAACGTGTACAGGAAAGCATGTTGTAATTTAACACTAAATGAAATTATGATGGATGTTTGTGTGGGAATGTGTGATGGTCAGGAGTTTGACGGCTTAAATTTTAGAAATAGAGAAAAATAAAAGATCTGTGAAAGATCGGGAAAATTTTTGGAGCAGTGGAAAAATAAAAATATAATTAGAATAATTCTACAATATCAAAGCTCGGAAAAAATTATTGTATATTAAGTGCAATAAAAGGTAAAGAGGTTTAAGGTTAGATTCAGGGTTTTAATAGGAAAAATAACAAATAAATAAAATAAATGAAAGTGAAATAACTGGCAGTAACGATGATGAAGGCATGAAAACATGTGTGCAGAATGGTTAATGCGGTTTCGTGACAACAGATTTGTATAAAAAATAAAAACTTATGAGCGACAAAATGATTAGAAGCTTAAAAATCTGTAATACTTGGGTTTGAAAAAAAATGAATATGAATGATATGGAAAAATATTGCTAATGGATGTGTATGCGTGTATACATATTTAAGAATAAAAAATAAAAATAACATTATGAACGATTGTTAATTTAAGTTTGGATGGTAAAAGGAGAGAAGAAGAAATTTTTGAATGATGTAAAGTGAAAAAATATTGTGGGTTAGGTTAGTTTTGAAAATACATAACAGGATGTGAACATGTATAACATGCGCAGATATCGTGTTGAGTAATCGTGACGGTGTATATATGTATGGGAACACATGTACGTTTTTGTAACGGTTATGACGATTAAAGAGTACGAGGAAAAAAATATATAAAAAGTATATGCGATCAGTAAATTGGATGTAAAAGTCAGAGGAGCCTTGAAGGTTACATTTGCTCGTTGATTATAAATTTCGATTCATTTAGATAATGTATAATGGAGAACATGCGTGAGAAGTGTCGGTTGAGGGTTTGATGGAGTCTTAAAAATAAATAAAATATATCATGAAAAGATCTGGAAAAGTATTTGAAAAATAAAATAATTTTAAGCTAGTAGACTCAGAAAAAATTATTATGAGTACAGGGAAAATCAGTGGTAGCATATGCATGTGTGGGAATGTATGGTGCGGTTTTACTATAGTTTCAGTGGGATGTGCTCATGAAAAATAATAAGAAAGAATTGAAATTTGTGTAGGGTGGATAGGGGAGAGGGAAATTATGACACCGCGTTAAATAAAAATATACTCGAATTAATTTTTGAATACTTACGTTTGGAAAAAGTCTTTAGAGGGGAAAAAATATATTTTAGACTAATTCCATAATACATAGACATGAAAAATTATTATGAACAATATGAGAAATATCGGCAGAAGATGTGTGCGCAATCATACTAGTGAAGATATCAATGGATTTATTTTTAGAACCTGAGAAAAAAATACAATAAAAACATTATCAACGGTCGGAGGAAATGATTGGAAGCGAAAAAAATATAATTAGGCTGATTCTATAATATTAGACTTGAAAAAAATTAATAAGAATGAAATGAGAACTACCGGTAGCAGATGAATGTGAGGGAATAATCTGTGCGAGGGAGAAAGTGGCTAATACATTGACAGATTTATTTTTAGAATCGGAGAAAAAAAAATATAAAAATTATGAAGGTTCGGAAGAAATAAACAGAAGCGTAAAAGAAAAATATACTTAGGCTAATTCTATAATATTTTGACTCGAAAGTAAAATATATACGAAGTGGTGGCGTGTATGTGTGTGTGGGAGTGTTATCGCGGCGTTTATTTCGGTGGCGACAGGAGCGTGTATGGAAAATTACAGTGTACATACCTTTGTAGAGGCTAACATAATGCTTGATAGATGTGCATGAATTGATGGTGTGCTTTTGCAATGAACGGAGAATACGGAAAAATAAAAAAAAGAATCAACGAATTACAAATAAGATCGGAAGCGGAAAAAGACGAAAAAATATGTAGAAAAAATATATATCAAATGCCGGTGTGTATGTGCGTGTGTGTGAACGTGTAGCGATCGCGAACAGGTTTCTATCGGTGGCGTGTGAGAGTGCGCATAGATGATCGACTAGTTAATTTCGAACGAACGACTGGAATTCACCTCCTGCACCTCGTGACAGTTTCAACTAGTTGCTGGAACATTTAAATATTTCCATTTCAGCCGCGGTCGCGTTTACATAATACATCTCGTAGCAGCACACTCGCCCGCTCTCATTCGACTGATGAAACGTTCAAATATTTTCTTTAAAAATAAAATTTAAAAAAAAAATGCCGGAACGGAGCGCGTCTCGGAAAATTCCTTTAAAATTTGGGTTCTAAGTGTTGAGATTCAGACGTTTTTATCACTCCGGCAAAATTTTACCTCTCCCAACCTTGAAAAATTAAAATTAAAAAGTATGCTACATACATATATTACACGCAAAGGCATGTATAATACATACACATGATAGTAGAAGGCGCGATGCGTGGGAATGGGAGTGCACTTTCACTGTGGTTAACGTTATGATGGATACATGCGCGGGAACGGCGTGTATGTTTCCACATTTACCTGTACAAACGGGGAATCGCGAAAATTAAAAAATATACTTAGGCTAATTTTGGAATTTTTATACTTAGACTTCGAAATATTTTTAAAAAAAAAGATCGCGGTATCGGGAACGGACGATGCATGCGCGGGAACGGTACGTATGCTTTCGCGGCGGCTAACGCTTTGTTGAATATATGCGTGGGATCGTGGGAGGGGCGAGTGGAGACATGTGTTAGATTCGGGGCTTTAAATAGTATACTTGGGTTAAATTTGGAATTTTCATACTTAGGCCTTGAATTTTGAAAAATCGCGATAGCGCAGTGGGCAGGAGGGACGAGTGGGGACTTGGGTTAGTTTCGGGCTTTAAATAATATACTTGGGTTAATTTTATATTACATATACTTAGACTTTGAATTAATTAAAAAGATCGCGGTAACTCTGTGGGCGGGAGGGGTGAGTGGGGACTTGGGTTAGTTTCGGACATTAAATAATATACTTGTGTTAATTTATAATTGGTTACTTTCTACTCTCTACACATTAAAAATAAATACTTAGGCTAATTTTATGTTACATATACTTAGACTTTGAATTAATTAAAAAGATCGCGGTAACGCTGTAGACAGGAGGGGTGGACGGGGACTTGGGTTAGTTTCAGGTATTAAATAATATACTTGGGTTAGTTTTTAATTGGTTCGAACTATCGGAAATGCGCGGAACCTGTACAGTGAAAATTGGGGGAAATTTGTAGAAAATTGAGGAAAATTGCGAAAAATTGCAGGAAATTTGGGGAAAATTGGGGAAACTTGGGTGAATTTTCGGCGCCCGTGCAAGAAATTGGGTTACTTTTTGCCCTCTGCACACAGTTCTGGGGTTATGACGTCAGACCCGCCAGGTCCGGTATTTATTGACTACTTACATCACACAGCGTGTGTGTGTGTGTGTGTGTGTGACGCATGTGACATGTGAATAATTATTTCAAAATTAGCAAAAACGTTGCGAAATATACTATTAAAAAAATTAGTAACGTTCCCACAAAAATTGAAAGTATAATTATTATTCAAAATGTAAAAAATGTAATATAATGTAATTTTAAAATAGTATATTTATTAAAAACCCCATAAAAATTGAAAATGTAAAATATATCTATTATGACAGCTTAAAAAAATATATGTCTCAATATAAACAATTTGCAGGTTTTTGTGCTGAATGTATATAAATGATTTTTTTTTTTTAAATATATTTATTTATTGTCGCTCGACAATGGAGCCATTTGCGACGAATATATTACATCTTAACAGTTAACTTATCTAGATACTATTATACATATTTATATTTTTTAGGTATGTTAGTACATTTTCACAATTTGATCTGTCGTTGTAAAGGAGCTCTGGTATAGGTTTTCCTACCATGTCGCAGGCTGCTCGCTGTGTTTCCCACTTTTTGCATGTGAGGAGGTGGTCTACCGAGAAAGTCTCTGCGCTGATTTCACAAATGGGCGCCGGCTCCTTGTCGAGGATGTACTTGTGGCTAAATGAGCAGTGTCCTATTCTTAGTCTCGAAATAACTGTTTCGTCCTGTCTTTTTGGCCAATAGTTGGTTTCCCAGTCGGCAATTTCGTTTTTGATGCGGCGTAGTTTGTTTTTGATTGGAGAGATTCGATTCCATTCTTTTTGCCAAGTTAAGCGAGTCACCTTTCTGATATGTTTGGTTAAGGACGAGTCCATTTTTTTGCGTCGGTTTAAGTCTGCTATGGTTTCTTGGAAGGTTGTATGCCATGGTGGTAGTTCTCTTATGTCCTTTACATTTTTAATTAATCAACATTTTTAAAGCTGTTATTACTTTAAATTAATGCTGAACGTTCATTCTTTTTTGCTATTACTTTTTTTTTATCTGTTTTTTAAAATATCGTTTCGTAACCTTTTTTTGTGTTTCGGTCTATTTCATGATTGTTTTTTTACCCGATTTAATTATTTTTATATCAACGTTAATACCAGTGGCGTAGTCTTGGGGAGTTGTAATTGTAATTTCAAAGAAAAATGATTATTGACAAATGTTAGCAGATTATATCGAGAGCCTGCTGAAACGGAGATTATTCGATGTGGCCAATTAAAATCATATGCTGCTTCGGAACTACCAGACATGTACGCGAAAAGACTAATAAACTAGAGAAAGCTGTTATAAAAAAAGGTACAATGCAACTACGTATAAAAGTGAAGGAAATATCGAAGCTTGTTCGTTGGATAGTCCTAATTTGTATTTATTCTCGGTGATATTTAAGTTCGTTCAGCAGTAGTGTTCTCATATCGCTTAATTAACCCAACTCACAGTGTTATTTCCATTGCCGGTGCTACTGTCCCCATTTTGTCGGGACATAAGTACTTAGGTTTTATTCTCAATTCTAAATTAAACTGGAACCAGCATATAGATTACATGTATAACAAACTTCTAAAACGGTTACCCCTACTCAAGGCCCTCTGTAATGTCAATTCGGGTAGCGATCCTTGCACAATGAGTAAGTTATACAAAGCATACTATCGAAATATTTTAGACTATGGTTGTTACTTTTTTCATAATTCCTCAGCAAACCAATCATAACAAATTAGGGAGGATACAGAACTCATGTTTACGGCTTATAATTGGTGCTTGCTTACCTACTTCTATTGCTGCTTTGGAAGCTGAAACCAAGATCCCTCCTCTCTCCGTTAGGTCATCGTACCTAGCAGACAGGTTTCTTATGAAATACTGTCCTCCAGCCAGCTTCAATTTACTTAAGTCCCATTTTGATGTTAAAGACAATTGGAGATTTAAGACCTCCAAAATGCCTCTATTATCTTTAAGTTCTGTTAGGCTTCAGCGATATTCTTTTATTACCATACCGTCGTATCCTTCATTGATCTTTAAATACCCATACTCACATAACTGCTTTAAGTTACAGGTAGATTTGGATTCTTTTTAGTTCGTTAATAGGCACAACGCTAGCAGAGTATTTAATGCGATAATTTCAGACCACTGGCCGAATTTCCAGCCGGTTTTTACTGATGATTCTAAATCTTCGAATCCTGCGGGTGCTGCATTTTTTCTACCATGTTATAACTTAACTAAAAAATTCTCTCTTCCTCATTTTACCTCTGTGTTTAGTGCCGAATGTGTTACGATTTTCAAGGCTTTGTCCTTTTTAAATTCACATATCTTCTCTGAAAATATCATTATCATGTCTGATTCTATGAGTTGTTTATCAGCTTTGAGACTCTTATCATTCAGTACAAAATCCCATCCATACCTCTATAAAATCAGAAGCCTAGTAGTATCCCTTTCTGAATCTGGCGTAGTAGTTAACTTTGTTTGGAAACCAGGACATGCGGATATCTACAGTAACGAAGTGGCAGACATGGCTGCCAAAGATATATGAATGAATAGTTGTTTAGTTCCATATTTTCCAAACACAGAATATGCTCATAAAGAATATCGGGAGGCTACATGGGCCAATCCATTTTGCGCGCAACAGTACAAAATAATTCAACCTAATATTCCTAACGTTCCTTGGTTCAATCACATTACGACTGTTTCGACGAGTACCAGAGATCGTTCATTGTTACCCCTTATGTCGCTTCCGGTTGGGGGTAAACCGTCTCCCCGCTTCTTTGTACAACATGGGTTTAATCTCTTCTTCCTATTGCCAACATCCACTAGACTCGGACAAAGTGGCGGACGCTGATCACCTCATCTTCGAATGCAATTTGCACACGGCGCAAAGAATTATTTTGTATAACTCGATAATAAATTTCCAGATCCCTCTGCCATGTAGTGTCAATTCTCTCCTGGCCACCGGGGATGCTGCAATATACAAGCTATTATTTAATTATATAGTAAAATGCAATATTACTGTGTGGCGTTAATTAGTTAATTAATTATATTACATTGCCGATGGGTTGAATTTTCGACACCCAAAAAAAAAAAAAGTTCTTTCTCTACTCAAGTGTTTCCAGAAAAACAAAAAAAAAAAAATATCGCCACAGATGTCCCACTGTAATCACTGAAAAAAGGGGCCTGTGGTGTGAAAATATGGGTTTTAAGTTGAACACAGACTCTGATACTTGAAAGTGTGTAGAATAAGATGCACAATAAGTAGTTTTTTTTTTTGCAAACGTCTATTTAATGTCTTAAAACGTACAATACTGACAGAAGAAAATTGAAAAAAAGTAGAAACACATTAAAAATTTTAAAAAAATCGTAAAACTATTTTTTTCCTGATCGATAGTTTTTTTTTTTTTTGGACATTTTTTAATGATTTTTTATTTGCTTCGGGTATTTTTTGAGCATTGGTGTTTTCTATTTTTCGAAACTTCAGTTTTTTTCTCCGTTAAAGCTTCGGGTTTTCATTTTTTTTTCATTGTAGTTTCAGTTTTTTCCTTTCACATTTGTGTCAACTTTGCTGCAGACTCCTCAATAAGTTACATTCGCTGCATTCAACTGTTTTTTCGATTTAGGTTGGTCAAGTTTAGAAGCTATGGAACTGCGTTTTTTTTGGATCCGTACATAAAGGAGCAATATTATCGTATAGGTACCACTTCCTCCCTAATGCTATAGGTGTAATCAGGAGGGGGTAAACCGTTTGCTGGTGGTACGTTTCGTTGAACACAGGTGAAATTTTCCCTTTCCTGAGTCGACAAATTTTTGGCAGATGATTTAATTTTTTTAAAACTGAAAATGGTAATACTTTGTAATATCCATTATGGAAACAGTACCGAATTAATAATGTGATAAAATTAAAATCTGAGAGACGGAATCACCACAATGCACCTCATAATTATTGATAAAAATCATGAAATTTTGTGTCCCACATTAGCCTTTCGATTTTGCTTGCATTCACAGCAACATTGAACTTTTTATGGCTGGATCGATTAACATCTTCTTCAAAATCTTGGTAACACTCAACATTTGAGCGACCAAATTCTAACTTAACTCAATTTAGCAGCGATGTTCTACTGAGTTAGCAGCAAATTACATACAAGCATTCTAATGGGGTTTTTTTTTTTAGCTCGACCAACCGAGGGTACTACCCAGGACTATTGGACTATGGTAGAAATTAAATGTTAATCCGGTCAAAGATCGACGAAAGAAAAGAGGCAAACATAGGAACCACCTTTGAAGACAGAAAAGTTAATATATAGGAAGCATTATAAGGAGTAGGAAAATTCAGCACGTTTGAGGGTAGGAAAATGATAGAACCACAAACAGAAAGGAGGACTAGCCTAAACAGAAAGGTAAAATGAGTTAGGATTAGAAAATAAGCGAGGATACACACCCGATCAAAGCCTGACATGAATTTTTTTGGAAAGAGGGAGTATGTTGTGTCCAAGAATCTTTTAAACAAAATGTGAAGAATTTAATGCTGAGCGAGCCAAGAAATATAGCTTGAAGAGCACTTTTGGAGTCCGAAATGATCAGGTATCTATCAGAGTATCGAGTTGAATAAATAAATATAATTGCTCAAAGAATAGCATAAAGTTCTGCGGAGTAAATTGAACAAAAAGCCGGCAGCCTGAAGGATTGAGAGGAACTTGAAACCACCATTAAATACTAAGGAATGAAGAGGAAATGAGGAATAAATAACAAAATTAAATTCTTGATTGGCAGCTGTGGAGCCGAAAGATATAGATGATGAAGGGAGAGAAGAAAGTTTTGGAGGGTGAAAAAACCCGAAGAAGTTAAACATAAAATAAGGAAGCTCACTATAGGAAATAGTATAGGAGGAGAATTTATCTAAACGATGAGAGACAAGGGTTAAAATGGGAGTTTTATTAGAAGAGCAACGCCAATTATGAAAGATAAAGAGCTATGAAAGACGGATATTAGAAAACGAGATGGAAAGTATTTTTTACAAGGAATCTGTATCTTAAATGTAATCGTCGGATTAGGCTTTGAGGATCTCTGCCTTCAACAGATTGAGTCGTTTGCGGCTTGAAATATTAAGGAAATTGATATGCTCAAAGAAAGACAAGCGACTATTTAGAAACACTCCAAGATAGCAGAAACAGGTAACTAAAGTAATAGGAAAAGTATTCAGAGAGACATTGACCATGGCTGAATTGTATGGTCGAAGAGAGAAAACAACGCAGGAAGATTTGGAAGGAGAAAGTTCCAAATTGGTTAATAATCTGTTAAGTTCCTCGTCGGCGGTTGTGATACCCATAGCTGAGGAATAAAGGAGAATATCATCTGCATAGAACAGGGAAGAGGAATAAATAGGGAGAGAGGCAACATTAAGCATATAGACATTAAACAGAGGGGGGCTGAGACAAGAACCTTACGGCAGACCACGAAAAACTTTTCTTGAGGCTGAATCTATTGAAGAAGACAGAAGTGCAGACCGATTTAACATAAGATTGAGAACAAGTTCAACGAAAGTAGGAGGAATACTAATGGATAACATTTGTTCTTCAAGTCTGGGAAGATATGCATTATATCTATAAAAAAAGTTTATTTTTTGTCAATAAAGGATTTATATGTATCGGATACAAATAGACTTATACAGTCAGGTGGACCAAGGCCTAGACGAAAACCAAACATGTTACTAGGAAGGACACTTATGTTTTCCAACCACCAAACGAGACGTCTATTAAGAATATTTTCAAAGGACTTTCTAAGGCAGGAAGCCAGGGAGATAGAACGATAAGAAGAGTACTTAATGAAAATGGGGGATGACACTAAATGAGTTCCAAGAGGAGGGAGTACTGCATGAATCAACAAAGGAATTAAACGGCGAATTCAGGAACTGAAGAGCATTATAGGGTAGATTTTTGAGAGTAAGGTAGGAAATTCCATCGATTACAGCTGAGGATTTGGACGCATTATGTAAGGCAAGTTGGAGCTCATTGATAAGAAAGGAAGAGGTAATAAAATGAGGAGAGAGGTTGATAGTTTACGTTAACATCTTTTTCTCGAAGCTAAGAACACAAGCAGGGGCGAATGAGTCAATAAAGATAGAGAGGTTGTCAACAGAGGGGAAGTGATTATAGGAATGACCGGCAGACGAAGATTTGAAAGCCCTGGCAAGACCCCAAAATACAGATTGGAACTATCGAACGATTAAATAATCCGGTATCTGTTTTTTAACCTAAGATTCTAACACCATTTAAAATGTAAGGTTTCTAAATAATTTTATTACCCATTTCATTATTTCATCGCGACTGAACTGATGTTTCCGCTTATTATTATTTAAAAAAAATTTTATATAGGTTCCAGCACTTTTGTTTTTCCTCATTTTTTGCCTTACTTCAAATCATTTTATTAACTGGTTTCCTCCAGTTTCATAGTTCAATAGTTCGATGGTTTATTCCGGTTATTCATACATCATTAAAATATTTTTTATGTAGGGGAGGGAGGGGCACGTTGTTACAATTTTTAGATAATTGTCAATATGACAAAGCCTATCACATAATTTATACATTTGATTGTTTTTATCGATAATATAACTATTCAGCTAGTAAAATATTACTAAAAAATTATTAAAATTTACATTATTTTTTCACAATGGGCAATTTAATTTAAAAAGTCGATTGTAACAACTTACCCCCGATTCGGGGCTAGTTGTTACGCCTTTGGGGCACGTTGTTACGGTAGATAAATAAATAAAATCATCAAAGATAAATCAAAATGTAATGTTTATTTTTAAACGTTATAAACAAAACGAACATTTTAAACAATCTTATAATAAAAATCTGTAATTATAGTATCTATATCTTAATTTTTAAACTATTTAACAATAAAATCAAATTACTTCGGCAGTAAGTTTCTTTAATCTTAGATAAAATAACGTTTTTATTACTAAAATTGAAAATAAACTTCGTCTGCTACAAACAACTTTCTGTAGATAATTAATAACTTTTAGTTATTTTAATCAATATGGCACTTTTATTAAACTAAAAAACGTTGGATCCTAACATTAATAAGGCGCTCAGTACTATTTAAATTAGATAGAATAGGATAGAAAAAAAAATATGATCATTTTTTATAGAGGTGGGTAACAATATCACATACAAGTATTAAATCAGTCTTCATCACAATTGCAATTAACGCAAATAAATGAGTAAACGTTTCCCGTTACACATTTGACATGGGCCCGCATTTTTCATTCTATACATTCTACCTACTTATCTTTTTTAGAAGTGCTGTAACTTTCGCTACACACTAAACAATATCATTCATCAGTATCAGAGGACAGGCTCTTCGGTGGAAGGCTTAACATGTTTAATGAAATGATCCACGAATTTTAAAAATTCTTTTCGCGTCATCCATCCTGAAGCATTGCCCGCTCTAATCACATCTAGTGGTCTAGCACGAAGAAAGTGATCCGCGTATCTTATTCTGGGAAATACGAACATCGGCGGGACAGAACTTCTAGCTCTATTTATAGCACATGCTAGCGTTACAATTGTTCCTCTTTCGGCAAATGTGATCGCACCTACCTGTTTTTGACCGCGGGCAGCAACTATCTTTTTAGGTTTCTGTACTGTCGTGATACCCGTTTCGTCATGAATTCATATTTTTGGAATAACCTTTTCAGTTTGTCAAAAAAATCTTTAACGTTGGTTCTGTTGAACGACGTTGCTCTACTTAAAGATGTAGCTTCTGGTGTTCTTAGCGATAGTTGAGGGTTTCTATGTATAAAACTATTAAACTAGTCCGGCCCAGCCATATTATTTTTAAGTCAGCTAGGGAGAATATTTTTTAAGTTGAGTTTTGTTGCACATTGGTATGCTAGTTTTCTCACCTCTGCTCTTAGTAAACCAAAATATATTTACGAACTTTTGAGTAGATAAGAAGCTAATTTATCTTCTGTTTTGGAATCTTACACACAACATATTGACCGTAAAAACCAATAATATGTGTTTTCATCCTCAAAATCAAAGGTAATGCAAATTATGGGGAAAGTTTTTACATGTAACAACTTACCCCAAAAATTTCTAACTACGTACCCCATAGCACAATTTTTTAAATAAACTGAAGTCACCATTTTAATGGGGGTATCGCTAGCAGAAAAAAACAATATTACAAATTAAAAGTAGATATATTAAGAAAGTTGGAGCATTAAAAAGTTGTGAAAATAAAAAAAATATACATCAGAAATCGAAAATTTCGTAAAGGAGTTTTTTACTTACTTGACTGAAATCAAGGCACATGCACACAAGGATCAGCGGTCGTTCTTACGTAATGCCCGATGTTATAAGGAATCAAATGAGTCCACAACTATACACCACAGAGTTCTAAATTCCCGTTAAAAATGCGTGTAACTATTTACCCCTGTAACAACGCGCCCCTCTTTCCGCTACTGATATAAATTATATTTATACAGTAATTCTATTTTAAAAAATATTAAAAATAATATTGCTGCTTTTTTAAATGATTCTGCAAACACTATTTAAGAATCACCAATGGGGTGAGATATGTTATTGATTTAACATAAGTTTTATTTTGATTTTGTGAACAAGATTATTAGGATTTCTTTAAAAAAAAAAAAAAAAAAATTCTAAAAATTATAAACGACTGAAAAGTATTTTTACACTATTGTTATTAAATTTTATATATTTTTTAAAATAAAAAGAATATATACAAATTTTTTAAACGAATATTCTTTTATTTATTTTTGTATTAGATCCGTGCACATTCAGTAAAATTACTGTTATTTATTAATTAACAATGACAATAATAGGCATTTGTGAGATGTCATAGTTTTCATAATCAAACTATTTTACATAATTGATATGAATAATCGGCATTCGCGAGATATTCCCAGTCCTCATAATCAAATTATTTTACACAACTATAACTCAGAATCATTATACAATTTTGAATAAAAATTGTAGTTACCATCAATTTCACCGATAAAGATATTAATATTTGTCGAAAACTAATGTTAAAATTAAAATAAATAATAATTTAACTCTTACTGGGGAGTTTGATGTAAAAGGGTGTGTGGTCATTTGATTAAGTATTGACTCTTGATTAGTTGAGTAAAAGAGGAGTGGCCATGTGACCAAATATTAGCTTCTGATTGGTCATTGTCCAAGAACGCAGGTATTCCCCCTACTTCATTTATCAGTCTCGTTTTATGAATATGGTTTAATTGTTGCTAAATGAATCTAATGTGAATTGTCAACTAACTACATTTGAAAATTGTCGATCCGATAGTTTACATTTTTTCAATTTAATAATAGAGCAATGATGAGATTTGTATGAGAGCTGGTCGAAAAATTGTTTAAATGCCCACAAAGTTGAAACTAGTGTGTCTCATATTTTTTGCCCCCCACTCCTGCTTACAAGGACTGACGGTATATTACTGGTCCTTTGACCAGTTGAACAATTATTTAGTGACGTGGAATTAATTTGCGAACCTTAGCGAAACATGTTAGAACCTGAAAAGGCAGCGATCTTTATTAAATATAATGCACCAATTTTTAAATTTAGCTACTAAAATGTTTATTATAAAATAAATATTACTAAAAATGTGATTATAAAATAAGCATTACCAAAAGTATGATTATAAAATAAAAATTATTAAAATTGCCATTGTATTAAGCATCTCTTTAAAAAAAAACTTAACATCTGCATATGCGCAGATGTCAAAATATCTACATCCACAACATCTCTGATCAATAACAACTGTTATATACACGGCTTCTAAAAATTGCAATTCCTCACATCAATTTAATCGTCGCATTCTAATATTTTGCGCGATTCTAGTTTTCTCACCTCTGTTAAACCAAAATATATTTCTGAACTTTTGAGTAGATAAGAAGCTAATTTATCTTCTGTTTTGAAATCTTACACACAACATATTGACCGTAAAAACTAATAATATGTGTTTTCATCCTCAAAATCAAAGGTAATACAAATTTTGGGGAAAGTTTTTACATGTAACAACTTACCCCAAAAATTTCTAACTACGTGCCCCATAGCACAATTTTTTAAATAAACTGAAGTCACCATTAATGAATATCGCTAGCAGAAAAAAATAATATTGCAAATTAAAAGTAGATATATTAAGAAAGTCGAAGCATTAAAAAAATATACATCAGAAATCGAAGATTTCGTAAAGAAGTTTTTTACTTATTTGACTGAAATCAAGGTACATGCACACAACCTGTCAACATGCTGCTCAATGGGTCAGTGGTCGTTCTTATGTAATGCGCGATTTTATAAGGAATCAAATTTTTTTTTTTTTTTTTAGATAATAATAAATTTCTTTATTATTTAAAAACTACAATCTAGTCTAAACGGACTAATGAGCAGTGTATTACTGTACTAAGACTCTTCTACACATCTGTATGACTTAGTTATTTTTAACATACATACATACATATATAATAGATACAATAATTACATAGGCACGCACTTATGCATAGGCATAATACCCTATGTATATAACGAATTTACTTCACAGACACTCATATGCACGCATACATACACACAAATATACATACCGATACACCCATGTAATCACAGACACATTCATATGAGCTCAAAAGGTTTTACCCTTTTGAGTCTTCTCACTAAATCATTATTTTGTAGTAGCTGCTTGGCTTCTTCGTTGGTATGATAACGAAGCTTTTCTTCATGCTTCTTTGCGGCCTTCTTTATTTCACTAGTCACGGTTTCAAATTTCAGGTCTCTATGGAGATCATTATTTCTAATATACCACGGTGCTCCAACAATATTTCTGAGCACTTTATTTTGGAATCTCTGTATTATTGCAATGTTGGTTGGCTTAGTGCACCCCCATAACTGTAATCCGTAAGTCCATACAGGTTTAAGTATCTGTTTGTATATTAGCGTTTTATTGTATGATGATAGCTGAGAATTTCTTCCCAATAACCAGTACATCTTTTTATATCTCAATCCGAGTTCTTCTCTTTTTTTTTTCACATGAGCTTTCCAACGAAGCTTGGCGTCTAAAGTCATGCCAAGGTATTTAGCTTTGTTTTCATGTGGTATTTAATTGTTATTGATAATTGCTGGTATGTAATATACTTTTTTATTTGTAAAAGTAACATGTGTTGACTTTTGTTCGTTTAGTTTAATGCGCCATTTTTTGGTCCATTCTTCAATTTTTGATAATGTAGTCTGCAATTTTTCCAATGACTCCTCATGGCTTTTTCCTACCGCTAGTATGGCCGTATCATCTGCAAACGTTGCTAAGGTGCTGCTGTCTAATTCTGGTAGGTCACTGGTATATAGAAGGTAAAGTACTGGTCCCAAAATGCTTCCTTGAGGAACTCCAGCTTTTATTTCTTTGAAGTCGGAATAAGCGTCTTCTTGCTTAACTCTGAAATATCTCTCTTTTAAGTATGATTCTAATATTTCAGAGAATTGCCTCGGTAAAATAGTTTTAATTTTATACAATAGCCCTTTATGCCAGACTTTATCGAAAGCCTTTGCTACATCTAAGAAGACTGCAGAGCACACCATTTTTTCTTCCAGTGTGTTTTCAATAACATTGACTACCCTATGTACCTGCTCTATTGTCGAGTGTTTTTCCCTAAATCCAAACTGGTGATTAGGGATTATCCTTTTTTTCTCAATAATTGGTTTTATCCTTTTAAGTAATATTTTTTCAAAAAGTTTTGATATTGTGGACAATAATGAAATTGGTCTATAAGAGGTTGTGTCATATGGAGGCTTACCAGGTTTTAGTATCATAATAACCTCCGCCACCTTCCATAATCTGGGTACATACTTTAACCTAAATGCTGCATTAATTAAATTTGTAAGCTTTACGATAGCTTTCCTCGGCAATTGTTTCAATACTTCTCCAATTATCAGGTCATAGCCTGGAGCCTTCCTATGGTTGATGTTGTGTTTAATTTCATCCTTAATTTCTTTTGGTGATGTTAATTTTATTTCTTTTTCTTCTTGTGTTACTTCTTCTAGCAGCTTGTCATCCTCTTGTTCTTCTTGTATCTGGAATATGTCCTCTAGGTATTCAGCGAATGTTTGGGCCTTCTGCTCATTATTTCTAGCCCACATTCCATTTGCTTTTTTTATTGGTGGGGTATGGGTGGTGGGTCTTCTGATTCTTTTGGTAATTTTCCACAATGAATAGTCAGTGTTGCTATCATTTGTAAGCTCTTTCAAACAACTGTTTATTGTTTCATTTTTCAATTTTTGAATTTTCCTTCTTAATAGTTGGGTGAGGTTATTTAATTTATTTTTATCCCCTGGAGCTCTTGTTTGATGCCACTGTTTCCTTGCTTTCCTTTTTTCAGTCACCAGCTCTGTAATTTCATTTGGATAATTTCTACCCTGTGTTTTTCTCTTAATTTTCGGAGTATTTTGCCAAGCTGCTTGTTGTATGTCAGTTACAAATTTTTCTATTTCTAATTCTAATTCTTCTTCGTTCCTTAAGGGAACCTTTAGTTCTATTGTTTTCTCTAAATGTTGTTTAAAGCTTTCCCAGTCTGTATATTTGTTAACTAGTACCGGCCTGTTCTCCTTCTGAATAATAGTTTCGCTTAATGTTAGCAAAATAGGGGAATGGTCCGAGT
The DNA here is from genome assembly GCA_039619475.1 of Icerya purchasi. Taxonomy (NCBI): domain Eukaryota; kingdom Metazoa; phylum Arthropoda; class Insecta; order Hemiptera; family Monophlebidae; genus Icerya; species Icerya purchasi. Next base: position 487,050,710 of record CM077115.1, read on the forward strand.
TCATATCATGCCTTTCCTCAATTTGTAAGTAGTTTATTGATATGTTTCTGCATACAAAGAAGTCGATTAAATCTGATGTTTTACAAAGGTCTGTAGGCCAGTAAGTCGGCTTTCCTGTTGATAGGACTTCACATTCCATTTCTCTTACAGCGTATAGGAGTTCCCTAGCGGTAGTTAATCTTGAGCCCCATTGAGTATTTTTGGCGTTGAAATCTCCTCCAATAATAAATCTATCGCCCATTTGCTTAAAGAGTAATATATATTGTTCTTTTTTTTAGTGAATATTTTGGTGGACAGTATATTCCAGCCACGGTAATTGTAATATTCTTAGTTTTGATACCCACAGCTGCAACCTGTATTTCTTTAGTTGAATATTCTACTTCCTCAAAATGAGGAATATCATCTTTAATTATAACTGCGCTTCCACCTCGGGCTGTATTCTCTGGATGTATTGTGTGATATACTCTGTAACCTTTGAATTTGATGTATGATTGTTTAGTGAAATGTGTCTCCGAAATGAGACATACATCTATTTTTTCCAGGTTTAGGACAAGTTGCAACTCCTGCTTGTGTTGTAATAGCCCATTGGCATTCCATGCCATAATTCGAAGTGTCCTAGCCATCATTTTTTCTTTTTAGAAATGGCTTCCTTGGTGCCATGTTCAACTTTCTTAAATCGCTCATCAATTTTAGTGATAAGTGTTTCTTGCTTATCAAGTTTTATTAGAATGAGTTGTAGCGTTTGTTTTAGTTCCTCATTTTGTTCTTCATTATTTAATTTATTGGCCCTTGTCACAGCAGCGTATGTATTTTTGCTTTGAGTAGGTTTTTGTTGTAATTTTAAGTCTTTAGCATTATTTGTCTGTTTATTCTGTTGGGGTACGTTATTTTCCTTTTTTTTTTTAATCATGTTTATGTTTTTGATGTTCTGCAGCTCTTTAGCTACAGTGCAACCTCTATAGTTGGCTGGATGATCCTCTCCACAATGTATACATTTTGGTTGAGTACTTTTTGGTTTATCACATATTATGGTGAGATGTTTCCCGGCACATTTAACACACCTCGGCTCTTTATGACAGTATTTTTGTGTGTGACCGTAACCTTGACACTTTTTGCACTGAGGGATTAGCTTAGGTTTTTTTAGTGTGTGTATTTCTACTTTACAACCAAGAATTTTTGGGATTTCGTAAACTTTTCTAATATCTTCTTCTGCACTAAAAGTTAACATAAACATGTCTAATAGTTCTTTAGTTTTCCAACTTATTTTGTTTGTCGCTTCTATAATTTTATATCCTTTAGTGTGTAGATCAGCGACTATTGCTTCAGGTTTGCATGTGCGCGGTAATTTTTTTGCCACCACTCTAATTGGTCTGGTCTGTTTATTCTCATATGAGTACCAGGTACAATCAAGTTTTTGTAACATAGTAGTCATGGCGCTATACGTTTCACCATCTACTGTGTTAAACTTGATTTTATCTCCATTTAATAATTTGGTACTGAATTTTTCTTTAGGTATGCTTTCCCCTATTTTTTCGTAGGCTTCAGCATACTTCTTAATTCCTTCCACTATTATTGGTGGAGGGGATATCTTTTTAATTTTTGTTTGATCCACACTCAGGGTAACTGAATTTTGTTTAATTGGAGATAGCGAGTTATTTAATTTCCGTTTTTTATTTTTACTTTTTTCTCTAACCCACTCGGTTTCCTTAGCTAATTCTTCCTCATTTGTATTATATACAGGGTTAGAGGCGCTTTCTATAGCCGGGCTATTCACACTTTGTTTATTTCTTTTTCTAGCCCGAGCATGCGGTTTTGCATGTTTGCTAACGCATCGTTAAGTTGTTTTTTTTCCTTACTAATTTTCTGCCATTCGATGAATAGCAACTGTTCGTTTGGAGTACGTTTATAGTTCTGTTGAAGAACATTATTATTAGCATGTGCTAGTGCTGAATTAGATATGTTAGCTGTATTATCCTGGCCAGGTTTTGCCATTTTAAATATATTTTAATCTTAATATAGTAAGTAATATGATGTAATAACTGAATATGAATAGAAATGTAATCATAATAGTAATAAGCGTCGAAATAGTTAACTGATTTATACGACCTGCACGTCGATAAATGTAGGTAGATAATTATTCCGGTTTCTTATCGCTGAAATGATATTAATGTGAACGCGCATTCAACACAACGTATTTATAAAGATAACACATTTAATCAAGGAATCAAATGAGTCCAAAACTATACACCAGAGTTCTAAATCCCGGGTAAAAATTACCCCTGTAACAACGTGCCCCTCGTCCCCTACTCGTATATTTCTGTATTTCTACATTCTATTCAGCATGATTTAGGATTGCTTCAGATTCTGATCATGTATTCTCTGCGTTTACTCTTACTAGTATTTTTTGATTTTCTTTTGCAGCCGAAAACCGATTCAAATAATATATCCGCACTTCATCACTAATCAGATAATTCTATCATACTACTCATTTAGGATTAATAAATTTATACACCCATACATGTACTTCTATTTTAATTTTCTTAATTAAAGTACCTTTTTAATAATATTCTTTTTTTTTTTCAGCTGAAGATAAATTATTTAGGTTTCCTGCGAATTTCAAACATTAAATACTAAATTTATCTTTACTCTCTGTACGTCATGTGTATAAAAATAAAAATGAAAAATTTCATGTATTAATCCTTACTTTTGCAACAACCAAGCATGACTTATTAAACACGGCCTATCAGTCACTGCGTACAAGTTTTCCTTGTAGGAAGAAATTTTCATACGAGAGAGCAACCGTTATACTACTGAAGTAGAACTGATGGTATCATTTTTTCTTCACTCTGTTCCAGTGTGTTCCAGCAGTTCCCTTTTTCGTCTAATATTAACTTATTGTAACGCAACGGAAACTTTTGAACTATGTAATATATTTAAATGCGAGTATATTTTCATATTTTGTTCATCACTAAACATGTTTATTATCGACACAAGCATTATGCGCAACATGTGTTCGTTTCAAAGTTCAAAATTTTTGAAAACTATTGACTGGCCATTGCAATCAGTTGAAAAATTAACGTAGATGTGAATGAAATCACCGATACAATTTTCCGCTATCCGGTGGTGAATTTATGTAAATCAAAACCAGATTTTCACGTTATTACCGCATTTCCTCAGAACTGTACAATATGTATTGATGTAGTTTTTTGAAAAGTATTCTACGATTTGGGTTTGGGATTATTGTAAATTATTTGTGATAGGGCATTATTAGGGAAATCAAAAAACTCCGAAAATTTCACTCCTCCGCTTATTCAGTGGCGTTAGTATTATATTTTCGAAGGTAGACTTATCATATATTGTCGCTGCAGTAAACATTTCTAATTTTCTTTTAATTTACTTTTCGTTGTTAGATCGGCTAACGATACGTCACCGATCAAGTTGGATATAAGCGATAAATTAGATCCGAAAAAAATTGGTTGTATTTAAGTTTTCCGTTGTAAATTGCTTTGTATTTTCAATAATGTTTGAACATTTTTATTTTAAGCTGTATTATAAATTTCATGTGTAATATTTTCAGAATATTTCTCTTTTCGTAATAAGATTAATTTTATCGCCATAATAAAGAAATCATTAAATTGCCAACTAGTGGCGCTGTAATTGCATAATTGAAACTTTTCCGTTCGATTATCAGTGCTGTAAACTTATACTCAAAATCGGGCTACATTGGATTAAGCAAAAAACTGCCTTTCAAATGGTCTATGAAACTATTACCATGTGCTTCCGTGTTTATATAAATTGAATTACATCGAACGAAACACAAATTATTAGATCGCTTTAACGACAAATTATTTATTAGATCTTTAAAGCTTTCGCAGTGATTATTAATCATTTTAAATAATTGTTCAGAAATACTACGCTGAAATACTATATTTGCTTTAACACAGTATCTGAAAAAATGATTTATAATGATAAATTATTTGTTCGTCAGGACTGTAGCCATAAATAAAACAAATGCATTATGCAGTTTTAGGTCTCTGTTAGATTTTATTGCTACTATTACATCGTTTTCATTAAGTAACGAAACTAATTTTCGTTTATCGAGAAATAATGGTGACTCTATTCGGCAACGACGTGACGTAAACAGGCGGTTATCCGACTGGCGCATGAAAATGTGGTCCCGATTAGCTGATGTCTACTCACTAATTATTTCAATTGCGAGTTCAAAATTATTCATATAATGTAATGATAGAGTTGACAGCTTCAGAGTAATAGTTAAGTAACGTACATGGTGGCCATTCAAATATAATTTTTAAATTCCCAATTCATTCAAGGTCCAAATCCTTCCGATTTCCTCTGGTTACTAAAATTGCATAAGGGTTCTCACGGACGTTCTTCCACTTGTATAACAAACCCTTGAAGCGGAAGCAAATAAAACATCAATAGAAACAAAAAAATTTCAAATTAAAATTGTTTGTTTTTTTGAAGTTGTTTTATTCACATAACTAACTTAGCAATATGTTTACTTTATTATTACAAAAGTTAATAATGTAGTTTATAACAGGCTGATTTACCTCTTCCCCATTTAAATAGTTCGATTTAAAAAATTCATTTGACGTCTTACGCACTGACAAGCTGCTTAGTAGGATCCTTAAATGTAATGCACATGAAATTTGAAAAAAAAAACTTTGAAGGGTTTACGGAGCTCAAGCCCTCTTAAACGTTTTACAAATAGGTTCAACTCTCCTAAATAAGGTAAAATACATAATAATTTTTTTTTTATCCATTTCATTAAAATTTTACCTAAAAACAATAAATATAAATAATCAAGAAATTAAAGGCAATTTGTAAATGAAGAATGGAATTTTTTTTTTGTCACTATTGATGACGTTTGACCGCTGCGGCACATTTCGTACAAATGAAAAAACTGTAATTTATTATTGAGTACAAAAATGTATTTATTTTTCGCTTCAAATGATTTTTTTTTATCAAAACAATCCCTTGGCTATTTTTACTTCTTTACCCGATTTTGGAACAAAATTCCTGGCTTATTCCCAATTTTCCCGGTTGGATGGCCAATTTTAATAGAAAACCATCGTCTGCTGTCTACATTATTATTCAGCACTTTAGCAGAATGTAAGTTACTATTATTTTTATTATTTTTTTTATCTTGAAGAGTAGGTTTATTTTAAGTAAAAGTAGGTTTTTGCACCTAATGACGTTGAACCGTTATCAAATTTCTAAATGTACTGGAAGAAAACCGGAGCCTCTGGGATAATCTTTAAAACCTTTCATAGAATGTATTTCATATTAAAAAGTATTGAAATACAAAACAAACGATAACTTCGTAATTAAAATAAAAATAAACTAATAAATATTTAAAGCTTTCACAGTGAAAACTCATAATAAATAATTTTCGGATACAACTGTGTTTAAAAAAACAATTTTTTTAAACACAGTTGTATCCGAAAATTATTCATTATAAAAATAAACTAGTTTAAAAAATTTATTGAAGCGCCAAACAAATAATAACTGCTTAAAAAGTACTAGACAACAAATTACAAAACTGCTCAAAGGATGTAGTTCTGTATTAATGGTGTTAAATTAAGAATTTAATTCATCCAAATCAGCCGCGTAGTAACGAATCAATTGCTTACTTTGTATAAAAGTAGTGTAAGTAGAAATAGTTATTACAATTTCGAATGGATTCGGATACGGGACTACAAAACTACATCTGTGTCACGCAACCACGTAAAGACTGCGATCAAAACTTCATGTATATCATACAACAACCCATTGAAGGTTCTACTTGGACATGGACTATATGCTCGAATCCACAATAACAAATGCTGGCTTCCTTGACTTCAGTTGTTTTGTTCTGAACAGATGACGGTTTATAGAAAGACTTGGATTATTTTTCTATTTAACTATTGTTTCATAGCAGGTCTTCTCCTAGGGATGTCAGGAAGTACAATGTTACTCAATACAGAAAAATCAAGGACTAGGAGTCTATATCGACGTTCTATTAATTAGTCTCGTTATCGTGTTTAGCTGTGAATTCAGTTTTTTGACGTGTCAGCTGTTTAACCAAAAACAGATGCTGCATATTCCGCTACCGAATAAACCAAGGCTGACGCTGATCCTCGTTTAGCACTGCAGAACGTCCCACGATATTCCAGGTTTCTGTATGATATCCTAGTTTGACCCCTGCTGCTTATTTTCTACATGTTTGCGATATGTTAGCTGCTGCTCAACGTGACATCAAGGCATTTGAGCTGCAGTTTATACTTTAACGCAGCTTTACATTTGTAAGTTGTTTCGTCACGCAGAAACATGTAGAATAACAGTTTTGATTCTGTTTATTCAAAGTCGTCTTTGCTGAAAATACTTTTGAAGATTTTTGAGACCGGTCGTTAACGTTTTAAGAAATGAGATATCCTTGCTTCCGGGGAAATATCATCGATATAGATAAATTTGTTCGCGGTGGTATTCGGGAGATCGTATAGATACAGGTTGAATAATAGCGATGACAGTACAGACCCCTGTGGGGTAGTTCATCGTTAAATAGACGTGATTTTATCCCTAAGTCGCGTGGATAATATTTGATTAAATATCATTTCGCTAATTAACTTGTATAGTGTCTTACAGGGAAATATTTGAATAAATTTCTTTAATAAGTTGTGTCCTCGGACTATATATAGATTGACGACAGGTCTATAAAGACTGCAGTTGAGTTAAGATCTTTTCGAAAACCGCTTTCTATGAAAACATTGTTAGGGAAGTAACTTATCCTATGCGCAGCTTTGTTCGGGTCTAAAACCTGCTTAATCCGCTGGTTAAGCCAGACAGTTATACAATATCCTTTCAAAAGTACTCAGCAGAGAAACTGATTTGTAACTAACAAATTTTTAATCTTGCTGATTTCAAAATTGCAATAATTAATGAATTTTTAAAAAGTTTCGGGAACTTGCCAGACTTTAAAATAGAATTAAATAAGCGCAATAACCAGCTTCTAACTTTTGACCTAGTGTTTTATGAATTCTCAAAAAATAGGATCTTTAGCAGCTGCTTTTTTGTGAACTAAATCGACTTAATCGCAGTTAATAATTCGTCCACAAAAAGTTGCTCAACTGATCCCTAGCGATGTTAAGCATTTTTCCTAAGCTTGAATAATTCTTTTTTAATTATTGTGCTAAAGAATTTTTGTCAGTTTGTACGCGAATACAAATTAGAAAAGAAAGAAGACTGTAAAGTAACGATAGTCGAGTTCATTAACCCGTCATTTATTAAAAATCAAATAAATACAGAAAAAGTGCATTTACAGTGAGTAAAAAAAAAAAAAAAAATCGTCAGTGACAGTTAACATAATTAACCACCAAACTGCTTTAAAATTTTAAAGCAAAATAACGATGAAAAAAAGGAAAAAAAATGTGAACATGCTGTGGAAGACAATAAAACTTGTACAACTAAGTTCGTATTATTAATTGTAAAATTAAATTTTTATTATTTGAATATTTTGAAAAATTGTTAATCGACTACTACTAGTTCTCCACATTAACTTTCACTTTATATTCAACGATTTAGTGCACTCATAAAGAAAAAATTGTGCTCAAAAATGATATACCTGTTTTCACATTACTGTTTTAAACGCATCATTTTTTTTAGCCAAGTGTTGAAAGTTTACTCAGGGTATGATTGCAAAACTAGAAAATAACCAACTACTACATATCGCTCATTAAACACAATAATGTCATAACTAAAAAAATAGCGAATTAGAGTTATGTGTACAGTTGGAATGCATTTTATGAGTATAATTAGAGGTTAGAACACCATATTTGTAAATAAGAAACTCGACAAAATAAACATTGCTTTTAGAAAGTGTACACCATTCAAATTATAGTAAATGTAAATGTTAATTTGCGTTTCCTGTGAAATAGCGTTTTTTGAGTTATGACGTTATTGTATTTAATGAGCGATATTTTGATATTACGCAAAATCGAATGGCAATTTGTTCGAACTGATTAATTGTACTTAACAAGAATAACTCGGTTTGAAAATTTAATTTTTAATGTACTTTTGTTAGGGTATACTTTTAAATTGACGAATTACAAAATAAAAATAAAAATTGTTTAAATAAATATATTGGCACACATGATATAATATGAATAATAATTAAAACGTTAACTAACATGATATATATATAAACTTAAAATCTACGTCTTTTCTCTATCATTAAGTCAAAATATTTCATTTCCAATTCCTCACAGATCATATCGAACGCAGCATAAACCTAAAATTGAATGTCTTTTCTGTCGTTAATTAAATGCTTCACTTGCATATTGTGTATCTAAATTTGTAAATAAATTGTAATTCTATCGGTAATTTATAGCAAATAATATTCGGAAATATTAATTGTTAATTATAAAATTATGTGAATACCAGTAAAAGAAATAATACATACACCAACAATAGAAAACACGCAACGATTATCTGTGCAATTTATTTCATCCAATTTGTACAGCTCTCGGAAAACTTGAAGTTATTTTAAATTTTAATTGCACAATTTATGCGTACAAAAAGAAAAAATAAACATTTTATACCTGATCGTTTTTTAATAAACTAATATGTCAACACATTTTATTCTCATTTCGACAAATTATAAATCGTTCTTCATGTACTTACATAAAATATCAGAAGGACCAATCACGTTAGTACTAAAACAAACGGAACTATTTTTAACTTTATTCTTCATTTAAACGGAATTTTTTATTTAAGTATCATAAAATATTATAACCCTGCGTATTCTGTTGCATACATATACATTTATATATTTTAAATTTCAATTATAAAAATAAATCTGCGTAATAAATTTAAAATTAGCAAAGGTGTATTCTGAATATCATCAGTTACGCCTCTGTGATGGACATTATGAATTTTCAGTTATCTACCTACTCTCAGTGAGTTAACCTCATATGTAGGTGACGCTGGCTAAACGTGTATTTCAAAATAACAGTATTATGTGAACTAACTAACGCTAAATATAAATAGTACAAAGAAATCTGCAACCAACTTATGATTGTGAAAGCAGGATACTAAACAGTAAGAAATTAATAAACTGCAAGCCGTGGAAATATGGGCGCTTTTCGGAGTTGAGATATATTAAATCACATCGCCGAAGATATATCCGGCTGTGTTCGAAAACGGATATATTTCCGGGGATATAACCGTGTCCAGAGTTACCCGTGCCTGAGTTACATATGATGGATCTGCGGAAAAAAGCAATCGATAGAAGTAAATCACTGCAACAAATAGGATTTAACTTTTAATACTATAACTTTAAATTTCTTTCAATCTTAATCGCAAAACTATCAATATTATTAATATAAGTTTAATGTGACCACGAGTAAATTATGTATTTAAAAGCTTTACAAAAATTTTAAAATTTGAATGATTTAACATGGTGCAACTTCAGCTTGATTTAACACTCTCTATACTCACATTGAGAGTACTCAAAATAGAATGTTTAGGTCAATTTTAAATATTAGAGGTAGAGATAGGATTAGAAACAGATTTATTGAAGGAAAATTAAAAAATATAATAAATTTATTAAACGAATGCAAAAGAAAACAGTGGGATTGGACTGGACATGTTGAGAGGTTAACGGGTAATAGGTGGACATATAGGATAAAAAACTAGTATATTTAGGATAAAAGAAGAAGAAGTAGAAAATTTTTGGGGTGGGGAGACGAAATAAGGAAGTTTTCACATAACAGACGGTCAGGACCGCAAGGAGTGGGCAAAGTTGGAGGAGGCCTTTGCTCACGACATTGGCTTTTAGTTTTTTAGTTTAGTTTTAGTTAATGGTTTAAAATAATATTTTTAAGGTAATGTACCATGTTATACTCGGCGGGTGTGCATAGGAGTGTGTGAGTAATCGTTAAGTACTCGCACCCTAAATTTGTTATAAAGGCTAATAATAATAATAATAATAATTATAATACTTACAAACTGCAGCGGTCCCGAGTTATTAGAACGATCGGACTATCATGAAACGAGGTGCTAAATTTAAGAATCGGCGACAACAAGTAAAAGTTATTAAAGTTAATAATCACTAACAGTCGCGTGGAATGGCAAACTATTTCACAAACCTGATGTACAGAAGCACCTTGAACCGCGTTTGTATAACGATTAAAAATCAAATAATTACAATCAGTTTAAGTAAGGTCTTGCTTATAACTGTGCTGCATATAAAATTACCTTAAACACTACATTTATACAAGAATCTACGAATAGGTAGTCTTGGGATTCGAGATGGAATAGTACGGCTATCTCATGAGATATTAATCTGAGAGGCTCGTCAACTATGGAAATTTACCTAGCGTAATGGGAATTTTTTTATATTTTCAATGTGCAGTAACGAAATTTGAACCAGGTCTTACCCGAACGAAACAACACTGGCTATCCAACTACACTGTAGGAATAGGCTAGGAAAAGAAAACTATATTTCAATAATACCCACATAAGAAAAGTTGCAAGCAAATTTACAGTTCTAATAAAGTCAAAATGAGCAAATAGTTTAATGAAGAATAATTAAATTAAATTTACGGACAGATAAAAGAAAAATATTCACATACATATGCGTACAATAAAAAATGACATTTATTTGTAACAGAATTTTCGCAACGCAACCGTCCTTAATTACAAATGTAAACTTATATATAACGGAATTTATGTTAAACTATATTTAGTAAATTAAGCTATATTTTAAAATACATAATTCCTGATAGAAAAACATAATCACAAAAAACCGTATTATTGTAGTTTTTAGAAACCAAGCTAATGCCGCCGTTAAGTTATATGAGCAAAGTAAAAAATTTTCATATTGATAAATGTTTTAAAATTATTATAAAAAATATGTCTCGTCTCACATGTATTTTGTTACAAATCAAGCATTAATTTTGTAATATTTAATAACACCGAAATATAAAATACCGACATCATCCAGCAGATAGGAAATAAAAGATAATTTTGTTCGCGTCGATTATAGAGTCCCTTTTGAGGATTTGGAAAAAATAAAAAGTGTAAGCGAACTTTTTAACTAAGAAGTGTTAATATTGTTTAAGATGTAACAATAAAACTATAATGGCTGTCTGTAGTCTAATTTTCTTTGCCGTTTAATTCCAGCATTAAGTTATTCATGGTGGACACTCAAATATAATTTTTAAATTCCCGGTTTTCTTGGTCTAAATTCTTGCGGTTATCTCGGTCTAAATCTCTTCCTGATTTCCTGATTACTACAATTGTACAAAAAGAAGAATGGATTTTTTTTTGTTACTACTGATAATATTTGACTGCCGATTATATGAATAAAACAGAACTTCGTAATTTATTTTGACTAAATTACACTAAAAAGTGCCCTTATTTTTCGCTTAAAATGATTTTTTTTTATCAAAACTATTGTTAGCTATTTTTACTTTTTTTTCTCGGTTTTACAATAAAATTCCTGGCTTTTCCCGGCTTATTGCCGGTTGGATGGCCACTGTTATTTCCAAATAATTTTTTTAAAATTTGCATCCGGCTAAATTTCATTTTTATTTTCAAACAACTGGATGAAACTTACACAACTCGAAATTACAGTTTATTCCTCAGTTTGCTTTCATTCTTTCTCACTAGAATAATATCTGTGGGCGTACTTAACAGGGTCCACTTTTTAATTTCTCATTCGAATCAAGAAAAAAATTTAATCCGGTAAATATTTCTTAAATTTACTAATAAAAAATACAAATTGGCACATATTTTTAGTTCAAAATTACAGACATTTACTAATTTATGTCTTATCTTATTGCGACAATTGCATTAATATTTAAATAAACCCTATTAATTACATTAACGGAAATTAACCGTATACACATTGAATACGATCTAGTCTCGAAAATTTCATAATAAACAAAGAACAATTATAAATTTAATACTTTCAGAAAAGATGGAATTCTAAATTGGAAAAAAAAATTACAATATAACTTTAACCCTATAAAATCACAATCCTTAATGGTGAACATACGGTTTTAAAGTTTTTAGTTATAATTCTTGCCGTAGAAAGAGACAATTTTAGAGACTTTTAGTGTTTAACCGATCAACAGCTTTCTTCGAAGAAAGAATAACATCGTTAACACCAACTCCATTGTTAATACTTCCTATTATTGATAATGGTAAATTACTGTTTTCGATATAACGATGTATATTGTTTACCCTTTTTTTATGTCCAACCACATATTGCGGTATACAATTAAATAAAATGGAAACTTTATAATGCTCCGGTTTGTCGGATATATTCAGTATTGCGTTTACGTATTTTAAAGCTGTATCCAGTAACATTTGCTCTGTGGGGCTTTTACCAAAAAACTTTTCAAACGAAAAACCTCCCATCATCGCCGTCAATATGGTCCAATTGTTTCCCACGTCCAAATAACTACTGTCGAACGTGATTCCTAACAACGGAATATTCGCGTCAGGGGGGACGAGAAATCCGAATCCGTCCTTTTCCAGTAATTTACCTTTATAAGCTAAATTTACCGTTGCGACCGACACATATGGTATAGCTTCTAAATCAAGTGCCAACGATTTTTCGTCATTTTTAATTAACGAAGCCAATTTATTTGCGGATACGGAACTCAACAGATAATCAAACTTTATCCTTCGATCATCGCTTATTCGTATAAATTTATCACGAAAATTGATCTCTTCACAAGTGGAATTTAATAGAATTTCTCCGCCATTTTGATGAACAAATTTACCCAGTTCATTCGGTAAACGTTGCATTCCACCTTTCAAAGTATATAGTACCCAATGTTCCGATACAGCTCTTAATGGTAATTTACCAGACGGCGCCTTTAGCTTTCCAAGGTTTAATTTTCGAAAAGTACCTTTAATAACAGAGCCGTATTCTTGCTCCTTTTCGAATAATTTTTCAAACAAAAAATTCACACTTATCTTTTTCGCATCTCCAGCGCAAATCCCGCACACTAAAGGAGAGATAAGATAATCAGCCACCTCTTGTCCAAAACGGCGAGCAGTGAAATCGTATATAGAATCATCTTCGGTTATTTTTGGTGGAACAACTAAATCGTTCCAAACAGAATATATTAGCGGTTTCGTAAATGGCGGCTGAGTACGAAATAACGAAATGAGCGATGTAGGTAATGGACACAAATTACCGTTAACATATACGAACCTATTTTTAACAGCTGCATGACTTTTCATTATGGGATTAACTATATCCGGTAACTGTAAGTCTTCTATTAGTTTCAATGTGTTTAAACCAGCTTCACCTGATGGTCGTAATGTACGAGCACCTTGTTCGAATAAAAATCCATCCGAATGTTGATGCGAAGATATCCATCCTCCAATTCTAGAACTAGCTTCGATCACGGTTACTCGAAGCGAGGTATGTTTCAATAAATAAAATGCCGCCGATAGACCGCTAATTCCAGCCCCCAATATCACAACAGACATCACTAAAAACAAAATGATTAATTTTCGAGAAACGATGTAGATTTATTTCTTATAAACGAAAATAGCACTAAATTTTTATCTCACAAACACGATTCTCATTTTCCCTTTATTTTATTTAATCAGAAAGTTTACATTTTTTAAATTACAACTTTAAATTAATACAAAGTCTGACTTTAATATTTATTAAATATAAATTATTAATAAAATAAGATAATAGTGTTATGTATATTTTTAATGAATATGTTAATAACACGGAGATATAATTACATTATAAAATACATAAATTCACATGTGAATTTATTTTTATAATTGAATTGTATTCCTGAGTTTGTATGTTAATAACAATTTTATTAATAAAATAACTTCAACAATATATATCAGAATAACGTATCCATAATTTAAATACTTCTTATTTAAAAATGAAATCTGAGTGTTTTAAAAAGTGTAATAAATTGTAGATCAGAATTTAGAAATTACAAAATCATACAGCATATATCTGTAGATACATTACTATCTTACTGGAACTACTTGTCCAGTTAGAAAGAAATTAAATGATAATACATTAATACAATTCTCCAAATTCAATTAACCACAATTATTACTAATAAATAACTGTAACCATTAACAACATTAGAATTGAAAAACATCGTATCACAATAATATTACTTTCGAAACAATTAAATATAATTTTCATACCAACTTTATAAAATACGGAAGTAATGAAATATTTTCATAAATAAAACAACACCTGTTTCTTTTAACAATTTTTTCAAAATGATGTTATAAACAAGAAAATAACTTTTCAGTCCTCCTAATATTTTGACTTACCTATATACTTCTAAAACTAAGGTCACACACTGTAGAAACTGATGAAAATTTTTATTAATCGACATTAAAATTACATTATGTACATTCTACCAATTACGGCAAAAATAAAATTATTCTTTAAAACTCGAACATTTTGTTATACAAAGTAAAAGCGAAAAAAGACAATTTAAGTAATGAATGTTACAGATTAATAAAAATGAAAAATATCGGCAATTAAATAAGAATACAATCATTTGTAATCGATAATACTCGTAATTAAAATAAAAGAATAAAACAAAAGAAAACGGCGAATTCTTTATAATTAAAGAAAATTGTAATATTGCATTCAAAAACATAAAAATTAGCAAGAGTAGCTGAAGTATGATATTTGACAATGTATTTTAAAAAAAGCAACAATATATTTACCTTCGTAATCAAAGCATGCAATTTCGTATCAACAATGAAAAATCTTTGATTTTATCTTTCAGTAAATTTAACTCAATTTCAATAACTTGATTTTTGAATTATTATTAAATTCCATTCGTTTTCAGCTGTTGCTGTTCAAGCCGGTACAGAAAAAGCGGCCAGCGAGAATCCAGTTTCGTTTAAAGCGCATGCGCATTTTCGTTAATATAGATAAAGTTATACATCAAATAAATGCCCGGACGCATGCGTAATTTTATATCGTTTCGTTTCTCGACCTAATAATCTCATTGCAATGAAATCGGATTTTAAGGAAAAGAAAATTACTGACATAAACATGTTAAATGTGATAGATGAAATTTTGTTTTTTTAAACATATTTTTAGCATTTATTAATTCCAGGAGTAAACTGGGAAGTAGAGCATGTTTATTCAAAATTAGATGCTACAGAAAATAAACCAAGATCATTAATGAATTAAAAATAAATTGGGTATTTATCAATTTTTTCAATTGCAAGTTAAACTAAAGAAGCTGGATTTTAAAATTGTTTTAATATATTTGTATATCATTTTTTTCACGATAAGTCCATTTTGTTTCTTCTTGTTCACAGAAACTATTTATTCGATAAGTATTGTTTGCAATACGTCTGTTGTTAGCGAGGGCGTCGCTAGCTGATAAGCCCGGGAGGGGGGGCAAGATGATAGAAAGAGGATATGAGTTATAGGAAAAATAAAATTTATAAGTTGTAAAGGCTTAATATTTTATTAAACAATAATAAAATCTTAATTAAAACATAATTTTCGTGGGTTTCTGGTAAATTGTTCATGATTACGCTCCTATGAATACTCATCATGGCCAGTTGATTAAAAAGTTTCAAGACTCCAGGGGGCAGCTCCCCTCCCCCTTCTCCTCGCTGACGACGCCCATGGTAGTTAGTATTGTTATATTTTTCGTTTTTATATTAATTTTTATTAAAGAATAATAATCTTCAAGAATTCTAATTTTAGGCCTTAATTAGGCGCTAGGGTGTATTTTTAATAGAAAATCTAAGGTCACCCTAAGGTGTAAAAGACTAGTTCACATGGCGGTTGTAGCCCCATGTTGGAGATATGGGCTTGAAGTATACGGAACTTCAGCAGTGAGCAATATCAGAAGATTACAGCAACTGCAGTCACGAATATTAAGGCAGATGGTTAACGCTCCATAATACGTGCCAAATAGAACCCTCCGTGAGGATCTAAACATTCCGTACGTCAAAGATGTGCACAAAGAACTATATATCAAGTTCTACAATAAGTTGGCACTTAACGATAACCCGAATATAGCCAGCATGAGGCGGATGAGCCTTCAGGGTTGCACACACTCGAGACTGAGAAGGACATGGTGTAGAGACGTTTTGGCAAACGGATGACTAGGGAAAGTTTACAACAGCAGATACGTCGTCATGTAGCATTCCACATAATCGATTAGCGTTACGTATTAATCTATATAAATTTTTCTTATGCGTTTATTTATATGAGACAGCATTGGCTAATAGTTATTGTAAGTCTCGCTGTAGTTATCGTATGTTTCGCTGTTGTCTCTGATCCGCTGGGAGAAGAGATAATATTTTTAAATTTTTGTTTTTCTTTTTAGTATAGGGTCAGCAGTGCCAATAGTAGTCATCTTCGACTGGCGTGGCAAAAAAAAAAAAAATTATGTTTTATTTTTATTCCAATTTGATTTTAGTTTTAGGTTTTATTCTTATTTCGTTAGTATGACTCCCCCCCCCCCCGCCGCCAAAGGCAACTGTAGTGAAATCAGTTATAGAAACGAATATTGCAGCGACCAGCAAAAAATACATCAAATTATATATGTTAATCTCTAATGTTTATAAAAAATTTTGGTGTACGAATAAAAATTATCGCTTACAACGACCTGCTGACACAGTATTTAGGTTCGAAAGGTTTTTAAAGATGAATTTAACAAAAAAAAAAAAAAAATGAAAAAATAAAGATCAAATGAATACACTATTTATTTTTGTTCCGATTAGGTTCAAAAATACAGGGTGCGGCAACATAACTTCCTTTTTTAAAATGCGACACTTTTTTTCTATTAAATTTTTTAAAGAAATTATAACAGAAAATCGAAATAACATACTCTAGATCCCATTGGCAATATGTATGCTTCTTGCCTTGCAGTTTTATTTTGATTTTCTGTTATTATTTCTTTAAAAAATTTAATAGAAAAAAAGTGGTGCATTTTAAAAAAGGAAGTTATGCTGCCGCACCCTGTATTAACATCTGATTGTACCAAAAAATCCATAATTGCAAATTTTTCCAACAGTATTTTTATTGAAACTGAATTATTGTCGTTTTCAAGCGTTTTTAGCATATTTCACTTTCATAATTAAATCCTCTTTTTATTTATATAAAATCCTATCAGTAGCGACAAAGAAAAACTACATTTTTTTTTATTAATTTATATAGGCCTCTCTGTTATGAAACGTTGGTACGCCACTGATAATATTTTATTTGATAGAGTATATATTGAACCGTTTCTAATAGCAAAACCCCTTCAATGTCGTTATAATCAATTTTTACTGTATTTAATTTTCTATATGATCACTCCCTTTGTTCATCCGAAGATCCTATCTAGGCTATCGTTTTTTAATTAAACGTCTTCCCTCTTTTTCCTCTAGGATTATAGCTGCTTACTGCTCAATTTTTCACAACCAGTGTTTTACTTCCAACAGAATTCTCTTTCATTTCTGTTCGTCTTACCAATTTTTCGCCCTATATTTTCTCCTATGATAAATCTTCGTACATTTCTCTTAATTATTTCAGTCTCTTATAAGATCCTCACGTATTTCATTTGTCAAGTTCTGTTTAATTCCTTCCTCACTCTATAGTTAGATCTGAATTTCACATGGTCTTAAATTCTTTGTATCCCAATCATTCCGTTATTTTTACTGATGGAGATTTAAGGGGAGGGGGCTGGTGAGGTTGGTGCCGCCTTTATTTTTCCTTCTCATAACTACTCTGAATCCTTTAAACTCTTTTCCTGCTGCTCTATATTTACTGCTTAATTTGCTGTGATACTTCATGCAATTATTTTTATCTTTTTCTCTTCTTTCCTCTTGGATAAATTTCTTTTAATAGCTGACTTTGAAAGTTTCTTGCAGGCGGTTTCTTCCCTTTTACCGTTGCCCTCTCTTGAATCTTTCATTCTCCTTATTCGCAATCTAATTCATGATTTATTCCTATTCCTCTCTATCCAAATAAATCTATTCTGATTTCCTAGTCATGCTGGAATTGAGAATAATGAGGTGGCTGATTCTTTAGCTCGCCCAGGAGCTTCTGATGGACATTCTCTTCATAAATTTCCTGCTCATAATACTAATAGTATTTCCAGATAATTTCACCTTAGATTATGGAAGGATATTTATTTTTCCCTTTTCTCCAATTCAATTTTATCTTTCTGTCCAGCCTTTACCTTCTCTGACCAGTTGGTTTGACAAGTTTCCTTCTCTTTGTCGTTCCCTGACCACTGTCATATGTCTCCTTCGTTTCGGTCATACCTTCCTCTCTTCGTCACTTTTTCGTTTTTCCCTCGCCTCTTCCCCGCGGTGTCCTCTTTTCCTTTTTTCTGTGTGATGTCAATTTTGTTTTCTTCGAATGTTCCTTACTTTTTTCGGAACATTCTCTCTTCTATTCTGAGCTTTTGGATCTTGTTCTTCCTACTCCATACAATGACCTCTTATGTTCTTTCATTTCCTTCCTTGTCAGTTGTTCCAATTCTAGATTCTTTCATTCATTCTATCTTGCACCAGATTAAAATCTGATATGTTATGCTCCTTTTGAGCTATTATTTAGATTCCTTGATTGATTAGGCAGTTGCTCTTCATTAGCATACCCAAAAGACGAAAAAAAACAAAACAAAAAAAAAATAGTTTATTCTTTTCTACAGTTTCCTAGGAGCGTTTTGTTTGTTATTTGAAGTTTTGGTCAGTCTACACCCTCTTCCTCATTTACTGAACAGTAACTGATGTATTAAGATCCTTCCGGTTATATTTTATTTATATCTTTTTTTTTTTTAATTCTACATAATTCTCCATTGTTAATATAGGAATATATCTTCACCAATAGATCGATCCACTTTATATTTAGCACGTCTTTTTTTATTCTTTAACTTTTTATATTCTATTACCCAGATAATGTCTTGTTAAAACAATTTGTCTTTATTTTATATATAGATAACAATTTATGTGCATTAAAAAAGTTTCCTTATAGCTTTTAATATGATAAAAAAAAATGGAAATATTTGGCAATACACCTTTTTCTTATATTCTGTTATGTTAAAATTAATATTAATGTCCGAACCAAAAAAAAAAAAAATGTGTATTAAGTTAATCACACTGAAAAAATTTTTTAACATTACTTTTTAAAATTGTTCAGAAAGATAAGATATTCTGTTTTAGCTACAACATGGTTATTATAATATAATGTGATCTTTTAAAAATTCTAATATACTATGAAGTCTAAACAAACGGTAAGATTTACAGCCACAATAAAATGTTTATGCATGTGGAAAAATTGAAAAAATCATTTTTTTTTGCATGTTGCATTCATGAAGTAGTAATCTCTTAAATCTTTATATCTCGAAACTTTAGCTGAAAAAACTCGGAAGTTTGTAATTAAAGTTGGTTGTCTCTCCGCGTTATTGTTAATTCGAAACGCCGATTGTTATCTGTTATCTCTTATCAGCTTACTCGGTGAGATCGTTTTAATTTATTTAACAGCGGCGTATTTATTTCATTTATCTATTTTTACGTTCGTTCGATTTCAATTTTATATTTCAGCGATTCATTTATTTCCTTTTTTTTTATATCGTTCACGTTTTCTACATCTTCTCGTGCTGGTAAATGAGCTCGTTCAGTGGGGGCCGCCCGGCGGCCTCCGCCAAGGATGCTAAAGCCAGCAAAAGCATGTCGCTCAACCTAATGGAGGTTGACGTTGCTGCTAAGCGTAAACTCTCCGGTCCCCTCTCGCCGTCTTCGACTTTACCTAACAAGGATCTGCGGCTTTCTCAGCCTGATCTTCCTAATCTGGTTAGTTTACCAAATTCTAATAGCGTTAAAGCCATTGAAAACTGTAATATAGATTCCCATAATATTACTAATATTAATAAGAATAATAACAACCAAAGCCAAAACTCGACCTCTTCCACCTCCAATTATAATACCAATGACAACAACACTAAAAAGAAAAATAACAATAATAATAGCAATGGCAATAAAAATAACAATAACAACATTAACAACAATAATTGTAATAATAATAATAATAATAATAATAATAATAACCAAAATAGTAGTAGTAGTAACAATAATAGTACCAATACTGATAATGATAATACTACTAATAGTAATAGTAATGATAATAACAGTAATGACAATGTTAATGATAGTAATAATGGCATTAATAGTAACAACAACACCAGCAATAATAATATCACTGGTAATAATAATACCGTTAATATCTCTGAAAATCTCTGCAGCGATCAGGGCATTTTTCCTCCAGAGCACCGAAGTCCCTTTTCAATTCTTGTTGAAAATTCCTCCCCTGATAAGAATATTGGATACTTTCATCCGCTAGCCTTGGCTAGATTAATCAACAAAATTTCTACCTCTTTTTCAGATATTGTCCCACAGGGTAAAGGGCGTATCTCTGTTTTGTTCCCCTCTGCCTCTTCCGCTAATGAATTCCTTTCTAAGACTCCCTTCTTTAAATCCCATAATCTTAACGCATTTATCCCGCATAATGCGTTATATAGGATTGGAGTTATAACCGGTGTCCATCCTTCCTTTCCATTGGAAGACATCAAAGAAGGACTTGTATCCTCTATTCCGGTTATTTCATTACGACGTATTCTCCGCTCTTCAGAAGGTTCTAAAATTCCGACTAGAAGTGTCGAACTGAAATTCGCCAAATCCTACCTCCCTCAATTCGTATCCATATATGGACTTCGCTTCTCAGTCTCTCCTAGCATTCGTTCTCCCATCCAGTGTTCCAATTGTTCTCTTTTCGGACATATTGCACGCAATTGTCGCAGCTCCCACTCCATCTGCTCCCATTGTGCATCCAAACACTCCTTCTCGGAATGCCCCAATCTACAGGAACTTCCTTTCTGTCGCAACTGTAAAGGTTCCCATGTTTCCTCAGATCGTCGCTGTCCAGAGTGGCAAAGACAAAAAGATATAAAAAGGATCATGGCCTTTGAAAATATCTCTTTCCATGAAGCCGTCAAGATCAAATCGTCTAATTCAGTAACTCAAGCCTTTTCATATGCCAACCGGGCTGCAGCCCCCATTCCTTCTCAAAACATGTCCATCAACTCTTCGAAGGTTCCCTCTCTTCCTCGTCCAAAATCTCCAACATTCCATAAATTTCACAAGTCTAAACCGCATCATAAACCGCTCCCTCAATTTCCTTCTATCCCTTCTTATCACCCTCCTTCACCCTCAGTTGGATGGGCTCTAAATAAAGTGTCTTCCCCCTCTTTTAATCCACTCTTGCCTGCTTGTCCCTCATCTGTTCTTCTTTCCAACACTTCGCCTTCTCCCACAGAGTTCACTTCAACCATCTCCAGTCTCTCTGCTGCTATTATGGAGCTTCTTGCATCTTACAATATACCTTCGTCCTCTTCTTTCATCGACAGTCTTTTATCCTTGTTGTCTAACAGCGTTAACTTCAAATAATTCAACTTATTTCGTTTCTCTTGTTTTCTACTTCCTTTATTTTTTATTTTATTTTTTTTCTTTTTCTTCTTTTTCTCCTTCTACCCTTCAATACCCTTCTTATTCTTTCTGTATTTCTTACAGTTCAGTACAATTGCTTACTTGCACGCTTTACATATGGAATTTTCCACGCTACGGTTCATTCCAGAAAATTATCATCTCGTTGGTGATGGCGTTAAGCAGAAGGAGGCCTACAAACTGGTCCTACACCAGTTCGTGCAGGTTATTCTATTCTTGCTTTCGCTCACTCTGTTCCGAATTTGGCCGCAATTAAACTTGAAGGTTGCTAAACTGGCACATAACCAAGATTCCGTGAGCCCATTTTTTTTTTCTTCCTTTTTTTTTTCTTTCATCACCTTAAATTTTTTTTATTGTTACGATTCCATTCCTCCTTGCATTCCTTTTCCTATAACACTCATTCCTTACCTTTCTCCACCTCCTAAACCACATGTCTCAGAATAATTCTTTAAATATTCTTCAGTGGAACTGTCGTAGCATACATGCAAATAAACAAGCGTTAGAGGGGCTATTAGACCTCTACAACATTCAAGTAGCATTGTTATCTGAAACTTGGTTAAAATCCACTTCAAAAATCCACTTCAAAGACTTCTCCATAGTACGTTCTGATCGTGTAGACGGGTATGGTGGAGTGGCTATTCTTGTTAGAAACGACTTACCATACCAGTCACACAGCATTTCCTTCCTTCCTCCTCCTCATCCTAATCTCCCTAATATGGCACATATTTCTCTATCAAATCTCCTTCCTACCCCTATTCACATCGCTTGTGTGTACAATCCACCAAGTTCTAGTCTTGCTCAGCTTCCCCTTCACACATTCCTTTCGACTCTTTCAAATCCATTCATCATTGGGGGTGATTGGAATGCCCATTCTCCACTCTCACGACAGCAATGGCTCTATCCTTGAAAACTTCATCCTAAATCATAACCTCTTCCTCCTTAATGATTCTTCTCCTACCTGCTTCAAAAACCCTTCATCTCCTAGTGCAGTCGATCTTTCTTTATCATCTCCCAATTTTGGTCTAAACTGCTCTTGGAGAACTCTTGATGGTACTTTTGGCAGTGATCACTCTCCCATTGTTCTAACTCTTAATGACGTCCTACCTCCTTCATGCTTCAAACCTCTTCAATCTACTCATTGGCTTCTCTCCAAAACTGATTGGGGCAAATTTCGTTCTTTAGTCGATTCCTCTCTCTCTCCTATTCAGGCTGATTCCGATCCTCTATCTCAATACAACCTTTTCACCCAGTCTCTCTATTATGCTCTTTCCCTCTCATCCCCTCCCTTTCCTTCTAATAACTGTCGTAAAACTTCTGCTGCCTCCTCACTCTGGTGGAATAACGAGTGTAAAGCATCCTTCAGGAAGAGTACCGACACTTTTAGAACCTTTCGCTCCTGCTCTTCTATGTCTAACTTCCTAGCTCACAAAGAAACTAACGCTAGAGCCCGTAGCATCCTAAAGGCTGCCAAGAGGAATTCTTGGAGAACTTTCTGTTCCTCATTTTCTAGAGATACGCCCTTCTCTCAGATTTGGAAGTTAGCTAGGGCCTTTAGATTTCCCTCCTCTGAGCGCCCCCTTCATTCTACTCCTGCGTTGCCACATCTTCATTCCTTTTTGGACTCTATCTCGCCCGCTTATGTTCCTTCTCTTGAAGAAATTAGTTCCCCCTCTTACTACTCTACCTCTGCAGACCATTTTCTTTCCTCTCCTTTTCGTTACGATGAGCTCCTATCCGTTCTTAACAAATCCACTAACTCCACCCCCGGACTAGATGGCCTCTCATATCCAATCCTTAAAAATCTCTCCTCTTCCTCGTTGCATTCTCTCTTAGCTATCTATAACTCCTTTCTAATCTCTGGTCACACTCCTAAATCCTGGAATGATTTTATAATCATTCCTATTCCTAAAAGAAACCAGTCTTCTTTCCGACTTATCTCCCTCGCCTCTTGTCTTCGAAAACTTTTCGAAGGCTTAATCAACAATCGTTTAGTCTGGTGGCTGGAGCATAACAATCTCCTCCCTCCCAATATGTTTGAATTTCGCCCTGGTCTTGGTCCAATCGACTGCATTAGTACCTTTCTATCGGACATCTACAAATCATTCCTAGATAGAAAGTTTAATATTGCCACATTCGTCGACGTCGCATCTGCGTTTGATAATGTTCATCTTCCTTCACTGGCTTCTAAGCTCATTTCCCTCAATATTCCTCCTATTCTCGTTACCATTATTCTTAATCTGTTCCAAAATAGATCTCTTTTTCTTTCTGTTCCCTCCTTTTCAACAATCAGACGTTGTTACCACGGCTTGACTCAGGGTTCCTGTTTAGTCCTTCTCTTTTTAATATTTATCTCCTTGATATCGCTACTCTTCGCATTCCTTCTTCTTCTCTCCTTTTTGCGGATGATATCCTTATCTACTCCACTTCAGACGTGCTAGCTACAGCTAACGAGGAGATTAATTGTTCTCTATCAGTCCTCAGTAGTTCCCTCTCCAGTGCTTTTCTTCCTCTTTCTCCTTCCAAGTCTTCTTCTATTATTTTCTCCCTCCGCCCATATAATCGTGCTCTGGTAAACATCATCTCCTCCAACTATCCTATTCCTATTGTTAATTCCATATGTTATCTTGGTCTTTTCCTAAATAGTCGACTCTCTTTCCAAGAACATATCGAGTACCTTTATATATCTTGTCTTAAGAGACTAAATCTCCTGAAAGCCTTATATCCTCTCAAGTGGGGCGGTGATCCATATATTCTCATAATTCTCTACAAATCCATCATTCGTTAAAAACTAGACTACTTCTTATACGGCAATGCCTCAAACTCCCTCCTGCGCAAACTTGATAGAATCCAAAACTCCTGTCTTCGGCTCTGCATTGGGGCCCTAAAGTCTTCTCCCATTCCTGCCATTTTGTCTGAATCTAATATTAAACCCCTGTTTATCCGCAGATCTCTGCTTAGTTACCGTTTTCTAATTAAACGCCTCCCGATCTCTTCATCTAAACTTATTTCTTCCTATCTGTATATCAATGACCACTGGCGCTTCGTTCCTCACAAAATCCCGGTTCTTGCGCACATAGCTGCTCGGGTCTCTAAGTTCTCTCCTTATGTCTTTTCCCGCAATAAGCTTCCTTACTTTTCTTTTGATTTCAATAGTACATGTCTTCCCGTCTCATTCTCCTCTCTTCCTCTTCGTGCTAACTCCACTCCTCAGAGCACAGTGGTCAGTGAATATGTCCACATATTAAATTCTTCATTTCCCCGTCATGTAAAAATTTTCACTGATGGTTCCAAAAATGATTGCGGGGTGGGCGGTGCTTTTACGGCCCCCTCGCTTAATCACTCGGAATCCTTCAAACTTCCTTCCTTTTGTTCCATTTTTTCTGCTAAAGCAGTCTCCATTCTCCGTGCTGTCTCCTTTATTTCCTCTTCAAGAGGGATCTGTAAGTTTCTCATTATTACTGATTCCAAATCCGTGCTGAAAGCTATCTCTTCTCCTCCTTCCCACTCGTCTAATGACATCATTCTTTCTGTCCGTGCCTCTATCTCCAACTTGCGCTTAGCACGTTCTATCCTTATTGACTTTTTATGGGTTCCTGGCCACTCTGGCATTGAGGGCAACGAAGCAGCTGACTTCCTAGCTCGCTCAGCGTCTCTCAATGGTCCATTCCTTCCGCATTTTCCTGCCTCAGACATCCTCTTCCTCTCCGCAAGTCTCCATACCAGACTGTGGGTTGACATCTACCCTTCCTTTTTTGCCAATCGCTCCTCCTTCTACCTCCTCCTACAGCCTACTCCCAATTCACAGCCTTGGTACCAATTTCTTCCTTTTTCTCGGCGCTCGGCTATTGTTTCTTTAATCAGACTGAGACTTAGCCATTCCCTCCTTCCCTTTTCTCGCTTTTCTCTTTCTCTTTCACCTTCTCCCTTTTGCCCTCTCCACTCAACTGATCCTCCCTTTATATGTGGCCCCAACCATATCCTTTTCGAATGCTCTGCTCTTTTTCCTCAGTGCTCTCATCTATACGCCGAACTTTTGGCGTTAGATCTTCCTACCCCTTTCAATGCTTCCTTTATCCTTTCCTTCCTATCTCCAGCCGTTATTCCCCTCCTTCTTTCCTTTATACTTTCTATCTCCGATCGCCTCAGAATCTGAGTAGGTGATCTAGGTCCATGTAGTTGGGTCAGTGTTAACACCGAGCCCATTTAAAAAAAAAAAAAAAAAAAACTTTAGTTGATTTTGAAAAAAGTTGTATACATAAGTAAAATTAGGTCTAAACTAACGGAAAGTACATTTTTTATTTTACACATACATAAGTGTCCCTAAGAGTTAGTCCAGTGCTTCACATGAAACCAGTATAACTTTAATTTTAACTAAATATTAATATATCTAATTAGAAAAATATGTTTTAGGAACGTTAATAGAAAATTAAATAACTACCCTTTGTTTCATTGACTCTAGAAACTGAATCATTGTAAAACAATTACACTTAAATTTTTAATCGGTTATGTTCTGGGCATAAAATTTGATTCAAAATATAGTCTTTTTAAAAAATGCATTATGCATACAGTTCAAGTAGTTTTCACAGTAATTTTCATATCAGGAATATACATATTAACAAATTAGTTACTCAAAATATTACAGTAGTTAGTATCAATATCAACAAAAAGCCTAACGCTCACGGGCAGAGTTGGTCAGGTGATTTTCACTTTTTGGGTCGTCCAGAAAATCCGACGCTGTTGAATTGGCGTAGTCTCGGATTAGGAGCCCAAGTAGAAGAGAAACAACAGCATCTCATAATAGGAGCTATCCGGGGAAGATCCATGACCCTGGCCCTAGAATAGAGGCATCCGAATCGAAAGAATTCATAACATTGGCGCTCAGAACAACAATTTAAAAGAATTTTTTCCATTGGCTCCGAACTGAGGGATGAGAGTTCGTAACATTTTTTGTGGAATTCCGGAGAAAGTCGAGAATTTGTAACATTAAAACACAACAACATGTAATAATCCAAGTTTCTTTTGATTTGATTTTGTTATTTCCTCCGAATGTTTAAGTAAAGATAATGATCCGGCGTAAAACAAACAGGAGTCAGGCCTATTATGCTAATGTTGTCGAGTAGGAATAAAGTTGGATTTGCGTTTTATCGACCATTAAAAACTATTTCAATATACAATACGTTGAAGTCAAGGAATGAATATATTTTAATGGTAATTTGAATATTTAATTTTTAACTGTAAAACCGGTAACAATTTTTAAATCAAATGAAATCAAGTGTAACTGAAAGTAGATAATGAAAAAGTAAAAAATAAAAATAAAATAACGATCTCTTTGAAGTTATTCAATTTATTCTTTCTACTAAAATTAGTTTTTCACTGACATTGAAACATGCGAGATCAATGGCAATGTTGATTAGCAACTTGGATTGTACAGCTAGTCTTCAAACACTTTTTATTCATAATGTTGATTTCATTACTAAAAGTTCGAATCTTTTAAACTATAGAGTAAAATATTTTCAATTTTATGTAACGAAAAAAGGTAACGAAAAAATGTCTTAATTTTATGTAATGAAAGTTAAATGTTAGAATGAATGGCTACGGCATTTTTATGCCAAGGGTCATCAGGAAAAGCGTCCTGTCACGAAATTCGTCTAAAAAATGCCACGAAATTTGTTTTTTTTGTCGAACAGTGTAGCCATTGAAAAAGTTTACTCTTCTATAAGAATTATAGAAAAACTAGACCTGAGGGTGAAGGAGGCTTGCCCTTTTCCAAGTACCGAAGGATCGAGTTTTTATATATATATATATTAATATTTGTAATTTTTTATTAATAACATTACGTTTTCTTTTTCTACAAAAAAATATTTATATATACATATATAAATTAAATATTGCGGGTAGTAACAAAATAATCGTTTTTTTAATAAAAATAAAAACCTTATTTATTATTTATTATCGCTTATCACAACTATTCAGTTCTTATACTAAAAATTGCAAGTTTTTATTTAATAATTTAAAAAAAATTTTTCTTGACTTTGCTCTGACAGTGTTTATTAAATATCATCGAAGTCAATTGATCGAAATAAATTAACTTCAATACTCAACCTTGCCAATGCGGATAATCTTTCATCTAACACACAGTTGACCTTAAGGTATTTTTGATTCTCTTTAAAACCGAAAATGATGTTTCTAATTTGCAGTTTGCTATTGGGATTGTAACTACTATTCCATAAGTGACGCAGATGTTTTGGAAATACTTGAATCATATCCAAATGTACAATCCAATTCAAAACTTTTAAAAGGTAAAAAACTTGATCATTTTCGCTAGTCATTTCTTCTGTGCGATTTGAAAAAAATCTTTCGGTTGTATTTTTAAGAGGGGTATAAATTGTTTTAATTCTAATTGTCTTGTAAATCGTTCGAGTAAATTTTTACAAGAATTTTCGCTTTCGATTCTAAATCATCCATTTCTATATATAATAACCAGGTAAGGACACCAAATAATTCAATTATATGGTTGTATGCATTACTCTGTTTTTGTAACTCGGTAACAAGTTCATTTTTAATAACGTGAAATGAATTCATACGAAAATTATCGGTCGCACCAAAACTACTAACTGGTACAAGCTTTTCTGTAACTTCTCTTTTTTCTCAATCTGAATATTCTTGATTTACAAAACTGCTCGGTGCCTCAGCTTGATTTTCGAAAACTAAAAATTTATCATGTAAATTTGTAACAAAATCTATTAATGAAAGTGCGGGGACTACATTGATATTAATAATTTTATTAATCAACTCATATATTCTTTTTTTATGTATAAAAATTAACTGAATTATTTTTAAGATAAAAAACGCAAATTTAAAGTCTCTCGGATTTTTACAGAATTGAGTATTTTTGGGAAAGGGAACTTAAATTTTGCAAGTGGAAAATTAAATATTTTTCTGTTTGAAAGCGTGGGGTCCTTCTGGAGGCTCAGTTCCGAAGCTATATCCATCCCCTAGATTCAGTCCTGATTAAACTAACGTTCTGGATGACAAAGCAGGATAAAAAAAAAGGGTGACCGGATAAAAGCGCACAAGACAAAAGCGCACATGATAAAAACGCATCGGATAAAAGCGCACACGGACAAAAACGCACATGGACAAAAGCGCACACGGATAAAAGCGCACACGGATAAAAGCGCACATGGATAAAAGCGCACACGGATAAAACCGCACATGGATAAAAGCGCACACGGATAAAACCGCACAGAGATAAAAGCGCACACGGACAAAAGCGCACATCGATTTGCAGAACAGGAGCTAAATTATTAATTTTTCCGTTCTCGGCAATTGCATCATTTATGAAAAGGCAAAACTGGACAGTTGCCCCGCAAAGAATTTAAAATTCAAAAAAATTATTGGTAATCAGCGAAAACAAAGTAAAAATAATACAATTTTTTGTATGATTCACTAGTCATTTTTCTGTTTTTTTTTTGTTCTTATATGTGTATTTGTTTGTTAATAATCATAGTGTCTATTGACTATGACCGCTAGGAAGTTACCGTATATAAAAAATAAAATTTGTATCAAAAATGTATTCAGGGGCGTCTCAAGCATGCCAAGTTGTGGGAGTGGTGCATAACCCAAAATACCGATTCATGAATTCATATAATTTAAAAATAATTTTTTTTTATACTGTATAGCTTATATAACAAAATGTTATATGGTGTTTTTTAATGATTTTCTTTAAACTTTTACAATATGGGTCTTTTATTTTTTACTTTTGCAGTCAAAACTGATTTAGATCGAACTGTGAGGACTAAATATATTTTTAAAAAAAAATTTTATTAAAAGAAATCTCACCTTTTAATGCTAAGCCTATAAAACTTTGTAATAATGCTTTACTTTTTCAAATAGTGAGGGTAACTTTTATTTTACACTGTTGTATACTAACCGTTTCTTTATAAATTGTTTCAACTGGTCTGAATTTTCTTAATAATTTTTGCTTTTAAATTAGTATCGAAAAATCCGCAACTCTTTGTTAACTTGGTAAAAGTTTTCATTATATTTGACACTTCTATATCGTCAACCGTTTGTTTGCTTATTTCTTCTTCATCATTTTCATCACTGTTGTTTATTTGACTCTTTGCTCGCGGTTTCATTGCTGATTAAAACAACTGTTGCAATATTTTTGTCAACGTTTAATTATTCCTTTGATAATAAATTTCCCGATGATCATTCTAATATTGTGAAAAACTTGAACTCTGTTTTTATTCCGCAATACTTCAAACTTTTGTGTTAAGGGAATTTTACTTACTTTCATTTTAATATGATCAGAATAAAATATATAAATATAATGATTGAATGATTTAAAACTGAACAGAATTCGCTGTTAGTTAAGCGGCTTCTATTGTATAATTCTTTAAATTTCTACAAGTCTGTTGTAGTGACCTAAATTGTACGATTCTTGGCTGCTGTTAAAAACTTCGCAATTCGACCATAGTTGCAGACAAATACATAAATTAAATATATTTGCACTTCCTTGTTACTAGGCTAATATCTTGATGCAGAGGGACTGAAAACGTACACAAAAAAAATCTAAAATTTATTTCAATGAAATAGTTCGGAAATTTAAATTATGGTGAAGTTGTGAAAGAGTTTCATGTAGAGTTGAGAAAAAAAACGTCAAGAACATTATGTTTGATTTACTTGTTACTTAAAATAATCAAATTTCGTACTTTCAGCTAAAATTCATCTGCTTTTAAAATTCATAATTTTTCAATTTCTAATATGGGAGAATTTAATTTTTTAAAATAAAATGAGCAGGGGCCGATACCTTCTGTGATTTTAATAATTTAAAATTATTTTTACTTTTGTTGTTTGTAAAAGTTATGTTCTGTTAATTTGCGTGAAAAATTAATAAAGAGTAGAATTTTAGTAGATTTGTTTGTTTTTTTTATTTTCGTCGATCATCTGTTGTTTTTTTTTGTGCAAACAATAAATTCGTTAGTTTAAAATTTCGGTCGACAACAGTGACTTTAATTCAAATTCTTTCCAATACTAGAAAACGTTATTTTCAAATGATCAAGTTCTTTATAATACAATGCTAAGGCTGAGAATTGTTTTAAAAAATTTAATTCGTATTTTAAAACAAATAAAGATTTTGACAGTAAAACACATGTTTATACCTTTAGTCCGCTTAAAAAAAGTTAATCTTTGATTTTATTTGTTCATTGTTTTTTGCTAAAAGTATTATGCTTAAAATCAAAAATTTAATGGAATCATTGAACAGAGAACTCAGTAATAGGTTTGATGTTATACAACTAATTCGAAGTACGGTAAAAATATTTCAAAAAATGAAAAATGATAAACAAATTACTGCATTGATCAACTCTCTGGTTCTTTTTGTAAGAAATATTCATAATCCCGAAACTGATTTTTCAAATACAAAGTGCGTTGTGCGCTAAAAAGTTGTGGTGAAGCCCTGGGGAGACTACATGTGATGTAGATTTTATAACATTCCATTTAAAAAAAACAGAGCTGTTTTTGAAGCCTTTACTTCTTGTATTCCTGACGACTTATTTAAAATTCTTTCAATTTTTTAACCTTTTCGAAAAATATTTACAATTCCAGTAAAAAAAATAATTCTTGAATCAAATTAATAATAGATATAATAGATGTAACTTTAAATTTTTGAAGGAACATATAGAACGTTTACATATTGACGTGCAAATGCTTCTCAACTCTTGCGAAGATTTTACAAGTTTTTTAAGTAATTCAAAAATTGCATTTAAATCATAAAATGTACTGCCTTTTGCATTCAAATCTGGTCATTTTATTTTATCATTTTTTTTATTGTCACCGTCTTGTGAGCGATTATTTGAGCGCTGAAATTAATTTTCAATTATTCACATACCACGATAAGCGGAAACCGTTTGTTTTCATTAATGTTACATTTTTCTTGATAGAATGTAGTAAATAAAATAAATACTCATAAAACAGTCAAACTGTAATCAAAGTTAAACTTTAAAAAATAAAAACGAAAACCGAAATTTACTTCGCAATTAATTTCTATTATTAAATATAACATTTGCTTCATATAATTCAAAGAGTTTTTCAAGTTTAAATAAAATACATATTTTTAAAGTCGGACTCATTAAATTCGAAGATTTTACATTTTAATTAAAGATTTTATAATATGCTTATTGCTGTTTTCAAATTCGTCTCATTTTAAATTTTTTTTATTAATTTCAATAAAATATATATTTCAAAATTAAGTACATTAAATCTCATATTTGAATTAAGAGTTTTATAACGAAAACATCATGATTTTGCCAAATGATTAATGTTTTTTTATCCACCTTAAAGTATTTTGTCCACAAAATTGTATTTATGCTACAATACTTTTAATTTCTTTTCTTCTATACATCTTTTTCCTACGTTTATGGGCCACTTATTGGCTCCCCGTCAACCACACTCACCACAAAACATAATAATAAATTTCTCCAACAACAAATGGCATTTCCAGATAATAATAAAGCAAATAACCGTTTTGTTTAGAATTCTTAGTAAAAATAATTTTAAATTATTAAAATCACAGAAGGTATCGGCCCCTGCTCATTTTATTTTAAAAAATTAAATTCTCCCATATTAGAAATTGAAAAATTATGAATTTTAAAAGCAGATGAATTTTAGCTGAAAGTACGAAATTTGATTATTTTAAGTAACAAGTAAATCAAACATAATGTTCTTGACGTTTTTTTTCTCAACTCTACATGAAACTCTTTCACAACTTCACCATAATTTAAATTTCCGAACTATTTCATTGAAATAAATTTTAGATTTTTTTTGTGTACGTTTTCAGTCCCTCTGCATCAAGATATTAGCCTAGTAACAAGGAAGTGCAAATATATTTAATTTATGTATTTGTCTGCAACTATGGTCGAATTGCGAAGTTTTTAACAGCAGCCAAGAATCGTACAATTTAGGTCACTACAACAGACTTGTAGAAATTTAAAGAATTATACAATAGAAGCCGCTTAACTAACAGCGAATTCTGTTCAGTTTTAAATCATTCAATCATTATATTTATATATTTTATTCTGATCATATTAAAATGAAAGTAAGTAAAATTCCCTTAACACAAAAGTTTGAAGTATTGCGGAATAAAAACAGAGTTCAAGTTTTTCACAATATTAGAATGATCATCGGGAAATTTATTATCAAAGGAATAATTAAACGTTGACAAAAATATTGCAACAGTTGTTTTAATCAGCAATGAAACCGCGAGCAAAGAGTCAAATAAACAACAGTGATGAAAATGATGAAGAAGAAATAAGCAAACAAACGGTTGACGATATAGAAGTGTCAAATATAATGAAAACTTTTACCAAGTTAACAAAGAGTTGCGGATTTTTCGATACTAATTTAAAAGCAAAAATTATTAAGAAAATTCAGACCAGTTGAAACAATTTATAAAGAAACGGTTAGTATACAACAGTGTAAAATAAAAGTTACCCTCACTATTTGAAAAAGTAAAGCATTATTACAAAGTTTTATAGGCTTAGCATTAAAAGGTGAGATTTCTTTTAATAAAATTTTTTTTTAAAAATATATTTAGTCCTCACAGTTCGATCTAAATCAGTTTTGACTGCAAAAGTAAAAAATAAAAGACCCATATTGTAAAAGTTTAAAGAAAATCATTAAAAAACACCATATAACATTTTGTTATATAAGCTATACAGTATAAAAAAAAATTATTTTTAAATTATATGAATTCATGAATCGGTATTTTGGGTTATGCACCACTCCCACAACTTGGCATGCTTGAGACGCCCCTGAATACATTTTTGATACAAATTTTATTTTTTATATACGGTAACTTCCTAGCGGTCATAGTCAATAGACACTATGATTATTAACAAACAAATACACATATAAGAACAAAAAAAAACAGAAAAATGACTAGTGAATCATACAAAAAATTGTATTATTTTTACTTTGTTTTCGCTGATCACCAATAATTTTTTTGAATTTTAAATTCTTTGCGGGGCAACTGTCCAGTTTTGCCTTTTCACAAATGATGCAATTGCCGAGAATCGAAAAATTAATAATTTAGCTCCTGTTCTGCAAATCGATGTGCGCTTTTGTCCGTGTGCGCTTTTATCTCTGTGCGGTTTTATCCGTGTGCGCTTTTGTCCGTGTGCGCTTTTATCCGTGTGCGCTTTTATCCGTGTGCGCTTTTGTCCGTGTGCGCTTTTGTCTATGTGCGTTTTTGTCCGTGTGCGCTTTTATCCGTGTGCGCTTTTGTCCGATGCGTTTTTATCATGTGCGCTTTTGTCTTGTGCGCTTTTGTCCGTGAACCAAAAAAAGGTATATCAATGGCGGAATGATATAAACATTTTGTTTTCATTGGTTCGAATAGGAATTATAGTGCCGCTACCTTACGAATATACTTTTAATTACTAGTTTACTCTGATGACTATAGATTTCGTGATTAGTTTCGTTTTGTTTCGATAGAAAAAAATTTATAGACATAATCGCAAAATTTTTTACTTGATAAATAAATATTATGAATGCATCTCAATATGATGTGATTTTTCGAGTAATATAATTCGATATTAATTCTGTTACAGACGAAAACCGTATTAAAAAATTGAATTACACACAAAAAAAAACGATAGATTGGTTGGTTATCTATATATAAATAGGCAAAGACAAAACAGTTCAGTACCTATTTCTCCTCTGTTTATTTACTGATTTTATTTATTTATTTATTTTTTTCTGTTTAGTAGCTATCATGGGCGTCGCCAGCGAAGGGCAAGGGGGCAGCTGCCCGCTACCCCTGGAGCCTTGAAACTTTTTAATCAACTGGCCATGATGAGTATTCATAGACGCGTAATCATGGACAATTTGGAAGACTTTTATAATAAAGTAATAAAACAATTTGCGAGAAACCGACAAAAATTATGTTTTATTTAAGACTTTATTCTTGTTTAATAAAATATTAAGCCTTTACAACTTATAAATTTTATTTTTGCTATAACTCATATCCTCTTTCTATCATCTTGCCCCCCCCCCCCCTGATTCATCGGCTGGCGACGCCCTTGGTAGAAATAATACAGAATTCTCTCGAATATAAGTATATTATTTAAATGAAAATAATGTTAAAGGTCAAACGAAGGATCGGTCAGACATAAGTTTGTATAGATAAAGATCCACTTACGGGTCATTAAAATTAAAGATTGGACAGGGTTATGCGATGTTGAAGCAACAGCGAATACTACAAAAACACCAAAATACTTTGAATCGTGTGAAATATGGCTGCACAGAAGGAGTATGAAAATATCCTGGGATGCAATAGATAAAGAACAAAGAAGTGCTGAAGAGATCTAACGCAGAGACTGCGGTAAGAGACTGGCAAATAGGTGAATTAATGAAAGCAACGATTTAATGCGGAATTTTAGAAGAAATTGTCCACACTCAAATAGATTGCAAATGACACGATGAAAAAAAGAGGGTTAGGGCAAGTTTTAAGGGGTAAAAAATATTAAAAATCACACTGTAAACCCACATTTAGATGAAACTGAACTTGTTTTACATAACCACGGTACTCGAAACCTACCAACTGTCTCTCAAAAATGTTGGGAATCGGAAACCAGAGAATAATCGTACTGTACTTTATTCGGTAGCCTGTGTATTGTTTTTTTTATTGTAAGTGATATAAAAAAATCAACATGGGAGGTAATCAGTAGTATCAGTTTATTGATTGGTTAATTAATAGAAGCAAATCAAATCCGCAATATTTTCTTCCATTCCTCCCTTCTTCTGCTTAGTTGTTTTAATTTCTGATAGTTACTTGCTCCTATATCCTCCATAACTTATTCCATGAATTTACTTTGCGGTCTTCCTCTTTCCTTCCGTTAATTTCGTTGGTAATTCATTTATATCTTAGAGCATGACCAATCCATTTGTTTCTTCGTTGGGAGATAGTTTTAATAGTATGTTTTTCTTCTTTAATCCTGCTATAAACTTCTTCGTTTGTAATCTTCTGTGCCAATTTTGTTTTAAGCATTCTTCTCCAACACTAGGTTTCAAAAGCCTCCAGCTTTACGATGTCTACCTTCCGTAATGTTCGAGTTTCAGCACTATATAGACAAACACACTGCAAAGAAAGTTTTTACAAAATTTCTTTGCAAAGGCTAAATCGAGTTCACGTAGCGAGCTGAATTTTTTTTTGTAAAGGATTAAATGACTGTATAATGTTCTGTCCCGCTTAAAAATAAGCGCGACAATTTAAGGTAAATCAGGACAATAGTTTTTTAAAAATATCTGATTTTTTTCAATTTTTAACTTTTCGGTTTTTAACGATCAGCTTGAGCCATAATAACCAATGAGATATGTTTCTAGACTGATCAAAAAATAAACTGAACGTTAAACAAGCACATGCTACGTCATACTAACGTTTTATGAGACTTTAAGTATTTCTAATATTTTTAGGCACCACATTGGCAGAATACTTGAAAATACGGCCATGAACATTTCTCCTACATGTGTGACAAGTTTTTAACACACCATTGCAAAACTACATGACTTTATAAGCTTGATATACGCAAAGGAGCAAATTTTGTCAGTTTTTGGCTCTATGAATTTGAACGGTTAGCTTAAGTTTTAATAGCCGATAAAACAGATTTCAAGGCTATCCAACAAATAAATTTAACTTTATATTAAGCATTTACTACATAATAAAATTTTTTATGCGAGTTGAAATGTTGCATTTCAAGCGTAATTCGTCTGAAAAACCGAATACAGTGAAAATCGATTATAGAGACGAATATTGCTCGAACCAGAAGGATTCTATAAAACGATATGTTAATACCTATCGGTTTTATCGGCTATAACGAAAAATCGGTTGTTGTAACCATTTCTTTTGTTACGCAAATGGAAAATTAATAATTATCGCTTATTATGACATGGTGGCACAAAATTTAACTTTGAAAGGTTTCATAAAATCGCCTCCTGATCTTTTTGTATGAAAAAAAAAATGAAGTTTGTAGAAATAGAACACATATATTGTTATTCTCTGTTCTGTTTATGTTATTAGCGAGACATGACGTCTACATGTTTATTTCTAAATCTAACAATATCGATGGAATTATAAAAATTATTAAAAAACACTATTTCGTTATAATAAAAAATCAAAAATTACAGACTTCTTCAAAAAAAAAAATAAAAAAAAATTATACTACCAATATTTTTACATAGTGATTTTTGACTCTTTTTATGATTGTTTTATATCAGTTTAGATTTTATTTTTTCTTCATCCCCGTACGTTCAAACATAAGAAAACAATTTGGTATTTTTTTTTATTTTACCATGAGCCGCATATAACAAATGAATAAGGAAAATTTGGACAGCGGGATCATGATACGATATAAAAATAAAGGAATTAAGATGGACTGCCTGGCTTTTGCAGATGACCTAGTGATCTTGTCAAATTCTATAATGGTAGCGGAAATGCAAATAAGTAAGTTAAGCACACAAGCTGAAAAAGCAGGGTTACGGATCTCTTTTGAGAAAATAAAGTTTATGACCAATGCGAAAGAAGTACCATTCTGGCTAAACCTAGGTTCCAATAGAATTAACAGAGTAGAACAATTTAAATATTTAGGAGAACGGATAGAAGTAAATATGTCTGAAAAGCTGGCGAAAGGAGCTCAAGTCAATAAAATGGAAATAGCATACCGACTGACCAAAGAAATATACGGGAAAAAGTCTTTGTCCTTTAACGCTAAACTTAGGCATTATAACACGGTAGTTTTGCCGGAAGCGCTTTATGCGTCAGTGTGTGTCTTATATTAAATAAAAAAGGGCTCATAGAAAAACTAGAATCAAGGAAAAGAAGATACTAAGGAAAATGTTTGGCCCAGTTAAAGAAAATAACATCTGCGGGAGAAGACACAACAGTGAACTATACACTAATGACGAAAATATAACACAAAAAATTAGAAAAAGGAAAATTGGTTTTTATAAATATATCATGAAAATGAACAACACAAGACTAAGTAACAGAATATTTTCTTACGTACAAAACCAAAAAGCAAAATGGAATTGGTTCAAAGAAACAGAGCAGGATATGAGGGAAATGCAAATCACAGTTGAAAATATTCATAACCGGGTTAATCTGAGAGATTTAATAGAAGGGAAGCAATTTAAAGAAAAACCGAAAATACAAAAGGGTACATTATGGACGCTGGAAAGAAAGAAAAACCATAGTGAACGAATGAAATTGGGCGCAAATAAAGATCAAAAGAAAGAACGATAACTGAAATTACGTGGTCCATAGTTGACCGAAACGAGAAGAAGAAGAAGAAAACGATGTCACTTTTTAATTCTTTATAAAAATTGTGTCGTACGTAAACATAAAGCAACAGTTTTTCTAGTTTTAAATAAAAAAAACAACAAATTAAAGATAAGCTCATTGGCTTATAAAAAATCTAAAATATACGATTAAAAAGTTATACTATTTAATAAACCACATTAAATTTACTTTTCGTTTATTAATTTTTTAAACATACTTCCTACTTCTTTTTAAGATCGGAAAAGGGAATATTAAAAATAAATTCCGGAATT
Organism: Icerya purchasi; assembly: GCA_039619475.1. Taxonomy (NCBI): domain Eukaryota; kingdom Metazoa; phylum Arthropoda; class Insecta; order Hemiptera; family Monophlebidae; genus Icerya; species Icerya purchasi. Next base: position 487,088,855 of record CM077115.1, read on the forward strand.
CGAAAAAAAAATTATTCACAATTTGATTCCTTAATTTTAAATTTGAGCTACAAATAAAAATTGTTCCAACACAATTATATTAGATATTTATTGTAGACGTACAGTTTCATGGAAGGCGCGGTAACAACTATTGGATATCGTTAAAGTTTTGAAAACATTTTTGGTGTTTAATCATTTTTTTAACAAATAATGTTATTTCAATTCGAACATAGTTAACGAATAAAATCAAAAACAAAATCAGATTACCATGTCATAATTAAAAACTGATCGAAGTAAAATTACATTAGATAATCTGTTACGATATGAATATAATGTGTAACAGCGTGGAAAGTCAGTTTCCCTTAAAACAGCGATAAGGCGTAGTAGAAATTGATATATTTCTTATTTTAATTATTTCATGTTTTGTTAATTTTTGGCTTTTATTTATTTAAATGCATTCTGCTTGTTTTTATATACACAAAAAAACACAAAAAAACATTTTGTGACTAATTTTATTGCATTTTTTCGCCAATTCGAACTTCCATTTCGAAAAAAAAAGGTCTATATACATATATATATATATATATATATATATATATGTATGTATGTATCTTCTTCTTCTTCTTCTAACTCACTCACTGTCGAGTATGAGTGTCATTGCTCTTATCACTTCTTCTCCATCAGATAATACGATACCTGAATCCTATGTGGGACATTAATCCTATTTTATAACTGGATAGGTAGCTGTATTGTGCGTATTGAAATTGGCTGATTGTATTTCTTGTTGTCTTTGTTGTATGTTTATTGGAAACATAGACACTTGTTAGATTTGCAATTTCATCAGTAAACTTTCTCCATTCCTTTCTACTCATCGTACATTTCTCGCAGGACTTGTTTGTCCTTGGATTGATGCCCTTTTTTTTAATGATGTTTGATAGGGCATCCTTGTATCGAAGTTTTGGTCTTCCACAGTATCTTTTGCCCGTGCTTAATACGCCATATAATAACCGCTTCGGTATGCGGTTTTTATCTATTCGTATAACATGGCCAGTCCATCTTAGTTGAGCTTTAGTTAAACATTGTTCTATTGATTTACAGTTTATCATCTGCAGAATTCTTTCGTTCGAAATCTTATCTTTCCATGTTATTCTTAGTATTTGTCGAAGCATCCTCATCTGACAGATCTCTAGTTTTCTAATTTGATTGCTTCTAATTGGCCATGTCTCACTACTGTAGAGCATTGTTGGTAATATTACCGTTCTGTAAACTTTTAACTTAGTATCGATATTCAGGTCTTTGTTTCTGAATACTCGTTGCGCTAGCTTATTATAAGCAGCCATTGCATTTTTTATTCTATGCTTGATCTCCTCATCCAGTTCATTATCGTCCCCAATTATGCTTCCAAGATATTTGAAGTTTTTGAAGATTTTCAGCTTCACTCCGTTCAGGTAGAAGTTTTCCTCCGCGCCATTTATTATCATAACTTCCGTTTTGCTTGTATTAATAGCTAGTCCAAAATCCCGATACGTTTCATATAAATGATTTAGCGCACTTTGTAATTCTGCAGGGGTTTCACCCAGTATGACACAGTCATCTGCATACTGTAGATTTTGCAATACAAACACTTCCGTCTTGCTGTTTGTATTAAACCTTTGTAGGCTGTATAATCCCCCCTCAAAACGATATTTTATTCTAATACCTATTTGTTCAGTTTTTTTGTTTGTATATAAGGAAAATCATTCCCATATAAAGGTTGAACAGTGACGGCGCAAGCACACACCCTTGTCTTACCCCGGTTGTTACCGGAAAAGGATCCGACCCTTCGGTATCGCAAATAACTGCACTCTCCATGCCTTCATGTAGTTGTTTTACAATTGAAACAAATGTTGGTGAACATCCGGTTATCTTTAGACATCGCCATACTGCATTTCTATTAACAGTATTGAATGCCTTTTTAACGTTTATAAAAGTCATATACAAAGCCTTATTTTATTCTCTAGCCTTTTCTGTATCTTGTCTTATGACATACACCATATCCACCGTGCTGCGCTCTTGCCTAAAGCCACATTGTTCTTCGGGGAGGTACGCATCCATTACCAGCTGTAGAATTGAACTCAGGATTTTACCGGTTGTACATAAAAGTGATATATCACGATAATTTGAACAGTCTACTTTATCTCCTTTGTTTTTATAAATAGCAACAACCATCGCATCTATAAAGTCTTTGGGTACAGTTTTGCTTTCCCATATTTTCTTGTACAGTCTAACCAGATATGCCATAAGGTCTTTACCACCAATTTTATATACTTCGCTTGGTATGCGGTTCAATCCGGCGGCCGTATTTGCTTTAAGCCTTTTCATAGCATGTAGAATTTCCTCTTCAGTAGGTAGAACTTCTAGATCATAATTGATTTCCTGCATGGGCAGGTTGTTCAGTACATTTTCGTTAACTGAGGATTGATTTTTCAACACCGTTTCAAAATATTCTCTCCATCTAGCTTTTACTTTATTCCTATCTCTTAGTATAGCTCCTGATGTGTCTTTAATACCAACTTTTCGCTTAATACTTGGACCATATATTAATTTGACTGCTGAGTAAAAAGCCCGATTATTATTTTTATCGGAAATTTCTTGCAGTTCGTCTTCCTTATTGCTCCACCATTTGTTCTTCAATCTTCTTCTTTCTTTTTGCACTTCAGCTTTTAGAATTGCAAATTTATTCCGTTTATTGTTGTTGAATCTATCATTTTGCCAATTAATAAAAGCCTTCCTTTTTTCCTTGATTTTTAAACGCATTTCTTCCGAGCTCTCAGCATACCAAATGAGGTGCATATGCACTGATTATGGATATTATAGGGCTAGATGGGAACTTTATTTTCATTTCCATAATTTTTTCATTTATTCCACATGGTTCCTCCAATATATAAGGTGCTACTCTATTATTAATCGTGAAACCTACTCCATTTAGGCGCCTATCAGTTGCTTTAGTGCCCTTCTAGTAGATCGTATAGCCGGTACTCTATTCATTTGTTGCTCCTTCTTCTGAAAATCTTGTTTCCGATAGTGCTGCTATATCTATCTTATATCTCTTCAGTTCTGGCGTAATTAGTGCTGTTCTTCGTATTGGCCTGCCTTTTTTATCCTGCAGTATTCTAACATTCCATTCACCAAAATTCCATGAGTTTGTTATAGTTTGGTTTTCTTACCGCATCACATAAGTATCCGCCAGCCGCGACATGCTGGCCAGATTCATTTTGGGAAGAGCTGTGTTTGGGACACCTTTTCTAGTCTCCTCCACAATTGCGGTAGGCAGAGCGGAACCTAAATAGGACTGCCTAGTCGTATAACCTGCTGCCGAACTCCAACATCCTCCCATCCTATTGAGGAACGACCACCTGGATTATACCGCCTTCCGTGCAGAATCTATGACTAAAAGCTTCCAGTCAACCAAACCTGCTTCCATCGCTGTAGGACTTTATAATAAAAGAAAGAAACAGGAATAGGGAGAGATCGGAGAAACGGGAAAGGGGTAAGATTAGAGAAAACAAGAAATGAAGAAGTGAGAAATGACGGTAGCTGCGCATATTATAGGAGCACAGAAGTTGGTGCGCAAGCAACAACCATGCCGTCCACCCAACTACACCAGTTAACCCAATGGCGAGGATGAGACCAGGACGATTGGACTGATGCAGTTGGTGCAGTTAACTGCGGACAGGAATTGGATAAATTTATCTAAAAGAAAAGGAACATAAAAAAGATGGGTAAATAGCTGGAAGAAGAAAAAGAATTAGGAAACGTAAAAAGGGAAAGGAACAAGGAAAGGGAACTCCCCCGCCCTTGCTCAAGGCGCTTGTGGAAGAGTGGTTTAGTTTCGGAGTATCCATTCTCCTGGGACAGTTGCGTTACAGCGCTAGAGAGCCTGTTGCTATTAGGCAGATAGCGGGCGAGACTTATGGCGGCCTCGATTCGCCAAGGAAAAGTATCCTTGCTAATTCCTTGACAGCAACAGCATCCGACCTTCAATTCATTAAAACTGCCAAATTAACTAATTATCCTTAACACACATCTATGTATTAGTAGGCCGGATGATAAATTTATAACCAAAAAAATATATATGTACGTATGATATTTAATTACCCAAAAAATAATTGTCGGATAAAAAATTGTTTTCCATTTGTGTAAATGACTCCAGATCATTTTGTCGTTTTTCAATTTGTCATCCCGAAAATCTGTCGCTTTCAGAAATTACCTAGCTTGCTTATTTGTATCTCTGCCCATCCAAATGGTCTGTATGAGAAATTAAAATATAGTGAATCATTTCGCCGACGATAATATAGCAATAGTGTAACATCATAGTAAAAAATCAATTGGTTATGCCTCTAAGTCCGGACTGACTAAATTAGATGTAAGCCAAAATTCTTGCCTTCGTCTAAGCCTTGATGCTCTTAAATCTTCTCCAGTTCCAGCAGTCCTTACTGAATCTAATACACCACCCCTTTTTATTCGCAGATTTTATTTGGGCTATCGTTTTCTTGCTAAACGTCTTCCACTCACGTTCTCTACATCCATTTCTATCTTGCCATTTCTAAGAACTGGCGTTTCGCACCTAGGAAAACCCCTATTTTATCCTTCATCTCTCTCTTGGGTTTAGTTCGTTTTGCCCTTACATAATTTCCTTTGACAATCTCCCTTATTTCGCTTTTAATTTCGCCGAACTCTGCCATCTTCCTAACCACCTTTTTTTCGACGCGTACGAGTGTTCACTTAACTGCTGTTAATTTATACGGCTGAATGTTCTGAAATATATTTTAAAAAATATTTTAGATTCGCAAGAATTCAGTGCCGGCAACTGTTGATATTAATAATAATAATAATTTGTCGAGAGAAAAAAAAAAAGAAAAAGAAACAACTAAAATCGGAAGAATTGAATCATATTGAAAGAAGAAAAAATTAATAATTGGCCTCGAAAAATTATTAACGGCTGCATAAAAGGAGCTTTGCAGGCGGTGCAGTCATGTTACCGTCCTTAAGCGTATATAGTTGGAATCGGTCACACTGGCGCTAGTAAGGGAGATTGGTTGTACGGCGAGATTTAGCTATTCGTGTTATTTTCATAATTTGGCCAATCAAATAGTAGATATAATGATGTCTCGATGTCTGCAGCTGTCACTTCAAACTACGTCAACGTTCCTTTTCCCACGAAATTCTATTTTTTCGGAAGTATTGTTTCGATTTTATAGGTGTGTTGTTAAAAGTTTTCAAAACACCTTTCTGCATGGTATTTAACTGCTACTTTTTTCCTAACAATAAGCAACGACGCGTACTTAATAATAATTTTACTCTCGCACTACGAAAACGAACAATAGAAAAACGGTAGGAACGTAATTAAAACGGTGTTATTTGCCCTTCAACAACCGGTCCTAGGAAATTCTAATCGAGTTTTATAAAAACTATTTACAAGAAAACCACGACAGAATTATATAACATGAAAAAATAATACAGCTCTGAAACGAATTCTATGACGAGCGATTCCATCCTCGGTTGCCCATGGTTTGCTGATGAATTTGAGACAGACTGCCAATTTTATTTTTAGCTCCACTATAGATCAAAGTCGAAAAGTGAAATAGAGAAAGAAGAGACGAAGGTTGGTATTTACTGACAATGAGGAATTTAGTGCAAAAGCAAATTTTTGCTTATTCGTATCCAGTCTTTGGAATTTGCGAGAACGGCGCTTAATATTCTACTCTAGCAAGAGTTAAAAGGTGTCTTTGATATGGCTATTTCTAGAGGGCACTTAAATAATTACACAGACTGTTCATTCGATACTAGCCGTGTTATTCTGTAACGTATTAGACGGAAGTTAATTTTGATTTTGAAAATCATTTTGATTTGGTGAATAATTAAATAATAATATAATAATAGCTGAAACGTAATAATAATAACAATATGTATGTATGTATGTATGCATGTATTATTATTATTATTATTATTATTATTATTATTATTATTATTATTATTCGAATTTGCCAACTTCGGACCACGATATTTCAAAACTGTTAGGTTTTCTCGCTTTCTTCTATTTCCAGTATCGCCGCATTTCTGTCTTCAGTCCATTGTTTCCCCGTGTGCGGTTTCAGTTTCTCTTTGAAGCTCCGATGCTCTGCCAGGTTTTTCCTCAGTGAATGATGTAGTTCGATATCCACTTCGTTTATATCGCTTTCTACTACCATGAATCACTTTTATCTGTTCTTCATACTTCGAGAGAAATGCAAAAATTTACTCAGTTGGTCGGTGGGGCTTTAAGTACATCATGTGCTCGTAAAACATGATTTGTCTTCTTTTTTCCCCCCATCGAATCGGTTAGCTTCTCCGAGTATTTGTATACCTCGGCGTTGGCTTTTTGTCTATATTGTTCGTTTTTCCTAGCCGGGTCTAAGATTCTTCGCAACATTTTTGTTTCCTTTTCTTGTAATTTCCCGATATTTTAACACAAGAGTCAAGAGTTTTTTCTGATAAAACACTTCAGGTTGAACGATTGTTGGTAATAGTTTCGCATCGATATAGATTTCTTGTGATATGTTTCTCGTCAGCTACCATTTTGGAGTTGTTTATTCTAGCCGATAATGACGTTTTTTGTTTTTTTTTTGAAACGAAGTTCTTTTACGCGGCTTGTGGGTAGGAGTAAACTGGCCATTTTGATTGTAACGTGCGTATCAGTCGTTGTTTTCTGTGTTCATTGTTATTTGGACGTGTATTAGTTTAACTGTATTCTCGTCAGTGGATATTATCGGCTGATCTCGGTCAGCTGATAGAGTACTATTCATCCGACTATGTCGGTATCGGGTAGGTCGTCGAATTCAGCGGCGGGGACCGTCTCCAATTTCGATGATTTTCCGATGAACGAATTGCACGATCAGTGCGATAGCAATGCGGCTGGTCCGTCAAACGGTAATAAATACGTCCCGCAGTTAAGCGAATACGAGGAAGATTCGGATTCAAGCTTTACTACAGTGCTAAAACGTAAATGTGTGACAAAGAAATCGAAACCTGATAAGAGCCAGGTAATATTTACATCTAATCGCTATAGTCCACTTCAAGTAGATGAAGATGCGATAAAGCATGCGTTATTTAATGATACCGTTGTACCAGCTACGAAATATCCTCCGATAACTATTTTACACCCTGATAGTTCAATAAATCTTAAACAATTAATTAGTAATTTAAAACCTAAAACTTTAATTTACGTCTACACCAGTGCACATTACGATGCAGTAATTTCTACTCTTAAAACTAATAACATCCACTTTTATACACATCTGCCGAGAGAGCGTAATCCCCTAAAACTGTTTTGAAAGGACTTCCGACTACATTTACAACAGAAGATACCAAGGTTCAACTAGAATCACATTGCACGGTATTTAAGTATCACGCAATTTACAAAAAAGCATGAGAAGACGAGTGAACGGATTCCCCTTCCTGTTTTCATCGCTACATTCCCTCCTGGGACAAATAGTAAAGAGATTTTTAATATTAAACATATAAACTATTGTTTAATTCGATGGGAAAAATACGTAAGAAAAAGTCCGGTAATTCAGTACTATAAATGTCAACGTTTTGGACATGTGTCACTAAATTGCAACCTACCTGATAGGTGTGTTCGTTGTGCACACACCCATCCCCCTGGTGCTTGTATCAGCTCTAATTTAATCAAGTGTGTCAATTGCGATGGTCCTCATGCTGCAAATTCCAGCGAATGTGCACATTTTGTGCGTATCATTCGTGACAGGGAGGAAAATAGGCCTTCTCTTCGTCAAACTGGTTTACCTACAGCACAAGAATTAAAGACTTGTCCTTCCAATGCAGGCAAATTTCCACAAAGAACTTATGCGCAGTTGACTAGACATAATAGTCCGGAAAACTCTGAACCTGATCATTTTTCGATTTTTTTTTCGTTATTAAATAAATTTAGAAATATTAATGTAAATAAACTTTTTCGTGTAATTAAGCTCATATTAAATGAATTTAATGGCATGCGTCAAAAGAGTATTTTTAGTGTAATCGGTAAGGTTACGGAAATTATAAGTAAGAATTATTTTTAATTGTGACTAATGATTGTCAATAATAATGGGATACGACTAGTTGCTTGGAATTGTAACTCAATCGCTAATAAGTATGAGGAATTGTATGAATTTATTTGCAATAACCAGATTCACATAATTGCCCTTTCCGAAACCAAATTGCACTCTTCATATAACCTTAAATTTCCTGGCTTCAAATTGTATAGAGAAGATGTTAATCGCAGAAGTGGTGGAGTAGCATTAATTATAAACAATAATATTAAACATGTCTTACTGCGTTTACCTCGTTTAATGCACGTACAATGCATTGCTGTTAAAATATATTCTGATTTTTTATGTCATGTTAATCAAAATTTAAACTCGTTTGTTGTTTGCGCCGTATATAAGCCACCTAGATTTACACAAAAATTTGCTGATGACATTAGATCACTTCTTAACTTACATCCAAAGGTTATTTTAGTTGGCGATCTAAATGCTAAAAGTAGAATATGGGGTTGCTTCAACAACAATTTAGCAGGTAATATATTATTCAATATGTCCATTCGGGACAATTTTCAAATAATAGCTCCTCGAGAACCTACTTACGTTCCTTCTTCAAATCAGCTTCGATGCAGTGTTTTAGATCTAATCGTAGCAAAAAATGTTAGTGCAAAACTCCCCGTTACGTTTGATCATCTTATCTCTGATCATAAACCAATTTTTACGATTATTAATAATGTAAAACCGCTCTTAAATAGTAAGTCGTATCTAGACTTTAATAATGCGGATTGGGATAGTTTCAAAAAATATATCTCAGATAGTATTAATTTAAATCAACCAATTAAAGATAATTCTGATATTGATAGCAGGTTGAATAACTTTACTAAATTAATTACTGACAGTATTAATCTATTTATACCAAAAAAGACGTGTCAGATGTTCCCGCAAGTTTACGTTCCGAGTATTGTTCGTAATATAATTAAACCTAAAAACAATGTTCGGAGGATTTATACAAAATACCGATTTCACTCTAATATTGGTTATCTGAAACCTGTAATCAAATTCTTAACAAAAATAGTCAGATTTGTACTTAGAAAAACCAAAAATTATAAATTTCAAAAATTTCTGACAAATGTTAATATACACAAGATAAAAGTTTATGGAAAGTATGTTCGCGGTATACTAAGAGCTATGGGGTGATTCCACCGCTATTTGATTCTGATCTTAACACGTATGTTTATAAGGATCAAGCGAAAGCGGAGTTGTTAGCCGAGTATTACTCAAATATTCATAAAACGAGCACGCGTCTTGCGTCTACATATCAAAATAATTTAGTCACTAATACAGTAAAACGTTTACTAACTGGTTCTGATTTCAATAACATTACAGGTTCTCCTATTTTTCATTCTGAGTTTTGTCCTGCCTCACCTGCTGAAATATTTAGGTACCTGAAGAAATCTAAAGCAAAAAACTCTTGTGGTGATGATAATATCCCGGCAAAAATCTTAAATAAGATTCCTCGGAAGGGAGTACTAGAGTTAATGCACATAATTAATGCTACAATGTGGTTCGGCTATTTTCCAAATTTCTGGAAAGTAGCCAAAATCATTGCGCTACCTAAACCAGGCAAAGACTTTTCCCAAGTGAATAATATACGGCCCATTAGTTTACTTAGCAATTTAAGCAAAATAGCGGAAAAAGTTATGCTACACAGGCTTCGTAATTTCGCCGATAGTAATAACATACTTCCAGTGGAACAATTTGGTTTCAGATCAGGTTATTCTACTACGCATCAAGTTGCTAGGATTACTGATCATGTCACGCACAACTTTAATATAAACAAACACACTGGATTAATTCTATTTGACATTGCAAAAGCATTTGACACGACCTGGCACGACGGGCTGATTTACAAAATGTTAAAATATAATTTTCCGAAATATCTAATCAAATTGATTAGAAGTTACTTACGGAATAGAACTTTTTACGTTTCATTACAAGACGGTAAGTCAATGACCAAAACTGTCGTCGTAGGAGTTCCTCAAGGTAGTGTGCTGGGGCCTTTTCTCTTTTCAGTCTACTTGTCCGATCTCCCTAAGTTGCAACACACGAGTTTAGCTTTATATGCTGATGATACGGCTATATATTGTAGCTCGTATAGAACGTCTACTATTTATAATCGTCTACAGCTGCATAGTTTTCGGGTTTTAAAATTTTTGGAAAAATGGAAAATTGAAATTAATCCAACTAAAACAGAAGCAATACTTTTTACTCGTAGATATTCCACCCCTCCGAGGCAATTGATTATTAATGGTACCAGGATTAAATGGGCTAATCATGTTCGATATCTTGGTGTAATTCTAGATAAAAGATTATCTTTTAAGGAACACTTAAAATACGGTGAAGCGAAAACAAATAGAACCATTGCAGCTTTGTACCCAATTATCAATCGGAGATCTTACTTAAACACCGCAAACAAGCTTATTATCTATAAAAGTATTATTAGACCAATATTGACTTATTCAGCTCCAGTTTAGTACTCGATTTCAAACTCCGACTTTAATCAACTTCAGTTGCTGCAGAATAGATGTTGTCGGTGTATTTTAAACGTTCCCCGCTGGACTAAAATAAATAATATGCATGACTGGTTACAATTGCCTTATGTAAAAGATTTTATAATTAATACAGCAAAAAAATTTTTTCATGGCTGTTCCTACCACAGCAATATGCTTATCAGGAATATAGGCGATTATAATTCCGAGCAACTAACCCGAATGTACGTTAAATATAAGCATCGTCGGATTAAACACAATTTAGTTAGTTAGTGATATCTGTAAGCTGTTAAGTAATGTTTTCAATGGTAACAATTGGTTGTAATTTTTGATTATTTTGGGTTTTTTGTTATACTTTGTTATACTAAACTGGCCGAAAAGGCGAGGCATGAAAATCGTGTTATGCGTCGTCTGGCAGGCGATCTTCACACTCGTTCTCTTTCACTCTGTCCCTTTCTATTATATACGGGTGCGTGCGTGCGTGCGTGTGCCAGTGGGGCGTGTATGAAAGTCTGGGAGGAGTTGAAAAATAAATAAAACGTACTATAATTGCTAGGGAAACGTGTATGCATGAAAATGGATGCCGTACAAATAAAAGAAAAAAATGTACGAACGGGAAAAATTTTCAAAAAGGCTTTTGGAAAAATAATCCGACAATAATATACAAGAACTGATGATAGTAAAATGGCTGTTGGAGACAGCGTCTATGTTTCTGCGAGGGTTGATAGTTTGGCGGCCTCAGGAAAATATATTATGAAAAATTATTAATTTTGGTTTGGAGGGGCGGGGAAAGACGAAGGAATTTTTGGGAATGTGAAAAAATGAAAAATATACCCGAATTAATTTTTGAAAACTCATCATAATAGGATAATGTACAATGCAGAATCTGTGCGAGAATGGATGGCGCATTTTCACAGCAGGCGGAGGGTTCCGCGGGTAGATTTTTAAAATCATGGAAAACATAAAAAAAAAAATTTCGAATGATAAAGTAATCGTAAGTGTGAAAAAATAAAAATATACTGAGATTAATTCTATAATACTTAGGATTAGAACAAATGATTATAACCAGTAGGGAAACTAGTAACAGCAGATGTGTGCTAGGGGAACATGTGGTGCGCTTTTTCGTCGGCTATCACAACGACGTATGCCTTCAATGGGAATGGATTGCGCACTTTGGTACCGGCTATTGCAGCGGTGTAAGCATGCAAGGGAATTGATTGTGTGCTTTGGCGGCGGAAGCGTCGATGGGGGGTTTGATGGTCACAGTAAAAGTAAATAGAATGCAATATATTAGATATGAAAACAACGGCAGCGGATAGGCTTCCACAGCGAGTAGGATGATCGGGATGATAAGAAAAAATAAATAATGTACATTATAATCGATCGGGGAAAGAGGGTGGAAGGGACAGAGGGGACTAGGGTTAGTTTTGGGTTATAGAAATAAATGATTGGTTAATTTGTAAGTATTTCGAATAATCGGATAGGTTTAAACAACAGAGCAGAGATTGGGTTATTATGTGAAAAATAATAATCAAAAAAAATAAAACAGGTGTGGAAGAACAAGTAAATTATATATTATAATATGACGGAGGTCGTTCCTTGAGGGAGAGTGGAGAATTGTGTTTATAATTGAAATATATACATGTAAATATTGCAATATTTTTCAGTCAGCCAGCGTTTGTATTATTGGTCTATAACAGCCTAGGGGAACTTAGTTTGGGCCCCTTTCTTCGGGCGGGTGTTCAGATTAGCCGGTTGTACTGCTTGGGGGTTATACTTAGGTGTATTGGGGATCCCTTGACGGGAAATTGGGTTATAATTCAGTATATACAAGTAAATATTAAAATATAGGTTACTTTATGGCTATGACACAAGAATTGGGGTTGGGGTCCTTCTCTGGGGCAATGGGGTGTTCGGATTATCGGTGTGTAATATTCTAAGGGTGGGGGTTTGGACTAGATCGTGTTTGGATTACTAGGACTACAGGGAACTGGACAAGGGAACCGTGGAAACTTGGGGTAATTTTGAGCACCTGGACACTAATTGGGGTTAGTTTGCACACTCTGATAAAGTACATGAGGTAGTTTTCGACCTCCGGGCACAGTTTTAGGGTTCGGATTGGCGGAACTGTCCAGGGAATCGGGGTAAACTCAAAAGAAAAATCGGGGGAACCGGGGGAAACTTGAGTGAATTTTGGGCTCCTGGCTAAGCCAGCTCATACATTTGTTAGCTACTGAAGTCATTCTTGCTGAATATTAGTCGTAAACAATCCAAGCACAAAATGAAACAGCGGGAATCACTGCCAATCAGTAGAGACGGTGTTTCCAGTCAATATAACGAGCAAGATGGTTACATTCATTTAAGAAAAGCGGATTGCCCGGTTCCGTCACCGAATAAATAATAAAAAGTTTCGCGCTTATTTTAATCGGTCCGAATTGTAGGTGAGACAAAAATATGAAATGAAATGGTTCGAATTTTTACGAAATATCATTATTATTATTATTATGTATTGTGAAATTTTGCTGCCCCCTAAAAGTGCCGCCCCTGCAGCCTCCACTACGCTACGCCATTGGGCAGGATGTTTCATGTACTGAACCTTCTGTGTCCTAATTTAAAGATTACCATAATTTACATTTACATAATACTAAATTCAAAACAAAGATATTTAATTTTTAATTTGTAATATCGTATATATTTCTCGCCCAGTATTAACATAAATGTGTTTAAAAATTTTTGTGATTTTATTTGACTTTTTCAATACTTTTTGAAACTTAGATAGCTTCGTCAAGGAATTAAATATATAATTAGAATCATAGAAAGTGGAAGAAACTTCAATAAATGTATCCTCAAATAAACTTGCAAGATACCGACAAATTTAATTATTTCATTCATTAAAAAAACTTTATACTATATCCGATACTGCAGTGTGATGGGTTTGAATTCTTTTAAGAACTAAATAAAAATATATATACATATATATGCAAAACAACAAATGCGATCGCTATATATAATTAAAATCATGGATGACAGAAGAAACTACGAAGAACGTATCCACAAGTAAACTTGCAGGATACGAATGAAGAAGAAAGATAATATAATCAATATATATTAAAAGCAAATTCAATCCAATCATGTTACACTTAAATGACGGAGAGTTGATATTTTTTAGCTTTTTAAATATATTAGTGACTATATATTTAAAAAAAAACAATTGAAAAGAACCGATATTGACCGATTATTAATATTAATCATCTTCATCCGTTTCGTATTACTATTGCTAACAGAACTCTTAAATTTACATCGCAAAAGTCCGTTTATTTGTGTTTCACACCGAAATCACTATTTCAAAAAAATAAAACATATTTTAAAAAAAATGAATAACCCAATAAAATTATGTAAAATATGTATTTTGTGATTATATACGTGTATGTATGTATAACATATTATACACGCAGAAAAACTAAATCGTTAACGAAGTACGGTTTTTTTTTGTGTGGAATTTCTGATAGCAGTATTTGGTAACTCGTGTTTCTCACTGACACAAATGATAAAGTTTAACGGATGATACCTAAAAATCACCACAAGTAGTCCGTAAAAAACGTCTGAGTAAAAATCCTTGCTCGCTACCGCCCAAACGTGGATCACACCTGAAAGATCCCGCCTAAACGATTGCGCCCGAAAATCCCGCCTGAAAAGGGCGACCCCTTTTTCTGGTAGTTCGCTTGGTATTTTCGGTATCAAATTAACTTTTATCTTCGGTAGGTAGTGAACTGAGCCTACTTTAGTGTTTCTTAGTACTGTCATATGTTGTATTTCTGACTGTACCGTTCTCGCGATGGCAACATGGTCAATTTGGAACTTTCTCATTGTATTCACATATATATATATATATATATATATATGTGTGTGTATATGAACTATAAAAAAATTCACATTATTTTTCATATCTCTGGAGCAAAAATGACAGTTATTATTATATACACTCCTAGAGTTCATGTGGATTTTGATTCTGTTGATAGGCCTGGGGAATATTTTTATCGAAAAAAAAATGACCAGATGCCTGAAAGACTTTTAAAAATTCGAAAAGTATCTTCCTCCGCTCATTTCGGGTGGTGGATGCAATCCCTCATCATAAAACTCGTTTCATAGCCTGTACTATTTTCTGGTATTATGTAATTTCCTTTATTACTTTTTTTTTTTTTTTTCTATTAAATAAAACAGCGCTCCGAAGATTGATGATAGATCGATCGTACGCGATGAAGATCAATACTAAATCCGTATCAGTACATATACATGTGGAAAATGTAATCCTTCGATTTTCGCCATATATATAGAATGATAACCGAATTCTTCTGACTCGTAGATTTAATATACGCTGAGATAATAATACAAACAGTAGACATCAAAACGAAATTTGAACCGAACAAATCTCAGTAAATACTGTACTGAAGTGCTAGAAGACTGTTGGAGGAAGAGGGGGAAGTGTTATTAATGCAATAATAGAAGTGTGGCACTGCTAAAAGGACCAGTCAATAATTTCTAGTTACGTTTTAGCCTAAATTTGGTTCGAAGAATATTAAGCAAACTAAAGATAAAGAATTTTTATCATAAAAAAGGGACCACTCGGTGCAAGAGATTAATGTTAAGGATTAGATCACGTAGAATGCAACCGCTGAAGCTCCGTAAAGGAAAACAGCATTTACCATCTTTCCGACTAATAGGTGAGAGGAAGGCTATTAATAAAGTAGCGAATTAGGAGAAACAGAGATGGAGATAATAAAAACGCACATAGAACTAAAGAAGAGCAGAAAGTTAATACAGGAAGAGCTAGAAGCGAAAGGAAAAGAAATTTAATGAGTACGGAATTGGATATCATTTTAATTAAAAAAAAAAAAAAAAAAAAAAACTTGAAATCCATCCTTCGCTACTGGGAAATTGTTAATATTTTAGTGATTCTTTAAGTAAGTTTCTAAAAAAAAATATGAACTTATTTGGATGACTTTCTAATGCTAACTTATTGATTTACAAATACAACTTTACTGTAAAATAGTGAATTTAAATTTTATTAAGAAGAAATTAGAAAGAAAAGAGCAGAACTGTCTAAAATGTTATGAAATACAATACGGGGATAGGAGGGAGAACCGCAGAAAGCTGCTTGTGGAGTTAGTCGGGTAATATATAATATAAAACTGCAACATCATTAATAGCAACATGTAAGCGAATATAAAAGTAAAAAATGTAAAGAAAAGTTATTCTTAAATGATATATTTTACGTGAAAATAGTACGAAATTGGAAATGAACTTAACCAGATGTTTCGTATAACTTTATAAACTAAAACGACGAGCGATCGAAACTCACGGAAAGATGTTGTTAATAATGCCCCCCCGCCCGACCCTTTTTTAAAATTTGAATACCAATTTCATTTGAAGAAGAATTGAAAAATTTTGTCTCTGTACAAAATATCGCCGGTAGAGGTGTTTAGGAGACTGTACATTGACAGAGTCAGGTAAATTGTTTTTTACACGAGCAAACTATGGGCTAAGTAGAATTTAGAGAAAAAGTGAAAGGCTCGCCTGAAGAAAAGACTAGAACCGATTTGTAACCTTTGAATATCGTAAACGCATTTACTTTTGATGGTTTTAATCGAGTTTTTATTATATTATCCGTATTAATATTAAACAATTTTAAACTGTTTTATATAAAATCCACTGAAAAAGAAAAAAGAATCCTAACCTAACAAATTTACTTGGCCATACTACTTGGAAATAATAATTTTAGATTACTTTTTAACCGACTTCAAAAAAGGAGGAGGTATTCAACTCGACTGTATTTTTTTTTTTTTTTTTTTTTTATTTATTTTTTTTATGTGTGTTACCACAGAACTTTCTTCTAGATGAACCGGTTTTGATGATTCTTCTTTTATTTGAAAGGTAGTGTTTGTCGTGTGGTCCCATTTAAATTTGATCAAGATCTGACCGATAGTTTTTGAGTTATCCTTAATAATGCGGGAGATTGAAGCTTTTTGGATGCTTTTCATTCATGATTGTTTTCACCGTCGGATTAGATTTTTGACTTAAAATACTATAAATTTGCCAAATTACCATAGAAATGTAGCTTTTGGTGTTTTTACCGTGGAAATATCTGTTCTTATTAAAATGTTTTAATTTAATTGAATAAAAATGCACTAAAAAGTAAAAAATAAAATGCTTTTTTACAAAAAATAAATACCGATACTTGAAGGTTTATTATAAAAATTTAAAAATGCACTAAAAAGTAAAAAATAATTACTCCCGATGAGAAAATATATATATCAGAGTGATATAACACTTAAGTGGTAATATCGTAATTCTTATACAACATTAATTTTTTAGAGTTGGCATCAAATTCATATTAAAAGAATAATTAAAAACTACATTAAATGTTGATTAAATTGTTCCTAACATGAATTTAATTCCAACTCCAAAAAGTTAATGGTGTATAAGAATTACGATATCACCTTAAGTTATATCACTCTGATATATATATTTTCTCATCGGGAGTAATTATTTTTTACTTTTTAGTGCATTTTTAAATTTGTATAATAAACCCTGAAGTCGGTATTTATTTTTTGTAAAAAAGCATTTTTTACTTGAAATTATAGTATATTATAAATAATCGTACAGGCTTTGGAGTTATCCGTGACTCGTCATTGATTTCTTTTCACCATTCACTAATCTGTTGACCGCTTTCGGAATGAGGAACGGTAAAACTTTTTTTTTTTTTCGTTTACTATTTAATTTTCGGGCGCCTCAACTACAGACATTAGCCCAAGGCGAGTGAAAATTTTGAAAGGGTCAATAATGTCAATATGCGGCAGCGGGAATCAAGCTAGGTCCTAATTAAGCGAAACGCCACTACGCCTAACCAATTATTAAATCTTCTACTAGATGTAGTGTTCACTACCGCCATTTGATAGCGCTGTAATAATAATCGATCGTGTCCAATGGTAAATCGTGCCAAATTAATTACCGTTAATATTCTAGTGCCGGGTATTAAAAGGATGGGTAAATTGTGTGATTCTGTTTAAGTGATCAATATGAAAGCG
The DNA here is from genome assembly GCA_039619475.1 of Icerya purchasi. NCBI lineage: Eukaryota > Metazoa > Arthropoda > Insecta > Hemiptera > Monophlebidae > Icerya > Icerya purchasi. The sequence goes on from CM077115.1 coordinate 487,106,528, forward strand.
AAATATAATTAAACGGGATAAGCGAAATATAGTTTTAAGATCGCGTTTAATATCCACTAAGAAAATGTTTTTTTTTTTGGTACGCAGAAATTTACATTATCATATTTTCTTATTCCGTATTACTTATAAACCAGTGGCGGATCCATGGTGGGAGGAGACATCCGCCTCCCAAGAACCAAGACTTCGATGAAAAAATTTGTTGCAACAGATAAACTTAATTTACGCTATAAAAGTTTTGCATAAATGTTACCTATGGTTCGAATTATAGCTAATATTTAATATTGTTTTCTGGTAAAACCATTAATGTTACCTTTTTTATTCTGTTTTAAGCGCAACTGTGGTCGATTTTTTATCTTAATTTATTCTCAATTTTTATTTTGCGATGTAAATGAAAATAGTTCAATGATAAATACATATATATATATATTTTTTAATTGCTCACGTACAAAGAATTCGGATCCGGTTAATAACAAAAATAAAAAAGAAGTAAAGTCTAATAAAAATACTATTCTTCTATTCTTCCTAGTAATTTACTATTCAAATTCTAAACTTATCATTTTTTAGGTGTAATTTTATAATTTCGTTTTATTTTTCACCCCTCAAAATAAAACAAAATTTAAATTAAAAATTGTAATAATTATGTATTTTTAAAACATTTTTAAATTTTTGAAGAGGGTCGCTATTTGATTTTCTTTATGAGACAAGGCATTTCTCAAATCTACTGTCTACCGTATAAGTTATTACGTAATTACAATAATTTCTCTCCCTAAAATGTCTATCTGGATCTGCCCTGGTGTGGAATTTCCTGGTTTCATTCATTAATCCGTTATAGGTTAATCGATAGTACACATAGTTATCAAGGTCTGCTGATGAGTGAGCTCTAAAATGGGTTTTCTTTACATAGTTGAGGATTACGAAGGGGAAATGTTTCTATAATGGTAAGCATATTCATACACATTCTCTTTTATCATGTATAACAGCAATATGCTAGAATAAAGTTCAGACGGATATTGTATTTATTTTTAATGTAAGTGCACTGGGAGTTTATATTGCGTACGGTGGTATTTGTGATAGTCTGCCATTGCCTTTCACGGCACAGCATTTAACATTTCCTATTTTTAACTATGAATCCAGGACCCCAATAACGTCTCGGTAGTCCTATCGTTCCAGCAACCAGGCTATCGCAACAACATCGTTAAATGTATTTACACGCTTCAGTACGCCTTCAACATTTACCTCGTTAGCAAACACACAATTTTACTTTCGTAAGAACGTCAGCATCTTGGCAAGAGTACCGATAAGGATATCAATAACGAAATGCACTGTTCTAAATTACCTTCATGTGAAGTATATGAAATATCGTTTAGCTCCAAAAACAGAGTTAATCTCAATAGCAAACCTAGTCTCGTACAGAGAAATCGATCAAACGAGTGGTGGTGAGAGATGAGGAGAAAAGTCGACGAAGGCGATTTATCAGCAATGATCAAGTTCCGACATGAAGAAAAGCGAATGATGATTTTTTTTTAAAATTTTCCTTGCTCTCTTAATACTCCGCATGTATGCAAGATTAAAAGGGCGGTTCCCTTTATTATTCTACGTCGATGCCCTAAGTTATCCGGTTTGCCATCTTTTCGGGGAAAGATAAAATGAATAATCTGCAGAGTTCCTTTTCTGAACTTTGACACTGCGGAACGGTACCGATTTCTCGCAGAAACCGCGTACTGTGGAAGCATTTTTCGTCGAATTGTTCTAACGAAATAAAGGGCGATAAGACAGAGTAGCTTGACGGTAGAATAGTTCGGAGCGATGTTTAATAATGGTCCGTACGTTGCCCGAATGAAGTGGACTTAGTGCGATAATAATAGAGGTTATGCGGGAAGGAGATAACGAACGCAGTGCCGAGTGCGCCTCGTGCCCTCGGCGGGGAAATAATTTAGTCGCGACGGTGGCAGGCGGTGATGCAAAGTCGACTTCAGCTGGTCGCTTTTCGTTCAAAAAGTTGCGTAGGAAATTGAACTGCAACGCTCCTGGACGACGATGACGAATATTAGGCCTCGCAAAGAACGCGATATCAACGAAAAAGGCATCACCCTCTATTATTTTCGCGATTCTTCGAATTATTCCGATTCGGCTCTTCGTTCATCCGCTATCTAGTTCTTGCGCGGAGGGACATATGCTCACAATTCCGCATTTCTTTTATTCTGACTGTGGCATTCAGTCGCCTCACATCGGGACAATAGATTCTACTTTATCCGGTCGAGTAATGAACAGTCTCGCCCAATTAGGCTTATATTGTTTGGATTTAAAATCCGTCAGCTAGCCTTAGTAGAACCGGTCGTGTCTGTAACAAAAAAACGTGAAAAAGAAATCGGCTAATTAAAAAGGCACCATATAATGACATCTGCCCTGGAATCTTTAGAAGGGGTGGCTTCTTCGAATTTGCTCAAAGGCGACGCGTAACAAATTAATTAAATCGCAATATCAACGTTTTTTTGTCTTTTTTTCTTTTTTTGAAATTTTGCAATTACGAAAAAAAAAGTAAAATAAACGGTCGCCGATAAAATATTGCAGAGGTGAAATATGTATCTATCGTGTTTCGATAAATGTACAAGAATGAAGCTAAAAAGCTGATTCATCGTACAAATTTAATATAAAATCTCATCAGAATCTAACATAATAAAAGTGTAATCAATGCGGTAATATTAAAATAATATACAACTATAAATATCTTTCTCGGTACTACAATGATACTAGAATGTGCAATAAAATAGAATAAGTAAAAAAGGTCGGAACTTTCATTTTACGCCCCAACAATCACTGCTTCTTATTAACAAATATATCCACTTAAAAACGCAAAAAAAAAACGTAATTAATTATTAAAAATTAATATGCGTCAACCGGTTTCGATTAATTTTAACCATGATTTCATGAAATATACTAAATTAAAATTATACGTCATTTACCTTTTTTATTTTTATTTTTATTTTCATTTTTATTTTCATTTTTATTTTTATTTTCATTTTCATTTTAATTTTATTTTTATTTTATTTTATTTATTGCGGCCTGTACAGCCGTTTAGATATAGAGAGGCGTAAGAACTGTGATTGTTAAATCAGGTTATTTGGCAGCTTTGAAGTATGAAAATTGCTTGAGGTTTTATCTGCAACTGTCGGATGGTACGTATTCAAGAGTTTCATTTGGTATATGCGCAAATTTCTTTGACTGTAAAATTTTGAGCATTCGGTGATTACATGAGCGATTGATACATTGCAGGTGTCACACGTATTGGGGTCGCGGTTGCCTATTTAATATGTATCCATGCGTTAAAGCGCAGTAACTTGTTCTTAGGCGGAAAAGTGTTACTTGATTATTTCTCGATTCTTGGAATGAAGTTTTCCACGGAACGACTGTGTTTTCTTAATTGATTTTAGTTTGTTTCCTTCTGGCACACATCAGATCCCCCCGATATTCATTAGAAGGCTTTTTGTGCGAAATATTTACTAGCTTTTTTCAGATCGGCGATTGGGATTGGAACATCCGGTATTGGAGAAATACTTAAGACTAGCTTTGCAGTTTTATCGGCTTGTTCGTTTTGACGAATGTCGGAGTAAGATTCGATCCAATAGAAGACGCCTTCTTTGCTTGATGAAGATAGCGTTTGGATTATTTTCTGGGATGTGGAATGATACTTCTTTTTGTATGGAACGGATAATGAATCAATTAGTATCGAAATGCTGCTGAATGCGAGTTTTGTGCCACAGTTGACTGCTAGTTTTTGAGAACATAAAGTTCGGTTGACTGGACGGATAACTCCGATGGTAGTGGAAACGGAAACATTTTGTTTTCGTGAACCGTCGAACATTCAGCTTTTTCTGGTGTTTTAGAACCATCTGTGTATATTGTAGCAAAGTTTTGATACTTACTTAGGAGGTTATTGTAGTTTTGATGATAAGCAGCTGCATTAGTTTAGAGACTTATTCAGGTCAGTAAGAGATAGATCTATATTTGGAGCAAAATCTAGCCATGTTGGATTTATATTGAACGGAAAATTTAGAAGATTGGTATTTTTTAGAATGACTGATTTAACGAGATTATCGTTATTATGGGAAAGAGAGTTGGGCGAGATCATGAAGTAAAGGGAAGAGCTGAAGTTTGCATTGGCGAAAATGTTGAGAATGGCCTTTGAATATTTAAGGTGCGGGTTCTGAGGATTTGTTTAGAAGACTATCGATTGGTGTGATACGAAAAGCGCCTGTGATTAACCTCAACAAGTGTTATGAATTGTATTCAAAGAGTCAAGACGTGTTTGAGTAGCGAAACCGTAATGCACCATAGTCCATTGCTGGACGGATAAGGATTCGATAAAGTTTCAGAAGTGTACACGTTTGTCTGTGCCGTATGAAGTATGAGTCAAATTTTTAAGAGATTAATTTTTTAAAATCATTTCGCTTTAAGATTTACGAACTGCGGAGTCCAGGACGAGGTATTATCAAAGATTACAACTAGGTATTTGACTCTGTTTGAAACTGGAATAGGGGCATATTGTCAATTAGAGAGGTTTAAGTTTTTAGGGAATTTGTAGTGTTTGCAAAAGTGGATTGCAGTTGATTTAGCTTGTGAAATTTGCATTGCGTCGGCTCCATTCGCGTATTTGATTAACTGCTTATTGAAGGAGATTTTCTCCGACTGTAGGATTTTTGAAATTGATAAATATGCACAAGTCATCTCTGCAAAGAGAGCTTTGTGAACGAGCGGGGGAACTGATTTGGCTAGATAGTCAATACCGATTATGAAGAGTGTAGTGTTGAGAATTTTAATTTAGTACGTGTTAAAGTTAACTTTTAAATCACTTTTAATTTTATTTAATACACACTGCGAAATTATGGTTAAAATTAAATTTCGAACATTAATTTTTAATAATTAATCGCGCCTTTTTTTACATTTTTAAATCTACACTAATTAGTATATTAACTATACGACTGTGTTAAAAATCATCATTGTAGAAGTTAATAACAGCTATAGTAAAATTAATTTTCTTCTACAGTTTGTAAAACGAAAGCAAAAGAAAAACAAAAAAAAACACGCAAAAATGGATTTGCTTGTAGCTAGATAAATGATTATTATTACCGTTTGATTGTTAACACTAAATTATATATACAGAGTGTTCTGAAACTAATTCAGAAAATTTATTTTACGCTATAAAGCTCGTCAAAATGAACTAAAAAGTCCTGAGGGAAAAATCATTTGGACGAACAATTAATTAGTTATAATTAATTAAATTAATTCATTGTAATAAACAAATAAATATATATATATATTTTTTTATGATCCAATATGTTTTGCAATGAAAATTAAATAAATATTGAAAAGAACTAAAATATGTATTATTAAATGTAGTCGTAAGTGTATAGTTAACTAAGTAAAAATTCAACCCAATTCGTTGCATTTTTTTAAATCAACAGTATTATGCATTTTACTACAACGTAGCCTCAGTGTTCATTTAGTTTTCTTTGCTGGTTTTGTAAATACAAGAAATAAAATACAGCCATTGATTTCGAAGCTAGAGCTGTGACGTATTGTTTCATCAGTGCGATTGTAATCATTATGGCAAACCGTCGCGAACATGGCCGTTTTACGATCGAGGAATAGTCGCAAATGGTGCATTATTACTTACTTAGGTAATGGCAACCTCGAAGAAACGTTTTTCTTATACGTTGCGCGTGGGCCGATTACCGTAGGCCTAATCCACAAACGTTTGGTGCAGTGCACCAGCGTTTTATGGGCAGCGGTAACGTACTTCCGTTTTATGGTGACATGGGTCGTCTTCGCAATGTGCTTGTGCCAGTCTTTGAAGAGAGGATCCAAGAATTGTTTGCCGATGATCCGACTACATCTGTGCGGAACGTTACTCGTCAAGTTGGTATAACACCGAGCAGAGTGCATGCTGTAATTAAGGACACTGACAAGTACCCGTATCATTACCATTGTGCGCAAGAGCTTTTTTTGTTGTAGATACCCTTAAAGAAGGAAGTAAAACTATAACAATATATACATCTATAATTACAACTTAATTCTTAGGCTACCCCCCCCCCATTAGAAAAAATATCCCAAAAAAATGTCTTAATTTTATGTAACGTTTATTATATTTTATAGGATTTTTGTGATTATGTTATTATATTCATTTGGACCGATTTAGAATTACGTTGTAAATTTTGATCATTTTATACAAAGTATAGAAGAGAAAGAAATAGAAATGTAAGCAAGAAGGGTCAAGGGGCACAGCCCCTTGCGAGGCCAAAATGGCCGAGTTATATATATATATATATGAATATAGAAGAAATTAACAAATAAAAAACAGCAAGACTAAGTCTGCATAATGTAAGTTAAAAAAAATATACTAATTGTAATGAAACTAAAGTCATGATTTAAGTTGTTCCCTTTGTACATGGCGTTTTCTATTGTCCTATTTTGATTTCCTGTTCTTTTTATCTTTTCCTGATATTCCCTTTTTACTGTTTGGCTTCACTTTTTCGTTATTTCCTATTCTTAATTATCTTATTTATTCAGATTTTTCGAAAGATATTTTCTTTATAATGATGGGTAAACATCCGACGAAAACCGACCTAAATAAAAATTGAAAAAAACAAAAAAAAAAAAGCATCATATCAGTTGTATCTAATTTATTTTAAGCTTGCTTTGGGTTGTATTTAAAATAAAGAAAAAAAGTCCACCATTGTACGATAGCCAGAAATTTTTTCGATTTTTAAAATAAACTTTTACGAATATCGACAATTATAACATAAACATCCTATTATTACACAAAGCTTTGTATTAGATCCTTACTTATGGAATATTGTTTTTGCAGGAGCTTATTTTTCATCAAAAATCAAATCTGGAAGGTACAGATATTTTAAGGTCAGATAAGGAATCAACTGCTTATCTACTAAAGCCGTACTTGCAGAAGTCCCATATAAATTATGAAAAAGGAATTACACTGAGTAATAGTATAATTTTACCTGACGACACATTGCATAACGGAAGTATTATATAGAAAAAGACGTTGAAAATTAAAACATTCCAAAAGCCGATAAAAGGTTTTGAAGGGCTTTTGGCCGTAAAACTTTTTAAATCATATAGAACAATCAGTTATTTATCGGTCATTGTTACTGTTGAAATTAAACCAGTTGAATTTGAAATGCAAAAAGCTCAATTGCGATTAAAAATAAAATTAGTATGAATAATTTTTTCAATAACGTTAAATGTGTAATAAATCTTATTTCAAATACGAAAATAAAGCACTTAAAGTAAAACAAATGAAGAAACACTTACCGGTGAATTTTATATTAATAAGCTTCAAGAAAAATGGAATAATCATTATACGACGTATATGAATTTTTCCCACATGTAATTAGATATAAAAATAATCAGTATACGCTGAATTCTTTATAACACGGCACGGGTTGTTCAAAAGTTCATCTGTATAAAGTTAAGATCTTTTGTTCCGAAAACTGTATAGTATGTAATTTTGGGTTTGATGTTTTCCATGTACTGCAAGGATATAATTATGATAATAATTATAATAAATTGTGTAATTATGATGTGAAATAACTGGAAGAAAATTTACTTTAATGAATTCAACAAATTTGCAATAGACAGTATCAAATTTCGCCAAAACAATGTACGTATTAACAGATAAGTAGAAATATATAATTATGTAGAGAATTTTAAAATGGAGCTTAAAATACTAGTAGGAGCAAATACTTAATTTAATAGTTGCATTATTATGGATAAATATGTATATTGATAAATGTACCGTACCCAAAGTTTTGGGAATAGGGAGGAAAAAAATGCGCAGATGAGCCACAGCAATTTCAAGTCGGACTCTCTGGGTTAGGACTGGAACTATTTACGGTGTCCGCTACGTATTCAATGTTTCGAGGAGACAAACCGCAACCTAATAATAATCTAGTTTGTTGCATCGGTTCTTTGACACCGGTTCGAGCGATCTGAATGGCAGAAAACGGACTTCATCGACTCCTCAGCGGACAACTTGCGGCATCGTATTATCAGAATATTTTAACACTAGTTCAAGCCATTGCATTCGAAAATGGCACATCGGATGATAAATCTTATACCATCCGCAGGCAATGCGATTCATATTATTACGGTGTAGTTTAACCGAATTCAGGCATTTCCGTTCAATTAAGTACACACACACACACGCATCTTTCTACGCCTACTTTCTTCCGTATGCGAAGTACCCTCTAGTCTGATCGCGTAAACGGATTCACTAATGTATACAATAAGCCGCGGTTAACTCTAGTTGCGTACATTTCCGTACAAAACGTAATTACTCGTTTTTCCGGTTTTTCAATACTACTTGGTCATGTGATTCACGATTAAGGGGAAATATTGTAAACCGGCACACATTTAAAAGGCGCTCGCAGAATTTGTAGAACGCTTATTCTCTTCTTTAACTCTCTTACGAAGACAACACGATGACACAGTAATCAGTTTTATCTGACAATGATTTTCCGGTAAGTGTTCATAACTTACAGACGCGAACTAAATGTCTAGTACATTGTTCATTTATTCGCGCGCGGTATACAAAGATTAACCGTCAGTTTTGAGTACGTGGAATTTTTTCCATTGGGGGGCTTTACGTATTGTTTTTTAATATCGACGGCGATAATATTTAGGCGGCCGGACGGGAACGGCAGGGCGGGATTAGTTAGACTGGAACGGTAGGGCGGAGGAAAGTTACGTGTTAACGGGTAACGGCTCGATGGAAGAATGCCGTTATTACCGATGTCGGAGCGCCGAGGAATACGTTCCCGCCATATTCAATGAAAACTTTATTAAAGAATTCCACACATTTTCTTCCAACGAAATCCTATTTATTATACTCCGATCTTTGCCCCTTTCCTGTGCATCCGCTCTCTGCATCGCCACCGTTCAATGACTATTCAGATGACATCATCGAAGAACGCGTATGAGAAAAAAGAGTTTCGACAGACGAAGATGTCGACGCCATTCAGCGTTCGCCGCCTTCTTCAATTCGGAATTTATTCTCGGAACGTTTGAAAAATATTTCCTAGAATTACTAGGAGTTCTTTTGTTTCCTAGCGAAGCGGCTATATTAATTAATGAAGGCGCTGTCCGACTTTTCAAATTATTTTTCGGCTTGATTCGAACAGGTTAAGAAGAGCGTCGAGCGATATTTTAATATTAACACCGTTCGATAAAGAGTAGTGCACCTTTACTTATTTTCGTCGTGGATACCGGAAAGGATTTGATTTTTTAGTTCCACTTTTCTTTTATTGAAAAAAGGAATTCTAATATAAGAAAAATAAAAGTAAAGCAAGATTAAAATAAATTAATCTAAAAAAAGGTAGATCAGTGCGACTTTGATTCGTGTTCTGAGGATCCCCATACATGCACATAATATATATAAATATATACAATACATACATACATACATATATATATATATAAAACTTAGTTCTTCGGGGCAAGCCCTCTTGACCGCCAATCATTTTTTTTTCTAAACATTTTTTAGAAAAATCGTTTTCAATCGACTGCGTTATTTTTCCCCATTTTTTTTGTTTAAAAAGATATAAAATAACAATTATAAGAGTATTCAATCTTTGTTATCTTATGTAAAGTAACGGGACATAATCAAATGTAATGTATCTCGGGCTAAGAATGGCGAAGTCATTAATATGTAATGCGATCGCTCAAGCGGATATCCCCTGAACTCCGGATGATAGTTTTCTATAATTCTTATGAGAGAGTAAAAGTTGGTTTTAATGGACTGTGATAATCGTTACGAAAACGTTACTGTGATACCCCTGAGGCAAAAATTACCGAGTCATTGATACATGCGATTGGATCGCAAGAATAATGGAAGGAATAAAGCAGCATGAAAACATTAAGACAATAGCATTTAACATCACATCACCTACCAACGCCACGTTGGAAGGAAAGAAGAAGAAGAAGGTATTGGACAGACTAATGTAACATAAAGAAAGCTTGTCCTAATAGCACATATTTGTAAATTATGAAGTACACATTTTGATTATTTAAATTAATGCATTATTGGGAAGCAACGGTCTCTTCCGTTCGGTAAGTAGAGTAGTATAGGTTAGTGAGGTCTGCAGACAACTTTAATTTCTTGGCTATTTCAATTTTTGAAAAAAATTAAGTGAAGTGTAAAAGAAAATTTAAAAACATTGAACTAAATTTTTTTATGGATAAACGGTATCATCGCATATTAATTAGTTTATTTTACTTATGAATAAAAAATCCCTTTCCTAAAATAAGAAAATTCATTGACGATATTAACAGCTTTCTCTAAAAATGCTTCTAGGTAACTGCGATGACTTGAAAACGCGGCGACGACAAAAATTCAGTTTACTAAATTTATAAATAAAAAGTAAAGCGAGTCATAAGGCGTCGCAGAAAATTTGAGGTTCATTTAATGAAACCATCTGTAACGAGTGAAAAAGGCTTCCTACGGATACCTAACCCCTACACACATTAACCAATAAAAATCCTACAGACTATATTGAAAATCATTGTAAATCGTTAAAGAAATTTGTTTCTTGCTGCCACATAACCTCCAAAAATATAGATGTTGTTTTGTATTCGTGATCAATTTCAGACGTCTTGCATACTTTTAGCTATAAGAAATATTAGTACGTGATGTACTAATGATAATTTAAAGAGCTGGCGCCTGCAGTGCAACGCTTGATTTATATAATATTGTAGTCAAAATACAATATAATGTTTATACATTTTAACAAACTATTAACAGTATTTTAAATCTGTACTAATGACATTGGCGAATTACTACTTCCGGACACTTAAATTTTCGCATTACTCTCTAAACAATCGACGAACGAGAACAGCTTAAAGTTTACGAACTTATCACTTGCGAATATTGAACCATAAAGTCTAGGAATATACATATATGTATGTAAGTATTTAAAAGGAATAGTTAGGGTAAGCATGACTTACACTAGTAACTAAAATAACCTATTCGATTTATGAACCGCGGTATTAGTGAAAAATTAAATGTCAGCGACCTTTTTTACATTCATTTTGATATGAGTAAAGTAATACCGCAGCTGACGTAAATAATGAACTTTCATATTACAAACTCTGCCTCTCTTGTAGATTTAAATTTTTAGTAGCTGATATTAATATCTGGTAATTTACTTTCCAAATTTATATCAGCGCTGTCTTGTTACGTTCTAAAATCCATAAGAAAAACTACCCGAGTTTATCGGCGGAATATTTATTCAGACCTTGTGTATTATAAATTCTGGTAAAGAATATCAAAACTTGTTAGAGAAAATTTTTCCAAGTCTACAAAAAGTTTTATTAGGCGCGGAGAGTATTGATTGTCTGCTAGCATTTGTTTAAATTTTTACCACTATTATGAATTACAAAATCATCGTATGATAAACTAATTTTGGTAGGATAAACCGAAATAGTGTTTAAGTTAAACAGGACGAGGCTCAATAAGTCGAACCATTACTGATAGAAACGACTGAGATTATGAGTTCAAAAAGAACAATGTACGACCCGTAAACAGTTTGTTTGTAGACACATTCGAAGGAGAATGTTTAAAGTAATTAGTTGATTAAGTAATTGTAATGAAATAATTAAAGACTCCTTTAATCATCTCCAGGAAGATAAACAATTCTGTATAAACGGAATACAAACTCGGAAATGCTGTTTTTTTTTTTTTTTTTAATTTTTTAGATTGATTAATTTGATGGCGTATATTTTGTGAACCGCTACGTTTCTCGTGTTTTTTATACTCATCTGTAATATAGAATCTTATTAAAAAAAAAAAAAAAATTTAAATTCATTAGATGATCGCATTTAGCAGGGATTTAAAATTTGAATATAAATAAACATTTTTTCAAAAACAACTATTAAAAACTTTGTTGTACGATTCTTTATTTTTCTGTAGGAATGATTAAAGAACACTTTTTCTTAAAATCTTCTCCATTTGTGTACAGCAGCCAGGCTAGAAGATATTTAGATCCTGTCATCGAAGTGTGATGATTTGAGTAACATAAAATGAGAAGAGTTCTTATTCGCACCAGTAAAATGTTATCTAAAGCTTACACATTTATCGTAGTAATCATTTAACATTTTTACGTGTTTAATTTAACATGGTAATCATTTTTTAAAACATTTGCCATTCTAAACATTTTATTCTATTATTTTAATGAGTGTATTTTACCTGCCAATTTTTCAAACTTCATTGACAAAAACTGCCATAGCCCGGCTAAATCACAACAAAAACTTATAAGTTGCGTACTAAAACCTTCCACAGGAATTACAGCATAGCCGCTGGTAAAACTAAATTTGAAATATTTACCTGTTTCATTATTATGCCAGATTTGAAATAAGGTTCTGTTATTCCGAAAATTGACGCGTAATCAAATTAATAAAATAGTCGGAGTTCATCTGGATTTTTATAAGATACTTAACATGTAAGAGTATATTACATCAGTTTGTATCTGACACGTAATAAATACGAAAATCATTTTCTTGTTTGAATTTCCAGACGTTTTCATTAAGAAGAAAACTAGCCAACTTAATATTCTCCCATAATCTATGTAACAATCCGCTAATATATAAAGTTAGATTGTTAGTTGGAAGAAGTGTTATCCTTTAAGGAATACTAAATAGTAGATATAAAAGATTATTTTATATCCACAATAAATGAACACCAGCGATTGGATATTCGTAAGGTTAGTGTTTCTCTCATCTCAGAAACGTGGCTTCGCTCGGGCACGAACTTTAATATTAGAGGTTATAAAATAATTAGATGCGATCGATATGGCGGGTATGGTGGTTCCGCAGTTCTCGTTAAAAATGATATTCCTTTCAGCTCTCACAATGTTTCTCTGAACCTCACTCTTATTCCTAACCAACCCAACATAGTTCACATCTCTATCCGTACTACCCTTCCGCATCCTATTAACATTGTTTCCATCTATTCCCCCTAATTATGATCTTCGTCAGTTTCCGCTTTCTGCTTTTTTCAACTCTATTCCGCAACCGTTTATTATCGGGGGGTAACTGGAATGCTCATTCCTCCTTGTGGGGTTGCACACCCTACAATTCCAACGGTCCCATCCTTGAGAATGGTATTCTTTCTAATAATTTAATTCTCCTTAATGATCCCTCTCCAACCTATTTCAGAAATCCATCTATTTCTAGTTCTCCTGATCTAACCTTTGCTTCTTCCACTATTGGTCTTAATTATAATTGGAGAATTCTTATGGGTCGTTACGGCAGACACCATGTTCCTATCCTAATAACTCCTGTTAACTTTTCTTCTCCGACTTGCTTCAGATCTTTACATTCTCTTCGGTGGAACCTCGCCTCTGTTTTGTTCTTGTGTCGATTCTTCATTCCCCAGTATTCAACTCGACTCCGATCCCATACTTCTGTATAATTCTTTTTTAAACTCCGTTTATCTGATCTCTCTATCTTCACTTACTTGTCATCAGACATCTAATAACCACAAGCGCATTCCACACTTTTAGTACCTTTCGTTTAAATCCTACAACCGAAAACTTATTTTTGCTTATATACGAGCGAACGTAAGAGCTAGGTATATACTTAAAATCTCAAAGAGGTCCTCCTGGAAAAATTTCTGTTCTTCATTCTCTAGGAATACCCCTCTTTTTCATAGTTGGAAAATGGTTAGAGGTTTCAAATCTTCATCCTCTTAACGTCCCTCCAATCATAACCTTTCTAAAGATAGCCTAGAATCCTTTATCGATTCCGTTGCTCCTGCTTTTGTTCCTAACGTTGACGAACTGTATTTAACTCCACCTCCGCACAATTCTCCGACACATTTCCCAGCTTCCGCTTTCAATATTTATGAACTAAAATCTGTCCTTTCGAAATCTTCTAGCCAACAGTCGCTTACTTTTCTCTTTCATCTTTTTAATTGTTTCCTCTCCAGAGGTATAACTCCCCCCTCTTGGAATTCTTCTATCATCATTCCTATCCCTAAAAAAAACTCTTCTTTATGTCCTATTTCCTTGGCCCACTGTACCAGACAACTATTTGAAGGTCTGTTAAACAAGCGCCTTGTTTGGTGGCTAGAGCATAATAATGTATTTCCTAGGAATATGTTTGGCTTTCGGCTTGGTATTGGTCCTTCCGACTGTTCTCCCATATCTACCAATCCTTTATCCAAAAAATTATACTTTGGTTTTTTTCATCGATGTATTCTGTGCCTTTGATAATGTCCATTTACCAACTCTAAAAGATAAGGTGAATGCAATTAACGTTTCAATGCACTTTACTTCCATTATTATCAATCTCATGCAGAATCGTTCTATCTACCTCTCTGCTCCATTTTTGAAAACTTCAAGAATAATTTTTCTAGGTCTTCTCCAAGGTTCCTCCCTTAGTCCTACTCTTTTCAACATATACACTATCAGTGTGGCTTCTCTTCCTCTAAATTCTTCTTCTTTATTCTGTGCTGATGACATTCTACTTTATGCCTCATCTGATAATATTATATCAGCCAGTGAGACACTTAATTCATCTCTTTCTGTCATTCCCTATCCTCAATTAACCTTTCTATTTCTCCTACTAAATCTTATTTTGCCGTATTTACTTTGCGACCTTATAATCCTGTTTCTGTCGATCTATCCTTAGCAAATACACTCCGTTCTCGTGTTAATCGTTTTTGTTATGTCGGTATCATCCTTGACAGTCGGTTATCCTTCTCCGAATACATCAAGTATCTTTTCTCTTCAGCAATCAAAAGGCTAAACCTGCTGAAGGCCTTATCTACAACCTAATGGGATGATGATCCTATGTACTTATTTCTCTATATAAATCTATCATCCGCTCAAAATTTGATTACTGTTCATTTCTCTATGGTTGCACCTCTAAGTCCCGACTCTCTAAATTGGATGTAATCCAAAATTCTTGCTTTCGTCTATGCCTTGGTGCTCTTAAATTCTCTCCAATTCCAGCAGTCCTTGCCAAATCTAATACACCACCCCTTTCTATTCGCAGATCTTATTTGGGCTATCGTTTTCTTACTAAGCGTCTCCCACTTATTTTTTTTTTTGGGCTCGTCAAACAAGGACCTTTACCCAGAAACAAAAGATAAGGAAAGAAGTCGGTTATATTTTAATCCGATCAGAAATTTTATCTAAAAAGGAACAAATAGCAGGAATAATTAGTGGGGAGGAAAGGACAGGATATAGGAAGCACAATAAGGAGTAGGAAGTCCAAGTTTCAGCAAATAAGAATACAAAGCAGAACACTCCACGGAGAGAGACGAACAGTGGAAAAACACATGATCGGCGTCGCAAATAACTGCATCATCCGGATGGAGAGGGCAGTGATCCATTCCTATCTTTCCATTTCTAGGAACTGGCGTTTCGTACCTAGGAAAACCCCTAGTTTATCTCGCATCTCCCTTCGGCTCAGTTCGTTTTAACCTTACATAATGTCCTTTGTCAATCTCCTTTATTTCTCGTTTAATTTCATCCATCTCTGCTATCGTCCAAATATGTTTATTGTACCTACGCTCTCTAAATTTTTTCTATACTCCTTAATTAGACGGGAATTCCACAGTACTATCAGTTCTCAATTTCCTTCTCATCAATCGTGTTTACAGATGGTCTGGATGGTGTCGGTGCTTCCTTTATCCTCCCGGACTTTGGCTTTTCAGAATATTTTCGCTCGCTTCCATTCTGTGCTACATGCATTCTCTTCCTTCCTTCTCCTTCGGTTATTCTAGAGCTCTTGATTCCTTTCTGTCGGCTATCTCTGATCATGTAAGGATCTGAGTCTCTCTTTTCTCTCTGTTCCGCTGTTCTTGGGCCAATATCCATGTTGACGAACCCATTTAAAAAAAAAAAAAAAAAAAAAAAAAAAAAGACAGTTGCCTTTAAAACAAAATAAAAACATTTTATTAATAGTTTTACTAGAAAACAATATTAAGTATTAGCTATAATTCAGACCATGGGTCACATTTATACAAAACTTTTATATAGCGTAAATTAAGTTTCTCTGTTGCAACAAATTTTTTCATCGAGGTTTTGGGTTTTTTTTTGGGGGAAGGGTGTACCCTATTTTCCGCTCCGTGGTCCCATTATTATACAGTGATCAAACACGTTCATCCGGTGTAGCGCTAGATGTGTTCAATACACATAAAGCACTTAATTTCGCTAATAGTGTCGATATTACATCGATCAAGGAGGACTGGTGTGTGTTCATGTATCGGTCTGTTTGAAAGCAGACTGATTCGTTATAGGCATTCATTACACGTATAATGTAAAAATGACTTATTCGAATAAACAATTAAATTTAAAAAAAAAAAACGGCTCAATCATGTATTACGATGAAACTCTCTGTTGACTTATTAAGTGTTGTTTTTTGTGTTTCATTTTTTGTTCAAATGGGAGTAATTAATGCTTAAAGCATGGTTCCTGTGACAATCTGCGTGTCAACTGATTATCGCACCCGTAGATGATAGTTCTTACTGAATTTCAACATCGGTATTCCGCTGTTTTGATCTCATATTACTTTTCTTTTGCATTTATTCCAAAAGCGTTATATTTTCATTAAGATCTTCATTAATACTACTGAAATAAACGTGCCTATTTAAATATTTATTACATATAATTTTGACGTGTCATAATGCTTTATGAAATTATAATAAGTAAATTATTCTTATAAGCGCGTCTATTTCGACATTATCAACGTTTTAATGTCATTTGTCAGCCTTTGCCATAGTTGAATGAAAACGGTTGTTTCTTGTAGTTCACGGTTTTTCGGAGAAAAGGAACTAAATAAACTTGCTCTTTAAACGTTCTTCCACTGATGTCGGTTGGAAATGCGGTTTAATTTTTAGCAATCTATAGAGTACGGATTAACTATCAGTCGAAAATAAACTCTTAAACGAATTGAGGTTAAAAAATTCTTTTTACAATTTGTCAAATGAACTATTTTCGGCCAATTAGAATTAATTTATAAGTAAATATTGCGTTAATCCGCGCGTTTTTTGTTCTTGCAAATTCGGTTTGGAGTATTAATTTGTAATATTTAATTTTATACAACATTTTAGATTTTAGTTACGCGTAATATCGAAATGTACGGTGACCATACTACACGCGCCCAATTCGTACACACCTACACATGTGTATATATGGGTGTGTTGTGTGTATAACCTTTACATTAAACAAAGGTAAAATAAAATAATTTAAAACGGGCGAAAACAAGGGGAATAAAGAATAGCGGATTAGTTTTATTATTACTAGTAATACTCAAGTCGTTTAAGTAGCGACTAGATGGGGAAAAATTTGCATCTCTTCCTAACTTTAGTAATACGTCACAAAAGAAGGATATGGATGGGACAAGTAGATGAAGATAGCGTCAGCAGAAAAGAAAAAAAAAGAAAGAAAAGAAAAGAAAAAAAAAGAAAGAAAAGAAAAGAAAAAAGAAACAAGTATTTATAGAAGCAATCTTGATAAAAAATTGCACAAAGCACTCTGAGATGTGGCACTATTCTTATGATAAGTTAAAGTTCCCGATCATCTGGATTTATTTAATTTTTCCCGTGATAAACTAAGAAATGTAATTTCACAAACAATACTTCGAAGTAGCTTTAAGCTGTTATATTAAAAAATACGCAATTAACTCAGTGGCGCACTTAAGTTAAAATTACGTACCTGCTCCGTTTTCAGTTTAGTTTTATGTCTTCCTTCAATTTAGTGATTTAAACGAAATAAATAATAAAACCCATACATCGTATGTGCAAGTAACGGGAAAAAGATGGTCATCAAATCTGTCACGCGAACACGATTTACCTGTTCAATATGCCGTATCCGGATATCATGCCAAGCTTCTCAAATTAATCACATTTAACGAAGTTTTTTTCGTGTTCTCCATTACACGAGTGGACAGTGCTGATTGGACCACCTCATGTGACGACACCTCATGCTCAAATCTATGTTAACTTTTAGTCGATGGTCTGAGAGTTCTTCGTATTATATGGGGAGATTTTAATTAATTTCTCTTAAAGGTTCAATTATTTTTCGAAACTGGCATCGCTCACGACCCTTGAACAGCGGTAATACTTTTTCGAACGCAGTCGGCTGTTTAAAAGCTTCTCCGTCAAGAAATATCGTACTTAGATAATAGATTAAACTTAAACTTTTCTGTGTGCGTGTGTGGCGTGTGATATGATGATACTTTTGAAAGCCCGGCATTATCGCACCTCGCTAACGGAACAGGGAGCTACACTATCTGTTCCTTTCGTCGTTTACGTAACTTCATCAAAGACTTACTAGATTAAAGCTTTTTGCTCTCTAGCTTGTACCTCTTCGCTTTGCTTATCAACATTAGACGGGCTCTTGTTAAGCGAACATAACATTAACATTCTATTCAGCATATACTGATTACGATGAACATCAAAGCGAACTAAGATAAAAATTGAATTATCTACAAATTATTCGGATAATTAGGAACTTCAGCTGCAATCCTCTTCCTTTTAATGAGAATAGCGCGCACAATCTGCAGGTGTGTGATAGTAATTAAATAGCGACAATCGATAAACAATAGCGAAAGAACGTGAAACGTATCATCATCACATGCTTGTGAATAGAATCGGTGTATCGCCTAATTCGTTCGAACCGATAAAATAACCGGAAAATGTAAAAACAGACAAACAAAAAACGAAGAAGCAAAAAGATTGGTGGAAAAATAATCTAAAATTTACCAATGCCATTTGGCAGATTTAAACAAGCTACACTTACGCGGCACACAGTATGTGACCCAATAATGATAGAATTAATAAGTATAAATGGTAAAGTAAAAAAGGTAACGCCTCTACTCGGGAAATGCAGACTAAAACTAATGCGGTAATTTTAGTAAAAATTTTGTAAACTAATTTTAAGTGTGCTGCTGAACGATGTATTTATTTTGAATATAGTAATTTTAGTTGTAGCTGTTATTATCTATGCTGTTTGAAATTGTGGCACGTTTGGTGAATTGTTTTACGATTTCAATTTATTGTACTGTTTAATTTCTCTTTTCTTACCTATTACAGAATTTATTTAAATCTATATTACACTCTCATCTAATTATACAAATCATTTAGATATTTTTTAATTTATTCTACTATTATTATTCGTACTATAATGTAGTACTATATTCACGTTCAGTTAGTTAGAATGGGATTTGCTTTTATTAATGTATAATTGTTTCTTTTTTTTTCTTTTTTTCTGTATTGGATGGGAGTGTTATATTTGTTCTATAGTATAGAAGTAAATTGTTAATTTGTTTATGCATATACTTTTATGTAATTTTTTTGATTAAAGCTTTATTTCATATTGGTTTTTTATTGTTTTTTACAAAATGAATGCGTAATCGAAGGTGCGTCTGGACCAGCACCGTGCCGGTTGGGTTTAATCTGGTCCAGAAAACTTCTTTACAAATTTTATTATATTCTTATAATAAATATAAATCACATACGCGGGCCAGTTCTGTACCACAGTGAAGTACTAATAGTAGTAATGACAAAAAGTGTTTACGTAAAATACACACACACACACACACACACACGTATAACATACGTTATTATCATAATTTTACATAGTTTTTCATATATTTGTTAAACACGTGTGTATATCAGTAGTAATTTCTAAATATTTCCACTGATATGCTAATTTCGTTTCGCAAGTAAAGAAAGTATATAAAATACATAATATTTTATAAATACAATTCCTGTTTTTTTAAATTCATGTAAAATGCCTGAGACTCCTGAACTGCTGCGTGTTTTCGATCTTGCAGTATGGTTGCAAAAGCTGGACGTTGGAGCCTTTCGAAATGTACACCTAGTGTCGTATGTTACGGATATCGTGGATTCGAAGAATCACGAACAGGACTAGATCGAATTGGAAGGCAACCCATGCTGTTAATCTCGGTCAAAGAACGTAAGCTACGCACGCAATGAGAGACCTTAAATACGAGATCCTGCGAGTCATCCTAGAAGGAAAAATAGCGGGGGCAAAAGATCTATTGGACGCCGGCAGAACTCCTGGATGAAAGATTTTCGCCGATAGCTTGGCTGCACATCAATTGAATGGTTCCGGTCCGTTGATTCAACGGTCGTGCTGGCACAACGTGGATCGTCAACCTCCGGAGGCGGAGATGGCGCGTGAGGAAGAAGAATACGCATTTTATATCGTTTGAGTAAAATTCGGTTCGAATCCCGATTCTGTAAATTAAGAATATAAGAAAAGGCTTCTTGCGCCGGCTTAAATGGCCATAGTTTGCAATCCCCCTCCTAAAAAAAAACAATAATAATTTTTCGCTTCATACGATTTGGGGAAAGCTTGGAAACTAAATGGAAAGGTAAAGGCCGAGTAGTAGAATATTCACGAAATTACCTGCCGCTTCCTATATACCTCTTCAGTTAGTCACGCAAGGCAAGAAACGTAAAACCTACTTTACACTTTATGGCTAAAAACGAAGCTGGCGTAGTCTCATACGTGACTGTATTTAACGAATATTCCTTTACCTCTTGAGACATTTTGTCACACCAAAAGATTCGTTGACAACGTCGACCATCTGTATGAACCAATATACAGCAGTACATTTTCTCAATGTGAGTCAAAAATGCAACTTGGTAACTCCTAAACTGTAATATCACATCAAATAATTTGGTTTCGGTGGTTTGGCCTTTCATAAATGTGTATCGTTCAGCGGTAGTCCACGCTTTAGTACTAGTGCTTGCATTCAAAATTATTCGACACGCTTGACTGTGCTGCTATTCGGACAAAAGCTGAGGGTACACCGTAGGTCACAGTAGACGTATGACCCAAAGCTTTAATTCAGAATAAAATTTTCGCATGCTTTTTGGAACGAAGTGGCTGGAGGAAAATGGGCGCATTTACGATTATCTTTAAGCAAGTTCGGGTTAATTTTAAATGGTGATCTTTCAGTGAATTTCCCGTTAGATTATCTTCGGTGCCGAACGAATTCTGATTCTTGCGCCGTCGTTTTGTCTATATTATCTATGTCTTAAAATTTCGTTAATTGCACTTCAAGGTTAAATTACTATACGAGACACATAAAATAGGCGCACTATCCTGTGGTATATTGGAGGATAAACACCCTCTTATTATTTAACCAAGTTGAGTGTGTATTCCCGAAAGTTAAATCATCGATTTTTTTGGTTTCATTACACAAATAAGGTTCAAAACATTCAGCATTCAACGAGAAGTTTGCGATGTCGGCAATATCATTATAAAATGCAGGGTTCACTAATTCTAATTTTAAGGAGATTGCTTACGAATGTTTTTGAAAGATAAATCACTTTATGCCTTTAAGGCCGTTGAGACCACTAAGTTTGCGTTAACATTTAATTGTACTGTTCGGTATTTTAATTTTAAGAAAAACACGAATAGCACGAAAAAATTTAATTGTTATTGACTTCCCTTATCGTTACATTGTCTGGAGAGGCTGAAGCGGGTAATCGGAACCTTTTGATAAAAGCATCGGACATCAGGGTGGGCTGCGAGCAGCTATCCAGTAATGTACGAGCCGCCTCTTATTCCGTTGCATTCAAAATTGACCATTGTCCAGGAAGTAATATCGTTTTTCTAATTGACGACGTGTTAACGCAGGATAAACTTAAGGCTAACGCTATATTATTTTCGGAAGAATTCATTCGCGCACTTTCCTGTTCTAGAATATATTAGCAGATTTCGATCGAGTTCAGTTTTCGAAATGTAATAAAAAATGGCGTTTTCCAACGCGTGTCTGTAATATAGCTTAGACGTGCAGTTAGCGCGATAGGATAGCCTAATCTAAAATATATAAAACATCAGCGATTTTTTTAAATTATTTCGTAACGTTCGGCGGGCGTCTTCCTTTTAAATGAATCAATTTTTGGGATCACTAAATGTTGCTGTTCACGAACGATACAAAGCGGTTTGCGAAAATATAAAAGGAATTCTTTTTTTGTACTAATTTTGGCTTTAACTCGCAATCAACTCTTTTCGGGAATTGGAAGATCAAAACCTTCAGGAAGCTTTTCAACGAGGCAAATGACGGAAACTTGGTATGATCAGATATCGTGTTTTTAAAATCATCGAGACGTATAAAAGCGAAATAGGAGAGAAGAGAACTCCCAATTATCGGGGTTTTCGCCGTAAATTTTCAATCCTTTTGAACGATAAATTTACCTTATCGAACATATATCGAAGTTCATTTTCGAAGCTAATTTTTTATCATTGAAAACAGACACGAAAATGGATAAGGATAATTAAGCTGTTGTTGGTGTAGCCATTTAGAACAAGATTCCAGGCTTTAATGTACACACTTCGTCCGATAATTCTATATCTTGAATTATCGCAACTCATATTTACCAGCGCTTGTTTTACATCGTTTATATTGATTGGCGGAATCTCATAGTGAACCAGATTTTCAAAGAGCGATTTGAAATCTAAAAATTTACGCTAATCTCCATCGAATTTGAGGACAACGGTTTTCGATAATTTTACGGAAGGTGTCGAATTGTCATTAAAAATATTTGTGCGTGACGTTTCAACTATCGAATGACGATTGCTTTTGGAATCGTACTTACCACGCGAATTGTTTTTATATTTTTTCTGCTACATTTCCTCATCTAGCAGTTTTTCTTCCTCCTGATCGAGTTTATTATTAGCATCGGAACTATCTAACTTTTTGTACAATTGTTCGATTACGCTGACAAATTGACTTTTTAATTCAAGCAGCGGTGCTAAAAGCGAGTTCTAGCTGATTACAAACTTTGCTGTCAATTTCAACAGAACTAGCTTTTTCGATTTCTTCAACATGACGAGTAATTCGACGTTGTACGATACGTAAATCACGTTTCAAATTGTTTTCCGAATCGATTTCGCGTATAAAATCATCCACTTACGTAATTAACAACAAAACAGCCAGATTTATTTATTAGTCTCTGACCCGGAGGATAAAAAATGTTCACGGTAATTTTAAAGCACTAAAAATTCTTCCAAGAACTAAAATTGTATTACACTCGCGCTTACTAACTGTGTATAACTTGATGTTTACTTTCATGGAAATGGTAAACGGGTTCCGGAAAGGACTATTTTTAACAAAATAATTAAGAAATTCGGAAGTAAAAATTTTTAAACTAACAGCTAAAGTTCATGTTGTTGGGTCAAGGCCGCTAGCGCGCCCAGGGTAGGAAGAAAAAAAAAAGAAATTGACAGCGGAACAAATTATAAACAGCACAACCAACAACAAAAAACGGACTAACAATAACACAGGTAAAACTCAATCACAAACGGTTGACCAACGAACATTTTTCATTTTCTTTTTCATTTTCTTTTTCATTTTCTTTTTCATTTTCTTTTTTTTTTTGTGTTGCGCAGAGGTGAATAAAAACTACTGACCAGATCCAACAAAACAAAACTGAGAAGCGCGTCTTCGCTATCAAATACTACAACCTTTTGTTTGGCTCTGATGAAGTGCTACGATGTCTATTAGACTCCTTCTTTTCTTGGTAAATTTATTCGTTCTATATACGAATTTGGGTGTAATTTTCTTTGGTTTGTAAGTATTGTTCGTATCAATCTATTGATTTCTTCTAAATCAGGTTAGAGAGTCCACACCTAACTATTCCGAATGAATATGATAGGACCGGAATTGCAAATGTATTTCTATCCTTAAATGTATTTCTGGAACTTAGATTTGTTTTTCAGTTACTGGTTGTAATCTTTTTTTATATTTTTCTTTTAGTTCTTTTTTGATTTGAATATGATTTAGTGTAGTATTTTGTTGAAAATTAAGATATTTATATGTTTCTGACTTGTTTAGACTGTCTAATATTTCTTTATTGAGTTTTTCTTATTCTTTGGTGGTTAGAATATTTTCCTATCTATATGAGAAGGCTCTTGCATTTTTCTATTCCGAATTACATTTTTATATTATTGCTTATGGTTTCTACTGCATTTAGTAATGAATTCATTTGAGTTGAGGAGGTTCTGTATATAATTTAATGTCATCCATATTCATCAGGTGGTTTATTTTGTAGTTGTTGTTTTTGTGTTTTATGTTAATCCCATACTTTGAATCATTTCAATATATTTGAAAGAGGGTTTATACTGAGGCAGAACCACAAAGTATATATATTCATTTAAATTTACTTATCATAAGAATTTTATAAGTACAATCATTATCATCGTAATTGTTTAAGTTATCATATAAAGGCAAATGGCTGAAAACTTCTTAACGATATATGATGGTAAAACGGAGAACAGCCAGGAAAAGATTTCTTCTGAATTAGCCAAAAAATCTTTAGAAAACAGAGCCAAATTAACCACTATTGTCAAAACTATCTTATTATCTGGTCGCCAAGAACTACCCTTGCGAGGAACATCCGATATCATGGAAATGTTTTAGAGGGAAAAATGAAGAATGACACGGAATATTTCGTACTCCTTTAAGAGATATGAGAGTCGACGCAGGAGATATAACTTTAACAAACACATTTGGTAACAGAAATTGTCGGTACACCGGCGCTTTCGTACAGAACCGAATTGTATTCGTATTTGCGAAGGCATCATTAAAGAGAATCTACTGTGGAAAAAGGTCAATCGCTCCTTAGTTTTTTCAATTTTCGTTAATGAAACCAGCGACTTATCCAGAACTGAAAAAATGTCATGTTGCCCCTCAGATACATTGACCCTGACAACACAAGGCTTTGCGAGAGGACTTCTTAGATTGTGCTCCCCTTCGTGATCTCAGCCCGGAGAAAACAACTAAACGGTTCCGACAGAAAAGGATATGATGGTGCATTGTCAATCACTCAAGGTGCTCAAGCCATAATCAAAAAATAAATTATCCATTAGCATTATACGTGCATTGTAGTGCCCATTCGTTGAATCTGGCCATCGCAGGTACTTGCAAAGTGCGGAGTTTGGCCAATTGTTTAGGCGCTATAAAGTCTGTCGGAAATTTTTTTTGACACATTGGCATTCGACAATGCTATAAAAAAAGTAATCGAAAATCAAATGGCTGATTGTAGGGAAACGACGTTAATATGTGAAACTCGATGGGTGCGAAAACACGACAGTGTAATGCGGTTTAATGAAATGCTCTTGCCTATTACGGTTACTCTGGAAGAAATGAAGACTTCAGGGAATAATGAGACTTCACAAGAATCAGTTGCTAATTGCGATTCGGTAGGAAAAATTTCTCATTAATCTGAACATTGCCAGCAAGCTCTTCTCTGTGACAATTAATCTGTGTAAATTTTTACAAAGTTCTAACTGCGATCTCGCAACGGCCTGCCATCAAGTCGACGATATAATAAAAGCTCTCGATACGATAAGGACGCAAGCAGAGACTCAGTTCTCAGTAATATATAGACAAGCTGAGGAGAATCAGGCAAGACAACTGAATGGCGATGACTTCACACAATAGCTATGCCACGACGAATAGGGCGCTAACAACATCGAAGCAATATTGAAGCCGAAACTCCGGAGGAATACTATTGACGTGCTTCATTTATTCCGATTATCGACCATAATTATTAGTCATCTGGAGGAACGGTTCTCATTAACCACAAGTCGATTATAGGGTGCCTATCGTTGCTAATGCCGCACAAAATTCCCGTCAACACCAGCGAACTTCAAAGTGCAGTACAATTTTATAGTCCACTTTTCTGCGATGCAACCCCAGTTTTGAGGGAGAGTTCGCGATTTTTGAAAATAAAAATGGTCGAAAATAGAGGTTGCGAAATTGTCCTCGCAACACTGATAGAAGTGCTGGATAATTCCAGCCCAAATATGTTTCACGAGCTGCTTTCAATACTTGTGACTCTGCCTGCGTCGACGACGACACCAGATCGGACTTTTTCTTCACTAAGAAGGTTGAAAACATTTCTGAGAAACGGATATCGGTGGATTGGCGCTGACGAGCATTCATCGCGATATCGAGATTGATCCAGAGATCTCAGTCGCTTTACTTCTCAAGGGCATCATCGTCGGATGCAGTTTTAATAAAATTTAAATTTAAAGAAATAATTAAATAAAACATATAAAAAAATGTAATATCGTGTTATTTAATGTATTGCGCATTGTTAAGTCGAATATCTCTTATTTTAGTATATATTACTCTCAAGTATATTGTTTTTTTACGAAATAATTATTTTTAGCATTCCGTACACATTCTCGTATCACGAAATCCTAATAAGACAGTTCACATAAACGACACTTAAGAACGGATTGACTTACTATACTTCGAAATTGGATCATAAATTATAATTATAATTCTCTTTAAAACCGTGTATATCTATAATTTCAAGCTAACCGATTATTCTAGGCGTCAAAAACCCCCAAAAAACCATCAAGAATATATAATATGGAATATAAAAGGAGCTCGAAAATCACCGTTAAAAAATTCATAACTCGTCACCAAATAAGCTTTTAAAAGTGAAATTCGAAATATTAAAACGCAGAAACTCTTTCATAAAAGCAAAAAAAAAAAAAATTATACAGCCCCCTCTCCCTTTGGATCTAAAAACAGCAAAAAATATTATGTTCACGTAAACAATAGCTCGAGTAAAAAAGTAAGGAAAACCGAAACTTACCTTAAACTTATGCACAAAGGACGAATTAATAGGAATGTAAATCACCTCCTATTCGAATGCTCATCTATCTCTTCAGAACGCGCAGTCCTTTATTCTAATTTGCTTGGCCTTGGCCTCCCGACCCCTTACTTTCTTACTCTTCCTTCTCTTTCTGTTGTTCCTATATTGGCTATCTTTATTTCTTCTGTTTCTAATCGCTTCCTGATTTAACTTTCAAGTTACATTATTTATTAGTCCTTTGTGCTGGGTAAATGTCCTGAGTTGACGCGCCCAAGATAAAAAAAAAAACCCCCAAAAAAAACATAATTCTCTTTAAAACCGTGTATATCTATAATTTCAAGCTAACCGATTATTCTAGGCGTCAAAAACCCCCAAAAAACCATCAAGAATATATAATATGGAATATAAAAGGAGCTCGAAAATCACCGTTAAAAAATTCATAACTCGTCACCAAATAAGCTTTTAAAAGTGAAATTCGAAATATTAAAACGCAGAAACTCTTTCATAAAAGCAAAAAAAAAAAAAATTATACAGCCCCCTCTCCCTTTGGATCTAAAAACAGCAAAAAATATTATGTTCACGTAAACAATAGCTCGAGTAAAAAAGTAAGGAAAACCGAAACTTACCTTAAACTTATGCACAAAGGACGAATTAATAGGAATGTAAATCACCTCCTATTCGAATGCTCATCTATCTCTTCAGAACGCGCAGTCCTTTATTCTAATTTGCTTGGCCTTGGCCTCCCGACCCCTTACTTTCTTACTCTTCCTTCTCTTTCTGTTGTTCCTATATTGGCTATCTTTATTTCTTCTGTTTCTAATCGCTTCCTGATTTAACTTTCAAGTTACATTATTTATTAGTCCTTTGTGCTGGGTAAATGTCCTGAGTTGACGCGCCCAAGATAAAAAAAAAAAACCCCCAAAAAAAACAGAAAAACTATAGCCGAGCTTACAACTTTGTCGCGAACAAAACCATATTTAATTTCCTTAACGAAACTTTCAAAGTTGACGACGAAAAGTTCAAAAAACTGCAAAAATTGACCTGTAGACCGTCCCATTAAAAATTTTGAACAAGGTTAAAAAAATGCGCATCCCCGTATATTCTCTAGTTTGGAACATCCGGGTTTCCAACTTTAAAATTAGACCCTCAGGGCGCCGAAAGCTCGGAATTTTTGAAAAAAAAATTTTTTCCCCCGATATGTGATGTCAAAATTGCTTCTTGTCGAGAACAAAATCCTATTTAATTTCCTTAATAAAACTTTTAACAGTTGGCGAAGAGTTTAAAAAAGCGGGAAAAATGACGTGCCTCTCCCTCTTTGTAACGTCAAAAATCTGATTTCTTTGTTTTGAATTCAGTATTATTTAAATGCAAATTATAATTAGATTTAACTTAACATACAGAGTATAACCTTCATGAAACGTTATGCTTGACTGAACTCATTTACTTTTAGCGCATTCTTTTTTTTTGCTCCTTCCAGTTTCAGAAAGAAGTTTGGCGTGTTGACATTTTAAAAACAATTTCTGTTGCTTGTTTAGCTTCAATTTTTCAAAATAACAGCTGAATAAGATGAAATTACGCAAATTTTATTAATTACATTTGTTTCCATCGGTTTCCATTAATTTCCCGCGTTTTCACCTTGTTTTGTTGTTAGCTTTCATCCCTGCATTTGATTTGTTAATAATAAAAATATGGTACGTAATAACGATGAGAACTAAATTACGGGGGGAAAAAAAAAAAAGGCGAAAATTAATCTAACGAAAAAGGCAACAATAAAAAAAGAAAACAGAATATATAATAAATAATTTGAAATATTAACTAAAAAATCAATAATATATTACAAATTTCTATAAATTCCGCATTAATTGTACGTAACACGGACCTTAAAGGCCTTAAGAGGTAAAATGAAAAAAAAGATTTACACATGTAACAAAAAAAAAAAAAAAGCGTTCAAAAAAAGTCTAGGCGTGTGCCGCCTCCTGGTGATTTAATTTAGATGAAAAATTTGAAATTATTAGCGGATAATAACAACGGAGAATCGATTGCCTGCGTACGTCGAAATTAGTTGGCCCTCTATTCGTGTATCATTTCCTTTTTTTTTGATACGTTTTTTACCTTTTTTTTTCGGTAATTCCGCCTGTTTGTGTTCCGATTTTGTGTAGGATCGGGAAATTAAATTAACTGTGATGCCGGCGTCAAGCTGAAAAGTATCGCCGAAATAAAATTTCTATCGCGTGTCTGGTCACGCATTAAAAAGTTTCGGTTCGGACCGGATACAAAACCTCGTTCACCGATAAAATTCGCGTTCTCTTTGCAGGGCTGACGAGATTGCTCGGCGCTTATCAAACAACCCTTGACTAGAACCAGGGGACCTGTATACAGTTAATTACATTTACACTTGAAAATCTCGACCGTTCTTATTAATAGCCGATAGAGCATCAACTTCCAATCACCCTCTGACGGGAAGCGCTATTTAAAGAACGATATTACCAGTGCGCTATCTCGAAATATCTGCTTACCTAGACACAGAGCTACGGCAATTGATTTGATTGTGCGCAAGTGGAGCCGTGAACGTTTGTATGCGTGTTTGTTTGCGCGTATATTTTTCTATAGCGCGCCAGTATGTCTACATAAGATTCGAAGAGCTGCAGCAGCCGAAATTTAATTAAGCTTGTAAACGGAGCAGGGCTGCATCATGACTAGTTCAGCTTCTTCCAATTTTCTACTAAATTAGTTTTCGTCTTTGTCGCCTGCCTTCTCCGACTTTCCCTCTTCGTCACGTTTTTTACTCGTTCCAGTTCGCTATCTGTTTAGCATGAGAGGCGACTGGCCGCCTATAATCTCCCACAATTTAGCATACAAAGCCCGGAAATTAACATGTCAATCCCTACTGTCGCGATTCAATTACTCTTTGATTACTCCTGCTATACCTGTTCGATGTTTTCTAAACCGTTGCCCTTCCGTCTTGCCAACCAAATTATCGCTATACGGACCACCGCGCGATGATGACGTTACACGCTCGACAATCTTTTGTTATTTTCCCGCAAGATTCCCCCTGGTTTTTCCTTTTCCATTAAGCCCAAGTTGCGTGCAATGGGTTTTCCGCGTCTAATAATGCATCGACAATTCTACCGAAAAATGACTGGAGGTCGGTTATGCAATCGTGGCGGGGTCATGTTGACCGGTAAAAACATTTAGACAAAAGTACAGCAGCAGTTCGCTGTAAGATTCATTAATTGTGTAAAATTTTAATACATTATTATAATTGTCGCTTTTCAATAAATATGCGTAAATATTATACACAACTCGATTATTCTTCGAACCCTGCCATGAAATTACCCTCAGGCCACCAGATGAGATATTCTTCTATAATTCTCGTAGAAGAGTAGATTTTAATTGACTATGCGTCATTTCTAAACGTTACGTATAATCGATAAAAAGAACATTGGATGAAATTCTTCTTCTTCTTCTTATTCTACTTCTTATTCAGGTGCCTTCTCCTTGAAGGAGGTTGACTATCATATGACGAAACTGTTCTCTATTGCTGGCTATCCTTAAGGCTTCTGAAACTTTCCTGATATTCAACCATTTCAGTATATTTTTAATCGAGTCCTTCTTCCTCGGACCCGTTTCCCTTCAATATTTCCTATACACGATTTTTCACGTTACTCCCAGCGTAAAAATTATGCGGTAATTAAATTTATTCAAATCAATTTGATTGGAGAAAAAATTTTTGTTATGTCTGAAATCCCCGATGATAGTTCTAATACTTGTTGAGAAAGTAAATTGCAATCGACTACGTTTTGGATTAAAGTAGTTATATAGTTCAATGGGGTATATTGGGAAAGGGTGTCCACCAAAGCTGCATGCGAATCAGATACGAAATGCGACTACTGGCTGGACGGGATTTAATTATAAACTCAATAGCCATAAAGTTCGGCAACGAGAACGGAACAATGGTCACGGAGCCGAGAGGACGACAAAACAATGTCAGAGTAAAAAGAACAAGCAGTAGGGGACGATTCGGAACCAGGGCACGATTTCGTACCATCACTATAGTGTAGAACTGATGGTTTGAATAGCTTTGTAGGGCCGAGAAAATTCTGTCACGGAGCGAGGGAGGGGAAAAATTTCCTCTGGAAAATTGGGCAAGGGAATTCAATATCGGCTGGTAGGGTAGTCCAGAGTGGAAGAGGAGATGGTATATTAGTATTCTTTAAGTGCTGGCGGTCGATGTTTGAGTCTAATAGAACTTCCGATAGATGTGTAACAGTACCATTAGGAGGTGCGGAGTAAGGATCGCGAAGTCCGAGTAGGAAAACTTTTAGATAATCACGGAAGGAATGAAAGTGCATGAGTGGAGAAGCCAATGAGGATTGGAGGCTATGAGCGGGGGGTACGCATCCAGTATTAATTGGAGAGAAGAATTCTGCAGTGAATTCAACATTTTAAGAAGTGATACGGAAACGGTAGAATATAATGAGCATCCATTTTCATTATACACAATAGGTAACGCTTTTCACTCGATTACCACAGAATGTTACGGTAAAGGCAAGATCAACATTTAACTCCGCAGGCATATAACCGAAGACATTAACAAGTTTATATAAAGATGAAAAACGATAAATAAAACTAATGATAACTGACAGACGCTAACTATAAAGTTAACAAAATATTGCCTAGGAAATTGATTCTTACTCAACAATTTCGAAGAGCTACGAAGGAACCACAGTAATTATTATTATTAACAACCTAAATTTTTAGAATTTATTCCATTGATTACCTCTTTTATACATACATACATACATATATATATATATATATATATATATATATATATAATATATATATAATATATTAATTACAACGTAATTCTTAGACCGGCCCCATTTGAAAAAATGTCTCAAAAAAATGTCCCAATTTTATGTAACGTTTGTTATATTTTAATTTTTAACGATTTCGAAAATGAAGTAGGTTAATCGTCACGTGTTTTTTTTTTTTATGTTTGTTCGCGCATAACTCATATTTATTTAGACCAATTTTACTGATTCTTTTCCCATTAGAAAGAGTACTATTCAACTTAGGTACCATGTGAGTAATTGGGAAAATCGGTGAACATAAATTGTGAGCATTCGTTAAAAACCGAGAAAAAATGTGCCCTTTGGATAATTTTTTTTTCTTATTATTTTTTATTAGTACAACAAAGAACTAATACAGCCTTTTCCTTCCTTACGGCCTTGGTTGTCCGATTTTCCTGGTCCCAGTCGCTTCATCATTTCCTCCATAATGCGTCTTCGTTTCAACCATAATTGTCTTCCTTCGTTTCAACCATAATTGTCTTCCTTCGTTTTTTTTCCGTTTCCTATTGTTTCTTCTCCAGTTTGCGTTTTTCATCCCTTAGATCAGGACTGCTTTTGTGATGTGAATCATATTATTTTTGAATGTTCTCTTCTGGTGCCGGAGCGTTCCCTTCTGTACACTAAGCTCTAACATCTTAAACTGCCTACTCCTTTTTGTGCTTCCTACATACTTTCTTTTCCTTCACCAAATGTTATTCGAGCTTTAGCAGAGTTTATTTCTTCTATTTCTCTATATATTAAAATCAATCTTTTTATTCGTAATTCCTAGATGATGGATCAGCTTGGTTGGCGTCCGCCCCCCCCCCCCAAAAAAAGAATATATAGCAGACAATTGGCGGTCTCTTGTAGCAATACAGGAAGACTTGTGTCTTCCTACGTTCAAGTCGGCACGACACTCTACAGGTGAGGACTAGTATGTTGAAGAATCGAGAAGACAATGCCTAGTATTGTCATCGAACAGCAGGTTAAAAGGCATCAGACGGAGTTACAAAAAACATAGTAATAAACTGAATAATCAGAATGGCTTTATATACTCAGGTGAACATAGATACGAACATGATGTGGGAATTATGCTAATGAAGGAGTTCAACAATTTAGTAAAAGGGAAAGGCCGTCACGATATAGCCTAGTGACGTGAACTCTTGATTATTAAGATAGTGATCATGAGTTCGATTCTCAGCGAAGGCCAAAAAAAAAAAAAGTATAGACTGATATTTACTGAAAATGTTAATTTAATGAATAGTTAGTGGCTAAATGGTAATTAAAGCCAGGCCAAAAGAAAAAGAAAAAAAAAAGTAAAAGGAATACTAACGAAGTCAGAACGCATAATCTTACTAAAAAAAAATCAGAGACAATGAACGTAATTGTGTGCATCTACAGTGAACAGCGTTACAGAAGAAATAGAAAAATTCCACTGCGACCTAGAAGAAGAAGTATTAAAAAATATAAGAAATAACGATATTACATTTATATTGGGAGATTTCAAAGCCAAAGTAGGAAATAAGGCATATGGAACAACTGCGGGTGCATTTGCCTAAGCCAAATATAAATGACAGGGGAAAAAGACAAAAACTACGAGAAATTGAGAACAGAGGAGAAACGCGTATTCCCTATTTTTATCAAAGCAACGACGAGTATTTAATACGTTAAAAAACATAAATTTAATAAACACGAGACATTCTAATACATCGTAAATTTTATATACATATAACGCAATTTGTTGATTTAAAAAAATTAACAAAACGAGAAAAATTTGCAAAATTCATGAAATTCAAAAGTTTCTTGTTTTACAGCTTATCGGTGGAATAGGTTGTCTTAAATTTAATTTACTTGCAATAACTTCTGCAATTTGTTTCAATATGCCCTTAAAATACTATAAAATGCAGCGATAACATTTTAAAACTTGTACGATTTTTTACGGACTCGATTCATTTTATAACGGTGATACTTTCAAAATAAGTATACGAGACGTGGGTGTGTTCCGAGTTGAAACGATGACGCCACGTACAAGAGGGAGCACTTAAAATAAAGTTGATGGAATGTCTAATGTGGTATTCCTGTTGTTCCGGGTAATTAATCAAATCGAAAGTTTCCACTGTCCGGTACACAATGGCGACGACGCTCAATCCATTTCATTATCATCCGTTCGCTGTACCAGCAGACTCTTTTTCTCTTTGACGTTAATCCGGCTTACACCACCGTAGTACAGGATAATACTTTTTCAGGTCCCCTTTTACGTTGCTGAATCAAATGACTTTTAACATTTTCAAACAGCCAGTCTCGATTCTCTTTTTCACATACACACACACACACACACACACACACACACACACACACGTAGTAGGAAACTATAATTGACAATCAGTTTAAACCGTTTTGACCACTCCTTTTTGCACGGAATGCAGCTCGTCTCGTTTAAAGTTATCCGAAAATTCGGCGAAATTCAGTCGAGACGACACATGGAACAGGCCGATCCACCAATGCCGTACAAACTCCACAAAATAGTGAATGAACTAAAAGACAATCGGTCAATGTTCATGATATTTACACTCATCTAATAGTTGAGCTATCTTTAGTATTACATGGTTAAGAATTTTTAAAGAATTGTTTAGTTGTCTACTATTGGTGATTTTGTTTTCATTTGAACTGGTTGTTTAATCTCGGACGGCCCTTCAATTTGTCAGACTGCCTCTTTATTCCTTCTTTAAACTCGCCTTTTCCTTTTCTTTTTGCTATATACCAATTATTTTCTTGAAAATTACATTTCTTTATTTCTGTTGTCCTCAAACATTACCGGGTACTATAGAAAAAACGATCCTCAAATACTCAATTCCGATGTTAAGACATACCCCCTTTCGAAGTGTAAGAGAGCTGCCTAGGAGAAAACCGAATTTCGTTAAAATTTGTCTTCGTGATTTCGTGTTTATCTGAAACCCTTTTTCCTCATGTGCCTACCAGCATGCATGAGGTATTATTTTGTACGCAGTGTGATCTGCATGTTCCTTTTTCCGTCACATTTTACATGCGAGGTGCGGCTATTAAATAACGAGACTGATTTTCAAAAACCGCTTTATTGTTACAATTATTTGACAACCAAGCTTTCCCCTTCAATATACTCCCCTCCCCTCTCCATTCGTTTTTTCCATTGTTGGAAGCAATGCCGGAAGTCCTTTTCTGCAAGGCCGTTCGAAAGTTGCGTCGTTCTTTGTTTTACCATTGATTCAAAATTAATTCCTTTTAGGACAGATTTCACCTTCGGAAACAAAAATAAACAAGTCAGGTGAATAGGGGGCGTGCTCGAGCACTGGAATGTTTTTATCAGCTAAAAACTGCTTTACAGACAGCGCATTATGGGCAGGTGCTTTGTTTTGATGCGGGATTCTACGACACTTGTTTCGCCACAACTCCGGTCTCATTTTACGAACTCGCTCTCGCAGAGGTGCCAACACTTGCAAAATAATAATCTTGGTTCACAGTTTGACCCTCTGAAACTTATTCGATCATCACGGTTCCATTGATGTCGATAAAAAACGATTAACATTGTTTTGAATTTTGTCTCTCACATCTTCGCGTTTTTCATTCTGAGAGAAGCGGGTGTTGTCCAGTGCATCGATTGCTTCTTAGTTTCAACATCGTACTGAAAAATCCATGTTTCGTCGCATGTAATGTGATCCTATTCATCAAATCAGGCTTTTCGTTTAACCGTTCAAGAACGTCAGAACAAACCTGTTGACGGCGCAGCTTTTGATCAGCAATCAGGTTTGTTCAATTCTTCATGTCAACTTCTTCTGATGGTTCCTTTACCGGCGATTACCATCTTCGCACAGTCATCCGAACGCTCAAACGACATTCTGCGCGCACAATTTCATTGATTTTGGCAACGGTTGCAGGAGTTGAAAACGAGACAGATCGACCTGGACGTTGGTCATCTTCAACACTCTCTCGATCTTCAGAAAATCGTCGGCACCAAAAAAAAAAAACAAAACACGCGCACATGACAGAGATTTCTCATTGTAAGCTTCTTTCAGCAATGCATAACACTCCGGGTTGGAGTTTTCTTCGATTTCATGAGAAATTTCAGATTGATACACGAATTTCATGTTGTTTTTCGTCACAGATTGTACCCGACGCGCAAAAAAATCACGTACTCTTCAACACTCGATAGAAAAAATACTACTATAGCTAAGAAAACGTGGTTTGGAACTGTGTTAGTTGACACTTCAAATATCTCCTGCTGCACTTGTTTCTCTCCTAACTCCTCTAGGGAACCCATAGCGCGCGCGCAATCTCGTTATTTAATAGCTGCACCCCGTAATATGGTCCAATTGCTCATTCTTTCTGAGTGTACTTGGGTGGGGTTACCTCTTCGGAATCTTCCGTAGAAATGATAGTTCGTATGGGACCAGACAAAGGAGAAAATTGCGGTGCTTCAAAGTTTATGTTTCCAGATGGGTTCGAAATTAAAAAATTATTCTGCGCAGCTCTTGTTTCATCGAGTGGCCTTTTATTTTATTTTTACAAAAGTTCTACAAATATTCTGTGCTACGTACGAATGTTTTAAATCTTTCCATAAATTATCTCTTCAATTTCCTTTTTCTCCGTTCATCAGCCTTCCCGACTTCTTCAGTGATTGGTTTTGCAACACTTACGTTTCCGGTGGCATCTGTATACTTTTAATTGCTCTCTGATTTTGCTAGCTTTACCCTACGATATAGCCTATTCTTTTTATAATATTTGGTTTCATTTTTACTTATTTTTCGCCTTGTTTATCGCGAAAGAATACTTTTTTTTTACCTTTTTCGTACATTACGGTAGAATTATATTCATTTACTCTGTTCATCTTCTCAATAATGTCGACGTTTCCACTTAGCAGTAACTTTTGTATCCGTATCGTTCCTACACAAATGCCCTCAACTTTGATTTCATCTCTTCGTAATCGGAAGCGGCGGCGACGGTACCGGATAAAACATAAATCGTATTCCGTACTTTTTTCTCATTTTAATTCTCAATAATTTGTCTGCTCCCAAAGACATGTTCTCGGTTTTGTTGATTCATTACTTTCATCCTGGACGTTCGGCCTTAATTATAACTGGGAGGAGACGTGCTAATTAAAAGTTTGTTTTCGGTAATACCGTATCTCCATTGTGTTTCTTTTTTTTTTTTTTCTGTACACTTTCTCAATTTCTTCATTTTTTTTCAAATTGATCGATCAACTCTGCTTGCACTTAATACTTTTTCCTTCAATTTCTTTTTCGACGTTGCTTCACCTATATCGTGCGCATAATTTTTTTTTTCTCCAGGAAAAGAAGGAAGAAAAGAAGATACGCCTGTAAAATCTTAAGCAGTACGAGGAATGCAAAACGGCTGTAATAGAATTACTTTCAGTCCTGTTTATAACAATTTTTTTAGTTTGGAAAAAGACCAAAACTAAAGCCGCGTTATTCTGATTTAAAATATTTTTCATTCGCTATCTCTTCACCTCCCACTTTTGTTTGTCAACATCTCCATTTTCATTTATCTTTATTGTCTAATATTTTATCCTTTTTGTTCAATTTGTTCTTTCTAAACAGATCTTAAAATGTCAAATAGGATAATTCGTCGACAAGTGTTTTAGTTTGACAAAAATTTTTGTATGTGAAAAATTATAAATACATATTTTTCAAAAAAAATAAAAAAAAAAAAAAAAAAAACTCTTCTTCAGTTCGGTATCGCGGTAAATCTCCTATTTATAACCTTTGCTTCCCCTTACCCCGATCAATTTTATTTGCGCACGATTCACAGTAGTAAAACTCGCTCATCAATTGAAACATTTTTTCCACATTTGATTTACGGCAGTGTGAAGTTGGGCGTTACACTGTTGGAACTCCATTCGAATAAGGATATATCAAAAAAAATTTCACGTTGATCAGTGGCTACGGAAAAGTACCTTTTGTAGAGGTTTTTTAGTACCGTCTTAGGTGCAGTATAGAAAGCCATCATTAGATTCTAGAATACGCAGCTAAAACAAAGGTGACGATTGCCTCGACTCGAGCGATCGGAACCGCTAAAACCGCACTAAAACGGAGAAGGTAAACTTCGACTTTTGAGCTTTACCTTTAATCTGCTACTTATCGTTTTTTAACAAGTTGGCAAAAAATACCGGTCGTCGCGATAGCCTCGCTGCTACGAGTATTATAATCGATTTGCGTTACAGAAATTTTAAGTTCGGTCCCGAGCGACGATAGAAACTACAAAATAAATTAAATTAACCGCTAATAAATTAATATGGAAGGCAGTGGCAAATATGCATACTAATTGATGTGTAATAGGCATCTATATAAATAGGACTGCATTTGTATATCAATTTCAATTTCAATTTCAATTTCAATTTCAATTTATTTGTGAATAAATCAAATAATCAAAATATCAGCTTTAAGTGTCGTTTTGAGTATAATAATTGCCTTGAACACTATGCCTATGTCTGTGTAGCTAGAATGTAGGAATAGGTAGTCGTCGACGCTCAGAAACTGAATATGGCACTACGATAATAACCAACGTAAGATCAACGATGAAAATTAATTACTTTAGGTAAAAAATTGACGGTAGACAATACATTTAAAAAATTAATCTTAAAATCATAACGTTTCGGAAAGCTTTTGGAAAGCTTGCACATCTACATCGTTAGAAATAAACGGCGATGCTAAGTGTAAGTTTCCCGAAATGTTGTGCTTTTAAGATTAATTTTTTAACCATGCTGTCTACTGTAAATTGCTTTCCTAATTATATGCACCGTGCAAATTTTAAGTATTCAATTAATGACGTTGTTTAAATAACGAAATGGTTTCAGCTAATTTTCAGCATGAGCAACTTGCGAGTTTTTCCGGACTTCATTAAATGCTGGCAAATTTTTTATCGATCGAAGTCTGTAAGGTATACCGCCGAGTTGTAATAGTGGTGGTTTTTGATTGCTTCACTGGGAGGGATAAATCTCACGAGTCCATGCAATGTGACTAGTAACCCATTTGCGTAATTATCATTTTATAATTTAGTTATAAATTCCAGACTAAGGTTAATTTCGCAGTAATTTCCGACCTTCATTTTTTGAAGTTCACATGATACTTTTTTTTTTTGTTTTTTGAGTACTATTCTGTATAATATATATATATATATATATATATATATATATATATATATATATACTTTTTATGATTTTGCGAACTCGTTAAGGGGAGCCGAACCAAAAAAAAAAGAAATACAATCTTCCTTTTCATTGCAGAAGCTAACTGATGTCTACAACTTTGTCCGTGTATTAATTATATCTTTCATTTTCCGAGTAAAAAAGATGAAAAAAAGTTTAAAGATACTGTCCACAATGTCTTCAGTGTCTCTGATGTTTTTTTTTCATTATTATTTTTTGGGCGCGTCAACCAAGGACCTTTACTCAGAAACAAGTAGAAGGAAAAGAGCCGTCAGATAAATTTTTATTTGATCAAATATCGACTATATAAAAGAACTAATAAACTGGTATAATCGAAGTAGAAGGAAAGAACAGGATGTAAAACGCGCAATAAGGAGTGAGAAGTTCGAGATTCAGCAGATGAAAATATAGAACACAACATTCAGAAGAAAGGAATGAGCATTCAAAGAGAACGTGATTAACGTCGCGAGCCGCTGGTTCGTTTGGATGGAGACGGCAATGTGGAGAAAAAACTAAGAGGAGACAGTAAGGGAAAGATAATAGGAATGATTAAAACATAGATGAATAATAACAGAACGGGGAAGTGAAGGAAATTCGAGGAACCATGAAACGAGGGGAAGATTAGGTTGTATGGATAAATAGAAGAAACGATACAGAAAGAATAAATGTAAATATCTGACCAAAAAATTTAACCTGGAATTTTTTATATAGTGGCAGGAACTCAGAAGATGAGATTTTCCTTCGTTATTAAAATATACGGATTAGAATTTGAGTGACGCAGCGAAAGAAACAGAATAAAAGAGACTTAAGAATCGTTCGAATCTATTTTCTCAGCGGCAACATGATGATAATCTATTCTGCGAAGAAACATTGTAATATCTGTAATAATTTTAATGTGAGATAAATGTTAAGCCTCTGAAGAAATAAACTGTAAAATTTTACCACTCTGCGTGATACAAAAATACAAATAATTGGCTTTAGGAAATGAACTGTGGAATATTAAGTAATTTTAAAGGGTCACTTAAAAATTTGAAAAAGCGTTCGACGAAAAGCATTTTTTAACTGAATGAAGTTTTGCTTCTTTTATTTCTCTTTTATGGAGACAAAAAGCTTTATTCTCTTGAAAAGGAAAAGGGGGTTAAATTTTTAAAACTTTAACCGGAGGATATTTCAGGAAACAAAGCATGTGAACCAATAACAGTTTTCATCGGATTACTTTAATTCCTACTTTGCCTAATACTAAAGCGATTTAAAATTTACATGTTTCTGCTAACAGGAAAGTTTATACGGCTACATTTGTTTCGATATACTTTAAATCTTTTTTTGTTGGGCCATTCCTGAACTGTAGGTTATATCTGATCTTTTGCTGGATCTTTATTAGGGAGGCTAGTGTGTCGTCAGCGTATATTGCGGTTGCTACATTATTCAGAAAGGTCAGATGTGCATAAAATATACAATTCCTAAAACCGGAGCATTGAGGAATTTGTAGGGTGTTCCTTTAAAATTGGAGTTTTTCGAAGCAAATAATAGCGAGTTACGATTATAAAATTTTTAAATTTTACTTAAAGGAGCTTTATGTCGTATCATGTCAGAGTCAAACAGTCTTTCTTTTCTCGAAGCAACTACTAACCGCATTATTTGTGATCCTGTGAAGTTGTTAAAGTCGAACTGCGTTAAAATTTCCTATAGACTTTTAAGTGATAGTTCTTTATATAGCTTCAGTAATGCCGAAAAAACTTGTTGGGCGGTAAGTAAAATTATTACTTGCGGCTTTTTAAGGTATAAAATGTTCAATCTTTCACTGCGCGGGGAATTTGACGGTACAAATTATCGTAGTTAGAAAAGTTACACAGTATTTTAGGTAGGTTTTTAAATATCTTGTACAACCTCTGTTAATTTTTCAAATGTGCAGAGAATTTTATCGGCGTTTGTATAACGAAGAGATTAGGAATTCATCGATTTCCTCTTTCTTATAATATGGTAGCGCGGTAGCCTAGTAGTTAATGGAACCTGGTTACCAGACCAGAGATGACATAGGTTATCGATACTTGTCTCGTTGTTGCGGATCCAAGTCGCTCTCAGGTATATACTTCATGTGAAATAGAATTAGATACCAGAGAAATCTGCGGAAGTAAAGGCGGCCGAGAGAAAAAAACTGGCTCAAATATTCTTTTAACATAGTATGAAAAGCTTAATTTCACAACTCGCGATACCTTATCAAGGATATAATATATATATGGACCTTGATTTACTTACAATTTCATGAGACAGAGTTTACCCGTCGTCACAAAATAATCAGCAACAATTATTCCCTTTTCCATTTATTGCTCATACTATGTCAGAAGAGTTTTGAATGAATTCAAAATAAATTGCCTCAGTTATGTAAAATAAAATGGAATAATTGATTTTTTTATTTTATTTGTTAACAATTTTCAATCATTATGCATCTTGCAATGACTGCACGCTTGTATGTGCATTACGATAATTTTCATTTTTTGTTCCGACATGAGAAATATTTTGCGCGAACGTCGACGCTCTCTTTTTACAGACCAGATATACGTGTGATAATGACGTAAATTTTTCATTTTAAAATATGTACGGTTATCGCTGTGTGATTTTATTAACTTTTTCCATCGTTGTTGTAATTTCAAACAGGAGACACGGATTACGTTTCAGCGGCAAAAACATTCACTACATCATGTGCGACAGTTGACGCCCAGTGGTCAAGGCTATATCAACAAGTCTTCTATCATTGCTGCGATCGGTGGATTTCGATAAATCGAATAACGGAAATTTACTAAATGGAAAAACGAGATGAAATGGAAAGGGTACGAGCTGTGCGGAAAAGATAGAGAAACTGACGGAATTGATGAAGCTGGGCTAAAGGGTTCTCTATGCGTTTCAGATAAAAGCGAAGAAGACGTACACGTTAGCGCGTAAGAGGGATGTAAAGAGATAGGGGTGGCGCTCCGACTGCATCACTTTGAGGGTACGACGGTGGAGATACGTCGACGACGAAGAGTTGCCAGGATTGATAATGTACGGCCAGTGAACGTTCCGGCCTGTTGTACTTTCATAGTCATAACATAAACGTCAATTGTCATCCGATATTTAGATACATTCTGTACCTTTTTTCGATTTCACATTAATCTTATCGGTACAGTAACAGCGCGAATTTCGACATCATGTATCGAATTCGAATTTTTTCGCAACAATAATAATAAACGTTTTCGCCGCAGTCAGTTCTTTCTCTGAACCGAACGATCCTATAAAACCCGACGAGAAAGTCGTTAACAGGTAAGTTAATTTATTCTCTATTTATTAAAATATCTAAAATTCGTAGAAAATTTAAAAATTAGAAAATTAAATTTGAAAAATTAAAAATTTTCCATGAACATGATGAAGAATTTTTTTTGTAAACTGTCAAAGTGCGCACAACTGGTTTCGCTTCTTTCGTTATTATTCACGATAAAATATGCGTATTTTAAACGATATACAAGCCGAACGGAATTGCAGATTTAGACTTAATCAACAGGTAGAATTTATGTATCATGTACTCTACACGTACAAGAAGGAGAATTAAACAGCAAAGACTGTATTATTACCAGATTCCATAAATATCAGCGATGTATGATTATTAATTGATGGAATATCAAGCGGCAGAAGTACCTCGTAAAATTTGCTGACAAATTATTAATAGAAATTCTTAATAAAATAAATAAAAGAGCGAATTTTAAATTTAAATTAAAAAAAAAAAAAAAATCGTTATAATAGAGATGTAAAATACGACGGTATATATATATATATATATATATATATATTTATGTTTTGATTTTTAAAATTCAAAATTTATAACGGAATTTTCTAATAAGTTAGTTTTCTCGCATTATTATAATTAAGCGGAAGTTATAAGGAAAAATGATTTAGGAAATTAATTAATTTTGCGCGCATACACATATACACATTGAGAGTAAAAAAACGAAATTTGAAATTTATCGGCTATTCCTTAAATGATTTTCCACGTTTTAATTTTATGACGCAGAAGGATATCGAAAATAAAAGAGACACACTATTAATTGAGAAAATCCTCCTTTAGTAATCCGGTAAAATTTTTTATTATGTATGAGCGACGCAAAACTTTTGGAGACGGACAAATATATTTCA
The DNA here is from genome assembly GCA_039619475.1 of Icerya purchasi. Taxonomy (NCBI): domain Eukaryota; kingdom Metazoa; phylum Arthropoda; class Insecta; order Hemiptera; family Monophlebidae; genus Icerya; species Icerya purchasi. Next base: position 487,149,396 of record CM077115.1, read on the forward strand.
TATATTTAATTCGCGGCAACATGATTTTCGCTTACTAAAAATAAAATACTATCGCCGGGATAATTAAAATTGTCACATGTACAGTTTAGGATAGCCGACGAACATGGATAATATTAACAAAGACGAAGGAAAACAATAAAATGTAGAAGGGAGATCTTCAAAGGCGCACTCAGGATTTTTTGTTGGTCGGGGCTAGAATTTAGAAGATGAGTTAGGGGGTGGTAACTCGGTACCTCGACTAAGTACCTACCTATTTCCTTGGTTTGTAAATTAAAATAAAAAAAAGTAAAAAAAAAAATACAAAATTAACGATTATTATTTTTAAGAAAATTACAAAACTGACGAATTTTATTTTTAAAGAAATAATAATAATGGATAACATTATGTTTGTAATAAGCACAAATTAGATAAGTATACGAATTTTATTTTTAAAAAATTAGCTAAAAGTATATAACATTATACTTGTAATATAAGTAAAAAGTAAATATGTATGTTTTTAAAAAAAAATTAAGTAAATCAAAACATTACAAAACAAAATTAAGATTTCGAAGATTTTTTGGGGGGAGCAATGGCCCCGTGGCACCCCCCTTGAGTGCGCCAATGGAGATCTTTATATATCTCGCGCGGTGTAGAGAAATTATTAAACGCTCTATAGGTTTTATCGGTCTAGCGCTGTTGGAAAAAATAGAAAAAAAATTTATAATGCCCAACTTCCTCTAAGAAATCGCCGACTTAAGGTTTCTCGCGCGATAATTATGTAAAAAATCTCAAAAAATTGATGAAATGTTAAAAATAAATTCTGTCGAGAATCTTTTTAGTATTTTATTTTTTTTCCCCTTCGAGATGATTTTCATTTAATTTTCAACAAAATGCGGAAACTCGCAAAAATTATCGTTTTTTAATATCTGCAAAATTATACAAAATTTTTCTATTCTATCTTGAATAAATTAAAATTTTTTTCATTATCGTTTAAAGGGGGGATACGATTGCTTCTTTTTAATTAGATTGTTCAAAAAGCTTTTGTGATAGTTTAAATCGATAGAATCTTACAGTAGCATTGCAAGAAACGAAGGAGTTGCTGTGCAAACGGATTTATCCTGATACTTTTTGAATAACCCTAGTTTAAGAGATTTGGCAAGTTACCTTCTTAAATTTTTAGATCAGCCGTTACCACATTGATCATTAAAGCTCTAATCCAGCTCTCGACGATTTATACGCTATCCAACTTTTACGCGTAATACTCGAATGATGGTGTTTATAAATAAATGATAACTCGGTGACCGAGAAAAGGAACTAGAAAACAATATAAAAATCGCGATCACATTGGGAAATTTCAATGCGACACAACTGAAATTAGCCAGCTAATCAGAGCTAAGCGGCTATACACATTTGTTAGGTTTTTGTCTTTTTTCTCATTGGTTCATCAATAAGGAAATCCCTTTAATTTTCTATTTACTTATTACACCGGTACGCCTTTTAGGAACTGAGATTTATCGGAGAATACAGTTCAGAAATGATATTGATGAATTTCAAAACAACTTTAAACTTTATCAGAAAAATATATGTATTAAAATTACTTATCTATATATATAATTACCGACAACGTGTTTCGAAAATATAGGCCTGCGTTGAAAATGAAAAAAAAAAACACGATACTGATGATTTTGATTTTTGCAAAGAGACAGTTCCACTATTTCCAGCAAGATTTTGAGCAGTCTTCATATTACGAGAACGGATGAATTCCTTTAATTTTTTTCCTCATTTAATTTTAGATGTGTGTATGTGCGCGGGTGAAATCATCATCTGGTATCCAATCAACAAGTATCCCTTGGTTTTTATACACAACCGATATGCCGTGGACGGGTATTATCCGCATTGTTAGATTTCTTACTTACTCGCTCATGAAACCGCATATGGTTTTCTTTTTCTTCTTCTTTTAGTGCTAATCTGCGACCATATATAAAACTCAATACAGTCAGCTCAAGATGCGTCTTTTGGTTTACGAATTTTATTTTCTCTTAAATTTTGTAAAACTTTTTCACAATCTCCCCGATTAACTTTTTTATTTCCTTACGTTTTTAAAAATTTCTTTTACATACATTACATGACTGTTTTTTTGTTGTTTTTTTTCTGTGAAAATCCATTAACAATAACTTTTTACCGAAAAAATCAGAGTCGACAGTAGTTATTTATCTATTCTGTAATTGTCAGTGCGGATTGCCGCTTGATGCTGTTACTATTTTGACACTTACATCTGAATAGCGAGTTGTGCACAGTAGTCCAGGACGGTTCAGGTAATAATGTGGCGCGCGACATCAACATTACGGATATACACTCAATAAATCCTGATATCGATCCAAGCACTCACGCATCAAATAAAATACCTACTAGTCTTGAAGAAAATGTCATAACATTGTATTGCTTGCGGTTCGTAACAAAATGTTAATGGCTGCGTCTGTACTTATGCTACGAATACGTATATGTAATACAATTTGTATGTGTGTTCGAGAATGTTGCCATTTAGTTTACAGTATAACTTCACGTATTCTACTATTATATTAGACTTTAAAACAGTTATTTTTCGTTTTATTGTTTTCCAATATTCGTCAGAAACAGAGTGTCCAAATGAACATTCGCTTTCGGTTCAGCCAATCATCTCTTATAGCTTCGCTTGAAATCAAATCATGGACTAGAAATTGAAGATCGATCAGAATAGTTACTGTGTAATTTAAAGCGCTTTCCTTTCACCTCGTTGAAAATACCGGGAAAATAATCTTTTTTCATCGAATAAGGAGGGACGGTGATAAGTTCCATGCTACAGTCAAAAGATTCCAAGATAGTCCCGAACGCCGATGATTACATGGCGGAAAGAGATTTGTAAATGTGGAAAAAAAGAAATCTTCCGATTCCAGCCATTTGAAGTGGAGAGTATGGACACTGGCGGAAGTTGATATCAGAGATAAAAATCAGTCTTTCGAACGTAATAAATTAATCTGTACAAAAAACGAAAGCTTTCCCCCGTCGGCCAAAATATTTTTCTCCTTCACATTTATGCTCAACGGGGATATCGTTCAGTTCGTTGATGATTGCTTAAGATTTTTAGTAATTTTTAAGAGAAGCAGAAGTCGAAAAGGGGGTAAAGCAATGTCGGTAAAATTATTCTGCTTCGAAGATTAAGACAGTTAATTAGCGCAAGGATATCAAGTTCCCCCCCCCACACTTCAGCCGTATTATGAGGATACCGTTGCTGCAACGACTAAATAAACAATTGAGGGATGAAATTTAACTTTCACTATTCTCTTGTTGAGGATAATTATTGGCCAAATTATAAATTAATCGTGTAACCTATATAAGAACTGTAATATACCGTGAGGATGATTTTTAAAAGTTAACTGTTGAACAGAGTCAATGGTCTTGCAAAAACTACTAGTTCACCGGTTTTAAGGTAACCCCATTGAATCGCACGTATTACCCGCAACGAATTAAAATCGAGAAAATAATAACGATTGCTAAAATTAGTCGAATCGTTAATTAATCGAAAATTATCGTCTCGTCATACCATTTGTTTTGACTTGCGCTGAAATACTTACAAATCTTGTTTTACTAACAGTAGCGGCATGCTACACCGTCGCCAATGAAACGAGTTTACTGTCAAAATGGATAAAATGAAGAATTTATCTATCAGAACGTAGCGAAAACGAATTTAAAAAATTATATTCGTTGAAATATCGGTCCAGGGCAACAAGAATATAGCCGATACGTTCTGTACGTTTACACTATTACCGCAGTCTTTTATACAAAATTATTTATTCAATGATTTAATTGAACCTCAGACGCATACCGCGTAATTTCTCCGGTCGATCTCGGCTGAAATATGCTTCCACGCAGCCTTTAAAATCTGTTTTATATGAAAGGTATTACCGAAAGATTCACAATTCCTTTAAAGGCTGAGTTCTAGCCGAAAGTGGTAACAAAACGTTTCGCATGAAATATGAAAAAATTCTAGTTTCATTTTTACATGCTGTTTGTAACAAAACTTATTACACGAATAGCTGCTCCAGAAAATCTATTATAAAGTACCTCGTAGCGATAGCCTGATTGTTAGAACGTTTGACTTCCGTCACGGAGATCCTGAGTTCGATCTTAGGCGACCACAAGAAATTATTACGAAAAATTAAATTAAGTAATCGCTAATAGAATCATATGGGGAAGGCAATGGCAAACATGCGCACCATCATATGTGCGCTGGTTAGTATATACAGACAGACACACTTGGGGGGGGGGGCTGCATTTTTATATAACGATATAAATCAAACGATTATTAATCAGTGCAAAGTGTAGTCTTATACATTCGCGTTGCATATAACGATGTGAGCACTACGCTTACGCCTGTAAAAGTAAAAAAATATACAAATAGATAGTCGTTGAGCAATACGACTGAGGAGAGGAATGCTACAATTAAAACGTCACTTACAGTGCCTAGATTACATTTAAATATTTCGCGCCAATTTCAGTATGTTGCGATTTTTCAATTGTTTAGTCAAAGAAATCCTGAAATTGATATTCGTTCATCGTGAGGAGCTAAGCGTATTGCAGAATTTAAGTCTGATTATTAGTTATCAACGAAATACAGCTCTGCACGAGAAGGAATCCTGAAGTATAGAATTATCACTCTTCGATCTTTTTTACGTTAAGCATTGCTACCGCTTTACCTAGTAAACAAATAAATATTTATAACGATTTTGATAACATATTAGCGGTTCTTAAAGGATTAGATAAATCGATTGGTCGAGGTCTTTAATTTTAGAAGGGAACGAGAAATATTTAAGTTATCGTCGTATTATTAAAAGGTAAATAACTCTCTTATTTACACCATGGTGTAAAAATTAAATATATTTATTTAGATTGTTCATTAATTTCGGTTAATTCAAATATACAAGACATTGTTCAGGGTTTTATAGATGATAATTTGTAATAATATATCTGGCTTACGAATTTTTATTTTTATTTTTTATGTAATGAAAAAATGTCTAAAAAAACGTTTCAATTTTATCTATGTGATTTAAAGGAAATAAGGATAAGATTTTTGTGATTACGTTATTTTTTTTTTTGTGTCGATGCTGGTGAGAATGTCGTTGTAAATTTTGATAATTTTAACAAAGTATAGAAGAGAAAGAGACAGAAATGTAAGGAAGAAGGATCGAGGGGCAGAGCCCCTTGCGAGGCCAAAATGACCGAGTTTATATATATATATACATATTTATATAAAGTTGTTAAAGTTTGCTTAATTCGGTTCGATTTCAGGCATTGGATACAGCTAAGAGTTAACATTTTTTCTGATCATACTGTAAAACTTTCTTCTCAGGGGTAATCACCAGGTAAAGGTCATAATGGCCGTTAATTTGATTACCAAAGTTCGCTCTCAGAATAACACAAAATGGCTTTTTGATCACGTGAATTTTAATTGATATAATTTATTTATCCGGTGATTAGAACTATATTATCATAAAAACAGCATACTCTAGTTTCGACCATTAATCAAGTAAAGGGAAATACAACAAAATAAAATAAATGTAATGCAGTCTTTTACGAAATTATAATAATTTTATAACAGTAATGCGGTTAACTAGCATTAACGTAATAACCTCTTTAGCAGCAACGATCAGATAAAACGGCCGATCCCAGCACAGGTACTAAACCTTTTATCGTGACGCAGCTGTGGCTCGCCGTTTACCGCAGCTTCATCAATTTCAGAATACTGTCTATTCCACTATTACCAAGTTAACTTAAATTAAATACATACATACTCATTACAATATATACATAAACGCATATATATATATATATATATAACTCGGCCACTTTGGCCTCGCAAGGAACTCTGCCCCCTTGACTCCTCTTGCTTTCATTTTTGTCTCTTTCTCTTCTATACTTTATATATGAAATGATCAAAATTTACAATGCAATTCTTACTGACATCAATACAAAAAAAGATAACATAATCACAAAAATCTTATCCTAACATTTAACTTTCATTATATAAAATTAAGGCATTTTTTCTTTATATTTTTCGTCACATATTGCATTACATAAAATTGTGACATTTTTTAAATGACAATTACAAAAATCCTATAAAATATAACAAACGTTACATAAAATTTGTACATTTTTCGTTACATAAAATTGGGACATTTTTTCTAATGGGGGGGGGGGGGTAGCCTAAGAAGTATCTTGTACTTAATATACATATATGTGTGTATGTATGTATATTAATAACTCGTTATTCTTAATCCGGGGTTCCTACATTTTTGTCCTATGATTATGTCCCGCTACTTTATATAAGGTAATATGTAGCAAATAATTTAACGAAGTATTTACAAGAACATAGGATAATTGGGAAAAAAACAATTTGATTTTTAAAAGGTGAAATTCACATCGAAAGCAATCGGTGAACTTACTAAAAAAATAAGAGGCAGTATTGAAGGGGGATAAAGGTGTTGATAAACTTTTCAGATGTTACTATTTGAAACAGTTACATAAAATGCTCATAAATATATTAGAGGAAATAGGAATAATGAATGGTTTTAAAAAAATGGTTTCAAAATTATTTAGCAAGTGTAAATATATTATATTAAATATATGCAAAGTGTAAGAGAAGATGAATGTAAAAATACTGCAGGGTAGCAACTTAGCGCCAATATTGTTTATTGTATATACAAAAGGCCTGTATAGGAAATTATATTATAGTGATACATGATGTAGTCTCGTTCGTGGATGATATAGCGATAATTAATTATATCATAGAAAGATATTAAAGAGGCAGAAATAAGAATACAAAAAGATTTAATAACAATAAGAAATGGGCACATGATAAAAAGCTAAAAGTTGATGTAAAAAACACTAAAGGAATGGTACTACCTAAAAAAAAAAGGAACACAGTTGGAATTCATATTGTCTAAATATAATGATGCACTCAAATAAGTTGTACCCTCGATGGGAGAAAGAAACAAATGTGAAATGAAAAACTACCAGAAGTTAGAAATAGTAACTCGATATAAATATTTTGGGGATTATTGATGGATCACCATTTAAGATGGAACATGTTGCAAAGAAAATTAGGGTAATATTACCAGCTCTATATATATTAAAGAAATATGCAACACAGTTCATTGCGCCCTAGTAGATTCGAGGATTGGATATGAAATTCAGGCATGGGGAATGGTGAGGAAAGTATATCAGAGGAAAATAAATAAACTGCAAATAAAATGCTTCAAATTAATAGCAACTCATAAAGGAAAAACTGAAAGTAAAATAATTAAAAGAGAAGACATAACGAATATAAAAGATTAATGTACTTATTAGTAAAGATACAGGAGATTCGCTACCTAAAATTGACTTTGGACACACTATGGAACCAACGATGGCTGGCCATCCCGTGTTCAAATAAACTTCGCCAAATTAAGCAGAATTTCGGACCATGGAAAACTCACCTGAGCCTAAGAAAAGATGATGTAATCGTTACCCGACTCCGGCTGAAACATGCACAACTCACACATGGTTACCTACTGCAAAAGACACCGGCTCCAATCTGCAGCATATGTAACTCTGATCTTTCTGTTCTCCATATCCTCACAGAATGCCCTCAGTTCAATTCTCCCAAATTAACACATACCTCCTTGCCTAATATCCTCTCTGATGACCCTACTATCCTTTCCAGCCTAATCAGTTTCCTGCACTACCATGCAAAGCTATACTACACAATATAAATTCCGCAATTCGTTTATTTAACATGTACATCTATACTTATCCGTGGCTCTAGCTGATAGTTGCTGTGCATGGAACGTAAATTTAAATAAATAAATAAAATACATAACAATAGGAAAGAAAACTGAATTGGAGGAAAAAGCAAAAACAGAATAGGAACTGAGAAAAAAATTTACGTATCAACTGTCGTTAGCAAGTACAAAGATGGGGGAGCAAACTGACAAATATGCTATAACTCGGATATTAAATGAAATACCAAAGGAAATAATAGTGAAGGAAAAAAGTAGGGGAAAGAAAAAGGAGAATAAAAAAAGACTTCAGGAAAAAGGAAATGTAAATAATAAACATGAAATAAGAGGATGTACAAACGAATAAGTAAAGAAATAGTATATAAATTACAAAACATAAGAAAATAGATTACAGTTATCGATAAGAACAAAAAAATAGATTCAGATGTAGGTTGTATTACATAAAGATATATACATATGTATAATTTATGTTAGAAAGATAATTTGTCGACAAGCGTTTAACTTGATGAAAGAAATCAGTGTAATTAAAAATTAATATATATATTTCAAAAAAAAAATAATGTATAATTTCTGAATGACGGGTAAGAATAAACGGGTTTTCTTAAAGAAAATTAGAAAAAAAAAGATTGAGAGTCAAGAGTCCCCTGCGAGTCTCAAAGGGCAGAGTTATAATATATATATTATTTAATGTGTATAATTGATTATGTTATATATATAACTCGGTCACTTTGGCCCCGCAAGGGGCTCTGCCCCTTTGATCCCTCTTTCTTACATTTCTGTCTCTTTCTCTTCTGTATAAAATGATCAAAAAAAAAGTAGTGAGTTCCATATCCCTGAGAGGGCGTTGGGATTGTGAAGTTAAGGTTCACAATGTACTAAGCCCAACGGTACTAATTAGTAGGAGGGGGGGGGGCAGTTCCTTTCTCTCGGCCGCCTTTACTTTCCCAGATTTCTCTGGTACCCAATTATTTTAGGCTGGGTAAGCTTGGGAGCGACTTGGATCCGGTACGAGACAAGTTTCAAACCCGTGACCTCCGACTTGATAGCCAAGCACCTTAACCACTAGGCTACCACGCTGCCTATATATGTATATGTATATAAAAGAAAGTCAGGTTAGTTACATTACTTATAACTCGAGAAATGATCTTTGATTTATTGTATTTGTCTCCACTCCGAATAGCAGAATAAAAAATTTAAAACAAAATTTATGAAGAAAATTAATTTTTTTTTGCTGTTTTTGGCCCAAAAAGGAGATTCACACAATGTTTTGACCGTAATTTTTGGATTTTATGAAAGGGCTTCTGTGTTTTGTTTTATATTTTGAATTTTGCTTCTAAACGGTTATCTGATGATGAGTAACGAATTTTTTAAAGGTGATTTTTGAGATCGTTCTAAATTCCATATTATATATTCTAGACGGTTTCTTGCCGCCTAGGGTAATCGCTCAGATTAAAGTTGTAAATTATCATAGATAGAAGTTTAATTGTAATTTATGATCTAATTCTGATAAGTCAAACCGTTTCCGAGCTATTGTATAATTGAATATTTTTGTCGTTTGTGAACCATCTTATTGGGTTATACTGATTTTTGTTATTAAGAAGAATAATGCCTTGCTGCCACGTGTAGTTAAAATAATTTTTAATGTAATTAAAATACTTTTAATTTTGATTTTTGTACATTTATTGAACTTAATTCATTTTGAGTATTAATTTTATCTTAATAAAGAAATGAATTTAATTCAGCTAATAAGTTAACACAACATTTATTTTCTATGGCGGTACAAAGTTCGCCGGGTCAGCTAGTATACATATATATACATATGCGCGTGCGCGCATGAGTGTGTGTAATTAAATGTGTTTATATATATATATATATATATATATATATATATATATATATATACGTGTATGTGTATAATTGATTATGTTATTTTTACGCTAAGGGTAAGTTGCGTTATGAAAGTGCATATTATGCAAAACTAAATTACATTTATCGGTCCTAAACATTTAAAAATAGTATTTTTTTGTCCTTTGAAGGATAAAGTCAACTGAAACCTATTCTTCTATAACTATTGTAGAAAAACCAATATCTAGAGTTTTGAATGAAGGAACCAAAAGTTTATCGAGTTTATGTGCCCCAAGTGAGAGAAACAGTTTTAATAAGAGGGAAGGAGTAAGAGAGAGAATTTTTTTTATACACTTTTAGAGAATAGGTAACAAATTTATTTGATTAATTTTTGATTTTACCGTTCGAAAATCAGGTATTTAAATATTTTAGTATCTTTTCAAAGTTATTTATTTATGTAGAAAAACGAAAAGATCTAACTTACACACATATTTGCATTTTGTAAAACTGCAAGCTACATTTGTAGTGGTATATTAACAATTGTCTTGAAAATAAAAATTAACAATAATTTAATTGATGCAGAAATATCGTAAGTAGAATGCAAGTAAGTCTGAATGCAGGTAAAGATTTCAGTAAAGGCATATCAACCGAATTATGTTTAAACTGTAAACGAACGTTTCGAATTGCGAAGTAGTTTCAAATCGGAATTCAAAGAGATGGCCGTCAGATGACTGAATTTAAAGTTTCATTTCCTCACTGACGTCGGCAAACTTAAACAAAAACTGGAACTCAGAGTTAAACTAATGAAAGGTACTAAGCTGTTGATTCGAGTTACCTGTCAAAGGATTGCGCTTGTCTGCATCCAATTTATAAACTTTCTCTTACTTTTTTTCAGATGCCCGCTTACAGAACCTCTAGCGAAATTTTCACTGCTTTTGAATAGACCGTAAATCGCGTCTTTAATTTCGTTTGAATTTAAACGATTAGAGAAAATGCAAATTTATATCTCGCTTAACTTCTCTAGCTGTTTAAAATTGAAACAAAATGCGAAAGTTTAAATGTTTAGAACTCAGTAACGGAAATTCACTCTAGCCGAAAAGGTTTTAAGTCAACAAGAACACCAAATCACACCGAATTTTCTACAGTAAGAAATCGACGGATGACTAGAACATTTTCGAAAAACAGCTTTGTTATTTAGTGTTCTAGGATTTACGTTCTTTGTCATGCATTGGTCAGACGTGGCTTTGTATTGTAATGAATCGAGGAAACCGAAACGATGGCAGACTTCGTCAAGTAAATATTCTCGATCGCTTAAAGTTAGTTTGTGGCTTTTTGGCAAAAGCCTCGCGAGAACGCCTGCTATGTAAATGCGTCTGCAACGAATCAATTTCTGATCTAACACTAGCCATATTTATCATTTTAATCTCCCCTCCCCATTTTTAACGCGGTTGGAGCGTTTGCAGAATTTTTAATTTTCATAGCGGATATTAAAAGTCTAAAGTTAGCCTGCTCCACATAAATTTTGTGGCAAATATTGCATGCTGTTTTATAAATGTGTAAACTATTGCATTTATCGGTGTACCGATATTAGTTAATTTTATGCGACTAATTTGTATAACGTAAATTTCTATTATTGCGGTAAGGTATTTTTTTGCAGTTGCGTGATTTTATTTACATCGTTGGATGTCTGTATAATTTTGAAATGTTTCTCTATTTATATTTATTACAGTAAACGTTCCGTATAGACTTTTTACTTAATCGTATCGTTGCGGATTGTTAATTGCTGTTTATTTAGTTCAGTTCTTTGCGTTTGTTTACTGATTTAAACGGAGGTTTATGTGAGTAATGAAAATGCGATAAAAAGAAAGAATAAGTGATTTTGAATGGTTGAGTGTTTTGTTTTCTCTTACATTACATTGCGGTAATAAGAAAATCCTGTGAATTTTAGGGTTATGTCTACAAGAGATTTAGTAAATTTTGAAAATAAATTGAATACAGATAAACACAATCAATATATGTTATTAAGATAAATGTTAAATTTTAACTTTTATATTTAATGCAGATATTTATTGTTTAATCGTATTTAATCTGTGTAACAAATTACATTAAACGAATGACAAAATATGATAAATTTTGAAAATGGTTAATTTTTCGTTGTGAAGATCATTACTGTCAGTTTAAATCGGCTCTTCCGTAAGTATTATAGGCGAACCCGGGACCCAGAGGGTCTTCCTTTGTCTAAACCAAGTTATATAAACAAGACAGTTAATATTTTTATTATCTATTTCGATAAAATACCGTAAAATGTTGTTAATTAAATTTAGAAATCTTAAAAAGTTAACATAGTGTTCTATATTATTATTATTATCAATATATTACAGTTATTAATTCAGAAAGACGTTGATAACGTAAGTAAATGGTTTAGAGATAATCGATTAACCATAAACACGGCCAAAACAAAATTTATGATATATAATCATCTACACCAGAACCATCGAGTACAGTTTACAGTTAATATTGATTTTAACATATGTTTAGAGAGAGAGTATATGAGGTAAAATATTTGGGCTTATACTTTAATCACAAATTGACATTGCAAACATTACACCTGGGGAAAAAATCGCGGAAATTGAATTATATCTTATCGATTTATCAACCAGTTTTATCCCATGGCAAAATGCATGGGGGAAAAACAGCAAATTAAAATTTGAAACCTTTAATTCAGCTGCAGAATTCAGTTTTGGCCCCTATATGTAAAAATACAAGTATTTCTGATAATTTTGATTTGTTTAAAATTTTGCAATACGTAATTAAAAAGAAAAATTTGTTTAACATAACATATGTCAAGGGTAGTACACGGAGTTCTAATATTCAGAAAGTCAAACTCCCTCATTTCAACAAATATCGCACACGAATTCAGGCTATATATACGGGGTCTTTATTATTTAATTCTCTACTAATTTCTTTAAAAGAAAATTTAAGAAATTACAAAAAAAGACGTAAAAATTTGATAAATTATGTTATATCTCGTGATACAAATATTTAAAGAGAGAGAAAAGAGTAAAAGAAAAAAAGGAAAAAAAGGGGAAAAAAAGGAAAATTAAAAATTCATCATTTTACATGAATTTTCTGTCGAATGTGACTTAGTATAATTAGACAGAGTAGCTTTTCATTCAGTCAAGTATAGTAATTGTCATTTTAATGTTAATTATATTACTTCATTTAATGAATAATCTTTTATCTTATTAGTTTGTTATAATTGTTTATTATATTTGTTATTATTAACTTACTATTTTACTTCATTTAGTTTTATTGTATTATTATTAATATTACTGTTATTTATTCAGTTTATTATTAGTAGTATTATAGTTATTATTCTTATTTGTTGTTACTATATTATTATTATTATTATTATGTGAGTTGCTCATTATTACTGTTCAAGTATGGGCAAGAATTACACACCGTTGTGCATATAATTTAAATATATAAGATTCCTTATTTATTTATTTTTTTTATAATTGTAAAATCGCAATTTTGTTGCAAACACAGGCTGATTTAGCAGATCAAAATTTGACTTTTCTTTTTTCTAAGTTTTACATAAAAATTCAAAATTTTCTTTGCTGGTTTCTGTTTGTGTTGGCCTGTGTATCGTTACTTTGCACCCTGCTGCACGTGCAAATTGCATATAAGCAAGATAATCCTATTTACTTTTTTTTATTTTTCATTTTATTTATTCATGTATTTCTTTAGTTATCATTTCTAATTTATTTAGATTGTATTATTTTGATTATTTATTTATTTTCCATTGTTTCTGCTAAAAATTGTAATATTTCAATGAAATGAATAAATAAATGATTTGATTTTATTATTATTATTATTATTATTATTATTATTATTATTGTGTTTTTCTGAGTTCTTCTAGCCTATACTGGCTCTTCGTAATATTGTATGTTCCGCGTACGTGGTTCCATTAAAAAATAAATCGAAACGAAAAAAATACTTCTACGGGGTAATCAACGGAATTTCATCTTCATTTCTAACAAAATAAAAGCCATCCTAATGCTGAGGGCCTGTCTGTTTTGCACACGTTATTAACGTAATTATATTGTCGAAATTATGTGAACGAACGGCGCATTTAATTATTATATTTACACCACCTCGGTTTCGGAATTATTTAAATTAATAATGTTAATTTGGAAAAGTCGAAGAATAATTTTTTTTGGGTAATAAATAATAAAATTAACGCGCAAATTTCATCGAAATAATCGTAACCGGGGACCCGTGCAAGGGAAGAATATTTTATAAAAAGACCATAAACGAAATAAGATTTACATGCTGCGCGGAACATAGAATTGAATACGATCCAGATATACAACAAGGAGATTTTTATGTTTTCTTCTTTTTACTATTTACTTAAATTTAAAAATTCTCAAACTTTTATTTTTTTTTGAAACCGGTGGTTTGTGAACATGGGACATTAAACGAATGACAGTTATTGATGAGAAATATTTTAAGGCAGGTTCAACTTACTTTATTTATATGTCCTGTGTGGAAAATACCGATTTGCGTGACTCCGATCTCCGGGAATAATTCTTCATTTAATAACCACGAAGCCCCTGTTTGTATGCGCATCGCTCGACTTCACACCGGGGTTGCCAATTTATGGGGAATTCCCAAAACTGCTGTGGAAAATTTCAATCTGATTGGGTAGTCTGTGGGGGGAACGCTCATAAGGGGAAAATGCGGTGAATCCAGAGATATTTACATTCATTTGGCTCGTTTTTTCAGTACATTAGCCTTTTTTCGCTCTGTATTTCGTTGTATTTACACTAATGCTTTTCATTTCTTATCAACTGTTGTCAATTTATTTATTTGTCTTGTGCGGTATATACTATTTTAATTCTTTTTTTTTTGATACTGTAGTAGCGCTTATATCAGAGAGGGTATCAAGCAACAAGGAAGATGTTTAAAAGTCAATCCCTCGAATAAAATGCTATCAAAAAAGATTTGGTACAATCAAGCATTGCACTGATAATATGAAGGAAGATTTATTTTTGCAGTAAAATAAAATTTATGAATATAATAGGTAACTGAATGTGTGTGTAACTACATAATTATTATGTTTCCATTTTTTAAAACGTAAATATCATTAATTTATATCAAAAGTTAATTTTTTTGATGATAATTTGTGAGGGAAACGTAGGCAATCGAGATTTTTTTTATCCCCGAAATTGAGGATTTCCACTGCGATTTTCGGGTAATTTAGAACATAGATATTGGCAACCCTGCTTCGCACACGCATTAAATAAAGACTGGATGTCTTGATAATGGCTATTTTAGCTCATATGTATTTTTCATTAGTCAGTTTTTACTTTACGTGTTCGCTCGAGAGCTTTTTTGTGTACTTTAAAATGTTATATTGAAGCTTAATACAAACAATCACGAAGTGAAGAAAGTAAAATAATTATTTTTGTTTCATAGATATGAAATCTTTTGTGTTTTTTTATTTCGGAAGGCATTTTGCGTCTTCGTTTTAATTAACTAAATAAACCGCATAGAGAATAATTTAGATAATGTTCATATTTATAATAAATAAGGCCGAGTTCATCGTTCTAGTGAATTCCAAAAATCGAAGCATTACATCCAACCCCTTGGAAGTTATTAATACTTCTCATCGCAGAAGATCTCTAGCATGTTTTCGTCGTGCCGGCAGATATAAAAAAAATTATTTTCTCCGCATACCACCATCAATATAAAATAGTTGTCGATATCGAATCGAAGAAGAAACATCAAAGTTTCAACTGTTACCTTTTAGGTGAAATCTAATGAAATGAGCTATGCAGCCCCTGTTGCTTTCAGTAAAGAAATTTTTTGGCTTTTTTCCCCCTCAAAAATAGTTCATCCCTTTCGCTACATCTTTACTAATTAATAAAAATCTAGCGCTAAGCGTCCGTTCTATGTACCTACGAGAAGGAAACGAAGAAATGGGGAGTATATTTTCACGCTTTTTTTTGCCTAGCTCCCTTCAACCCACTTAACTTATTTTATTTACAATTTTTGGAAATTCCTTATTATTTACCTTTAAATAAAAATGTTGCCGTTCTTGATCAATTCATATAAATAATATGCGTATCATTGTCGTAATCTGCAAGGGGTGTAATGGTAAGTGTTTGTTCATTTCATACGTGCACTAGAGGGGGTTTCTTTCGTATATTTTTGTCCATTTGAAAGCATTTTTTCCTACACACTTTACTAATTTTCCATTTATTTATTTATTCTAGCACATGACGTATTTCATTCAAAGGATCGTTATCCATTGTGTACCCCCCCCCCCCCCCCCCCCCATGTTGATTACATAATTTCCTTCTATTTAAGGCCGAGTATCTCTTCGTCTAAAGCGTATTTTATCATGGGTTATATTTAAAATATTATATACATACTGTGTTGTTCGCTATCCTAACACTTATTCTATCTATATGCAGTTCATTAGAATTAATATTTTTTTTATTTTTCATTTTTTAATACTATTCGGTGCCTTTTGCGTACGGCTTTTACTTCCGTTGTGCCGGAATTTCGAATGATTTTCGGGTTTTATTATACATTTTCCCGGCAAACATTTCTTTTTTCCTTTGTTTGTCGATTTATCCGTATCAATTTTTTTCTTTTCTTTTTCTTTTAATTATTTTAATTTGTAATAATGGATTGTTTATTTTTTGATGTGGTTTTAAAATAATTATTATATTTATGAAATGTTTCCGGATCTTCTAGTATTTGCACATAAGTAATATCATTGCAAGCTATTACAAAATATGTACCGGCAACTCTGACCGCCGTATAATAACAAAAGTTAATATAAACGTGTTTGGATTAATATAAGAGAAAGGAACAAAAGTCTACCCTGTTCGGAGAAGTAAGTAAGTAAAGCAAGTCCCCAACCCATATATCCTTGATAAGGTATTGTGAAGTTAAGCTTTTCATAATGGTACTAAGCCTAATAATGGATCTAAAGAGAATATTACGGTCCGTTTCTTTCTCTCGCCGCCTTTACTTTCCCCCAGATAATTCTCTGGTGTAACCAATTTAATTTCAGATCGGATATATTATACCTCGGAACGATTCAGATCTGGAACGACACAAGTCTCGAACCCGTGTTCTCTAATTCATCGGCAAAGCACTTTAACCACTAGGCTACCGCGTTAGTAAAAAAAAAAAAACCTATAATATGTACATCAGTGAATTCTACGGACAGTGTAATAAAAGTAAAACTTATATTAAAAGAATGATGAAGTATCGTTTTATAGTACCGGAAAATATTACGCTTAAAACTAATACGTTTATATTTAGTACGAATTAGTGGCCTACAGTCATCGATAGGCAATACAATCGTATGACGAACTAGAAAATTTAAGTGCAGCTTTTAATGCGCATTTTCTAAATTAAAAGCCAGTTTAATGTTTCGATACACTTTTGTGCTATTTGCGTTAAGAATACATGTGCACCTGTCAGACGTATCGATTTTGAATTAGCTGCAATTATCCATGCGCACTGCCATCAGAGGATCGAATTTAACGACCGTACGAGTATGATTTATCACTGGCTCGCTATTTACCCTTAAATTTAAGATGCAGCGATGGATATACCACAACGATATTAGGCTCCATTCGCTAATGCCGACTCTTACTGAAACGAAGTTTATTATCGCATATTAAGGCCTAGGTATCTGATATGACTTGCTAATTGTCCGCTACCGTTTCATGGAAAATCTGCACAATCAATTGAACTGAAATTTTGCGTAAATTCTTTATTATAACTGGATTGTTACATACTAAATATAAGAGTCGCGATAATCATCCTTCATAATAACGAATGCTTACTTGAACTCCATGAAACTAATAACACTCTTTCATGTTTATGTCCACCTTTGCAAAACGTAAAAGACTTTAAATATTTAGGAATATATGTATTGATAAAACCTTGAACTGGAAAAAGCACGTTCAAGTTTTAAATTCGAAAGTAAGACAGTCTCAGTTCCGGCTTTACATAAATTAAAGCAGGTGCTTTCATATAAAACATTACGTATACACTACAATGCAATAATTATGTCTAGAATTCTATATGGAATCCAAATATGGGGAAAGGATAAGAAAAAGGAAATCAACAAAATAGGTAAAATACAGAACAGGTGTTTGAAACTTATACTAACTCATTGGAAGCAGAGTGACTCGAGATCAACTCGGTGGAAGGAAAATAATGGAATGTCTCCCAAGATGTACTATTACTATTATCGATTACTTGAATATTAAATAATCAACAATATAAAGTTACCATTCAGGCAAAAAAAATCGAATAACAAGAAATCAAAATAATATATATTACATTTATCCTAGAGGGGCAAATCTACGAATTGATAACACAGGTCATATTCAGTTTTAATTAAATTAACGAGTAATATATATCCCCAGTCATATTTTAAACGAAAACATTATTGGTGTGTGGAAAAAGAGGAAGCAGTGAAGTGGCTGAAAGAATGGTGCAAAGAATAAAAACCGAGCTACGTCCCGAATTTTTCCATTTTATTTTGCTCAGTTATGCATATCTATTTGATTATATATTTTCTTCTGTTTTTTCTTCTTTTGTTTGTTTTTGCGTCGTTCATTTTTCGTTACTTTTCTGCTGTACTTCTTAAAGAAGATCATATATATTGAATATATAAACTATCTTTATGTATTTATGTATAGTATCTAGAGTGAATGCATGTATGCGCATGTTTTTATATATATATTTACTTAGACATATATTTAATATTAATTCCTTTTCGATTTATTAATAAGCATGATGGAATTTTTAATGTGTTCAATTTGAATAAACGGTAATAAGATCGTTAGGCACTCACACAACGAACATACTTGCCCTGTGAAATCCACAACTTATTTTAAAATAAAAAAAAAAACGAACGAAAGGCCTTCGAAGTTATTCCTCGTGAAAACCGTTGATCAGATCGAATTCGGAGAGCATTGCGGCATTTAAATTAAATTTTCCACGATTAAGATCTGTCGATATATTTTTTCATCTTTCTTACAGCAATTGAACACACGGCTCTTTTAACAGCTGCACGCAACGGGATTCGTCTCTTTCCGCGTACATAGAAGAAACATACACATGCATCGTACTTGAGCGCAGTTTTCAAAAGATTTGTCAAAAACCATTATATATATATACATACATATATACATATATATATATATATATATATATATATATATATATACACATATATACATATATATACACATATATACATATATATACATATATACATATATATATACATATATACATATATATATATATATATATATATATATATATATATATATATACACATATATACATATATATACATATATACACACATATATATATATACACACATATATATATATATATATATATATAGATACATATATACATATGTGTATATATATTATTATTATTTTTCGACTTTGGCCATCTGAGGACCACGGAAATATTACACGAATAACGCCAGCTACATTTCGTTCCTCCCCATTTTCTTTCGTTTGTTTGCCCAATATTCTTTCATTTTTTCCGAGTGCGCTTTCTTCATTTCTTCTGTCCACTTTCGCCCTGTTTTCTTCACTGTGTCCTTCCGGAATCCTTGAAAAGTCTGAACCTTCCGACTGAACTTGTTTCTGTCTTCAATTTCACTTTCGCTGATCCTCATCTGTTCCAAATCTCTTTTTACTTGTACTATCCACAGTATCCTACATTTCGGATTGTTGTCGATGTAGTCAAAGATTCTTTTGGTAAGGCGTTCATTATCCATTCTTTTGATGTGACCATAAAAGGCGATTCTTCTTTTCCTAAATGTGTCACTGACCTTTTCTATTATTTCGTATACTTCATTATTGCTCCTTAATTTCCAGTACTCATCGTCTCTCCTGGGGCCCAATATTTTCCGGATTATTTTCCTTTCCTTAATTTCCAACTGGTGCATTTCCTTGTTCGAAGTCATGTTCAGGCATTCAGCTGCGTATAGGCACTGCGGCTTAATAACCGTGTTATAGTGTCTTATTTTGGCATTTCTAGATATTGATTTTTTATTATACGTGCTTCTTGTTAGCTGAAATGACCTTTCCATTCTATGTATTCGTTCTTGCATCGATCTTTTATCCCCAGCGTTTACTTGGATCGTTTCTCCTAGGTGTTTAAATTCTTCCACTCTTCTTATCACTCTTCCATGCGTTTTTATTATGTTGGGATCCTTTTTATCACTCGTCATGAATTTGGTTTTCTCGAAAGATATTTCCAGCCCGACCTTTGCTGCCATCTCACTTAATATTTCAACTTGACGCTTAGCCTCTGCTACACTACCGGCTACCAGTGCAAGGTCATCTGCAAATGCAAGGCAGTCTATCTGTAGGTTGTTTTTCTTCCGTCAAATCATCACTTTCTTAATTCCTTCCTGCTCCGTGGCTTTTCTCCATTTCCGTATTACCTTTTCTAAAACGCAATTAAATAGTATGGGCGATAATCCATCACCTTGTCGCACGCCGGTTCTTATTTTAAATGGCTCCGAGTATTCGTTCCGGAATTTGATTTTTGATCTTGTGTCCGTTAACGAGTTTATAATCAGTGATCGCAATTTGGTGTCCACTCCGAACTCTTCTAGGATGTTGAATAAAGCTACTCTGTCGACCGAGTCATAAGCTTTTTTAAAATCTACAAACGTGACTACTATTCTTCTGGCTCTTGATTTTTCGTAGCTTAGTATTAGTTTAAGGTTCAAGATCTGCTCCACACACGATCTGCCCTTTCGAAACCCAGCTTGGTACTCACCCAACTGGTTGTCCAGCTGCTCTTCAAGCCTTTTCAGGATAGCTTTCGAGAATATTTTATACGTTACTGGCAGGAGTGAAATTCCTCTGTAGTTGTTAACATCTGTTCTTTCCCCTTTTTTGTATATTGGGCATATTAATGCAGTCTTCCAATCCTCAGGTATCTTTCCCGTATCCCAAATCTGTAGTATTATTCTGTGTAATTTTTCAACACTTTCTCCTGTTGCCAATTTCCACATCTCCGCAACAATTGCGTCAATACCACCCGATTTGTTATTTTTAAGATCTTGAATGATTTGCTCAATCTCGCGGAGATCAGGAGCCTTTGAAACCTCTCTTATCCTTACCTGGTTACCGTCCTCGAATCTTGTTTCTGGTTCTTTACAATTTAAAAGTTTGTTAAAATAATCTGCCATTATCTCGCAATTTGCCTTATTATTTAACGCTAATTTGCCCGTGTTCTCCTTAAAGCATAGGGAAGATTACTTATATCCCTCTAAATCCTGTTTGAAGGTTTTGTAGAAAGATCTGGTCTTGTTTCTCTTGAAATCATTTTCTATTTGGTCCAGTCGTTCTTTTTCATAGTTTCTTTTCACTGTTCTTATAATTTTTGCTGTTTCTTTTCTCTGTGTTTTAAATCTGTCATAATCATCCTGCTGCTTAGACGAATACCATTTTTGCCAAACTAATTTCCTCAATCGAATGGCTTCTTCGCACTCCTCATTCCACCAAGGATGCCTCTTGTTTTTCTTTATCGGGGCTACGCTGAACGCAGCGGCGACAAGTTGTTCTTTAATTTCGTCCCATTCCTCTGAGGCGATCTTTAACTGTTTTTGAAATTCCGTTTTTTTTAATTTCAACGTTTCGATATCTATGCGTGGAATATTATGTTTTCTCCTGCGATTTCTCAGTTGGGGGATAAATCTCAGTTTTATTGTTGATAGGTAGTGATCAGAGTCTATGTTGGCTCCTTTCTTGACCTTGACGTTCATAATTTCTTTTTGATTTTTATGCGAGATGGCCACATGATCTATTTGAAACTCACCCAGGTTGTTATTTGAAGACTTCCAGGTTTTTTGTTTTCTCGGTAGTTTTTTGAATGCCGTGGACATTATCTTCATATTGAATCCTTCGCATAAATTTATTAAGCGCTCGCCATTCCTGTTCGTCCTTTTATGAGCTGGGTACTCTCCCACTATTTTCTTATATTTCTTCTCTGGACCTATTTGCGCATTAAAATCACCAAGCAGGATCTTGATATTCTTCTCAGGAATCTTTGCGATTACATCTTCTAGCGTTTCCCAGAATTTCTCGACTTTTTCTGGATTTTTCCTATTGTCGTCATTTATAGGTGCGTGGCAATTTATTAAAGTATATACTTTATTTGCACAATGTAGAGTTAGTGCTGATATGCGTTCGTTCGGCGACTGAAAATCAGACACCGAGTCTAGCACTATATTGCTCACTAGGAAAGCTGTTCCCAGGTGTGGTATTCCATATCTGGTAGGGTTCACTCCGTTTTTGCCTTTAATGATTCGATAACCTTCTGTTTCTATTATATTTTCATCTTTATATCTGGTCTCCTGCAGTGCTAAAATTTCGATTTTTTGTTCCTTCATTACTGTAATCAGCTGTTTTAATTTTCCAACTTTAAGGAGTGAGTTAATGTTCAGGGTTCCGAAATAATACTTCTTCTTTGTCCTCAATCTCTTCGTCTGTTCATCATATACAGTCCTATTCTTCTTAAAGCATGTTGGTCTGAGCTCCCCAGAAAATGAACGCTCAGATGCACCATAGATGGTGGAGGATTTCCTTTGCAGGTTACCTCCTGGGGTAGTTAAATGAAGTGTTTTTTCCATCATGCGTGTAATTTAGAATTAACTTCGGAGGAGATAGTGAAAAAGTTCTGCACTATCTCATGATTAAAACTGAGATTGTAAGTCCCAGAGTGATGTTTCAGCCGCTCCTAACATGGAGAACCGACGTTGTCGGGAAGCCGCCTCTAACATGAGGTACCGTCGCGCCCTGTGGGATTCGCTTAGTCTGACCACTCTGCTTGAACCTGTCCGGCTTGGGAGGCCCTTCTGGCAGAATACACTACCGCCGGCATAGCTTCTTGCGTCCTCGTGGTACACAAGCCCCTCCACTTCGTCAAGGTGGAATCCCCCGGAGGGGTATGTATATATATATGTATATATATATATATATATATATATATATATACATATACATATACATATATACATACATATATATATATATATATATATATATATATATATATATATATACATACATATTATGGCGTTATAGCCATAACTAGGCTGAAAGAAATTCAATAATAAATTATTTTGTAAAGCCGTAAGGTGGGAATATTTAGAAGGTTAAAAACGGAAAGTATCTATATTCATTAAATAAATTCTAAATACGAGTCGACAGGTAATGCATAAGCCGGGGAATTGCGGGATGAATTAAAATTAAGAAAGAAACCAGAAACGTGTATTATTAATAGTATTAAAGTCAGAATTAGCGGTAAAAAGGGAATTTCAATGTGTCGCGGACAATGACTTGTCAGAATGATAAGAGATCGGGGGAAGCCTGTGCTTCGGCCGAGGGCAGTATCGAAACAGATAACGTTCACGCTTGTTCAAAATCGCGTCATCTCGTAAGAGTCGTTATATTATCGTTAATTTTGTTACTTTACGTATGTGCCACGGCTCGTGTTGAAATTAAGCTAGTCAGAGCAAAATAAACTAATAAAAAAAAAATATATATAATTATTTTAATAACACCGCGAAGAATCTAGTCCAGTCAAAAAACCCTATCACGCGACCTACCATAAAAAAAAAACAACGACGTTGATCAAGATCTACCGGAGGCGAATCATCGAAGGAGTACGGGTAGCGGAAACGATCGAAGGACAACATCGTCCGAAGCGGTGAAGATCTTGGAAGCCACAAGGATTAAACAGGCCAGATTTTTTATATTACTTAATGTTGTGATTATTTCGGTGTAGATGTGTATATGTATGTTTTAATTTATGTGTGAGTAGTAATTTGTGTTATTTGTTTCCTGCATTTGTATTTGCGGTTTATTTGTCTTTTTGGTGCAGCTGCATTTCCTCCTCGATTTTGTTTGCGGCAATTTAGAATAAAAAGAATAATAATAAAAATAAATAATAATAATTCCGAAACAACCTTATTGAATAAGCGTGGATGTGAGAGGTTCTCGGCCGACTAGGCAATTATTCTAAATTTACGTGTATCAAAAATAAATAAATAAATAAAAGAAACAAGATGCTAAAAGGAAAAAATTTATCGCAGTTTTATTGGAACAGTTCCGACGGAGCTGCGATAATATACATATATATACATATATATACATATATATACTAGCTGACCCGGCGAACTTCGTACCGTCCCAGAACCAATAAATATTGTGTTAACTTATCAGCAATCAATACTCAAAAAAAATTAAGTTCAATAAATGTACAAAAATCAAAATGAAAAGTATTTTTATTACATTGAAATAAATGTAATTCACGTGGCAGCAAGGCATTATCCCCCTTAATAACAGAAATCAGTATAAATTTACTTTCAAAAATTAAAATAAACTACTTTTTGGAAACATGCTTTTTCGAGCTATATCATCAGCTAACAACACATAGTACACACTCAATTTATATACTTTTTAATAAAGTGTGTACTCTGTGCAGTTAGCTGATGATGAGCTATACACGAAAAAAACCTGTTTCTAAAGTAATTTAATTTCTTAAAGTAAATTTATACCCTTTTTTAGGATTTCGTACACATATAATGTACGGAATCCCAATAAGATGGTTCAGAAACGAAAAAAATATTCAATTATATAATAGCTCAGAAACGGTTTGACTTATTGGAATCGGATCATAAATTACAATTAAACTTCTCTATCTATGACAATTTACAACTTTAAGCTGACCGATTACCCTGGTCGGCAAGAAACCGCCTAGAATATATAATATAGAATTTAGAACGACCTCAAAAATCGCCCTTAAAAAATTCATAACTCATCATCAGATAACCGTTTAAAAAAGAAATTCAAAATATAAAACAAAACACAACAGCCCTTTCATAAAATTTAAAAATTACGGTTAAAAAATTATTCAAACTCCCCTTTTGGACCAAAAATAGTAAAAAAAAAATGAATTTTCTTCATAATTTTTTTTTTAAATTTTGTATTCTGCTATTCGGGACGGACAGAAATCCAACAAATCAAAAATCATAAAAATCGGTCCAGCCATTGATTTAACTAACCCGACTTTGTTTTATATACAATGCCTGTCCCACAGGAAGTGAGAGTAATTTTGGTGTGAGTAGGCACCTACTCACAGCGCGTTCGCTCCGGGTACATCTTAAAGCTCATTTAATTATCTATTGAATGCAACAAACCGGGAGTTTCTACCTCCCGGGGGTTCGCCCTGCAGCATCGATTTTAAAAAAAGTGTTTCGTCGGTGAATTCCCATTTCGCCTAATTCCCAACTCGCCTAATTCCCATTTCGCCTAAATTTAGGGTCGGGTTACTCAGGTAATAAAAAAAAGGTCAGACAAACATTCGAATGATTTCGTTTTGGCAACAGCGCGTCATCATTATCGAATTTTAAGCAGACTAAACGCATCATTTTTTTTTCTATTTGATTCCACTGTTAAGGTTTTTTTTTCTTTCCGAAATACAACAAAAAGGTTTATATGAAAATCAGAAGTGAAAAAATATGGCTAAAAATGTTTGATGTAAATATACGCGAAACGACCACTCCGATTAATATTTGCGAGTTATTTTATTGGATGTCCAGTGCTGTATAAATCCCACCCGCCTTATCAGTCAGTATATAAAAGCCTTATTGATATTTAGTGTGACATGAATATTAAGGTTCGGAGTTGCAGAAAAAATAATAAAAAAGCTAAATTATAATTAGGTGTAGTTTCAAAGTGTTCGCGTTTATGTAAGAAAAAAGGAATAAAAATCGAATAGAATTAACAATAATAACATGACATCGAATGATTATTACAGCGGTAATTTTATTATCGATTATTAAAATTACAATTATAAGTACATACAAAAAGTAAATGTTAAAATTAGGAAAACATAAATAAAGCTCCATTTAGTTCACCCTGCCTTTTTGCCTTTTCTAGGCTTTTTATCAAAATAACTTCTTCCAGCTCAACGTAGCTCGGTACGCATTTCAAACGCCTATACTGTCAGCAAGTGCTCTATTTCCGCTTCTCGACCACGGGCAACGAAACTAGTTCGCTACCGCTGCGTAGCGGTCAGATCCTTCGATTTTTTAACCGAGAATGCGTTTTTGACAAACAATGCCGCGTTTGTCCGCTGCCGGGACCTTCCGAGAAATTGAATGATTATTACCAAAATTTTAATATTTTCAAAGATCATAAGAAATGCCAAATCCATCTCAATATGCGGAAAATCACCGCATACTGACTGTTTTACGCTATGAGGTCACAATTTGTTCTGGGTTGAGTGTTATGTGTATCAACGTTCTGAAGGAAACTATTCTTCTATCTTGAATACTTAAATTTTCGCTTGTGAATAAAACAAAAATTTAGAGTCAGGCTAATATATGTAGTAATGGATATATCATTTATAAAAACAAATCGAGCAGGTAAATAACATATATATATATATCTAATATTTGTATATTGAAATATTTATTGCAAATTACATTTTAAATGAAATGGTATTGAATTAGATTTTGACAATAGAGAATAAAAAAAATTATCATCCATTAAAAAATTATTTTCGCTTAATTGCTATAAATTTTTATTTTGTACGTCAAAAGTGTATGATAAAATATTTGGTTAATTGAATAGCGTCTTTTTATATTCTCTTTCTTTTTCCTTTTTGTAATGTTAAATCGTAATCTTTTGGCAATTTATTGAATGAAGCATTTTAAATAGTAAGATAGAAGGTTATTTCCTTTGCCTTTTTTTGGATTTGCCGAAAAATCTGGCAGACTTAACAGATTATAAAAGAAAGAAGAAAAATATTATAATCTAATTCGATTGGACACTGGGGAAATAGAAGAAACAAGAGTAAGGAGGACAGTGCCCCTTTATTCCAATCTTCTGCGCTTTGGCCTCCCCACTCCTTGCAGTGCCAAATCCATTCTTGCTTTCTCCTCTCTCAATATAGTTCCTTTGTTAGCTTTCTTTATCTCCTCAATTTTTAATCTTTTCCTTATATAATGTACAGTTCTCTAAAACTTAGCGTATGTTGTTAGTTGACGTGCCCAAAAAATTGAAAAAAAAAAAATTTTTTTTTACTTTGTCAGAGACTAAAAACAAATTTTTTGCGTTTTATTCATTTTTTTCGTTCTAATTATTGAAATTACTTGAAAAACATCGTCAGTATAATAAACGTGACTAATTTGAAGAGGAACTTTTCAAAGTCCAACAGCAACCATTTAGGCTTCTGGAGAAATTATTTATACCTTAAAATTCGATTTTAGAAGCATTTTTAACAACATACGCTAAGTTTTACCGTTTCATCTTGTAGAATGGGGAAAAAAATCATGACTGTATCTTTTAAAAATTTTTTTATGCGGTGCGACACATCTAAAAATGTAATAACCCTTTATTACAACCAATTTTTCTCCATTTTTTAATCAATTGTCCTTATTTTCACTGCTTTCTACAACTAAAAATCTATTGTTAAAGATTATCAAATATAACAAATATACTCGAGGGATAGATATAAGAATATTTAAAATATACATTTTTTTGATATGGTGCTTTTAAATCTATGCTCATTTATTAATCCCACAAAAGCCATGAACTGACCCCATATAACAGGATCTCCACCTTGTTTATTCCTTGCTTACTCTTCTTTTTCGGCTGTACACAAAGTTTAATAGTAAATCTAGTAATTTTTCTCGTCGTAATATCCAAATTTTGAAAAATCTCTTGTAATCGTATACGTTACTGTTGATCATTTATTCAAATCCGAAGCAGTATTTAATTTTTAAATTCTTTCGATTTGCAAATTCAATTTTTTTGAATTAAAGAAAAATGAAATTAGGTTCAGGAACTTTTGTTAAAAAAAAAGAAACAACTGTTTTCCTAATTTTAACATTTACTTTTTGTATGTACTTATAATTGTAATTTTAATAATCGATAATAAAATTACCGCTGTAATAATCATTCGATGTCATGTTATTATTGTTAATTCTATTCGATTTTTATTCCTTTTTTCTTACATAAACGCGAACACTTTGAAACTACACCTAATTATAATTTAGCTTTTTTATTATTTTTTCTGCAACTCCGAACCTTAATATTCATGTCACACTAAATATCAATAAGGCTTTTATATACTGACTGATAAGGCGGGTGGGATTTATACAGCACTGGACATCCAATAAAATAACTCGCAAATATTAATCGGAGTGGTCGTTTCGCGTATATTTACATCAAACATTTTTAGCCATATTTTTTCACTTCTGATTTTCATATAAACCTTTTTGTTGTATTTCGGAAAGAAAAAAAAACCTTAACAGTGGAATCAAATAGAAAAAAAAATGATGCGTTTAGTCTGCTTAAAATTCGATAATGATGACGCGCTGTTGCCAAAACGAAATCATTCGTATGTTTGTCTGACCTTTTTTTTATTACCTGAGTAACCCGACCCTAAATTTAGGCGAAATGGGAATTAGGCGAAATGGTACCAGACCGTTTCGTCGACCGCCACCGTTTGTTTAGACAAAAAATTACAACATTTTGGAAGAAACTGTATTTCAAAATTTTTACATAAATTATTACCCATCTTCATCATTCATATTAATCTTCTCGAAATAGGTACCTCTGGGTAAAGGTCGCTTTAAACTCGCCGACAAGTGTTCTGTTTAAAATGGTCTGTACCGCATTCACGACTTCTTGATCGGTGTCGAATATTTTTCGAAATCGCGCTATGCTATCGAAATATTGTTGAATTACCGAGTCGAATATCATCAGGATACGCTTCTTCTTTTAATAAATCTAACGTCTCTTTAGCCGTTTTTTGCAACCAACAATAATAACGAATCACATACCGCTGTTCTTGCTCGATACCTTTCTTATCCATGTTGACAACACAAAACTGCACGTGGTTTTCACAATTTGCGTCTTACTCTTTCGACTATAAAACACGTAATAATGCTCGTAGAAACGTCCGGTTTGTTGCATTTGACAACTGATGGAATGACCTTTAGGATTATCTGATTGCGAGACCCGTTACGATCCGCTCCGCTTGCAAAAAATTGTAGGGGTTGACAAAACACTTTTTTTTTCAAATCGATGCTGTGGGTGTAGGGGTGAGGTATGAACTTCCGGTTTATTGCATTCGATAGCTAATTAAATGGGCTTTAAACGCGCTGCGAGTGGTTGCCTACTCACACCAAAGTTACTCTCACTTCCCGTGGGACAGCCATTGTATATAGATAGTAGACCCGGCCATGCGTTGCTATGGCTCAGTTGTAATACGTTGAATTAATATTATAAAACTAATGTTTACTGATAAAGATAAAAACGTTTTAGCCAATCTAAAAACACACGGGATTGAGCCTTCGAATTCACTTTCCGAGTGGTTGGAAAACATTTTCAATGCCTGCACACGTTGATTTTTATGTATATATTATTATGTGTTTTTTACAGGCATTTAGCAGTCGAAGTGATAGACGTCTTTTTATATATAGTCTTTAATAACATTTTAAAATTTTCTTTTTTTCGCTAAGATAAATAATAAATCACAATATTTGTTACGACTGAAATATAAAAAAAAACACTCATCGCACAAATGTGAACATATTCATACAATATTACCAAATTTTTCGAAAATACCGAACACACTTCAAAAAAGAATACACATAGATAATATGCGAGTAACGGACGGGCGGATGAAGCACATTTACCGAAACAAAAATACGAATAGGTCTGAATAACTCGGAACACGAAATACATGCAAAAAATGGTTGATGCACTTATTGTAATGTTTCCGGTCAATCTTTCGATTTCCTGTCGGTAATTAATTTTTCGGATCAAAGACCTTTCAGTTGTATAAAGGTCTCATTGTTGGGACAATCTCTTTGTGCTTCTCAAATTTCTTTCATTATCTGATTGCCGGACATGCGTTTCATTTTTTTTGTAGATCTCGCGGTACTTGTGAAGTCGGGTCGTTTATTATTTTCTTTTCTTTTTCCCGATTTAGGGTGTACCATGTTTAAGAGAAATGCAGACCGGTTTGCACTGTACTCGCTAAACGACCGTTCGCCTACATTGTTCTGCTACATCTTTTAATTATATTTTTAGTTTATCGTTGCGACCATTTAATGACGGAAAATTTAGTCCGCTACAACACACAAATGTTAGATGTAAGCACGTCTGTGATCCAACCAATTTGAAAAAATTTCCGACTAAATCACTGCAAAATGTAATAAGAATATACTGCACATAAGGGGAGTTTTAAAATGTGCACAACATATTCTCAGTAATTCACTTTCACAAACAAATATATAAATACGCAAAACATTTAATATCTGCATGTAAATAAGCAAAGTCTTTTTTCGTTTATTAACCAATTTTCTTTTTCATTTTTTGTTTGGTAGCTATTAAAAAGCAGTTTTTTTTCTTATTTTGATATAAAATTTATACCAAAAAAAATAAAAAAAGAACTGTTTGTTAAGATATTTTCGATTCGTTTATGTTTCTTTTTTTACTGCATGCGTAGCGCATGATTTCCGTACCGTCATTAAGCAACCGCCCGCTGATCGGCTGATAGTCAAGACCGACGCCTTTTTTTGCCTATTCGTTCCTCGCCGTTTCCAGGTGTATCTGAAATTACCCGCTCGCCTGTTTGTCCTACCGCATGTTTTATTGCTTAGCGTATTCTAGGCGAATTTTGTCATTTCCGTGCAACTTTTTCAAATTTTTTTTTCTAGGAACCTAATTTAAATCCTAGCCAATATTTTAGGGAAAAAAATCAGCAAAATCGGTCGAGCCGTTCTTGAGTTACACTTTTTTGCAAATTGTGCAATTTCGGTGCAATTTTTTTAATTTTTTTTTTTTACAAACCTTTTCCTAAGAACTACGAATACAACAAAAAAAAAATTATTCAAATCGGTTCAGCCGTTTTGGAGGAGAAGCGAGACCCACATAAGGCAACTCATTTTTATATATAAGGTATACATATATACATATATACATATATATATATATATACATATAATAGTGGAAATCGAGTTGGTGTAAAAAAGGAAAACACCGAATAGTCTTCGGAAGGAATATATTTACAGATGGGGAAATAATAGCCAGAATGCGATAAGTAACGATGGGTAAAAGTGAAATAGAAAAAACGAAGAATAAAAAAAAAAAGAAAAGAAAAAAAGAGTGTGCATCGATAATGTGACTGTATCGAAAATGAGCGCGATGTCACAATTTTCTTCACAAGGGATGCGCTAGTGCTAACCAGATTAAAATATGTGATATAGCTTCAGTCGCTCGAGTAGTAAAATCCGCTGCGACTCTTAACAACATTTTCTTCAACATACAGTCTTCTACAATTTAGAGTCGAAGGGAAAAAAATAACTAATGAAATTCCTTTAAAAAGGGATTTTTCGTCCGTAAACTGCTTTCAATATTAACAATATCAAAGAGTAAATCACCGTAAATGCACTTACGTAATGTTACATTTTCGTTACGTGAATCTTAAAAGTTCACACACGAAACATATTAGACTGAATTGTAAAAAACGTAAAATCACATAATATAATATTTCGCGTGTTTATTTTAGACATAAATATAACACATTTTGCATAAATGCGAATACGGCGATTTTTATTATTAATTAAATTCAGAATGAAATTTAGTTAAAAACTGCGAATTCTTTTATAGTAAAATATTTAGGGCTAGTGAAAGGAGAGTATCACATAATAATATGATCAAGAGGTATAAATAGAATCAATAAAATATATGTATCATCGATGATAAAGAAAATTTGACGTGCAATATTTTATTATCGAGGAAATGTTCGAAGTGGCAAGGCGTTTTCGAGCTATCAGACCCTGTAAACCGTTTATTGCCCGGAGCCGCGATCAATTTGCAAATAGCTACGGTAATATGTAATATGGCTGGAAAATTGCCGACAAATCCTCTTACAGACTCTTAACAATGGAAAACCGATTAGGCTCATTCGAGTAGTCAATTTGGACGAATCGTGGGCGCACAATACATTTTTCTAAAATTGCCAAACGACATGAGTGAAACGTAATCCTTCTCCACCGTCATTTTCATTCTTTTCTTCTGATTGTTCTTATTGGATTTCGGTTTCTTCGCGTCCGACCATATTAAACCCGGAATTATTATATTTATCCATCATTACGTACCGGAATTTTTTCATTTCCCGCAACATACGAGCTAGGTTTTTTTTTTTTTTTTTTTTTTTTTCCATCTCTGAAGGAATAACTTTTTAAAGTCATCGTTCTCATGTCGGTCTAGTGCCTGTGTCACTGCGAAGAACAGGTTTAACAGGTGTAAATATGGAATGCACCTATTATTTTTCTGATCTTTTTTTTCTGTTTCTTTTTTCGATGTAATTATTCCAGATATTTTATTTCGTCGCCGTTTCTAACTTTCACTTATTTCGATTCGCATAAATCAATTATTCAGCCTTATCGTCAAAAATCATTCAAATTTATTTTGTTGCGTAGTACTCGGTTATTATCCGCGGATAGATGAACCGTACGCGTTTTTGCAAAAAAGTATAACCCGCTCGTATATCATTTTTTGTAGCAAACCGCGTTAAAATCGTACTAACCTCCAAAAACAAGATTACACTGTTCATCGTCGTACATAGAAGCGAAAATCGAACTAGAAAAAGCCGCCCAAAACGTTACACATTCCTCAGTTGTTTCTTCGATGACGAATAATTTTGTTCGAAATATTACAGCATATAAAACATATGATTTGTTTCGACATGGTTTCTAACGAGAATGTACACACACGTGTGAATAATTTGAACAACCGCGGAAACTCTTAACTTCGTTTAAATCTCGCTAATACAAATTGTTCCAGATGATGGATGAAAGATGGTGAAAACTGAGCGATTAAAAACGAGATCAGTAAAATTACGTATAAAAGATGAATGTAAAACAGAGATTAGCGCGTGATACTTTCGTTGATGATGCTGATATGCAGGTGATTAAATATCCGGGTGATAGTGCAGTCTAATGGAATATTCAGTAAAGATAAATAGTATCTGTCAAACACGTAAATGTACAAAACGCGCTTACTACTAATAAGTGTGTACAATGCTCGCCTCCTGCTTTTTAGAAATAGCGTGGGTAGTTGTCGTGACATAAATCGTAACTTTATGAATGTAGCGGGAGCGAACTATTGAAAATTGTACACACAAGAACACCCCGTACTTCACGAGTTACCTGAAGGCTGTCGAAGATGATGAGAAATGTTCAACGTTTTGAATGCCGCGGGTTCTGGAAAAAATGCTGTAAACACCGGTCAACCACACACCTGCTACGGGCTTAATATAAACTTAATAATGCGTTTATATTACATAATAAAAGATGGAAATTATTATAACGTTTGTCAATGTAAAAAACACTTCTTTATACAAAGCGGGCGAGATAAAAGTAAAGGCTCAGCTCGGCGCTGGTTTCGATAGAATTGTAATTACACTATTTTCGTAAAATGAAACGACGAATAGTTAACATCAGATATTAAATAAATATAGCGGTTATCGATTTTTAATAAAACGCCTCCCCATTTTGTCATCCAATATTATTCCTTCCTACCTTCATATCAAAAATCACTGGCGTTTGGCGCCTCATAGAATTCCGATTTTATCGCATATCCAATTTTTCTCCCTACGTTTCCTCTTATAACAGTCTTCCTTACTTTTCTTTCGATTTTAATAGCATATGGCACCCCATCAATTTCTCCTCTCTTCCAGTCCGAGCTAATTCTTCCTCTCACAATGTAGTCAACTTCGAATTCCTTCAGCTGCTGAACTCTGCTTTTCCTTCCCATGCCTTAATTTTCTCGGATGGCTCCAAGAGTGATGGGGGCGTGGGTGGCGCGTATACGTCTCCTACGTTCCTGCACTCTGAGTCTTTCAGACTTCCTTCTTTCTGCTCTATCTTCTCAGCCGAGTCGATCTCAATTCTTCGTGCAATCCCATATCCTCTACGAGTGGGGTTCACAAATTCCTGATTGTTTCTGATTCCAAAGGCGTTCTTCAAACCATTTCCTCTCCTCCTTCTCATACTTCTGACGGTATCATCCTCTCCATTCGATCTCTTGTCTCCTCTTTGTTCTCGTTCCGCTCCATTCTCATAGACTTTCTATGGGTCCCTAGTCATTCCAATATTGAGGGCAATGACTCAGCGCTGACTCTTTAGCTCGCTCAGCCGCCCGCATTGGTCCTTTCCTCGACTCTTTCCCTTTATCAGACATTCTTTCTCTATCATCACGCTCTAATCATTCCAGACTTTGGTCTGACATGTATCCATCTTTATTCTCAAATCGCTTTTCACAGCACCGTCTTGTTCAACCGGTTCCTAGTTTCCTGCCTTGGTTTCAATCTATTCCTATTTGTCGTCGTTCCACTGTTGTTTCCTTAATTGGGCTTAGAATCAATCATTCTCTACTCCCCTCTTCTCGCTTTCGATTTAGAAGCCTTCGAAATGTGGTGCTACCGAAGAATGCTTAAGATCTTGTGGACGGAGAAGATCAAAAGTACTAATATGTATGGACAAAAATCGGGAACTAGTGAATACAATAAAAAAGAGGAAACTAGAATACGTGGGACACATAATACGTGGCCCTAAATATCAGCTACTGAGGAGGACAATTTTACTTGGGCAGATCGAAGAAAAAAGATGGGTTGGCAGGAAGAATACGACACGATTTGAAAACATAAAAAATTGGACAAACCATTCAACAGATGAAATAATTCATACAGACAGGAATCGGGAAAAATGGAAAAAAATTATCTTCATGTCAACAGCCTGAAGTCCTATGAGGATATGACACCTTAAAGAAGAAGATATATATATATATATATATATATATATATATATATATATATATATATATATGTATATATATTCTTTTGTGTTTTTTTCGTTTTTTTATATACTATTTTATATATATATATATATATAACTATTCTATATACGTATAATTAGCGTTGTTTAACGCAAAGGAGAAATTACATTAATTTAAACTAAAATTTGATTTTTATGATCTAAATACAGCAGGAAGTCCCATATCGCAGCAAAGTATATAATATATACAATATGGTGGGTAATTCTGTGTCAATATTCAACAAGAACCGATCTTCTAGCTTCAAATAATTCGCAGTTAGATAATAAATTATTGATGTCTTTCCCGAAACTAACAGACGTGTATAATTGTTACAATATTGGTTGGATCGACCTACGCTTCGAAAATTTAAAGACACTCTGGAGTGTCTCATGCGTAACTGACGGAATAGTTGTGATAAATTTACGAACTTGATTAGCCGATATTGATGGATAGTTCCGCTAAAACCACGCATATTTCAAAAGTGAAGTCTGAACTATACATCGTAAAATTTCCCTGCCGTTGAACGATTTTGTATAGCCTGTAACCAATCAAACTTATTCTGCTAACCGCATCGATAAGATCAGTTGATGATATAAATAAACCCGATGATTCGCTAGCCTACTTTGTAACAACATCGGTCTGATCTCGTTATAAGTCCTATCCTACAATGACTTGGACCCAGCAAAACTTAATTACACCTTTACGTTGCGTTATCTGAATACATTTATTTTTGATAGGATGACTTTTATAATTAAAATGGTTATGTTGGATGGCTAGATGTGCACAACAGCTATCAGATAACAAAGTTCCCCCTGCAATTTAGAGCAGTTGTATTCGCAAGCCTTATCAAAGCCAATAGTTCCGTACTGAAAATAGACGCTTCAGGTGGAAGCCTAAACTTTTCTACTGCGATGTCACGAATAATAAACTCTGCCCCTACTCTTTTGGAATCATAAAATTTGGCTCCATCATCGATGAAAACCTGTAGATGGTTAGGATAAATTCCATTACAACTGAGAAATATAAATTAATAGCACTAAAAAGTAACTGTTTACGTAAATCCCTAAAGGATGATATGTCGATATCTAATTTATCCGATTGAATATCATAGGTTATACTAAAGTATCTGGATGGAAAAACAGGAATTAATGCCCGGAATGGACTTGGAGTATTTACTAATTCCTCCGATATAAGCAAACTTCCAGCTGCTGCATAACTGCATTAATTTAAAAACAAAGGAATCATTAAGATAATTACAATATTTAATTAGAAATTTATATATTAGAATTATTTTTCAGATGTGGAGTGGTGGCATTTTGCATTCTATTTGAAGACCTATAGTCTTCAAAATTGCAACTCCTCATTATTTGTATCATATGTAACATCTAATGAAAACTATCGTTACAATTAACATTCCTAATAACTCAATGAGAGCGCTGAGATAATGAATAACATGTGAATAACGAGTCTCACCATCCAAATAACGCAATAAACGGAGTTAAAGTCGTCCCGTTTGACTTTGGCAACAAATTAAATTGACAAGCTTACGATGTAGAATAATATTCGAAATTGCATCGACGATCGCTTAAGTGACTTATCAGAGTACCTTTAATTCGCGATACCGAACATATACCGGAACCGGTGCTTCGAATTTTCATCACTTCGCTACTTACCTGTATCATTCGCCTTCATTTTCTGTCTCTTTGCCCGTTCTTTCTTCTACTCCCATTGCTCCCTTCCCTGCAGCGTTTATTTTTTTAGAAGTATTTTCATTTTGCCATTTGTTGAAATTCGGTTTTCCAGCTCATATCTGTCTTGTCCTTGTTCATCTTCATTCGTAATGCTCGTTGTTATTTTATTTTTGTTTTTGCAAGTTAAAAAGGAAGAACTAGAATGTCAAATTAATTTTTCATAGCGCACGCGGTTTCCGTAAACTACGCGGTTCTTAGTGAATTCCAAAAATTACTTCTTCTGTCTTTTTCCAATGATGACACTGACGGCTCGTACTTTAGATTATATGCGATCGATTGTGCAGGAAAAATACGCAGCAATCACACTAATTTGATCGATTTTACTCTAGCCGTTTTATGAGATATGTAAGTAAAAGGCGGCTACTTCATTTGCAGCGAAAACGGTTTGGCTAAACCTTATTATTTTAGTGCGAAAACTAAAGGCTCGGACTTTGCGAAATGGTTAGTAGGTTTTTTTTTTTTTAACCTCGTATTCATGTAAAACTACCGTTCCGCGTCGCGTCAATTACAGCGCGAGGCCCTTTTGCACAGACACGTTCCCTCCCTGTCGCAATAGCTCCTTGTCCAGGTGTGAACCACCCCACTGCTTCGTGTACGCAAACAAATTCTGACGTAATCGCACCTCGTTACTAAACAAAACTAATCATCGTGACCTTCAATCGAACGAACATGCTGCACGCTTCGAAGAATATCTTTTGACCCGTCCCCGCAGTATCTTCCAAGTTCCGCCACATCTTCACTATTCTCGCCACATCCCCATTCAGTTGACATGCAGTTCTTGCTCCGAAACAAAATGGTATAAACTACAGCGCCCAGAGTAATTGGTCTACTATCGCTGATCAACAAATTGAAAAGATTATGGTATTCATAATAGATTAATATTATGATTAACGATCGCGCGATTTAAGACGCAAACTATTTCTTAATCTAACGAAAAGTTCAAATAAAACAGAGTGAACCTGCAGCATTCGATGCAGACATTAATCAACCCCAAATTGTTAATGTTAAAATTTGCTGAGCGTTTATCAGAAGAACCAAATAGGGAATGTATACGTTTTATAAAATAACAATAGCGTACAACTTGTTTACTATCTCCACAAAAATCAATTTCAAATTAAGGGACGAAGTGACATTGTGCGCAAGGCCGTGTCCAAGGGGTGGGTTTTGGGGGTTAACCCCCCCCCATGAGAACCGAAATAGCTTAGGTACTTCATTAATATTTTATGCAAAATTTTTTGTTACGAGTATAATCAATAACATATATAATTTTTATTAATGTTTATACAGTAATTCGTTTATTTAAATTATTAATATATAAATCAAGATGATGGAAACTATTAATAGCATGAATATTAGTGAAAAATGTATTTTTATTTATAAAATAAATATGCGAAGAACATTTTCAAAGCCCCCCCCCCCTTCCAAAATTCTGGGCACGGGTCTGATTGTGCGTATAATATTTCCGTGATCCGTAGTTGGCCAAAGTCGAAAGAAAATAATATATTTAATTTCAAACACTGACGCGTTTCGAGGCTGATAACTGAAACGCACCAGTATTTAAAATTAAACATATTATTATTATTATTATTATTTCATAAATTTTCCGTTCGATTCTTTCGATAAACCAAGCTGTAATTACAGACAAAAGTATCCTATTCAGAAAATTATATCGAAGAGTATCAGCGAGTATTGTTGAATACGCTTTGAATAAATGTTTCGACTTTCCACTATTCTCTTACTCTGTAACCATATTAAACTTTATAATGTGCGCTCTCTAATAAATTCGACGATTCCGATTCGGGCATTAAATATTTGCGCACCACATCAAAGAGCGAGCATTGAAAAACTTTTATTAATGAGCTACCGTTGGTGGTGTTACTTGATATTCCGTGAGTGAAAAAAACACATTATAAGAAAGGAGAATGACGAAAAAATGAGATGCGAGATTAAACAAACAAGACATCATAGTTTTATATGATCAGGCGTTTCTCTTCATACTTTGGCGCGAAGAACTGATGGAGACGAGTACGAATTGACAGATTTCCTAGATGACATCTACAGATAATGGAATGGCGAATACAGGTAATGTGATTAAAGGAAACCGGATCATTTTTTCTTCTCTCTTTATTTTTCACTACTGCTAAGGACAGTGTTATAAGAAATTTTGCTTTTACTGGAATCCGAAATTTACAAGATTGTAAAAAGTCTCTTCGAATTAGGAGTGAACGTTGTTCAAATATTTTTATAAATACGACAAAAACGACGACTTCAACTATTACGCCGATTGAAATGCATCTCGCTGCGACTGGCCCATCGGTTTTATTTTACTCCATTTATGAATAGAATTACGACGTCTTATTGTTAGAGTTAACTTTTACGAAAATTTAATCTGATCTAATTTTTACACTGTAGACTTTTTTTTCTTTAGGCTCTTATACTGATTCAACGGTGAGATTTCGAAGCTGCCTAAAGCAAGCTATTTCAAACGGTTACGTGTTCAAAGCGACCGTCTTCAGAGCAACCAAAAGTTTCCTGGAAATCTCTGATATACTACTACAATGAACTGCGATCATATTCCGTTACGGTTCTCTTATAAATTATGTAATTTTTAAATTCGTTATTATTTACTTTAGATATTTCTATATTAACATTAAAGTATACACAATATTATAAAAACGTAATTTTATGCAAAATGCCTAGGCAATGTATATAATTTTTGTTAACGTAAAATGATAATAGATGAATAGAGGCGTACTCACATCCGGTTTAATTGTTTTAATAAAACGCACCGTTGTCTAAATGCTCGATATAGTTTTTTTAGTTGAAAATAAAATATCAATGATTAAACACGAGCACGCTTCCAGGTATGTATTATCATTTCTAGCAGTTTTAACAAAATAACTTGGCCGCTCTAGTTCGCATACAATAATAATAATAATAATAATAATAATAATAATAATAACAATAATAATAATAATAATAATAGTAATAATAATAATAATAATAATAATAATAATAATAATAATAATAATAATAATAATAATAATAGTAATAGTAATAGTAATAATAATAATAATAATAATAATAATAATAATAATAATAATAATAATAATAATAAAAATGTGTGAATACGGTCGTCCAAGTCGAATATAATAATAATAATAAAAAGAATCCGATGGCCGCTGTGAACACGGTCGCTCTGAACACGACACCATTTCAAACATGCACCATCTTCTCGAAATAAATGAAATGTACAAAATGGCGAATCTTCGAATGCGTATAAAAATTTAGAACTTGACAGGCAAAAACTTTAAGCAGCTGATAAAACAGAGAAACTTCGTACGCGAGCTTAAAATCCGAAACTGAGATATATTTCACAACGGTCACGACAAAAGCCAGTGTAGAACAACAGAAAACTATTTTCCTATATTCACGCTGGCTAAGTATGCCGGTGCGTGGTATTTTTTTGATAAAAAAGTGTAACCGTTTAACATACGTATACCATCGGAGACTGCGATGGTGTTTGTTTATCGGGGAATTACTGGAAATAATTATTAGTGTTTTTGCCAAATTCATCGTGTTTAGTCGCGTTAAAATTAATAATTAAAAACGTAGACTAGATTTCGTAATTGAATGTTAAATTGTAACGCAGAGTGTCAAATTCATCATATTTACCATTTTTCGCTTTCCGATTTAACTACCGCTGCGTGCGTGGCGGCCGAGCGAAGAACGGTAAAATTGTAAAAACAAATTTTATTATATTTTCACCTCTTCAAAACTAAAACGCCATCAGCTGTGCGAAGTGAAAAAAGTGAAAAAACGAAAAGCGAAAAAGGGAAGAAGAAAAAAGCGTTAAATAATTTTTGGCTTTGCGGTGGACCGGAATAAAAGAATTCGCATGCTCGGTCGCTAGTTAATGGTAAAACGTATTCGAAGCCGCCGCGTGCTGGTCTTCCTGGTCGACTTTAATAAGTTCGGAATAATACATGAGCAGATCCATCGGAATGAGCTCGGTAGGGGCCGTGAAACTGTTTATATGTCTTCGAAGTGCCAACGGAAAAAGGAAAAATGTGTAAATGAGAATCAGCACTCCCGACACTAAAGATAAGCTCATATCAATTGGATGTGATTCGGTTTCACCGGCCGAGAACTGCCAGTTAATATATTTCGCGCAATCCGGTTCGCACTCCGCAAAACCATTTCGATAATAGTTTCAGAAAGATAAAACTTGCAGCCAGTTCTGCTATACAGCGCATAGCAGCCGTCCATCTTGCTTCTTACCTTTCTCTTTTTTTTTTTTCTCCGTAAGGCTCCCTATCTATTGTAAAATTTCGCATTTCTCCCTGACCTTAACCGTTTGCAAAACTAAACGAAACGTTTAATTTAGCACTGTCCGCAGAAAATCCCTATAGCAACCATTTGTTACGCTTCAAAAAAAAAAAGAAGAAAAAGAAATGAACGCATCCGATCATAAAATAGTTTTTGGAATTCGATTTTCGAAAGAAAAACGTATTGAAAATTCTGATTTCGATTTGTAAATTTTGAAAACTCGACTAAATCACGTATCATTTTCAGAATTGAAGAAAGTAATTTAAACGCAAATTTCATTATTAATTTTTTCAATATCTAAATAATCAGCTACATCTATGTGTACTATCTCTCCATCTAGTTACTTCGTTATACATATATAATATATATATGCGTATATGTAACTCTTAATGAATGATGAAGATATCCCCTAGGCAGAGTGGCATTTTTAAAGTTACACATAATTTATGTTCGTATACACGCTTTAATTCGATTTTATTCGCTTTTTTTAACAGACAATACATTTTATTTTTATACTTTTACGCATTACGATTTTTTAACTGTTTTATTTCTAACAGGCAAAGTTTGTTCTGGCGTTGTCGGTATAGACTAGCTTTTTTTTTTTGGCAGGTTATTTTTGAGACATTGTCTGTCAAATGCAATTGAAGAAGTAACTTTAAGCTGTATATTGAGATAGTAGTATAAAAATGGGGGTTCTGGGCCAGTGGGTGAGGGGGGTGAGGGGGGAAGTGTGACGTCACACCCCAACTACCCCTATTCTGGTGCAAAGGTCACCCAACTACCCCTATTCTGGTGCAAAGGTCACCCAACTACCCTTTAAAATGCCAAAAAGTCACCCAACTACCCCTATCCCAGCCCAAAGGTCACCCAACTACCCCTATTTCCAGGCAAAATTTAACCCAAATGCCTTTAAAATCAGTGAAAACTAACCCAACTACCCTGCAAATGCCAAAAAGTCACCAAACTACCCCTATCCTAGCCCAAAGGCCACCCAACTACCCCCTAGTCCCACCCCCACCCTCAAAAACTACCCCTTCATCTAATTTAATCTAGACATCTGACAACAACCAAACTACCCTCTTTTTAGTATTCCACCCCTATTTTCCACCCCCTCACCCTTAAAAACTACCCCTTGATCTATTTTAATCCAGAGCTCTAAAAGTAACCAAATCACCCTCTTCCCAGTACCCCATCCCTATTTTATACCCCCTCACCCTCAAAAAAACACTCCTTCATCTATTTTAATCCAGAGCCCTAAATTAACTCATCTACCTTTTCCAGGATAATCAACCCCACTGTTTTCAACCCCTCCTTGCCAAAACTACCATAATTCTCTTGGAACAGTTTAATATCTAATCCACCCCTCACCCTACAGTCTGTCATTACCATTGTAACCCAACCCACACTATAACCCAACCACTACCCATCACCCCACAGTTCATCATTAATTATATAACACAACCCATACTATAACCTAACCACCACCAACCACCCTCACATACACACTAAGTACTATCCTCTACACCCCATAGCCTGCTCGACCATAGCATAAAATGTGATGAATATTAGTGTGATAGATAGTACCAATACATACACAGCATCACACATATACACTAAAATTAACTGCTACAGTCCATTTAATTATCCTTTCCATAGTGGCACATCTAACTCCCCAATGCATTTCTCCAGATTTTCCATTGATGCTTTTGTAGAATGTTTCAGTTTGATCGTGTCTAAAACATTGACCGGACGTCTGCCCAGCATGGTCGCATAGCTACCCTATATAGGAAGAATATCTTAGACGCCTTAGTAACCACCCCTTCTAAGCTGATTGGGGCAAGGCTCTTCTGCAACCATTTACTAATCACTACTTCATAGGTCATCACCTCAGCTTCAGTCGCTATTGCACTGACATGTAGTAAACGTTTTTCCTCATTTTTAACTAATTATGGTCAATTTACCACTATTTCTCACTGTTTTCTTACATTTCAGCATTTTTACACTATTTTTGGCAACATTTGCTATTTCTCACCATTTTCCTATGTTTTAGCGCTTTTCACACAACTATACTGATCTACATCCTTGATAACCTTCTCTAGGTTTCCTTTCAGCCCCTCCACCTCCACCAATCACATCTCCAGCTTAGAGAACACCACTGCTGTAGAATATTTTATGTATTCCACTACAGTCTGCAGTTGCCTATGGGCTGTATCGCCCGAGTCAGTCATATCTTTGAGTGCCTGATCTAGCGCATCAAACCCAGCTAGGTTTTATCTTTGGTCACCCAATGCTGGAGGATCCACTTGGCAGCTTCCACATGATAATCACACTGA
Source organism: Icerya purchasi (assembly GCA_039619475.1). NCBI lineage: Eukaryota > Metazoa > Arthropoda > Insecta > Hemiptera > Monophlebidae > Icerya > Icerya purchasi. Next base: position 487,192,433 of record CM077115.1, read on the forward strand.
TGCTTGATAAGAGCATCCTGCAGAGCAATCACATCCAAGACATCAACTAGATGTCTGCCCAGCATGGTCACATAGCTACTATATGTAAGGAGAATATCTTTAAATGCCTTAGCAACCACCCATTTTAAGCTGGTACAGGCAAGGGCTCTGCATGGCCATTTTCCAATCACCACTTCATCATCCATTGCCTCAGCTTCAGTCACTACTGCACTGTCATATAGTAAACATTTTTTTTTCCCCAAAGTATTTGTAATTAATGTTGAAGTCCAAGTCATATGATTGATAGTAATGATAGTAACAATGGTGGTGGTGATGGTGATGTTAATGACAGCAATGTTGACAATAATGCTAGTAATGATGATAACAATGCAGAAAATTATAATGAGGGTGATGGTAGTAATAACAATGCCAGTGATGCTAGTGCTGATGACAACAACATTGACAATGATAGCACTGCTGATGACAATAACACTGACAATGATGCTTATGATAATGACAACACTAATGATGGTGATGATAATAGCAAGGCTAGTGGTGTGGGCTGTTAGAAGGTTATAGGAATGGTGGTGGTGTCTTTGACATCATGCATTATTGTATACATATAGTATCAATCAGCATCTTTGTGATAGTAGTGTATACAGCAGTGTGTATTAGTATATATGATGTCTTTGTGATGATGCTGGCAATGATGGTGATGATGGTGGTAGTAAAAATGCCAGTGATGCTTATGACAGTAACATTGACTATGATGATGGTGATGGCAGCAGTGTGCATTAGTGTATATAGTGTCTGTGTTATGGTTAGTAGTGATGGTATAAACAGTGGTATGTATTAGTGTATGTAGTGTCTTTGTGATAGTGTTGGTGCTGCTTGTGTCATCAGAGGGGGTGTAGGGGGTCGCTGGGGCACAGCAGGAATGTTAGGCGATAGTATACAGTTGGAATGAACAAATTGCTTATTGGTTTTGTGTGCACTCACATCCTGCACAGATGGAAGCAATGTACATGTTGGTTTGCTAGCAATTGGTCACTAATTACTAGTCAATTTCTCATTATATCTCATCAGTTTCTTGTGTATTAGCACTTTTTACACTATTTTTCACCAATTTGTGCTATTTCGCATCATTTCTTATGTTTGAACACTTCTTACACATTTTGTTTGATATATTCACCATTTTCTCATATTGTAACACCTTTTACAGGGCTTCCTCAATTTTTACCATCTTTCATCAATAATTCCATTAATTTGACCCTCCAAATCATCGTTCTACCTTATAAGCTAATTTTTACTATACCTCTTGTGCTAATCCTTTAAGTTCCTCAATGTTATATATTTTTGCTATAGTATCCACACAAACATTTTTTTTTTGTCTTATGTAATTGTATAAATCCAGTTAGGGCCTGCATTATTTCAAGTATATCTCCACTCTGAAATGTGTTGGCGCATCTTTTTGTGTTAAAGACAAATCCATAACATGTTTGTCTGCTATTAATTGCTATATTGATGCTACATTTGATTGCCTAGTCAATGTAATACTTTCCTAACCAGTTCCTTCTGTTTATGCTTGTGTACACTTATGCATTACTATTGACCGTCTACCATTAAACTTTTCCAACCCCATACCAAATCTGCTGTTTTTTGCATCTGCATGCTTCAGGGATGTGCTCCGCTACATCTATAACCAATCTGTGCTAATATAACTTACTAATCTATGCTACACTGATTTTGGGTGTTTGTGTATGTGTATGTGTATGTGCTTTTGCATGTGCACATGTGCATGTGCCTGCACGTGAGTATGTGTATGTGTGTAACTATGTGTGGATGGGCATGCATGTGTTAATTACATTGTCGTCACCATCGTCGTTATCACAATTATTATAAAAATTGTAAAGTGTACTTGTCACTGCAATAATCAAAATTGACCTTGGTAAATCCCATCAGGCACACCACCACAGCTAAAATAGGCATTAGTGTTAGAGTTAACCTGGGATGTGAGCAGTAGATAAATAGTTGTGTCAGAAATGCCCACTAGATATACAGTTTTTCTTATTAAATTTTAAGAAAATGTATTTTTTTCTATAAGTTGGGAATAGTAGTCTTTTGAATAGTACACAAGACGTCCGAGTATTGGTTATAATGAAAAGTTCCAACAGCAGTAACCTTTTTGCAGATTTTTTTTTTCTTCCAACTCTGCAAGAACCATTTGTAATTTAGTGTCTAACTCTTTATGGTATCAATCTTCTTCTGTGATAACCTTCTCTATTTTTACCTTTCAGACTCTAGACTTCTGCTAGGCACATCTCCAGCATAGTGATCACAGCGGGTGTAGTATGTTTCAGGGCGTCCATGGCAGTCTTCATGTGAATATGGGGTTTAATGGCTGAATCGGTCACATCTTTAAGCACCTGGTCATGTTTTCTTCCTTTACCATTTTCTTACACTTGAACACTATTACACCATTTTCCTCATTTTTAACTAATTATAGCCAATTTTCCGCTATTTCTCACCATCTCCTCACATTTTAGCACTTTTTATGATGTTTTCATCAATTTTTGCTATTTCTCGCCATTTTCCTATGTTTTAAGTGCTTTTCATAAAATTTTCCACATTTTTTCACCATTTGTGTTAGTTTCTCCTTCCAACTCTTTACTACGTCCATGTTCGTCCACAATAACCTTCTACAGGATTCCTTTCAGCCTCTCCACATCTACTAGCCTCATCTACAGCTTAGCAATCGTTGTGGCTGTAGAACACTTTAGGCCTTCTATGGCGGTCTCCAGTTGTCTATAGGGGTTTCCTTGTTGAATCGGGCATAGCTTTGAGCGCCAGGTCTAGCCCATAGAGCTAGGCTTTGTCTTCAGTCGCCCAACTGCTCGAGGTACCATTTGATATCGTCAGTGTAACTATCATGTTGCCATTTAGTAAGAGCGTTCTGAGGAAAGATCATATCTGAGACATTTACTAGACGTTTGCAGAAAGAACTTGATTTTATACATTATTATAATTGTGTGAGCGGCGCATGTGGTAAATTATGCGATAATTATAAGACATATTAAAATATTCAAAGTTATAAACATATACTGTATACCCTGAATCAGAATAAAATAGTATTAAGCGGTAGTGACGATAAATTCACTTATGGAAATTGTACATATAATGAATTCTATGAAAAGTTTAATATTGTTTTAGCCGAACTAAGAGTGTGTATATTGGAGAAGAATAGGTATATTGCATGAGTGCGCGGAACTCTGTATTATTATATTAAGTGTGACATTAAGCATTATGTATTGTATTTTACTGTGTAATAAAATTCGCTATATCTGAGAATATGTAGGCTTAAAATAGTCTGCATAAACTTAGTTATGGTGTATTGAGATAGCGTCTATTCTAATTAAAATGTATTTGCAATTAGATTGGGAGATTTCCCTAAGAGGGGTCATTTTTCAATATATTTTGTTGTTTTCTACCTAAAATTGAAGCGATTTTAGCCTAAAATGGGGTATTTTGCACTATAATTGCTGTTTTGTGCCTAAAATGACTGTATTTTTGGGCGAGATGAAGTTTATCTCCTAAAATTTGATGTTTTTGTCTAAATGTAGTTATTTTAGTCCTAAATGGAATAATTTTCATGTAAAGAGGAGTGTGTAACCTGAGCTGTATACTTCTTGTTACAGCATTCTATTCATTGTGAAATTATGTTTGAACAGATTGGTGACTGGTTGTGGGAGGTTTATAGAACTTTCTGATGTATTGATTATAGTATAATGGTTGTTGTGTGTTAGTGAGAAGATGTATATTATAGAATTCCTAGGAGTGTGATTGCGTCTGTAGAACAATAAACTGGGATAAGCGATGAAGTGTACCCCATCAGAGGGGCGGGGTGAGTGATACTTGATAATTAACTTGGTCTTTGTGCACATTGCTGGGCGGTTATAATATGTCTGGTCAAAATGAGTTGTTGTATACCATTTTTGTTATTCATTAAACATACACACTGAAAGGTGTGATAGGCCCATCAACATCTAGATTCCTACAATCATCTCAATTTTATAATTGTAATCTGCACTAAACAAGTGTATATTACTATGACTGCATCAAGTCTGTTATGGCTGTTAATGTTAGGAGGGCAGATATTGCACCATGCATTAAAAGATGAATACAGGCATGTACATACCTCTGCAGGCTCACACAGCATCATAATTAACATTGTTACATCACATGTATACATATGTGTACTAAATAAAACATGCATAAGCATGTCATGGGCGTGCACATTACTATGTTGGAAGGTTTTGGCACTTCATTCACTGAAAATTTCATTAAGTCTTACATAATCAGATAGTAGACCCAGGATATGACAAAAGTACCCTCATAAAAGAGTATACATTGAGCGCATCCTTTGCAGCAATTAAACAGGCTGTATATTACTACATGTTAGTGGCCTAAACAGTTTTATTAGTCATCCACTATTTTAAATTAATTAGATCAATCTAAGCTCATTTCCAGAAATATTGTAAAGTGTATATGCCATTGTCATCATATCGTCATCGTCATCACCATTGTTGTAATTATTACAAACAGTGTAAAGCATCCTTCTGACGCACTACCATTCATACAACCATCTTTGATGAAGAAACTTTTACTGGTATCATCTCATGATGAGCGTATTATCACACATGGAAAATGAGCATTGACATGTTGAGAAATGTATTTTTTAGATCTTTTACACTATTTTCATCAAGGTTTGCTATTTCCCACCATTTTCTTATGTTTTTTAGCATTTTTCATGCAATTTTCCTTGTTTTTTCAACATTTTTGTCAGGTTTGCACTAATTCAGCTCTGTCAACCATTATTATAATTTAAAAGTGGCTCCTCTGTTTAATTGTTAGCACTTCTCTTGTATAGATCCTATGATTTCCTGGATGTTGTATATTTTTATTATAATATCCACATCAACGTTTTGTCTTGTTTAATGATGCAATATTAGTTTCCGTCTCTGTGTTAATCATAAATCTCATCGCTCTGGGGTCTAATGGTTCCTCTTTCCATTCACAGATGGAATCCATATACATGTTGGTTTGCTAGCAAGTTGCCACTAATTACAATCAATTTCCTGGTATTTCTTACCAGTTTCTTGTGTTTTAGTACTTTTTATGCTACTTTTTCACCAATTTGTGCTATTTCACATCTTTCTTATGTTTGAACACTTATTGTGCAGTTTTTCAGTAATTTTCACAATTCCTCAGTATTTTCTTATGCTGTAACACCTTGTATACAGTCTTCACCAAATTTTACCATCATTCATCAATAATTTCACTAATTCGGTCCTCCAAACCATTGTTTTACCCTATAAGCGATTGTCTATTTAATTTTTTATGATTAAGAAAGAACATAATGTATATTATAGAATTTTCAGAAGTGTGATTGAGTCTGCAGAATAATAAACACGGGTAAGAGGTGGAGCATGCTCCATCAAGTGGGGTAAGTGATGCTTAGTAATTGACCTGGTTATTATGCACATTGCAAAGCAGTTATAATATGTTTGGCAAAAATTAGTCGTTGTATGTCATTCTTGTTATACATTAAACATTTACACTGAGGAAGATGATTAGCTTGTCAACATCTGGATCCCTGCAATTATTTTGATTGTATAATTGTAATCTGCACTGAGCAAGGGGAATTTCATAAAGACATATAATTAGATAGTAGACACTGCACATGACAAAAGCAGCTCATAAAAGAGTGTACAATGAACACATCCTTTGCAGCAATTCAACAAGTTGTATATTACTACATGTTAGTGACCTAATTAGTTTATCAATCATCCACAATGATTACTTGTATGCAAAGCAGCACAGTAGAAACATATAGGCTAAAACACAAATAAGCCTTGTGAGGGCTAGTACTATGCTTATTTTGGTGTCATATATGGGAATGCCTATGAGACCTATAAGCTAAGACAGATCTCCTCATATACACTGTCATCACAATTATCAACAACACAAATATATAGGCATACAAAGCAATTTGGCAGAGGTTAGCAAGACATATCAGCTTTGGTATATTAGAGGTATAATAAAGCACACCCTGATGTATACACACCCACACATATTTGTACACACACACACACACACACACACACACACATTCATATGAATACATACACAAATACACATGCAAGCACACACATATCAAGTTTTGAGCATTGTCATTGTTGCTGTCTTTGTCATTATCATCAGTATCATCATCGTCATCATCAGTGGGTACAAAGTTCATAATGCAAAGTAATTTTAATTTTTTCAACAGTTTTACTCACAAATAAATTCATTTAAACAATTTTATTTTTAAAAAGTATTACCACTTGACCGACTTTACCTGAATCCCCAAAATGAAATAAACACCTTTTCCTATATTTTTTAACACTTTTCATACAATTTTTGACCATTGGGGTAATGATGGTAGTAACAATGCCAGTGACACTAGTGCTGATAACAACATTGCCAATGAGATAATGATAGTAATGATGTTGATGCTGATTACAGTAATGTTGAGGATGATGCTAGTAATGATGATAACAATGTTGACAATTATGATGAGGGTGATGATAGTAATAAAAATGCCAGTGATGCTGATGTTGATGACAATAGCACTGACAATGGTGGTAGTAAAAATGCTTGTGATAATGACAACACTAATGATGGTAATGATAATAGCAAGGCTAGCAGTGTGGTAGTAGTGTCTCTGACAGCATGCATTATTGTATATAGTATCAATCAGCATCTTTGTGATAGTGCTGGTACTGGCAGCAGTGTGTATTGGTGTTTTCATGATGATGCTGATGGTGATGATGTTGGTAGTAATAATGCCAGTGATGCCGGTGCTTATGACAGCAACATTGACTATGATGCTAGTAATGATGCCAACAATGCTGACAATTAATACAAAGGTGATGTGGTGATGGTAATGACAGCAGTGTGTATTTTTCTATATGGTGTCTTTATGATTGTGTTGGTGCTGGTGCTGACAGCAGCATGTATTAGTGTCCGTGTTATTGTTAGTGGTGATGGTATAAACAGCAGTATATATTAGTGTATATAGTGTCTTTGTGATAGTGTTGATGTTGATGGTGCTGGCAGAGGAGGTGCAGAGGGTTGCTGGGCCAAAGCAGGAAGGTTAGGTGATGGAATACAGTTGGAATTGACTAAATAACAAATTGTTTATGCTTTCAGATTTAGTTTCTTGCACACCTACATCCTGTTATTGATTGTGCTTTGAAATCTGCTCTTATATAGTATTGTCAGGCAGGCTGTGGGTTGAAGGGGGTAGAGGATAGTGCTTAGTGAGTATGTGGGGGTAGCAGGTATTTGATGGGTTACAATACTAATAATAGACCATAGGGAAAGTTTTCAGCTAGGAGTGATGGGAAATAGGTGGTGGATTGTCCTGGAAGGGGTAGTTGGGTTAACCTTAGAGCTCTGGATTAAAAGAAATGTAGGGGTAGTTTTTGGTGGGGGTGAAAAATAATGTGCATTACATAAGTGGTGGTTGCAGGGTAAATGTTAGGGGTAGTTGGGTTAAAAATGAAAGATTTTATAGGTATTTGGGTTAAATTTGTCCTTGGAATAGGGGTAGTTAGGTGGGTTTTGGCCATTTCTAGAGCCATTTAGGTTATAACATCATACATACACCGCATATATGATGTTATAACCTAAATGGCTCTAGAAATGGCCAAAACCCACCTAACTACCCCTATTCCAAGGACAAATTTAACCCAAATACCTATAAAATCTTTCATTTTTAACCCAACTACCCCTAACATTTACCCTGCAACCACCACTTATGTAATGCACATTATTTTTCACCCCCACCAAAAACTACCCCTACATTTCTTTTAATCCAGAGCTCTAAGGTTAACCCAACTACCCCTTCCAGGACAATCCACCACCTATTTCCCATCACTCCTAGCTGAAAACTTTCCCTATGGTCTATTATTAGTATTGTAACCCATCAAATACCTGCTACCCCCACATACTCACTAAGCACTATCCTCTACCCCCTTCAACCCACAGCCTGCCTGACAATACTATATAAGAGCAGATTTCAAAGCACAATCAATAACAGGATGTAGGTGTGCAAGAAACTAAATCTGAAAGCATAAACAATTTGTTATTTAGTCAATTCCAACTGTATTCCATCACCTAACCTTCCTGCTTTGGCCCAGCAACCCTCTGCACCTCCTCTGCCAGCACCATCAACATCAACACTATCACAAAGACACTATATACACTAATATATACTGCTGTTTATACCATCACCACTAACAATAACACGGACACTAATACATGCTGCTGTCAGCACCAGCACCAACACAATCATAAAGACACCATATAGAAAAATACACACTGCTGTCATTACCATCACCACATCACCTTTGTATTAATTGTCAGCATTGTTGGCATCATTACTAGCATCATAGTCAATGTTGCTGTCATAAGCACCGGCATCACTGGCATTATTACTACCAACATCATCACCATCAGCATCATCATGAAAACACCAATACACACTGCTGCCAGTACCAGCACTATCACAAAGATGCTGATTGATACTATATACAATAATGCATGCTGTCAGAGACACTACTACCACACTGCTAGCCTTGCTATTATCATTACCATCATTAGTGTTGTCATTATCACAAGCATTTTTACTACCACCATTGTCAGTGCTATTGTCATCAACATCAGCATCACTGGCATTTTTATTACTATCATCACCCTCATCATAATTGTCAACATTGTTATCATCATTACTAGCATCATCCTCAACATTACTGTAATCAGCATCAACATCATTACTATCATTATCTCATTGGCAATGTTGTTATCAGCACTAGTGTCACTGGCATTGTTACTACCATCATTACCCCAATGGTCAAAAATTGTATGAAAAGTGTTAAAAAATATAGGAAAAGGTGTTTATTTCATTTTGGGGATTCAGGTAAAGTCGGTCAAGTGGTAATACTTTTTAAAAATAAAATTGTTTAAATGAATTTATTTGTGAGTAAAACTGTTGAAAAAATTAAAATTACTTTGCATTATGAACTTTGTACCCACTGATGATGACGATGATGATACTGATGATAATGACAAAGACAGCAACAATGACAATGCTCAAAACTTGATATGTGTGTGCTTGCATGTGTATTTGTGTATGTATTCATATGAATGTGTGTGTGTGTGTGTGTGTGTGTGTGTGTACAAATATGTGTGGGTGTGTATACATCAGGGTGTGCTTTATTATACCTCTAATATACCAAAGCTGATATGTCTTGCTAACCTCTGCCAAATTGCTTTGTATGCCTATATATTTGTGTTGTTGATAATTGTGATGACAGTGTATATGAGGAGATCTGTCTTAGCTTATAGGTCTCATAGGCATTCCCATATATGACACCAAAATAAGCATAGTACTAGCCCTCACAAGGCTTATTTGTGTTTTAGCCTATATGTTTCTACTGTGCTGCTTTGCATACAAGTAATCATTGTGGATGATTGATAAACTAATTAGGTCACTAACATGTAGTAATATACAACTTGTTGAATTGCTGCAAAGGATGTGTTCATTGTACACTCTTTTATGAGCTGCTTTTGTCATGTGCAGTGTCTACTATCTAATTATATGTCTTTATGAAATTCCCCTTGCTCAGTGCAGATTACAATTATACAATCAAAATAATTGCAGGGATCCAGATGTTGACAAGCTAATCATCTTCCTCAGTGTAAATGTTTAATGTATAACAAGAATGACATACAACGACTAATTTTTGCCAAACATATTATAACTGCTTTGCAATGTGCATAATAACCAGGTCAATTACTAAGCATCACTTACCCCACTTGATGGAGCATGCTCCACCTCTTACCCGTGTTTATTATTCTGCAGACTCAATCACACTTCTGAAAATTCTATAATATACATTATGTTCTTTCTTAATCATAAAAAATTAAATAGACAATCGCTTATAGGGTAAAACAATGGTTTGGAGGACCGAATTAGTGAAATTATTGATGAATGATGGTAAAATTTGGTGAAGACTGTATACAAGGTGTTACAGCATAAGAAAATACTGAGGAATTGTGAAAATTACTGAAAAACTGCACAATAAGTGTTCAAACATAAGAAAGATGTGAAATAGCACAAATTGGTGAAAAAGTAGCATAAAAAGTACTAAAACACAAGAAACTGGTAAGAAATACCAGGAAATTGATTGTAATTAGTGGCAACTTGCTAGCAAACCAACATGTATATGGATTCCATCTGTGAATGGAAAGAGGAACCATTAGACCCCAGAGCGATGAGATTTATGATTAACACAGAGACGGAAACTAATATTGCATCATTAAACAAGACAAAACGTTGATGTGGATATTATAATAAAAATATACAACATCCAGGAAATCATAGGATCTATACAAGAGAAGTGCTAACAATTAAACAGAGGAGCCACTTTTAAATTATAATAATGGTTGACAGAGCTGAATTAGTGCAAACCTGACAAAAATGTTGAAAAAACAAGGAAAATTGCATGAAAAATGCTAAAAAACATAAGAAAATGGTGGGAAATAGCAAACCTTGATGAAAATAGTGTAAAAGATCTAAAAAATACATTTCTCAACATGTCAATGCTCATTTTCCATGTGTGATAATACGCTCATCATGAGATGATACCAGTAAAAGTTTCTTCATCAAAGATGGTTGTATGAATGGTAGTGCGTCAGAAGGATGCTTTACACTGTTTGTAATAATTACAACAATGGTGATGACGATGACGATATGATGACAATGGCATATACACTTTACAATATTTCTGGAAATGAGCTTAGATTGATCTAATTAATTTAAAATAGTGGATGACTAATAAAACTGTTTAGGCCACTAACATGTAGTAATATACAGCCTGTTTAATTGCTGCAAAGGATGCGCTCAATGTATACTCTTTTATGAGGGTACTTTTGTCATATCCTGGGTCTACTATCTGATTATGTAAGACTTAATGAAATTTTCAGTGAATGAAGTGCCAAAACCTTCCAACATAGTAATGTGCACGCCCATGACATGCTTATGCATGTTTTATTTAGTACACATATGTATACATGTGATGTAACAATGTTAATTATGATGCTGTGTGAGCCTGCAGAGGTATGTACATGCCTGTATTCATCTTTTAATGCATGGTGCAATATCTGCCCTCCTAACATTAACAGCCATAACAGACTTGATGCAGTCATAGTAATATACACTTGTTTAGTGCAGATTACAATTATAAAATTGAGATGATTGTAGGAATCTAGATGTTGATGGGCCTATCACACCTTTCAGTGTGTATGTTTAATGAATAACAAAAATGGTATACAACAACTCATTTTGACCAGACATATTATAACCGCCCAGCAATGTGCACAAAGACCAAGTTAATTATCAAGTATCACTCACCCCGCCCCTCTGATGGGGTACACTTCATCGCTTATCCCAGTTTATTGTTCTACAGACGCAATCACACTCCTAGGAATTCTATAATATACATCTTCTCACTAACACACAACAACCATTATACTATAATCAATACATCAGAAAGTTCTATAAACCTCCCACAACCAGTCACCAATCTGTTCAAACATAATTTCACAATGAATAGAATGCTGTAACAAGAAGTATACAGCTCAGGTTACACACTCCTCTTTACATGAAAATTATTCCATTTAGGACTAAAATAACTACATTTAGACAAAAACATCAAATTTTAGGAGATAAACTTCATCTCGCCCAAAAATACAGTCATTTTAGGCACAAAACAGCAATTATAGTGCAAAATACCCCATTTTAGGCTAAAATCGCTTCAATTTTAGGTAGAAAACAACAAAATATATTGAAAAATGACCCCTCTTAGGGAAATCTCCCAATCTAATTGCAAATACATTTTAATTAGAATAGACGCTATCTCAATACACCATAACTAAGTTTATGCAGACTATTTTAAGCCTACATATTCTCAGATATAGCGAATTTTATTACACAGTAAAATACAATACATAATGCTTAATGTCACACTTAATATAATAATACAGAGTTCCGCGCACTCATGCAATATACCTATTCTTCTCCAATATACACACTCTTAGTTCGGCTAAAACAATATTAAACTTTTCATAGAATTCATTATATGTACAATTTCCATAAGTGAATTTATCGTCACTACCGCTTAATACTATTTTATTCTGATTCAGGGTATACAGTATATGTTTATAACTTTGAATATTTTAATATGTCTTATAATTATCGCATAATTTACCACATGCGCCGCTCACACAATTATAATAATGTATAAAATCAAGTTCTTTCTGCAAACGTCTAGTAAATGTCTCAGATATGATCTTTCCTCAGAACGCTCTTACTAAATGGCAACATGATAGTTACACTGACGATATCAAATGGTACCTCGAGCAGTTGGGCGACTGAAGACAAAGCCTAGCTCTATGGGCTAGACCTGGCGCTCAAAGCTATGCCCGATTCAACAAGGAAACCCCTATAGACAACTGGAGACCGCCATAGAAGGCCTAAAGTGTTCTACAGCCACAACGATTGCTAAGCTGTAGATGAGGCTAGTAGATGTGGAGAGGCTGAAAGGAATCCTGTAGAAGGTTATTGTGGACGAACATGGACGTAGTAAAGAGTTGGAAGGAGAAACTAACACAAATGGTGAAAAAATGTGGAAAATTTTATGAAAAGCACTTAAAACATAGGAAAATGGCGAGAAATAGCAAAAATTGATGAAAACATCATAAAAAGTGCTAAAATGTGAGGAGATGGTGAGAAATAGCGGAAAATTGGCTATAATTAGTTAAAAATGAGGAAAATGGTGTAATAGTGTTCAAGTGTAAGAAAATGGTAAAGGAAGAAAACATGACCAGGTGCTTAAAGATGTGACCGATTCAGCCATTAAACCCCATATTCACATGAAGACTGCCATGGACGCCCTGAAACATACTACACCCGCTGTGATCACTATGCTGGAGATGTGCCTAGCAGAAGTCTAGAGTCTGAAAGGTAAAAATAGAGAAGGTTATCACAGAAGAAGATTGATACCATAAAGAGTTAGACACTAAATTACAAATGGTTCTTGCAGAGTTGGAAGAAAAAAAAAATCTGCAAAAAGGTTACTGCTGTTGGAACTTTTCATTATAACCAATACTCGGACGTCTTGTGTACTATTCAAAAGACTACTATTCCCAACTTATAGAAAAAAATACATTTTCTTAAAATTTAATAAGAAAAACTGTATATCTAGTGGGCATTTCTGACACAACTATTTATCTACTGCTCACATCCCAGGTTAACTCTAACACTAATGCCTATTTTAGCTGTGGTGGTGTGCCTGATGGGATTTACCAAGGTCAATTTTGATTATTGCAGTGACAAGTACACTTTACAATTTTTATAATAATTGTGATAACGACGATGGTGACGACAATGTAATTAACACATGCATGCCCATCCACACATAGTTACACACATACACATACTCACGTGCAGGCACATGCACATGTGCACATGCAAAAGCACATACACATACACATACACAAACACCCAAAATCAGTGTAGCATAGATTAGTAAGTTATATTAGCACAGATTGGTTATAGATGTAGCGGAGCACATCCCTGAAGCATGCAGATGCAAAAAACAGCAGATTTGGTATGGGGTTGGAAAAGTTTAATGGTAGACGGTCAATAGTAATGCATAAGTGTACACAAGCATAAACAGAAGGAACTGGTTAGGAAAGTATTACATTGACTAGGCAATCAAATGTAGCATCAATATAGCAATTAATAGCAGACAAACATGTTATGGATTTGTCTTTAACACAAAAAGATGCGCCAACACATTTCAGAGTGGAGATATACTTGAAATAATGCAGGCCCTAACTGGATTTATACAATTACATAAGACAAAAAAAAAATGTTTGTGTGGATACTATAGCAAAAATATATAACATTGAGGAACTTAAAGGATTAGCACAAGAGGTATAGTAAAAATTAGCTTATAAGGTAGAACGATGATTTGGAGGGTCAAATTAATGGAATTATTGATGAAAGATGGTAAAAATTGAGGAAGCCCTGTAAAAGGTGTTACAATATGAGAAAATGGTGAATATATCAAACAAAATGTGTAAGAAGTGTTCAAACATAAGAAATGATGCGAAATAGCACAAATTGGTGAAAAATAGTGTAAAAAGTGCTAATACACAAGAAACTGATGAGATATAATGAGAAATTGACTAGTAATTAGTGACCAATTGCTAGCAAACCAACATGTACATTGCTTCCATCTGTGCAGGATGTGAGTGCACACAAAACCAATAAGCAATTTGTTCATTCCAACTGTATACTATCGCCTAACATTCCTGCTGTGCCCCAGCGACCCCCTACACCCCCTCTGATGACACAAGCAGCACCAACACTATCACAAAGACACTACATACACTAATACATACCACTGTTTATACCATCACTACTAACCATAACACAGACACTATATACACTAATGCACACTGCTGCCATCACCATCATCATAGTCAATGTTACTGTCATAAGCATCACTGGCATTTTTACTACCACCATCATCACCATCATTGCCAGCATCATCACAAAGACATCATATATACTAATACACACTGCTGTATACACTACTATCACAAAGATGCTGATTGATACTATATGTATACAATAATGCATGATGTCAAAGACACCACCACCATTCCTATAACCTTCTAACAGCCCACACCACTAGCCTTGCTATTATCATCACCATCATTAGTGTTGTCATTATCATAAGCATCATTGTCAGTGTTATTGTCATCAGCAGTGCTATCATTGTCAATGTTGTTGTCATCAGCACTAGCATCACTGGCATTGTTATTACTACCATCACCCTCATTATAATTTTCTGCATTGTTATCATCATTACTAGCATTATTGTCAACATTGCTGTCATTAACATCACCATCACCACCACCATTGTTACTATCATTACTATCAATCATATGACTTGGACTTCAACATTAATTACAAATACTTTGGGGAAAAAAAAATGTTTACTATATGACAGTGCAGTAGTGACTGAAGCTGAGGCAATGGATGATGAAGTGGTGATTGGAAAATGGCCATGCAGAGCCCTTGCCTGTACCAGCTTAAAATGGGTGGTTGCTAAGGCATTTAAAGATATTCTCCTTACATATAGTAGCTATGTGACCATGCTGGGCAGACATCTAGTTGATGTCTTGGATGTGATTGCTCTGCAGGATGCTCTTATCAAGCATCAGTGTGATTATCATGTGGAAGCTGCCAAGTGGATCCTCCAGCATTGGGTGACCAAAGATAAAACCTAGCTGGGTTTGATGCGCTAGATCAGGCACTCAAAGATATGACTGACTCGGGCGATACAGCCCATAGGCAACTGCAGACTGTAGTGGAATACATAAAATATTCTACAGCAGTGGTGTTCTCTAAGCTGGAGATGTGATTGGTGGAGGTGGAGGGGCTGAAAGGAAACCTAGAGAAGGTTATCAAGGATGTAGATCAGTATAGTTGTGTGAAAAGCGCTAAAACATAGGAAAATGGTGAGAAATAGCAAATGTTGCCAAAAATAGTGTAAAAATGCTGAAATGTAAGAAAACAGTGAGAAATAGTGGTAAATTGACCATAATTAGTTAAAAATGAGGAAAAACGTTTACTACATGTCAGTGCAATAGCGACTGAAGCTGAGGTGATGACCTATGAAGTAGTGATTAGTAAATGGTTGCAGAAGAGCCTTGCCCCAATCAGCTTAGAAGGGGTGGTTACTAAGGCGTCTAAGATATTCTTCCTATATAGGGTAGCTATGCGACCATGCTGGGCAGACGTCCGGTCAATGTTTTAGACACGATCAAACTGAAACATTCTACAAAAGCATCAATGGAAAATCTGGAGAAATGCATTGGGGAGTTAGATGTGCCACTATGGAAAGGATAATTAAATGGACTGTAGCAGTTAATTTTAGTGTATATGTGTGATGCTGTGTATGTATTGGTACTATCTATCACACTAATATTCATCACATTTTATGCTATGGTCGAGCAGGCTATGGGGTGTAGAGGATAGTACTTAGTGTGTATGTGAGGGTGGTTGGTGGTGGTTAGGTTATAGTATGGGTTGTGTTATATAATTAATGATGAACTGTGGGGTGATGGGTAGTGGTTGGGTTATAGTGTGGGTTGGGTTACAATGGTAATGACAGACTGTAGGGTGAGGGGTGGATTAGATATTAAACTGTTCCAAGAGAATTATGGTAGTTTTGGCAAGGAGGGGTTGAAAACAGTGGGGTTGATTATCCTGGAAAAGGTAGATGAGTTAATTTAGGGCTCTGGATTAAAATAGATGAAGGAGTGTTTTTTTGAGGGTGAGGGGGTGGAAAATAGGGGTGGAATACTAAAAAGAGGGTAGTTTGGTTGTTTTAAGATGTCTAGATTAAATTAGATGAAGGGGTAGTTTTTGAGGGTGGGGGTGGGACTAGGGGGTAGTTGGGTGGCCTTTGGGCTAGGATAGGGGTAGTTTGGTGACTTTTTGGCATTTGCAGGGTAGTTGGGTTAGTTTTCACTGATTTTAAAGGCATTTGGGTTAAATTTTGCCTGGAAATAGGGGTAGTTGGGTGACCTTTGGGCTGGGATAGGGGTAGTTGGGTGACTTTTTGGCATTTTAAAGGGTAGTTGGGTGACCTTTGCACCAGAATAGGGGTAGTTGGGTGACCTTTGCACCAGAATAGGGGTAGTTGGGGTGTGACGTCACACTTCCCCCCTCACCCCCCTCACCCCACTGGCCCAGAACCCCCATTTTTATACTACTTGAGATACAAATAGCGTACTTGTAGCGTGAGAATGACGTCTTTTTTTTTTTTTTTTTTATGGGGATTATAAAAAAAGAAAACAGAAAAAAGAATAGAACAATGAGTGTATGCCTGTAAACATATCGTGAAAAAATAACAGAGTTTAACGTGCGGTGAAAACGTATTGCAAAAGAGCAACATTTGTCTGACATAATATCAACATAGCAGCCTAATGTGAAACTAGACTAAGTCAGTCATGATGTTACATACTTCATAATCATTTTATTTTATTTTTTTTTTTTTTAGGCACTTACTTCATCATAATCATGGCAATATTAAAAGTTAATGATATCTAACATATCGATATAGCGAATATATTAATTATTATAATTAGGTCGTATTCGTTTATTTTATCATTAACTTTTAATATTGCCATGATTATCTAATTATCATAACTAATATATTCGCTATATCGATATGTTAGATTTAAGTGTTAATTTTAAATAGTAGGTTATTATTTATAATATTAAGGTGCTATTAATTAAAATATCTCTAAATTTATTAATATAATCTGCATTATTTCGATTATTCCTCCTATATCGTAGTCCGATTTCGAGACTTGATTTTTGAACAATTAAACGTCACTGCCGTCGATCCGCTATTTGCCACATCAGTTCAGATGTCTGCAGGCCAGTTAGTCTTACTATTTGATCAACATAAGTCTGCCTCATTTTCTTCGACCGCTAACTTTACCCGGAATAATTCATTTTTCCATCTTACTGGCCCGAATTATACGACCACCGAAAAATGATAACGTTCTTCTTCTAATTGTACGTTGTGACCGCTCGTTTTCATCAATTCTCAGTTCGTCCAAAACGGACCTGTCCTATGCGCCGTCCATGGTATGCGTAGTAGCATCCGCGATGATAGCACTTCATTTCGAAGGAATTTCCTTTCCGATACTACATTTATAGTCTCCATGCTTCCGATCCATATGACAGAATCGAAAATTAGTAGAGTTTTTAGAAATCTTGTTTTGGTATATTATTTAGACGTATTATGATTTCTCCGTATCTTAATTAATTTGCCCATTGCCTCGCTTGCCGAAGTTGTTCTTCTTTTAATTTCTCGATCAGAGCCCCACCTTCATTTGCTATGCAGGCTGCCGCAGATAAATCAGTTCTTCTCTTATCCGGTTGTCTTTAATTTAGGTTTCCTACTTGTGACATAGAGTTGCCTCGTCTTTGTTGACTATTAAAAGAGAACATTTTCACCTGTTCAGCTTAAGTCCCATTTCGTTGCCGGTATCTTCGATTTTGTTCACTAGTCGATTCATTTCCTCTTCTGTTTTCGCAGTAAGTGTCAGATCATCAGCGAAAGTTTCAGATTGCATACTATTCTTCTCCTTTTATGTCCCGGTCCTTGTGTTGCTTTGTTTATTCTATATTATATTGAATAATATAGGCGACTTAACAGAGTACACTTTATTATTTCTAAATCATCTTCCAATATTTAATTTCGATTTATGTTTATTAATAGTAATGTGTTCTGCGACGAAGGATTTATGTGTACATATGTCTGTGTTTAATTGCGCCTATAAGCTCGTTATAACATATACGAAAAGTACCCCTCTCGTTTGTCCATATTTTGTTGCGCGTATTACATTTCATCTAATATATACGTCGGATTTATTATATTTGTCGGTTTTTTGTTAATTTATTAGTATTAATAATTAGACGATTATATAATTAACTATTTTACCGAGTAGATTGGTAAGACTGTTTGTTGCCGGCTTAGTGCATGTTGATTTTAATATTGCCACGATTGTAACTGCAAAACACGTTGGTGATTTATGTATCTTTTAAATAATTATATTTCCTGTTATACGTGAATTTTCGTATGTGTTTAATTAATGACGAAACAGACACAAAAGTTTTCAGCGATAAAGACAAAAGTAGAAAAAAGGAAAAGGCGTTTGAAGTGCAGTCTTACACGCGATTTACCGAGATTTCCTCGCTGCGCTCAAAACAATCCACATGAACCCCATTTATTCGAGTGTTTGAATCAGGGAACAGTGATCGTAGTAATGAACAATTGAAAATGCTATTTTAGAAATTTCTTAGATCACGAGTGAACTTTTCTTCGCCAGATGGTACGCATAACTTGCGCCAAACATCGATGTTTTGAACGTAATATAAAACATCGGAAGAAATTAGTAAAGCGGTAAAATTAACAAGTGGGTGAAAGCCTGCCGGACAGGCAAAATCTGTGTAAGCGGCGAATGCATTTTTTGGCTTAGAATGTGTCACATTAGTAGTATGAAAAACAGAAATAAAATGAATAAAAAGCCGGGCCTCTCGAATAAACAACGATCTCGAAGTTGGCGGTGGTGGCGAGGATGCTGCCTACCCCCGTAAGGATTTTTATGTAAGTGCGCCGAAGTGTCGGATCGCGAATGTTAAAAGAATTGAAATATATATCGTACATGTATTTATACAACGAAGCGTTTAAAATATCGAAGGCGCAAAAGAGACTTAACACAACTTTTTTTCGATATTACTGCAACTGCAAATGAAGGAAGTAATCTTCGGAAAATACATTCGGAAGTTTTTAGGTCATTTTTCGAGAATCGCGAAGGGTGCATGACGAAAAATAGGAAAACTGAACAGACGTGAATCAAATGTTAATAACACGCGCGTCGTCTTAGGCGTTCGAAAAACCTGGAAAAATATATCGACGGATAGCGTCGAATCGGCTAACCGGAAAATAAGAGCGACCTTTTTTTTAAAAGAAATAATCACCTCTACAATGTCTGAGGTAGACATTTTTGTGCAGATGCATTTAAAGTGTGTTTCGTCATCGTTGCAGCATGAAATTGTTCGAAAAGGGGACTACTGATACACTCAGAGCCCTGCAGAGTTTATTTTTTTTTTCAAACTGATTTTGTTCGTTTTCAGTTAAATGAATAAGGGTAAATAAGATTAAGTTTTAAGTGTAGCAGTTTAATTATTTAAAATATGCGATAACTGTTATCGCAACTAAACCGAAAAGCGACGAAATACGAAAATTACGATATACGAATAAATTGTTTACGAGTATATATCGTTAATGGACGAAACAGCGAACGCGTAAGAAAACGTGCAAAACCGATTTCGAAATATATTTATTTTGTGGTAAATTTTAAACTACCCGATGACAATGAGTAACATCATTTGATGACATTTTTGGCAACAAATACCATTTATCGGCAGAGTTAGGCGATAGTTCAAGTAGTTGCGAATCGAATACATTTCTATTTGCGCGAATACTAAAGCGAATAAAGGATTATTACCGTTTTTCTACCGCTCTTTTTTATTCTATTAATTGATTTTTCTTTTGTTTTTTTCTTATATTTTACTTGTAATTTATTTAATAACGTCTTCCCATGTATGTTAACTGCCACAACCGGTTAAACAATTTTTTTATTATTAATTTATCATATAAACAAGCAAATACATATTCTCATCCGTAAAATATTTTGCAGTACACCTAGATGAAACACTTACGTGGCTTCATCACATCAAGTCAAAAATAACGGAACTAGATCTGAAAATGAGACAACTTCATTGGTTGCTTGGACCGCGTTCCCAATTACATATTGTAAAATATTGTGCTATATCGCACGGTAATAAAACCATTATATGCAGCTGAATTCTGCGGATGCGTATCCTAAAGTTGAACAGAATATAATACCAAAATAAGGTGTGCTACACGATCCAATGATCAGGAGCAGCATGGTATGTGTGTGTCCAATCAAACACTACACCAAGATTTACAAGTGAAATATGTTACAGAAAAAATAAAGCCGACAGTCAAACATCATTTGTCGAGGTTGAAATGAAAATGCTCTTGCAACGAATTTACTACAACAACCGGCAAGTTGCAACAGGTTGAAAAGAAGGAACGCTATTGGACTAGCGTGACTATTCGATAAATAAATTCGAGACCGGCTGATGGGCAGATTTTGAAATTCACGATCTTATTAACATTAAAATCTAGTATACTACATATATAGTCAATTCTAAAAATGTGAAGAAAAGAAATTAAAAAAAAATAAAATTAATTTATGTTAGCAATTTCTGTAATTTAAAATTAATACGATGATTCCTTTTTATAACAAATGAAAATTCAAGATATCTCTGTCAAAAATTGTAAAGCCAGCAAAACGTTTTAATCGTATTTTCGATGAAAATTATGATATGCGCATTATTCAAATTTATCAGCGTGTATATTTTATTTCCATATAACACTAGCCTCCTTTTATTTCAACATGAAAAGTTCCGTTCTGAAGACCGTTTCGTAATGATTTTTCACCTTCCACCATTTCAGAAATAATCAAAGAATCCATTAAAAATTGTTCAACTACACTAAGCGATATAAAAATTACAATTATCATTAATTGCGAATTCCCCCAAAAAAAAAAAAAAAAAAAATGTAAACATAGAAGAGTATACAGCATGTACGAATTATTAACATAGATAAAATTAATGTAAATCATTTATTTTCACATTAAACACGAATATGTAAGATCAAGCGAAGGTTAAAAATTAAAAATAAAACTATAAATAACGTTCCGGGATTAATTATTTCCAAAATTGCGAACCATGTAGCTATAATATGTTCTATTATGTATTTTTACATCGCGTTTCTTCGAATATACATGCATGTATATACGTTTATAGTAATTTAAGCACTCTAACTGAAAAAATATTCGATTTAAATTATACCGATTCCTTGTGTAACCTTTTCTTTCAAAAGGAGAAGATTGTAAATATATTTTAAATTGTCTGAGTTACGAACATATTCAGATATATTTGTATACAATACGTAAATTTTTAGAATAGGCAAAATTGTTAAAATACTAGTTTTACAGCTGTTTGTAAGTATACGCTGTTGTTTCTTGATTATTCGTTTTCCGTTTTAAAAATATTCCAGTGCCGATTAAAAGAATAAATGAAGAAGTAATTAACGATTTTTATAGATTTTTTGCGGCATTTCCTTCATTAATTCGGGGCAAGTATTCCGCACAGGCCAAGTATAATGTTTTAAAACTAATTTTCAATATTTTTGGCGCTATAGCTGAAATCTCCGTAGCAACAAGGAACTTCTATATATATATATATATATATATATATTAATGCAGTATAGCGGTTATAATAATTAAGGATGGTCAAAACTTAAGTGAAACCTTGTTTAAGGTGGTTCGGCGAAGGGTTTCGCTAATTTCGCAGCAAAATTTAATATGCTAGAGGAAGAAAAGTTAATAATTTTGAAATTGGAGTCAAATTAATTTTTGTCCGATCTTAATTTTCAATTTTCCGACAAAACTCGTTAATTTTGTTATTAAAAAATATCGCGCCCAATTTAGTCTTACTCTTTTCTTTCTCCTTCTCACTCGTTTCCCGAATAAACTGTCTGGAAGAAAAGTCATTATCGTTTGACTGAAATTAACTTTTTTTCCTTCAAATAATCCAAACGGAAATAACAAAAATTGCGCCAAACACGAAACTAATGATTACACAAGCGTTTATTCAAAGTTCCTTGTCGAGTTTAAACCTTTTTAAAAAATCAAATGCATTTTTTTGAAACTTCACCAAGTTGTTGTTGTCTTGTGTAACATTTTTCTAGCACATTCGTTAATAAATACTAGCATACTTTAAACAAAAAACAAGAATATTATATAAATATAGAACACAAGTGTGCGCGCATGTATATACATATATAACATACATTGTAGATACGTGCGTGTAGACAATCATTTATTTATTAGCTAGATTTCACGATTGGCCGCTGATTCAAAATTGTTGTTTTTCCGGCCCTATGTCGATGTTCCCCTTCATCATATAATGTCTTTCTTTTTCCTCGTCCCCCCGTTGATTTTTCCTTACGTAAACGTAATAATTCATATTTCTCGATTTTCATAATATTGTCGAAATAACTCAACTTCTCTGTTTCTCGATTACGTTAAATATTTATTTCTCGGCATTTGCTCTTTGCGATACTTTGTTGTTCGTTACTTTCTGCGTCTATGAAATTCTCATGATTCTCCTGTGCAGCCACATTTCACCAGCTTCTTCTAGGTACCTCAGTGTATTTTTCTCGTATATATGTCGCTGCCTCTGCACCATATAATAAAATAGAGTGATTTGTTTTATGCGTGCAAACTTAAAGATGGGTCCGTGAGTAATTTTCGTATATTTTTCCAAAAACTGCTTTAGCATAACGACATTTTAGCCAGCTACCGTGGCGTACTTGATTAGTTAATTGTGTTTCGTTCAGGTGTAGAACTCTGGGTTCGAATCCCGTTGTCGTATATTGAAACTTTTAAAAATTCCACTCACTCTGGATTAACGCCTATATATAGTTACTCCCGAAATAAAAAAATAATTAAATAACACATCTTCTTTTGACTTTGGAAAATTAATCGAGCCTGTTCTTAATATAACTACCTAAGTATATGAATCCTGCAACTTCTAAGTTTATTTCATTAATCAGTTGCATTACGATGTGTTTTGTGGTTGATAATAATGAATTTCGTTTTTCTTTCATTAACTGCAAGTACCGTACTGTTTACCTCCCGGATCAATTCTACTAACTAGCTGCTGTAATTCTTCGTAGCAGTTTGCTAACAAAACGGTATCGTAATCAAATTGAATGTTGTTAATATGTTTGCCGTCTATTTTAATTTGGAATTTATTTTTCTGTAATGCACCTTTAAACATCGCATTAGCGTATACATTGAACGATAGTAGTGACAAAATTCATCCTTGCCTCAGCCCTCTGCATACATGTACTGATTCTGACTCCGTATATTATACGAATTTTAGCACTTTGTTCCTAGTCTATATAGGTTCTATATTATCCTTTGATCATATTTATCTACCGCTTTTTACTTTAATATCTGTATTCATTTAGTCACATTTGACACTATCAAAAGTCTAATCCAAAAAGCAGATAAAAACATCGCCTTTCTGGTCCCGGCATTTCTATAATACTATATTGACTGCAACTGATGCTTCTCTAGTCCGAGATTCTTGATGGAAGCCAAACTGACAATCGTCTAAATCTCGTTCACATTTATTACGTATTCTCGCGCGTATTATCCGCGGAATAATTTTTAACAGATGGCTCATCAAGCTAATCATTCTATAGGCATCACATTAGACTGCGCCTTCTTTGGTAAGGTTATAAATACAAATGCTAACCATTCATCGGCTATGTCGTTATAAATTTTATTAAAAATCTTTCAATAATGTAATAACATCAACCGGTACATTGTTCGCATCTACCGCATTCTACATTTTGTTACTTTTACAGCGAGTTCCACTTCTGATTGTAAAATTTCTAATTTTACATTTTTAATTGTCTGCGTCGGATTTTTATATCTCTTAGATCTTTAAACATGTTCTCAGTATACCTCGTTATACCTCGTCCAGACTTTCATCTTTTACTTCGAATGTGTCGTCGTCCTTGTTTAATTTCGTTGAGCTCTTTTTCTTTTTTTCGTCTTTTTAAATAGGCCAGTTATTTCTTCAGTTTCCTAATGCATATTAAAATAATCGTGTTTATTCTTCATTTCTTCAATTTCTTGGCTCTGCCTCTTTCATCCAGCTTTACCTGCCGAATTTCATACGTTGTATACATTTATATTTTTGTTTATCGATATAGTGTGTTTTATTAGTGTATTTTTGGCTATACGACGTTGATTCATCAGTTCCAAGATTTCTTTGAAATCTGCGTGCATATTAATTGTCCTCTGTAATGTTCGTTATGCGTTATTTTACTCTTTATCTTTTTTTTGATCCTTCAAATATTTTTGAGAAGATTTTTATTTACCTGATAATGCACTTTTGATTTATAATCGGCATTTTTTAATTTATTTAATTTTACCATGTGGTTCTGCTTTTTTTAATTCGTTTCCAACCCGACTTCAAATGTTGCTATAACATTGTGGGCAGAGTTTATGTTTGCGCCTGACGCTGCCACTCGTTTAATGGAATTTTGTAAATCATAATGTAATCGGTCTGGTTACGTATTTTTATCTCTTTATCACTACGAAGCGATTCCCATGTATACAATTTCCGCTTTGGCATTTTACACCACCTTACGTTTTACACAGAAGTCGAAGAGTCTTTCTTCTTTTTCGTTAATTTTACCTAAACCAAAAGGTCCAATTAGATTTTCACACCTTCTCGTGCCAATTTCTGCGTTGTAATCTCCCATTATGGTTAAAATTCCATGCGGTTTGATACTTAAGTTCCTCAATATTATTGTAGATATCTTCAATTTATCGGCCGTTGGTATATATGTATATACATATATACTCGTATTTGTATGATATTTATAAATGTACTCTGGAACTTAAAATCTGAGGATAATATGAAACCTGTTTTTTCGGTTTTTTTTAAATTTATATAATATAACGTGTTATGTGTGGAGAATATATTATTTCCTGACAGCTATTCCAACTCTATTAATGTGTTTTGAGTTTTGACTAGCGGAATATATAACTGCAGAATTCCCGTATTAAACCGCGTAATATTATTTCCTAAAACTCAATTTGTACGATTAAATTTGAGAACATCCGCCAATAAAGTTATTCTATCCTATGTATCTACCGCTATAACTGTTGTTGGTAATATCAGCATTGCAGGTCAACTCTCTAATGACGAATTCACGTACGTTATAAGCTGCCGAAGACGACAGGTGTATATTAAATATGTAAATTATTATACAATGGTCGCTAAATTATTTCTTTTACAGAACAATGGTCACAACCATACAATTTTCATCCACTTAAAAGACTAGATACTGTGAAACCTTTTCTCCTATTCATTTAAGCGTACGTGAACATCAGTGCAGACAAAAATGAAAATCCTTCCTCTGAAGACCTATATACATATGTAGGTACAAATATGGACCATTTTATAAAAAAAAACACTACACTAAAACTTCAGAAGCACTCGCTGACCAGTGTATCACCGGTATTTCCACCCTGTCAAATAATCAAACGACTAGCTCTCGAGGAAAAAGTCCGCTTGCAAAAAGATATGAACAGCTAATTAACAGACTAAACTTAAAATAATTCCGACATGACAGAAAGGGTCGAAAACGGGTTTTCACTGCCAATAATCAACCTTTATAACGGATTACAAGGAGTTTAAGGTTTTATCAAGGTAGCAGGGACATGCCGACACTTCATTAAGTATGCGTGTCCATGTACAAATAAGTACCATGAACGAAAACCACATTCTCACTAGAAGTATCGAGGGTTAAAGTTTTCGGATTATCAGAAAGTTATCAGACCGAGTTTTCGTATTTTTCGGAGATAAACTATAATTGACGGCAATGACGGTGCTCTTAACATCAACTAATAAATTGTTCAGTTATCACGGAATCAGAACATCGTATAATTCGGTGAATCTCTAGCTTCAATGATTACTATTAGCATTACATTTTCCCGTGAAATTATGTGTGCACAAGTTTAGACAACGTGTGTTCATGGTTAAAGGTTTTTTTCTTTTCTTTTTCTTTTTCTTTCTCTTTCTCTTTCTTTTTTTGATGGATTTGTCAACGAAGACATTAGCCCGAGAGAAATGGAAAGAAGAAGAAAATAACACATTATATTATTAAGCGTTTCGAGGATACAGCATAAAAATAATTCAAAGGCAGGAATAATTACACATATGTTTTTGAAAATAAGAGTTAAGATTTGTTTCAAATAAATGTTATAATTTTTGACCGTAACTTTTTTCAGATAATTTTTTACATAATTATCATTTTTTCATCGTATTCGCACAATACAGATTAAATAAATTTCCTATAAGAATGAAGAACTATTATTTATCGTAACACAGTGTACAGCTGTAAAACTGCGTGCAAGCTATACTTTTATAAATAAAACAATTTCGTGGAATATTATACATCGTCTGCTCTGAAACACATTACCGGATACGGATCATACATATATCCCGGTCAAGTTCTGAAATTTTAAATTTTCATTATGCTGATGTAATAGTATGCGATGCTTTATTTTCATTAGTTGACAAAATAATGACAGAAAAAGATCACATTGTAACGCTGTAAGATTTTTAAGTTATTCGATTAAAGCACGCGGTATTTAAATTCGGTGTTGTAACTAATTGTAAATGAAAGCTAATAAACATCTGAAATTAAGTGAACTTATGAGCATAGACGGAGAGCAGTGACCTTCAACGGGAAGTAAGCTACTTATGATATATTTTCTCGTGAATTTTAAACGGTGACCGTGAAATTACCTTTCACTATTTCCAACAAAATCAATGTGTTTTCATTTTCTCGCGTTCTATTGTTCAAAGGTTCAATTAGTTAAATTAATAATAATAGACGCATTCAACTGCCTTATCTACATTTTGTTGCGCGGTAATTTCGGAAGTGCACCCATCTCTTGTCAGAAAACTGACAAAATGTATACCTACTATCAAACAGCCGGTTAGTATATAATATAATATATGTATATTGATACGGATTCGGTATTTGCAGCGCTATATTTTGACGATGTCCGAGTTATAAAAATACTCCCCGAAACGTCATTAATTCACGATCTATCGGACATCGTTCTTTTTAGCCGTCGCTTTGCCTTGTCAAGTATGCTTACTCGGCCAAAATGGAAATCCCGTGCCTGTTCGTTCGATCAGTTGCACCGGGACGATACACTACACTAGTGTCTGTGTAGTAGTAGTGGTCGAGGACTTAGGCAGTGACATGTGCTTGCGGCGAAAGCGCGCATCCGTACTGTGTGTCGAATGACCTTGAGCCAAAGAAGAGATTTCAAATGTATTCCGCCAAAAGTCAGGCAGGGTAGTTAGTGGGGGAGATCTACGCAGAAGTTTCTGTAAGAACACAGTTCTGCGTAGCCTTTGGTTACCGTTTTTTGTTTTTAGTTCTTGGTCGATCGTTCGGTGTTCGTGACATATCTGGTCGCTGTCGCACGTGTATCGAAATGAATACGCGCCATGCCGCTTAATTTTTTTTTTGTTAATTTTGTCAAAAAAGTGAAATTTTCTGTTATTTTTTTCTATCGTGGCCGAGTACATGTATCAGGATCGCCGTCCTGTCAGTTTTTTTGTGAACTTTTCCGTCAATTATAAGTTTATTTCTTAGTAAAAGTTTTGCTTATTAAACACGTGGTATCGACTTCGTGATATCTCTAGCGGAGAGAATCCCGCCGCTTTGGGGCGGGATCGAAAACGAATTGTTGTTTATTTTTTTTTTATTTTACTTCTATTTTCTATTTTAAATTTACATTCGATAAAATAAAAGCCTAATGCTCGTATAAAAAAAAAAAAAAAAAAAAAAAAAGAGAAGAATCTCGTATAAAAAAAAAACTTATAAAATGCAATCACGATAAACTATTTGCATTAACGAAAATAAGTGAAAATATTTCACTGATCTCCGGAAACAACGACTCGAGAAGAAATCTGTATCAAATGGCGTCCGGAACAGGAACAAAAATTTAAATTTAAAAATCACGCAATCTGTATCAATATGTATATGTAATTCAAGGTGCATTTCACGCAAAAATGTTTACACGCCAACTTTAGTCGTAATATCATTATTAGCGAACATTGTATAAACATAAGCAAAAATAGAATCGAAGCGGTAAAAAAGATTCGTTAGTTAAAAGCATGTTTACCGTTAATGTGCAGGATACTTTCCTGTATCGAATACAGTTGTCATTAGTAGGCCAATGTACTGGATACAAACAATCTCAGGGCAAAGTATTGAACAATACATGTTTTTACTCTACTTAAAATCGACATGTTTTCTTTTTATTTCTTCATCTGTTTTTTTTATTTTTTTTATTATTATTATTTTATTGATACAACCTTAATTTACAATTAAATAAGTATCTACTTTAATAAATGTTGCCTTAAACTAAGCCAAATCAGTATGGAAGCAACAGCCCATTGACCACTGCTCCGAACATATTACATATTTACAATAAATAATAATTACAATCGTACATCTTATATCCTATAATGTATATATATATACATACACACACACACATATATATATATATATATATATATTACTAAATTAAATCTGATGGATGGCGTCGTTTAAGGCGCCTTACGTCTTCTTTGGTGTTAAGAAGTCGAATCATTTCTACGTTAACATGTCGATGAATCCGTTTTCCATGTTTAATGGCCATTTGCTTAATAACATCATTGACTGATGTTATATGCAGGTCCCTATGGATATCATCATTACGAGAATAGCGATATGCATCGACTATTGTTCGCAAAATGATGCTCTGCCTCGCCTGAATTTTTGCACGATTTGAATTACTGGTACAACCCCAGAGCTGTATTCCGTATGTCCATATCGGCATAATGATCTGACGATACAGAATGCATTTATATCGAACATCCAGTGGCGATCTCCGACCTATCAACCACTGTAATTGTTTCGCTGTGTGCTTAATTTGTTGGCACTTCATTTTAACACGTGCACATTCCACGTAAGACGCCTGTCCAAGTGCATACCTAAATACTTGGCAGAATTTACCTGTGGTACAGGTTTATTCCCCAAATATACTTGATAATTTGTCTTTGTTTGGCGGTATGTGAACATAACATATGCTGATTTCTCTTCATTCAGTTTGACTTTCCAGTCCGTCGCCCACTTCTGTACATTATCCAAAGCATTTTGTAAATTGTTTGTAGCCTCGAGGTGGCTGCTGCTAACGGCTAAAATAGCAGTATCGTTGGCAAACATAGCTGTCGTTGTACTGTTGTCGGTCGGTAGGTCTTGGCTATATAGAAGATACAACATAGGTCCTAAGACACTACCTTGTGGAACTTCAGCCGTAATATTATATAAGTTCGACGTAGAACTTTCATACGCTACTCTGAACTGACGATTAGCCAAGTACGATTCTAACAATCTACACAGGTTTCCAGGTAGTATTTTGCTCAGCTTAAAGACAAGGCCTTCATGCCACACTTTGTCGAAGGCTTGCGCAATATCCAAAAAAACTGTCGGACAGTATTTCTTGTCTTCAAACGCTTTATTTATGACAGACGTAACTCTGTGAACCTGGTCAATTGTCGAATGATGTTGTCGAAATCCAAACTGATGAATCGGCAGATCTTCTCCAATCAGCGGTAACAATCTCTTCAACAGTAATTTTTCAAATAACTTGGATATCACCGGTAAAAGTGATATAGGTCTATACGATGTTACTTCAGAATCTGGCTTATTCGGTTTCTTAAGCATTATAATTTGCGCTGTTTTGAAGCAAGACGGGATGTGTTCGAGACGCGTACATGCATTAAAGAGGTAGGTCAACATGACAATACCTTTTTTTGATAATTCTTTTAAAACTTCCGGGGATATTTCATCGATTCCGGGAGTTTTCTTTGAATTGATATTTTTATCGATTTCTCTGGCTATCTCATACGGTGTAAATGTAGTTAATCGTTTGTTTTCGTTATATGTGATGGTGATGTCCACATCAGAGTCAATATCATGAGGCTGGAACACGTGCATCAAGTAATGTGCAAATAGCTCCGCTTTTTCGTTATCTTGTCTCGCCCAATTTCCAACTTCATCTCGGAGTGGAGGAACATGCTTTACAGGACGTTTAATTCGACAGGTCGCTTTCCAGAGAGAATAATCTTTATCAGCAAATGGACTCAGTCCCTCCAAGTAATTTGCGAACGTTTTGTTTTTTATATTTTTTATCAGCATATTGAGCTGCCGACTAATTCGATTAAATGTGTTCTTATCTTGTGGATCACGCGAGTTGTGCCATTTGCGTCTTGCTGTTCTCCTTTCTGAAATTTTACGACATACTTCTAAAGGAAGTGTGATTTCCTGTGCAGTATTAACCAATGGTTCCGGAGTAGAAACTTTTGCTGCTTCGCGAATTGCTTCTATGAAACATGCAAATTGTTCCTCCGTTTGTTTTTAGATGTATCTTTAGATTTATTCGTCGATCCAATTCTTCTCGAAATGTGTCCCAGTTTGTATGTTTATTTGTCAGAAAATGTTTTTTATTTTTCCTTATTACAGTTGTACTAATGGTTAATAGAACGGGAGTATGATCAGATGTGAGATCAATAATACCTTCTGCTTCTACATAACTATTGGCAATGCCCCTTGTTATGAAAAAATCGATGAGGTCAGGTTTTTTTGCGCCTATCAGTAGGCCAATATGTAGGTCTTCCTGAGCTGGCTATATTCCATTGCAAACTTCTTATTGCCCTTAGTAATTCTTTTCCCTTGACGTGAGCAGAACTTCCTTTATTGCTTGAAACGCGATGTGATCCCCATGCTTCATTTTTTGCATTCATATCACCACCGATGATGTATCTATTGCCGAAATATTTCAAAAAGTTGATATATTGATTATACTTCAGGTTATGTTTGGGGGCGGAAAGTAAACAGCTACCACATTAGTTATCGTACTATTCTGCCAAACTGCGACCGTAGTTGCTTGTGCGAATTCTTCGCAAAAGTCGGCCGGTTTGTAGTGTTTAATGTTATTTTTGATAATAACGGCTGCACCTCCATGCGCACCTCCATCTGGGTGTGGCGTATGGTAAATTGTGTACCCTTGAATTCTAGGGTAGTTCCTGTCGGTGAAATGTGTCTCTGATATTAGTGCTATATCTATTTTACTGTCGTGCAGAAATGTTTCTAATTCTGCTAAGCGTTCCATGAGTCCATTTGCATTCCATGTTATTGTACGCAAAGATGATTCAGTCATTGCGCTTATTACGACGGGAACGTCGTTTATTGTGCGACACTGTCAATGCAGACTGTTTATGTTCAAGTGCACTAAGTCTGTGAGAAATAGACTGAACTTCTTTGGTTAAATTCGCAAGCGCTTGCATAATTTCATCATATGGCACTGCGGAAGGAGATGCTTGAATTACAGGAAGACATCCTTGAATTGAGATATTCCGATGTTCAGTCTTCCCCTGTGTCAATTTTGTAGTTGTACTTGTCGACTGTACACTTTGCCGTGTTGGTTTGCTTCCAGCTATAGAAGCATCAGATATTTGCGGTTGCACGAATTTTACAGATTCTTTTTTCTGTTGTTGGATACGTTGTACCGCTGACGTTTTCGGTTTTTTCAATATCCTATCTATTTCACGGTAAGTAGGACATCCTAGGTAATTTGCACTATGATTGGCACCACAGTTAGCGCATTTAAATTTTTTAGGATCTTTCAGTTTGCATGTGGAAGACTCATGTTCTCCTGCGCATTTGAAACACTTAACTGGCCTCTTACAGTTACGTTTTGTATGATTCCATTTCTGGCACCGTTTGCACTGCGGTATTTGGTTATCCTTGTGTGGTGCTTCTACTTTTACTTTACCATAAGCGATACGTGTAATATTATAAATCTCTTTATTATTATCTGATATTTTCAGATCTACATAAAACAAGGGATAAGATTTTTTCCTTCGTTCAATTATGGCATTATTCTCATCGCGGATTTTTATTGTTTTTTCTATATTAACAATGTTTACCGGTTCGTGACCTAGATTTCTTAGTTCGTCTTCTATTGTATCAGTAGTAATTGTGTGATGTAAACCTCGTATTTCATCTGTAAGTCTTAAAATCGATAGTTATCGTACGCTTACCGAAAATAATGTGCTTCCAGCAAAAGGAAATTAAACATTCCAGTAATAATCAGGCGCCTACATCATTCGTTGACAGTAAAACGACATAACTACTGTTCTTCAGGAAAACGGATGCCGTATTAAGCATAATGTTAATGTCAATAAATAACTTGAACCCTAAGCTAGCAATAGTGAACTATACAAAATGCAGCTGTTTTCGCACATAAGGATCAAAGTGGAAAAGCCACACGAAGGGAAGAAAACACCTATGGTTCTTATACTAAATAGACCGTTTGCTTGCGTTAAACGTGACGAAAATTAAGAATTGTGTAAATTATCAGTTAAAATGACTATAAAAGGCGCGAAATATATATGGAAAACGTCAAAGTATTAGACAAGAAGATTTGTCTCAAAGACACAGAGTAACGTTAACAGTTGAATCAATTCGCATCTGATTCATCGTTATGAACAGTAACTAATTAAAATATTGAGCCTGATGAAGAACGGAATGCAACTTATTCTATAAATCGTTAAAGAAATGCTCGTATATAAATTTCGCGTCGTGCTAAAGAAATATTTTATCCGAATGAGATTTTCATATACAGATACCTTTTTATTTGAAAAACAATAACTTGGAATATGAATTTATAAACCCGTATTGCAGAAATTCAAATGGATTTATCACATTAAATAAGTTTTGACAAACGTAGACGTATTCCCCACGCCGTTTATAGGTTTGTCAGCATATTTTTTTATTATCACCCGATATAAGTGTTAGTTCAAACTAAGTGAAATTTATTTTTATTATTAAATTTCATTATTTTAATTGAACGCCTCGTGTAGCTCCGTTATAAAATCGTGTATTTCTTAGCATTAAAATAAATAAATATAAAATAAATAAATTCCGTAATAATAAAAAAAAGTAAGTAAAATTTACTTCAATAAATATAAATACTTTATTTTAGAAACACGTTTTCGAGTATAGCCCATCACCACCTAACAATACAGAGTAGCTATGTTTAATTAAAACTAAAAAATGCGTTTTTGGTGTGCATTCTGTGTGTTGTTAGCTGACGATATAGCTCGAAAACGTGTTTCTAAAATTAATTGTTTCGATTTATTTTAATTTACAATTATTTATGTTTAATAATAAGGGGAATTTATTTATTTTACATTTATAAATTTTAACAAACACAGGTTATGGATTCATCTACAATTAAAATTAGGACTTTTTTTCATCAATCTGTAAGATATTTATAATGAAATTACTGGAAATTAACTGAAAGTTATTCGAAATTGATTCTCATCGACCGAATAACTTAGAGCCGTAACAGCTAAAACAGCTAATTATCGATATCACGCGGTAAAAAGGATAATCGTAAAGAAAGCCGTGCAATCGTGTCTCGTTATAAATTCAGCTAAATTGTACGATCCAGACTAGCTACAAACCAACAGAAATCACAAACAAGAATGTGCAGAATGCTATACCAATTACAAGCAGGAAAAGGAAAAAATCATGACTTTTGCCTACTGAAACGTAATCTGCGATCGATTTTAATTGGTCAAATGTCATCGTGATTGGTTTGGCCAGAGTCAAAAAGTTGACTGTTGACATGATTTTGACCTGCAACTATAAAAAGGCAGATGATAATAATTTATTCGTTATTGCTCTACTCGACGAAAAACCATGTAGATGGAATGCCATTATCGCAGGAATCGATGTGTAGAGTTGAGCGAGATCCGAGCTTCAACTGCGTTCTTTTGAAAAAACATAATCAGGCATTTTATAAAGTTATGGAACGGTGCAAATCGTGTAAGTTTTCCGTAAGAACAAGAATACAAACAGCTTTCATCTCGATGCAACTTCTTCGACACGATGACTCACCTATAATAATAGTCGAACGTAAACTGCCGGTAAAATAATGTCACTATTAAAACCGTAATGAGCAGCTGCAAAATGAGGATTATAAGTTAATCCGCGGTGGTTAAAGGAACACTTCTACGGCCCATGGCGGATTTCTTAAAAGCATTCGCTGAATTAATGACGAAACACTTTGTTTGAAATAACGTCGGACCATATCTTCGTGTTTTGCTTTATCGTCTGACCAAGGAAAGGAGGGTGGTGAGAGAGACAGAGAATAGGATTAGGAAGGTGGAAGAAAATTAGAAAAGTAACAATTGAGGGGTGGAGTGGCTGATGCTTAAGTGTGGTCGTATTCTGTTATGTGCCGCGTAAAAGCTACTCAACAACGATGGAAATGATTAAGTTAAACTGCTAAAAATAGCGTTCATAAATCATGGCAAATTACACCAGATTACAATATCGATATAAACTCGACGAAGAGAAGGCGATACATGTCGTCTAACAACTACTAATTTTTCATTCGCTTTCGCAATTTCTGCATCATCTTTTTACGAAGTCTTTACAGGGTACTACTTGGACAATGTTTGGTGCGCCTGTAATTTATAGTGAGGCTATAAATCGAGCACCGAACCGATATAACTATATACGGATGACAATTTAAAATGTAATCGATTAAATTGCATCGTGTGCATAATGTAACTAATAATCGGTTCTATTTGTCTAGATAATTTTTTAAAGAAATAAATTCTACATTAAAGAAAATCTCGGCGTTCCAATGTATTTATACGAAAACATGAACATTCGCTGAGTCTCACTTCTAGAGTCGTTAAATTGAATTTATCGTAAGAACAACTTTTGAATAAGCGACGGATAAGCGTGACCGGTTGACCATATCTTTCCCCCTTTTTTTTTTTTTATCATACCTATAAAAGTTGTTTTTCAGGAGTATAATAAATCATCGAATATTAAATTATTATAACATGAATAAGGTTTCGTAATTGTTTTTATTTTAGTTGCTACAAATCGTTAAAATAAAATTAAAAAAAAAAAAAACTTTTAAGAGAGTTTTAGAAACATCTAACTACACAGAAATAATTAAAAATGAAAAACGTAATTTTAATTTCATATTAAATTAAACTCCATAAAAAAAAAAAAAGACTAGAACGTTTTAAAAGTAAAAAAGGTGCTTTCACATTTCATACATAAATACATATATATATATATATATATATATATATGTATATTAATTACAACGTAATTCTTAGGCTACCCCCCCATTAGAAAAAATGTCCCAATTTGATGTAACGTTTGTTATATTTTATAGGATTTCTGTGATTATGTTATTATATTCATATGGACCGATTTAGAATTACGTTGTAAATTTTGATCATTTTATACAATGTATAGAAGAGAAAGAGACAGAAATGTAAGCAAGAGGGGTCAAGGGGCATAGTCCCTTCCGAGGTCTATATATATATATATATGTGGTCCTTATTTATATGATTTCGGATTTTTTTTTTGTCCGCCCCTAAATATCTTCTAAATGTATAAAAAATTGTTCCTGTAAAATCTGAGTTCTTAATTTTAATATTAACACGTTCCCCAAAGTCATCAAAGTTTTAAATAGGAAATACATGCAATTTTTTTTCATAACGCTTATAAAAATTATAACTCTGGTAAAAATTGAAGAATCAGTTTGAAGTTTAGTTCAGTTGTAGCTTATACTGTTCGGAATAATCCACAAAAATTTCCAGTTCTTAAGTTCATTACTTCCTTACATCTTAAATCAATAAATATGAAAAACATTTTCTTGATATGTAAAGAAGTAATGAATTTAAAAATTTTATTTTTTAAGGATTATTCCCGATAGTACAGGGTGCGGCAGCATAAGTTCCTTTTTTAAAATGCGCCCTTTTTTTTCTACTAAATTTTTTAAAGCAATAATAACAGAAAATCGAAATAGAACTGCAAGGGAAGACGCATACATTTTGCCAATGGGATCTAGAGTATTTTATTTCGATTTTCTATTATTATTTCTTTAAAAAAATCAGTAGAAAAAAAGTAGCGTATTTTAAAAAAGGAAGGAAGTTTTAAGTGCAATGGTCCAACTACAACTAACTTTACTTTATTTATTTGGATGTTTTCATACCTCTTTCCTGTTTCTTCAAAATTTCCATATATCTCCTTAATTTCTGCTCCCAAAGGTGTTTTATCATCTCCTTTTCTATTACGCTTTGTTTTCCTCTATCTAGCTGCCCTGACTCACTTCCTTTTATATTCTAATCATTATAGTCGATTGTTCCTTTCTTCTCTATCCACCTATCCTTGCTATTTTAGTATAAATGCTTTGCATTTATATCCTCCAGTATGCCCCCCTATTGCTCCTTATTGCATTCTCTTACCTCTTTTGCTCCTAATTCCTCTTTAATTCTACAATGCCGGCTGTGTTTAATCTGCTACAATGGAATTGTCGTAGTCTCAGAGCCAACAAAAATTCATTGGAGGGTTTGTTGGATCTTCATAATATCCAAGTTGCTCTCATCTCGGAAACGTGGCTTCGCTCAAGCATGGATTTTAACATTAGAGGCTTCAAGGTAATCAGAAGCGATCGCGATGATGGCTATACTCGTTTTGCGATCCTCGTTAGAAATGACATTTCATTCCGTTCTCACGAGATTTCTCTCAACCTTCCTTCTACTCCTAATATTCCCAACATCGTTCATATCTCCACCAATCCTCCTTCTATGCGTCCTATTAACGTTGTTTCGATTTATTTTCCTCCTACTTACGATCTTCGTCACTTCCCCCTTTCTACATTTTTCAATTCTATCCCGCAACCGTTTATTATCGGCGGTGATTGGAATGCTCATTCTTCTCTGTGGAGCTGCGCATCCTGCAATAACAATGGTTCCATCCTTGAAAATACTATCCTTTCTGATAACTTGGTGCTCCTTAATGATCTTTCCCTAACCTATTTTAGGAATGCTTTTGTCTTCAGTTCTCTTGATCTAACTCTTTCTTCCCCTTCAATTGGTCTTACCTTTACCTGGAGAACCTTTTCCGGTTCTTTCGGCAGTAACCATGTTCCCATAATAATTACTACTGATAGTTTTCCTTTTCCAACTTATCCCAGGCTTCTCCATTCTCCTCGATGGAATCTCAGCAAAACTAATTAGACTTCTTTCCGCTCTTCTGTTGATTCGTCACTTCCTGATCCACAGCTTAATTGTGATCCCATTTCTCTCTATAATTTCTTTTCCCATTCTATCAGGTCTGCTCTTTCTCTATCTTCTCCCCCTCGTCGTTCTCCTACATCCACTCATCGTTGTGCGGCCTCATCTCTTTGGTGGAATCAGGAGTGTAACGCTACATTTAACCATTGTCTTTCCACTTTCAGATCCTATCGCTCTAATCCTACAACCCAACATTTTCTGGCTCATAAACAAGCCCACGCCAGGGCTAGGTTTATTCTTAAAACCGTAAAAAAGACCTCTTGGAAGAAATTCTGCTCTTCCTTTTCTAGAAATACCCCTCTCTCACATATTTGGAGGCTGGCTAGAGCTTTTAAATCTCCATCCTCTGAACGTCCTTCTCTTTCTAATGTATCTGAGGATAGCCTAATATCCTTCATTGATTTTGTCGTTCCTGCTTACGTTCCTTCCTTTGACAAACTGTACTCCAGCGTCTCTCCGCAAATCTCTTCCCTTCCTTCTCTCTTCCTCACTTCGGCTTTCAATCTTAATGAATTATTATCTGTTTTATCCAAATCTTCCAGCCCGTCTCCAGGCCTTGATGGTATACCTTATCTTGCTCTTAAAAATCTATCTGAACTATCCCTTAACTTTCTTCTCAATCTTTTCAATTCTTTCCTTTCCAGGGGTTCAATCCCCCCTCTTGGAATTCTTTCATCATTGTCCCTATCCCTAAGAAAAGTTCTTCCTTACGCCCCATCTCCTTGGCATCCTGCATCAGAAAATTGTTTGAGGGTATGCTAAACAAGCGTCTTGTCTGGTGGTTGGAACACCATAATGTGTTTCCTAACAATATGTTCGGCCTTCGGCCTGGTATGGGCCCTCCTGATTGTATCAGTCTTTTTGTGTCCCATTTATATAAGTCCTTTATCCAAAAACATTATACTCTGGCTTCCTTCATCGATGTTTCCTGTGCTTTCGACAATGTTCATCTCTCAACTTTAAGAGATAAAATGACAGCAATTAACATTCCAGTGAATTTCACTTCCCTTGTTATTAAGCTCATGTCCAATCGTTCTATCCACCTCTCTCCTCCATTATTTGACACTTCTAGAAAGGTTTTCTGCGGTCTTCCTCAAGGTTCCTCACTCAGTCCTACTCTTTTTAACATTTATACTGCTAGTATTGCTTCCCTTCCTTTAAATTCCCACTTTTTATTCTTTGCCGATGATATTTTGCTTTTTTCCTCTTGCCACGATAGTCCCTCAATTTCCTTGAAAGTGCTCTTGCCTTAATTAACCTTTCGAGTTCTCCTTCTAAGTCCTCCTGCGTTGTATTTACCCTTCGCCCTTATATTCCTGCTTCTGTTAATTTATCCTTAAATAGCACAGCTCTTGCTCGTGTTAATTGCTTTCGTTATCTCGGTATCTTTCTCGATAGTCGTTTGACTTTCTCCGAACATATCAAATATCTTTCCTCCTCCTCTATTAAACGGTTGAATATGCTGAAGGCCCTGTCTCCGACTAAATGGGGTGGTGATCCTTTCATTTTTATTCTTCTATATAAATCCATCGTTCGCTCCAAGCTTGATTACCGTTCGTTCATTTACGCCTGTGCTTCCAAGTCCCGTCTTTCTAAACTTGATGTGATCCAAAACTGCTGCCTTCGATCCTGTCTTGGTGCTCTTAAATCCTCTCCTATTCTAGCATTGCTTGCTGAATAGAAAAACACCACACTTGTCTATTCGCGAATCTTATTTAGGCTATCGCTTTCTTGCTAAACCTCCTTTACTCTCATCCACTACTTTCATTTTCTCCTACCTTTCAATTTCCCGGAATTGGTGTTTTGTGCCCCGGAAAATTCCTATCTTATCTCTTATTTCTCTCCGTCTTAGTTAATTTTGGCCGTATAAAATTTCCTTTAATAGTCTCCCCTATTTCTCCCCTTTAATTTCAGTGATCTTTGCCATCCTCCCAGGGTATTTATTTTGCATGCACTTTCAAAATCTTTCCCTCCAGCAGTATAAACAGGAATTCTACAGTATTGTCAATTCTCTCTTCCTTTCTCATGTAAACATTTTCACTGATGGTTCTAAGGGGTCTGATTGGGTTGGTGCGTCTTCTATTCTTCTAGATTATAACTTCTCTGAATCCTTCTGTCTTCCTTCTTTCTGTTCCATATTTACAGCCGAGCTAATGGCTATTTTACGTTCCATTATTTTTATCTCCTCAAATCGTCTTTCTTCCCAGTTTCTGATCATATCCGACTCCACGAGTGCCCTTCAAGCCATCTCTTCTCCTCTTTCTAATCATTCCTGTGATTTGACTATTCTCCGCATACGTTCTCTCATTCGGACTCTCTCTTCTCCCCATGAGATCCATATTGACTTGCTGTGGGTTCCTGGCCATTCTGGCATCTCAGGTAATGAAATGGCTGATTCTTTGACTCGGGTTGCTACTTCTTCTACATTTTTCTTCAAAAAAATCCCATCCTCTAAACTCTTGCCTTTGTGTAAATATTTCCATCTCAGATTTTGGTCGGATATGTACCCTTCCTCCTTTTCTAATTGTCGCTCTTTTTATCTGTACGTTCAGCCTAATCTTTCTTTAAATCCTTTGTTCCTGCTGTTTCCTTCACTTTCTTGTTCTGTTATTGTCTCCATTGTGCGTTTGCGCTTTAACCATTCCTTGCTGCCTTCCTCACGCTTTCGTCTCTCGTTGACGTCTTCCCCATGTTGTCCTCGCCATTCAAATGATGCGGTTGTTTGTGACGCTGATCACGTGTTCTTTGAGTGCTCTGCTCTTTCGGTGGAGCGTTCGGCTCCGTATTCCCACTTGCTTGGGCTGGGGTTTCCTGCTCCTTTTTATGCTCGTTATATCCTGCCTTTTCCTTCTACACTTATTATCTCCTCCATTGTTCCCTTCTTATTAACGATAGCTGATCGTCACGCTATATAACTTTCGTTTTCCTTTAATTGTTTCTGGGTGAAGGTCCTTGGTTGACGACCCAATTAAAAAAAAAAAAAAATGAAGTCATACTGCTGCACCCTGTATAAGCTACAACTGTACTAAATTTCAAATTAATTCATCAATTTTTACCAGAGTTATAATTTTTATAAGCGTTATTGAAAAAAAAAATGCATGTATTTTCCATTTAAAACTTTGGTGATTTTGGGGAGTGTGTTAATATTAAAATTAAGAGCTTAGATTTTACAGGATTTTTTTTTACATATTTAGAAGATATCTAGGGGCGGGCAAAAATAAATTCCAAAATCATGTAAATAAGGACACCCCAATATATTTTCCGACATGCTGGTCGGAACGAGTGTAATAGTTCCGGTTAATTCACTTTTCCTTAGTTAAGTACGCCGGGGAGAAGATCATTTGGAAACAACGCTAACGGAACTATTAAATTAGCGCTACAGTGTAGATCAGGGGTGGCCAACACGTCGACCGCAAAGGTTTTGAAAGTAGCCCGCGAAACTAAAGTTGCACAGTTTGCTTTTACTTAAAAGTTAATGTTTGAAAATCTTAATGCGATAATTTATTCTTACCAGAATAGACTGTGCAACGTAGCCCCATACTGTTTGTATTTATCCCGATGAACAATGCAAGTGAATGTTAACTTTTAAATTAATTGTAGTCGTAACGCATGTGCATATAAATGGCAATCGCACAAAATGACGCAAAATCATGTGCCAGACAGCAAATAATGAGGTTATTACCCACGGTTCGTTTGAAGACAAATTTATATGTAATAAGTTTTAATTTAAAATTATGCTAAGAGAACTTCTGCCGCAAATATGCACTCATATTTACAAACAAAAGGTGATTCATATCTTCAATTAAATGATCAAAAATGGCTTCTTGATCTTTCTTTTTTCTGCGATATTGCTGAAAAATTACACCAATTAAACCTGCAACTAGAGGGTAAAGGTAAAACAATAATAGATATGATAAGCATTTTGAAGTCATTTAAAGAGAAACTAAATATGCTTGCAATGCAATTAAAACGTCGTGATTTAAAGCATTATCAAAATCTGGCTGATGAGTCTAAAAATAAAAAGAATCTTACAATAAATATGCCGATATTATTGCACTGCTTTTAAAAGAATTTGAAAGAAGATTTCTAACATTAAGTGAACTTGAAGATATCGCCAGTTTTTTGTCTTGCTCATTTAATGACATCGATGTCGAAAGTGTAGCTCAGAAACTAAACAACTTTCTCGATACTACAAATTTAACAAGCTCCGAAGAAGAAATAATAAATATTAAATGTAACATAAATCTTAAGTCACTGGTTTCAGATTGTAATTTTTGGAAACTGATAAGAAAAGATAAATATCCAAATATATGGACAACTGTTACACGTTTCAATGCCTTCTTTGGATCAACATATTTATGTGAATCCGCATTTTCATTTATGAATGCGATCAAAACAAGTTACTTTATTATCATCTTTTAAAGCTTGGTCTTCCTGCTTCTTTCAATGCCTCTTATGTTCTTTCTCTACCTATTCTCTCAGTTGTTCCTATTCTAGGGGTGTTCCTTGATTCCATTGTCGACAAAATAAAAATATAATTTCTATTCTATTCCATGCACCTATTCCAATTTGCTGGGCTAATGCTCTCTGGTAGCGAACCCAAGGGGGGTAAAAAAAACAAAAAAAAAAACGCAATTAACAGATCAACATTTGGATTATGTTTGAGAATTGCCTTAAGTTCACATGAACAAAATTTTGAGAAACTTTCGGCACTTATACAAGGTCACATTTTTATTCACTTGCTTATTTACGGTGTATTGTTTCCAAGTTAAGTATTTCGTAACGAAAAAAATAAAAAAAAGTACAATTATTATTTTTTTTCTTTATTTGCTAAAATTTTTTTGTGTACTTATTTCTTTATATTGTAATTTTTTTTAAAATTTT
This sequence comes from Icerya purchasi, assembly GCA_039619475.1. Lineage (NCBI taxonomy): Eukaryota > Metazoa > Arthropoda > Insecta > Hemiptera > Monophlebidae > Icerya > Icerya purchasi. Next base: position 487,234,992 of record CM077115.1, read on the forward strand.
ATAAACATTATTGTGCTTCATAAAATAAAAAAATATAATCATTTGTTTGCTTTATTTGACATAAAATATTTTTAAACTGAAATTCTTGTTAGTTATTTATTAAAATATCAATGAAAAATTTGAAAAATCTTGAAATTGTTTGCCCATATTCACAGTCGCCCGCAGATTACATTTTACAGAATAAGTCGCCCATAAGAGATAAAAGTTTGGCCACACCTGGTGTAGATTAATCAGTGTTACCAACGGAATAAATCTTTAAATGTATAGGAATCTCGGATAAATGTTATGGATATCCGGTTGTGAACAGTTATTCAGCAATGGCAACGTAAGTGCACCCAAAGTGTTGCGACAATGTAATGGATTGTATCTCAGGTGATTTAAGGAGATTTTTTCTTGCTGAGGAATATTTCTAGTTTATTGATAGTTGATTGAAGAATCAATTACGCATTATTAGCGGGAAAATTAGAAAGAAGGAATAGATTAAGATCGCCAATAAATAAGCGGGCTGTACTAACGGCCGTGTGTATAGTCTGCCATTTTATATACGATACAAATAATGTTACACTCAATGCCGAGCCTTCTGGTGTACCATTTTCATTCAGGAAAGAGGAAGATATATTAGAGCCAACTCTTACCCGGATTGCCCTATTTGAAAGTTTAGGACATAATTCCCCGTGTTTCCGTTAATGACGGTATTCTTCAGCACACTATACCGCTATTTGCGGTTGAAAGCTTCTTCTAGGTCAAAAAAGAGACGCTTTCTGTTTTGAGCTGTAAGTATCAGCTATTGTAAGTTTAAGAGATGATGTAATTTCAGATTTTGATGTCGCACTACCGACTTGGATTTCAGATAGCACTTCTACGATTCTAGGACAAAATAGAGACGAAAATAGAGACGTCTATGAACCATTTTCTCCATAGTTCTGGAAAGAATCGAGAATCGAGAAATTGGTTTACAACTTTGAAAAAGGAAGAGGTTTCAAGGACAAGAATTAGTAAAGCAGTTCGTCAGTAGTTAGAAATAGAAGATCTGGATCAGATTTACTATAAATATACAGTAGGAAATCGTTAGCAAAGATATTTCAGCGTGAATTTAATTCGGAGCAGTATTTCTATATTTAGTTGGAGGTCCAATTCAGCTATTGAAAATGTTCTTCATCTTTATCGGAGAAGAAAGATTTTTTTTTGAATAAAGAAATTAGTGAGGAGACATTTTTAATACGAAGCGCGAAAGCTTTCGTCATCTTGCATTCATCGATTACTAGAACCCCATTTATACATCAGGAGGAATTAAAGTAGAACCGGAAACACCATTTTCAGTGCCTTTATCTTCCTTCACATTACGATATTTGATGCGTCCTTTGAAATCAAGGAAACAAGTTTACATAGATGGACTTAAACTCTGTGTTTGTTAAAATTAAGTACCTCTCTGGGTCCTTGTTGCCTTCAGTTTTTTAAGCGCTCGTTTACATTGGTCTATTGTTGGCAATTTCGGGTCATCGCCGTGGAACACGTCGGCGTCAGTAATGAGGTGTCGTCAAAGGAAATAGTGTTTGGACAGTATTATTGATCGCCTGGCGGGAATAGTCAAGCTTTTCTATGCTTCATGTACGGTGACAAGATATTGCAATTTCGCTTTGACATACGACCCAGTCGGTTTTCTTTAAAGCGAAAATGAACTAAAGTAGGACAATGAATAAAAGTAGGGTAATGGTCATTCGAATGTAAACTCCGGTATATCACGATGTTCCCGTAAAGGATTAAAACCATTGAGAAGAAGGTAGAGGTCTGTTGTGAAAACTTGTTATCAATACTAAATCGTTACTAGCACGCAGTTAGATGTCATCTTTTTGCATTTATTAGTATGGGAAGCGCTTCATTGAGCAGAATGAACATTAAGATCTCTTGTCTGAGGTTAGGATAAGCAATTGATGAAGCAACTTCTTAATCTGGGCGCAGAAAATACTTACTGAAGGGAACAAATAGCAGTTACAGATTGTTATTGAACAGAAAGGAATGAAACGAAACTTTATTGTAACTGTTACGGATTTTTGGACGGAAAAGAGTTATGCACTAATGTGGCGACACCTCCACACACTGATATTCCTTGGGATTAATCCGAGCGGTAAACTGTAAAAGTTGTCAGAAAAATTAAGTCAATTTCAGATGCATCTCTTGGGGACAGATTATGCCCGATATCCAATCGTTAATTAGTAATTTGAGTTCTTCTATACATATTAAAAAAAAAAACCCTGATCTTACTTATTTTAATAGGTTTCCTTTCAAAACTATAGGCGACTGGTCGGGGTTATGTAAACAACCAGACTGTTACAGCTTAAGGCTCTTGAACTACTGTTGTACGTATTTTAGGTTATTCTCTTCTATGAACTTCGAGGCAATACTCACCGATGAACTTGACGGAACGAAATGTAGGTTTTAGAAGTTGTATTAGAACAGTTCTAAATTTAGAGAGAAACCAAAAAATGTAACAAAACAGACAGGAGGAGGAAGGTACCGCCACCTATGGCCTAAATGCAAACAACTGAGCATTCACCCCGAGAATCCTATTAGAAGGCCATCACCGCTCGAAGATTTCTTCATAATACAAAAAAAAAAGCGCGTCGAAAAACATTTCTGGCTTCTCTGCCGTCTCATATAAAGCAGGACCTGATATATAATGTGCGGATTTGGTGATATTATAACCGAGGAAGCATACATTGGCTATCCGTGAAATACCAGCACAGGTAAGGAACGATAGTAATTACCTCACCGTCTACAGTTGTCCTACAAGACGAGATATTTTAATTACATTCGGTAGCGCTTTGGCTGTCACTAACAGGTGCCAGCAGCACTTCCTGGATTGACTCTAGAAAAGATACAATTAGGATTAATGAGAACTGCATATATATTTCCAGCGCAAATAATGAAGCAATATATTTACTCAGGTGAAATGTGAAATTTTACCGTCTACATCGAAAGAGCTGGCAACTAAGCCTCCCAAGGATATTAATTTAGTTATGTTCAGGGTGTTAACTGCTCCAATTCGATGCACATTCAATGAATTTTCAAGTTTACAGCATTAAATTACCCGGTGATATAGCATTCTGTACTCTGCAATAAATTTGACCAATATTAATAAGTAGGCTTTTTAACGGTATTTTTTTTTTTCGTTTTTTAGAATTCCGTACACATATAATGTACTGAATCGTAATGAGATTGTTCAGAAACGACAAAAATATCAAATAAAAATCAATAACTCATGAAAACGGGTTGACTTATAAACTTCAAATTTTGAACATAATTTACAATTAAAATTCTCTTTAAAACCATATCTATAGCTTCAAGCTGACCGATTACTCTGGGCGGTAAAAAAACCTCAACAATACATAATACTATATGGTATTTAATACGACCTCAAAAATCATTTAAAAATTCATAGCTCGTCACCAGATAAACCTTTAAAAGTGAAATTCAAAATATAAAACAAAACACAACAAACTCTTTCATAAAATCAAAAAATTACGGTTAAAAAATTATTAACACCCCCCCCCCCCCCCCGGGCCAAAAACAGCAAAAAAAAGAAAGTTCACGTAAATAATAGCCTGAGTAAAAACGTTGAAGAAACCAAAACGTATTTCAAACATATGAGTAAAAGACCGCTTCATAGGAGCAATATAGAGCTAAGCTTACAATTTTATATTCAGACCTTTGGGGGATGCTGGAAGCTCGAAATTTTGAAAAAAAAAATTTTCCCGGGCATGTGATTATCGTTAGAAAGATGACGAAACCATATTTCATTTCCTTAACGAAATTTTTAAAGTTGCCGAAATGTTCAAAAAAGCGCAAAAAACCACCTTCCTGTCCCTCTTTGCAGCGGGAAAAACCAAATTTCTTTTTTTTAAATTTAGTGTTATGTATATGTAAATTATAGTTATCGTTAACTTGACATACGGAATTCTCAGCGCATGAAACATCATGCTTGACTGAATTTGTTTTTATTTAGTATGTCTACATATTTCCTTGGAATTCATTGCGAGGGTATAATTATCATCTTCAGTATAGCCATAATGCAATTTTCTGAATAACTTTTAAGAAAGAATGTTAATATTCAAACAAATATAAATCCCTTTTCAACAACAAGGAGTAAACTGATTATTCTTTTATGTTTAACAAGTGACTCTAATTTTGTCTAAAGAAAATCAAAAAAAATGTTGCCTGGCTTGTGATATTGGTAATTTCATTTTTAAAAAAAGAATAAAATGTGGCTCGTCAACCAAAGACCTTCACCCAGAAACAATTAGAAATGGAAAAGGAAAGTTATATAATAAGACGATCAGATATCGTTAATAGGAAGATAACAATGGGAGGGACAATAAATGTAGAAGGAAAAGACGGGATATAACGGGGGAAAAAACGAAGCAGGGAGCCCAATCCTAAACAAGCGGGAGTACAGAGCAGAACGCTCTACCGAAAGACCTGGGCGACTCAAAAAACATGTGATCGGCGTTACAAACAACCGCATTAATTGAATGGAGAGGACTTTACGGGGAAGAGACTAACGAGAAGCGAAAGCGGAAGGAAGGTAACAAGGAATCATTAAAACGCAAACGCATAATGGTGACAACAACAAAGCGAGGAAGTAAAGGAAACAGAAGGAACCATGGATTGGAAGGAAGACTAGATTGAACAGACAAATAAAAGGAGTGAGTATTAGAAAAGGAGGAAGTGTATACATCCGACCAAAATCTGAGATGGAAATTTTTACACAACGGCGAGATATTAGAAGACGGGATTTTTTTGAAGAAGAAGGAGGAAGAAGTAGCAACCCGAGCCAAAGAATCAACCGTCTCATTACTAGAGACTCCAGAATGTCCATGAACCCACAGCAAGTCAATATGAATCCTACGGAGAGAAGAAAGAGTCGGAATGAAAGAACGTATACGGAGAATAATAAAGTCACAGGAATGATCAGAAAGCGGAGAAGGGATGGTCTGAAGAGCACTCGTGAAGTCGGAAATTATCAGAAATTGGGAAGAAAAACGATTAGAGAAGATAAAAATAATGGAATGTAAAAGATTGAGAGGTTATAATCTGCAAGAATAAAAGAAGCACCAACATCATTAGGCCCTTTAGAACCATCAATGAAAATGTTTACATGAGAAGGAAAGAGAGAATTGACAATAGTGTAGAATTTCTGTTTAATTACTGCTGGAGGGAGAGATTTTGAAAGTGCAGGCAAAATAAATACCGTGGGAGGATGGCAAAGATCACTGAAATTAAAGGGGAGAAATAGGGGAGACTATTAAAGGAAATTTTATACGGCCAAAATTAACTAAGATGGAGAGAAATAAGAGATAAGATAGGAATTTTCCGGGGCACAAAACACCAATTCCGGGAAATTAAAAGGTAGGAGAAAATGAGAGTAGAGGATGAGAGTGAAGGACGTTTAGGAAGAAAGCGATAGCCTAAATAAGATCTGCGAATAGACAAGTGTGGTGTTTTTCTATTCAGCAAGCAGTGCTGGAATAGGAGAGGATTTAAGAGCACCAAGACAGGATCGAAGGCAGCAGTTTTGGATCACATCTAGTTTAGAGAGTCGGGACTTGGAGGCGCAGGCGTAAACGAACGAAAAGTAGTCGAGCTTGGAACGGACGATGAATGGACATTTCATAAATTTCTCTTTATATATTAATTACAACGTAATTCTTAGGCCACCTCATATTAGAAAAAATGTCCCAATGTTATGTAACGTTTGTTATATTTTAATTTTTACCTACTTTATATATATATATATATATATATATATATATATATATATATATATATATTAATTACAACGTAATTCTTAGGCCGGCCCCTATTCGAAAAATGTCTTAATTTTATGAAATGAAAGTTAAATGTTAGTTTAGGATTTTTGTGATTATGTTATTATATTCATATTAACCGATTTAGAATTACGTTGTAAATGTTAACCATTGTATACAAAGTATAGAAGAGAAAGAGACTGAAATGTAAGTAAGAGGGGTCAAGGGGAACAGCTCTTTACAAAGCCAAAATGATTGAGTTATATATATATATATATATATATATATATATATATATATATATATATGTATATATATAATTCAGTCCTTCAGATTTCACTATGGTGATACCGATGGACCCTTTTGATATTCGTCGCTTCAATTGACTACATCACTATTTGAAAAATAATAATCTTCTTTTTTCAAGGTTTTAAATAATTTTTCACTTACAGTTTACTTAGGAATTTTTACTACAACTTTTATGACGTATTTCCGTGACTCTTGAAATGCTTTCCAAAAACGTAAAAACTTTACATGATTTCTAAGTGATACGAAAATATAATAGAATTTCTTATTATCCTAGTGTAAAGACGACAAGTTCAATACATATTCCCAAACGTTGTCATTGTTCTATATTTCACTAAATTTATCAAGAAATATTGCATAAAAAAATATTAGAGTTTTTTTGAAAATACATATTTTACCCGCTACTTAATTAAAACCTCATCCGTTTTGGTGACATCAAGCTGAAAATACGTATGCACGTAGGTATCGAACCAACATTTCTCATCTGGATAAAGTGTAAAATAGAATATTTCAAAATATAAAAGAAATGATAATTTTAAAAATCCATTAGTAGCCGTTAAAAAAAAAAAAAAAAGAAGGATTTAAATGGGTGATAAAACGGAACTAAAGAACATCGTTGCGAATTCTATTTTTTCGTTCTTGCAGTTCAAATTATTTCCTGGAATGGTCTGTAAAACCATTTACGAAGAATCAGCGTGTACCGGAATAAAATCGATTTTTTTTTCTCCTCAAATCCGCGCAGCCTCGCAATTCAACTTTATCGAAGGCGCCCCCAAAAAGGTACCGTCGCTCTACGTTAAATTATCCTCTTCCACCGCTTTCGACTTATGTGACTCTTTAGTACAATTTATTCAATAATATTCCAATTCCGCCATTTATCTATGAAATCGTCATCGGTCTTCTTTCTGTCTATTATTAGTGTAGCTCACGCGCGGAAAAATTATGAAAATGATTGAAAAAAATTAACGACACCGGTTGCTCTCTGTATGATTCAACATCTATGCTAAAAAACTTACCGCAAATATTTACAATACCGTGTAAGTTCACTTTGAATTGAAATTCAAAATTCGAATCTGTTTCATTTCTTTTTCGCCTCGATTTACGATATTTTAACATATTGTTTTTCGATATCGGTTTAAATTAACTGAACCGTTCGGTCTCATTCCCGAATGACTGCCCAATCTGACAATTTCGCAATTTCATCAGTTGCTCCCGATGATGATCTTGGCTGAAAATATTAAACAGAGTTTTGACAGCCAGCAGTAAATTTGATCTTACTCGATTGATGTAATTCTAGAGTTCATCAGTGATTTACCGAAAAGGCAGAGTGTAATTTAGCGGATGGGATAGCGATTCTGGAAGCGAATAATGAATAGTATAACAGTCCCATCTTAACAATAGAATTACGAGAATTTTTGTGCTATGTGGAAAGTGTCACGTATCGACGCCTCTTTACGATCTTCGTAGCGATCAGCAAATTTTTATTGATGATTCCATGTTTTCCAGGCAATGAAGAAAATGTAAAATATTTTCTTTTTTTTCCCTCTTTTTGACTTTGCAAAAGATCACTTTGTTTTCCGATTTTCACATAATGTTTTACACTTTTACAGAATAATAAACAAAACCACACATACCCAATTTCTTCTTTTAGTATAATTATCCTTCACCTGGGTTTTTTTTCGGTTTAAAATTCACCTCTGTAATTTTCTCAAAAAAATCCGTAGGTAAAAATTAATTTTTTTCTTTTATTTCTTGACAAAAAGACGGAATTATTTAAACTATGAAAAATCAAACTACCTTAATAACAAGTTTATTGAAAAACTTAACGAAACGCATCCTATTTTCGGCTAAATACCGTGAACGGGGAAAAGAAGTAAATAAAGGAGAGGAAAAGTATAAATTTAATTAGAGAGTACAACATTTCAACCGCTTCAGTCTAAGACTGATCTGGAAGATTATAAAAAAATTCTAACTGCGACTTCATAACTGCGCGGTAAATTCTTCTTCAGGTACGATATAATTCAGTTACGTGAATCGCATGAAAAACAATGGTCTAACACATGCGTACACCACCATATGTAAGCGAATATCGATCTATAGACATGAATTTAAAGTGATCAGTTTCAAGTGTAGCCTTTCATACGCATTAATAGTACGGACAAAGTATTGTCATGAGCGGTAAGTTTGTGCAACAAGAACGTTGCCAGCAACAGAATTTGTATTACAAAAAGGTATAATGGCTTAAATCTGTTTCGTTTTTAATTGTATTTCTAAGAAAAAATGTTATAAAATTTGTTGATGGACAGAACAAAATAGAAGGAATAGAAGATCTACGAGGCAATTGCTTGGCTTTCTCGGAGAAATAAATGAAAGCATGATTGAACTTAATTTTAAATTACAAGGAAACCAACTTAAATTTTATATTTTTTCGCAAAACTCAAAGCTCAATGCACTTTTCATGATTGCAAGCAAAAATAAAATGGGAAGATGAAAAATTTAATTCTGACATTTTTACGGGAAACTTACTTTCGTTGCGACGTTAGACCAGCTAGCTTCGACATTTACAGACTACTTGTTGGATTGCCCACAATGTCTAAAATTTCAAACTTTTTATCGATTTTTTTTTTTTTTTTACAGATTAAGCGACGTTTGCAAAATTTAAATCGGATAATTGAACATATTATAAACAAATAAAAAACCATAGAAGAACATTTTTAACAAATTTTTGCCTAATTAAAGTTATATTAAAAAATTTCGAACCATTACTTTGTAATATGAGCTGAATTTACACTGTTAATAACAAAATCCAAATTTAGCTAAAACGGTGAAAGAATTTTTTTAGCTTAATCAACAACAGACGCAAAAAGTTTAGGTGATTATTTAAATAAGAAATAATGTAGAGACCGCTTTTAACTTGTTATTATTACATTTCGTACATTTTTCAATCGGCATGTTGATAATAAAATATGTGCACTTATAAAGTAAACGTCGGACAAGCAGTCGCGGTTTATTCCTTCGCATTTTATTATACTCGTAGCGCGCATAATGGTATCCCAGTCCAACTTGAAAATCCGTCTGTCGTTCACTCAATCTGCAGATCACGTACAAGTCAGCCAACCTCAAAAATCAGAATTCTCACTTTAGGCTAGCTATATGTCCGGAATACGTTGCGCTTCCTCCTGTAGTAAGTAGTATAGGAACCCACTCGTACTTATGTACCTTAACGTATCCGTATAAAAAATAAAGAGCAAATAAATGTTTCCGCTACCACTTTAATTCCGGAGTGAAAATGACATGAAATGTACAAAAACAAAAAAAAAAGAGAAAAAGAAAAGGAAGAACGAACATTACACACAGACACAATGTATTAAGAAACAATTTTTGCGCAATTCTAAAAAAATTTAGTTCCGAATACTATTCCGACACTGTCATTAATAAATGTTCTTACAATATTGGGAATAATACTATTACATGTAGCGTACCGCCCTAAACATAAAAATAAGCAGCCAAAGTTCTCCTACAGAGTTGTACAATTAATCATATTTACGGTACACGCGAAATACTCTTGAATAGGACTAATAAGGGCAATGAAAGGAAGCAACTTCGGAGAATATGAACGACGTGAGATACTAATAGAATTACCTGTACATCGTCGTAACGAATTAATTTAAGTCACATCCGTTAACTTAAAAAGTAAACAGCGAGACTATAAGTCGATTTGTCTTGGTTAATATGTTTCCGAAATTATCGAATTGTTCGAAAAATTCGTGTACACTTACATCAGCGTAAATAATTATCTCCCTCTCGCTTAATTCTGCTATCGATTTCAAAAACACGTACAGAGAGAGATACGTTTATTTACGACTACATCATTCCTTTACACCAAGGCTAGTAATAAACAAAAAACCTGTAACGAAAGTTGTAACGTTTTTTCGCACTCGTAAAATTTCACTTTGCACCATCTCTTAAATGGCGAGTATATAAAGAAAGTGCAGTAGCAAATTCTGTTAGGTTTTTTGCGTTAATTTCATTTTATGAAAAATTACACAGTCACATGAAACTAGGTCTTCTATAAAAATTATAAAAGACGTGCCTAAGTGTTCATACAAGCATTACTCAATTCTTTTCGGAATGAACGATTGCAAAATGTGTGTTCATCAAATGTTTCGATTGTTTAATGAAATCTTCCGGCTGTTTGATAATTGCAATCGAAATGTTTGTATTTAACGAATATTTAAATTACGAATAATACTTATTCGAAGTTGACCGTTCATTTTGCTATTGTTTGTGTTTGTCGACTTTAATCCATTTCCAGTTTCTCAAAAAAAAAAAAAAAAAAAGATCATTTAAATGAACTTTTCAAATAAAATAAAACAAATATTCACCCTATTTAACCAATGCAATTTTTAATTGCGAATTATAGTATATGAAAATCATTCAACCGCGTCTGCGATTAACTATTACTGCTCCGTATGTAAAAACATTTCGCAATGGTCCATCACTACACGCTGGGGGGACTGTGCCTACCTGAAAAAAGAAGGACCTATTGCATCCAGTTTAAGAGCTGACAGCCGAACGATCATTTCACGCTATTGCCCACAAATTGCGGACGACATACCCTTCCAGGAACATTTCAAATGGAATCATCGCATATGCAACGTTCCGCAGCGAGCCACAGACCGATGTAGTCTTTTTCAGCTGCTAGTGATCGCCAGAAACGATCAGGTGTTGCAGCGACGTGTCCTTCCTTGCGTGGAAAACCGGATCGGACGCGTGATGCCTAAGGAGAATGCTGTTATTTCGAAAGATTCGTCAAGTTGCAACATAAATTTAACTTTATTGTGCGCATTTTTAACATCGCGTGAAATAATCAACATTCCAGAATAAACATCTTTCTATTTATGATGTAATTTCTCCAGTTTTATATGGCGCATGCTCACACACACACACACACGCACACACACAATGATCGTAATTTTTAACAAATTCGCCATCTGTTTAAAAACTGATTTATTATTTTACACGGGATTTAGTAAATGCAGGTTCCGGCAATAAGCACACGATCATCTGCGTAGCATATGCTGTTAATTTTTTCACCATATACTCTGAATCCTATGTTTTGAAAGAATTTGGTTTTTGTTATTTCTTCAGCATATGCGTTAAACAGTCTTGGAGATAGTGGGCATATTGCCTCACGCCCCTTCTTTGATTTTGCATATTCTTTCTGTTGGGTGACCCCATTAACAATAATATTTGCATTTTTGTTGCATGCCCTCGGTGTCAATTCTATATCTTCTCAGGATTTTTGTAAAATTTTGGCACGCTCTAAATAGTCAAAGAGGCCTTCCTATAATCTATATAGGCTACACATATATGCTTCTGTTTACTGCCAACGCTCGCCCGATTAGTATTTTATATAGAGTTATCGCGTTTCGTGTCCCTTCCCGAGCGATAAAACTAAATTGTATTTCATTTAGCTGTCAATTTTCGTTTCAATTCTTCTATTTATTATCATTAATAACAGTTTTAATATATGACTCATTAATGCAATCGTACGGTATTCGGAGCATTTTCGCGGATTCCCGCTTTTTAGGAATGGCCACAAATGTAGAGATCTTGAAATCCTCTGGCAAGTATCCGGTTCTGTAGCAATTTTTTTTGCTCTTCTTGGATGCACGCTTTGTTAACTTTACAGGGATTCCAACTATCCCGGTTGCTGTTCGTGTTTCAGCTTTCTTGATGGCATATTCTAGTTATTCCTTTAGATGTCTGGCGCTGTCTCTTGCTTTCGCCAATTCAGTTTTTAAAATTTTTCATTCCCAAAATTTCTTGCAATTGTTTTATATTTCAAAGACTTATGTGTTCAGCTGCTTGTTTTCCATTTTCCTGGTATGTGCATATTTTTTTCAAGCCGAAGACGGCATCTCGCTGCTAGTAACTGATAGTCCGTGTTACAATCTGCTGATGTTAGCGCACGACAATTCAAGATCATGTTTTTGTATCTTGTATTCACCACGATATAATATATTTGCTTTCGTATTAGAGATCTCCTGGTCTTCGCCATGTGTAAAATTTCCTTTTACATGATATTGGAACCAAGTATAGCACACGGCCAGCAGGCCGTTTTTCTCGGCGAATTCTACGAGTTTGGCGCCTCGTTCATTTTTTATATCTAGTCCGAAAGGTCCCACAGTATTGCTATTTGTGTTAGTTTTGCCCCACTTCCGCATTGAAATCTCCCGTTACAAACAAGGGGTTCCGTTTTCCTAGCTTCTTGATTGCTTTGTCTCTATATCTTCATAAATTTTCTCTAACTCTTAATCTGCGCTTTCACTTGTTGGTGCACATACTTGTATTATCGGTAGTGGTTTGGGATCTGCATTTATACGTATCGCTATTACCCGCTCTAAGAGATTGTCAGAATTCCATCTATTCTTTTACTGAAACTTTCTCGAAATTAATATTCCGAATCCATTCTCATGATTTTCATCTCCTAAATGTATATAAATTCGTATTCGTCCTTTTGTTTATACTGTCACTTCCGCGCCATCTAACTTCACTTATACCGAGAATGTCTATTTTGAATCTCTTTGCTTCCACAATTACATTCTCCAGTTTTCCACTTTGATATAACGATCTGTGATATACATTCCATGTACAAATATTCAGTTTTTCTCCATGTTGCCAATCTGATGTTTTACCTCCGCAGATTCTTAGCACCCCATTCGTTATTACAGAGGGCTTGTATACAACTTGACGGAGACTTCATTGGGTTCGATGTTTTATTCATGTTGATAACTTGGAAATGATACTGTACTGGATCCCTAATTCTTTTCCGCAAGCTTTTCTGTTGGAGTGTGTTCCTTTAGCCGAGGGGCTCCGGTTTTAAGGGGGCCGGAAACTCGCCCTTTCACTTCTGATTGGTATTCACCGGTCCGATTACGGTACATGGTCACAGTTGAGCTGCTGACAGTTTGCCGTTGTAAATCCGATAAAATGATTAACGGTATTTATTGAAAAAGCACATGCTCAGTACGTGCACCCGTTTTCCTATCAGCGATATATTGTGAATTTCAATTTAGCTTTTCCGATCAGAGCTGAACCCCCTGAACAGGAAATTACTACCCTGCACGACGTGGACGTATGGAGCTCACATGATTGTTGTTTCGGTTCACTGCCTGTGGGCTAGCATATTACAACAGTCGAGTGACTACTTACTAGAGAACGTGGCTCTAGTTACAACAAGCAGTATCCGCAGGACTATTTTTTTTTGTTTGTTTTTCTACATAAACTTAACAGTACTAAACTCTAAACCTAGCGGGGTTTTAAATTAGAAAATCAAATATCTCTCCGGTTCAGTTTGACACTTTAATAACGATTACTGCTTAAACAATTATTTAATCACTCGTCAAAGTATAGCGAAATCTATTTGTTTTATACGACACGTTTAGGCATTTCGTATAGTAGCGAATAGTTTTTTAGATGATATGTGAAAGAAATTAACACACTCGTTTTGACCATGTATGCTAACATGTGAAATTCGTGAATCCATATAATTCATCTAGATGTTTTGATGTAATAACGTAGATAAATTTCTACTAATTATTCCCTAATATCGAAACATTATCAAAAGAAACCGGTAAATCGCTGAGGAAATGCGTATCATGTCGTTATATTGGTGCTAGTAGGAGGGTCGAATGTGACCTAATTTCGCACGGTAACAAATAACTCGACATAAAAAACCAATCGCTACAAAAGGCTCTGACCGGAGATGACCGACAAATGTAATCGAATCGATGAGTAGGAAAAAAACCCAAATCCGGAAATGATCCGGCATATAGCGTATACGGAGATGTTGCAACTTGAAAGGATAATTGTTTATTAAAAATAGTACGATGTAAATAGCTAAAATAATTTTGTTAAATTCATTCATTTTCATTTGACATGTAATTTAAGATATTTGTAGTTTCATAAATTATAATTGTAAAAATAAAGTTCAAAAAAACGAACAACTTCTAATCGACCTTGGAATTCAACTTGCAGCCACCAAATTAACGGTGTAGTACCTACATAATCGCACTACAATACAACTCTGCCTTGCGCTAACTTTTTTCCATAGCTATTTACACTATACTATTTTTAATAAACAATTATCCTTTCAAATTGCAACATCGCATTTTACGGTGTATGTCCGATCATTTTCGGCAGAAAACCCGAATTAAATGGATCGTGGGCCAGTACAGCGGCGCCACCGAAGGTATACATACACCTAGTAGGCAACGGAATGCATAACGGTTACGGGTTTAGCGGGTTCGTTTGAACTTTCTTCCGGAAGTACGGCATTTGACGGACTAGAAGTAGTTGCTCCTCCGTGTAATTCTAGAATTAAAATTCTGCACAACTATACTATTTACCCATTTCCCCTCGGTTCATTACCAAAAAAAAAAAAAAAAAAACGCCTTTCCAGTAATAAAAAATTTTCATACGAGCACGCAGCTGAAACTATGATAATTTTCGTTTCGTGGCATTTTTAATTTCTGACGCGAAAAGCGAAATAATGAAAGAAAAATTAAGAAATAACGTTAATTAGCGAATAATATTTCGTTCGGAGAAGAGTATTTCTAATTTCATATCGTCCACTTGTGTTGGCGAGTATTTTTTATTAATTTCGCCTACTGACGTTCACTTCGGTTGCTAAGGAAACGTGGTCTAAAGGCAAAATTGGGAAGATGATGAAAAAATCAGGTTCCCGAAATTAACGCTGCCTAACAAAGATGTGGTGCAGGAAGTAAATTATTTCTTTATTCAGGGAAGCAAAAATGTGGCTCGAATGAAACGGACAAAGAAATTTCTCGGGAAAAATAATTTAAAAAGAAACGTAAGAAAGAAAATAGGGAAATATTAGAAATTCGTACACGCATGCAAGCATAACACGCTGGAACCGCTGCGCGTTATTTCGTTTCTCTCGCTCAATCTCTCCATCTCGGATAATTCATACGTTTTTTCTTCCATTGTTACACTTCTTACGCAACGAAGCTTAAAGAGAAATAATAGTTTGAAAATTTCAGCGCGCATACGAATAGATTAAAAATCATACAGCCTTTTACCGATACAACGTAATTTTAGTTACCACTGTTTAATCTTCCCCGCTCGGAATTTAAACCACCGGTATTCAACTAAACGAGTCGTGTCCCTCTGCCTCGGAGCAGTTAATTCCTACATAAACCGTTCTATTTTCAATTTCTATTCCAGCTTGGGGGCCTTCCTCCGGCACAGAGTTCATGAGTACCGTAAGTGTGTTTACACCACTCGGATGGTCACTTATATCTTTAACCTTGCAATTTAAAGCGACAATGACGAAAAGAACATAATTATTTTTTCACGTTTCTTTCCAGATCGGCCAAGAAGCACTTCTTTCAGAAACATAAAGCACCGAAAATGAAATTAAGATAAGTACAGAACCGCCGTTCGATTAAGAAAATTAAGAAAAAATCCTAATACACACTGGGAAAGTTCATTAACTTGCAAAAAGTGACTTCATGTCTTTAAACAAATGAAGAATTCAGAATTACTTTATAAACTCTGACATACATATATATATATATATATATATATATATATATACCTATATATATATACCGAACAAAATCAGTGGTATCCGTCAAAATGCCAAAATCAATTCGAAGATATACAATGGCTGAAGTTTTGGCAGAGTATCCAACTGAAATTTCGAGTAGTTTGATTCATTGCCTGAACAAGAAGAAATAAAAAAAATAAATAAAATACCGTTTATAGAGTCTACCTAATGAATGGGGCAGTACACCGCCTTCACTATTGAGGAGTTAGAGGAAGCTTTTAAACGGTTATTGCGACAAACTGTTAACATTAAATGTAATGATAATGCTGCACTTTGTTGAAAAAAGAGCCGCCAGAATATGCAAACTGGCAAGGGAACCGTGATTTTCACCAAAAGTTCCGATAGTGTATCATAAATATTTAGCATAGATTTTCGAAAACATCCTGAATCATCGGCCGAAAAAAAACAACCCCGCACGTAGTTCGTTTCGGACCTGCACATTGTATTCACACATTTTAACGATACTGCTCGTTTGTTATTAATTTCTTTCGAAACGTACGAGTTTATCAATCGTTAATAAACTCGTACGTTTCGAAAAATTGAATATTCAGTTATAAAAATATCGTTCAATTACACAGGTGTAAGTATACAAAGATTATCGCATTCGATGGAAGCTAATAAAGAACACTTGGAAGTCGATAACTGGTTGCAGCGATGTCGCGAATCGAGAAATTTGGTACTGGTAATAGTGGCCATTGCACTTTTATTGGATAATATGTTACTAACTACAGTAGGTAAGGCCGTCTCTCTCGTTTACCGTTCGAAGGTTTTTTTTTAGTCTTAAACATTATTTGGAACACTGCATTTTCATAAATTTAGCCCGTAGAAATATCACGTATAATCAATCTCCGTTAAATTGTAATGATCACACGTAATAATAAAAAACATAAAAACCAAGACTCGCAGTATATGCAAAAATAATGAATTCAACCGTATTAGAACCTTTCGTTTAGATCCTACAACCGAAAACTTTCTTGCTCACAAACGAGCGAACGCCAGAGCTAGGTATATACTTAAAGTTTCAAAAAGGCCCTCCCGCAAGAATTTCTGTTCTTCATCCTGTAGAAATACCCCTCTTTTTCATATTTAGGAAATCGTTAAAGCTTTCAAATCCTCATCCTCTGAACGTCCCTCCAATTTCAACCTTTCTGAAAATATCCTAATATCCTTTATCGATTCTGTTCTACCTGCTTATGTTCTTAACGTTGGTGAACTGTGTCTAACTCTACTTCCGAAAAATTCCCCTCCTCACTTTCTAACTTCTGCTTTCAATATTTATGAATTACATATAAAATCTGTTCTTTCCAAATCTTCTAGTCCCACTTCAGGTCTTGACGGTATACCTTTTTTTGTCCTCAAAAACCTGCCCGAACAATCCCTTTTCTTTCTCCTTGATCGTTTTAATTGTTCCTCTCCAGGGGTATAACTCCTCCCTCTTGGATTCATCATTTCCGTTCCTAAAAAAAAGTTCTTCCTTACGTTCTATTTCCTTGACATCCTGCATCAGAAAACTGTTTGAAGGTATGTTAACAAGCGCTTTGTTTGGTGGCTAAAGCGTAATAATGTATTCCCTAGCGATATGTTTGGCTTTCGGCCTGGTGTTGGTCCCTTCGATTGTATTATCTATTTGGCTGTCTAATATACAATTTTTTTTATCCAATCGATGTTTCCTGTGTTTTCAATAATGTTCATTTACCCACTCTAAAAGATAAAATGACAAAAATTAACGTTCCAATTCAGTTTATTTGCATTATTATCAATCTCACGTTGAATCAATCTATCAACCTTTCCTCTCCATCTTTTCAAGCTTCAAGAATGGTTTTTCGAGGTCTTCTCCAAGGTATCTCCCTCAGACCTACTTTTTTCAACATCTATACTATCAGAGTGGCTCCTCTTCCTCTAAATTCTTCTTCTCAGCCAGTGAAGCACTTGTTCGTCTGTTACTGTGCTGGATCATTCCCTATCCTCAATTAACCTTCCTATTTCTCCTACTAAATCTTATTTTGCCGTATTTACTCTACGACTTTATAATCCTGTTTCGGTTGATCTATCCCTAGCAAATACACTCCTTTCTCGTGTAAATCGTTTTTGTTATCTCGGTATTTTCCTTGACAGTCGGTTATCCTTCTCCGAAAACATCAAGTATCTTTCCTCTTCAGCAACCAAAAGGCTAAACCTGCTGAAGGCCTTATCTCCAACCAAATGAGATGGTGATCCTTATGTTCTTATTTCTCTATATAAATCCATCATCGTTCTCAATTTGATTACTGTTCATTTCTTTATGGTTGTGTAAATCCCGACTCTCTAAATTGGATGTAATCCAAAATTCTTGCCTTCGTCTGCGTCTCGGTGCTCTTAAATCCTCTCTAATTCCAGCAGTCCTTGCCGAAATTTATACACCACTCCTTTCTATTCACAGATCCTATTTGGGCTATCGTTTCCTTGATCAACGTCTTCCACTCACGTACTTTATTCTTATCTAGTCCTACCTTATTTCTGGGAATTTCCGCTTAAACACCTAGGAAAATCCCTATTTTATCCCTCATCTCTCTTCGGCATAGTTCGTTTTGCTCTTACATAATGTCCTTTGACAATCCTTTATTTCTCTTTTAATTTCGTCGAACGCTGTGCTATCCTTTTAATATGTTTACTATACTATACGCTCTCCACATTTTTTCCGCAGGCCCGAATTAGGTAGGTATTTCATAAAACCATCAACACCCAATTTCCATCACATGTAACCGTGTTTGTAGATTGTTCTAAGAGATCGGGTGGTGCCGGTGTCTCTTTTATCCTCCAGATTTTGATCTTTCAAAATCTTTTCATCTGCCCCCTTTCTGTTCTACATCCATAAACGTATTTAATGACTATCCTACGTTCCATTATTTCTATTTTCTCCAATCACCTTTCTCCTAAATTCTTGATTATATCTGACTCTGTGGCCGCCTTTCAGGCCATTTGTTCTCCTACATGATCATTCCTGCGACTTTATTATACTCCGTATACGCTCATTTATCCATGTTCTTTCTGTCTTTTGTTCCATTTATATTGATATTTGCTTCGAGTTTCTAGCCATTTGGGAACCTTTGGTAATGAAGCAGCGGACTCCTTGACTTGTTTGCTGCCTCTTCTTACTTATTTTCTTAAGAAAAATACCGTCCTCTAATTTTCTTGCGCTGCGTAAAGGTTTTTATCTTATATTTTGGTGTCGGATGTTTATCCTTCCTCTTTTTCTAATAATTATTAATTTCATCTGTCTGCACCACCTAGTCTTCCTGCTAATCCGTGGTTCTTTTTGTTTCCTTCACTTCGTCGTTTTGTTGTTGTCTCCATTATTCGTCTGCGTTATTAAACCATAATCTATTATCTTCTTCCCGTTTTTGTTTTTTATTAGTTTCCTCTTCGTATTCTCCTCTCCACTCAACAAAGAGCGTGTTTGCGATGCTGATCGTGTGTTTATTAAGTGTTTATCTCTTTTTGCTGAGTTTTCTGCTTTCTATTCCAGTTTGCTGCGACTTGGTCTTTCTACTCCGTATTGCGCCTGTCTTATATCCTCTCTTTTCCTTCTCCATACATCGTTCTCATTAATTGTTCTTTCCTACTAACAGTATCTGATCGTAACAAGATATAACTGACCCCTTCTTTTTCTAATTGTTTCTGGATAAAGGTCCTCGGTTGACGAGCCCAACAAAAATAAAATAAAAAATTGTATATACTTTTTAACATTTGCCTGCTAAATTATGTAAAAGGAAAAAGAAAAAATAACCCGCTCATTAAATTACCGGCTGTATCACAGAATGAACTTTTGAATGCCGATAAAAAGATATGTATCTCTTTCGTCATAAAAGAAACAGCGTACTCGGTTCAAAGAGCCATTAATCACACTAACATGAGCTACCCCCGTTGTTACGCCCGCAGTTCAACCCGAACTATATCCAATTATGGGTACTATCCTATTACCGATGAAACTTACGAATTTTACATTTAACGATGTATTTATAAGTCGGAATATCCCTTATTTTGTTCCTCTGAGGAATAAAATCTATGTGATTTCTTACAAAGATAGTTCGTGTTTTTCAATTAAAAAATCTGGAAATTATTTACCTCAGTTAAGAAAAAATTATACAAGATGGGACGATTAAATATTTTTTAACGAAATATCAATTTTAAAAAACCGGATTTTTTAATATTGCGTCTAAAATCCGAAACAAATCTTACGTCCCTAAAAATAATTTAAATTATATCGCCAAATTTTCGGTAAAATGATCAATAAATAACCAAAATTTTGAAATTGGCCTTTTTTTCCTGACAATGAGAATGAAAACAATTAAACGTTTAATTTTTTTTTTTGCACTCCTTTCATTGCAGCATAACGCAGTTTTACACCTCTGTGCAAAGCAACAGATTTTAAAAGAGCAATCCATTTTACAAAAGCATTTTTTCAGTTGAACGCGTTGATATTCATGTAATTCGATTAGAGAAAATGTTTATATTACCGCATTATTATTCGTATTTTGTTGACAGTTCCTATAATTCCGGAATTTTTATACGATATTAAACATCCAAACCATCCGCTAACTCAGCCGTTACCATCGTTACCAGTGGACAATATTACAGTCGGCGCCGGTAAGTAAACATAAAATCGAAGAAATTTTTTAAGATACTTTTAGTTTACTTGTAAAATTGATTAATTATTAAATGTAAAAAAAAAATATAGCTGGAAGAATGTTCTCAGTTTTATAACAATGGCCAAAAAATATTCGGCAAATGATACTTTCCCGTTGATATGGCTATCCAGGTGAGGTATGCGAGAAAAAGTGAAATGGCTCGTACAGGCAACTCCATCAAGCTATTTCTTTACAATGTTCCCCTTTTTTTTTCTTTCCACTATGGAAGGGTGGAGGATAAAAAGTGCTGCAGCGACGGTACCTAAAGAGACAAATATATCTAGAGTAGAACTTTAGGATCACAAATAGTCCTGCATGATAGTACCCAAGCATCAGTCTAACAAAGTTATTATTACTGTTTGGTTCAGTGTTCATGTTAAATACGATGGCATCCAGCACCAACTTTCTATATCATCCCAGTATCCAAGAGATATAGAAACCACTACAGTATGTATATACTAGGCCATCAGTGACGATCGTACAGAAGTTGTCATTGACAACTTTCTACAGAATGTCCCCATAGAAGTGATCAACCTAATACAATAGAACGTTCGAAGTGGACTGAAGTGCGAGCTAACATCTTCTGCCACTACCACTGTGAATGCCAAGCGGATAGGACCAAGCAGATGATATTAGCATTCTTTCCCTCCAAGAGTGTCCTACTGTGTGAAGGGGACGATTTCATTGTGTGATTCCAGGAGGCATCATCCAGGATAAAAAAACTGGCGGACAAGTTTAAAAATATGGAGGGTTCGGGATAGGGTCTTTGTGTAGTTGAGTACTTAGAAGTAAAACTTAATTACTAAAATGTACTCATGCAGGCCTCATCTCATATGCTTTTGAAGATAGCTGTACAGAAGGTTGTAGTCAATGTTAACAACAACAATGAGTATTGCTTGAAGTATGTGCAGCTCATAAAATTTGTTTCCAGAAATAAACAATGGATATCTAATTATCTGAGCAACCCGGAATTGAGGTTGAAGTACAACTGGATTAACATCACATTCCCTGTTTCTGTGAACAATGCAACTACATTTGAATGGAACAACCCCAGAATGTCAATCAAAGTGTATACACTAAATGAGGGGAATGCAATGTACCCACTCTAGGTTTGTAAGGAGGTGCAAGCAGACCACTAGACCTCTTGCTCCTGAAGGATGGCAAGGCATGGAATTTCTGTTACATCAAGAGCTTGGATTATTTGGTTGGTAGACAAATAACACAAAGGCAGAATCATCTTCACATCTGCCATTGCTGCTTTTGCTACGTACACAATGAAAGCAGGATGAAGCAGTACATGCAGCTGTGCGGCAACTACAGCCCAGTCGCTGCAGAGTTCCACAGTCGGGCAAGAACGTCCTTAAGTTCACAAAGTACACAAGCAAGAGGTCCCATTTGTAGTGGACATGGACTTTGAGTGCTATCTACAGCCTCTGGAGCAGGACGGTAGCAACAGTATGGTCGAGGACGATGCTTCCAGTGATGCGGTGGCAGTAGCAGTAACAGCAGCAGAGGAAACGGAGCAGTTAGCCGCAGGTTTGGATGGATATGAGCGCTGTGTTCATCAGGAGCAGATATGCAGCAGCAACACTGTCAAAGTTCATCAACATGTACTCTGATGAGCTTCTGCTACCTAGTGGTGTCACATGTAGGCGATGATGTTTTCCCCATCCGTATGTAGACACTGCAGCTTTACCAAGGAGAAGATGTGGACCGAGAGTTTTGTAGACAATTGGTGGAGAACATCAAAGCCATCACAGCCATCTACAAGGACAATAAGCTAGTCCTATGGGGCCTACACAGACTGCAGCGTACAATGCCGTTACTTTATGTCACATTTGCAATAGACCAGTGCTAGTAGAATTTCTAAATATGAAAAAGAGGGTTATTCCTAGAGGATGAAGAACAGAAATTCTTTTAGAAGGGCCTCTTTGAGACTTTAAATATATACCTAGCTCTGGTGTTTGCTCGCTTATGAGCAAGAAAATTTTCAGTTGTAGGATCTAAGCAAAAGGTTCCAAAGGCGGCACAACACTACAGTATGTTCTGTTAGTTTATCCTATATAGATTTTCATACGTGTGCTACATATTATACTATATATCCTCCATTTTTTGTACTTATTAATGTTGAAAAATTTGTCTGTATTATGCAGTTTATTATGTAGATTTTTTTTTTTTTTTTTTTTTTGTACGACTTGTTAAGTTTTTCTGGAAAATATTAGTTATAGAAGTTGTTTGGTTAATGTATATTAATTTTGTCCCTTTATTATCCTAATTCACTGAATTGTTTTTTTTTTTATTAACATTAATGCGGCATTTTTTATATAGTTGTTCTATAAATTGCATGTTATAATTATTGTTATTTAAAATATCCCTAGTAAAGTTAATTTCTTTAATTTTATCTTCATATTGTGGTGGTGTATCATGGAGACTGTAAAGACATGAATAAATTAAGGGATAGTTTATGTGCATATGGATTTCAGCATTGATTATAAGATCTGTCTAATATAAAACTATTAAACTAACGCTGATGTGTGTTTCATAAATAATCATAAAAACAATTTAATTAATAATAACCATATATTAAACAATGATCCGCTTTTTAAAAAATTTTAAGATTTTTATATAAATTTGATGTTATTAATTACGCAATTATTATTAAGTTTTATTTTCACATTTATATTACAACTTTATCGACACATACCAATTTAAAGATCGACATGTCGCATTATCATTTATTGTCTTGTTATTCTATGTTTATATCTGCAACTTTAACTTTAATAGTCATTAACTATGAATCTGGAGTTAGTTCATGTCGGTCGGTTTTGTGAATTATACTATGTATTTTCTGTAAAAGTATTTGATTTTTAATATTTATATACAAAAGTATACTGTTTAACTTCCACAGTTACTAGCACTATATTGTTAAATTTTAATTTGCTGTTTTTTCATTCTGCACGACACCATAAATGAAAACATTTTATTGTACATGTCATAATTTTAAATCATACGTCATAAATTGTATACCAAAGGAAACAACAATGATACTGCTTTAATTTAAAACCAATGGTCAACAATGCAAAGAGCAAAAAGAACAAGTGGAATATACAAACAATAGACGAAGTGTCACCTTTGCTTTTACAATATCAGAAATCGATTCAAACTCGACAAATAGCTTTGTAATTAATTGCAATAAGCAATTTTGTGTTGGTCGTAATTGGTTTTGCTATTTCATTGCGGTAGATAAGGTATTTTAATTAGAAGATTTTCAATCGTTTGCGCCACCACAATATGAAAATAGTTATCGATTTTCACTGATTTATTTCAAGGATAAAAAATGAGAATAATTTCATTTTTTAAAAATTTTTTTTTTATATATATATATATGGGTTTGTCAACATGGACATTGGCCCAAGAACAAAGAGGAAGAGAGGGACAAGAGACTCGGATCTTTACACGATCAGAAATAGCTAACAAAAAAAAAATCAGTAGCTTAGATAACAGGATAAGGAAGGAAGAGAATGAACGAAGCACTATACAGAATGGGAATACCAATTTGTAAAGGGGAGAATAATTCTGTGATCATGAAGCTATTGATTCGAAACATATACGCATAAAGGTTCTAAATATACTGTCATTATTATTCATAAAGATATGTTATTCATTTTATGAATAGAAAGAAGCTTGTTCAGTTAAAAGTGACGAACAATCACATATTATGTGATCGGGATCACAAATCAATTGGTTGTTGGAGGGGTGCAGTGAACAATAGGGAGATGGCATGAGAAAAAAACGGAAAAGTGAGGAAAGCAGCGGCAAAGAGCAGGCGGCAAATTTCAGAGAGGTTAGGGCAACGCATAGAAGGAAAGTCAAAAAACCTGTGGAAGCGAGGAAGGGAAGGTTGAATAGACAAGAGAACGGAATCCAGATTGGAGAATGAGGAAACGTAGGAGTTAAACCACAATTTAGAATGAGCAGCTGCAGACAGAAGGGTAATATTGGAAGATGAGAAAACAGGAAGAAACCTATACTTCATTTCCCTCGATTCCGGCATAGCCAAAGAAATCAATTTGGATTAAGTGAGAAAGGAAGAGATCATAAATCAAAGAGGTCCTTGTAGACGAACCCAAAAAAAAAAAAAAAAATCAAAGAGCGAATAAGGAGAATGACATAGTCGGTTGAGTAAAAAGGAGATATGATAGCCTGCAGCACGCTCTGAAATGATAATACGAACTAATAGCCTTTTTATTAGGATATGACAATGGAAATAACTTTTTTACATTTTTATACTGGCAAAAATAAATTTTTATGTTATTATAAAAAATTTCTTTTGTGAAATACAACCATAAATCTAAAACGTTCGTATTACCCATGGTTAAATACGGTATATAATATCCAATTTGATTCACCGCTGAATGTAAGCACTCCGTGGTGGGGTAGGTTGGCCCATAATCATCCATGCTGGCTGGGCGGATTGGGAGATGCATTTTATACTTGCTACCAGGTTTCCATGGTAATTATTATGTGCATCGCCAGTGTAAATGCAAGACCACATTTGAAACTGATTTTAATCGCTTGTTTTCGCGATACAAATACAGTCTCATTTGCGTATACATCAAATACCGCGCTTACAGTGCTGTATGTGGTGGTTTGCCATCACCTATCATGCGATTGTTAGCGGTTATTTAATTATATTTTTAAAATAATTTCTGTAATAATTTCTGTCATCGCCTAGTATCGAACTCAACATTTCCATAACAGAAACCAAGTGCTCTAGGCTACCACGAGAATGTATATACTATGTACATATGGATACACATTATGATGTTCATTATTTTAACTTGTAGGATGAACACTTCCGACGTTATGAAATTTATATAATTTCTTCTTGTTTCATACGAACAGCGTGTCATTTAAATGTGAAAATATCGAACCACCAAATAAAATCGACTTAACGAAGTTATAAGTTCTGAAAAAAAAAGTATTAGAATGATGCGACTATTATTACAGCAAGTGTTTTCCATATCAAACTGTCAGTATTTTATATGCCTAATTTGAAGGGGAAAAAATTGGGAGCCTTCATAAAAGTAACAGAGATAGTTTTTAAACGGTTAAACGATATAGTACCCTGGTCAATGCTAGTGAAATGATTCGACGGCGAATACATGAAATAAACCAATCACGTCAAAACAATCATCACGAAACGAGCGATCCTCTAAAATATTACTGTTTGTATTGCAACGTTCCCATTAGTGTCTCTGTCAATGACTTCAGGAAGCCGAAGGGTTCGGTAACGGTTAACGCGTTATGGGAAAGTCGTTGATTCAAAGAGAAGAGGATTTTTTATTTTTATTTTTTCAAAATTGATTCGCTATTTTTTATACTAATTTTAAATGAAAATAAATGTAGCCCCTCTTTTCTTTTACAATTAACTTGAAAGCCTAAAACTTTTACAAGTCTCGAAATAAATCATTTCGTGTCACGATTAAAAGAATTCTATTTTGTTCTAGCAGTTGCACAATGATGTAGTTAAATTAATTAACACTGTTGCATAGGTATAAATAGCACAGTTACGCCATTAGTGGAAAAACAGATAGAGATGCGGCATCGAGACCTTATGAGGGAAACTGTCGATGTTGGAGTAATGTTCGCCTCGAAAGCTTTCGTTCAGTTAATTGTTAATCCTATCGTTGGCCCACTAACGCACAGGTAATGGACTTTTAAATTTTACTTAAAATCGTAATTTCTTTAAAAATTAAACTGTTTACTTTTCAATCGAATAATAAATTTGTAAGATTTCTCATCGCATTCGCTCGATTACTTTATAAATATCAGCGAAACAATTTTAATCAGGTAGCTACCCTTAGTGACGTGAAAAACAAAAACTCAGTAACTCATTCTCGATCCTCGCTGCTCCATCATATAATAGCGAAATTAACTAAGAGATAAGCAGTAAAACAAGTTGCCGGTTTGAAAACAGAATTGGAGACACAAATTGAATTTTCAAATTAGACAAGATCGGAAATGAAATGAAAATCGCGTAAACCTTATTAATTTGGAGCTATATTTTGGTTTAATTAACGAAAAAAGAAACAAAAAACGAAACAACATAAAAATAAAATTTTACAGAATCTTTTAGAGAACATAACGTTGCAAATAGCGTAATTATCAACAATAAAATTAATGGGAATTCTGAAATGGTTTCAGCGATAAAACCGCCATTTCTGCAAACTTAAAATACATTCTGAAAGAAAATAATGTTAATTCTATTTTTGTTAATCAATTATCGTTTAATTAATATATTCATATCTTACAACAAAAACACTAATTGAACGAAAAAATAAAAAGGAATACCTTACTGTATGCCTGATTGTAGAACTCTATTTTAAAACCATTTTTAAAAAAAAATTTTAGACATATTATTGAACTTTTTCCGAGGTGCGCCACTGCATCAGAAATTTCGATTTTTTTCTTTCAACAGTTTATCGAAACCAAAAAAGAATACAAATAATTAGCATGCCACAGAGAGAAATTTCGTTTTCTTTCGAAAATTATTAAAAAAGCAAATTAAGACTGAACAAACCTGTAAAGTACTAAAAACCGTCGTATATTTTTCGTTTTGAAAATTTAACTGTACGACCGTAATTGTTGCGGTTTTCAATTTTTTTTCTTTTTTCTTTAACATAATAGCGGTCTCACCATTTAAAACAAAAATAAAAAAAAAAGTATTCACTAAATTTTAAAGCTATTTTTGAAATATTTTGTTCCTCATTCTGCGACATTTACAATCATTTCGTTTTACTACTACAAACTGACAGAGGTGATTCTAATGAAATACTTCACGCTTAAGACATTTTTATATGCAGTACCACAAATGATCTAATAACGAAATCATTTAAAAGAAATAAAATAATATATGTACTTAGAAAATGTTACACTGAAGATAAAATTTGTATTACTTAATTAAAGCAGTAAAATAATTTGATTATTTCTGAAATTAAATTAAATTAAAAACTGGAATATTGAATAAAAATGAAAACGGCACTAGTTTGGCCGTTTTAGTAGTACACTTAAGGTTGTTACAAAGATTGTCGAAGAAACTTTTTCACGTTGCTCATTATTGCAAATAAAAATTAGTTCTCACATTTTCTGTCCTGCAAAAATATTTTATAGTTTGTTACAAGCTGAAATTTTTATTAAAAAAATTTTTTTTTCCATACAATACCCAGCTACATCGCTAAGAAACAACATGAGAACATGAGCATAGCCACATCCTTTAATATTGGATTGCTAAAATCAAACAACTTAGCGAATAATATCGATACGGAAGTTCGTCAGAGAATGAATGTTAGATTTTCTTTTTTTTGTGAAAGCAACATCATGTACCGTGTTTAACTGCTGTGGCAGTACGAAGATGCGAAGTTTGTTTTTATTTGTTTTTATTTGTTTTTATTTGTTTTATGCAATTTAATAAATTCCATCTGGCCTGTTACACCGCTGGTTAATAGACAAAGGCTAAAAATGATCCAGTAAACAGTTGTCAGCCAAATTTATTTTTCATTATCTGGTATAGAAACTTTTTTTTTTTTTTTTTTTTTTTTTTTTTTATTGTTGATTATTAGTAACAAAAATTAGCGTATTGCATACTTGTCAATAGTGAGTGTTCTGTTATAGTAGCTGTGATGGAGTAAGATGAGATTGAGTGGGTAAATATCTAGTTGTAATGATGTATTTTTAAATATTTATGAGAGGAATTTGGAAGTTGCTTTCATTGAACAAATCTTTTTTTTTTCTCAGTAAAGTCTAAACATTTATTGTTTCTGCTAATTTTTAAAATTGTTAAGACCCCTCATCTATGCTATGTTGTTATCTATCATATGTTTTTCTAAAATTAAATGCTTGACGAAAGTTGACTTATCAATATAGCCATACTGTAACGCACATATGTATATGCCCTTATATCTAACAGCGAAGGAACTTTTGGTTTGACCTATGTACACCTAATTTGAAATTTTAAAGTACAAGACAAGATTATAAATAGGTTAAGTTTACATACATTCCATATATAAAGTAACAAAATTATTAAAGTACAATAACATCAATATATCATACCGCATAAACAATAACTTATACAGTAAATTAATTAACGTCCGTAGTCTATCTAATTTAAATAATAAATCTGAAAATCCAGGTATATACATGTTAACTTGCAAGACCTGTAAAAAGGTGTGTACATAGGTCAAACAAAAAGATCCTTCGCTGTTACGAGTACATATAAGGAGCACATAAATATACACGTTACGGTATGGCTATATTGCTATATTGATAAGTCAACTTTCGCCAAGCATTTCATTTTAGGAAAACATACGATAGGTAACAACATAGATGAGGGGACTTAACAATTTTAAAAATTATTAAAAACAATAAATGTTTAGACTTTTCTGAGAATTGTTACATTCACAAGTACAGGGATAACATTATTAATAATAACTTGCCGTTTAATAATAATCCATCATTTAATGTTTATTATTACATCGTGCAATTTTAATTTTAATATAATTTTCATTTGTTGGCTGTTTTTATTTTAAATTTTTTATACTTTAAATTAATTAATAGTTTGTCGTTCATATATTGTTAACGGATTTATTATTGTTGTTTTAATTTTAATTGTTTATACACATCATGAAGATAGATTGTAGTATCCGAAACTAGCCGGTATTTCTATATTTTTCTAATTATATCATTGTGTTGTCAGTGTTTGTTCTATTTTATTTACTTCGATCAACTGTAACACAATAGTATGGATTACAATCATATTATTTGAACCCATAGTGTTTAATAAATTTTCACTTTCCATCTACACCACGTTGTAACGATATGTATCTAAGTGCTCTTGTGAACATTTGTTTCCTACGCCACAATCCAGTTTTTTCTTTACTGTATTAATGATTATAAGAGTTATCCGGATGCAACATTCTTCAACTGACACTTTTCCTGGACTAACTGATTTCGTGATCTACTATCGTTTCAGTTTCCAACTGGAGAACCTCTATACTCTGGCATTTATAATTACGAAAAAAATATATTTACATATATGTTTCCAATTCTCATGAAACTCAATCTATAGGTAAACGAGAACCTTCTGTCGCTTCAGTTTTTGTGCAATAAACGGACCTCTTCACCGTTTGCTCTCTATCTCCTTTTCAATATTTTTCCAATACACACATCGTCACACAAGTTACTTCATTTTCTCAATTCCTGCGTGAATTAAATAGAGTCTTCTCGGAACTAACTGTCCCAATGAATGCGTAATTTTATTTATAAATAATAATTTAATGTTTTATAATATCAATAAAAAATACATGAAAAATGTAAAGAAATACCATCTTGCAAAATTTCCTGCTATTTAAGAAAATTAACACAAAAACCGAACGTTTACCCCGTTTTTATTAAATTTATATACATGTTGCCATTGCTCCAGTTTAACACTTCTGTTCAGGCGTTTCGTATGCAAATGACTTTGAATTCCTCATTGGAAACGTCACTAAAACATATTTCACTTATTTATTGCACCTAATAAAAATATAGTAGTTACTCCCGCATCAATCATTAATCCCTGTAAGCAACGAAGTAAACATCTTTGACATGATTCTAGACAAAAAACTAACGTGGAAATTCCATATACTGCAGACCTGTAGGAAAGTGTTTAAAACCGGCCAGCCTATTTTGTACTCTTACTGCAGCTTGGTGGAAGGGGCGGAGATTTGCTTACTCCCTATGCTATGCATTATCACTGATAATATCGCAGACTTTGTAAGTTAGTGGCCAATCTCATTTTAAAAAATTACAAAATTACAGAATTGTTTGTATTCATAAAATATTAGGCGCTTTTATTTATTCTCCTTCATACGCGCCATGTTCTGAAGTGCACATCCAGCCGATCAAAATGAGGTGGGCAAATATTGGCAAAATGATTTCTATTAAATTACCGTCACTTTATGCGTTATTAAATTTTCGCGAAATTCATTCATATCGCAAAAAGATGAAGATTCACGAGAAAAAAAGCTTCCATTAATGTGAACTCCATGGAAATTTTATACCTATACAGGTTCTTAACCATTGTGTCATTTCCGATCGTCCTTTCAAACGATTTCTTCAACTGTTATTGCGACCCTGAATTTGCATCAACAACTCCCCCTATCTCCACAAGTGAACCAAGAACAAGAATATCTGATTCGTAATATGTAGCCAGAAGATCAGATGCTTTTCCTAATCGTTCTACTAATAGTGCAGCTACGTTCTTTAAATTGTTTCGTCCAGACCCTTACGGCTTAAATACACAATTTAGGCTAAGACGTTATATTCCGTTCGATTCTGGCACACATAAGTATTATAGAAAATGAAAAATATGATTTGTTGTTCAAGGAAACCACTTTAGAGGATAGTAGACAGGCACCGGAACAACGAGTCACGACACAGTCAAAAGTTCATTACTAGATTACGAATTAACCGTATCGTCTTCCATCACATCTCCATCGAACCAGTCTTGTGATAACGAACTGTTGTTTACACATTTCAGTAAAAAATGTATTTTTTATCAGCGTTTTAATATTGTATATAATCTTATTACGTATTTAGCTGTTCTATTTTAAAAAAATATTTTATTAAATTTCTTATACTTACATACATATTTTGTATATTTTCCAAATCAATTCTTAGCCATTTTATATAACATAAAACAGTTTTAGGTAATATGTGGAAAAATCAATATTTTTTCTTTGAACACATACATTACTTAATTAAACTGTTAAAATTTGTGTAAATTCAGTTATTTAGAAATAAATTAATTTAAAATATTACTTGAAATTATGAAGAAACATATAGAAATTTATTTTTTATACGCAATTTTTTAGTATTTTGCTTGTTATATAAAATGTATGGATTTCGCATATTAGTGGTATATATGTGTGCACATATATATATGTAGTGGTATAGAAAAAGCATATATCGAGATACTGGTAAACATATATAAATCAGCAACAGCTAATGTAAGACTACATAACGTAACATATACATTTCAAATACTAAAAGGAGTTAGACAGGGAGATACAATCTCACCACGACTATTCATAACAGCATTGGAACATACAGTAAAATCATTGGATTGGAATGAAAAAGGAATAAATATAAATGGCAGATATTTACACCACCTCTGCTTTATAGATGACATTGTGATCATAGCACAGACTAAGGATAATTTAGAATGTATGATAAAGGAACTAGAGATAAACAACGTCGGTTTACAAAACAAAGTACATGAAATATATTCAAAATCGGAACAACGATCACATGCATAACGAAATACAAATACAAGAGGGAATCATAGAAGAAACAGACCAGTTCACATATTTGTGTAAAATATTCACAACCGAAAAACAAGGGATGAAATTAGAACTCGAAAAGAAAATATCAAACGGTTGGATTGCGTAGCATAAAATAAAACATACTCAATATCAAAATCAGCTCACAAAATAAAGCGAAAATATTTAACCAATGCGTGATTCCAGTACTAACGTATGCTGCGGAAACCTGGCCATTAACGAAGGAAGTTACAGAGAAATTAAGAAAAAGCAGAAAGACGGATGGAACGAGCTTTACTTCATATAAAACTAAGAGATAGCATTAAATCAGAATATATCCGAAATCAGACAAATTTTAAGGATATCGGGACAAGGATAGCCCTGAACAAATGGGCCTGGGCTGGTCATGTTGCAAGATAAGTAGATGGAAGGTGGACAAAAGAAATGATCCAATGGAGATCGTATATGGGAAAACGCGCACAGGGAAGACCACTCAAAAGATGGACGGATGATATTGTGGCAACAGCAGGAAAACAGTGGCTTCGTGAAGCGCAAGATAGACAACGATGGAGTAGACTAAGGGAGGCCTACATCGAATCAATGATGTAACACAGGAAAAATAAGAAGAAGAAGAAGATATGTATGTAGATGGACACTGATTTCATGATTCAAATTAGAAAGCAAGAAGATTGGTTTTATAATTTCTTCCCCACTGAAAGTGCGACTTTTGGTACCGCACATCAGACACAAATATCCACGACTGGAAAAACGCTCATACTCGGTTACAAGGAAGTAAAAATGATGACGGTGTATGTATGTGTACCACTATAAACTTAAAAATATACATTTATACATGCAAGCAGTATTAATTTTACTTCTGCACGGTACTATTAGTACAAATAAAATAATTAGTTTATTATGAAATTCAATTTTATAAATATTTTCCTTCGATCAATTATTTTTAGTAATTTTAAACCGATATTTTATTGAATATTTTAACGGTACAAATTATCAAAAAGTACCCGCACAAAAGTTATCACGAACGTCCCGTATTATTCACTGATAGTGATAGTTGCTCTGTCCGTTTCTGGAAATATAAATGTGTACATAGCTTTATTTAAATTTATACTATTAACTAACGGAGTTAATATCCAGGTATAAGAACCCTATAATAGGCGGAATAGTTTATATGAATATGAATGCCCAAATAAAAAAAGAAAGAAAAAATATTTCTAAACGGAATAAACGTTATTATTCGTTGTTTATTTGACGATTCGTAAATTAAAATGAATTTCAGTTATTAAAGAAACTAATTGTTCTTTATTTTTAATCTTTTAAGGGGGGGGGGGGTAAAGTTTTTAAACTTTTTTTTTTACATTTTTTTTTTTTATTTGCTTATATGAATGTACAACATTTCAAGATAATTGTGTAAAAATTTGAAATCGATCGCAACAAAACTAACGGACCTATAGAGTTTTGAGTGAGCGGTGCTCCGCTCCGGGTTTGAACACCTACTGGGCAGCTACGTAACGCGGCTACCTGGAAGCTGTTTCGTGCTCTTTTGAACTTCGTATGTTCTAGTTTCGCTGTGATTGTGTATTTATCATTAGTAAAATGCCGAAGAAAATTAGCAGAGAAGATCGCAAGATTACCAGTTCCAGATTAGATCGATCAAAAAAAGTAATACCTCCACAGAAACGCAAGACAAACGATGTCAAAGCAAAAGGTACATCGTCCAAAAAAAAAAAAAAAACTAAATACTTTTGTGCCATTTGGGCTACTTACTACCATTACTGTTCGATGGACGAGAAACCGCAGCACGATAAATGCCCGAGCGGCCAAGACTCGTGGTGTAAATAGCAGAAAGCTGCAGCTGCAAATGCCCTGAAGTAATTCAAACACAGTTACACTGCACTTCCAAGTGACGTTTCTGAAGGAATTAAACCGATATATAAAGACTTGAGTAAGGGGGCACTTCTGCAGCGATATCTTGGAGAATTCACTCAAAACAACAATGAGAGTTTGAATCAACTCATTTGGAAAATTACTCCAAAATCACTGAGTGGTACCTCAACTGTTGTTGAAATCACAGCTCATGTGGCTTCATGTATGTTGAATGAGGGCTGTTTTGCTTTGCTCTCATTTATGCAAGAGATAAACATCAGTACAGGGTCAAGTTCTCATGAATGGAGGCGCGCAGTAGATTGAACGAGCATAAACAGAGTGGAGCAACAAGCTGCACTTGAAAGTAAAGAAGGCAGAATTCTACGTTGACATGAGCAAAAAGCTGCCGTAGATTTTACAGTTGAAAGCTGTGAGCTCTATGAGCTTTATGGGTGACTCTGAATAAGTATATTAGAAGAAACACTCGCCTACCGATGTTTAAGTCGAATCTTTTTGTATACAAAACTTTAAAGCCTTTTTCTCGCACTTGACATTTTTAAAGTCCGTGGATACTGTAACTCGAAAACTAATGCACCGATTCTTTTGAAATTTTGTACAGTGTTTCTGCACATCAATTACGAGGTAACGCTGGGAGGATTTTTTTTTTTTTAATTATTACTTATTTTACAATAAAAAATTTGTCAATTTTGATGGCGAAAATCGCGTTTTTGACTTCCAAGTGTTAACAAAAATTAAAAAATCAAAAAAAAAAAAATCCTCCCAGCGTTACCTCAAGAAAATGTTTAACTATCAGTAGCATTTTGATTTTTTTGATTTCAGATAACCAGTGGTGGGATATAGTGTCCACCGCAAAACAACTTTTTTTTGAGGCTTCTTCGAAGATTTGCTCCTAACGGCTTATTTTTTAATATTTCTTATTTAAAATTTCATAAAATATTGTTCAAATGTTACTTTATTGTATTACACTTAATAAAATATATTTGCATTCACTGGAGCATAAAGAAAAATTATTGAAAATGAGCCTTTTTTTACTGAAATTAACTTTATCCCCCCCCCCCTTAAGAGTAAATCGCTTTAACAGAAATAACCCAAATTTGTAATTGTAGGAAAAATGCAGCAAAACCGCGCTAGTGGGGAACAAAGTTACACGTTTATTCTACTACTGCTGCGACATTATAGTACATTGAGAGTTGCCGAATAATAGTCAATTAAGGCAACTAGGACAAAAAAAATGAGGAGAAAAATTATCATCACTTTAATATTACATTTCAGTTTTGTATTTAAAGTGTCCATTATCATTGGAAAAGTTCCTATTTTAAAATTTTTATTTTGTACGAGCATTTTCACTCAATTTGAAAATTAATAATTTTTTAATTTTTCAAACAGGGTTGGTTATAGTATATTGATGTTTACTGGATTTATCATAATGTTCATATCAACGTTAAGTAAGTGAAATGTATTATTTCATATCTATGCTCATGAAATAAAAACAGAGTACGGTTACTTTTGAACCTACATAGGTAAAAATGATGGTTTTGCATCTATTTCAGTGTACCGTCCACTGTTTTATGAACTTTTATTTGTCTATCTTTGTTAGTTTCTTACGTAAAAAGCTGCTATCCAATTAAAACTATATTTCAATCTCTTGCGTCCGGAGGAGGCTTTAAAAATGAATTTTATTAGTTCCTAGAAGGTTGAATGGAATTAAATGTTTTTTATAATGAAATTTATATTATAATAAATGGCAACTGTTAAATAACATGAACACTTAAAATTTTCTGTAAATTTAAATGAACACGTATTGCATAAAGTTCCAAAATTTTAAAAGTTAAGTCAATAATATAACTTTTAGCGAATATTGCTAAGAAAAACGGGCCTAATAAAAAGTACAGCGTCGGCCCATTAATTTAATTTTAATTCGATCGAAGATTGCTAATATATGACAGGAACTGCAGACTGATGAGGAAAGAACGAGATATAAGAAGCCCAAGATAGCGACAGGAAACCATAACTTTAACAAATATAAATAAAAAACAGAACGTTTACGAGAGAGAGAAATCATGATATTGGGTCCATAGATAATTGTATCATGGGATGAAGAGGACAGTAGGGAGAGAAAAAGTTCAACACTATTGCTGCATAGTACTTATCAAAACATGTTGTCTTTACAGTTTTTTTCTGACAACAACAGTGTGAGGCTTAGTAAGTAGTTTGTATTTACTACATAATATGGTATAATGTTTTCTTGCTCAGTCTTTTCATCCGGAACTCTATGAAAAGCGGAACAATTTTAATTCTAAAGTTATTAATGATGTTTTTGCGCCATCTTAAATATAGCAAAAACTTGTAAGTTTATTACTACTGGTACACACTTAGTTCAAATTATATTTATCATGCTTTATCAGTGGTAGATCTAAGTGTGTATACAGTAACGTATAGAACCGTTTAGTTCAATTTAAGCCAAGTCTAAACTACATAAAATGTTTAACTTTTGATTTCATTTTTTCCATGACTATCTAGATCAAGCACAAAAAATCAAAAAATTTTCTGAGTTGCCAATGAAAATTATTCGTCTTGGAACCGATAATTTAAAATCTCACAAACAGGCTAATGCCAATGCTAGATTTGTTTCACAGTTTTCTAAAATAATTTTTAGAAAAATTTTACTTTTTTTCTGTCCCGTAATACTCCTTTATTTTAAATTTGGGAGATTGCTAAACCCCACATTCATAAGATTTCTTTACAAAAACAAATTTCTTTAGTTGACCCTGTTTTTACTTTTTATGTACCTAGTACTTGTATTTAAAATAGTTTCTCTCCTTCATTTTTTAATAATTTATCTTTGCATTTCAAATATTTCTACCCCCCCCCCCCCCCCCACACACACACACACACACATATAAAGTTTTCCTACTGTGTTCCCAAAAACTTATCCATCAAATCTCCCAAACCCTTTTTGATATTTTTAATTTTATTTTGTTTTCAGATTCCCTTCCACTCACTTGAAATTTTTTCTTTGTTACTCCTCTCATTCGGCCACTATCTCTTGCTCCATGCTTAAGAAAACTTTCCAAAATAAAGACTGTATACAGTTTTTGAAAAATACTGATTCATTTCCCAGTAATATTCCCGATTCTCGTCTTGCTACCTCTGAAACTGCCTTACTTTTCATTTCTGATATAAAATATTCTTAAATAATAATTGTACCTTAAACATATTCCTTAACTCATTCAGTGCTTTCTTTTTTTCTATCTGCAGAATAAAATGTTATTAACCTTCCTTTCCATTTCATTTCAGTTGCTCTGCAGTATTTCTAAAATTATTTAGTTGCCTCTCTACACCTTCTTTTCTTTCTTCTAAAACTGTGCGTCGCGGCCTTCTGCAGTGTTCTCTATTTAGTCCTGCACTTTGCAGTTGTAACATTATTAGTGGGGTTTTAGCTTCTCATCAAGGATGCCAAATGTAACATTATTAAAGGTTTTAGTTGTTGTTACGCCCTCAGAGATGCCATCACGGTCTCTTAATTACCATGGACGAAAAAATGAATTATTTTTATTATTATTATGGAAAAAAATGGAGAGTGTAGTAATGAATTTTACCTGCATTAATCTTTGGGTTTGATGGTCCGGTATCTTTAGGTCTGCGATGATTGTACAATTGGGGATCCTTTAATCTGGAGCCGAAATCGTTGTTGGCAAATGCTTCTTAATGATTTATAGATCGAGCTTTCACTTTTATGTTTTCACAAGTTTTTATTACTGAATCGATTGTAACGACTTTACTAACGGAAACAATTTTTTGTATGCGATTTCTGCCACGATCAGAGACAAGTTAAAAACAATAATACTGTGGAAAAGTAAAACAGCGACTGACTAACTTAAAAAATCTTCATCGGATCTTTTTTTTAACCCTTCCCTCCTTTCTCTTCCGTAACCGCCGGAATTGACCGATAAGATGCGCATCTCTTCTTACGATGGTCGATGATTGGTTTTTTACCCCCGGTCGACAATAGGATCTCACATACAATCATGTTTCCCGAAATTTTATAATTCTTTTTTCTATTTCATTTATTTCATTTATGTATAATGTAATGTGCACATTACACAGTATATATACATATATTCTTAATGTATAAGGTCGTCCTCCTTCTTCATTATCCCACTTCTGAAAATTTTGTTATTATGAACAGAAAATTAAATAATTCTTCACCTACACTAAATAATTCACTTTCTGATTCACACATTTTTATCTTGCTGTCTAAATCCGGCTTATTAATTTTACTTATCGTCTATTTAACTCTTTCTCATTAAATTCATCCTTAAATAATATTTCTGTTAGTTTAGTTTATAATTTTCGCTATCCTATTCTATTTGTAAATAATCGTTTATCCTATTTCAACCATATTAATTACTTTCAAAGGCCAGTTCTCAAACGTTTAATACACACTCATAACTATTTCGTCAACAGCAAATTAGAAAGAAGATCCTACTATCTTAATTATCAGTTAGAGATTTGAATTATTGTTCGTCCATCTTTAGTAACTCCTCCAGATTTCTCTTTCATATTCAAAATTTCATTTTTCGTCCATGTTTACGAGCCTTTAAAGCAACTCTTATTCCTGCAGTCTACACTAAAGTTAATTTTCTTTCTTTGCTAATATGTAGGTCACATTTGGTCATCGTTTTGTCATAAAACGCCTTCCATTACTATTTTTCGAAACTTATTCATTCTTACTTGGTCATGCTTTGAAATCGGAGATTTACCTTTTTTTTTTTTTTTAACACCTCATATCTATATGATTATTGATAATCTTAGAATTTGAAAAATGTAACAATTAAGTTTTAAGAAAAAAATATTTAAAAAATTCCACAGCCGGTTCTATATGAGTTACGGTATTGATTTTCTTTTTAACCTGCGTACTATAAGGTCTCTAGAATACAGGAAAAATATAAAATTCGAAAAATTTTAATATTTAGGGACCACAGTTTAGGAAAATATACGCTTAAAGCGGTAAGATTGGATACTAAAAAAAAGTACTCAGCTTATTCCATGATAGCTGGGGAGGGTCATTCTTTTTTTAAATGATGTATTTCAATCGCTAAAATATAAGCAAAATACGAGATCCCAAAAATTTTGCCCAAATTTTGAAAAATGTAAAAATTAAGTTTGACAAAAAAAAGCTTTTAAGAATTCAACAACCAGTTCTAAATGAGTTACGGTATTGATTTATTTTTTTTTAACCGGCATACACTAAGGTCTCCGGAATAGAAGAGTAAAATTCAAAAAATTTTGATATTTATAAACCAAAATTTGTGAAAATACACACGCTCAGAGCGGTGAGACCGGAAACCGAAAAAAAGTCCGCAACTCTTTCCTAAGTAGTTGAAAGGTCACTCTTTTTTTTTAAACGATGTATTTCAATTGCCAGAATATAGGAAAAATACGAGAGACCCAAAATTTTCAATATAAAGAGCTGAAATTTTGAAAAATGTGAAAATTAAGTTTTAAGAAAAAAATTTTAAAAGATTCTCCACCTCTCGTCAAACATTGTCGGCACTGTTAATGCAGATGCAACCATAGTGCTGGATGGCAAATCTTCTCTTCTATTTTCTATTGAGCATTACGGGCATTGCTGACGCAAAGGTGAAAAAAATGCAGGATAGAATTCCTTTCTTTATTTTTCCATGGAGTATTCACTGCTAACACAGATGCGGAAATAGTGCTGGTTGGTAATTCTTTTACTTTCCACTGAGAACGGAGAACTCTATTCTCTGCAGTAGCAGTCATAAAGCTAAACAGTGATTATTTTTTTCATGTTTAAATGAATTCTTTTATATTATCTGTTTATCACCACTTTACTTTAAACCGTTATAGTTACTAAAATATTATTCAACAACCAAACCCGCAGGTTATTCTTAAACTATTTTCTGATTAATAAAATCCCCTTCAAACACGGTGACCACAGGAAATTCCAACAGTTATGCACAACTCAAAAATCAATACAAAATATATAAAATAGAATAAAAACAAAAACGTTATTACGATAAAATAAAAAACATTATTTCTATATCTACAAGTACATTATTGAAAAAAAAATTTAAATCCTGTTTTGAAGCCAGCTGGAGGATTAATTTTTTTTCGTCATTAGAATATAAGGAAAATAAAAGACCTCGCAATTTTAAAACTTAAGCGTATAAATTCTGAAATGATTCGAGTGATGGTCAACAATGACTTAATATATTATTGATTAGATTCTAATAAAGACAACAAATTTCACCATTGCATTTAAAAAAAATAAATATTTTTAATATCTTACTATAAAAATAATTAAATGAAATAAACCCCTCTCACATATATTATCCTGCCCAGTGGTCTCAGTTTTTCAGATATTTTAATCTAAATTTCACTTTCGTATTCGTGTACTTCTTTTCTTTAAAAAAAATATATATATATGTGAACGTTGCAGTCTTTATGAACATTTTTTTTTTTTTTTTTTTTTTTTTTTTACCCCCCCTTATGAACATTTACAAAGTAAAACAACTTAAAGTAGTCCGAAGGAACGAGCCGCAGAGCGGCCAGCGAGACCAATCCGCTAGCATATATATATATATATATACATATATATATATATATATATATATATATATATACATATATATATATATATATATATATATATATATATATATATATATATATATATATATATATAGATGTAGATGTAGATATAGATATAGATATAGATATATGTATTATATCAATGGTTAAAGTTTTTGTTTTTTTTGTTTTTTTTTTTTTAGTTTTCGCATTTGGACGAAGTTACAGTATTCTATTCCTAGCACGAGCATTGCAAGGTGTCGGATCATCTTGTTCCAGCGTGTCGGGTAAATCGGTTCCAATGCAAATAAAAAATGTCGGCTGCGATATTTATTAATAATGCAAAAAAAAATTAGCAAAAAGTAAACGATTAAAATTAGAAGCAAAATTATTTTCGGTAAACAGCAAGTTAATTAAATTACTTTACTGACGTTTATAGCTTGAACTGTGATCAGAATCAATTAAACTAACGAAACGGTAAACTATTCTGTGTGACGGTTTTTTATTTACTCGTTACTATTTAAGATCTTATTTATCGTTAAGTTAATTTAGTCCTCATAACGGTTACTATAGCCAATAAACTAATTGAACTAACGCGGTGTTTACCGAAAATAACTTTATTTCTAATACTATCCATCAAAAGTTTTAAATTTTTAATATAGTTTGAAATTTATCTTTAACATTATTTATCGAAACAATTACAGGAATGGGTATGCTGGCTGCCCGCTATCCTGATGACGAAGAGAGAGGTAACGCGATGGGTATTGCACTGGGAGGCATAGCGCTGGGAGTTTTGATTGGGCCGCCATTCGGAGGTGTCATGTACGAATTTGTTGGTAAAACGGCGCCATTTCTTATACTTTCAGCGTTGGCTTTAGGTGATGGATGTAAGTATCGTAGGATACGTATATATTTACAAAAATCTTCGCGTATTATAAAATTAATTAAAAAGGAATAATAGTTCTCTATACATTCGTTTTGATCAGAAATTTATACTTTTCATTATTATTATTTTTTTCTAATTAATTTCATTTTGAATGAAGAAAAAAATATGTTGCTTCAATTTGTGGACGGTTAAGATTAAGAAAAAGTAAAATAATACGCTAAAACGTTAACCCGTACACTTTTACGCCTAAAAACGGAATTACAGATTGGTGTTTGAACTCTGCAAAATAATTATTAATTGCTAAACAAGTCGAAAATAAGCGCTCGTTGGTGAAATTTGCTACGTTATAATGGCAAAAAATTTAGCGCCGGCCAAAAACATATCCGTGTTAAAAAGAAAAATAGAAAAGTAAAAATATAGCCTAAACGAATAGATTAGATGAACATAAAAAGTTATTTTAAAAGGGAACTTGCGCAA
Organism: Icerya purchasi; assembly: GCA_039619475.1. Taxonomy (NCBI): domain Eukaryota; kingdom Metazoa; phylum Arthropoda; class Insecta; order Hemiptera; family Monophlebidae; genus Icerya; species Icerya purchasi. The sequence goes on from CM077115.1 coordinate 487,276,631, forward strand.
AAGTAATGATAAGAGAAGTAAAACGCGAAGGAGAAAAATAAAAATCACCGATAAGTTAGTAAACACTGACACACTAAGGTGAGAAAGTCGAATTAATTTTAAGAATCTAAAATCACGAAAGCTTATTGAAGATTTTCTTTACTCATTTTCCGTTCAAAACAAAATTAACGCGGGATAATTAACTATATTCGGCATGTTATATTCCGTGTTCTTCCCTTTAATGCTTGAAAATATTATTTATTAATAATCCCGTACTGCAAAAAAGCTAACGTCTTTTTTTTTTTTGCATCTTCTATTTCTCCTCTTTCTAATCCGTCATCAAACGATTCTCTTATATAAGAAAATATTTAACTCATTCTTATTTTTATGTTCAAAAAAACGTTGTATTTATTTAGGCTTGCAAATGTTAGTACTGCAACCTGGAGTTGTACAGCAAGAAAACGATGCCCCATCTTTGAAATCGTTGGTATCAGATCCATATATTATAATAGCTGCTGGTAAGTCGAAACAAAAAATAACCACGCTAATTTAATCAAATATTTCAGTTAGTGACACCAGCGAAATTTTAAAAAAGCATTAATTTCTTTTAGAAGTTTTAAAAATAAGGTGAAAAAAAGGCTACTGAAAAAGATATGGCAACATGTGCGATCGGCTGTTCAGATAGTTCGGTCGAAACGTAGACAGAAATGTATCATCACAATCGGCCAAAGAACTCTGTTGAACATTAAAAGCGAGTAACAAAATTTTGTTCTTATTTTTCTACGAAATAATACGCGTTTGACTTTAACTTTTATACTTACTTTCAAACTAAACTATGTAAAAAGTTTTTCTTTCTCGGCGGTCGTCGTTGAAAATATAATAAGCAGTTTTAATTTTCGCATGCATTTTAAAAGTACCAATAAATAAAACAAAAACATAAAAAGGAAAATGTTAAAAAGATCTGGAAAAAAGTAGAGTTTCTTTAAATCCAGAAAATATCGAATATAAACCATCATAAATGAACTGGAACTGCGATGTTTTTTGAAGTTTCACGTTACGTTCCACAATGCAGATTTCCCTTTTTCTCGAATTTTTGAATACAACAAATATACAATGGTTATGTAAATATAAACATAATGAGAATGGAAAAAATACGTACTTCTGTGTTCTTCAATAAGTTCAGCAACTTCGCACCTCATTGGAAAAACGGTGTGATTTTTCTGCGCATGACGATGTATCGTCTCAATCTAATGGCGAAAATGAAGTTAGCTAGCGTATTTGGCAAAAACTAAAGCCGAATAAGTACTTGCTGAATGTAAACATAAACATGTCTCAGCTGAGTTGTGAAGTACCGAAAAATACATTTAAAATGAACGTCGCTCAGTTTTCGAGATGTTTTTTTTTTAAATTTTTGCCGAAGAGGATAAACTGCGAGAAGACGCAAATGAAACACATCAATTAAAACGATGCGTGACAGAAATTAGGAACGGATTTGACCTTAAACAGACACGTGAGGTAATCATTTACTTCTGATATTCGTAATTCGTGTTACGTTAAATTATAGGAGCTATAACATTCGCGAATACCGGTATCGCTATGCTGGAACCATCTTTACCAATCTGGATGATGGACACAATGAAAGCCGATCGATGGAAACAAGGAGTTACCTTTTTACCAGCTAGTATTTCATATTTAATCGGAACTAATCTATTCGGACCATTAGGCCATCGAATGGGAAGGTAAATTATACAACTAAGTTAATGATATTTTACACGTAACTGACAGATACTCGGATAAGAACTTTATACTGTTACTTTATTCTAATTGTGAAAAGTACGTCGGATCTCCGTTAGCAACATAAAAACTTGCGCAACATTTTTAGTAAACATACACACACATGTGAGTTTTAGTCACGATAAAAGGAAATTCATGATTCCACTTAATTTTATGCTAGAAATGTTTAAAACAAATAAACCAAAATTTCTCTAATTATTCCCCTGTATGAAATTAAAGAATACTCAAGAATGATCTAAACACAATTTAAACATTATACACACTTGTAACTAACTTCCGAAGAATATGAAGAAGACTGAAGTTGATATACAACCGTAGTAGCGTAGGAATGTCACAAGACCACACGAAACTGAAGTACACTCGCTTTTCTACTCGCATTGGATTTAAGAAGGAGTATGAAGAGGATATGATTAATTCTGTTACCTAAATACATGGATGAAATGTACCGAAATTCTATGTTATCCGAGGCAACCTCTCTGGTAGCAATATCTACACTGCCGTGCAGTTTAAATACAAACTGATTAGAAACCCAAAAAATTCTACTAGTATGCTACAAAGGATATTTGTCAAGCATTTGTTCCAATTTCCCATACCGCGCACAGAAGGCAATACTTAAATGAATAATCCCGTAGAGCCGAAATCGTTAAATATAAACAATTTAGTATTATTAGCGTCAAATACTCACATTGTAAGCACTGGCAGTGCAAGTATCTCAGTCCAGAACATAGACGTACATAACAGAAAAGCAGCATCAACATAAACGGAAGTATTCCCGATATTATGTACCATCCGCAAACAATATAACGCGAAATTCTGTTTCTGTTGCATTTCTAAACCGCGCTTTGGAAATTAATTTTTAAATTTAAAGTATTAGTATTATATGGTATGGGAAAATACACGTGGAAGGATGGCTTTCTAAAGAAATAACGACGATTGACAAGGAGGAGATCTCTAATTAATAAAATCAAATATGGGTAATGGAAATTAAAGTATGTTTCTTCTTACATGCATATTGGGAAAAAAATTTTGGTCTCAGTCTGAAGAAAAGAAATCGGAGCAGATCGAACGCTACGCGTGAGAAGTCTTCAAGCAATATTTTAACGAACCTTCAGACTCGAGGCAGATTTAAAAACCGAACTGTAAAATACGGAATCATAATGATTTCTAAAAAGAATCAACGATTCCGTCGGAAGTGTCCCAATAAAACTACAATAAATCTTTTTTTTACCAGTTAATCACGTTTCTTTTTGTTATTTATTTTATTTTATTTATTTATTTTTTTTAAACGTAAATTTAATGGGATTGCCTAGTCGGCCGAGAACATCTCACACCCACGCTCATACAATAAAATTATTTCGTGATTATTATTATTTATTTTTATTATTATTTCTTTTATTATTATAAAATCGCCGCACAATATCGGAAAGGAAATGCAGCTGCACCAAAAGACAAATAAACAGATAATGCGAACTAACGAAATATGTAACAAGAATTACTATTCACACATAAATCAAAACATACGTATACACATCAACACCGAAATATTTATAACATTAAATAAAATACAAAATCTGGCCTGTTTAGTCCGTCGCCTCCAGGATCTTCACCGTTCCGGACGATGCTGTCCTTAAATCGTTTCCGCTACCCGTACTGCTTCGATGATTCGCCTCCGGTGGATCTTGATCATCGACGTCCTTAACTCCGGCAGCTTTTAAGCCGTTTTTTTTTTTTTTTTTTTTTTAATGGTAGGTCACGTGAAGACTAGGGTTTTTGACTTGACTAGACTATTCGCGGTATTATTTAATTTTTTTTTTTATTTATTTCTTAATTAATTTATTTCGCTTTGACTAGATTAACTTGAGAACACGAACCGTGGCACATACGTAAATAAAATTAACGATATTTTAACGCCTCTCACGAGATGACGCGTTTTCGGTCCAGCGTAAACGTTATCTGTTTAGATACTGCTCTCGGCCGAAGCACAGGCTTCCCTCGATCTCTTATCATTCCGACAAGCCATTGTCCGCGACACTGTGAAAATTCCCTTTTACCGCTAATTCCGACTTTGCACTATAATACTATTAATAATAAACATTTCTGGTCTCTTTGTTAATTTCAATTTATCTCGCAATTCCCCGACTTATGCATTATCTGTCAACTCGTATTTGGAATTTTATTTACTGAATATACATATTTTCCGTTTTTAACTTTCTAAATATTCCCACCGAATTACGCAATACTTTACGGCTTTACGAAATAATTTATTATTGAATTGCTCTCAGACCCAGATATGGCTATAACGCCATAATATATAGTAAATCTAATACATATCAAAATCGAAACCCGAAAAGAAATTTTCCAATAGTCTTTAATGAATTAAACATTTTTAAAATTCGGCTCTGATTGTACCGAATATTATACACACTTAGTAAAACGAACGCAATCACATCACATAAACAAATGCAGAAATCATAATGAAAATTTATTAATCTCATTCTAGTAAATTGCCAAAATTCCACCTTTTTTACTCTTAAGAAGTAACAGTAAAGAAAGAGAAAAGATTTAGTAGGCTGAGAGAAAGGAACTGGCCTCCCTACTCTCATTAGTGCCGTTGAACTTAGTTCATTGTGAACCTTAACTAACCCCCGACGCCCTGTCAAGGGTATGGGGACTTACTTTACTTACCTATTAATTGAACCTGTTTTAAATTTTAAAAGTTTTAATCAACGTTTTTAACGCGGATTTTATTTTAAATAACAAAAATGTTGTTACTTTACAGATGGTTGGCGTCAATGCTAGGCCTGATCATTATTGGACTGTGTTTACTGATGGTACGTTTTAAATGTTAAAATAATACGAATAATTAATAGTATCACCAGCTATTAAAATTCCAGATTTTTCGAATAATAATTTCTACGGTAATAATCGAAAGCGGGTGCGAAAAGGCGTACAAGTGAATTCACTATTTTAACTGAAAGAATTTGAAGAATAATTTTGAACGTAAATAAATTTTGAACATACACGGAAGAAAGATTTATCTAATTTAGCGTCACTGGAGAAAACTCATTCTCTTCTCATCATGTTCAAGCTGATCTATTTTCAACAACTAATCGTTCCTTAAAGCATTGGGAAAGACTGACGAATACCCAGAAACCACATCCATCTTTCACTGAAAGAGTTAAAGCGACTTTTCGTTTCCAAATGTAAGATTTATATAAACGTGTTCATAATTTATAACTAAATATTGATAAGATTTCTAGTAGGTATAAAAGTGGCGTAGCGTTATTTTTGAGGCTGGTAGAAAGTGGTAAGAAAAACGTTGAAACAGATAAGTTCAAAAGTCGATAATCAAATTGTTTCTCAAAATATAAATTCTTATTCAGTGTGCAGGTAACTGTGCAACAGTATGTGTATTTAAAATCGGCTATTCAACGAGGCAAGCGCTATGGACTCCCATGTAAGTGTCTGGTACGGCTTCCAAATTGTTGGTGTGAATTTTAAACCATGATGAAAAATCTTTATACTTTACTATATAAGTATTTTTCTGCCGCAAACCGCACTATATTATTTTACTGTCAAAGTAGTGTGTTCATAACAATATTTGAAGATCTTTTTTTTCCAACGGTATCAGAAATCTCGTGTTAAATGAACCAAACAATGGGCAGTGTCTGGACTACACGGAACTCGCATATATCAGACATGTAAAGAACTTTTTTGCATCCAATCGATTGCATGTCAAGCATACTCAAGTATTACTTGACTACACATTATAAGACATTTCACTGGTCCACTTTTTGGCTTTACTGTTTACTGACTTGTAATTTATTGAGCACGAATTAACCGATTTTTGTAAAAATAAAGAATTAAAGGACAGCAGTCTGTCTACAAGTTACCGCAACATCATACCGTGTATTTATATAAAACAAAAAACAATAACAAAAGCTTATATCCAAAACGTATAAAAAAACGTTACAACAAGCTTCAGGATTTTCTAATGAAAAACTTAAAAATTAAAATAAAAAGCAATAAATGGGAGAAGAATTAAACCTCGTACAACTGCAGTACACCGGTTTTTAAGACTTATAAGCTATTTTAAAAATAATTCGTTACAACTAGATATTTCAAAGACGAAACATTTATGTTTTTACATCGTGCCTTATACGTGGAAAAATGATCTCCTTATGCAAACATTCAAAACATTTAATTGAAAGTTTAGGAGGTGTATTTTCTAAAATGACTGGGAGCAAAGAATTTACATATTCTTTTATTACTGATTCTGCTATTTGAATGAATGTATATTAACAAAAAAGTAATGGCCCAAAAATTGTACTGCCACTGACTAATGAATTATTTTAATTATGCGATTAGTTAAATAGTCTTTCAATCATTCCGACTGTTTATCAGTAATATTATTTTTTTTTTTAACATTGCGAACAAATACATCATCCCTATCAATAGCTTCAATTAGATTCAAAAAAAGTTACTAAAAATTAGTTTCCTTTTGCTCGGTTGTATTCATGTGGTTTATTAAATTTGTTTAATTTTATCTTTAACATTAATTTTGTTATTAACAATTTCATTGATCAGTAGTTTGACAACTTTTGATGAGGTTTTAGGGGGGGGAAAAATGAAACTTGTTCAATAGATTTTTTTTTTTTTTTTTGTAACAAGAATTAATTACTTATTTGATAGAATAGTTTAAATCAGTTTTTAATAGTGTCTTTTTTGAAAATCAACAGTACAGTTCTCAGAATTTTAAAAACAACGTTAATAGCCCTAAAAGAATTATTAATTTATATCTTTTTTTTTTCTTTTTTTGTACGAAGCATTTTTAAAATTACTGTGAATTATAAAAAATTAAACGTATTCGAAAGTTCCATGACGTAACCCAGTGGAACATTAGATATATAAAAGATTATTTTAAATTCATTCTGGAAATCGGTAAGTGGGTCAGTGCTGAAAAATTAGGTTTACAAAAAATGAACCAAAACATAAATATCTAGCAAGCAGGCAGAATAGTTAAAGTATTGGACTAGATCAGCTCATGGTAAAAAGAATGAACAAAGTTATACCTAAATTCACAGAAATCATAGATCACATATTCGATATGTTAAGCAAAAGAATTTAAATGTATTTCCGTGGTTTACGTCAAAATTTAAAAATTAATTAAACTAAAACATAACGATAAAAAGCAGTTTAAGGAAACTAAAAATATTAAATATCGGGCGAAAGGGTATCCCCGTTAAGATATGTGAAATGCCTCTATTCCAGAATTTTAAAATTAACTTAGGCTAACATTTTTGAAGTGTTTAAGATATGGTTTGGCCATATTAGTAGCTTCCGATGTCATGGTATAACCTGTGTATAACCTAAAAACCGTCATTTTTACAAATTAATTTTTTCTCAGGAAATAATGATATCATTTTGAAAAAAATCAGGCTCATATAACTTATTAGGACTACTATTATGTGTGAAATTTTTAAAGTCATAATACGCACTTTGTCTACTTTTTTAAAACCCTTCGGAAGTATTTAAAATGCAAAAAATTGGTTTATTAAAAGGTCTACAAGTAATGTTTTTTAAAATTACATCTTTTTGTTTTTTTTTACAGCAAACACAATGGTTTAATGAGAAAATTGGATTTTAGTTGGGATTCTCACAAAAAATTCAAAAAACGAAAAAAACATATTTCGTGATTTTGTATTGAAACTAGAGAATGGAAAAGTAAAAGACTGCAAAAAGTAAATAAATGCATTGTAATCGTGAGACTAAAACAGTCACAGTTTATCGTCTGTAAAGAATAATTCTAGATGTGACAGGTGCGCTATCTAGTGATAATATCTTCAATGTAGATAAAAAAAGGAATTTTCTAGTTTCAGTACAAAATCATAAAATATGTTCTTTTAAAATACATTAGGTAAACCAGCTATCATTTTAATTGATGATTACACGCGATAGCCTAGTTGCTAGAGCGCTTGACTTCCATTATGAAGGTCACGGGTTCGATCCCGAGCGACAACAGAACTTATTACAAGAATTAAATAAATTATCGCTAATAATCACGTGGAAGGCAATGGCAAACCACCGCGTACAACATCATATGCGCGCTAGGTCAGTATACAGCAGACACACACGGGACTGCACCTGTATAACGATGTAAATCAAACGATTATTAATCAGTTCCGAATGTAGTCGTCTTGCGTATGTACACCTGCGTTGCATATAACAATTGCCTAGTACACTACCTATATCTGTACAGCTGAAATGTACGAATAGGTAGTCGTCGACGCTTAGAAGCTGAGTATGAAACTATAAAAAAAGTAAAAAAAAAAATTACAAAACATAATTGGTCTGCTTTGCATATTTCAGAAGATTTATATAACTTGCAACTAATGAATTTGAACTGAAGCTGAGACTTTAAAATGGCAAACGATTTATAAAAAAATCGTGAAAACTGAAGACTATTTCTACTTTGCACCAGAAGCGCTAAATCAAATCTATATGTCGCTTATGTATTTTTACTTATAATCAGTGACATTAAAGTTGATTCTATCTTAAATTATATTATTAACGGTTTTGACTCACAATTTTCATGTTCAACGTTTCCCTAAATGATACTTTTTAAGAGCATTTCTTATAGCTTTGCAGTTGTCAAACGATTGAAAAAATGATTGATTTCAAATTGAGCCAGATTTTCGAATGTATACTATGAGTTGGGCCAACTTGTCTGAATTATTTTATTTGCTGAATTTTCAATAACATTCCAATAATTAGTAAAAGTGTTCTGCACGTTTTAAATGTATTTTTTCCTGTAGAATCTGATGACGTTATCAATTTTGATCAGAGACCATTAAAAATACTCTCTAAAAAACTTTGAATTTTTTGTGGGGACCCCAGCCGAAATCTAATTTTCTCATTAAACCATTGTGTTCGTCGTAAAAAAAAAAAGATGTAATTTTAAAAAACATTACTTGTAGACCTTTTAATAAACCAATTTTTTGCATTTTAAATACTTCCGAAGGGTTTTAAAAACGTAGACAAAGTGCATATTATGACTTTAAAAATTTCACACATAATAGTAGTCCTAATAAGTTATATGAGCCTGATTTTTTTCAAAATGATATCATTATTTCCTGAGAAAAAATTAATTTATAAAAATTGCGGTTTTTAGGTTATACGCAGGTTATACCATGACATCGGAAGCTACTAATATGGCCAAACCTTATCTTAAAAACTTCAAAAATGTTAGCCTAAGTTAATTTTAAAATTCTAGAATAGGGGCATTTCACTTATCTTGACAGAGGGGACCCATTAAAAAAAGCTTGAAATAGTAAAAAAAACAATTAAATTATCTTATCAAAGTTATATTACAAAAATTTAAAAAAAAACAATTAAATTATCTTATCAAAGTTATATTACAGAAATTTAAAAAAAACATTACACATAGTTCCAGAAATTTTTCAAAGTTTATTAACATGACAAAAAAAAAAAAAAAACATAATATATGCATAACAAATAATTATGGTATATTGCAACCGAATTTCCCAATTATTTTTTAAGCATATATATGTATATATATATTGAACATTGCTACACCATATATATTTCATAAGCATATACACAAAATTGCATCAGTATTAATATAATTTAAAAAAACAAGACGTATTCAGCAATTAATGGACTGAAATCGAAACGATCTGCCAGTCCTCCTTTATAAATATAAAGGTTGTAAAGATTTTTTTTCAGCATTTATGTATACAATTATGTAAAATCTGATAATAAATTAATGCTTATTTCCTGACAACTGGTAAATATCCAGAATAACATTCCACAAATCAGGGGAGAAATTAAGGGTTAAAAATAACAGGTCAATTGTAATTTTAAGTACTCATGTAAAACTATTAGAATCAAAGTAAATTATTTAATAGAACTTATAAATCAGCTAAAAGCATGGTTGTTATAATTAAAACCGTTTCATGGTAGCTAGACGAACAATGTTCATTTCATTATAAAATATCTGGATAAAACATAGTAAGTAGATGAAATTTATGCATTTTTGAAAGGTATTTGATACTGTAGATCACAAATTTTTAATATAAACGTTAAAATATTCGTTTGGTTTTTCAACATCACTAGTAAATTTAGTTCATACTTGGATAAGAGGAAATATTATGTTATATTTACAGGTAATTCGTCATATACCTTCGTTGTTCTTATTTACTGTTACCCGGAATTGAAATTTGGATCATTTACTTTTTTTTAAATTTATAAATGATGTCCCAAGTGTAATGATAAATTCAAAATTTTTAATTTTTGCCTATGACATAAAATTACACAAGATTATAAACAGCCAAGATGACTGCATCGCGCTATAATAAGAATTAGTGAAGTTTTTGAATTGGAGAAAGAAATAAAATGAATTTCAATGTTCAAAAGTGCAGCTGTATTCACACATTAATTTTCTCCAGCATTTACAACTACAACATTTTTAACCAAAAGTTAGATAGAGCAAGCGAAATTGCAGATTTTAAAATTACAATAGATTAGAAATTATGTTTCTTAATTGATATTCATAAAATATATTCAAAAATTCAAAAAAAATTCAAATCCTTGGGCAGGGCCGTATCTGAGGAAGGGTTTTCAGGGTTCAAATCCCCCCCCCCCATCCGAAATGTCATCGAAATAATAACTGCTTGAATTAAATGGGCTGAAACTTAGAATAAATTTATTTCTTTTCATTTTTGACAAAAAGAGAAGAAAATTGAAATTTTTATTTTTTGTGACTGTTAAAGTTATCCGCACGTCTATTTTTGGTAAAGACCACATTAAAACAATTTATATCAGACTTTAACGTTTTCAACGGATCACACTATTCATCAACATTATCATTGTTCTTAAAACTAAGTTATAAGTAATTCTTATTAAACATTAAAAAGAACAAAGTATTTTAAACTAATAATTAAGAAAAAATGAACTAAATATCAAATAAATAAAAAAATGTTTAATTTCTATTAAAACAATTCCACAGCTGGTTCTATATGAATTACGGTATTGATTTTCTTTTTAATCTACATAATGAGGTCCCTGGAATACGAGGAACTACAAAATTCGAAAAATTTTGAAATTTAGGGACAAAAATTTGGCAAAATACACGCTTATTGTGGCAAGACTGGAAACTAAAAAAAAGTCCACAGCTCTTTCAATGGGAGCTGGAGAGTCACTCCTTTTTTAAATGATTTACTCGTATTTCAATCGCTAGAATATAGAAAAAATACGAAACCTCAAAAATTTTTAAATTAAAGGGCCCAAATTTAGAAAAATGTAAAAATCAAGCTTTAGGAAAAATTTTTCAAAAAAATTCACAACCGGTACTATATGAGTTATAGTTTTGATTTCCTTTTTAACTTGCATGCAAAGGTCTCAAGAATACATCAAAAATATAAAATTTGAAAAATGTTGATATTTAGGGATCATAATTTGGGAAAATACATTCTTAAAGCGATAAAAAAAGTCCACAGCCCTTAACATAGTAGCTGGAGAGTCACTCTTTTTTTAAAATGATGTAAATCAATCACTACAATATAGGGGAGAAAACGGGGCCCCCAAAATTGTGTTTTTTGAATGCTCAGCTCTTTCGGCAGAATGTTCGGCTCTGTACTCCCGTTTACTTAGGCTTGGGCTTCCTGCTCTTTTTTGTATCCAATATACTGTACATAACTATTAAAACTTAACAGTAAATGATTCTGGTATTTTCGAATGATCTTCCTGTCTAATGTACATTTGAATGATATATCTAAATTCACTATCAAACGGGCTGAATCTGAGAAAAAATAGATACATTGCTCGCAATTAATTTATCGATTAAGTTATAATTCAGCTTGCACGGATTATAATTAGGTAGTTATTCATTTTTATAGCCTCATGTTGTTAAAAAAAGAACAAATTAGACCGAATTTAAAAAGACATTATATCTGTCTTTATTAATTTTAAATTCGGCTAGTATATTGACCGCTGGAATTCCTTTCCTGTTTCCTTTTTAGGGCAACAAATTTTTTATATAGTGAAAAAGAAATATATAACGAGTTCCTAATTTATTTACTCTATAGGTGTTATCAAATTTGTTTTCGTGTTTTTGATTTTGTCGGAAAAGATTGTTAGTGCATGCGATCTTAAAAATACAGCTAGGATTGAGAAATCGAAAAAAGTGTTTTGGACGAATCCACGTTGTCAAAAATTTGTAGAAAGATTTATCTCTATATTGTATTTTGATAAGAATTATATAACCTGATGTTTCCGGTGATTATTGGATTTGTTGATTTTATTCTGTGTAAACTGTTTGCATTGCAGCAATCAGAGTTGTTTATTCCGTTGAAGAAAACGGTAGAATGTTCGGTCTATTTGTACTAGACAGAGGTGAAGGTATGCTGTTTCAATTTAATGCACGGGACACAAAGATAAAATCGATTTACCGATAATAAAAGATGCAATAAATTGAAAACAATACGAGATCGAAAAATTAACTCGAAGTTAACAATTACTAAAAAAAAAAAAAATTACTATAAACATGTTAAAAATTATTATTTTGAAAAAGCATAAACTTTACATTTAAAATTCGAACAATTAATTTGAATTTGGCTAAATATTGTAAATTTAATTTTAATTAGATTCCGATGGCTAGAAGTATAAATCACTTGATTGTACCAAATGCTGGTTTAGGGTTTGCTATCGGTATGGTAGACAGTTCCATGATGCCTGAATTGGGTTATTTAGTCGATATTCGCCATGCTGCTGTTTATGGCAGCGTGTATGCCATCGGTGACGTGGCTTTTTGTTTAGGCTTTGCGATAGGTAACAAATACATTTGCTTATTATATTTAAAAGAAATATCGATTGTGGAAATTATTTTTTTTTTTTAAGTGAAACTTTTTTTTTTTATTTCACTTTTTTAACTGTAATAATTAAAATGGTTCTGGTTATAATCCCGTAGGTCCTGCCTTAAGCGGAACGTTAGTAAACTCGATCGGATTTAAATGGATGCTATTCGGAGATGCAGTCCTTTGTTTCCTGTACGCTCCGTTAATGTACTTTCTGAAGAGTCCACCAACTAAAGAAGAAAGAAAAGTAAATAGCAAAAATATCCGAAAACACCTTATTCATTTTTTTGTTTTAAATTTCTATCTTACATGTAAAGTAAAGTAAGTCCCATACCCTTGACAGGGCGTCGGGGATTGCGAGTTAAAGTTCACAATGTACAAAGCCCAACGGCGCTAATGAGAAAGTGTATTGGTCTCTGGACATGAATTTAGTCATGTGGTCACTACAACATTCTGAAAGAAGAAGCGGAACAAAAATCTTCGATCACGAGGTTAGAAATGAGAAACAACAGCCAATCACAAAAAACGCTTTAAAAAAACTCTCTGGATATAGGTTTAAACATTAGATATGATATTTTCCTTCTTCACCCGATCGAGATCGATCTTCTAATTCCTGGTCACTTGGGCATTGAAGGTGATGAGGGGGTGGATTCCTTAGCTCGTTCTTCCATTTGCAATGGTAAATTTTTGGGCATCTTTTCAGCTAATAATATTGCTCTTCTTTCCTTAGTCGATTATTCCAAACTATGGATCAACTCATATTTTTCTTCATTGTCTAATCTTGCCTATTTAGCCATCTCGTTCTTTTCATCTACAGTTTTCTAGATACTTGCCCTCTCTTGAACACTCCACAATTTCGGATACTTGTCGCTTCCACTTTAATTATAGTTTCCTTCTTGCATCGTTTTTCCGGTTTTCATCTGCTTCTACTGCATTTTGTTCATTTCATTCCCCTTTCGCATACATTCCTTGTGATGCTGATCACATTTTATTTAAATGTTCGACCTTTCCTGCTGAACAATTGTCCTTCTACACTTCTCTACTACAACTTGAAGTCCCTACTCCTCTTATCAGCGCTTCTTAATTCCCTCATTTCCTTTTACTTCTGTTATTTTTTTTTACTTTTTTTAATATACGTGAGGAATATAAAAAAATCAATAAAATATGGTAAAATATTTGCATACGCAGATGACATCGCGTTGGTAACTGCAGACAAAAACATCGCTAATGCGGAGAGGCAACTTCAAAACGATTTAAACAACCTGAATTTATGATTACATGACAAAGAACTCCAAATAAATGCAGAAAAAACCAAACTATTATGGATCAAATCAAGTAATCACTATCCGCCATACAAAATTAATATAAAATGTCACACTTCAAATTGCATACATACAGAAAATATTAACACATGTTAGTGTAACATTATTGAAACCGTGAACAATTATAAATATTTGGAAGTAAAAGTAGATAATCACCTTAATTGGAGGGACCATGTAAATGACCTGAGCACAAAGATTTGGAAAACAATTCCGCTGTTATATAAACTAAAAAAGTACGTATCATCCAAAAAAACTAAGTTATTAATATACAATGCACTACGCCAATCACATTTAAATTATGCAACAATAGCTTGGGGGAAAGCAAATAAAACTAATATGAAACATATTAACTACCTTCAAAAAAAATGCTTGACTACCTTAATAAGAAATAATACGGAACGTAAATATGCAGATAGGAACCTGTTAGTAAAATGTAATATTCTGAATCCCAAATCATATCTATACTACTTGGTTATAATGGAATGCTTAAACAAGGAAATTGAAATAGAAAAAAGAAATCCCTCCTTTTTGCTCCCTTCATGCTTCTGAGCCTTCTTGTATTTGTGATCCAAATCATATCCTTTTCGAATGTTCTGCACTCTCTAACGAACGTTCCTTTCTTTACTCCCAACTATTAGCTTTGAGTTTTCCTACTCCCTTTAACGCTACCTATATCCTTTCTTTCCCATTGCCTTCAGTTATTCCGTTGCTCTGTCCTTTTTTTTTCCGTTTCTGACCGCCTGGCTATTTAGTTCTACCTCTTAATTTTTCATATTGTTGGGTCAAGGCCGCTGGAAAAAAAAAGAAATTCACCAACTTATAATATCAGGGAATTATGTCATTATAAAACCCGTAAACTCAGTAACTTAAACAAGCACGAGGAAAATATTAAAATAAATATACTATATAAACTACTAAACACATTACCAGAAGATATTAAACAACTACAGCCAAATAAAAAGTCATCCAAAGCAGAAATAAAAAAAAATGGTTTAAGAATAAAAATATTGAAAGTTAATAAAACAATCATGTTCTTACTACCGCGTATATATTAAGTATTGATAATATGTGTCAGATATATGCGAAGATATGTGGTTGTGTGAGGTTATGAAAGGATATAAGGGTATTATTATACTAGGAAAATGTTGTACTTTTTATTATTATTGTAAAAGAAATTTCGGGTAAGGTTAAGATAATACTCACCATTACAAAACTGGATACATGGAATATCTAAATAAGTCGAATCGTTAGTAGTACTGATAATTAGTTATATGTCTCCGAACTCGTTTAAGTATAAGTAACATTGTATTATATTTACTAATAAAGAAGGGAGGAATGTGCTATTTTTTAGGACCACGCCGACAAGCTGCAGAGCTTGGTAGGGTTCTTAAACATAATGCAAATTACAACCAAAAAAAAAAGAAAAAAAAAAATTCCGCCCTCTAATTATTTTTATTCTCTATCCTTAAACGTTTAAGAATAGAACTTTCTTCTTCTTCCCATTTCTTGTGCTAATGTCCTCGTTGATGAACTCACAAAAAAAAAAAAAAAAAAAGAAACGATCGTAACAACATTTTAATGGGGAATTTAGGAAGAAAACAGTATATACAGGGGAGTGAACCTCTCCTCTCTAAACTTGACACGATCCAGAACTCTTGCCTCCGTTTGTGCATTGGAACCTTGAAATCCTTCCCCATTCTCGCAGTTCTATCAGAGTCGGTTACCCAACCACTGTTTAATCGCCGTCCTCAGCTTGGGTATCGGTTCCTAATTAAACGGCTTCCCATCGCCTCGTCCAAACTGATTTCTTCCTATATGTATATCATAAACCGCTGGCGTTTTTCTCCTCATAAAATCACAATTCTGTCGCTCATTGCTACCCGTCTTTCTAATTTTTCTCCTGTTATCCTTTCCTACAACACTCTCCTTTACTTCTCTCATGAACCTATGGCAGCCTATCAAATTTTCTTCTCTTCTACTTCGCGCCAATTCCTCATCTCACGGTGCAGTCAACGATGAATTTCTTCATTTATTGAATTCCTCTTTTCCTGCTCATGTATTGATCTTTACTGATGGTTCCAGGAGCGAGAACGTCGTGGGTGGTGCGTTTACTGCCCCGTCGCTTCGGAATTCTGAGTCCTTCCGGCTTCCTTCCTTCTACACTATTTTTTCTGCCTAGTCGATCGCCATCCTTCAGGCTATCTTTTTTATTTCCTCTTTAAGCGATCTTTCCCAATTCATCATTATTTCGGACTCTAAAGGCGTCTCTTTCAAGCCCTATCCTCTCCTCCTTCACATTCTTCTGACAGTATTATTCTCTCAATTCGTTCTCTTACCTCCACTCTGCAGTCATCCCGCTTTATTCTTATTGATTTTTTATAGGTCCCCAGTCATTCCAGAATTCATAGCAATGACGCAGCCGATTCTTTGGCTCGTTCTGCTGGTCACCTTGATTCATTCCTCAACCACTTCCTTCTTCAGATATCCTTTCCTTATCCACCTCCAATCACGCCAGACTTTGGCGGGATATTTATCCTTCCCTATTTCCTAATCGTCATTCGCATTACCGTTTTATTCAGTCAATTCCTCGTTCCCTGTCTTGGTTCCGTTCTAGTCCTTTCGGTCGTCGCTCTTCTATTGTCTCCCTAATTCGTCTCCGGATCAATCATTCTCTCCTCTCCTCCTATCGCCTTCGATCTACTCTATCGCCTTCTCCTTATTGTTCTCTTCACGATTGTGATCCTCCTCGTATATGTGATGCTAATCACATTTTCTTCGAGTGTCCTGCTCTTCGTAATGAGCGCTCCCTTTTATACAGTCAGCTCTTGTCATTAGGTCTCCCTACTCCTTATAACTCTTCCTTTATTCTCTTTTTTCCTCCATCTTCTGTGGTGTCTGCACTGCTGTCCTTTGTTGCGTCCATTTCGGACCGTCTAGCTGTTTAGTTCTTTAACTTAGTTTTTCCTGTTGTTGGGTCAATGCCACTGGTACTCCCACATAAAACAGAAGTACGCCAGAGTTTACAATCGTAAATACAAATATGAGAAACAACTTCCGTTTGAAGTATAAGTTTAAATAATGATTTCTCATGCACACGGTGATTTCGTATCACCTTGTAAAGCAAGAGCAAAAAGGAAATAAACTTTTCCCGATACGTTAACGTGTACAGTTACCTTATTTGGCGAGCGTATTGAGGTGGTGTCGTTAATCTACTTTAAGGAGTATTGGAGAGAACTATTTTGAGCATAACAAATACGAAAAAGTCACAAAGGACGCAGAAATCGGGCGTGAAACGGTCTGATCTGCACACAATAAAGCCCCTAAACAATGTAGCAAAGATGAAGTTATCAACAGAAAGAACGGAAAGAAAAATAAACTTACACGCAACAAAATACAGGAACCGTAGTAAATTTAAAACTTTTGTTAAACGAAAAATTACTTAAACAAATATAAATGGCGAAAGGTTAGTCGGTAGTAATAGACGAAAACTAAACGAAATATTAAAAAAAATACTATAAAAACATAATTTAGATGAAGTTCAAAGAATTTCTAGAAACTCGATAATAGCCAGTTTTAATATAATGTCGGGCGTAAACAAATTATCCAAAAATTCGCAATATTTTCAACCTAAGCATGTTACGTATATACCCGATTTTTTAATCTCATGTACAGAGGTTATGAGAAAAATAGACATCAAATAACTAAAAGGTGACTTTTGGAATAATATAAAATAAGGCAATTTCTTATGCAAGTTGTTAGATTGAACAGACAAGAGAGAGCAGAAGATGGTGGAATAGCTTAAAATCTACTAGATCAAATAAAATTATAATTGACGGTCAGACACTTTTAAAATATGTTCGTATATACAAGCAGTCATGGCGATCTCGGCCTTAATAAAACCAAATCGTTTGTGTGGACAAATAAAGGTCTGGAAGTTACTTGAGAAACATTTTCATCCGAGCTAATTTGCCACTGTCAGAGCATTTAACTATGGATTTCAGTACGACTGGTGTGATGGTTCCGCAATCCTCGTTAAAAATGTTATTCCTTTCAGTTCTTACAATGTTTCTCTGAACCTCCCTCTTATTCTTAACCAACCCAACATAGTTCACATCTCTATCCGTACAACCTTTCCATATCCTATTAACATTGTCTCCATCCGTACTACCTAATTATGATCTTCGTCAATTCCCTCTTTCCACTTTTTTCAACTCTATCCCGCTACCATTTATTATCGGAGGTGACTGGAATGCCCATTCGCTCTTATGTGGTTGCACATTCTACAATTCCAACGGTTCCATCCTTGAGAATGGTATTTTTTCCGATAATTTAATTCTTCTTAATGATCACTCCCCAACCTATTTCAGATATCCATCTATTTCTAGTTCTCTTGATCTAATCTTTGCTTCTTCCACTATTGGTCTTAATTATAACTGGAGAACTCTTACAGGTTCTTATGACAGAGACCATGTTCCTATCCTATCAACTCCTGTTAACTTTTCTTCTCCGACTTTCTTCAAACCTTTACATTCTCCTCGGCGAAACCGTTTCAGAGCAAATCGGACTCTGTTTCGTTCTTGTGTAAATTCATCACTCCCTAGTATTCAACTCGACTTCGATCTCATACTTCTGTATAATTCTTTTTTAAACTTCGTTAAGTCTGTTTTCTCTTTATCTTCACCCACCTGTCATCAGACATCTAATAACCACAATAAAACTTCATCTCTTTGGTGGAAAGAGGAATGCAACAGCGCATTCCACCGTAGTCGTGCCATTTTTAGAACCTTTCATTTAAATCCTACAACCGAAAACTTTCTTGCTTATATACGAGCGAACGCAAGAGCTAGGTATATACTTAAAGTCTCAAAGAGGTTCTATTCTTCATTCTCTAGGAATACCCCTCTTTCTCATATCTGGAAAATGGTCAGAGCTTTCAAATTCCCATCCTCTAAACGTTCTTCCAATCTCAACCTTTCTAAAGATAGTCTAGAATCCTTTATCGATTCCGTTGCTCCTGCTTATGTTCCTAACGTTGATGACCTGTATCTAAGTCTACCTCCGCATAATTCCCCGACACATTTCCTAACTTCTGCTTTCAATATTTATGAAATGAAATCTGTCCTTCCGAAATCTTCTAACCTCACTCCAGGTCTTGACGGTATACCTTTTCTGGTCCTTAAAAACCTGTCTGAACAGGCCTTTACCTTTCTCCTTCATCTTTTTAACTGTTTCCTCTCCAGAGGTGTAACTCCTCCCTATTGGAATTCTTTTATCATCATTCCTATTCCTAAAAAAAGTTCTTCCTTTCGTCCTATTTCTTTGGCATCCTGTATCAGAAAACTGTTTGAAGGTATGTTAAACAAGTGCCTTGTTTGGTGGCTAGACAATAATAATGTATAAATGGTTCGATGAGACCGGTGCCTCTTTCATCCTCCCAGATTTTGGCTTTTCAGAATCTTTTCGCCTGCCTCCTTTCTGTTCTACATTCATAAACGTATTAATGACTATCCTACTTTCCATTATTTTCAGTTCCTTCAATCACCTTTCCTCTAAATTCTTAATTATATCTGACTCCATGACTGCCTTCAAGACCATTTGTTTTTCCCTACCTGATCATTCCTATGATTTTATCATACTCCGCATACGCTCATTTATCCACGTTCTTTCTTTCCTTCATTCCATTCAAATTGATTTTCTGTGGGTTTCTAGTCATTCGGGCATCTTCGGTAATGGAGCGGTGGACCTTCTCACTTCTTCTTTAAAATAGTCCCATCGTCTAATCTCCTTCCGTTGTACAAAGTTTTTCATCTTAGGTTTTGGTCGGATATATGCGTTTCCACTTTCTCTAACAATTGTTCTTTTTATCTGTCTGTTCAATCTAGTCAAACAGATTGTTTCCTTCACTTCGTAGTTCTGTTCTTGTCTCCGTTATTCACTTGCGTCTTAACCATTCTCTGTTACCTTCTTCCCGTTTTTGTTTTTCGTCGGTTGTCCTCTCCATTCAAACAAAGAGCATGTTTGCGATGCGGACCATGTGTTTATTAAGTGTTGATATCCTTCTGCTGAGTGTTCTGCTTTTTACTTCAGTTTGCTGCGACTTGGTCTTCCTACTCTATATTGCGCCTCTTATATGCTATCTTTTCCCTCTCCACAGATTGTTCATATTATTTGTTCCTTTCTTCTAACAATATCTGAACGTATCAAGATATAATTGACGCATTCCTATTCTAATTGTTTCTGGGTAAAGGTACCCGGTTGACGATCCCAAAACAAAAAAAAAAGAAACTTTAATTATAACTCGACTCGTTTAAATTCAAAATCAGTTATTAAAAATTACAATCTAACCTTTTGTTGTAATATTTAGTTGAATAAAATTGCAAACACTATAGCGGAAAAAGCTGACTTTTATCGAAATATAATCCATTTATTACCTCAACAAAAGACATAAGTAGATAAGAATGGTAAATTTGCCTCGAAGTGGGTTGATATTTGGCTGGTAGGTAGATTCGAGACGGAAGTTTCAGATCCCTCGCCGCCTTAATTTTTGAAAAACTCCCTTTTTGCTGAAATACAGTTCATTTTTTTTCTCAAGCGTAAGTTGACCGATTTTCGTAATTTTTCGGTATGTTGTAGACACATGGGCGGAGTGTTTTAGAAAAAATTAACAACTATCCTCCCCCATCATATTTCACCCTCCAAATGACACTTTCTAATATTGTTCGTGTTTTTTACCAATGAAAATACATGAGCGCAAGCATATAACTGGTATTTTGAGATGTATTTTAGATCCCTAAATAACATATTTTGGTTAAAAAAAAATTTCGGGTAGTCATGGTCAAAGTTGGCAAAAACGTAGAGTAAGTGAAAATTTTATTGGTCAACTTGCGCTTGAGAAAAAACAAATTAACTGTATTTCAGAAAAAATGGAGTTTTCCAAAAACTAGAGAAGTGAGGGGTTTGGAAGTTCTGTCTTGAATGTTTCTTGGTGGTATCCACTTACCACCCAAACATCAATCCTTAATTTATCGGTTACATATAGACACTATCGAATAATTCAAAAGTTTAATCCAACAGCTATTGGAGTGTATGATGACCATTTTAAGGATAACTTTTCCAAAGGTATTAATCATTAGTTGTTTTGTTGCAATAAATATGAACATAAAAAAGTAGCATTTTTTAATGATTTGATGCCCTTTAATGTGTATTGTTGTTGTAATAAACCCCAGTATTTACCCTCCTTTAATGATGACATATCGGTATGTTTATTCAAATCTTTTACAAGCGATAACATCATTAGTGTAATCCATAAGAGCGGGCCGATTTTTGTTTCATTTTTTGTAACATATTTATTTGAACTTCTCAACTATGAATATTATAACTCAATGCAGTGATAGTAACCCGATGCAGAGATAACTTCTTGAACTTTCAGTATGCGGTAATAGGATTCGAACCAAAGTCTACTCTAAAGGAACTACTAACTACGCTACAGAGTAGCTGGCTAAAAATGTACGGTGGCCTCTTGATTTCATACTCGGCCACATAAATATGCAGAAACGTTAGCCGTATCAGGGGAAATTAAATGTATCTTCTTCCATCTTGATTGTAAATTATTAATTTCGATAACCGACTGTAAAAGTGCTATTAATTGTATTTTCTCTTCATACATTCATCCTGACCCTATTGCTTTAATCAGTCGATTCTTAATTTCCGTCCTCTTCTGGTTCCTTATTTTTTATAGATTCTTTTGGGTTCCCCCGAGTCGTTACTTCTGGTTGTCCAATCAGAGGGTTCAAAATAAAAAAATTCCCTAATCAATTTTAATGTATTAATGTGTAGGATTTTTTCTTCATAGTTCTTAACAAATTTTCAGCGCTTCTTTATACACTCAAAAAGCGACATTTAAATCAACCTATAATTTCAAAATACAAAATTACTAGGCAGGTAAGTATTTCCATTTCGACAAACGACAAATGCTAATTTATATGTTCTTTTGTATTATTTTTTAATTAAGTTTTAGTCTAAATTTTCACGGATTATTATATTATGTTTTTCTAGTCGCTAATAGGAGAAAAGTCATCGGTACGTTACATAAATTACCAGAACGATTTGAACGAAGAAGATGAAGAGTAAACTCTCAACTTTGAACACATTTTCCGCTTCGATTTCCAGTTATTCGCAACCTATTTTTTCATCGGTACTCTTTAAACAATTTTTCTTCCGTGGTATTTTATTTCGTTACGATTCGTTTCATCATTATTACTCGTTTTTTGTATTGAAAGATCAGGAAAAACGGATAACCTCAATTACGAGAAGGGGAAGGTAACATTTAGAAACTGACTTGGAAATGCAAAATAATTCGGTAAAAAATTCTCGAGGTCCGGCACTCAATAAATTTTGAATTTGCAACTATATTTTTCCGAATTCTTTGCGACGATGATTTTTTTCCCATTTACTCTGTGTTCCATTTTTGATAAGTACAAAAAAAAAAAAAAAGAAATTATCAGTACGGAAATTTTATTGAAAATAATGGTTTCCCACAAAGATAATATTATGCAAACATTTTTGTTTTTCTAAATTTTAAAATCTTTACATTTAATAATAAAAATTTAACTTTTTAACTACTCCAATCTGCCCCCTAAAGGGTAACTTTTTTGATAATCAACGTAGTATAGAGCACAACATTGCTAAACAAAAAAATTACCCCTTCCCAAAAAATCATACGGGGCTAATAGAAATGAATACACCATATTAAAAATCGAAAAAAAAGGAATGATCAAATTCACTTTATTATATTATACATTTGAAGAGGAGGAATTTAGTGAAAAACTATTTTTTATCAAATTCGAATTTTTTTATATTTTACGCATAATGTGATTTTCGTCGCTCATTTACACGGCTTATCATTTCGTTTTCCATATTACCGACATTTGCACTACGTGAACTATTAAGCTTGCTGCGTGAGTCACATCCCGCGGTGGCTTTTTACCCAGCGCAGAAATACCGCTTCGCGTCATACAGATATTACGGATCTTTCCTTTCTGTTAGTTTCCGTTTTTCTTTTCAGTGAGAACCTAATAATGGAACAGAAATTACGGAGATTCGAAAACGTTCATAAACTTTCTAAAATAATGGCGAAACAAGAAATTTCGTTTTCGAAACCGGATCAAAAACACGGCAATGTGTTTCTTTAACGCGAGAACAAATTAGAAAAATCCTGACTATTTTTAATTTAATCGATTTCCCCTACTCTGATTGTTTTAGCGGTGGCGATGATCATTTTTAACGCTGCAGCAGAAATAATCGGCACAGAAAAATTACAAATAAATAAACGAATAAATAACAAAATTTGAAATTAAGTTTTTTCAAATAATATAAGCACCGCGGAGAGTCGTAAAATTTAATTTATTTTTGCTTAAGAATTCGCAGAAGTTGGCTTTGAAGTTAAACACACTGCACGCAGCTAACGAATTTTTTTTTAAAATGTTTATGAAAATCAATTTTTCAGCCCCTTTTACCCAAGTTAAACTCATTTAACGCTAATTTAAGGGTTAGTTAATTAACGAATATAGTAGCAGACACAAATCTTTCGCTATAGAATATTTCCTTCGAATAATTTTATGATTTAAATAATCTTGTAGTTTTCTAAGATTTTCGGTTAATCATTCGGTCCTTTTTCATATTTTTCTTAGTTTATTCCTCTTTTAACTTTAAAATAACGCGTATTAATAATTTAATTTCAGGTGAGAAAAAAAAAAGTTTGCTATTCTGATCTTCCACCTGGACTTATCATTTTACCGACGAGGAAAATGGTAAATACGCAAAAGGCACTGTAAAGAGTTGGAGGGCAAAGAATTGAAAGATAAAAATTTCCTAATTTTCGTAATTGTTTTGTCCTTTTTTTCTTTTTTCAGAAGCTATAGCAAACTATTATAAACTTTTATGTTCGCGAATGTTACACACACCGTTTCGATATTTGGTAAAATAAAAATATTAACGGTAAAGTTCTTATTTTTGGACAAAAAGCTATTCCACCGCGAGGAACGATAAGCCGATTCCTATCAGAGATCAGCATTTTTTTGGCCAAAATGTATTTTGACAGCATTAACCGAAAATACGGGCACGTTGCAACGGTTTAGAGCTAGAAATTTCTGAAAACCGATGTTTCACCTGAAAGGGATAATTACGCCATCTTATCGTCAACGAGAAAATTAAACGAAAATGCTTTTCAAACACTTGTTTATTATTGCAGTTATGTAATAATTATGGTATTTTTTCTTTATTTTAATGTACACTATCTGCTCACATTGCAAATATCTCAGACGCGCGCGACCAATGAAAAAGCCCACTAAATACCCTGTAGCTGTTTTAAGTGATTACGTAAATAAAAAATAAAAATAAGTAAACGTTCAATTTTAAATATACGCAAAGACATTCGTAATTCTAAAACAATGTTAACGCCATTTCTCAGTAAATCATTTTCACGAAATTCTTCCGTTAATATCGCATAAAATTACACACGCATGAGCAACGTGTAATCATTAATGCGACCCCCCTCTCATCCGCTTCGATATTACATTACTTTTACCCTGTCGAATCAGTTGCCAATAAGACGATTTCCGCCCAAAGGCTAACTGCAGAAAGGGAACCAACCACTAATAATAATAACTTTCGTTATTCGCCAACTAACATTATAGAATGAAAGGCCATTGTGTATATCATTAATAATATCCATTTGTTCGTTTTAACACCTATCCAATGGTAACCGATCAGTACAAACACCAATTTGACCGAAACGTCAAATTTATATAAAAGCCATGCTAATGATTACACTGCGGTCTCGCTATCACCTTCAAAAAGCCAATTCACTTCATTTAGTTTTCGGACAATTTGAATTTTCAGTAAACGTGAAAAAAAAATACATATATGACATTAGCCGAGAAAAAGGATCTGTGGTGCAAAAATATGAGTTTCGAGTTGAACATCTGATACTTGAAAATGTGTAAAATAAGATGCAGTATGTATTTTTTTCCCCCGCAAACATTCATAAGAAAATTGGAATAAACTACTAAACATGTGGGGGGGGGGGTAAATCGTTTGCTAGTGTTACGTTTCGCCGTACATGTCGGCGAAAAATTTTTCCTCTTCTAAGTCCAGAAATTTTTAACAGGTGATTTCATTTTTTTTTAAACTAGAAATGATGATACTTTGTAATACCTATTATGAAAACAAAACCGAATTAATTAATAATGCGATAAAATTAAAATTTGAGAGATGAAAATATGGAATCACGACAATGCACCTGGTAATTATTGATAAAAATCTTGAAATTTTGTGTCCCACATTTATCATTCGATTTTACTTACATTCGCAGCAACATTGAATTTTTTATGACCGGATCGATTAACAACTTCTTCAAAATCTTCGTAGCGATTAACATTTGAGCGACCAAATTCTAATTTAACTAGGCTAAAATTTGGCAACGATGCTATATTGAGTTGGCAGCACGTTAGATAGAAGCATGCGCGCTACAGTAGTATTTTGTAGTAATATTATTACCTAGTGCATAAAAACGCATTTTTCTCAAAAACTAGTTTTCATACAACGGGTATCTTTTCTCGGCGAACGTCACATATGTGTTTTCTTCAATATACTGTGTCAACATTGGCAGTGCTCGGTCACTAAGAATATTTTCCTATTTCAATTTGTACTTAACATTGCATTACATAATTTATAAACTAAAACCGCAGTTGTTTTTACAATTTTGAATTTTCAGTTTTACATTTCGTTTACAATATTTTATTTACGGTTGATTTTTTTTTTTTTTTTTCAAATTAAGACATAAAAATAACTACTCCGGTGTTAAAAATCATAATTTGCGAAGATCGCAAAGAAAAAATAATAGTTACGCATTTACGAGCCATCACTTTTAATACAATTCCTATTAAAAGAGAAGAAAAAACGAAAAAAATCTCCAATACGGCAATTTGCCACAGTTTTGGACAACAACTGGTCACATTACTGTTCAGAAGAAAACTCGCGATTACCAAAATATAAAGGTTATTATAAACGTTAACTGTACGTCTATTTTTGGCACAAATCACGTAAAAATAACGTTGAAATGAAATATGAATTATGTATACCGACTTCGTCTACTATTGCGAGTAAAAAACGATCGCTTGCAGGAGCACAACAACTTAACATTGTGAGTGGCTGCTCAGATATCCATTGTCGACTAAAAAAAGAAAAACAAAAGACAACAATTTTTCCAAAATTACAAATGCGACGCCAATGTTTAATGTATTTATTTTTCATCAATTTACACAACTGTTCAATTTGCATTAGAGTTTGTACTAAACTGTCCAAATATGGTTTCAAATTTAGTTGCGTAGAGTCAATAGGTGTTAAATTAAAACATTAGCCTTCGCTGGTTGTGCCCATCACAACTGAGTGGGTGCTCTGACGGACCCTCCATTGTTGCGTCCTGATCGTTTAGATCAGGTGTAGCCAAACTTTTATCTCTTATGGGCGACTTATTGTCTAAAACGTAATCTGCGGGCGACTGTGAATATGGGCAAACAATTTCAGGATTTTTCAAATTTTTCATTGATATTTTAATAAATAACGAACAAGAATTTCAGTTTAAAAAAATATTACGGCAAATAAAGCAAACAAATGATTATATTTTTTTATTTTATAAAGTACAATAATATTTATAAAATTTTTAAAAAAATTACAATGTAAAGAAATAAGTACACAAAAAAATTTTAGCAAATAAAGAAAAAAAATAATAGTTGTACTTTTTTTTTTATTTTTTTGTTATGAAATACTTATTAACTTAGAAAAAATACACCGTAAATAAGCAAATGAATAAAAATGTGACCTTGCATAAGTGCAGCAAGTTTCTCAAAATTTGGTTCATATGAACTTAAGGCAATTCTCAAACATGATTCTAAATGTTGATCTGTTAATTGCGTTTGTTTTTGTTTTTTTTTTTTTTTACCTCCCTTGGGTTTTCTACCAGAGAGCATTCGCCCAGCAAAATGGAATAGATGCATGGAATAGAATAGAAATTATATTTTTATTTTTTCGACAATGGAATCAAGAAACACCCCTAGAATAGGAACAACTGAGAGAATAAGTAGAGAAGGAACGTAAGAGGCATTGAAAGGAGCAGAAAGACCAAGCTTTAAAAGATGATAATAAAGTAACTGGTTTTGATCGCATTCTTAAATGAAAATGCGTATTCACATAAATATGTTGATCCAAAGAAGGCATTGAAACATATAACAGTTGTCCATATATTTGGATATTTATCTTTTTTTATCAGTTTCCAAAAATTACAATCTGGAACCAGTAACTTAAGATTTATGTCACATTTAATATTTATTATTTTTTCTTCAAAGGTTGTTAAATTTTGTAGTATCGAGAAAGTTGTTTAGTTTCTGAGCTACACTTTCGACATCGATGTCATTAAATGAGCAAGACAAAAAACTGGCGATATCTTCAAGTTCACTTAATGTTAGAAATCTTCTTTCAAATTCTTTTAAAAGCAGTGCAATAATATCGGCATATTTATTGTAAGATTCTTTTTATTTTTAGACTCATCAGCCAGATTTTGATAATGCTTTAAACCACGACGTTTTAATTGCATTGCAAGCATATTTAGTTTCTCTTTAAATGACTTCAAAATGCTTATCATATCTATTATTGTTTTACCTTTACCCTCTAGTTGCAGGTTTAATTGGTGTAATTTTTCAGCAATATCGCAGAAAAAAGAAAGATCAAGAAGCCATTTTTGATCATTTAGTTGAAGATATGAATCAC
The DNA here is from genome assembly GCA_039619475.1 of Icerya purchasi. NCBI lineage: Eukaryota > Metazoa > Arthropoda > Insecta > Hemiptera > Monophlebidae > Icerya > Icerya purchasi. The sequence continues at coordinate 487,304,424 of CM077115.1, forward strand.
CTTTTGTTTGTAAATATGAGTGCATATTTATGGCAGAAGTTCTTTTAGCATAATTTTAAATTAAACTTATTACATATAAATTTATCTTCAAACGAACCGTGGGTAATAACCTTATTATTTTCCGTCTGGTACATGATTTTACGTCATTTTTTGCGGTTGCCATTTACATGCACATGCGTTACGACTGTAATTAATTTAAAAGTTAACATTCACTTGCATTGTTCATCGGGATAAATACAAACAGTATGGGGCTATGTTGCATAGTCTATTCTGGTAAGAATAAATTATCGCATTAAGATTTTCAAACATTAATTTAAGTGAAGGCAAATTGTTCAACTTTAGCTTCGCGGGCTACTTTCAAAAAAACCTTCGCGGTCGACGTCTTGGCCACCCCTGGTTTAGATAAACTAAAAACTGAACATTCTTTCTAACAAATAAAGAGAACAATTCATAAAATATATTCAAAAACAGAGCTTTCATTATTTGTCTTTCACAACCATCGGCAAACCTACTGAATTACAGGTACCAATGCGAACGGAAAAGTAGAAAAACATAAAGCCATTTATCCACGCGTATTAATTAAAAAAGCAAGCGAAAGAAAAAAATATGCAACTTTATCGCGACTTTTATTACGACCCATTCGTAAAATAACGATTTTTACCGCTCAAAGCGAAACATTTTAATATAATTTTTTACCAAAGTTTATCCTGATAAAAATATGCAATCGTCAGTATTTTTTCAAAAAATATTACTAACAAGGTCGCATTTTTCATAATGAACTGTTGTTCATCCTCGAATTTTATTAGTCGTATTTGCCATTGTAATCGTTTTATTAAGTTTTAATGTTTAAATGCACACAACTGTAAAAAAATTTGAATGAATCCTCTTTTTGTTCTTATCGTAAGTGGTAAATGTTCTTTTTTTCTTTGTGTACTTCCTGTTTTTTCGTTAAGTATACATTAAATGTCAGACACTTTTTTTTTTCTATCTCATCAACTCGGATCAATTAATTATCGACTAACAAATAAAGCCGCATTCGTAAATTATGTTAAAACGTGATGATATTCGATATATTAACATTATTATTTGTTCTACATGTAATTTTGAAGTTTTGAGTATTGATTAATTTCATGAAAACAAGAATAATTGTTTTTTAAGAAAGATTACTATTAAAATTTAATTTTTTTTCTTTTTTAATGTATAACACCAAAACTGAATTTTGTTAAAATTGCGTAGCAATTGGATACCAATATACCAGAAGCGATCTTACTTTAGCTTAATTGTGTATATTTTTACCATTATTCGGTAAGTTTAAAAAGCTTTATTTTTCTTAATATTTCATCATTGTTATACTGTTATTCGTCCGTGCTATAGATATTTTTAAGTATGATAAGTGTAACACATTTTTTAGTTCTGCTGATACGACAATAATGGTATGTACTATTTTTAATTACATACGAACGTTCAAGTTCGTATTAGGCTAGGCAAAAAATACACATACTACACATTACACGCACACACAAATACAATTTTCGTTAATGAAATACGCGGCATGCGTAAAAAAACAATTACCACTAGTATTAGTAATTAATAGCGGATTTTAAAAAGTCTGTGCCTTTAATTTTAACATTGCAAGCTGTACTAAGAGCTTACCGTTTTATTCGTAATTTCTTAAATTCTACAATTCAGATTATTCACAATCTCCCTGTTCAATGACAATCTGTGAAAAATTTGATGGTGTTCTTTTTTCAGTTTTCAAAATACGATAAAGACAGTTGTAAAGAAAAAAATAATAATTTTGCATATCTCGTGCAATATAATACGTTATATCCGCATAATTTTTGTACAAGACAAATTAACAATAACTACAATATCACTGAATCTATTTTAATTTGAAATTGTACGCAAACGGTTATTTTCTTTATTATAATGAATAACAGATGCATTTCTGTCTTTTTTTTTTTTTTCGTGTTTTACGCATTTCCAATAAACCTTCGATAAACTAAGTACTATGTTAAGAATTCCGTTAAAAATAGCAATAACTCAAACCGTTGTTATTTTTTTTTATATATATAATATATAAATATTAGTAACTATAAGATTTCAATTAATTATAAACATCACACCTGTTAAATTATATACAATAAAATTTTATGCGCGTAAACTTTTTTGTTTACTTACTTTCAACTCTACAACCTGCAAACATGTGTAACTTGTAAACAACATGACATCGAGAGTTAAGTCAATAAATATACCCATCAAGGTCGTAAATAATAACAGTAATCAAAAACAAATCTAAATTCACAAAAATGAATATGACTTAACAAAAAGGTTAAAAACTGCACTACCCCAAAAAATTAAACAGAAACTACTTTTTTCTGAATCATGAAACTGTTATTTGTAAACACACTCTTATTAGTGAAAATTACACACAGTCGGAAAATAACTGCCCTTAGATATTTTTTTGTCGCATATTAACGCTAATAAAAGATACAGATTTTTTATTGTTGATTTGCCGCTTTATACATATAATTGGGAACCGGGATCGTTGGCTGTTCGGCAGGATAAATTTTCAGATTTCTTATTGTTTTACTTAGTAAATTTTTAAAAAGTACTGGTTAGGGCTGATAGGACGTTTATTAAACAGGGAAAAATGAAAAAGAAAAAAAGGATATGAATAATAAGTGAAATGTTGCTTAAAATATCTTAAGAACTAAAATTGTTAACACGGCATTATGTGAGAAGAATATGTTAATTATTTTTTATTAATATAATCTGAGTACTGTGTAACTCTACCAGGACTATTATGGTGGCTAACCTCAGTGAAGGTTACAATACGTGATGCAGTTTATTGGAAGCTGTAAAATTCAAAATCGCCCGAACACATTCAGATGATTAATAACAGACAGTGCTCACCGTGAACTCACACAGAGGGTTAGAAGATAGAAAAGAAGCTCAAGTTTCCTTGGTAAGGGGTTGCAACTGTCTAAGCCCTGGATGGATTTGGTAGATAGAAGTAGTCTCGAATAAGAAGGTCATTTTGGGACACTGGATTGGAAGAATATGCCTCAAGACAAAGGAAGATCCCAAACATTTCTGCTTCTAAAATGAATAATAGTCACTAAGGCGTTTGGTATACATTACACATCCAGTTTCATAAGTGTATGCAGTTGGTGAAGGAGAACTTGTGAGACTCGCTTTAGTTGTACCCGTATGCATGTGTATGTGGTTGGAGAAGAATGCAAATTTATTCAATACTATCTGAAATATGGATAGGGAAAGGTTAGGTGTTATCAAGGAACTCTATCAGAATTAAGTTTAAAGATGATGGGACATGATTCCAGGGCGCTGCAGTGATTGGATCAACGTGATAGGCACTCTAATTTATGCCTACTTTAAAGAAAACGGTTAAAGCCTTGACCATTGCTGGGAAAGGATGACAATGGAATTTCAGGAATCATTGGTGGAAAATTGGTGTGATAACGAAGGAGTTACAAAAGTTGAGATGATCATGGGTAATGGATAAAAGCGGAAGACCCATCAAGGCACAAACGCTCAACTATTCTGTCTGGTGCGCCCTAGTATGATGCTTAACAAAGTGTTGTGGATTGGAATGATAGATTTCAGAAGTGTTTTATTAGCTGAAGAATACACCTGGCAACTGAATGACAGTTTACTCAGGATAAAGGATTTGTATACTGATAGCAGCAGTTTTAGATCACTATTTTATTTGTGGTTGAATAAACATTTTAAGATGCTTAAGGATTTTACACAACTACTCTTAATGATGGCTTTGTGTGGAACCCATTACAATCATCCATCAAACATTAAACCTAGGAACTTTATAGAAGGAAGGAATTGGATAGGTATATGTTTTAGGTAGAGAATGGATATTGGGATTTTGAAAATAAAACAATGCTTATTCTGGAATTTGACAAATGCTGTATTTAAGGATGAGAAATCCAAAGCATTCTTTTCCATCCAGTTTAGTAGTCTACTGATTGTAACTGTGGGATAGACATTGCAATAACAGAGAAGTTTAAGGGAAAAGATTTGTTAAAATCATCAATGAACTAACAGCTGTAATGGACGGCTTTAAGCAATCTGCTATATCATTGATATAGAGGACAAGTAGAGTAACACTCAAAGGTAATTCCCATGGAATTCCATTTTCAGTTATAAAAGATAAAAATATTGAAGAGTCTATTCTCACTTGAATGGGGGGGGGGGGGGGATAAATGTTGTGACTTATCAGGTACATTGATTTCATGATCACTATGATCTAGCAGGGCCAGATGAATTTTTTTATTCACTGGCTGGAGTATAAGACTCACTCATATTTTCAAATTGGTCCACTTGAGAGAGCAGATGGGGTTGCTTAGTGTTTAAGTTCAATGATTCCAAAACTAAGTCCATTTTTTGGTGATAAGATATTTATTGAAGAGAAATTGTTCATGTGTTCTAGTATATCTGCTAGAGATTGGATACCTGCTTGCAGATGAGATTTTGTTAGTAGTTACATGTTAGCAGGTTGTTCTATGCCATCTTGTTTTATGATCTTCAAGGTCAAGAAATATTTGATGGTCTTGATGGTTGACACTTAAAAGAAATAAGTCCAGAATGTTTGCGCAGCAAATGTATTTTATAGCCAAATTCATTGTTGAAAGGGTTCATTCATAAAATTGCAGTTAAAAGTTTTAGTGCTAGGGTGAAAGAAAGGTAATAATTCAGTTTGTTGTTGGGAATAGTTTGGGAAACGTTACGATATGCTTGCAGATGTGTGCACTAAGGCTAATCCTCCTTCCACTAAATGCCCGACGTTTAAGATTGGCAATGTTGTCCACATCAGCAAATTAAAGACGTTCTTAGATAAGGGCTATACTGCCAACTGGAGCTGCAAACTATATTTACTATAAATAGCATTCTCAGCACCTACCCAATGACATATACATTAAAAGATCATAGTGGAAAACCCATCATGGTCACCTTTTACAAAGAGGAGCTGCAAAAGACTATGTATCTGGACATTTTGTCAAGTGGCACAGATTCTCTGTTTCAGAGAATTCTTGGGTAGATAATGATAAAATTGCAAATATTTAGGATACATACATGTGCGCGTGTGTGCGATGCCCTTACATAAGAGCAAAACGATAGATCTGTTAAAGATATCGAGTGTGACCTCGTGCAGTGGACGACTGAAGACAAAGCCCGGTCTGATATATTAGATTGGGTGTTCAAAGCTGTGACCAATTCAACTGGTAAACTCCATATTTGAGGCTGCTGTGGAAGACCTAAAACATTCTACAACCGCAGTGATTGCTAAGCTGGAAAAGTGTCTGATGGAGGTGGAGGTGGTGCCATGGAAGAGCAAACGTTTAGCTTAGCTCTACTGCTAATGTGTAATTGAACAATGGTTGTGGTAGTGGTATATGTGATGCTTTGTATCAGTGTCTATCATGACGTTGATTGGGCTGAGGGGTTCCAGCGGTTGCTGGCAGTAGCAGGAGGTGGTTGTAACATAACTAGTTGGCTGGGCATTAGTACAAAGTTCACATTGACTTGCTAATTAACAGTCCATAGTTTACACTTACCTACTAATTAATAGTCCATAATTCACACTGAGGTTCTAATTGGCAAGATGCTCGGCAACGTTTCCTTCTTCCCCCCACTGATGTTTCCTCATTCACTGTGCCAGAATCCTCATTTTTATTCTACTTTTTTATTTCTAAGTAATTTCTTTGTTGCTGTCTGTACTGTATTGTCATAGATGTTTAGTGATCCTATATACTGCTTAAATGTTTCATTTCTAAATTTCTCAATTTCATTTTTTAGTTGATTGTTTATCTAATTATAAAACATTTTATAAGATGGGGAATAGTGTAACTGGTATTTTTTTCCTAGCTATTCTTGTTTCCTTTAAGAGCTTATAGATTGCTTTTGGAGTGTATTTTTTTCTGTTACTGAGATCGCCATCATACTGGGTAGCCACACGGCACACATTTTGAATTAATTTGGTTATGTTATTAACAGCCTCATTGATGCTACTGTATTTTTTAATTTTACTTTCAAATTAATGTTATTTTCCACAACTGCAGCAAAAGTATTCCAGTTTGTACTTTTATTTGGCAGATGCTATTTCTTCTGTTTCATTAAAAAATAAACATCAATGATAACATCAACTGGTACATGGTCTGAAGGTAAATCATTACTTGTTTCACATACTTTGTAGTATAAGATTAAGTATGAGTTAGTATGTACTATTTTGTCCAGTATTTTTCATTGTTTATTTATTTTTTATGATCCACAAAAGTGATGGTCGTAGTTGAAGTCTCCTCTACAAATGAACTTCCTACCAAGTCCTTGAAATATTGCTTTATATTTGCTTGCTGGTATATTAAACCTTGGTTGGCAATATATAGCAGCTACTGTTGAACGATCTTTTCCTGTGCCAATATTTACTGCATTTATTTGGTAAGCATGTGTGTTTATATAGAATGTAAATATATTTTTGAGATGTCATTATTATTTGTTTCTTTTTCATGTTGAATTATCCTGTTGTTGTTAATTAATTTTATACCTTAGTGCCTTACTTTATCCACATATATTTGTGTTAAACTCCTGAACTGTGAATGGTTTCCCATGGCTTGAGGTGAGTGTTCTGGAAATACCACCCAGATACTCGCTATTTTCTGGATGATATTGTTCATAGTGATAACAATTACTAAATTCTTCCATATCTTTATTTATAATTATACAATTTTAAATTGGTAGTGTATTTTTCCATCATAGAAATTTATTCCTCTTTGTATGCTGAACGACCCCTGTAATTTGATGTATATGAACCTCCACACAAAACACACCTAGCTGCTTGTTCGGGTGGTTTTATGCAGCTGCTTTAGTCATGCTTTTTGTGTGACTATAATTCTGGCATCTTGAGCATTGCAGTACCTGGCAAAGTTTTTTTGGTTCTTCTACCTATATGATTGAGTGCAGGATAAAATTTAATTTGAAAATTTCTTAATTTTTTAGTGATTTGTGAAGATCAACAAAAAAAAAAAAAAAGGAGTGGATACTTCGATTTTCCTGTAATTTATTTTATTGAACAGTTTTGCAAGTCCATTCTTAATTTCATCTGTCAGAGTAGAGTGGAGTAAATGACGAATGACAACACAAAAGGCACGATCCTGAAATAGTTGATAGATGTAAAAAAAAGTGTTTTTGCTTTTCAGTAAGTGGACTAGAGTTCTGTAACTCCTTAGAGTGCTCGGTTTGATGGTTACTGTACCATTTGTAGCCTTATATTCAAATTTGAGTTCTGGATTAATTTCTTTTCATTATTTGACAAACTGAATATAGTTAATTATATTTTTTACTAAGATAGATAGTGGATTTGAATATGAAACGTTCAATTTCGATTGTTGCTGAGGGGTATCATATTCTCCCATAGATTAATCCATTATAGAATTATTATTGTCCTGGTCTGGATCTTGTTCTGTTAGGCATTAAAAACGATTATGTTTGTAGATAGTAGGCTTACTATTTGAATTTGTTGGAAATTTTTTGTCAAAATTGCATACTGTAGAACAACTTCTTAATTGTTTGTGTTGTTATGACAATTCTTCATCACTTGTACCACTTAGATGTGCCCGTTTATTTACACAATGAAAACCACTGCAATTAGAACGCTGAATAATTATTGAAGAAATTGGCTTGAAAGTTCTGTTATCCACAGAAAGTTGATCATCAGGAGTATTATTTTCTATATTGTGTCATACAATGCAGCAGCATTATTGTTGTCATTGATGTTTGATTGTATTTGGAATCCGCTTATGGCAGTAGAATTTAAACCATTATTTACAAGTTGAATAGTTAAAGGGAAATAATAGTCAAGTAGGCTTGCAATAAACCGTCTGCCTATGTGAAATTATTAGAAGAGGTTAATAAACTGATAAGCAGTAGCCAAGTGATAAAATGGTTGTATCTTACTGATCTGTTCTGGAAATATGAGAGGATTAAACAAAATACTTTAATTTATCACTTACAAAAATGTGAAACACATACTTTATCACAATGTGTTAAACAGTTAAAATCATACTCTTATTCTACACTTTAATTGCTCTACATTTTAATTTTACACCAAGAAGATATGATTCACAGCTTAAATGCTAAATAATAATATGACTTAAGCTTGATACAATTTACATCCTCAATGAATACAGCTCAAACTTTCCACTTTTAGCTCTTTAAATGACAAATATATCTTATGCTTTCAGTTTTCAGCTAATAAAAATTTAAATACAGCTTTTAAATGAAAGACTATTTGTCAAATTTATTGGACCCTAATTTTGTAAAATAAAGCATTGCTGATTTCAACACAGAATTATTTTACCATTGCATCTAAAAAATTATATATTTTTATAATACAATACTTTACTGTTTTGTGTAGATCAAATAAATAAATGTAAACTAAAATATAATGTATATATGATTAGTAGTAAGTTTTAGACTCAATTTTATATTTTGAAATTTTATAGAAAACTGACAGTTTTGTGGTAACTTTTGCTGTATTAAATGTATGAGTTAATTATGAACTTTTTAAAAGTTACTATTGATAGTTCTTACACTTAGATATAACAAGCTAGAGTATTTGCATGAACACATGTTTATTAAAAAAGACAGTGATATGTAGACATGAGTAACTCTGGACACAGTTACATCCTCAGATATATATTCACATTCAGACGCAGCAGGATATCTCTGTGACAGTGTGATTTAATATATCTCAACTCTTATATTTCAACTCAGAAAAGCATTAGCTGCCCACATGCACACTGTGTTCAATAACATTCTACTATTTGGTGCGTTTGGTGTGCCATGCAGAATTGGAGTTGAATATGCAGTGGAGATTTTGATTATATACTAGGTATGAGATACATAATTGTAGTGGAGTTGAAGTTGAGAAGCAGATAAATATCCACAGTCAGAAAAGACACATATATATTTAACTCCACTAATGGAGTTGATTTCTGCATCTCTAGTAACATGATCCTACCTAACTCTTGATCATCACTTTAATTTTTTATTCCTTTTGTTTTTGTTTTTTTTCTCTTTTTTGAGTTACCCAAATAAAATATATTTCACCCATATTTGTAAAAACATACTACATCATTAAATTCCTTATTAAGAACTCATACGAATGTAATGTACAGAATCTTGATTAGATGGTTTAAAAATGCAAATGCTATCAAATGAATTCCTTAACTCAAGAGTAGCTTATGAAATAGACAGTAAAATATTGACCTATCATGCACAAGTTTTTTTTTTTTTTTTTTTTGAGTTTGCAACTATGTCATATTTTAATAATAATCTAAACAAGAAATTTATATAAAATTCTCAATTTATTGTTTCTCAACACCATCCCCTATGGAAAAAAGTATGCAACATGGTTTGTAGAAATTTTATATCTACATATTGCTTTGTAGGAGAAAATATATAGATAATCCACAAATTGTACCACTATGCAGCCATCATAGTTAAAAATGAAGTACAAATTTACTTTCCATGGGCTTAAAAGAGTTAATTAATAATCGTGAAATTATTTATATAAATCACAATTAAAATTCTCTTTAAGACATTGTATTACTTAAGGATGACTAATTATTATAAGCACCAAAAACTATAAAAAAGTACTTTGGAAATATGTAATATTGAATTAAAGGCAACCTTAAAAAGCATTCAAAAATTCATGTCACTATCAACCAACCCTTTTAGAGTAAAATTGAAAATATAGAACTTCAGTTACAGTTTCAGCTTAAGTATAAAAAATATTAAGTAATACAAGTTATAAAACTCAATCAGTAAATTTAAAAAAAAGTCAAGTGTAATGAGCAAATTTAATAAACTCTAATCATATATCCCTTAGAACAGCTGCGATTGCAAATCTCACTTTTTTAAAAATCATTATTTGAAAAATAAATTAAGTTTCTGAAATTATGATACTTTAAATTAACTACATAATATTACTTTAAACATAGACAGTATCTAGAAAAAAATTCTTTTGGAAGGAAGACAAAATGATTTTTGTGCAATTGTTACTTTATTTATATATACTTATGTACATACATATTATACTCTAAATTAGAAGTAGTGGTTTTGAAAACTGTTTTATTGTGTCATGATAAAGTAAAAAAAAAGAAACAAAATTTAACATTTTTGTTTATAATATTGGTAACAATAATTTAGCATCCTTAAAATTCAAAGTCAGTAAAATCCATTTAGAAGATGTAAATAAAATAAATTCAATAAGGCAAAGTAAAGCTTATTTCATTTTTCTAAATTGTATAATTAATTATCACTAATTTCTGAAATTAGATTAAAATTAACTTTCTACTTGGAGGGAAGTCCAGACCCTTTGAAGTCCCTCGCAACTATTAATTATTGACAATCTAGAAGATGAATGTGTAATGTAATAAATTCTAAAAAGTAAAATATTACAAATTTATTTTTAGAAATATTTATTTAAAAAAGCAAAAATCATTCAACATGTTTTAAATCATATGTCAACCTAATCCTTTATAATTATTAATATTACATATTATTTAAATATATAAATATGATGGAAGTAGTTTTTATGAGTTAAACACATTAATATACCTTAATTTGAAATAAAATTTGTGGAATGTCACTAATAGGTACGATCAATTTAATTTAATTTAATTAATTTTTAAGAAAGTTCAGTGTCATAATATTTCTGTATTAAAAATTTATTAAAGAATAAAAATATTTTTGATATCAATGTTTTATGAATATAAAATTTATAGATTTTGCAAAAGAAATTATTTTTAAAAACTTTTATTTTCACACATAAAAATGTATATGTGCATTTGTTCAAAATCTTAAATCTCTGAAAGTTCTTCACCAATTATTTTGAAATTTTGATGTAACATTGCATTTAAGTACTTGTGTATTTGTATATCATTTTTACCTGCCAGTAATACACTTAAAAATAATTAAAGTGAGATTATTTTTAGTTAAGATTCTGTTTGGTCTATTACAGTGTTATCTGTTGCATGTAAAAGTAACATATGCTATACTAATGGTGCTTTTACACCTAGGGTTAACATGTTAGCTCTCACATACCTTTGCACAATTTTGCTAGATATTTCATCCTACTTGTCTACAAAGTACTTCCATACATGTTAGTGAACTTTTATCTAACATGTTAGCTTTAGATGTGGAAGCACCCTAAACATTGCTCATGCCAAACAGCATGCTTTTCAACAGCTATTGACTGTCAATGGCATTACACATACTACTTTTCACAGTGTATGTCAAGCTCTCAATTTACTGAAGAATGACTGACACTGGGATGTATACATTAATGACGGGTGCAACATGTCCCATCCAAATCAAATTTGTGCATTGTTTATAATCATAATGACCATTTGCTCTCCTTGATCTACAACAGAGTTGTGGAAGAAATATAAATCGCATATGACTGAAGATATTGTCTGTTGAATATGAGAAGAAAATTCAAATAGGAACATGTATTTCATAGCAGAAATATATAATAACATGTAGATAATGATTGAAGATTTGTGTTTAGAAACTGTGAGCAAAGTTCTCAGACAATTGGGAGTACTATGGGCGCCGCCAAGGGGGGGCAGAAGAGGGCCGTTGCCTCTCCTTGGAGCTTCGGAACTTTTTAACCAACTGGCCATGATGATTATTCATAGGTGCATAATCATGGACAATTTGACTTTTATAATAAAGTGGTAGTACAATTTGTCAGAAACCCATGAATATTATGTTTTAATTAAGATTATATTCTTGTTTAATAAAATATTAAGTCTTTATAAATTATAAATTTTAGTTTTCCTATAACTCATATCCTCTTTATATCATCTTGCCCCCCTCCCGACTCATTGGCTGCCGACTCATTTTGCCTTCCTCCCTGGCTCATCAGCTGGCAATGCCACTGGGGGTACCATCACCAAATTGATTTTATGCTGCTTTGTTTGATGTCGAACTGTATCATGAATAAAATTTATAACACAGGCAATCTTTTGTTGTATGTGCGTGCAATCAAATATTTTTAAGCTAACAAAGGTATTTATGATCATGTAATGCAAACTGTCAAAACAGTGTTGGAGAAATCTTCTTCTTAGATGTAACAGCAGAAACTAGTAAAACGTTTCTAATTGGATTGATTCTAGCAGCAGTTCAATCCCAGAATGATATAGCCTTAGCTTTTGTGTCGTTTGGAATAGCTGTGACATTGCTACTAAGTAGAAAAACTGTTCATTCCACTTTGAAGCTACCATTGAACATGTAATCCATTGGAACTCCCACACGCAACATTTCCAAAGCATCTAGCAAGGGAAAAATATTGCAGAAATGTAAACTTGTTGTTTAGGATGAATGCACAATGGCACACAACACATTGCTTGGGGCTCTTAATCAATCATTGCAAGATGTACATAGAAACATGAGACCATTTGGAAACATGTTAATATTACAGACAAACATTACCTGTAATTCCTTGATTGATATCAGGAGACAAAAATAAATGTTTACCTGAAATACTCTATGTTTTGGCGACATGCAAAGACCTTGAAATCAACTACAAATATGTGTATATGATGGATCAGCTAATATATTCTTATATCAATTGCTAGAAAATGGGAACAGAAAGGTACTATTCATCTGACCTCAGGGCAAATTTCATTATTTCATAACTTCTGCAATTTAGAGATATCAAAAGAAGAATTGGTTGAAAAAGTATTTCCCAATATTCAAACCAATTATAAGGATCCCAATTAATTGATGAATGAGCTATTCTTACTGTCCAGAACAAAGATGTTTATGAACTTAACAATATTATAAGTCTGTTAACACTGTTGTGGAATCAGATGAAGCAGTTCATTATCCAACAGAATTTTTGAATTCACTTGATCTACTAGGGACATCACTGTGCATACTGTAAAATAAAATCGGTGTATTGATTATTATGTTGTGAAATATCAAACAGCCAAAGCTTTGCAACAGCACACAACTTGCAGTAAAGAAATTAATGAGCAATGTCATAAAAGCAACAATCTTGACAAGACAATGCAAAAGTGAAGATACCCTCATTCCATCCATTCCTATGATTCTAACAGATATGCATTTCAATTTAAGATATTGCAATGCCTAATTCGATTGGCATTTGCAATTTCCATCAACAAAGCTCAGGACTAACCCTCAGAATTGTGCAGTTTAAATCTAAATGCAGATTATTTCTCACATAAGAAATTTTATACTGCATGTCCTAGAGTTGGCAAAGTAAACAATCTCTAGATCTGCATATACATTGGAGCAACAAAAAATATTCTATACTCAAACCATTGTGAAATTAAACATATTAAAAATGTGATCTTTACCTTTTTTTTTTCTATTTAACAAGATTGAGTCACTACAGTGTATGGCCGGATACGGCTGATATGTGTATATATCATAGGCATACCCGTGGGGGGGGGGGGGGGGGGGATTTTAGAGTTCAAACCCCTCCCAAAATGGATTTTTATGTTGCTGTATTGTCGCTTTAGGGTCATAAAATGTCTTGGTACCAGGCATTCTGACAGCACAACTATGTATTAATGTAAATTATTCTCAAAATGAAAACAAACAGAAGTCTTACACATTTAGAACTATTATACAAGAGATTGTTAATAAAATATAATTACTAAGTAAAATCCATTTTTTTTCTGTCAAGTGCCTTTTTTTTATGGATCACCCCCCCCCCCCCATCAAAAAACTTGCTTGAGTACACCTATAGTATATATATATATATAATTATATACATATACTGGTATATATTATACATATGCACACACACATGCACATATGTGTGTGTGATAACATCATGATAACATTTTGTATGATGTGAATTTGGTAGTCAAATTTTTGGAATGACCCCTCTCAGATATAAAACATACACATATTGAAAAAAAACTGAAGTTTTAACTGTAATGCTGAATAGTTTGATGCATAATAAACAGGATGTAATGGTTTCAATTAGCTTCTATTAAAGTTAATTTCATAAGTCGAAAGGTGAAAGCTTAAATCATATTCTAAATTTACACAGCCAATAGCTGAGAACTTAAGCTGTATTTTTCAATTATGTAAGTTGTATTAAGTTTAAGCCGTATTATTATTTAGCTTCCAAGCCCCGTATGGAATTTATTTTACTTTACATAAGCTGTATATACAGCTTAATTTGGCCTTTTAAAAAATTTAACTTAGGCTTTGGTCTTTTGATAGATTAAATTTTGAATATAGCTTAAGCTTTAGACTTTTAGATTACACTTATGATATCTAGAAAATTATTAACTTTTGGCTTTTGGCTGGCTTTTAAGTTTTGATAAGAATTAAGAACCAGGGCTTGAAAGCTGAATAATAAAACGGCTTAAACTTAATACGGCTTATGTCCTTGAGGAATACAGCTTAAGCTTTCGGCTTTTGGCTGTTTGAATTTGAAATATGGCTTAGGCTTTCAGCTTTCGGCTTACGAAATGAATTTTAATACAAGATAATTAAAATCATTTACTAATTACCATGCATCAAATTATTTAGTATTACTATTGAAATTTCAACTTTTTTTTTACGCACAATAATAAAAGTTTTTAAAAACAATTTCTTACGCAAATAATTATGTCAAAAATGCAAAATCAAGAAATTTAAAAAAAAAAGCTTAAGCCGAATATAAAGCTTAATTTAGCTTTTTTTGAAATACAGCTTAAGCTTTCGGCTTTCGACTGTTTACATTTTGAGTATAGCTTAAGCTTTAGGCTTTTAGCTTATGGAAATTTAAATATGGCTTTTGGATTAAGCTTATGACATCTAAAAATGATTGGCTTTCAGCTTTTAGCTTTTGGCTTTCGGCTGGCTTTCAAGCCCTGTTAAGAACACATAAAATTCTGCAGAAACATTAAGGTCTATTTTTACTAATTGCTTGAGTGTCAATTCTACTATGTTCCCGTGTGGTATTACAGGAATAAAACTTTTAAATTTTTTTTTTTTTTGAATACTAAAAGGAAACGTTTTCTTAAAAAAATCAGGGGGGGGGGTTGGTTATTTTAACCAGCTAGACGTTTTATAAAGTCAACATTTGTGTGTATATGTAACTTATAGATCTTTAAATAAACGGGTTTCAAAGAAATTAAATAATTTTTTATGTAATTGTGGAATTTCACTGCAATTAAAAATATTATGATTCAGAAAAAAGTGAATAAAAAATGTTTAATTTTATCAAAAAAAAATTATATATTTAAAATCATATAATTTATTTATATTTTGTATTACAATATTATTTGACGTACTTTTAATAATAAATATGTAAAATAATACTGTAAGATTATTTATGTAATAATTTTAAATTATATTAATATAAATATTTATTTCAATTTTATCAACTGTAATTGAGACGTATATAATTTTAATGCTGACTGAATTATAATTGAGGAAATGAAAATATTAATTCCATAAATTAATTGGTTTTCAATAATGAGTTAAAGTTCAATGTTAAGTAATTCCTAGTTTTTGTATTTTTTAGAATCATTTAATGAAATAATTTATAATGATGTAGTAAATTTTATTTTATTAGCTTAACCTTATTTTATTGTAACTAAGAAGGCAATTTTAATGTATTACGTGAAACTTGCATTCTATTGAAACTAATAATGTAAGCTTAACGCGGTTGTATTAATTCATTTAGTAAAAGTAAAAATATTTAAATTCGTTAAATAGAATTAAGAAAAATGTTAGTGATGCTAATATGTTTGTATTTGTTTATTGTTTTTACGTTATTCATTGTGAATAATTTCAATTTAAAATATTTTAATTTGAATAGTACAGAAATGGGGCATTCCAATAATGTATGATATTCATTTGGACTTTGTTTTACTTTTTGTATGTTAGAATGAATCAATCATCACGAGCATCTGGTCATAGAAGTTCTCGTCAGATAAGTTCAAATAATCAAAACAATAGAAACAACCATAACCCAATATGGTCAGTTGGTATGGCGCACGGTCCTTACGGAATAGAATATTTGCAGTATAATCACGAGTAAAATTATATTTTTTGTACCCGTTACGTAATATTTATTATTAGATTAAATTCGTTTAACCAAAATTTAGAAATTTAAATATTAATTGAAATTTTCATTTATTTATTTATTTTTTTAATAGTGAAAAAGAACCTGTGTTCGATACCTTTCAAAAACAAAATTCGGTTGTATCTAACACTACAGCAAACTTATTTCTTTCTGATCCCGTATCAGAATTAAGTGAAATACATACAATAACTCCACCGTTGTCATATGCTGTACGTAATATGCAGGTAATAATTGTATTAAAAAGTAATATTTTAATTAAAATAAGTATAACTTTACACGATTAGATATACGCGCTTTGCCTTTAGTTTACTTTTTTAAAAATTCATAAATACAGACTAATTATTTACTGCTTAATATTGTACACATGCTTTTAAACACGATTAACGAATAATTTCCAACGGAATTAAAAATTTATAGTTGTTAACGGAAATATTAAGTTTAATTTTTGTATAAGTAACATATTTATACTAATTTAAAATGTAAAAGTAATATAGGTTAAAACTTAAAACTCGAGTTGTAATTTTAATCGTTTTATGATTAACATCTTAAACTGTTACACTTTATCACCAGTTGTTTTTTTGCAACTAATTTAAGCTTAAAGGTTTTTACATAAGTATAAATGTAAAATAGGAAAAATAATATGCGTGTTTTATGTAAAAAATGAATTAAATAATTTGCCTATTAAAAAACATAAATTACGTGATATAATATACAATTTCATTGCCAAATGTTACTGAGAATATACTTGAAATAGGTCGTGATCGGTATTTCGTGATGTATACATTTTATTGCACCAATGATAAATTCGATTAAGTCCCAGTGTTTCGCCCTAAGATTCTTTAAAAAAGTTTCCCACCGTATGCACAAAAAGTTTTTTACATTATACGATCAGTAGTTTCAAAACATTTTAAAGATCTTTTGATTGCTTTTTGTAGTTCATAAAATAAAACAGTGAAAAATTCAAATTCAATTTTTTAGTTAAACGAAGTTAAACATAATGTATTTCTTTGCAGAATTATTATTTTTTTAATTATTTTATGTGGTGCGGTTGTTGTTTTTTGGTTAATGTATGTAATAAATATATATGGACACAATTAGTTTGGGATATTTTTCGTGTGAAAACGATATGGTAAATTTTTACATTATCGCCCCCGATTCATTGTGCCTTTTTACAGTTCACACTGATACGTTCGTCGTCGTTACCTTTTAGTTCGTATCAATTTATTTCATATATTAATACAAATGAAATAAAAATATTAATTTTTTTAAAAAAATTCAAATTTATTGTTTTTAAAATATTTCAAATTTACTCAGAACAATGGATGGCTAAAAATCCAAAAGCTAAAAGTTGACAGCCCCTCATTGTGTTAGTTCACACACTATGAGTAACAGCGAACCAAGGATGTAATAGCCTCAGCTACCTCGTGCGTATATTTTTTTGTTTTCCAATTCACTTTATAGCGGTTCTCTGCAATAGCCTTTAAAAAAAAATGATCAGTGTGATCGTGATACTTCAAAAGAAAATAGATAACTATATTATTTTATTTCATACATTAAATATGGTTTTAATTTTTTTTTTTAGAATATTATCTTCAATTTTTTGCTTATGCACTTAAAAAAAAATAATCAGCTAACAACGTTTTATTTTAATACTGGAATTTAAAATTTAAAAAATACAGTAGTTATTAAAAAATATATATATTTTTTGTTATTATAAGTACAAAGTGGTAATATATGAATTCGAAGTTCATAGAACATAATAAATTGAAAATATTGCGTAGGTCAAATATACCGTGCATCGAAATATACTCCGTTATTTAGTGTAAAAATTAATATCAACCAAATTACCGTGCAATTTAAAAATAATAATTTTTTATTTTTCAAATTAATTAAAAATTTCATAAAATTATGTAATATATCAATAAATACTTTGGCAGTGTAACCCACGGATATCATGTCATGTTAATAGAGAATTTATCATAGTCGTAGTTGTCTGTATTAGTATTATATATCCAAAATATGTTTCCTTATATTTTGACAACAAAGCTGTGTAAGAAATTAATAAATTCCCTCGGAAAATATATATGCCAAAAATTAATTTTTTTATATAAAAATCGTTTTAAAATTACGATTTGTTTTCATTTTTCTTGTTTTTTTTTTTAATAACCTTCACATCATTGGTAATCGTTATAATTTATTTCTTTAATTTAAAAATATAGCACGAAACTTTATTTTTGCGCATTTTAAACTATGTTATTCTTTGTTTACACGAATTTTATGTTGGTGAACTCCTGGCTAAAAACTATTATGTGTATATATTAAATGGTCTAAATAAAATATATGTAAAAATCATTCAATTGGACTAACTTTAAATTATTAGATTCCAATGGACTCAAAATTTACAGATTTACAAAAATAATGCATTTAAATGATAAATACAATATTATAAATAAATTCACGTTTTTCAGAATCATAAATAAAGAGCCAAAGTTTCACCAGTAAATTGAAAAATAAATAAAACAATATTTTATCAAGTATTTTAATTAGAAATAACTAAGAAATACTTAAAACATAAATTTGTAAGTGCGATGTATAATAAAACACAGTTTTTAAGAATAGAAAAATTTTAATACATATATTTTACAATATTTTTCCAGTTTATGTTTATTTGTTTAATTTTATTTAATGCAAAACAGAGGATTTCTGTTAACGCAATATTAAATTCTGGATTAGTCGCAGTACATAACTATTTCAAACACTGAAGTTAATACCGAAAACAGTAAATTAATATTAGAAAAACAAATTCAATTGCACGTAACCTACCAAATAAAAAAAAGAAAAAAGGGAAGCGCCTTAGTGTAATAGAATTTTTGGACAATAAAAGAAGATAAATATATTATTTGACGCATAACTAGTATTGTAATAATTACGTCAAGAATTTTAAATAGTTTGGAAAAAATATTCCCGACAATATTTTATTTAAGAATTTTTTAAAATATAAAATATAGCGATAATTAAATTTATACGTAGGGATCGGAGAGTGCCATTTCATCGAGAAACAACCCTTTGCATACTTATAGCAGTATTGTGAATCCAACTTCTGCGGAATTCAATTCACGTTCTACGTTTAATTCAGATTATTCATCGTTACGATTGTCAGGTATTTAGATGTTTATAAAATAAAGTAATTAATTTTAATGTTTGTAAATCGGATATTTTTATTATTTGCATTTAAAATAATTTCAGATCATTTATATATTCAGTATTTTATATTTATTATTTGATTTTTTTTGTTTCAGACGTGCGTAGAAGTCCCATTCATATCCAAAATGCTGCACCTTTTTTTCATTCGTCTTCGCAAGAAAATTATCAAAAGGTAATAGCTGGTTTTTTCTAGTAACAAAACGGACATCTTTATTATTACTAGAGTTAAGATTTTCGTGCACTAAAAAATTCAAAAAGCGCAGTGAAAATCTTTGAAATGTGCAAAAACACGTGCAACATAAAGTGAAAACAAGCAGTAAAAATTAAAAATGCGCAGTAAACTTTTAACTTGAATAAATGTTTTGAAATAATTCATACGTAAAGTATTTTTACTTAATAATAGCTTTGAATTAAACGATATAATTAAATGCATTTCTAAATTATCTTCGTTAAAACTATGTTTTCTGTCAGTTAAAATATTTTTTTATACTGAAACGATCGTTCGATCTCCGCCAAAGTTAACGATACGTATGCTAAATTGGAAATGTATTAACTTCATTTTTCAGTGTATTTTCTGTACCCCCATCTAGTATATATTTTTCATTTCGTAGAAACTCGTGGATTTTTTTCTTTAAAAGTATTTAAATAAAAAGACTTAAACAATTAATAAATAAATAAATTTTACATACATGATTTACCTAATACGTTTTCTAATTTTTTACATAAATTCAATCTTTTATCTCCTTCAATAGCTTGTATTTTTTCTATCGCTTTCTCGATAATTTTTAATTAATATCCAACAGTTTTTCTAATTATTATTTTATTTTATATGCTGTTTGGTGGGAATGATAAATATGTTAGTATGAATGCTAGGTCATATTCAACTTTTCCTTCTTCAATAAGAATTTTGGCCTAAACGTGAACAATTGAAGATATAATACAAAAAAAGGTTTTAAATCCACTTTAGTTGGGATAAAATAAATATCAATTTCATTTACCTTTTTTTACAAATTCTGCATCATCCTCTAAAGCCGCTTTAACTTCTTTAAATTTTTCGAAATTATTTGCATCATGTTCTCCATTTTGTAATTACTGGTTTTGATGGTAGTGGTTTTTCTTCTATTATCCATTTATAAACTTCTGCTCGCTTGGTGGCTTTAAGAAACATTTTTTTCCCATAATTTAGCAGTTTATTTCCATTTGGAAACATATCTCGTATTTGTTCTATAATTCAATTTTTACGCTATGAGCTACATATGTAATATGCCGCGTATTAGAATAAAATAATCATAAATTTTTCCCCGTTTTAATCATATATTGGACAGCATCTGTTATTAAAAGTAAAATTCTTCCTTCAAATAATTCGTTATCAAAAAGGCTCCTTAAATTTTCATTAACAATTCGACGAATCGTTTCTTGGTTTGCTTTTTTGTAATTGCTTACAGGCTTTTTAAAAGGTTTCTAGGGAACAATTCTTTTGTAATCGGCCGATCAATAAATTGCTGTATATAATCGTCATGAGTTTGTAGTTTCATCTACGCACATGTACACAAATTTATTTTTTGTAGACGCTCTAGTTTTCTTTTTAAAATATCCTTAAAAAGTATCGGTACTTTTTTTTTTTTTTTCTAATGTTTTCCAGATAGTATAGTGTTTTGAGTGTATTTTCTAAAAAATTATAAAATGGTGTAGATGGCTGTTTATTTAGTGGAATATCTGAAGTTACCATTGCAAAACAGAGGTTTTTAAAGAAATTATTATTTTTTGTTACGTTACAAGACGTTAATAAACATTGTTTATCCTTTTTCTTATTTATTTTTAAAGTTAAGGGTCCCATATGAGAACCTGAAAAAAAAATTTTAAGTCAAAATTAATATTGGTTTAATCACTTTTTAGTGTTTTAAATTTCATTGTAATTAAATGTTTATAAAACGATTGGTTCCTATTGCTTCTTTTCCAATATACCTGTTTTTGTAATAAAAATAATTTAACTGTAAAAAAAAGTCTTGTTTTAAAAAATGTTAAAAATTACATGTAGAATATGCGTCTAATTGTGATTTTCGGGTACAACTGTCTTTGCAGCAAACATTGCAATAAATTAATAAAAATTTATAATTCTTTATTATCGACGCAATTCACAAATAAATTTTAAAGCAAAAACTCCGCGACATTTTTGGCATTTTGAAATACGGAAATATATCGAATAAGATAAAGAGGAAAATGTTTCACAAGCGTAAATTTTGCTCATCAACAGCGAGCAACCGTAGAAACATTACAAATTAACTGTAGGTTGGATGAAAAATCCTGTTTAGGCTAGTGTTTTATTCTACTTCGGGGACAGTTGGACAAAAGAATTATCTCCTTTATTGTAGTAACGCGTTAGAAAGTCGCAGAGGATTTTCAGATATCCACAAAAGTTTTTGGCAACTTTTTCGAGTACTGTGCCAATTGAAATATAAAGAAAATGAATCCAAAAATTGTTAATTTTTACTCGCGACGGTCCTGTTTTATTTTTTTTTTTTGTTTACTGCATTGATTCGTTCGTTGGTAATGGTGAAATGGTGAATGTGCTTTTCACGTTTGACCCACGTTTCGTCCTTTTTGAATTACATCTATACTAGACCGTTGCTTCATTGTACACTTCTCTTAGCTAAACAAAAATCTGAATTGGATAAATTTGTTAATCAGGTAAAAACTGATGAATGGCTATGTACTGCTGCTATGTAGAAATACTAAAAATGTGTGCATTCCCGTTTTTATTCATTTCTTTCATCGTAAGGTGTTATATTATTACTTTTTACTTATTCCCAGCACAAATAATTGATTTATTCACTTAAAATTTGTATCATTTTGTTTTTTGAAAATTGAAAATAACTTGTGTACCGATGTCCGCATATTTATAAAAATGTTTTTCACGTAAAATTAATATCCTTTTATACCGTCGACGTATGTATCTGCGCACAAATGGTTGAAGATAAAAAATATTTTTTAGAAGACGAAGTGTAACCTAAATTTTTTAATTTCTAATTTTGTAACTTTAACATTAAGGAAAACAACTTTCAGTTAATTTTTTTTTTTTGGTTCTTGAAAAATTTGTGGAATCAGATTTAGGGGGTTTATGAATTATTATTAGCGTTGTATATTTATGATAATTTTGTTAATACACGTATGAGGAGGTATATTTTAAGATTTTATTGTTTTAATGATAGAGAAGTTTTAACATTATAAACTAAATGGGACTTAATAATTTTCTGTACTATTTGTACTTGTAGAACGAAGCTCCACCGTGCAAGAAACCAAAATTAGCTCATCACGCGCCAGACAATTCTTCATCACGCTGGGAATCGTTTAGATCCCCACGATTAACTCATTCATCACATCGAAGAAAGTAAGACTGTCTAATTTTGATTGTTCCTATTCGGAATAGCATGTAAAGTAATCTTATTATTATTTTAATTATTTTTAAATCACCAAATATATAATTACAGTTCTTCCAATAAAAAACTGCGCTACAGTCCGTTTAATAATGCCGCTCATATTTGGGAGCATAACGATTCGTACCATCGCTTGAATTCACCGCCTCATCATCATGCCGTAACTTGTCAGCCAATGCATTCTTCTCCACCTGCATCTCCACTGCAGTCTTCATATGTTTCACAGGTATTTCAAAGGGGATAAATATGCTCACATAATATAATTTTACTTCGAATAATTCCATATATTTACAGTACACGTCTTTAGTTTCATATAAAAGAATTCATGCTTTTCTCTAAAAATTCGCAAAGCGATTGCTGCACTTTCGGTAGTATAATTTTGTAACATAACTATTTTTTTTTTTTTATTATTATTTTCTGTTCTATTATTATGTTACGATTATTTGGGGTAGCGCATTTAAACTGGCCTCGTAAATGAAGTTTATGCCCAATAGCAAATTTTGTGAGAGTTATTTATTTTTTTTTTTTTTTCAGCAGTCGTGATCTGTATTGTATAAATCGAATACTTAGTCATCACGTGTAAGAATCATTTTTGGGTTCAACTACACTTTTTCAATTACTACTCGATTCACACAAAAACGTTTTAGCGAACGAATATTGTAAAAATCGTCCCGAGAAAACGTTTACTATATTAGTGTTCGTTTGAAATGGTTGCCAACTAGAAATGGAAGCTCTTCTTTTTCATTAATTTTGTTTTTCTTAAATATTTTGATTTTTAATGGAAAAAAGTAGATGGTCGAAGATTTCTAAATTTAATATATTCATCTACAGCTTATCACATTTTTCAATATAAATCATAATTAAAATATCAAGTTTTTTATCAAATTTTTATCAAACATTTGTAGAAAATAATTTTATTTAAATAATCCGCTACAAAATTGGAATCACTTAACTAAACCGATGTTATACGCATTAACGGTAATTCTCAACATTGTCGTCATCATCTAACTTCAGCTCTTATCATTGTTTTTTCCCCCTATCACGTCTAAAATTAATTCTCTTTAATTTTCATTATGCACTACAATTACTTACATTGTTTATCATTTTTATTTTTTCTCTCATTTATTTATATTTTTTTTGTTGACTTTTTTAAAGATTCCATGCATTTTTTCGGGACCTTTTTTCATATCATTTGCAAGCCTATTCTCACTCCTGACTTCGATGATTAATCTTACCTTTTCATTTATACATATATATATATATACGCCCACGGTGAAATTCCTGTAGTTCTATATCTGTTTGAACAATGTTTTTTATAATGTTATGATTTCTTTAATACACCTCTAAATTAATTTACTTCTTCAAATGACAAGCTCCTAATGTTCATGAGGGATTCGCTCCAAAATTTCTTTACAAACAATAAGTAAATTTTTTTATATATAAGGATAAGCGAGACAATGAAAGAATAATTAAATTGTAAATCATTGCACTCATTTGCAATATAAATAACAAATGGATTAAAAATGCGCATGAAAACAATAAATAATTATATAGGAATAAACACATGTCTGTCCAATATTTTATCTACCTCACCCCATGTACACCTGTTGAAGATGTTTTATTTCCCTATTGGTTACTTCGTTGTGAACCTATAATTTTGCCTTATTCAACAGTACTGTAAAATGAAAACGCCTGACTAATGTTATACCTTATTTTTTTACGTATGATTAGTAAAAATAATGGCTTTATTTTTTATGGACCATTCGCAGTGTCAGTAATTGTATAATTGATTTCTGTTGTTGGATCCTTTTTATAATTTTTTGAAGCGAGCAATTTAAATATATGTATGTATATATTTACATATTTTTTATTTTACTTGTGATACTTTATAAAGTTATTAATATTTGGCTTTCTGTAATTCCTTATACATGAAGTATGTTTAAACATTTTATAAGCGTGTTCGGAATACGCAAAAAAAAATGAACTTTTAACTATAAATGTTCTGTCAAATTTAGATTTATTGATTGAACAAGTTATTCTTGAAGTTTTAGATTTATTAAAGTGACGATATTGCTTCTGAGTTAATTTATAATGAACATTTAAATTAATCAAAAAATTAGAAGTGAAAAAGTTGATCACATAATTATAACCATATATTCAGCAGTGTAAATGAGTTTTCTTGTGTCTTGTATTTTTTCATCATAACACTACAGCGTAAAAAAAAATGATGTGTTTATTTTGATTAAAGAAATAATTCGTAAAATTGAAAAATTAAAAAATAGAAACATCAAGTCAATCTTGCCTACAGTAAGGATAATCTAATTTAAACCCGATAGATACGTTTCATAAAAGTGTCGTAGAAATTAAAAGATATACGTATTTATAAACATATAAAGAAATTTCTCTTTTACACCTGTTAATTTTTAAAAATCTTTTAAACTCAAGTCATCGATTTTACGATTCAACTGTGCATTATTTTACTCTATCTGGAACATCATGTTATGCCATTTTATTCAACAACTATTGCATTCATTATTGTAAATATAATTTATATGACTGATTGGTTGTTATATATAATATACAAGGTCTGCCCGGAAAGTATCTGGCCTTTGTTTATAACTCGAAATCAAATTGCCCTAGCGTCGTCAAAAAGGTGTTGTTGTGGAGAGGGAACCTTCGACTGTTGTTTCTTCCATTGCGGAACTACATTTTACAAAGGTGCCGGAATACGTCGACCAACGAATTCGCATCAAATTTTGCTTTAATCTTGGCCATACGACAACGAATACAGTTGCAATGATTAAAAAAGGTTTTGGAGACCAAGCCACAGGTAAGACGCAAATAAAAGAGTGGTTTAATCGATTTAAAAATAGTCGAAAGTCGGGAGTTGGTCGAATTTAATCCTCGTTTTGGAAGGCTGTTAACAATTTTTTTCGACTGTAAGGGTGTCGTGCATCATGAATATGCTCCAAAAAGTTACATTGTCAACAAAGAGTATTATCTTGCAGAGTTTTGTAACGATTACAAGACGCCGCAAGAAGAAAACGACCGGAGTTTTGGTAAAGCGGTGATCAGATGCTTCATTATGCCAATCTGCCGGTTCATTCGTCGCACCTTGTTTAAGATTGTTTAACTAAACACGGCATTGTATAAGTTAGGCAGGCACTCTTTAGCCCTGTCACTGTTCCGTGTGACTTTTGGTTCTTCTTTAAGCTGAAAATTCCGCTGGTGTGAAGAAGGTGAAATAAAATGCATCGAGTGAACTAATGGCTGTACCGAAAGATGGGTTCAGGAGTGCATCCAAAAATGGTAGAAATGCTGACAGCGGGTTTTAGATCATCCGATAACTATTCATTTTTATAAATGACGTTTAGATTTTTTTGTAATTTGCACATTTCGCTAAATTCTACTCATTATTTTTCGAATTTCGTTGATAATTTATTTACCTTAAAATAATTCACGAAGCCGTAGTTTTAACAAAAAAAAAACAAAAACAGGTATTTTCGTACAGTTTTTTATTATATTGCCATATTTTAGGTGCCGATTAACGTTCCGGTTTCAATATATACTGGGCAGCATTTTACTGTTCGTCAAGGGTCTCATTCACCTTCTCAAGTTCACAACATGTATGCAACACCATCAGCTCATTATCAGGTAATATTTTTTACCGAAATGTTGATATCGTATTTAAACTCGGTACGGTGCAAGTGATTTTATATTACAAAAATACCTATCTTCGGCATATTTTTTAAAGATACTGTTCACTGTTAATTATTGCCCGTTCAAGAAAATTTAAAACATTAAGTATCTCGTAATTACGTCATATAATCGCTACCGTCAAAAAATAAAGAAAATAAAATTGTGACTTTTTGAAAAATAATTCTTCAAGCCAAAAATCTAAGTTATTTAACAGTAACGAACAATTTTTTCCTCATTGAAACATCAAGAATACTCAAAAAAAACTTTTTTTAAACTTTGGAACATCATTGTTCAACTTTTGTTATCACTATTACTAAGTAATACGAAATTGAAGTCACAATAAAAACATAATACTTCTCTGTAAAGAATTTGATTGGTGATAAGTACTGAGATCGTTGTATCTTGCCCGTCCACAACGTTTGTGTTTAGGCTTGTGTACGTTGAATGACTCGTCTGACTTTTTTATTAATCGTCCACAGTACTTGAGTTACCAGACGCAAGTGCGAAAAGATCCACTTATTTACTCGTAGCATTTATAGATTGCAGTCGTATTTTTAAGTGTTTCATTGATTTATTTATTTTGACCTAACTGTATTTAATAAGTGGTTAATACCCAAAATGACTTGTCCCCTTCATCGTACGAACTCAAGACTGACTTAATAAAATGCGCGGAATAAGCGGCAAGAGCATAAAATAGGAAAAGAAACAGTGGTTATTTGAGTTAGCAGTAATACTGTTCAGTTGGTCAATGGGAGCGCAAAAAACCTAATGATATGGCTCGCCGTTGTCTACTTTATTCGACCTGCTTGTTGCAAATTCCTTCGATATACCATCTAACCTAACAAGCCAGCGACTCGTATATCATGTTTAACTTGATGTGTGACTTGTTTAAAGTCTGCATTATTTTTCAGCAAAGCGATTACAAGCGCAAACGTGAGCATTGCAGAGGAACCTTTGGAGATAAACTATTAATTTTCAAATATTTATACAACCGTGCGCTGTCAATATTATGTAAAATAATCTGATAGATTAAGTACCTCATTAAATTGTGGCAGTAAATAAAATTCAAGTACTTTAAATGTCTTATTGCTACTAAAATGTAAAAACAATTTTTTTAAATAAAACATTTAAAACGCAAACGTACATTATAAATCTCAAGTATTAAGCAGTGCACGCTTTGTAAAGGTTAGATTATTAGAGATTTTTATCAATACCTGTATACGAATTGATTTGGTACATTAAGATGTTTAAAAAAAAAAAATTGAATATATGTTTTTTATTTTGTCGCACAAACGGTAGAAATTTATTATTTATTTACTATTTTTTTTCGCTCGCAGGTTTCTCCTATGCCATCCTATCACTTAGATCCGAGCTATCATCTGCCTTCGCAGCATCATTTAGGACATCCATCTTCATTTGTCGGCTCTCCTCCATTGTCACCGACACGGTATTTTTCAGAGCAAGTTCACGTACCGCCATCTTATATTCCAGATGTGAGTTTCATTATGGATTATTTCATTTGGTATAACGAGAGATTAAATGAAAAAAATTACCGAACTCAATATTCACCTGTAGAATTATTAGTTGTAGCTATTTTTTTTTTCCCTCAAAAAGTTAAAGGAGTATTTATTAGAATGGAAATTTCTAAATTAAAGATTTAGTTTTTATTCAGTCACGTATTGGATCATATTTATGATCCTACCGTGAATTATTAAGTTGCTGGGATTTCTAACTTACTGAATAAAAAGCATTACATATCTCGTATTTAAAAAGGAAAAATTTTATTAATACTAAATTAAATAAGAATACCACCGAAATTAGTAAAAGGAGTGTAAACTGATTTTAAAATTAACTTTCATTTAGTATTTTAATAGGAGTGGGAATCATAATAACCGATTAAAAACAAAAAAAATGTCAGTATGAATAAAGCCGTAGTTAGTAGCAAGCAAGAAAAGTGGTGACAGGTGACATTAATTCCAGAGATGAGAAAAACATTTCAAAGGATATATTATTAGGATCATGGAACGGAGGATACAGAGGGAAAATAGAAATGAGACAAGGGAAATCGAAAATCTGAAGAAAAAAAGGCAAAGAACTATTAAAATATCGATTGGATGCGTATGTCTGAATTTATTAAAGAATATGGTGTATGAAATTTAATTACGAATTGTCATCAGAGAGCCATAGTACGAGGGGGATATCTTAGAAATAAGTTTCCCTATATTGTAGTTTGAACAAAAATAAACAGAATATAATAAAATGTGAGATAAGTTAAATTTTGAGTTTCTGGACATATTGTAAAGATTTCTAACCGATTACACGAATAGAATGGAAATGGTACATCAGTAAGCATAGAGCTACCACCGGTGGGAGTCGTATGTTACTTGTGAAGTGCGTGTTGTGATCCGGTTTTTGGCTGTTACAAATAAGGATGCGACAGATATTCACACGGAATTATGTGAAGTGTACGAGGAACAAGTTATGTGGATGAAAATGGTGATAAAGTGGCGTAAAACTTTCATTACGTGCTACGCAGCGGGCGGCCGAGCGACGACACTTCGACATTTGCAAAACATTCAGCAGCTACATGAAAATGGGCACTACGATCGACTCCGAAATGTATTGCAAAGATTTAAAAGATTTGAGAAACACCTGGCGTGAAAGGCGAAAAAATTTTCTTCATTAACGCTAGACTGCATACTGCCTTAGCAATTCTGAGTCTACTCGAACGTTTTCAGTGGATAGTGTTTGAACATCATCCTATAGATCTTGCGCTTCGTGATTTTCGTTTCTTTCCGAAATTAAAGAAATATTTAACCGGTCAGCGTTTCAGTTCGGGTGAAGTGAAAATACAGTCAGCGATTTTTTTAGGAATGCATCTCCGAAGTTCTGTGATGTCGACTTAAGTAAAATTGTCACACGTTACAATATATGTTTAAATTTATGCGGTAAATATGTTAAAAAATAGAAAAGCTCAAAAATTCATTATTTTTAGTTTTACTATGCCGCTAATTCTATTTCTGTTCAAGTGGCAGTGTAAGGAAATTTACTTTTGAGATAACCCTTGAACTGAGCTGGCTGTGGTGCTACCACGGAAAATTTTGTTCTATAGGATATTTCGAGAATCTGTAAATTTTTGGGCAACATTTAAGCAAAAGCTTGCATAAAAATTAATTTCTTAATAAGATTTTAAAATATCGGGGTACAGTTATCTTTTTTTTTCTTCGTTTACTTTAATTGATGTCTATCTAACCTCGTAAAATGTAAGCTGAACAGAAAAAAAAATAAGTGAAATTCAAAACAGTTACATTTCATTAAAGTATCGTTTAAAATAAATTTAAAGATGTCGATTAAAATGGCATATTGAATTAGATAAGATATCTTCGCATTCGATAAATTTAATTATAAAATCTAAATTATTATTATTATTAAACTAAAATATTACTATTTACAGTACAGCTATTAAATACTGCAATTTTTAATTATTACCATTTTTAATTGTTAATGTGACTTATAATTGTAGTCGCGTAATGCTCAAGTTGATTTAAATCCTCGTTCGTGCCAGCCTGTTGTTGGAAATATAATAAGAACTCCGGCTAGAAGATGGCGTTATCATCCGTTCCAGTCTAATATATTAGTACCGAACGTTTTTCAGTTTTTGTAAGTACATCTTGTAACGTGAACATTTAGTTTTGCTGCCGTACATTTGAAGTGTACTTATTAAACATCTTACTGATATTTTTTCTCCCTTTTTTAAAAATTATTACATTAAAAATATATTTTTAGGGCGATGTTGACTCCTTTATCACCGCCAGAAATTGGTAGTCCAGAATCTGACATGGAAAACTACGAAGCATTATTACATGTTGCTGCTCGGCTGAGTGAGAAAAGACCTAGAGGCCTAAATAGGACTGAGATCAGTCAGATACCTTCGTTCAAGTAATTATAAATAATATTAAATTTCAAATTGTTTGCTGCTAGTAACTTAATTCGTACCGTGCGTCATATTGATTGAACCATACTCGTATACGGTATATTAACAGTCAAACAAAATGATATTTGTGTATGTTAGGGGTAGATAGGTACAAATTATTACGGTGCTGTTGAAATAAACAAGAAAACGGAGAAGATAAACAGATAGATGCAAACAATTGAAAAAGTAAACGCGAAATTATGTATGTAGGCGGGTTAAAAAGTAACGGACTAAAATCTTATAGTTCGGATAAAACTGTATATTAAATTTTAATTTTTATGCTACTTTCTAAAGTAGCCTCTTCGCTCGCAGGTGGGTATGAATGTTGGTTCCGGTTGTCTAGCTCTCTTTTTGAATAAAAAACTGAGATTGTTAAAAAAATATCGTGCCTTTAACAACTCCAACTGGAATTTACGAGTACCCCTAAACTACTTTATTCTAGAAACAACTAAACATTACAAAATGTAAAATTTATTACCACCAACTACTTTTGCTCGTATCTGCGGATGAAAGGAATTTTAAATGGCATGAGGGTATATATTTTTTACAAATAAAAATATTTATATTTATAAAAAAAATACTACAAAACAAGATAATCTTAAAATTAACTATAAAAAATCGCTTAATATTATTATAATGTAAAACTTTCTGTTTTCCTCCGGTTTCTTTTTAACTTCAGTATATAGAAAGAATTCATAGCCGTCCCGGCAAATATCGGATATCGCTAAATAAATAAGGTTTTTTTTTTTTTGAGAGATTAGTGAATCTGTTGATTTTAGTTAGGAAAACTCTGTTGTTTTATCTCCGAACGATAATGGAATATCCGTAGCTCATTTTCAATTATGAGATTCTTTTTTTTTTTTTTTTTTTTTTTTACTAAACAACAAAAAATATTTAAAAGGCCAATGACTGGTAGGACTAAACACGTTTTTCTTTTTCTTTTTTAATTTTTCGTTAAAATAGTGAGCGTCGCTTTCAGAAAAATATCATTTTTCTTTAAAAAAAAAAAATAAAACAAAATTGAATTGCATTACGGTGATCGATACTTTTTTGCGTGAAAATTGGAAAACACAATTTATACAAGCACAGACGGTCACTGATTGCACCAGTCGATCTAAAATTTATACTAAAGCTAAATGAAACAACTGACTGACTACGTGTACGCTTATGCAGATTATCTCTTTAGTTTCGGAAGTAATCTTGATGCTTTTTGGATCGCTTTCATTTTAATAGAAAGAAAAAACAAATATATTTTCAAAATAAAAAAAAAATTAAAATTTTTCAATTTACCACATTTATAAATATGTAAAATTAAATCATTGTTATGGGGGAAAAATTTCAGTGTACAATTTTTCACAAAAAAATTTAAATGTGAAGAATTTTTCTTAATTGAATTTTTGTTGGTAGATTTTTAATAAACATATTAAAATTAAAGTATAATTTTACTATATTGTTATTTCTGTTGCAGATTTAAAACAGGCAGTAATAAAGGCGAACAAACGTCTTGCGTAGTTTGCATGTGCGATTTTGAAAATTTGCAAATGATACGTCATCTACCTTGTTCGCATAAATTTCACGCCAAGTGTGTTGACAAATGGCTTAAGGTAAGCTATTTTCCTCATATTTTTCGTTTACTTGTTTTTAAGGTGTGTTCTGGAATGGGAAAGTGGAAACAGTGTTCATATCAGTTCATCTGTATAAATTAAACGGATTAATATTAAATCAATTTTCACACGATAAACGGGGTGATCCTCCTGAAATAAATAATTCTGAATTTGTTGGAATTCATTTTTTTTATGTAGGAGATAAGAAACTGTCCATTTCCGCCATTAGCAAAATTGTTCTTTCCTGGAATTTTTTGTATTTCTTCTCTTGCAAAAATCTGCTTTGAGCAGAACACCCTCGTTCCCCACATTTAACCGTTCGCTCTATTTTCCTTTTATTGTATTGAAATATCCGTTTATTTTTACAAGCTTAATTCTAGGATCGTATAACGACACGATAAAGTTATCATCGACATTATACGCGGAAGTAACGAACACTATGCTAGTTTCTGTTGTACAAGATAAAATATAAATGTGCATTCCTTTTGGGTGTATTTTTATTGAAATTATTCAAGCAATTATAAATGTTTCGATAATCTGAAAAATTCAAAAGCGGACAGAAGTGGAATTATAGAAAATGTTTTACACGGTTGGCTTAACAAGCTAGAAAATGCAAGAAAATTATTTTCATTGCATGGGAAATGATTTTGCAATTTAGCAATTGGGACCTGTTCGACGACATTTTTAACTTTTCCAGCTTAGATTCGCATCTTCGTGCGTACTACTAGGTTAGCTGAGGTGACAAAAGAGCTCTGAACGGACATCAATGTGCTTTCTGCTCTAAAAGAACAACGGAAACGATTAAAAACAATCGTAACGTTCTAGCGTCAGCCAGATGTACAGCGCATTTCATTTTCTGATCGTGTATAATTGTATTTTTTTTTATATTTACATATCGCGTAATAGTATACCTGTAAACATTTGAGATAACTGAAACTGTTTCACCGTGATAATAGCGCTAGAAATTTGTCTTGTCTTATTTCATGTTTGTTTTTAATTTAAAAAAGTCTACTTTATGCAAATCCGGTATCAGTGTTATTTCCTGACTGCGGACACTCATATTCCCAGTTCAGGCTGCGGCTGATTCGTTAAATGAACACACAGCTGGTTTGCGTTTTTTCCTTTTAATCTCTTTTCCAAAACACGTGTAACATTCAGTAGCCTAATTTTTCTTCTTCCGGCTGTGTTTCTTTTTATGTATCGTATTTTTTTTATTTTTATTATTATTATTATTTTCATAATATATCCAGTGTTCGGTCCCCTTTCCTTTTATCGTTGTTTTTTCATATACTGTTGCTCGTATTCTCCGCGATACAATCTATTCATATTTTATGTGACCGATTGGTGTTTGTAATCCGCATCCGCGTTTTGAAAGCTTTCTCAATTGCACGCTTTCTACGTATATGTAGCACTTCGTCCGTCAGTCTCTTATTGTTATAACTCATTTTATTATTCTTTTTTTTTTTTTTTCCCCAAAGACTAATAGTACGTGTCCGATTTGTCGCGGAGATGCTATCGCCGAAACTTCGTTTGCAGCAAAGCAACAGCCGGCTGCTGGTCCATCATCCAGCAGTAGCGGCAGCGCTAATCGGGATGGCAACCGATAATTTCCTGAATCGGATTCTTTCTCGCTCAATGCTAAATTTTAATATTTACACTCGTACGCGTGTTTTTCGTTAAATTAAATTTTGTTATTAACATAAGAGAACGTAACGTATTTTTTATTCTCTATTATTTATATACATAATTTGGGGTTAATTTGTTTTTTCTTTATATTAATTGTTTTTTAAAAGTATACCAGTGCACCACCGTTAACAGATACCACCTCTGGAACTGATTTTCCTAAAGCTATATATATATATATATATATATATATATATATATTGTATAAAAAGGATGTCGTGCAATTTATACGAACCTGTGTGTTGTTATAACAACGGTGTTGATGTTTTTGTTTTCTTTTTTTTTCTTTTTTTTTTTTGTTTTTAATTTATTTTGATTTTGTTTAAATTATTTAATATTAATTGCTTCGCATTGTATTTTGTTATTAGTTATTTTATTTGTTTATTTGGTGAAAATTATTTATTATAAAAATTAAAGTATAGTTTCTTAATAATTACAACAAGTCGTCCTTGTACTGTATAAAAAAAAATTGTAAAAGGATTGTTTCTATAAAAAGGAGAAAAAAAAGAATCGCTTTATGATGCTACGCGCAATTAACTAATAAATTATTTAAATATTCATCTGTTCGTTGTGTCTTTTTATTTTAATCATCGTTTATATTATGCAATAAACAAAAATCGTTTGGTTATTCTAATCATTTTTATAAATATTGTAGCCGTACAGCTCCAGCGGGGCAGTCTGCTAGTTAAGATACTCTTTATATTACCATACCCGAGGCTGTTTATTAGAGCTGCGCAAATGAATTCCGCTAGAGGAGT
Organism: Icerya purchasi; assembly: GCA_039619475.1. Taxonomy (NCBI): domain Eukaryota; kingdom Metazoa; phylum Arthropoda; class Insecta; order Hemiptera; family Monophlebidae; genus Icerya; species Icerya purchasi. The sequence goes on from CM077115.1 coordinate 487,338,935, forward strand.
TGGATATATATGAGTCATTTCCGACTGCGGATATATATCCGCTTCGGAGTTAAGTATCTCATATTTCGTATATAATCGCAATCTTCGGCTGCGTATTGATCTCCAGCTCCGAGTAAGCACTTTGAACGCACAAAGTAACAAAACGTTGTTGAACACGGTGCGCATGCGCGCAGCTAATGCCGTTCGCTGTTGAGATATGTTAAATCACCCCGCCAGAGATAAATCTGACTGCGTCTGAAATGACAACATTTGTTCGTTGTGTGACGTCTTTCAGAGTTGACATATATTAAATCACGTGCCGTCGGAGATATATCCGGTTGTACCTGAACGCGGATATATTTCCGAGGATATAACTGTGTCCATGGTTACTCGCGTCTACTGTTTATGTGTCTCTCTTGTCTTGAAATAATTAGCTACCGTGTGTCACCTTTATTATTTTTTCGCTGTTTCTACTTCTCTACTTGTAAATTTTGTCCACCGTTTTCTCGTATCCTTCACCGTAGCGACTGACTGCTTTCCTCTGGCTCCTTTAATAGGTCCTCCTAGTTTCAAATCACTTCATTTTTCCGACACTTATTTCAGTTATTTGTTTATAAATATCGCAGTTTCGTCATTAGCGCAGGTATCAGCCTTACGCACGGAAAAGAAAAAAAGAAAAGAAATTAATAAATTTTCGTTTGTTTCATTGTCGAAATATTACTTTAAGCGTGGCAACCTCTCTAATCGCAGCACAGACGAATGTGCCAATATTAACTTTCTTAGCAATGAAGAAATTACTTCTTGAAATCATTCGATATACTGAATTCAGTAATTTTCTTTGTTTGAAAGAAAAGATAATTTTATTTGAGCAACTGCATTTGGCGGATTGGATTTTGACAATTATTTTAGAGGATTTCTCAGTCTGTATTTTTTTCCTTTCCTCTATAAATATTATGCCTATACATATATATATATATATACACATACATATATATATACTGCGCCACAAAAGTCTTTCCGCACTGTAAAAATTTGAATAAAAAACAGAAAAATGCAGTAGAAACGTTCCAAAAATGTATTTAATATACTGAAAATGTAGGAGAAAATGTTGTACCAGCACGGCCCAAGCGATAAGAGAAACAAAACGTAAATTGTGTAAAATAATGAAAATAGTTGATTATAGAGAACACATCTTAAAACACAAAAAAAATTATAAATAAGTCAAAGAACAATAAAAACTGTTTGATTTATTTTCTCGTATTGCCGCCTCGAGCTTCAATCACCAAAGTGCATCGTGATCGTATCGATTCAATAAAAGTGCGAATAGTGTCCTACGAAATTGAATCCGACTCCCCTAAAATGGCATTACCCAGCGGCAACAATGAATTTTGGTGGTGGACGACTTCAAATACATCGTCGGAGGATATCCCACAAGTGCACTATCAGATTGAGGTCCGGACTGCATGCTGGCCAATGCATTGTAGGAATTCCAACTTGCTGCAAAAATGCTTTTGTAGCTTTAGCAACGTGAGGGCGGGCGTTGTCCTGCTGTAGGAGGAATTCTTGACCCATAAATGGTGCAAATGGCACGACATTGGTCTGGAGAATGTTAGTAATATAAAAATAAGTGTTTACTGACAGTCCTTGATAAATGTGAAGTTCAGTTTTGGCATCGTATTCAATTCCACCGGCTCCATTTTAGAGCCCCCGAAAAAATCAGCGCTTTAGGCGAAATTTTGTTGACTATATCGTTCTCTTTTGCGTCGTTAGACTCTCTGACGTCCGTCTGATGCTTGCAAAGTAAAATATGATTCGTCAGTAACAATACATGGCTGCAATCATTTACACTCCAATACGTATTATTAGGAGCACAATTTATACGAGCAATCTTATGTTGTGTGGCTAATACAGCACCTGTTGCCGGATTCGAACCGTACAAACTATGCTGCCGTAATTGTCGTTGCACTGTACGAGATGAAATCGGTGTGTTCGGAGCCCTTGTTAGTTGAGAATTCCTCCTACAGCACAACAACGCCCGCCCTCGCGTTGCTAAAGCTACAAAAACATTTTTACAATGCATTGTTCAGCATGCAGTCCGGAGCTCAAGCTGATAGTGCACTTGTGGGATATCCTCAGACGATGTATTTGAAGTCATCCACCGCCAAATTCATTGTTGCAGCTGGGTAATGTCATTTTAGAGGAGTCGGATTCAATTTTGCAGGGCACTATTCGCACTTTGATTGAATCGATACGAGCACGATACACTTCGGTGATTGAAGCTCGAGACAGCAATACGAGATAATAAATCAAACAGTTTGTATTGTTCTTTGACTTATTTATAATTTTTTTCGTGTTTTAAGAGGTGTTCTTTATAATCAATTATTTTCATTAATTTGCACAAATTACGTTTTGTTTCTCTTATCGCTTGGGCTGTGCTGGTACAACATTTTTTCCTACATTTTCAGTATATGAAATACATTTTTGGAACGTTTCTACTGCATTTGTCTGTTTTTTATTCGAATTTTTACAGTGCGGAAAGACTTGTCGTGTAATATATATATATTGTAACGGTTCTAGACGTTAACTTGGTAGTCAGGGATGCCAACCACGAGGTTTTATCCTCGTGGATTTTCTTTATTTTTTAGTTTTATCGAATTTATTAAAATAAGAGGTTTTGGACAGATTACTTTCAGAGCTTTTTATAACGAACAATATATTATTAAAAAGTACACCTAGCTTTCTTTGCCGGTCGACCGCTGAAAAACAATATTAGTCCGAAAATAGCGCAATTATAAATACACAACAATATATATATGTAAAGAGAATATAAATTATACGTATCACTGTTGTCGGTGATCGGGGATCTACTGGTGGCGATTCGGCGGTCGGTTGCGTTGCAGAAATCGGAATCGGTCGAGGAAGATTTATCGAACACTTTCGTTGAGGATCGGTTGCAAATCCGAATCCAAACTTTGCCGAACAGCAAGGATCACTACTCGCGCCACTTCGATATTTATCGATAAATTTTTTAGAACTCATAATGTGACCCAATTGTTATTTGTTTGGATCTCTACTTGACGGTATTTTTAGCGAGCAAATAATTTACAAGTTAAAAATTAATTTAAGTTCATATTTTTTTAAAAATTTAATCCTTTTTGTCAATTTCCGACAAAATATTGTTGAATAAGATATCATTTTAGTACTGAATACGGTCAAAAATTATTCAGAATTTTATTTAAGACATTTATGAAAAATTTTAAAAAATAGCAGCTTCCTTTATTGTTTGTTTGAATTCCTAAAAAAATTATGAAAATCGAATTAGTTTGAATTATCGTATGTTTATTTTATGAAAATACAATGCGATTTTTAATAGCTTTGTTGTTATTGCTGTTTATTTTCAGTTTATTAATTCTTGCTTCAATTATTATTTACGACAATCACCGTTGAAAATCCACCTTCAGACAAATAATACAAATGTTAGTGAAAATTTTGCGGCCTTTTCAATCAGGATTGAATGTTCACTTTGAATTCAGAACCAAAATTTAAGCAAATTCTTTTGCTCTAAACATTATTTCCAAACTTATTTGTCGGCGATTCAATTCATTTTTTTTTTTTCTGATGCATTTAAAGTATGTAAATATGATGCTGTTGAAAAATATTTAAGATCCCAGTATTTTCCAGACAAATTAAACTTTTTTTTTTTTTTTTATTTTATTTTATTTTAATAAATGATTGCGTATATTTGCTTGACTTATACTTGAAATTTTATCATAAGTTAAAATGATGGGAACACGCAATAACTATTTCTAACTCCGTTAAGCCGAGTTCAGTTTTTTTTTATGAAAGCTTCCATTTTATTATTAGAAATAAAAATACTTGCCCGACATCATTGCACTGACAAATTCATACAAACGTTTTCGGCCCCTTTATATCAAACAGCAACATTTACGTCATATATCTATTTTTACTGAGGTAACTTAGTAAATTGAGCATCCAGAAGTCTGAAATTATAAAATTAAATACATCTCCCTAATTTTATATTTTACTATGTATATACACGTATATAACTTTTCATTTAAACAATTCTTTTATTACTTATTATAGTATGCATGTTAGCAGAAGTGTGGAAGTATATGAAATCCAGATATTTTATACAATGTCTAGGCATTTTATATCGAGCAGTTTTAGATAATATCGGAAAAATCATATTTTTTCTGATTATATGTTATTGGCAATATGTGAAATTCGCTAATCTGTATAATGCGTAAAGATGTTTCGTGTGACTAAGGTGATACGCGTTGTGTAAAAAGAAATAAATTTGTCGTACATTGCGTCTAATAATTTAACATAATATCAATTACGATTGTATTCGGGTTGCCATTTGATATATATGTCGGGCCGGAGGTAGTATTTTCAATAATGAAAATGTGTCAGCTACACGGGCACTTTTGAATTTCGATCATTTAGAAAGATTTAGATAACACGTAGTGTAACCGGTTCAAAACTCATCCTCCTAAAAGCAATCTTATAAGAGGGTAATAATAAATGTTTATAAACTGTACTTCACAAATTAATTGAAATATACGTGTATTCAGTGAAATTTTTCGAACGTGGGGTTATAGGCTAATTTAAAATGGCATGTAAATCAGTACATATGTCTATGGCAACTCATTGGTCTCGGTGAAGAAAACAGTGAATTATTAAATCCGGATGAGAAATTTTTATATTACATAATAGTAAACTCTCCTATATTTTTTTGCCATCATATCAGTATAAATTATCCTCCATTTCTACTGCGAGTAATGTTTTTGTTTGAAAATATAATTTGATTATTTTTAAACGGTAAAGTATCTAATTTCAAACTATAGGAATTTTTCCTGAATAGATTTACATACAAGATCACAGTACAACTCACATAAAATCATTGCATCGTTTATAACGTGCCTGTAGATTCGTCTAAATGAATTGCATAATACTGGGATTTATTGATTTTTCTATTTAACTGAAAACATCATATTACTTGCTGACTTCTTTTGACAATAGAATTTTATTATTATTATTATTAGCCTTAGTGATATAACGTTACATAATATACATTGAAGTAAATAAACTATTGTATAATTTAATTTAGCCCTGAAAACGGGCAAAGGCCTCCCTCAACCGAGCCCATTCTAGTCTGTCATAAGCCACCTGATGGTATTGTTTGTGCTTTAACATTTTAGCGAAACTATCTTCCCACCTGTTTCCCGGTCTTCCTCTTTTTCATATTGTCCAATCTGTTATTTTTTTAGTCCATCTTGTGGAATCCATTCTTGCAATATGTCCTGCCCAATCCCATATTTTCCTTCTTATTGCCCATGTGAAATTGTCTTTAACTTTTAATTTGTTTTTGAGTTTATTTTGTCTCTTAATTTAACTCCAATCATAGATCTCTCCAATGCGTTTTGACATATCTCAATTGTATTCACGATATTATTTGTTATTGTCCATGTCTGACATCCATATGTTAAGGTAGGTAGGACGCACGCATTTAGAATTTCCCTTTTTAGTTCATTTCCGTAAGGTCGCTTAAAAATATGTTTCAGCGACCAGTATTTTTTCCAAGTAAGTGCGATTCTACGCTCTACTTCTTTTTTTGTTTTATTTTTTAGAGATATTAGTTGTCCTAAATAAATTATACTCTCTGCCTTTTCGATTTCTGAGTTGTCTATTGTAATTCTTGTTTTATTTTCGTTTGTAGATAGTATTTTTGTCTTATCTAAATTTATAATTGAATGTTACTTATTTTTAAATCATAATCACGACCAAATTTGCAAATGCCACGGGTGATTTTAAAAATGCATTTCGTTCGCAATACAGTAGACTGCCAAATAAGACTATTTTAAAATTTTCTGTCCAGGAAAACGAAATTTGTCAGATTGCATTCCCGTTTTCTTGAAATCAGTAGGTTTATCTTTGTATTGACTGTAACCTGTTTCTAAATGTCTCTTAGTAGTTTGGGAGGAATGGCCAAAGCAGATCCACAGGAAGCGCGCTCTATTTCATTTTTTATTATGAAGATACACCATAACTAACATATTCCTCTTTTAATTATAAATAAAATTATGGAGAAATCTTGCTTTTTATACTACTGGCAGGTAATTCCATATTTTATCATTGAAACTATATACTTGAGAAATTTCATTTTATTTTACTCTGAAAAGATTGAATAACTTTACTCATTATTCTTCTGTGAATAGGGATAGCGATCAACATTATGATACATCTACTGCCCTTTTTACATCGTTTTAAACTACAAGAAATGTCTTTTGCGCCTTTCCGCAAGACTCTTGCCTTAGTCATGCCAAAGCGGAGAAGCTGAACTTCGGTAAAGGTGCAGTACGTAGAATTTTAATTACAATGAATGAATCGTCAAAAAGTGGGCTGATCCGAATTTTTTAAAGCCAATCGTAACGGGTAATGTTGATATTTCACGTACAATCCTCAGACTAAAAGGTAATCTTCGGCGTGGCTGAAGCCAGCGGCTCAAAGACCAACAAAAGGGAGATCGAAAGTGAAAAAAATATTTCGATTTAAAGGCCTGATTCATTGTGAATTTCTTCTGACTGGCCAAACTGTGAACGATATACGTAGAAATAATGAAGTTCTTGATGCATCGCATTGTTAAACCGTAGCTCCAGTATGTCTGAGCAGTTAGACTCTGTTGCACGACAATTGCACATACTGCAACACTTTTAACACGTTATCAAATCGAATCTCTTATTCCATCATTCGCCTGACTTGACGTCAGCTGATTATTTTCTGTTCGTAAAACTGAAGTTGAAGATGAAAGGCCAATTTTTCAACGATATTCTAGCGATCCAGCGAGCCTGTAGAGAGTTATTAAAGACGATTATTCAAAAAAGGATTTTCCCAGAACGTTTGACGAACTGTATCGGCGCTGCATCTAGTGTTTAACTAAAAAGAAAAGTTCTAAGTAGACGGTTAAAATGAATAAATTCCTTCATCTTGAAATTTGGGTTTTTATCACTTGCTTCTTTTTCAAACATCAACTTGATTCTTCTTCTCCCGAAAGAAGAAACTTTTTGAGAGACTCTTTTCTACAAAATGGAAAGGCGATCTTCATAGATTTATTTTCTAACACAAATATCTATCATTCGTTCAAAATTCGATTACTGTTCTCTTATATATGGTAACGTCTAGGAACTTTCTAAACTGCGTATAATGAAAAACCCGTGTTTTGTCTTGATGTTTCTGCATTACCCGCTGAATCAAATACGTCTTCTCCATTCATTTGTAGGTCCTATTTAGGATATCATTTTCATTCTCAAAATGTTTCCCATTGACGTCTCCTAAACTTTTCCCATTATATTTATTTATTAAAATGAACTGGCGTTTTAGCGTAAAGAAAATTTCTATCCTCATGCATATATTTCCTTGTGCGTTAGTCAGAAGGGCCACTCAACTGGGAATTTTGCAAACCGAGGATAAGCCGGGAATTTTATCATAACACCGGTAAAAAGAGTAAAAATAGCTAAAAACTATATTTTTAATAAAAAAAAAAATCATTTGAAGTGAAAAGTGAGTGCATTTTTTAATGTAATTGTACTTTACTCAAAATAAATTACGAAGTTTTGTTTATTCATATAAAATATGCTACGGCGGTAAAATATTATCGGTAGTAACAAAAAAATTTCATTTTTCTTTTTGTACAATTCCGGGTATCAAGAAATCGGGAGCATTTGGACCAGGAAAACCGGGAATAAATCGGGAATTTAAAAATTATATTTGAGTAGCTACCATGTTAGTGTATTCGCAGTGCATAATGAATACTGCTTGACTTTTAATTTATGTATCCATATTCGATTTCACGACCTTCGCCAATCACTGATTGAAATTGGTTTGTAGGACATTGCAGGGTCATACCGGGTCGATCGATCCCCGTACATAGTACATTCGGTTGGTGCGTGTGTATGTGACTTTTGACACGGTGTTCTAGAAACGAATTTAAATTCTCAACTGTTTCAAACTCAAGTGAGCGATACATGTCGGAATATGTTGCTCTTAATACTTTGTGGCAACCGTCTTCATGAGGTCCAGGGACAAGTAGTACCATCGTTAAACATCCGCCAGAGCACAGAAACGACATTTCTGATTTTCATCATACCCAACATACCTACAGTATATAAACGTATGCTTATGTGTTTGATTCTGTTCGTGCCCTATTCGATCAAAATCGATTTATGCGTTACTTTAGACTACAATCCAATGACGAACGATAGTAAAATGTGTCCCGCTTCAAAAAGTCGCAGATAAACAGAAACATATCACTTTTTAGAATTCTATTAGGAAAAAACCGTGAAGTTATCAATAAAGCAAGGTAGATAGTCCCTGTACCATGGTTTTCACCTGCATCACCACCATTTTGTACTTTTCACCCCCTTTCACATACGTTTCTTGTGATTTTGATCACATTTTGTTTGAATCTCAATCAAAATTGGGCATCATTATTCCTTACAATGCTGCTTATATTCTTTCATTTCCTTCAGATTATTTTTATCTTCTATCCGTAAACGTTTAGAAGTATAACTTTATTTTTTCCCTCTTTCCATTTCTTAAGCTAATGTAATCGTTGATGAATCCATTAAAAATAAATAAAAAAAATGAAAGAACGCGATATTATTACTATTAAAATTTGACGAACACATTATCTCTATTACTTATTAAATGAATCATTAGAAGACACATTCACTACTTTTATAAAATAATAATATCATTAAATGTTATAAAAAACCATCTAGAAAGTTGTGAAAATAAATGAAGATAAGACGAAAATTCCTATATGTGAGAAAACACATACACAACAACAACAACAAGATATAATTAATAACAAAACTACACACAGAGCCAAAGAAGCGATATATTTTGGAAGTTTGATAACAGAGAATGGAAAAAGCACAGAGGAAATAAAGCGAAAGATTAATCTGGCAAAAGGAGCTTTTATGCAAAAATACGCGGTATTGAAAAAGTATGGATAGGAACCTAAAGAAAAGACCAATCAAACTGTATATATGGAGCGTAATGTTGTACGAATGCGAAACCTGAGTGATAAATGAAACTGAAAAGAAAAAACTGGAGGGCGCAGAAATGTGGTTTTGGAGGAAACTCCTAAAATTAAAATGGACTGAATAGGTTAAAAATGAACATGTTCTTAGCAGAGTGACGAAAACTCGCAGTTTATTGAACACCATCAAGAAACGTATAACCATAATGATGGGACATATACTGAGAAATGATGAAATATTAATCAAAATTGTAGAAGGAAAAACAAGGAGAACCAGATACAGCGGAAGACTGAGAAATAGTTACATGTCGCAAATACTAGAAGATATGAAGTGTACAACATACAACAAATTAGTAAAAGCAACAGCATGGAATAGGATCGAATGGAAAAAACGAAACAAACGGTTAAATGATTGATTGATTTAAAATTAAACGTTAATCCGTCTCGAAGGTAATATAGCCTCATTATCACAAATATTTTTAAAATTAACGTTAGTAATATATACTACTGTGATCATGAAGTTATCAGCTTCGAAATGGGTCAGTGTTTAATTTTAAATATATTATTTTATAAAAGGTTATATGTTTTATGATTCATTTAATAAAGAAAGAAAGAGACCTTTTTTAATATGAAACGCGTGTACGTTTACTGTATCGAGAGTTGGTTCAGAGATAAAAACGAGCGGATGTTCCTTTGTTATGTGCCTTTTTCTCCGGCTTTTTTATGCACATGCGAGAAGACTAGATTTAAATGTGTGGAAAAAGCTACGTATAATTGTGCCAAGCAAATGTGTGTCTAACAAATCCTAAAATCTCTTCATACAAATTCCGCATTTAGCATTATTAAATTCACCGTTCCGTAACACCGCATAATGTTTACTCTTATTTGCTAATATTTGTTTTTGGAACGATCAGATATTCTTACAACAGCTCAAGGAACAGTTCAAATGAAGAAAATATTACAATTTTCTACTCTTTTGACTACCAGTTGTAAACATGTTAAATTAAAAAAAAAAAAAGGAAATGTATTTTCAGTTTTTGTTAAATTAGCTTTTCCGAGGAAAATGGTAATTTTTTCAGGACAGAAAAATCTACTATTCCAAAATTTCATTAAAACTAAATCAGTAAATAACAGAAAAAAAAAAAGACTAAACTATTTCCATTATGTTAATTCTGTTGAGGAAATTGATCAAATTTTCGGAATAATTGTATCCGGTATGTCCTTTTTTGGGTTTTCAGTCTTACGTGAAATTTCTTTGAAATCGGTTCGATCACGTAGCCAAATATAACTGAGAAACACACACTTCAGTATAGTTGACGCATATTCTTCATTAATAAATGCGTATGAGATTATAGATTATGAGAGAAGATCGCGGATAACAAAAAGGATAAAACGATTAAATAAGCCAAACTGGTAAAAAAGAAAGCAAAGCGACAATTAAAATATAAAATAAACGAGCAATTCACAGTTTTTTTTTTTTGTTTTTTTTTTTATTATAATATAAAAACGAAATTATAATTAGACAAATTTACATTTACTTATTAATAATTGGTATGTTATTTGTACGTAACATCACAAATGCGTAAATACTTACTTAAACATTTTTTTACATTTAAAAACAAAATAAATACTTATAATTAGAATTATAATACTTTTTTATTTTTTCCTTATAAATAAAATTTATCCGTGAAGAATTAAAATATTTAATACTTATTTTGCGTATAATGCATCGTTATAATAGGTACATATGATCTCGAGTGCGTAGGAATTTTATTAGGAATTCTTATTAGCCAACCGTTCTATTTCTTTACCTAATGTTTCCATATTTTCCTGTAAAGTAAAAATATTTCGTTTACTGACACTGACGCTAATTTTCTAAGCAAACCGTTTAATGTTCAATAAATCGAATTAAAAAAATAAATACTTCGATTGAAGGAATTTAGAACGGCGTCCTTAATTTCACTTCTATCAAAAAAAAACTGCAAGCGAGTATCATAAAATGTATATACGAAATATTTGCGTGATGGAACGTTCCAGCTGACAAAACGAGTTTTGTGTGGCTTGACTGAATTTTAGAAATGCGTGAAACCCATGCGATTTTCTTAATAGTCGATTTTTTACAAAATGAGCGATCCTCTGTCCGAAAGGGTGATATATCGCACTTCTATTAATTAGTTCCTTTTTTAACTGTAATGTAAAATGAGATTTTTGGGAAACAAACATACAAACGGCAACAATTTTTTCTCCGTTATAAGAAACTTAAATTAAAATTAAAAATGGATCAAACAGATTACGCTCCAATTTTTCCTTAAACGTCGTTCACTATAACTTGCTTCGCTAATGAGAAAACATAGTACTGATGTTTCCGTGGCAAAAGTGACCACCTTATTTTTAGATAAATAATATCTAGAATAGAAAAACATAGTAAACACTGTAATAATTTCGATACATAAAGAATGCTACTAACTCACCAAAGACAATAAATATGTCAAATTATTCAATATCGCAATAAAAAGGGCGTAAAGCGAAAATTACGTAAAAAGGGTAATCGTTTTACTTCTCTAAATTTAAAGTTTTTCTTCTGTTAAAATTTTACACAACGCCGTAGATCACTTAGTTGAAAACGTAGGCGATTTAAATTCTTCCAGAAATAGTTTCTAATAATCAAAGTATTTTAGTCTCAGTTAATTGTATTTCGTAATTGGGATTTCGGTGATAACGATTTGTTATATTTTATTCAGTGACGTTTCTCATGTAACTTCAGTTACATATGTGTATTACAAATCTATAGATTAATAATTTCATATATCAATAAAATTACCTGTATCATAAATAATTAATTACCTCGCTGCGTAATTCCGTTGTTGTATAAGCCCCCTTTTGATATTTAATGATACCATATTTAGAAATAAATATTACCGTTAAGGTCACCCTTATAACTTTTATTATTTTATATATCGTGTTATTGTAATTTAAAATTGTATTTGACCATTTAATCTAATACAAATACATTAATATTATACTTATTCTTCTTTCAGTTTACTTCTAATTTTATTTCAGTTTTATATAGTGTATTGTAGTTGAAGTTCGGATATTGAGTCACTAGCGTTTGCAGTATGAATGGGATTGCTATCATAATTTAAGAGAATAATTTTTTATTTATTATAACGTTTGTATACTTCCAATTTCGCCCAGAACTTAAACTGTAAACACGAGCTAATTTATTACGTTACAAAATTTAATAGTTGTAATAACTCATTGACGTTACGAAATGTTGGAATATATGTATATAATATATATATACATTTAGCGCATGTGTTTTAATTTAGTACATCTAAATATTCCTTTTATGGCGATAAAATAAATATTTGATTTGATTTGAAAGTTCTGTTACAACTTCCATCACATAATTCATATCGGTTTTTTAAAAGTTTTTTTTCTTTCATATTACCCCTGACATGCCATTAATATATACATATATTATGTGTTTTTTCCTCCTTTTTCTTCTAATGGGATATTTAATTTTTCATATTATTCTCAAAAATCAAAATAAGGAATTTCATCGTATATTTTGCGATACGTTTGCGTTTCAACATTCACATTATTCGATATATATTAATGTGAGGCATCATGGTCGTGAGGTTTTGGTCAACTGCAAGATTTTTAAGTAATGTAAGAAAATATGAAAGTAATTTAATTAGTTCATAAAAATTAATTATCATACGAATAAGTTGAGTTATTTATTTATTTATGCGGTTCAATCAATATGTCTTAACATGAATTATGCATGGCTCAGTTGTGAAAAAGAGCGATAAACTTTTTTTTCAATAACGACTTCGTGGGCAAAATTTTGCATTGTTTCTGCGCAAAAATTTTTATTCTACATAGATTTAAAATAATCGGGAAGTTATTATATTGGTCCTTATTATCAACAGTATATTGTCAACTTGTTTGTTATCCTTTTTGCTTTAAACGTTATAATACATATACATATATATATATATATATATATACACACACACACACACACACATATATATATATATATATATGTATGTATGTATGTATACACACATACTAGCGGACCCGGCAAACGTTATCCTGCCTGAACGTTGGCTTGTCTGCTATTTATCGGATTAAGAAAACGTTTTTTAAATATTCTAATTTTCTGTTGATATCTGTTACATTTGAAAAATAGCTTAGTAATTTAGTACCCAGTTTATAAAGATTTATTGAAAACGGTGATTCGTTATTCCTATTCAGTGTTGCACAGTGAATCGCCATATTTCCTCATTGCTCTTGGCTTTCATTTGCACGTGCGTTTGCCACCAGTTCTCTTAAATTCGCATTGTCCTTCAACTGATCTTTTACCGTTCTATTTAACCGACGCATTATGGGGTATTTGACCCAAAAAGCTGACCAAAATTATTTTTTAGTATAAAAAGGATATTTTTGTGATTTTATCAATATTTATCGAAAATTAAACAAAATTTTGTTAAATTTTAATAAAAAGTTTGATTCTTTATAAAAAAAAAAATTTATAAAATATTTTTTTTTTATAAAAACTATTTATTTTTTATAAAAATTTACAGAACATTATTATAAGTTACTCCTCCTCACTACTTTCTTCGACAGGTACGAGTTCTTTAGGACTTCCGCTTCTACCAGGTAAGAGTAATTCGATTGTTTTCTTTTAAAAAACAACTCATCTTACTCTAACATTTTTATCTGATGCCCGTAACTAATGGGTCAGAAGTGAGAAGAAACTTATTTATAATATCCAATTTACATGCTTCTCGAGAACATTTCCTTGCATAATTTAGTCTGTACGACCGAAAATGTTTATTCCTCGATATATTAAATTTGGATCAACTCTAGTTATCTTAGACGACAACTCATGGTTGTTAAAAAAGCGCCTGCTTGTATTCCCATCATTTGTATTTCCGAATCCAGCATTGGGAACATCAACTATAAGACCCATCTCATTTTTGAATATGTCCTAAATTTCTTGTTTTCTTGTTTTTACTGTATTTTTGTGAGCTCTTGATCTTGCCTGCCATTCTGTTATTGGTAATTTATTTATTCACTGTTTTTTTTTTCAAACACATCTTTCTTTCTTTGTGCTGCCTTCCATTTTGATTTAAACTGATGCTTTATTGAAGATTATTTTTTGTGCTTGAACTCCTTTTGATGATCTGCGCTTTTACGATATTTCTGTACAATATATTTAGCTATAAATTCGACTTTTTTCTCAAAGGTTGACGTCTCTGGTTCTCTAATTATAGTGCATAAATCTTTTCTCAATATACATTTAACCCCCGAGGATCCTACAAAAGAAGAACTAAAATAATATCATTTTTCATATTATTAAAATAATATTGATGGTATATAAGAAAAAATACATAAAACACAAAAACGCAATTTTACGCAAAATTTTTTTGATAGAATGCCTTCTACGATAAATTTACTTTATTTCAAAATATATTTCAATTGTTAGAAAAGATTAGAAATAAATCAAAACAATTAATTTTTGCATTGCCAATGTCTGAAATAGCAAAATTTTATCACCTCAATTATGTGATTAATATTACACGAATAAAATATTATTTTTATTAAAAATATCATGCAAAATTGATAAACATACCTGGTTCTGAAGAATCCATATTAAAAAATTCCTAAACTTATGCATGAAACCAAACTACAGCATTTTTAATGAGAACGAGTCTATAGTATATCAACAAATGACACGACCACCGTTAGCAAACGGTAAGTTTGAAGTGACCTAGCGACAATAATGCATAGCTTAGGTAAAACCCAACTGTCCCATTGGCTTCGCAGACTCTTTACGTACCTCCGGTAATTGTTTTTTCTGAAAGATTATCTGTTTTACGAATTGGAATTTTGGCCAGCTTTTAGGGTCAAATACGGGTGTTGGCTGTTTGTGAGTTCCGTGTACGCAGATCAATATTTCCTCTTCGTCCACGAAAACGTGGCATTGTTCTTTAATAAGCATACAAACTTATATTTGAATTTTATGAATGTTATTTGTTGCGCGAACTTACATACATGTTGTTTATTATTGGTGAGCTATTCAACATTTGCGTGTTAAATTTTTTAACGTGCGCCTTTTTATTATAGGCATGCAATAAATTCTATATATTGTCTTGCTGTTCACATTAAAATGGACATAATCAACATAATCAACACGTAGAATAAAATAATTCACGACGCGTCATAATCAGCTGCTTGCGTGCATAACTGATTGTCGTGTGCTGAAAATAACTTAAAAATTTTCCATAAATTTAATGAAATCATAAATTGAAGGCCTGCACAGCTGGAATACGAAAAATCTAATGAAACAATATCTTAATTTTATGTAATGAAAGTTAAATGTTAGGATAGGATTTTTGTGTGATTATGTTATCTTATTTTTGTTTGTGTGTTGATACCAGTAAGAATTACTACGTTGTAAATTTTGATTATTTTACACAAAGTATAGAAGAGAAAGAGACATGAATAAAAGCAAGAAGGGTCAACGGGCACAGCGCAATGGCCGAAATGGCCGAGTTTATACCTATATACATGTATACACATATACACATATATCATAACTATATTGTTTTTTTAACAATGTTGCAATTGTACACGGAAGCCGCATTTAAATAAAACATATATCGAGGTTTTGTTTTATTTGTTTGCAAGTCGCGATGAAAATTGTAGCACGATTAGCCGAACGAAAAAAACGTCTCATGTGATTTTGTTCATTACTGCTACCAATGTCACGAAATGGAACTGAGATTGCGAATGCGTGAACACAGAGATCGTTTTAGGAAGCTTCTCTTAAAATACAATCCGATTATTCCACGTTACAATTGAAATATTACACAAAGAACGTTATAATAAAAAAAACATAAAGGATGACAATAAAAATCGTGAGTTTTACTTTCAAAGTGATATTTTTCAGTAACGTATCTTCCAGAACGGCTTGCAATTTTTGATTGATTTCTAAACTAAGCTCGAGAGAAATCGCATCATTTTCAGTCTTAATGTTATTTATGTTGTTTCTTCCTCCGTACAGTGTAGACATTATGCCGCCGTATTTACTCATTTCAGCCTGAATAAAAATCATTTTCAAAAACCACATAAAATTCAAATAAAAAGTAATAATTCATAATTAATAATATTGAAACAAATTCAGTCTTTTGTAGATAATTTCGAACTACAACGTTTCACTCTAAATCGTGAATATATATTAACAATTCAATAATTTCCATTATATATAGTCATTTTCTGTAGTGTACGTATTAAATCGGGTTAAAATCGGAGAAGTTCTTTATCCTAACGGGCATTATTTCATCTATGCAAAGGTTTCAAAAGTTGTTTGCTCTTAGCAGAAATTTTTTGTTTTTGCCTCCTACGATTTCCTACACGAATGAACTCTTTCTTCCTTCTTTTCATTACTCTTAGAATTCCTTTCTAATCTATTAGCCCTGAATTACTTTCTCCGGATTTCTAATCGTTACACAATTTACTTTCCTCCGTTTCTCTTCCAACCTATTTCAATTCCATTAATACGAATGTCTTTACTTTTCTTTTTACCTTATACCAACTATTGTGCCTTTTTATTGTTTTTGTCTTCCCTTTTTTCAATCCTTATGCTTCTAATACGTTCCCTGTTTCACGATGATGGCTGCGTTCAATATACGTCAGTGGAATTGTCGTAGCCTCAGAGCCAATAAAAATTCATTCGAGGGTCTATTGGATATTCATAAGGTAAGTGTTGCTTTCATCTCGGAAACGTGGCATGGGTCGGGCGTGAACTTTAATATTATAGATTGTAAAATAATTAGATGTGATCGGCATGACGGGTATGGTGGTTCCGCAATCCTCGTTAAAAGTGGCATTCTTTTCAGCATTCACAATCTTTCTATGAACCTCCATTTTATTTCCAACCAACCCAACACAGTCCATATCTCTGTCCGTACCACCCTTCCGCATCCTGTTAACATTGTCTCCATCTACGTTCTTCCTAATTATGATCTTCGTCAGTTCCCTCTTTCCACTTTTTTCAAATATATCCCGTTACCATTTATTATTATCCGGGGTGACTGGAATGCCCATCCGCCCTTGTGGGGTTGCACATTCTACAATTCCAACGGTTCCACCCTTGAGAATAATATTCTTTTCGATAATTTAATTTTTCTTAATGATCACCCCCCACCCCTCCAGCCTATTTCAGGAATCCATCAATTTCTAGTTCTCTTGATCTAACCTTTGCTTCTCCCACTATTGGTCTTAATTATAACTGGAGAACTCTTACAGGTTCTTACGACAGAGACCATGTTCCTATCCTAATAACTCCTGTTAACTTTTATCGACAGACTGGTGAGACCGTTCTTTTATTATCTATTGATAAATATATATTGATTGATAAACAATTATTAAAGTGTTATGAAGAATCTGTGTAATATCTTACGTACTGGTTACGATAAGACACAGTTACGTTTTCTTTATTCATCAGTGCAGCCATATATGGTTTCTGAATTTATTGTAGTAGCCTTAAACGGTTTCATTTACGATAAAAGCTTCTTCTATTTCATATACTGAAATTTAAAATGAGCAGTCAGTCAGGTGCACCGTCGCCCGTCTATGGGATTACTATGGAACAATACCAGCTTTGGCAGAAAGAGGTTAAGGCTAGAGAAGAAAAACAAGCTATTATGATTGAGCAATTGCAACAGCAAGTCAAAATGTGGACTGCTAAATTGCAAAATTATCAAAAGCAAACTAAAGATACTCGTCCACGAGCAAATAGTGTCCCGAATGAGACAAATTTAGGTAATAAATTGCAGCAGCAATACACTGAAAATAACGACGAAAATCAAATGGAAACTGACCAATCTCCTCAAAATAAAAAAATTAAGCTATCAAAAATAAAAATAACAACAAAACCAAAAGTAGATAATATAACTGACCTTAACGCTTGTAGTCAAGTTCAACAAAAACAAAAATTAAAAGATCAAATAACATTACATCCAGAAAAAATTAAGTTGCCGCCAAAAATTACAGTAAGTGGCATAAATGATTTTAATACGTTTTATAAAAAAAGATAAATTCCGTATTTGAAGAGGCAGTTACCTTTAAGGTAATAAATAGTGGAGATATTATTGTTTCCTCCAAAAACGAAGATACCTTTCGTGCCTTAGTTCAGAGTTTAAGGGCAAATAATGTAGCATATCATACGTATCAATTAAAATCGGAGAGATCGTACAGAGTAGTGATAAGGGGTCTACATCCTACTACGGATATAAAGACAATAGAAGAAGATCTTGTACATGCAGGTCATGAGCCGCTTGATATTGTCAACATCACAAAAACTATTAAAGTACGTGACAACGAAAATAAAATAATTGACAGACAGAAGAAGTCTTATCCGCTGTTTTATGTAGATCTAAAACCTAAGGATAATAATAAAGAAGTTTATGATATAACTAAAATTGCATATTGTAAAGTAAAAGTAGAGCCGCCACATAAAACTAGTGAGATTCCTCAGTGTAAGCGCTGTCAACAGTGGAATCACACGGAAAAAAACTGTGGTAGACCGGTGAAGTGTTTTAAGTGTGCAGGTGAGCATGATTCCAAATTATGCAAGGAAAAGAACCCAAAAAAGTTTAGATGTACTAACTGTAAAAAGGACCACACAGCTAATTATAAAGGCTGTGAAGTTTATCGTGAAATAGAAAAAAAGATTAAAGCACCTAAAGAAACAGTAGTGCAACGCTTGCAGAATACAAGGATACAAACAAAACAAGTTGATAGTGGTACTACTTATGCGAATGTAACCAAATCAAATGTTAAGCCTAACCAACAACAAACGGAAAGCAGCATAATTAACCAACAAGCAAAAATACAACTTCCCAAAGATTTATTTGATAAAATTAAGAAAACATTAGAAAGTCTTAATAAAAAAGTTAAAGAAATAGTCATTAGATTAAATAAAATGGAAGGAGATTATAATCAGAAAACTGGTCAGTCTCATCAAAGTCAACGCCAACGGCGACAATATAAAAGAAATGGCTGAGTCATCACTCCGTATCGTAACATGGAATGCGAATGGATTTAATATTAAAAGATTAAGTGAACTGGAGGTATTTCTAAATATCAATAGAATTGATATAGTTTTGATATCTGAAACACACTGGACTATTAGAAATTCTTATAAACTTCAGGGATATGTAATATATCATACTCCTCATCCTGATGGTGGAGCACACGGCGGATCAGCTGTAATTATTAAGCAATGTATCCGGCATTTTATTCAACCGGAATATTGTGAGACTTTTGTACAAGCAACTTGCATAGCTGTTGTACAGAGTAATACAACTCTCAGTATAGCATCCGCTTACTTTCCACCTAAACATCTCTTGAAACAACCACAATATGAACAGTTTCTTCAACATTTTGGAAACCGATTTATTATTGGAGGTGATTTCAATGCCAAGCATGAGGCATGGGGATCTTCCTTAGCCAACAGCAGAAATCCCAGTCCTGCTCATGGAAAAGGAAAAGAGTTATTGAAGGCATTGCGCAATAATCACAGTTCTTTTATATCTGCAAGAAAGCCAACATACTGGCCAACAGATAGAAGGAAAAAACCTGACCTAATTGACTTTTTCATTATAAAAGGAATTGCAACTAGTTTTGTATTAGCTGAAAACCTAATAGATCTATCATCAGATCATACGCCAGTATTACTAACAACAAGTACAACTGTCATACAAAAAAAAAGGAAGGCTCTAACAAACAAGGCTACAGATTGGAGCCGATTTCGTGAGGAACTGGATCAAAGAATTGAGCTGAACATACGGCTTAAAACCCCTTATGAATTAGAAGTGCAAACATCTAGCTTCATAAAAGCTATCCAGGAGGCAGCTCAGGTTGCTACTCCACAACCAAAGAATGACAAATATCAAGAAATTGTCTATCCACTTGAAATTCGTAATAAGATAGCAGAGCGACGGAAAGCCCGCAGAAAGTGGCATAACACACGATCACCATATGATAAGAATAAATATTAACAATCAACTTCGGTGTCTTATTAAGAAGGTTAGAATAAAGACGTTTAAAGCTTTCTTAGAGGAACTCAGTCCTTATGCTGATAAGAGCTATTCGCTATGGAAGTCTACTCGTCGCATTAAGCGACCAGTAACCAGAGTTCCACCGCTAAGAGATGAAACTGATAACTGGGCTCGATCTGATGAGGAAAAAGCGGAACTTTTTGCACGACATCTTTCTCGCGTGTTCACACCAAATGATATTCAGTCGGATATAATTCCGGTACCAATCTACCTAGATAATCAAATGATAAGACCTTTCAGTCCACTAGAGGTAGCAACAGAAATTGATAAAAATATCAACCCGAAGAAAGCTCCCGGTATAGATGAGATTTCACCGGCTGTACTTAAAGAATTATCACGCAAAAGTGTTATTCTTTTAACATATTTATTTAATGCATGCTTAAGACTTGAGCATGTACCTAATGTTTTCAAGGTCGCACAGATCATCATGCTTAAAAAACCAGAGAAGCCTGCAGAAGTAGTTAACTCATATAGGCCAATATCAATACTACCAGCGGTAGCTAAATTCTTAGAGAAATTGTTACTGAAACGTTTACTACCACTAGTTGGAGAACACCTTCCACTTCATCAGTTTGGATTTCGTAAAAAACATTCCACAATCGACCAAGTGCATCGGGTTGTAGCAATAATAAATAGGGCTCTGGAAGAAAAGAAATATTGTTCCGTCATCTTCTTATACATTGCACAAGCATTCGGTAAGGTGTGGCATGAAGGCCTAATCTTCAAGTTGAGTCATTTGCTGCCAGGTAACCTTTGTCGACTGGTTAGGTCGTATCTAACAGATCGGAAGTTCAGAATTAGTCATGAGGATGCTAAATCA
The DNA here is from genome assembly GCA_039619475.1 of Icerya purchasi. Taxonomy (NCBI): domain Eukaryota; kingdom Metazoa; phylum Arthropoda; class Insecta; order Hemiptera; family Monophlebidae; genus Icerya; species Icerya purchasi. Next base: position 487,359,936 of record CM077115.1, read on the forward strand.
ACATTTTACAATATACAGGCTGGAGTTCCCTAAGGGAGTGTCCTTGGACCTCTCTTGTACCTTCTGTATACACAAGATTTGCCTGTAAATGATGATAGTAGTACCACCACTGCAACATTTGCTGATGATACCGCTTTAATGGCTGTCGACTAGAATCAGGGTGATGTTACAAACAAGCTTCAGCAAAGGGTTGATTCGGTGTATAAATGGACTAGAAGGTGGAAGATAATGCTGAATGAGCAGAAATCCATCCACATTCTCTTTACACTGCGTACTGCTAGTGATCAATACCGCATATATCTTGGTAATCAGGCGATTCCACAAGCTGATTCTGCAAGGTATCTAGGTATGCACCTGGATAAACGTATGTCGTGGAAAGTTCATGTCAAAATGAAAGTGCAACAAATTAAAACCAAAGTACGACAATTGTACTAGTTAATCGGCAGACAATCCGCACTGGATACGTTCTGCAAACTATTATTGTACAAATAAAATCATTAAACCGATTTGGACGTACGGAATTGCCTTATGGGGCTGTACTGCGCGTTCCAATCGAGAAATGATCCAGCGGTGTCAAAATATAATCTTATGTGCAATTGTAGATGCAAATCGATATTCACGTAATGATGATATTCATATGGATCTCCAAATGGCTACCGTCAACGATGTCATTAAGGAGTTTGCTCAGATACACGAGAAGCGTTTGCATAATCACGTAAATGTGGAAGCAATACAGCTGCTAGATACCGGCTATGACACCAGACGTCTCAAACGCAGACATCCATTAGACTTAGTGATCTAAATATATTTTTATGGGATGAAGTCACTGGACTTATACTCCAAATAAGATTTAATTGTTAAACATTTATTATTATTGGTACTTATTTAATTTAACGGTTAAGATTGTACCTTTATTATTAATATAAAAAAAAAAAAAAAACTTTTCTTCTTCGACTTGCTTCAGACCTTTACATTCTCCTCGGTGGAACCGCTTCAGAGCAAATCGGACTCGCTCCTGCTTATGTTCCTAACGTTGATGACCCGTATCTAAGTCTACCTCCGCATAATTCCCCGACACATTTCTTAACATCTGCTTTCAATATTTATGAATTAAAATCTGTCCTTTCCAAATCTTCTAACCTCACTTCAGGTCTTGACGGTATACCTTTTCTGGTCCTTAAAAACCTGTCTGAACAGTCCCTTACCTTTCGCCTTCATCTTTTTAACTGTTTCCTCTTCAGAGGTATAACTCCCCCCTCTTGTAATTGTTTTATCATCATTCCTATTCCTAAAAAAAGTTCTTCCTTACGTCCTATTTCCTTCGAATCTTGAATCAGAAAACTGTTTGAAGGTATGTTAAACAAGTGCCTTGTTTGGTGGCTAGAGCATAATAATGTATTTTCTAGTAATGTTTGGCTTTCGGCCTGGAATTGATCCTTCCGACTGTACTAGTCTTTTTTTCTACCATATTTAACAATCCTTTATTCAAAAAAATTATATTTTGGCTTCCTTCATCGACGTATCCTGGCCTTTGATAATGCCCATTTACCCACTCTAAAAGATAAGATGATGGCAATTAACGTTCCAATGCACTTTACTTCCCTTGTTATCAATCTCATGCAGAATCGTTCTATCCACCTCTCTGCTCCACCTTTGGGAACTTCAAGCATGGTTTTTCGAGGTCATCCCCACCGTTCCTCCCTCAGTCCTACTCATTTCGACATATACACTATCAGTGTGACTTCTCTTCCTTTAAATTCTTCGTCTTTATTCTTAGCTGATGACACTCTTCTTTATGCCTCATCTTTTTTTTTTTTTTTTTTTTTTTTTTATTTTTTATTTTATATTACAATCTTAAGAAAATAAGGATCTTAAATAAGTAATAATTATAGAGACATTATTTAAATACGAAAAGAAACATAATAATGTAGAAGCATAGCCCAGTGGTATGCCCTACTAGTACATGATATATATAGTTTACAAATGCAGTAGATCATGCGGTTTAAGCCGCTGCAGCCTACGAGTTCTCGTAATCAGCAATTTTTGTGCTTCTATATTTACATGAGCTACTAGACGCTGTTGATGCCGAAATGCAGAATCGCGAATTGTTTCATCCACATTCTTCAACTGCAGATCCCGATGTAAATCATCGTTACGCTGGAACCACCTAGCTCTTGTGATCAAGCGTACAACTTTGTTCTGTGCTCTCTGGATGATTGCACGATTTGAAGTTGCAGCACATCCCCAGAGTTCCGAACCGTAGGTCCAAATCGGTTTTATCATAGTAAGGTAAATCAGCCTTTTATGATACAGACTTAACTTCGAGTTATGTCCTAATAGCCAATAAAGTTGGCGAATTCTGGCACTAATTTGATCGGCCTTGGCCGTAATATGGGACTTCCAGGTTAACCTTGTGTCTAGGTGCATGCCTAGATATTTAGCTGAGGCGGATGTTGGTATCTGTTTACCATTGATGTAAACACCCTGATGTGTGTCAATCGGACGCATTCCGTAGGTGACATGAACTGATTTTGCCTCGTTTAACTTGATTTTCCAATTCTGCATCCACAAGACCGTCTTGTCAAGCGCGTCTTGTAGTATACAATTGGCCTCTACTTGTGTGTTAGCGACAGCAAGAATTGCGGTATCATCGGCGAACATAGCAAGCGTAGTACCTTCAATTTTTGGAACATCAGCAGTGAACATAAGGTAAAGCAAGGGACCGAGAACACTACCCTGAGGCACCCCGGCTTGTATGTCGTAGAAGCTGGATTTTTCTTCCTCGTGGGAAACGCGGAACTTCCTACCGGACAGGTACGAGCGTAGCAGCCAGACGTAATTAGCTGGTAAGCAACTACTAAGTTTAGACATTAATCCTTCATGCCATACCCGATCGAATGCCTGGGCGACATCTAGAAATACTACTGAGCAGTATTTTTTTTCCTCAAGGGCGTTACTAATTACTGACCACACACGATGTATCTGTTGTGTAGTGGAATGATTACATCGGAAGCCAAACTGTTCATTCGGTAGCTTGACTTCTGTGAACTGCTGAATTCTCTTCAGTAATAATTTTTCAAATAATTTTGAACATCTCATGATATTATATCAGCCAGTGAGACACTTAATTCATCTCTTTCTGTGTTGGATCATTCCCTATCCTCAATTAACATTTCTATTTCTCCTACTAAATCTTATTTTGCCGTATTTACTCTACGACTTTATAATGCTGCTTCTGATCTCGGTATCTTCCTCGACAGTCGGTTATCCTTCTCCGAAAACATCAAGTATCTTTCCTCTTCAACAACCAAAAGGCTAAACCTGCTGAAGGCCTTATCTCCAACCAAATGAGATGGTGATCCTTATGTTCTTATTTCTCTATATAAATCTATCATCCGCTCAAAATTTGATTACTGTTCATTCTCTATGGTTGTGCCCCTAAGTTTCGACTCTCTAAATTGTATATAATCCGAAACTCTTGCCTTCGTCTGTACCTTGGTGCTCTTAAATCCTTTCCAGTTCCAGCAGTCCTTCCCGAATCTAATACACTACTCCTTTCTATTCGCAGATCTTATTTGGGCTATCGTTTTCTTACTAAGAATCTCCCACTCACGTCCTCTACTCTTATCGATTCCTATCTTTCCATTTCTAGAAACTGGCGTTTCGTACCTAGGAAAACCCCCATTTTATCTCTCATCGGCTCAGTTCGTTTAGTCCTCACATAATGTCCTTTGTCAATCTCTCCTTATTTCACTTTTAGTTTTGCCGATCTCTGCCATCCTCCAAATATATATACTGTATCTATGTTCTCCAAGTTTCTTCCACAGGTCCTAATTAAACAGGAATTCCACATTTTTATCAATTCTCAATTTCCTTCGCATGCAACCGTGTTTACAGAAGGTTCGAAGAGGCCGGATGGTGTCGGTGTCTCTTTTATCCCCTCAGATTTTGGCTTTTTATAATTTTTTCGCTTGCCTCCTTTTTGTTCCATATTTACAGCCGAATTGATGGCTATCCTGCGCTCCATTATTTTCATTTCCTCTAAATTCTTGATTATATCTGACTCCATGACCGCCCTCCAGACCATTTGTTCTTCCCTTCATGATCATTCCTGTGATTTTATCACACTCTGCATATACTCACTTATCCACTTTCTTTCTTCCCTTCATTCCATTCAAATTGATTTGCTGTGGGTTCCTAGTCATTCGGGCATTTTCGATAATGAAGCAGCGGATTCCTTGGCTCGGGTTGCTGCCTCTTCTCACTTCTTCTTTTAAAAAGTCCCATCGGCCAATCTCCTTCCGCTGTGCAAAGGTTTTCATCTCAGATTATGGTATCGGATATATATGCTTCCTCTTTCTCTAACAATTGTTCTTTTTATCTGCCTGTTAAACCTAGTTTTCCTGCCAATCCGTGATTTTCTTTGTTTCCTTCACTTCGTCGTTCTGGTTTTTTTTTACAACTACTAATAATCAACACATTTCCAGAAATAATCGTGAAAAGTAATAATTTGCGAATGGCATAAAATCTCCTGCTCTATTTGCGCTCTAGTTAAATTATTACTATTTATTTTTTTTTATCTTTTTTACCTGTTTGATAAAGTAATTCGTATTATTTTACTTTACAACCTTATTTTTGTTTTTTTTTTTTTTTTTTTATAGTGCGATAACTTTTATTATCATCAGAACTACTACTCATTTATTTACAAAAGTACTTGTTTTTTACAAGTTAATATGTTTACTCTTTTTCCATTGTTTTCCTAGTTTTTCCCTTGACTTATTCATGCCATTAATGTTAGGAGTCAGAATATGTGCGTCTGTTAATATTATTATTTAATATAATTTCGATGTCTACATTATAATTTATCCTGTTGACCGTTAAAGCGCCTAATTAAAATAAATAAATCTGGTTTATGTTAAAACATCGATTAAATAATAATAAATAAAGAATTTATTTTTAAAAAAATGCGGTTAAATGAAGTTCTCCATGGGTAATAAATAGAAGTGAATGATTAGTTCCAGAGAAAAACTACAATTTCTATACACTGCACACTTTATAATACAAATATTTATTTAAAAAAAAAAAAAAAAACGATTATTCCTAAAAACAATTATATCTGAGCCAAAGTGGACTACTAAACTATAACCTTTACCTATAAGGTATAAATATAAAATGCGTAAAAAAATACTTTACGCTTTCCCCATAATTTTTTTTTTTTTTTATCGCGGTTGGATATTTTTAATATTTTATTAAAGAACATAATCTTATAATAAATATTCTTTAATAAGAAAAAATAAAATAAAAGCTTCTCTTCCCTTTCTGTAAGTAAAGAAAATTCACCCCGATTTTTCTTAGTAAATAAGAAAAAAAATAAAAGCAAAGATAACAATAATTTGAAATGCTAGTAATTTGTATAAATCTTATAATATTGCATTATATAACGTTTATATAAACTTCCCAAGAAAATTTTATTAGTGTTAATGTCTAATCTCAAATACGCTATTACTATTCGCCATTTCTAGAATACAAATTTTACGTGACTTTATGCGAATCTTATTTATTTATTTTGGCTCGACAATCGGGGATCTTCGCCTAGAAACGACAGAAAGAAGAGTCAATTAATTAGATCTTAATTCTATCGGAGGTTGTTCAATGGCAGAAACAATAGACTGGAAAGGAAGGGATAAGATATAAAAAGCGGAATAAGAAGTAGGAAACTCGCAAGCTTTAACAAATATAAATAAATAATAGAACATTTAACACAGAGAGAATATTCGAAGAAATCATGAGGGTCATAGATAATTCTTAAGAAAAAGAAAAATAACGGACATAAATGAAAGAAACACTGATGATTTTTTCCGACTTTTAAAATCTATAAAATTTCTAATATAAATACATACTACTGTTAAAAAAACGATACGAGTTAAAATTTTATAATAATAATTTTCGCATTATATTAAGCGGTATTCGTAAATAATTATATATCTGACCGTTATTATCTAACTGTAACAATAAAAAAAATGTATGCGTAATAGTTACCTGAAACTTGGCGAATCCCTTTGACAGACATGTAAATAAACATTTCTATAATTACTGACTCTACAATATTCATGTTTAATATGTCATTAAACTATACGTTATTAACAACACTAAGCAACATATGAAACATATCTCTGCACATACTTTATTACGATCCATTGCGTCTGAGGACAGCGTACCAGTTTGTTCTCTTAATATGTAATTTTGCAATATTTTAGTTTTCTTTTTTAACTCCGATAACATCTGTGAAGTGTGCTCTTCCAGGAATTCCATCTTTTCCGCGTATTTAGCATTTTCTCTTTGTAATTTTACGATTTTTTCAATTAATGCCTGTCGATCTGGTTCTAACTATTGAAAACAAAAGTAAGTATAAACTTTTTTATAAGAAGTAAAAACTGCTTGTTAAAAGAACGAAAACAAAAAGAAAACAAACATTATTAACAAAAAAATAAAAAACAAAATACTAACCACACTAAAATTTGAATTCAACATCTGAGTGTCATTTAACGAATTGCATGAACTCGTTCGTGATTCGAAACTTACACAGTCATTATCATTACTTGCATTTTTCAAAACGATACCATTTGGTTGCAATTTCCTTAGTTGTTGTAACTCCTTAGACATTTCCTACGACCAATAATATTAGTACACGACCTCATTAATGTAAATAAATTCATCTATCTCCGATCACTACATTATAAAAAATAATGTTAATTACATATAGATTAATTTTAATTTTATTTCAGTTTCGAAAGTATTGCTATGAAATAAAAGGATGGTTATCACCTATGTAAAACAAATAAAATACTTGGGCGTAATAATAAATAGTGATTTAAAAATTTTATGAGCATTTTATTCACATCAAAAACAAAATAAGCAAATTTATGATAATATTTAATAAAATAATCAAAATTGTATAAATTATAAAAAAGGAGTTACAAGGTATAAATGTATAATTTTACCTAACATACTTTATAATAGTATCATTTTTTTTTTTTTTTTTTTTTTATTTTAAATGGGCACGCCAGCACAGGACATTTACCCAACACAAAAGATTAAAAGAATAGAAGGAGATATGGAGCGACAAGTTATATCAAGAAACGATTAGAGACAGAGGAAATGAAGGCGGCTAACAAGCAACAGAAGGAGATGGAAAAGTGAGAATATAGAGGGCACTGTAAGGAGTAGGGAGGCCAAGGCTAAGCAAATTGGAATAAAGGATCGCGCGTTCTGTAGAAATAAAGGAACATTCAAATAGTACGTGGTTTGCGTCACACGTGCCATTTAAGGTAGGAGGATGAAAGGGACACAAAGGAGATTGAACCAGAGCAAAGCGGAAACGAGAAGCCGGGAGCAGACTGTGATTAAAACGAAGGCGAACTATGGAAGAAATGACAGAACGGCTGATACTGGGAAAATTATTAAACCAGGGAGAAACGGATGGAGAAGGCTGTAAAGCAAGGTAAAAGGAGTCAGGGTTGGAGAAACAGGACGAATAGAGATCAGCCCAAAAGTCACGGTGAGAACGAAAAGAGAGAGAGAGTAAAGACTTTGGGAAGGAAATCTGCCTATGAAACGACCATTTACTGCTGCCGAGCAAGCTAACGAGTCAGCAAGATCGTTACCGTTACCAGCTATACCACAGTGGCCAGGAATCCAAAGCAGGTCAATATGGATAGAGCGGGAGGCTAATAAATTGAAAATCAAGGAGCATATCATTTACGTAGAAATGTTAAAAACTAAAAAAATTCAAAATATGTTAAAAGGCTTTCAAAAGCTTATAGCCATAAAAATGATTAAATCGCATAGAAAAATCAGTTATTTGTCAGTCATCGTTATAGCTGCCATTAAGCCAATTTAATATGAAATACAAAAACATTTAATCTTGGTCGCAATTAAAAATAATATTAATATAGATCATCCTTTCAATAACGTAAAATATAAGACACCATTTTTCAAATATATGAAGATAAAGTACTTAAAGTAAAACAAATGAAGAAACTTATGGATAAATTTTATATAAAAAAGCTTCAAGAGATATGAAATAATTATCATGGTAGACGCATCAATTTTTCCCACGTATAATAGAAAGACAGATATCTTTAGTTTGTACGAGTCTGAAATCAAAATGATTACATCGAAGTATTTTTTATAACAATTTCTAATTTCCAGAGTATAAAATGAAAATTATAAGAACAAACCAAAAAGCGTTTGAAAGATGTGAGGAACATACGTGATTATATCAATAAAACAAGCTCGATAAACGTACATGACTTCTTATAAGAAATTCAGAAATAATTTGACAAGAATTACTTTTAAGAGAAGCTCAATCAATTCGACATCATTAAAATTTTTGCAAGTCTCATTTATCATAAATGATTGGTACTTGTGTTTTAACTCTTTTTTTTTTGTTTTTGAATATACATATATACATTTTTATTGTTTAAACATCATCATTAATTAATAAATTAATTTTTTACATTAACATTTAAATCAAAGACTTATTAATTTTTAAATAATAAATAAAAAAGTATCTGTAGTAAAACCTTAACATTCACGCTCCAAAATTTCTTGCAAATATTATAGAGAGTAAAAATCGAAAGGTCGATTTTTTTAAATAGATTTATAGGAAAACTCAAAATTAATTTTCCAAAAAGAAAACGAATATTAAAACACACAGAATTTTTTTACAATATCGATAACAAATTAACTAAAAATATCTATAAAAATAAATTTAAAATAATCAAATTCACCGTCTGGAAAATCATAGATTGTTATTTTCTAAAAACGAACTAAATAATTTTGGTGAAAAATCCGAATTCTTATTAGGGGACATCAGAAATACTTCTAGGACGTAGATTTGAAAATAAAAACATATCGTAAAAATTTTCCGTATTTTCTGGTAAAATTAATTCGCCGGAAATTTAATAGCTTTTAGTACAAAAACTTAAGGCGTGAAAGACTTTTACTAGAATGTGATAATGAATAGGGTTTGGAGTTTGCATGCGTTTCAAGGATTGTAGATCCGAAATTCATTAATTTAATGGCGCATATAAATACATATTTTGGACGTTTCGTGAATATTTTACATATTTTGAGGATTTTTACATATTTTTCATAATTACATAATATAAAGAAAATACACACACAAGCGCACGCATACACATCCAATTATATATTGGAAACGATAAAAAGATGAAATTTTAAATTTTACTAAAATTTTAAAAAAACAAACAAACAAACAAGGTAGCATTATTTTATTTTTTTGTCAAGTCTATTTAATAGCCTTTTGCCACGTGGTTATGAAACCAAAACAAAAAAAAAAAAATATTTCCTTTGGCGGTCTTGTGACTACTGTTGTTGCATCTCTTTACGGACAGGATATCTTTCTGCAAATGAAAAAAAAATGTTTTTGTCTCCTTTACAAATGAAATGAATTTGAACAGATTATTTACTTTTCGACTTTTTTAGGATTTTAATATTTATATTGTCAATTGCTTGAGCTGAACAATAGCGTCGGCGAACAAAAACAAATATTGTCGACTGACCTTTTTTACGCAAATATATGATTGACGCTAACGGACACAAGACAAAATCTCCGTGTTGAAAATTTGGACAAACTTCTTATTGTTAATTGTAATAATTTTTAAATTTAGATTCATAATTTAATGATTTTTAAATATAAATTAATATAATGGAAGAAAATGTAGCGTGTAAATAAAAATTTGAGGCGAAAAACCAGATTTTATTTTTTTAATATACACCATTTAATATAAAATTTTTAATGTATATTTTAGTCTTTCATGCATATATTTTTATTGCATATATTGGGGTTTTTTGATGCATATAAATCTGAACCTTATAACAAAATTTGGAATATAAAATTCTCTGTATTACTTAATAAACAATTCACCAAATCCTACTCGCAGACGGAATAGAACAAAACCCAATTTCACGGGGCCAAAAAGAGCAAGGCTTATATAGTTTTTTTTCCTAAATTAGTTAATACGCATTTTTGTTTTTTAAATTCACATTTTAAATAGCGCGAATTTTCAAGACATTAAATTTACAAATAATTTTTTATGTTGCTTTATTTTTAAGAAGAGAAAAAATGTCATGAAATACGTTAGAATTGAAACGTATAAGATACTAATTAAACGAAAAAAGAAGCAGACCAATTGTCATCGGACATTTTCAGCCTTCTTATTAGTCTTAACAATTGTCAAATGATAAATAAAAGTGCACTCTCGTTGTTGTCTGAGTCCACCAGTACGCAGAGAGTGACTTTTAACTTTAAGTTTTCTGTTTTCAAAAAAGATAAAACAAAAGACAGTTTTAACTATTGAAAAACCTTTACCAAATGTACCAAAAAATATTTAAATATATTTAATTTTTCGAAAATTTAACGTGGCAAAAGGGACGCTCGAATAAATTAATGACTAATAAAGCCAATTGACCACCCTACATACTTACCGATTTAGTCGAACATCTAAATGCTCTAACTTGCCCATGTGACTATTCGATTGTAAATTTAACGTAATTTATCGAATGAAATCTCTACACACATTTTTTGATTGGGTTAGATTCTACGAAGTCAAAAAGTATGTAGTGATTTTAAAACTGTTACTGAATGCCGATTTTTCTTTTTTTAATTTTACACGAAATACCAAAAAAATCACTCACGGTATATATCTGACGAATAATAAAACAGATAAGTAAAAAGTACATCCATTATAGAGGAGATCCGTGACAAATTCATTTTATTAAATAAATTCATTCATCAGACAGCTAAATAAATTATCAAGAGAGCAAAATTTATAAAAAAAAAACCCTCTTTTAACGATTAACTATTTAAAAACACGCGTTCTAAAAAAAAAATTGACAAAGTGCTTTTGTAACATTTCACTGATGACATAATCAACGACTAACACAATACACCGCTCTGAATACCTCAATATTGTGCTAACGAAAAGGCATACACTTATAACAACTTGAGTTTTTAGAATTACTCTATTCGTAGCTTAAGGGAAGATTTTCAAAAATCAGAGATTTAATTTTTTCAACTGCAAATTTTGTAAAAAACACACAAATTTCGGTATGTTTATCCTTTGATAAATTGATAGATTATTTAATCGAAGAGCTTCGAATATACACTAAAATAAGACTAACCTTTATAGACGAGCTGTATTTATATCGTAAACTTTGATTTTCCGCTTGTTTTTCTTCTAATTGCATCGTCAACGACTTAATTTGTTCTGACTTTTCAACTAACTGCTGTTTTAACTGTTCGATTTCCTTTTTGTTCGTTGATAATTCGTTTTCAAATTGCTCGTTTAACGACACTATATCTTGTTGCAATTCGACAATACGGATTTTCAACGGATTCGTTTCATCCTCAAGCTGTGCTTTCTACATAGATTTTAAATTACCATTTATAACGCATGCATTTAGTTTTAAATAATTATATACATTTTTAAACTTTAACAATTTATAAAATCTACTATCAAACAAAGAGAAAGGGGAAAAAAGTAAATTCCATTTACTACAGAAAAATTATTCTAAACGGTGCGAAATATTATTAACTTTAAATCAAATCGGATTTAAAAATATAAGCTCCATTTATATTTATGAAAACAGTTATTTTATTTCCCTCTCAGTTTTAATGCTTCTGAATATTTGGTTGAACACAATAAACATTTGACAGCTATACGTCTCTCCTCATAAGTGTTAACTGATGGCTATGCCATAGAAACAATCCCATATAGTTTATACCACGGCTTGTTCAGAATACTTATATAGTTTCTCTTTAGTAGTGAAAAAACTGAAGATGTAATTCTACTAACAACCAACTCGTCAAAATCAGCGTAAACGAAGTAGTACATCTAAAGATACTTCTTGCGCTAAATAGTAATGTTGCTCAAAACGTTCTGTTACACGTTAAATTAAGCTTGAATTGTTAATAAATCAATCAATATCCATAATTCCAAATGTATATTATATAAATAAAACAAACTATTTTGCATACAACAGAATTAAAAAATGTTAGACAGAAATTGTTATAAAATTAGTAAAATATTTCTAATGAAGATCGTTCCATATGTAACTTTATAAATTTCTTTCTTCACCAACCGGTAACATCGAATTAATGCATAAAACATTATTCTATTTAAAAAGTTTATATAATGTATCTGCGTTTTAACTAACTAATGACATATAATTACCACGAAAATGCGTAATATTGCGTCGTCCGATAGCGTGGAATCCATTCAATTATCAAACTTTTAATAGCGAAAAATATTTGCGGCAATCAGATTTATAGAGATAGTGTGTTGGTGTATGGAAAACAAATTTCATATATTTATAAAGCATTCCTAAATAAATAAAATTCTTTTAAAAAATAAGAACGAATGTGCACATTAAAGAAAGCCGGTCGTCAGACTAAATGAATGACACCATACTATGTGTGTACACTTCTGTAATGGAGGATTGACGCTAAAAACTGATATTCACCAATAAATATCGGAAAGATTTTCGTATCGTAAAATTATAGCCGTACCTCGATTTAAAAAATTCCACAAAACAAACTGAATAACTTAAGTAAATTGGCTGCTAGATGAGATGGGTTTTGCGAGACCTGATGGGCAATTTGTTGTAAGACATGGCAGATGGTGTCAGTCTAATCTTATAATTGATAAAGAATAATTTTTTGAACTAAATCATAGGTTCTCCATAGCTGAAAATTTAATAGTCGAACAAACTTCACACAATTAGATGACATTACAAGTTTCCTCAGTAACTACACGGTATCTCGGCTACACTGAGGATACTAAAATTTTGCACAATAACTTATTTATATATCAATGCGTTTAATGCTGTTTAGTTTTTAATGTGATTTTGTCACTATTTTTATTACATAAATCGAACAGTTTTATCAACGCAATGATTAAGTTGAGTATCGGGTACATTATAGATATTTATAAATAATAGTTCGCCGGTTAAATTTAATTAAACCAATTATTACAAAAAATTGGACAAAAATTATTAAACAAACCTTCGCTTCCAGAGCGGCGCATTCAGTTTGCAATGTAACATTTTTCGCCGTTAATTTCTCCGTAAATGCCAATAATTCAGCTTCTCGATCCTTGCACTGTTTTATATCGTTCTGTAAATCATTATTTATTTCCTTCAGTTTATCCATCTCCGTTTCGTATAAAATTAACCGTTCTTCATTTCTAAAGAAATCACAGTTGATATTAATTATTATTCTTAAAAATACCTTATGCTGAAAATACTAATTTTGGTTTTTCCCTGGCTCTTCCTAATTATGGAACTATATGGCATCGCAGACGTCGAAATGGCTCCTGAAAGAATTAGCAGGTTAACTAACCGGTTCTTCCATAGATGTCTACAATTTGATTTTTCACATATCAGGTTCGGCAATCCTAACAGAGGCCGATTTTCACTCGAAATGACATCAATCGTATATGGCATTTAAGTGTTACGTAGGTTTTTTCTTTAATTAATTTTTCCCGCGTTTCCGCTGTTTTTAGAACCTTATGTAGAACTTGTAATTTAAGATAAAGTAGCAAAGTATAGTAGATTATTCATCTAAGCTCTTAACACTAGTTAAGCCGAAATTATTTTATATCGTAAATGTTGAAATTGTAAATAAATAAAAATAAAAATAACAAATTATGCTGAAAATATAAATTTAGATTTTCAAGGATTGCAATAGAATTCTGCCTGCGGGCGCGCATACCATGCCAAGTAAAAACCAAAAATTAACACAAATTAATGTTATTTCTCTAAATATTATTAAATTATTTCACTTAAGTTATACTGTCACAATTAAATATGAATTTTTCACATGTGCAGGCATCACAGAAAATTTCATTGCAATTCAATTTACAGTGAATGATGCATATAGCTAGCGCGTTTTTATAGATTTTATTTTATACTAACGACAGATATTAAAGGGGCTAAATGGCGGTAGCGGCTACTGAAACTGAAATAAAATATTAATCTCTTAAGCTGTTATACGCTGTCAACTGTTGCAGTAAGTTTCTCTAGACTGTCTTTAGTTCCAATGAACTATTTTATTCTTTTTACAAAGAAACAGTGAAAACAATAGATTACAGAAATTAATGAGCTAGTAATACGCTATTACAGTGAAAGTAAACAAGGTTAGCTGGAGTCAGAAAGTTACAGAATTTAAAGAAAAAAAATTCAGAACGTTTAAAGTTCACTGAATAACGATTGTCAGATAGGATTTGTAAAGAAAAATAAATCAATAGGAGAAGTAATTTATTAATTAAGAAATTAATATAAATTCATATACAACAACAAGATAAAAATTGATCGATAAAACAAAAGGAAATAATGAAATAAAGTGTAAACTCTTATGAAAAATAGCGCCCTTTTTCTTTGTAGATCACATAAAAATTTTCAGACCTCAATGCTAAAGAACAAAGATTTAAAGTCAGAAAAAAGACCATATGTGACATTCGCCGAGAAAAAAGACCTGTCATGCGAAAAACAGTTTAAAAAAAAAAAAAACGCGTTTAAAGATTGCGCGAAGTAATACCACCATAATATACTACCGACCCGCACATACCTGTATGTAACGTGCTGCCAATTCAATAAAGCATCGTTGCCAAATTTTGGCCTGGTTAAATTAGAATTTGGTCGCTCAAATGTTAATCGCTGTCGTCGCGATAGCCTAGTTGCTAGAGCGCTTGACTTCCGATATGGCGGTCACGGGTTCGATCCCGAGCGACGACAAACTTATTACAAGAATTAAATAAATAATCGCTAATAATCACGTGGCAGGCAATGGCAAACCACCACGTTCAACATCATATGCGCGCTAGGTCAGTACACAGCAGACACACACGGGACTGCACTAGTGGCGCGATAACAAGCGGCTACTATCAGTTCCGAATGTAGTCTTGCGTGTGTACACCTGCGTTGCATATAACAATTGCTATGAGCGCTACTTATTCTGTACAACTAGAATGAACGAATAGGTAGTCACGACGCTCGAATTCGAGCAATACGACTGTTACATACACCCAGTGCCCCATTTGATCCTGAATAATACTTGAACAAGGGCGTGTTTCCTTTAATTAAAAAAAAAAAAAAAAAAAAAATGTTAATCGCTACGAAGATTTTGAAGAAGTTGTTAATCGATTCAGTCATAAAAAATTCAATCTTGCTGCGATTGTAAGCAAAATCGAATGATGAATGTAGGACAGAAAATTTAAGAATTTTTATCAACAATTACTAGGTGCATTGCCGTGATTCCGTATTTTAATTTCTCAAATTTTAATTTTATCACATTAATTAATAATTCGGTATTGATTTAACATTAGGATTACAAAATATCATCATTTCTGGTTTACAAAAAAAAAAAAAAACAAAAAAAACCTCAGAAGAGGAAAAGTTTCACCCACATGTACAGCACTACGTACCACCAGCAAATGATTTACCCCCTCCCTCAATCACGCCTAGTGGTTTATCATTAAAAAGGAAGTGGTACCTGTACAATAATATTGCTTCTTTATGTATCGATCCGAAAATAAAAAAAAGAAAAAATTCAATTCCGCAGCTCCTAAACCCAAATAACCTAAGTCGAAAAAACAATCGAATGCAGTGAATGTAATTGTAGAAGAGTCTGTAGCAAAGTTGACACGAGAGAGAAGGAAGAAAACTAAAACTAAGATGAAAAAAAAAAAAAAAAGAAAATCTGAAGTTCCAACAAACAAAGAAACCAAAATTCTGAAAAATAATAATAATAATAATAATAAAAAAACAATGTCCAAAAAATACTCGAAGCATATGAAAAATCATTAAAAAGTGTCAAAAGAAGGAACAACTAAAGAAAAAAATAGTTTTACAGTTTTTTAAAGTTACTTCGTTTTTCCATTTTTTTACAGTTTTCTTCATTCGGTTTTGTACGTTTTAAGACATTAAATAAACGTTTGCGTAAAAACTGTTCCGGTACTTGATTTTCAAACGTAATAATAAAAATGAAGAAATAATTTTGTGCTGAAGTACCACATAAAGAAAAATGCAATAGAAAACAAAAAACTCTATTTTTATTTGATTAATTTCACACCATCCTTAATGTTTAAAAATACGCCTATTAAATAGTAAAAAATAAAAATACAAAATCATTACTTCAATTTATAACTAGTAATAAAAATATAATTAAAAATTAAAATCAAATAATTAAACTCGTTATCCACCGAAACGAGAAATCTAAAATGTAAAATATGTATTTTCGAGTTTTGACTATCCGTTCAAATGAGTTCTCTGGACAAGAAGTTAATTTTGCTGCAGTTAGATACATTATTATTTCATTCATGAAGTTCGCTAAAAGAAGCAATGATTACAAGAGTATTCGAAGAATACATCATTTATGCCGTTTTTTACACGCTAAAAATTTTAATTCAAACAAAAATTATTTTCGTATGAAAACTAATGAAAGGAAAAATAAATTGTAAGATGCGTTTTGAAAATTCGTTTGGCTAGCAATAGAAGCTAGAAATTTACTCACTCGCGACTCGTTTTTACTAGTTTTTCCTGAAGTTGACAGCGTTCTATTTACTTATATCGTGGTCAATTTCATCATTTCTTGCTCTAGCAGACGAGTCTTCTTATAACTGAAAATACACATACTTTCGGTGGAAATTATTAATTTTTTGATTCGCCTTGCTTGCCTTGAGATTATCAAATTTTCGACTTCTGTGTAATATCAACTTGAGCCGATTATTTTGACCGATAATGAATGAAACTGAATGTGCGGTCAGACGTTAATAAAAAGATCAACCGATTGTTTGTCAATAACCACGTTTAAGAACACATAGATACGCACTTACATTAACCAGATAGAAAAGAAAACTATTTTTTTTTGTTGCCTTGAATAATTTTAAAATTTGCCAACCAATAAGTTAATTTTAAAATCACGATTGCAACTATTCTCTACAACCGTAATATTCAATTTTGTTTACTATAACTTCATGTAACTAATTGCAATTTATAATTTGCCGGTACAATAAATTTTCTGCGCAACTGGAGAACTACAGGTTTCTTTCTTTTTTTTATTTTTTTTTGTTATTTAATAGAAAATAAATAAATTTATATTACATATTATTTTCATAGAAAACATTTATATCAATTATTTTTTGTCTCCATATTATATAAAATAATTTTTTACAATGAAATACATTTTTTCATAATTGTATACAATTTTACCTACATGGCGCTATATTTTATAATTATCTGGCTACAACACATTTGCACAGCCATTTTGTTTATTTAAATTTCTTATTGTAATCTGGGGGATTGGCGCGCGAATTCGTTTTAGAATAATTTTTGGAAAATACTCAAATTAAAAAACAAACCTTTCTAGACAAGTTTGTAACAACTCAAAGTTAGCAAGTTCAGTTTCTAATTCAACGACTCGTTGTTGTTGTTGGTCAGTTATTAACTTCATACGTGCGTAGTTTTCTTCACAATTTAAAAGATCTGTTTCTAATTTCTTAACCTAGGAATAAATCACGAAATTAAAATTTTTTATACATTTCGAATAAAATCGCATTACTAACTAACTGACGCTACGATATACAGCATAAATTACAAAAATTAATGTTGAAAACCTAAAAATAACTGCTAAATTGTGAGATCCGAAAAATTTATAATACGAATCTTTAAGGGGACTGAACACCATACTTTTTAAGTATTTTATGAAAATCAAAATACACAGCAATAAATACGAGAGGCAGAAAGCTAAAATTTGGTGTGTAAAGGGGAAAAAATATTTTTTAAAACTTTTGTCTGTCTGTCTATTATAAGCTCCGATTCAATTCAAAACTACTATAGCAATAATGATTAAATTCAAACGGTAGAATATTCATATTACCCGGGTTATTTTAATCTTTGTTTCATAAAATATTACGAAAGTTACATTTTATAGTTTACATACAAAATGGCTAGCGAAAAAGAGAGACAACGATCATTTTGTCAAACCGTCTACTACATTATATCTCGAAAAGTATTTTTTGGTCTGCTCGGTGTTTATTGACATTACAGATAATGTAGTGTGTATTTTAAATGGGACAAAATATATTACTGTTAGCGATTTGAAAATTTAACTGTTTTAATTATATTAATGTTTATAATGATTATCTGTTTGAGAAATTACGCAGCTTAACGGTTATATTTCATTCGACACCTGGAGTCTGGAAATAACGTATATAATGCCGGCATTTCTTACTAAACTAACGGACTTGTTTGTAACATTTTTTCTTTTCTTAATTAGTTTAGTCATTTTTAAAAAATCCCATCTTTAATCCTTTTCTGCATCTGTTGCCTTTCGTGTTCAGCGTTCAAATATGAATTATCATACTTTTGATAACGTATGTTATGCCCGCATCTTTAATCGTTCAAAACTCTCGATTTGGTTATATCTATTATAAATTACCTGGCCTGATAACAACTATTTATTAAACATTAACTTGCACGTATCGATATTTTTTCATTAGCTTTTTAATTTTCTTTTATTTATTATTTTATATTATTTAATCAAAAATAATTGAAAAAACAATTAGATAAGTATGTTAACAGTTTGGTCTTAATACTTGATCTGTAATTTGAATGCGTATGTTCTATAAATTTTTTGATAATCATATATCCAGTAGCGTGTTGAACCTTGCTCAATCCAGATCCAGGAGCCGGCTCAAATAATTTAAATTTAACGAGCTGGCTATTAATTTTTAAAATTGGAGCAAGCTGTACTAGAAATGTAAAATTAAATTTTTCGAAGTAAAAACAAAAAATTGTTAATAGTTATTTTATTGCGAAATTCATTTAATTAGAGTTTAATTGTATTTTTGAAAAGTAGTACTCTGGTTTTTGTTTTTTATATATTTTTTTGATAAAATAAAAAATCTGCCTAGATTAACAACCTATCGGTTGCTTAAAATTTCTCATACTATAGGTTAGATCTTACAAAAAGTACAATGGCACTAGACACCGTGACTGCAAAACCCACCTATTTTCCGTTAAAATAATAATTTTTTTTGTTACACGCAACATAAAACAAAAAACAAAAAAAAAAAAAAAAAGGTTTTTTCGTGATTCATATACATCTATCAAATATTTTATTTTTATTTATTTTTCTTTCAGTTAGTTTTTAAACGCTCACTATTCAGTTTATAATAACGCTCCCTATTGAGTTATTTTCATTTTGAGTCAATTTTTTTTTGAATAGCATTTGATAAACTTTTATCAGATGAAAAACTGAAATTTATCGTTTAATTTTTACACGACCATTTCAAACAGCAAAGTAATTACAGAGACCACGAGGAGCTCTTGGAATTACAAATGCAACTAGATAATCTAATATATATTAGATGTTATTAATCTCAATAGAGAGGAGTATAATAACAAAGATAAATAAATACATCCCAAAAACAAAAAATTATATGATCGCCCACTCTGTCCGGGCCTGAATAATATATATGGTTTCCCGTAAACTAATGAGGCTGGGTGCGGTAAAAATAATTTATTGATTAGATCGTACCTAATTGTTAAAATTTATCAAAATACAGTTGACTCGCGATAATCTGATAGTTACGGGAACGACGGGTTGTCGGATTACCAAAGGTTGATTTTTAAAACGGAATTTTGATTTCTTAGACAAGAGAATTTAAGTTGTCATGGCAATTGATGATTTTAGGCCATGGGGTTATAAAAAAAAAAAAAAAAAACTCAATTAGGCATTGTTTTACACAAATGAATACGTATGAATATAATACTAATTTATTATTTACATCTTAAAAGCCTGTGGCGACAAGTGGGTGCCTGTCTTTGTCTGGAGCAAGCGCAGTGACACCAGCCGACGCGACGTCGGACTACCGAGCGTGTCGAACGGTCAAATGTCGGATTATCGCGAGTCAACTGTAGTCTCCTTGGGCGTCGATGCATCGTTGCCAATGCGATTTCTACACTGCAAAAGGTCCCTGAAAGTCAGTTGCCGTAACTTCTTTCAGAAACCCGGTGACAGCCCGTTGGAAGGCGGAAAATCTTTGAAACGGTGACTTTTCAGGCTTCTCTTGAGTTTTGAGAACAAAAAAAGAGTCTGCCGGGCAGACATCGGGGCTATACAGTGGTTGCGGCAGACTTGTAAGTGGTCGTGTTGCTTTAACATTAGCATCAGAAAAATAAATTACATAAAATCATCTCGACGGTATTAGAGGCTTGACAGCTTTTTCAATAGTCTAATATTAGCACAGAACATCATATTATTCATAATAGTTTGCCGAAAAAAATCGTAGGCGCTTGTATTTGCTTAAAATTCATAACAGTTTTCGCACGATCCAAACTCAGATTTTATCCTTCTCTAAACAGCTTTAAAGTAACTGAACTTTTTCATTACTTTGCTTGCGGGTTAAGCCACGGTTTTGCTAACATATTAACGTTTTTGTTTAATTGCGATTATTCGCTTGACGAGCGGATTTTTCTACAAAACTGCACAAATGTATCGATGACATTTGTAATTTGATTATTTTATTTATTTATTTATTTAGGTAAAAGAAGTGTCCTACGAGGCATAACCGCACATCTATAGGCACCCACACTCCTATTATCGCACATTTCAAATAATATATTTAATTACAATCTTACATATTTATTACATAGTAATTTAGTCGTAAATTCTTGCAACCCCTATCCGGGTAGAACAGGCGGTCATAACGAAGGCAGCGTGGGCTGGAACGTTATCGCGGTGAAAGTTCCAGCGATCAGCAATCCCTGTCCGTTTCCGTTTGGCGACTTTTGTAGGCGCCCAAAAACTTCTTTGTAAAAAACGGCGTTGATGGTTTGTCCCCGAGATACAAATTCTTTGTGGACCATC
Source organism: Icerya purchasi (assembly GCA_039619475.1). NCBI lineage: Eukaryota > Metazoa > Arthropoda > Insecta > Hemiptera > Monophlebidae > Icerya > Icerya purchasi. The sequence goes on from CM077115.1 coordinate 487,380,892, forward strand.
CCATTCTGGTCAAAAAAAAACAAAACAATGAACATTGTATTTCCCCTGGACTTCGACATTCTCGCTTTCATGAGGCGCGGGGGTTTGTGAGGTGTGTCACTCCGAACTTTGGCACTTGGTTTCGGGGTCGTACTGGAGCACCCATGATTCATCGTCTATTATTACGTTGTCCAAAAAGTCCGATTCACCTTTTATCTGCTCCAGCATCTCACGGGGGGAAAAAGTATTAAAATTATGCAAAAATATTCCAAGCTATGTTGGCAGCTTTCAAAATTCATAATATGAAAAGAGAGTATCAAGTTCTTCACAAATTATGTGGCAGTCGTGACGACTTCATTATTTCTTTCTATATAATTTATATACTTCTTAGATAAATATTGTTTCTTACACATTCATGAAATCGACAAATATACATGGTTAAATAATACATTACCCAAAAAAAATAAATTATTCACATATGCTTTTTACTTTATTAATATTGGCGGTATTAATTTAGTAATTATTTTTATAATGTATGCTTTTAAGATGGAAGCTGATAAACTTTTACAACGTTTTGGTTTGGTTAAGATACAGCTAATATCTGCTAATTAAAATAGGCCTAAAAATGATTAAGTATTATTTCGCTTAACAACAAAAGACATCAAAATTATTATCTCACTCAAAATGGTATTTTGTTAAAACAGGAGAAAAAAGTAATTGACTTTTTTTTCTCCGAATCGTGTTTTAACCGTTTTTCCTTTCTTCAATCATCAACAAGGCCAATGCGTGCTCGAAACATGTCTGACTTATTGTAAATTAAATCAAACTTCTTTATTAATTTCCTTTACTCTTTAAAATTCCGCCTATCCTATTGAAAAAAACATAATAACAAAAGGCAAGTAAATACATACTTTTTTCTCGTAATAAATAGGATCATCTGACTTGTTTATTTCTATTCGACAATCATCAGGATCAGCATCATCATTACCACTCTTTATAATTTGACAGCCTTCTAGAAAAGACATAAAACATTTAGCATAACATATTACTGTAATGCTTCAACAGTCATGAAAATATTTAATTAGATAAATTAGAGAATTAAAAAAAAATATTATTGTTACATTATAAAAATAAAAATAACAATATATTAATTATAGCTAGACAGTTTGAATTAAAATTTAGTTATAAAAGAAAAACACATTATTAAAAATAAATAATAAAGGAAAAATTATAAATAAAGATTACTCGCGGTGAACAATTTTTATACATTATCTTTTCTGAGCTATATTTGTCATAGATTATTTTGAAAAAAAAGAAAACAGAAGAAATGACTACGAAGAGCATAAATAAAACTAATAATTTACCATCATTTGTTCTTACTTATTTTTTACAATTCTGAGTATAACACAAGCACAACACGCGCGCGCGCCTATTTATGTATATATATCACACGCACAAACACATATATATATATATATATATATATATATATATATATATATGAATATTTTATTAAAGCTTTTCAAAAGGCTGCATGGTTAGTACAAGACAAATTCCTAAATCGCTACTCCCTTGAGAAAATGCGGAAAAAGATTGTCCTAAAAAAAAAATTAAAAAAAAAAAAGGCAGACGTTCAGAAACTCAATAGGTTAAACAGACTGAACATGTTCAGGAACTACTATAAGATTTAAAAATTAAAACTTTTAATGAATTCCTATTTAATTTATCTCCTTTGATACGCATGATAATACGCTTTGAAAAGCAACAAGAATACAAAAGCAAAGTGCTCATCCGATACTAAACACAAAGGGAAATTGAGCTCAGAAAGATGTGAAAAAATCAGATGAATTTAAAATATATTTATCAAAATTTTCTTAGCTAAATTCTAATGACGATTTTCATCAATTAATTTATACAATTCAAGTTCACCAGGAAATATCTCAAATCTGCATTCCTAGGAGAAATTCAAACGCTAATAAAATTAGTACAACATAAAAGAAAAAAAAAAAAAAAAAAAAAAGTTATCTGACCATGATATAACCACTGCCAAGATTTTAATAGAATATTGCGCAGCAAAGTTTTGTTTTCTTAAATTTCATTTTTAACGCAATAATTCGATTGAAATATTTTTCTAGAAACTATCACAGACTATAATAATTAAACAACTTTAGAAACCAACGGAAGAACTATCACCATACTGGCTGGTTTCGTTATTACCTGTAGTATACAAATTATATGAAAAAACACTGTTAAATAAAATGATGCCGATCCTGTAATTTAAGAAATTAATTCCTGAACACTAATTCGAACTTAAAGCAGGCTGTGAAACCATCGAGAAAACGGTATGGCACGAAGAATTATTTCACAAGACACATTTTTCAAATCTATTTCCAGAATTATTAAAATCATACTTACGTTTTAGAAAATGGTGAATCACTACTTATAAAAATAAATCCGTTTACACAATATTAACAAACAAAAAAACTGCTTCTATTAACAATATCGTTATAAATAATCAAATATTCCCGGTTAAAGGGAAAGCTAGTACCTTGAAATTCAATTACATAAACGCGAAGAAATCATATTATTCCAAAAAGGGAATGAACTGAATATTACATGGAAACATGTTTTAGCTTTTTAATAAAAATTCTAAAACTTCCATGAAAACGAGTTCTTATATAACCAAAAACTGAAATTCGCATGAAGTTACGGGTGTCAGCCGTGGGATTGTGAGAAAAAAAAAGCAATATGGCTATTATACCGCGCTACTAAAATGAAATACTTGGTTATTGTTACTGTTTCTAAATGTGAGGGCAATTTAATGTTCCATGAAAAAAGTATGGTTCGTGTAAGAAGAAATCAAAAGTTAAAACATGGTTTTAAACTAAGCAACAACATGGCGATTTCACTGTGAAATGACTCTAAAGAAATCAGGAGACTTAAACGTACAAAAATACCTCATATAACTAAACAACATTTTCTATGTATTAATTGGAATCCTTATTAAATGAGGCATCTCTTCGAATTATTATTTCAAATTAAACTTGCTAGATAACCTAGGGCTAATAGTTGCATAATAATATGGAGAAAAAAGTATATATATATATATATATATATTGATAGGAATTCGGCATTTGTGCCGCTAAATTTCGATAATACTCGAGATAGAAGTTATTAAGCAAAGTAAGTCCCATACCCTTGGCAGGGCGTCGAGGGTTATGAAGCTAAGGTTCACAGTGTACTAAGCCTAACGTCACTAATGAGAGTAGGCGGCCAGTTTCTTTCTCCCGGCCACCTTTATTTTCCCAGATTTCTCTGGTACCAAATTATTTCAGGCTGGGTAAACTTGGTTGCGATTCAGATCCGGAAAGAGACAAGTCTCGAACCCGTGTCCTCTGATTCGGTAGCCAAGTGCATTAAACTAGCTTTATTTGGATAAAAGAATAAAATATTTAGGGGTAATGGTGGACCAATACGTAAGGTGGGACGGACATACGGAATACATTGCAAAACAATTAGGCCAACATCACCAGCTTATACATTTTAAAGAAATATTCAACAAATAAAACTTTAAAAATGGTGTATCATGCGCTGGTGGAATCAAAAGTCAGATATGAAATTCAGGCATGGGGAATGGCTAGGAAAACATACGTGGGGAAAATAAGTAAACTGCAAATAAAATGCTTGAAATTAATATCAGATCATAAATACGAGACCAGATGAAATAATACAAAAAGAAGACGTACACAGCGTTACAGGAATGTATTTATTCATAATGATATAGGAATACATTATGACAGATAAGGAAATAGAATTGGAGGAAAGAAGTAAAATAGAATACGGGCTGAGGGAAAACTATTTGTACAAACTGCCGTTAGCTAAAACAAAGATGGGGGAGCAAACAGACAAATACGTTATAACGCAGTTGTTAAATAAAATTCCTAAAGAAATAATAGAGGAGGAAAAAATTGGGATGAAAAAAAAAGAAAATAAAGGGATGGTTACAGAAAGAGGGAAATATAGGAACAATAATAAGCATTAAATAAAGAGAAAATGGGTACAAAAATGGTGACGAACAAAAGTGAAAAAAAAGGGAAGGAAAAAAGATGAAATAAAATAAATAACAGATTAGTTATAGCTAAGTTAGAAATAAGGAAAAATAGGATAAGTTTGTAATAAAATGATTTGCGCGGCGATAAGATTGTATAGTATTAACAATAACGTTGTCGTGATAAAAGGGCTCACTCAGTCGAATCAGATAAATCCGTCAAACAGAGAAGAAACCACTACGCAAGTGCTAATTGAAACATTGAAGCAGAAGGCAGCAGCAGAATATGCTGAACAAGCTTCGACACAGAACTTAAGGACGGAGCTAGTAGGCGTTCCAAAGGTATGTTAGGTCAACTACCCGAGAGAGAGAGGCTCTGGCAAAAAAAAAAAAAAAAAACATGCGAAGAATGCGCCGACGACGATTACCACCAAAACCAAGGAGTCTCGATGAACTGGAAGTCTTACCAGAAGAGTATCAGCGCACTAAGTAGTATAGTGTAGAAATCATTAGGTGTAAGAAAACTCGTCGACAAACGTATTGACGAGAAAATGTGTAAATAGTGATAAATATCGATATGTATTTCAAAAAAAATATATATATTCAATATGTATTAAACCGCACTAAACAAACGATTAATCTCATTAACGTATACTGCATAGAGTAAGATATCAAGGGAGAAATAATTTGAATATGAATGCTCATCGGTTGGTAGGTGCATGATTATTGCTTGGCCGCTGAAATCTTAGAAAGTGTTAATAGCAATTAATATAATTCTTGAGGGAGAGTAAATCGGAGAAAATAATCATCTTAGAGTATCTGTTTTAAGGACATACGCAAATTGAATTTCACATACGTAACAAAAATATAGCAAAAATAATAAATATACAAACCTTTTTCCACGCAAGAATCGGAAGACGTTATTGGTTTGAGTTTGCATTTTAAATCTTCAATTTCTGCTTCTAAACTTTTTATTTTTTCCTTGAAATCATCCTCGTTTTCCTTTAGCAATATTAAAAATAAGAAGCATCTATTATAAGGAAGAAATTTTCTTATTTAAATTGACGCGCGACGAAATTTATTACTTCGAATTGTAAAAATGTTTAAATTTAAGATAATTTTTTTATGTTAAATTTATTAAAAATTGCCATTTTTGTTCCACAGAGTAATTGAAAATATCGAAAAATGAATTTCTCTTCAAATTTACACAAATATTCATTAAAATCAAAACGGGATAAAATGAGAACGGACTATTCAGACACAACAAAAGTTTTATTTTTTTTAAATATTTTTACCATGAATTTGTGCAATTTAGAAATAAAACAAAAAACGTTATTAACGTTTAAGTTCAAATTTTTAACAAAAAAATGAATGAAATCGGTCCTTTTAAACTATAAAAACAAGCTATATTTTTCCCCATTACAAAATAGTTAAAAAATTACACAATAAAATGAGAATATCGAAAGTGATAGTAAACTACTTTCAGCGCTCAAACAAAATTACATCTTTCAGGCTCCCTAGTCAATTCTCAATCTGTAGCTGTGAGTTATATGCCATATGCCAAGCCTTAGAACGTATCAAATATGGCCCCGCGGACACCAAATACATCATATGCTCTGATTCACTGTCTAGTTTAACAGCGCTAGAAAACTATAGTACCAAAAATCCATTAGTCCAATCAGTACAAGTCTTAATCAATGATCTTCAAACTCGAGGAACAAGCCTTATGCTACTATGGGAACCGGTACACCAAGGGATCCCAGGAAATGAAAGAGCCTATACTTTAGCCAAAAAGGCTACAACCATGCCTAAACCCCAAGAAGTAGTACCAGTCCAATTCCATGAAGCAAAAAAAAGTATCAACGAAACTGTGAAAAACCTTTGAAACAAAAGATGAAGAGCCATCAGCTCTAAGCTCCATGCGGTAAGACAAGATATACACTCATCAAGATCAATGATTCCAATTAATCAATCAGACCAATGTATAATTTAATAGACTTAGAACTGGCCACATCAGAGCATCGCACATCCATCATATAACTAAAGAGGAGCCACAAAAATGCCTATACTGTGTTCAAAACCTTGATGTTAATAAAATGTCGCCCCTCAGGACAACTAGAGAACAGTTCAACATCCCGGAATCTATCATCGACACACTTGGAAGCACAGAAAATTGCCTTAAGACTTTAAAATACATTAAATCCATAAACGCCATTAGCTTCATTTAACTAATGTCTTCTCTTGTTTAATTAATGTATAATTAACTAATTCAAAATTCTGTAAAACTTTTATATATATATATATATATGTATATAGTGGTCGCTAAAAACCTAGTTCTTATAAAGCGACCATAAATAAACCAATAAATAAAAATAATAAAAAAGTACATCTTTCAATATTATTGCATTAGGTAAACCATATCGACAATTAATGGTTTATTAATCACCCTTCTGTTTTTATTGTTATTAACGTTATTAGCAAAAAGTTTTACCCATTTTAAATATCATGTCCATAATAATAAGTAATTAAAAACGTTTTTTTTATTATGCGTAAAATGACTCACTGTTAAAATTTAGAAAACAAAAAATAATGTAATTTTCATCATTTTTCAACACCGAATTTTTATACGATATCTAATAAATATTTGGATAAAGAAATTTTCGAAAAAGAAGAGAGAAAAATTATAAATTACCTTCAACACTTTTATTTCATTGCGTAATTCTTCTTCTATCCACTTTGTTTTAATATCTTTACAACGTAGTTCTTCCTTTAAATTTTCAACACTGCTTAGCACTCCCGAGAGTTCTGATTTCTGAAATTCGTGCCAGATTATCAGAAAGTATTAAACAATAAACCGATCTTTTAATGGCGGAAAAACTAATTTTTTAACTACATAATAAACATAGAAAATTATAATTTCGCACCTGAAACAAAACATTTCTTATAAATAGGAATCACTCGAAGCGGAATAAACAAAAAAGGATATTCAGGATCACAAGTTCGCAGAATTACTGAATTATACCAAAAAATAATCTGCGATAGTTTAACAATTTTTACCAAAAAAAAAAAAAAAAAAAAAAAAGCGAATTAAATTGACGAAACATAGAATCATATAATTTTTGTTTTATGAGCTTTACTACATGGGGAAAAAATAAAATTCTTCACTAAGCCAATGAAAAATTGATACTAAAAAATCATGGAAATACTGAAAGTTTTACGAAATCCTTGTTGTTACCATGACCGTATTAAAAGTATAATATGCGGGAATGCGAACATTTCAGTAGAGCGATTACCAAAGATGACCAGAAAATAATCAGGAGGCGTTTAATCTCGTAAAAATAATCAAATGAGGCGAAACTTAAAGCTTTTCTGACTTTTAATTGTTAAAAGTACCGACTATATCGTTTAGGTAAACTCTAATGATTGTAATGGCAAAAGCTAATGTTTTTTTTTTCTTTTTTAGTATATAAATTCTTTTGAAGCACGAGATCACTTCAAAAGTACTTATTAAATAAAAGATGAAAAAACTGTTTTGTAGCGAAGGAAACATTTTAATAACAGAATTACGAAGTGAATTAAAAAATAATGTGCGATGGTAAAGGCTAGGTTTTATAAAAACGCAAAAATAAAATTAATTTAAAACATAGAGTAAAAAATATGCATGATACGCATAATATAAAATGACACACAACAATTACATAAGCTAAAAAACAAAGTACTACAAGTACTGTTGCAAGGAATATATACATGGGAAGTTATAGAATTCAGTGTCAATTAAGATACTTTTGTAACAGTTGTTTTAATAATTAGTAGACGCGTAGTAATTAATTATGAATAAAAGTTTAGGAATATTTAACCAATTTTCTTATTATACTTCTACAATATCAACTTCTCACAAACGTCGAATTCACGAAAAATAGATGTATATTTTGTTTCCATGTAAATTATAAATTTATGAATATCGGGTTTTTTTTTTGTGACAAATTAACATTTAATGTTCCGAAATTCTGAAATAGTATTCATGTTTTAAGTTCCTCCATGTTATCCTATTAGAGTTTATAAGTTTAGAGTGTAAGTACTCCAAAAAATGATCTCCCACTAAGACCCTAAAAGTGGTAAATTCCCGTAAAAGATTACCATTTAAAGTGTAGTTGTTTTCATAAAGTTTAATTATGAATAACTACTTAGATCAGAGTATTCCTTTCCACAATTAGAACCTAAGTTATAAGCCTTGCAGGTTGGTCACCTTTTGTTTATGTTATTTATGCGTGAGATTCAAGCACCTTGTTCTATTATACTATTATATAATGCATCTTTTATTAGTTCTAATTAATATTGCTAAGTTTCTGTACATATTTTTGCTTTCCTCTTTAAGGTAGACTATGGTAAAATCGAGGCTGTAATTCCATTTCTATCTTCTTCATTTCCCATAATCACCAGAATTAATACTATGGAGTTGATTACCCAAACTCTCATTCTAGTTAAAATGTACAGATGAAGTAGGTGTTAATACGGAAAATTGATTATAACTGGAAATAACTTACAATTTTTATCAAATTAGTAAGTTAATTAAGAGCGATAAAAGTAGTTTTTAAAATACTCATATTTCTATTAAGCTTTTTTAAAATTTCCAACGATCAATTTTAATTTCAGTGTATCAATTTCAATTTAGGCTACACCAAAATTTCACACTATACTGACAGATAACAACGAATTTTTATCGTATAAATTTTAATCCATTTTCATTTCTTGTAATATTACTTTCGGAGATTAACTTACAAAGACAGTTAAGTACAAAAAACACATTATAAGTCAGTAACAAAACCACAGAGCATTTCTATATGAATAATCAGAAAGTCAGGATATAATATAGTGATTGTATTAAGATTCTTGACATGTTAATATGGACATATAAAACAAAGATTCCTGTTATGTGATGTTAAACCAATTACATAACTTAAACAGAAAATAATACAAGCAATAATCGTTTCATAAAACAATAAACGATAACATATACATATACGTGTAGATAAACTTTCAAACCTTGTTAGCTAAGATTTCTGATAAATTAATCTTTTCCGCCGTTAACGATTTTAGCTTTTGAATTTCTTTATTGTTTTCATTTTGCAGTTCTTTCAGTTTTTTCTCTAATGTTTCTTTTTCTTTACGTAATGTAATCAATTGTTTTTCGTTCACAGCGTAACGTATAACGGCCGAGTCTTTATTGTTGCAGGCAATTTCACATTTTTTTTGCAACTGAAACAAACTACGAGAATTAAATTTCTCTCTCCGCGAATTCAACACACATAAAACGAAAAGTAATGTAATCATATACTCATTATAATTAATTTAAACCATTTTCTAAACTTACAGAAGATATTTCCGTTTCGTAGTTACTTTTGATAATATTTAGGTTAGTAGCGTAATGTTCAGATTCGCGATGCAGATTTTCTTTTAAAATTTCATTATCGATTTTTTGATTTTTCACGCGTTCTTCTAAATCTTTGATTATTTTTTCATACTGCAGCCGTTCAGTGTTACTGTGAAATAATAATGATGCAACATTTTAATAAAATAAACGCTAAACAAAGAGCAATTACAAAAAACTTGCAACAAAATCTCACAACAATGAAATAAACCTTTATTAGAATGAACTTTTATTTGGTATGCGAAGTTTTAAGTACATTCAACTGTAAAACGATACAATCGTGTGTACAGGATACCGCAAAAAGTGGTAAACATTGCATTTTTTTTTTTTTTTAGCACGTCAACTATGGACATTAACCGGGCGCAACTGAAATTTTTGGAAGTTTCCAAGTGTAGCAGAGAAATTTGAATCAGGTCCTACTCGAATGAAACACCACTGCTTAACAACTGCACCACGGCAGCTGGCTAACATTGCAGTAATGAAAAATCTCAGATATGTCAATTTTTGACTTTAACAGTCTTTTTCCCCCGGGGTTTACGTAATAGTTATGTGATTCACTCCTCAAGGTGGAAAGGGAAGATAAATCTGTTTCAAGATGATAATGCACACGTATTTCTCTGAAACAAGAAAATGCATAGTTTTCAACACATTACAGAGATTACAAATGCAGCCGTTGAGAATTTTAAAAATTACCTTTTCATTTTCGATAGAATATTTCATATATAAAAAAATTTTTATTAATAATTATTACCGATATAAAAACAGAAGAACCTTTAAGAATAATATAAAAAATAATTCAAATACGTTTAAAGTAAATGTTGAAATTTTCGGCCATTACGCTCAAAACAGAATTAAATTTTGAACGAAAATTTATCTACAGTAGTTGGGCTCTTAAAGTCACTATTCCTTCATACTCGTATAAAGAAAAGATAAGTAAACGAAACAAGCAGCTACTATTCTTACCTTCGCTACCGTGCAGGTGGTCATTAAGATCAGCTTACACTACATTCATTTTGGACTGTACCAACTTCTTAACAAATTTCTTCAAAAATTGTTGGAATTTCGGTCAAGCCATTATATTTTCCCGGAATTAAAGTTTATATATTTTCAGTTAAATTCGTTAAATTAATAAATTATTAAAAATTCAAACAGTCATGCGCACATAGATGAAAGAATAAATAGTAAATGAGTGTAGTACTCTCTTAAACTTCGCATAAAATTTATAATAGAAATTCCTCATTTTGATTAAATTAGAGTTATCTTTACGAAATTTTTTGTCACACGTTGTAATATTTGAAAAAAGAAATTTAAAATTTTTATTATTCAATCAGAAATATTTAACTTCTGCTGCGGGATGATCCTGTCGAACCGGACGAAATTAAATTTTTTAATTACAGAGTAAAAAACAAATATGGATTTTTCCCGTCCAACTTAATGGTCGACTAGTGTGCAAGACTGATTTAAGCGTCAAAGCGTGAGCTGAGTCAAAATTAGACGCGCGTCTTCATATAAACGTTTAAATTCAACTGAAAAATTTATAAATTAAACGCGTAAAAAGTTTATTGCTACATTAGACAATGAGGTAGCTTTTTAGAAGATAGTTAAATCTGTAATAAATAGATCCAAGTAAAATTATTCAGATCAGCAACGAAATATGCAATTTTTTATACGACTGTAATTTAATACTAGGCTTCGCCAGCCCCTTTAAATTATTCACCTATACGTAGTAACACATGACCAATATCATCAAAGGGCCCATTGACTGACAGCTTTGTAAACTGATAATTATTCAGTAGATTCCTTTACTTACTGCTGGGCTACATTTTACAGTAGGTCCCTAAAATATTTTAAAATTCATATTACACAGGACTAACGCCAGTCGATATCTTTATCGAAGTTCCAATTTCGGTGAAAATTACATAGCTGTCAAAAAATTCTTAACTGTTTACTACCATTTAATGATGAATTAAAAGTTTGTCTACAATTATGCTTAGGCCTTTTCTGAACTATTCTTGGATAAATTATTTTTCTATTTTAATTTTCGTCTGATTTTATTTGCCACATTTTACTTGAAGTCTGCATGAAAATTATTTTTTTCTTCTGTTTTAAACGTTAATTGCATTTTACGTAGTCTCATTTGCAAAACGTTTTTTTCTGGGAGGTAACATTGTTGAGCAGCATTTAATCTAAATATTTTTTCATTAGCTTCCTTCTGATATTTCGACACCTTTTTGAAAATACAGTTTGTATGATTTGTAAATTTCTTCATCTAAAAAACAGATAATGAATTTCATTCACGTTACTTTTTTACTTAGCCGCCTTATTCCGAACAAATACATGCTTGTAAATGTAAGCGCATTCATTAAAATTAACCTAAAAAAAAAAATATTTATATGCGCATAGATTAAATATTTTATAAAGATTGGTTTATAGATATATAGTAATTGAAAAAGTACAGGAGGTAATCCATTTATTTAAATCGACATTGAAAAATAAAGGAAAACGCATTTTTTTTAATATAAGAATTTTTTGCAACAAAGCAGTTAATTACGTTCGACATATTTCGTGTCAAAATTTGTAATTGCGTGCATGTTTTTATTTTATTAGTTATTTATTGTTTCTTTATTTAACAAAACTGAACTTTTTGTGAAATACACGCTAGCTATTTTTTTTTTTTTTTTTTACTATTGTAATCAAACTTATATAATGAAAGCAAATTAAAAACAATTTATGATTTTAACCTATTTTTCATATTTCTTTTACTCATTGGCCAACTACGTCGATAATCAGCTGATCATTTGAAAAAAAGAAAAATTGTTTAGCAGTATTTTTCGATATCGTCCGAGCATTCGGTACAGTACAGCACAAAAGATTTAATCGCAGTAATTAGTGGTCTGCTTAAATCATACCTTTCTGACAGAAAGTTCAGAGTTACATACGAAGAAGCGATGTTAGCATTTTGACCTACACAAAAGCTGCAGCACCGCAAGGTAGTATTCTCGGATCTATTTTGTGCTTCCAGCATGTAGCTGATATCTCAATAACAGAAGACACGATACAGCAATGTTCGCTGATGATATTGTAGTATTTTCCGTGAGTGTTTCACAAGTTGCAGTGAATAGAAACCTCCGAAACAGTCTAGATTGAGCTTCACGATGAACGAAGAAATGGAGAAGAAAATTCAACGAGTTCTGTTCACGTTAACAAAACTTTAAGAAAAGATAATCTGCAATATTGCGTCTAGATCAATTTTCAGCAGATTGTGCAGAAGGATTCAAAAAGTCTCTAAGACTATATCGCGATGCCCATCTAACATAGAAGTATCATGTAAGGCGTAAAACAGAAGAAATCCGGTTTAAAGTCTTTCGCACCTGATTTACACAGCAAACGACTGCTTTACGAATCGGTCATCAAACCCATTTTGAACTCAAGATGCAACTTTGAAAATGTACAAAGCTTGCTAATCGACTGGTTATTCGGTGTAGCCAAAACATAGTTACTCGTGCAATTACCGATGTTAAATCTTAAGTAGGTAAACGAGATAATTCTCAACTTCGGCACCAAATACGAGAAGCAGGTTTCATCAACATCCGAATGTTGGGACAATACACCATTACTTTATCAGATGTTAAACGCCTTTATGCGTGCAAATAATATTTACGTAAACAGAAATTAGGTAATGAACTAATATTTTATACATGTTTAATTTCCAATTAGACATATTACTTATTTAAACAATAGTTTAAGATTGTAATACACACACTTATATGTACATAGAAACGAACAAAAAACTTATCAATGACTAAATGACGTAAGTGTATTTCATAGTTATTTAAAATTCTAATTTTAATGATGTTGCTTGCAAAGGTAAACAGTGAAAATATTTTCAAAACATTAAACGTTAAAGGAAATAACTTTAACGGGATTTCAATGAAAAATAAATGGCCCAGAATATTTATCTGAATCAAAATTTAATGCACATTTATTTGGAAAAACAGATTTTCGTAATAGTATCTTTTCAAAAGCTAATAAAATTTCACTTCATTAATCATTTATAACTATTATTTAGTTTATTTTCAAATTTCATATAAACATGTACATTACATTAACGCATATCTCAAAGTATACCTCATATTATTTTTATATATTATTTATACAAAATAATCGCATTGGGCACAATTATTTTTCTTACAATATATGATAACAGAAAAAGTAAAAAACAACGCATGCTTTCATGCAGACATATATAGTTAGTTACCAAAACCTTTAGAACTGACCCTAGTTTTAGAATCTAACACAGTACAAAAACTGTTCTACTTCCTTATGGTACTATGCAGCGTGTGGATATAAGCAACATCGATTAGCTGAATATTTTTACCTTGGTACACCTGTTTTTCTTCTGCATTCTTTTTCAAAATTTCATTTACCTCAGATAATGCATTTTAGTTACTTATTTTTTATTTCTCTTACAATGAATTCAGCATAATAATTTCCGAGAATAGAAGCTATTGTAGTCAGACAAAAATCGAAATTGAAATTTTGATATATTCAGATTCTGCAATAAAAAAAAAAAAAAAAAAAAACAAAAATTGGTGACGGAATTGCTACTAAACAAGTTATATCAACCTCCCGCTATCAGTAACATTTTATACTATCGGTTATCCTTATCTCTTAACTCAGAATGTGAATATGGTTTTTCAATAAAACCGATATGTTTCAAAAAATTAAATACAAAATATTTTCTATTTTTTTGAGATGGTAGATTGTTTTTAGCAATAAACAAATCAAATCAAATCAATTTATTTACGTGATACATGTGTTATAAACAAATAAAAATAATATAAAATTCAGATGCCGCAAATGCGCAGAGAAGCGCACATACAAACGATATAATGGACGTCCAGTGTGCTAAAGTTTCAATCACCTAATCGAAATATTTTGAAACTTATTGTGTTATAAATTTCACAAAACTTTTTCATTCCTTTTATTTCAGATAGGAATCGAATTATTTCACATGAAAGTTACTTTTTGGATTTTGTTCTGAAACCATTCTTTTCATCAGTAAAATAAGAACCGATGGAACATTTTACAATTCCTTAAAAGAAATTTGTTTAACATGAAATTCACAGTATTATATTACCACTTTCTATGTCAGCCATTGGAGTTGTGTTAGTCCAAACTTGCAGCAAATAATATCCGTAAAATTAAACTACACTTACCACTCCCATACATGATTTATTACTTTTTTCTTCTTGCATTGAATTGTCTCCATTTTAATTTTCGTTTTAACTGTTATTTATTTCCAACTAAAATTATTTAAAAATTATCTCTCACCAATGATCTATTTTGCACTTTATTTCTTGTGACCCTAATCACGTTTCTATTTTCAATTTCGAAATGTTTAAAAACATTTTTTCTATTAAATCAAATAAAAAACTACTCGAATGTTCCCACGCGTGAACTTTTTTTGACGCTATGTTAAATAAGATATAGATTTTTAAACATAAAAAATAATGCTAATTACGAACACACATATTATTGAACGAACCAAGAATCTGGTCGCCTTAATCCTCACAAGCGCAGTCTAATTAATTAATCTTCCTCCCTAAATTTTCCTTTTTATTTTATTACTTTTCTGTTCCACCTTTTTAATTACCTATTTCTAACAGTGATGTTTTATCATTAAAAAATCGAATTACTATAAATTCGTTATATAATTAGCGCAAGATACTTTTTCTTTAACAGCACTTCTCTCATTACTAATTTACACTATAAAATTGTGAGGAAATAAATATAAAATTATCCTTAACACATTTTAACATTAACTAATCACGGAATTCCATCAATAACAAAGTTATGTATACCGTTATAACGCCGCATTACAGAAACACTATATGATCGTTAAGTACTATAATGTATATTTCTTATACAATAAAATGTTTAGCAAGCTTTCACATAACATAATTAAATTTATAAAAAAATATGATATACTTACAGTTCAGTGTCGATACGTTGTTTTTCAAAATAATGCTTCAACTGTTTTAATTTTACAACGGCATCGCTTAAATGGTGATGAATAATTTTAAAATCATCCGATATTACAGCTTCATTAGATATATTTTCATCTACTATGCCATTTAACTTCTTTTTTTCAGTACCGTATTTATTTAAAAAAGTATCTCGCAGAACTTCGACTAATAAATTTATTGTTTCAGTTAGGTAATTATTAAATAATTTGGTTAATGACTCCTGCCCTACATGATTATCTTCATCTGATTTTAAAAATAATACATTTTCATCGTCTACCAATTTTTCATTTACAAAAACTTCAGTCTGGCTTTCATTAGTGTGCGACGAAGAATTTTCTAATATTTCATTTATATGAAGAGCAGTTGAAAGTTCATTATTATTTTCATTTAAATTTTTACATCCCTGTATACAATTATTTTCCAATTTCTCCATTTATCAAATTTAACACATATTGTAAGAGATTTTTGTAACATATAAGTAAGTTCTACTGCCAGCAACACCTAAAACATAAAAAAGAGATAAACTTCAATTACATTTAATTAAATAAAAAGAAATATTAAATATATAATAAAATTAAGAACTGAATCAACTAATATTTTTTCTTACTTTATTTCAAATGGTCAATTCATTTTACAAGAACTACTCTATAAATTTTGTTGCAAACAATGAAATAACTGAAAACAAAAACTGTTTTTACATGTATATTGTAAATAGAGACAGCAAATAATTTCATTTAAAGTTTAGGAAAAACTACATAATACGATTCTCACGGAACCATATTTTTACAGCCCACCTAGACTGAAAATTCATAATTACTAGGTATCACGGTACACTGTTTACTATTATGTTAGATGAATCTAACGCAACTTTCAAATTGATACGAATGCGACATAAAAGTATCGATTGTTGAGTATACATTCCAATTTAATATATTAATATTCAAAAATGTATATATCGAAAGCTTTGCTTCTAAATTAAATTTTATTTTTGCATATTTTTATAAACAATACACTATAAATGCTCTAAAAAATTAATATGCAATTCACTTTGTATCTTAATTTCAATGTTAGTGCCCAGCTATAACAACAATATTATAGGGGATGAATAATTTGATAGTAGCCAATTCTTTGTTATAACCAGGGCTTGAAAGCTGAATAATAATACGGCTTAAACTTAATACGGCTTATGTCCTTGATAAATACAGCTTAAGCTTTCGGCTTTTGGCTGTTTGAATTTGAAATATGGCTTAGGCTTTCGGCTTTTGGCTGTTTAAATTTAAAATACGGCTTAAGCTTTCAGCTTTCGGTTTACGAAATGAATTTCAATACAAGATAATTAAAATTATTTACTAATTACCATGCATCAAACTATTTAGCATTACTATTGGAACTTCAACGTTTTTCTTTACGCACAATAATAAAAGTTTTCAAAAACAATTTCTTACGCGAATAATTATGTCAAAAATGCAAAATCAAGAAATTAAAAAAAAAAAGCTTAAGCCGAATATAAAGCTTAATTTAGCTTTTCTAGAAATACAGCTTAAGCTTTCAGCTTTCGACTGTTTAAATTTTGAATATAGCTTAAGCTTTAGGCTTTTA
Organism: Icerya purchasi; assembly: GCA_039619475.1. Taxonomy (NCBI): domain Eukaryota; kingdom Metazoa; phylum Arthropoda; class Insecta; order Hemiptera; family Monophlebidae; genus Icerya; species Icerya purchasi. The sequence goes on from CM077115.1 coordinate 487,397,975, forward strand.
GCTTATGGAAATTTAAATATAGCTTTTGGATTAAGCTTATGATGTCTAAAAATGATTGGCTTTCGGCTTTTGGCTTTTGGCTTTCGGCTGGCTTTCAAGCCCTGGTTATAACTTATAACCGATATGGGATAACATGTTATAATTTTTTGTTTAAAATTTATTATTCCGTTATAAAATTTCCATTAAATATATAATTTTTCAGTGATTAAATAAGTAGTCATTTATTTATTATCATAACTAAACATATTTTTTACTAAATTTAAAAGCAAATATGCCATTTTTTTATATTTGAACATACGGCGATAAAAAATATAATAGATATAAAACAAGAATTTATAAAAAAAGGATAATAATTACTGTGTTAAAACTACAATAGCTCACTTTTTTAATTTTGAAGAAATGTGTGCTTTGGTTTCTTTAATTATAATGAGATGAGCGATGGTAATTTTTAAATATTCTTTATGAAAATTTTATCACAAGTTTTCATTGATATTAAAGCTACAAAAGCACTTGACATGCTATATGAACAACAGAAACAAAAAACAAAGAATAATGGCATATCTATTTCATTTGGATATATTTTTTTATAGAAAGAGATCAAAGGTTAACTTTTTTTTTGCCAAATTTATTTATAAAAACATTTCAAATAAATCATTATAAACGGTAATTTTTTATTTAACCTTTGGTTTTTCTTTATAAATTTTGCTAGCATTGACCAACCGATGGTTCCAGGAGTGAGAATAGCGTGGGTGGTGCATTTATTCTGAGTCCTTCCGGCTTCCTCTTTCTGCACTATCCTTTTTGCTGAGTCAAACGCCATTCTCCAGGCTATCTCTTTTACTTCCTCTTCAAGCGGGCTTTCCCAATTCCTCATAATTTCGGCCTCTAAAGGGGTCTCACTTGTAAGAGAGATAACAACATCACACCAGAGTGATAAGAAACACAAAGACTACACAATGAAATAATAGAGCACACAAAACATGACCGAACCCGATCGACGATCGCTTTCCGATTCTAGATAAATAATAAAAATAATAAAGACGAATTAAGTGCTATTAAAAAGGTAGCTTACATTGTGTCAAAAAACTACCGGGGTCCGCGCAAATAATTTCCAAAAAAATATTTTTTCAAGTTGGTAGCATTGTTCTTCACTGGAAATATTGAAGAAGACTGGACACAAATAAAATCTGCAATTAATACGATAACAAAAGAGCAACTTACAAGGAAACAAAACAGAAAACACAAGAATTGGATGATCAGTGAAATATTAGACCTAATGGAGTATAGAAGAAAGTGGAAAACTAACCCGCTTAAATATAAAGAAATTAATAAAAGCATCAGAAAAAAGATCATACAAGCAAAGGAAGAATGGTTGAATGAACAGTGTAAAGAGATTGAGCAATTACATAGCAAACATGATGAATTTAACATACACCGGAAGATTAGAGAAACGACGCATACATATAAAAAAAGACATGACTTTTTTAAGGACGGAGAACGGAGATATCATAACGGATACTGATAAAAAGGTAAAAACATGAGAGCAGTATGTGAAAACGCAGTTTGATGATCAAGAAGAAAGGATGCCACAGGAAGACGTTGCCAATCTTGGAATTTGAGGTGGAGATGGCAATCAAGCAAGCTAAAGTGCGGAAGGCGGTAGGACCTGATGAGGTGCCAATAGAGATATTAAAAATGTTGGATCCTATGGAAATCAAGAGAGTTACTGGTTTCTTCAATGTAATCTATAAAAATGGGAAAATACGGGAAGATTGGCTAGAATCAAGGTTCATTACCATACCAAAAACAACAAATGCATATAGATGTGACGAATATAGATTAATTAGTCTAATGAGCCACGTTCTAAAAATATTTCTGCGTGTAATTCATCGATGCGTAATTAAAATATGCGAAGAAAACATGAAATGGAATCAGTTCGGTTTCCATAACGGAATGGGTACAAGAGAAGTGTTATTTTGTATGAAAACATTAATCCAAAGACAACTGGAGTTCGAAAAATCAGTATACATTTGTTTTATAGACTATTACAAAGCTTTCGACAAGGTACGGCACACGGAATTAATAAAAACATTAAAAGATATAGGTATCTGCCAGTCGGATATTAAGATTATACAAACGCTGTATGAAGAATAACATGCAAGAATATTAATAGATGAGCAATTAACAGATCAAATACCAATAAAACGAGGGGTTAGGCAAGGATACGTATTGTCGCCGGTACTATTCAATCTGTATTCTGAGGCAATTTTTGCTCAAGCTTTAGATGAACGTAGTGAAGGGATAAAAATTGCAGGCGAAAGAATTTCAGTGATTCGCTTTGCTGACGATACTGCACTACTGGCGGAAAATGTAACAGACCTACAAAGTCTACTAGACACAGTTGCAGTAGAAAGCAAGAAGAAAGGAGTCAGTATAAATACTAAAAAAACAAAATTCATGGTAGTTGCAAGACAGCCTAATCTAAATGAAAAATTATTTTTGGATAGCGAAGAAATTGAACGAACGGAAAAATATAAATATTTAGGTAGCTGGATAACACAAAGTAATGATTCTGATATGGAAATACGTACTCGTATAGAGATGGCAGGAAATACATTTATGAAATTAAAAAACACCCTTTGCGGTAGGAAATTAAGCCTAAGGATCAAGAACAAGATATTGCAATGTTACGTGTGGTTGGTGCTACTGTATGGAAGTGAGACATGGACCATAAAGGAAAATATGAGGAAGCGTATAAATGTGGTGCTACAGAAGAATGTGGAAAATACCGTGGACAAAAAAGTTAAAAAATAAGAAAGTACTGGAACTAATGGGAACTGACCGAATATTAATGACAATAGTAAAAAGAAGGAAGATAAAATTTTTTGGACACTTCATGAGAGGTTGTGAAAATAAATAAATTAATAAAATAAAAAAAAAATAAAAATAAATAAATAAATAAAAAAAAGGATAAATAAACCATTTTCTTCTTAAGACCTGAATCGGGCATTTCGTTGGAACTGTCAGGTTAATATTCGTTTCCTTTTCCTTTTCTATTCATTCCACTTTTCCCAAATTTTCCCCCCTTTCCTTATATTCTTATATCACCATTGTTTATGGCAGACTGCTGTCGGTACAATGGAAAAAAAAAAAAAAAAAAAAAAAGTTAGAATAGCAAAAGATCGTAATCAATTTCAGAAGATAATCCAATCCATACATGATGATTAAGCAATACTCGAATTGGGAGGCACGAAAAGAAGAAGAAGCACTGTCCTTATATACCGTGCCTAATATGATCACAAATTGTCTAACATTCCGTTAAAAACAGCTGGGCTGTGCTAATAAGAAAGGAAATAAAACCCTTGTTTTCTTACTTTAGCTCCTCTCCTCAAATTCAAATTATTTCTATTACGCTTAGCAGCTTAAAATCTGATATTTCGTTTGCAGCAATGTACTGTCTTCCACGATATAAAATAATTAAAAGAGAAATCACTACTCATCTAACGGGTATTGGAAATAAGTTCATATGTGGAGTTAACTTCAACGCGAATCACACTTATTGGGGCTCAAGATTAACAAATCTCAGAGAAAATCTCCCCAAGAAAACTATACATAACCTAAATTTACAGGTCATGAAGCTACATACTGGCCTCAACAGACTACCAGATATGCTTGACTTTTTTTTTGTCACCAAAGGTGTAAAAAAGTACTACTATTCCTACCAATCTACGGCGGACCTATTTTCTGATCACGCTTCCATCAGTCTAATTTTAGATTCAGTTCCCATTCAAACCCACTCCAAGTAACTGCTAACTGACAAAACAACATATTAGGAACTACAGCCGAGTGCATTTAGTAAATCAAGCTATACAACAAAGTGCTATAAACTCCACCGAATACCCATGCACACCTAGCAAACGAAAAGAACTTCCAGCAAAAATTTGCGAGCTAATTGCAGCAACAAGAAAAGCAAGAGTTAAGTGGCAATGTCTTAGATATCCATCTTATCGTAAAGAATATAATTTTGCAAGGAATAAAATGAAGACCAAAATTAGATAATATAAAAACATATCCTTTCTAATTCATCTCAAACAGCTGAGCGCAAAAGACAACTCATTATAAAGAACGACTAAAAGCATCTTAAAAGAACAGAATACGGCTTTTCCTCTACAGAAAGATTGGGGAGAATGAATCAGAAGTGAATACGCATAAAGCATGTTTCTTTGCCGAACACTTTAACTGCCGTTTTAAAGTCACATGATGATATCTCAAATACGAACTTTGAGGAACATGTTCAGAAGTACTTAGAAGTTCCGCTAAAATCCGCTGCGCCTATCAAAACCTTTACACTCGCATAAGTAGACAAGTGATTAAGCGGATACCTGCTAACACCAACGTAATATTACAACATCTAAACAGAAACTTTCTTGTTCAAATTTTTCATCTCTTTAATGCAGTTATTCGTATTTCTTACTTTCCGAAGGCGTGGAAAAAATCAGTAGTAATCATGGTCCTAAAACCAAACAAGCCAGCCACCAAAGTTTCGTTAGGACTTATAAGTCTCTTGTGTTCAATGTCGAAAATCTTAGGCACCCCTATATTACAATGGGTGCGGACAACACTACAATAAGCAAAAATAATTTCAACCCACCAATTTGGATTTAGGAAGCGTCATTCCACCATTCATCAGTGTCATCGGGTCGTTGACGCTATTACTTCTTGTTTTCAATCAGGTCGTTATTGCGTTGCTACATTTCTTGACGTAGGTCAGGCCTTTGATAAGGTTTGGCATCCGGGACTATTATACAAGCTTCAGAAATTACTGACAGAAAATTTATATGCATTTTTATTATCGTACCTTGAAGACAGAACATTTCAGGTACGCTGCAAGGCCAAATTCTCAACGTGTTGATGGTAGCGTGCTCGGACCAGTTCAACACTTCATCTATACTACGGATATTCCAATCACAGCCTACTCATCAATTCTTATACATGCGGATGATACTCTACTTATTGCTGCAGATCATAGACTTGAAATTGCTGCTCAGCTGGGGCAACAGCACGTTGAGCATTGGAAAGATGGTGCACCGAGTGGAAAATAAAAATAAATTCTGGAAAATCAGCCAGTATAACATTTTCTCTACGAAAAGGACATCACACATCAGTTTCCTATGAACTAGAATCAATTTCGCAGTTGAATTCAATAAAATACCTAGGAATAATATTGGACGGCAAGCTAACATGGCTACCTCACATATTGCACTTACATAAAAACTTAGACACATGTTTCAGGAAATTGTCTTACGTATTAGGAAGAAAATCCAGCCTATCTTTAGAAAATAAAGTCCTAGTGTATTATACGATCTTGGATTCAAAGTGGAAGTATGGTATCGAGCTCTGGGAATCTTCTGCAAATACCAACCGCAAACGTATTCAGCAGTTCCAGTCGAAGGCGTTGAGGATAATATGCAATGCCCCATACTACGTCAGTAAAGAAAGAATTCACCTTGATTTTTATGTAAAAATAGTCGCGGAAATATAATAACTTTCACCAGGTACTACAATTGTATGAAAATCAATGAGTCTGCAGGATGTTTACGATGACTCTGCCAAACAGACCACGAAGAAGCCTAAAAAGGAGGATATGCCATGACGTACTAAGAAACTAGCAATCAGAGTAACTTCAAATAACTTCATATGCAGTCGATCGCTTAAACATCTTCAGTTGATGCGCTAATTGTAAATTATATTACAAGTGCACATTAAAAAAAAACAACAAAGCAACTGGTTGAATCGATAGACCTTATTAGTGGTCACGATTTTTACAATGAACCAAGTGATTGAACAAAGAGTTTGAATTAAAGTTTGTGCTGTGAACAGAATTTCGTGTACAGACTCGCTAAAAGTGTTAGAAAAGGCTTATTGTGAACCAGTATTATCAAAAACACGGGTCTACGAGTAATATAAAGCGTTCAAGGAGGATCGAAAGATTGACGAAGATAAACCTTGTCTGGACAACCTCCGACCTCTTCAACAGATGAAAATATCCAAAACGTGAAAATAATTGTACTCGGTAATCATTGTTGCAACTTAAGAGAGATAGCACGTGACCTTAAGATCCCTTATGACTCCATCTGTACGATTTTGGTGGATAATTTTGGTATAAGACGCGTCGCCGCTCGACTCGTTTCGAAAGAGTTGAATGACAATAATGGGCCATCGCATACAGCAGCAATTATAACTGAATTTAAAGCCAAAAACGCGACAAATACCATTCATCAATCACCGTATTCACCAAATTTGGCCCCCTCAGACTTTGTTTTATTCCCAAAACTAAAATTTCCACTTTTTGGTATCCTTTTTGAGTCAAACGATTCCATAAAACAAAATTCGTTGAAAGAGTTGAAGGCTATACTGGAAAGGGCTTATAAAAAATGTTTTGAAAAAACTGCTGGCATATTTGTGTTGCATGAAATGTGGATTATTTTGAAGACGATAAAATAAATATTGATGATTAAACAAAAATTGTGTTTTATTTAATAATTGCTGGTATTTTTTTGAGACAATGTATAATGACTACTTTAGTGCCAATATTGCAGATAAATTAAATTATAAATATAAAAGGAAAATAAAGAACAAGAAGGTAAACAAAAAAAAAAAAAACATAAATAATAAATGGATAAAATTAACTTACGTAAATTCTAAAATATATAAAAAAAGCAAAATTATTTATCAATAACATAAAAACAAATATCTCATATACAATAAATAATTAATTTAATAAATTACTAAGTATATAAAATTACTCCGATTAAAATACTAATAAATTAAAATGTAATTGTTGTAATAAATTTTATATTGGGAAAACAAAAGGACCATTTATTATGAGATATAAAGAACATGTGTATGCAATTAAGTATGGCCATATAGAGAAATCTACGTTTGCAAAACACATTACGCTAGAAAAACATCACGTATCTAACGACATAAATAAAGATGTGACAACATTGAAAAGTATAAAAAATATTAATCAATTAGATTTTATGAAATAATTTTATATTAATAAATTTAATAATAATAACATATTAAATACACGATTTCCAGGTAAAATTTCATTATTAAATATTACGAATAATTATCAATATTTTAAAATTTTCAGTTTTATATTTATGTAATCAGTTAAATATGTCGACTTTTATTTGTGAAAACTATATTAATGTTGATAATTTGTTTACGTTTATTTGTTCTAGGCAGCGTGGAAGCCTAGTAGTTAAGGTGCTTGGCTACCAAATCAGAAGTCACGGGTTCGAGACTTGTCTTGTCCCGGATCCAAGTCGCTCCGAAGTTTAACCAGCCTGCAATAATTGGGTACCAGAGAAATCTGGGAAAGTAAAGGCGGTAGAGAGAAAGGAACTGGTCCCCCCCTACTTTTATTATTTCCATTGGGCATAATGCACTGTGAACTTTAACTTCTCAATCCTGACGCCCTATCAAGGGTATGGGATTTACTCTGCTTTACTTGTTTGTTTTACTTTATGTTACAAAATTGTATGACTATGGGTCTGTAATATGCGAAACTAGTTGGCTATTTTTATAAAATTTTATAATTTATTATAATTTTTAATTATTATAAATATATTTTGTATTTAATAGTGTGATTTTAACTTATTAATACTGAAAACAAAACAAAAAAAATTGGATATAGTCAACTTTAATATGAATATGCTATAATTTTATAGAGTGGTTGCTGTTCGATGGAACAAATTAAAATGAGACAAGGTACATTTTCTGAAGAAAATATTTCAATTAAAAGCACTAAAAGACTTCACGAAAAAACTCCTTAAAATCTGGTGTACTTATTTAAATCGAAAACGGAGTACACTAATCTTTTTGCTGTAGCCTTTTATTGAACTTGGTTTGTCCTTCTGTCTGACTGTCATTCTTCTGTCTGCCATTCTGTCTGTCTGGTTGGAATCTTGCGAACGATTTTTCACCTACTTCTCGATGAATTAAAAAAGTGTCCTTTTGCAGAAATGCTTGTTATAGATGACAATACAACATTATGCAACATCTGGGTTTTCAGCTTTAAAATTAGATCCCTGGGATGCCGAAAGCTTGAAATTTTGAAAAAAAGTATCTTTTTTTTCGGACATGTGATATATTGTTAGTAAGATCGTTATTTGTTGAGAACAAAACCATATTTTATTTTTTTAATGAAACTTTCGAACTTTACAATAAGTTCAAAAAAGCGCGAGATCTAATATGTAGTTCCCTCTTTGCGACGCGAGTATTATAGCTAAAAATTTTGAACAAAGTTGAAAATATGCACATGCACGTATATTTCTTTGGTTTTGAACATCTAGGTTTCCAACTTTAAAATTAATCCCTCAAGGCTTTGAAAGCTCGAACTTTTGGAAATAAATTTTTTTTTTTCCCGGGCATATAATATACTGTTGGAAAGAGCGCTACTTGTCGGGAGCAAACTCGTGTTACATTTTCTTAACGAAACATTGGAAATTTACCAAAAGTTTAAAAAAACACAAAAAACGACATGTAGCCCTAATTAAATTAAATTTAAATAGAAATAATACAAGATTTAGGAGTAATATGAATAGCGAATTTAATATAATGGAGTAGAAGAGGCATATATTCAAGTCAAGGAGAATTAAGGCAGCTAATAAATAAACATGATTGTATAGTCTGTGGATAATGTGAGCTACGCATTAAATCTGTGCAATTTAAAGTAAAAGTAGAAAATACAATAAAATCATCTAAAATTGTGCAATATCTTGTATCTATTAAGTATAACCATCTTCGTCTAGAAATTACGCTAGTATATAATCCTCCAGAACAAATAAAACAATTAACACTGAATGGGAAAAAATAGTGACATTAAAAAAAAACCTTTCTTTATTACGGGAAATTTCGATGCCTTACACACCTTGTAGCAAGCAGCGGAGGTTAATACTAGAGGTAATTATATGGCGTGTATTTTAAACAAGTTACAATTGTATATAATAAACGCGGGATCAGCCAACACGTATAACCACCGTTGGCAGAAGAAATAATAATTTAAATTTAACGAGATAGTATCTGCTGCATTGGCTACACAAATAGAATGTAGCGTTTTGGCAGATTGGCTAAAATAAAAAGTAACGATGAGGGAAATAGAAGACAAGATGAGAGTGGTGTCCGCTGGACTCCCAATAATTAATTGCTGAAATATACTGGGATAAATATGTATGTCCACTAATATCATAAGGTGGATGAAGATGAGTTTATGATCATGTCTCCCTTACAGAAATACAATGTCCTAGGCTTGGCGATTCGGGGCGCTCTCAACGATAGTATAATTAATGACTTAAAAAAACACAAATAATAACCAAGGGTATATAAAGATTTGGTGGAATACAGAGTGCAAATAGGCTAGTCGCACTTAGAAGGTCAGCTCTGTGTTTATTTACCAAGGAACTCTTTCTGGGTAAAACTATATTAAGTATAAAATACAATAGGTATAAACAAAAAAAGCCTCGAAGGAAATAAATAGAAATAAGTAGGGGAAACACTGTGGTTAGATTGGGCCTAGGATTAATCTGCGGGAAATACGACAACGAATTAAATCCCGTCTAAAAATATAAAATATAATACGAGCTGGATAAACGAATTCGCGAAGAGGTTTGAGAGTTTAGTAAATACCGCAAATTTATGATAAATATTAGATAGTAATAGGCGTGTAGTATTAACGATATACTCGATAGAGATTATACTATGCAAAAATTAAATGATAGTTTGGAGCACAACAGAAATGTAAGTGTCGGTATGGATGGCGTTCCTTACGGGACGCTACGGCATTAAGCTCAGAATTTTCTCCCGAACAATGAAGAAACGCTATATTTGTCCAATCATCAAACCGTGGAATGGTCCGGGTTTAGTTAGTTCTTATAGGACTATTTTTTTGCTTTGTCAAGTAGGGAAAATCTCGGAGAATATTGTAAAGGAGAAACTAGGGAGATGGATGATCAAAAATAACAAATTTCCGAAAATCCAGTTTGGTTTTAGGAAAAACTCGAGAGCCAGAGAGGCCTTGACTGTTTTTTTTTTTTTTTAGACGTTTATAATAATTTATCCAGAAATTAGTTCACAATTACAGCATTTATAAGCACAAAGGCGGCATATGATAACATAAATTTATCGGAGTTAATTAAGCATTTATAAAAAAATTGATGTACCAGATAAAAATAATACGTTGGATGTATACTTATTGTAATGGCAGAACTATGATAGTTCGGCATGTGAAACGAAACTATAGATTAGCAATGACGGGGAAGGGCATACCACAGTATAGCATACTTCTGTTATTCATTATACATATGCTGGAATTAGAGAAGATGAAAATGGCACAGCTACCACCAGTAGAATACAAAAATTAGTAGGAGAATGAATAGTAAAATTTAAGAAACTAGGTCTACAAATGAATATGGAAAAGCACGTGTTTACAAGAAGCCATGTAGTTTAACGTTCCCGCGTATACAGATTGAAAGTAAACCAGTTCAGTTAAGCACGGTACACATATATTTAGGGTTTACGTTTGATACCAAAATGAGCTGGTACCACAAATCAAACAACGTCCTGAGGAGATGCGAAGAATAGCGGTATTAAGCTAAACTGGGAGGAATTTTTGCCTCTTATAATGAAAGAATTACCTAGAAAATGTAGCGCAGAGTAAAGGAGCAGAAGTAAATTTAGAGGAAGATCCGTGGTTTAAGGGAAAGGGGTTTAGAGTGAGATTCCATTAGTACAATCTGGTCGAATAAGGCTGTCTCATCATCGGACGCTACTACATTTGGCAAAGTTAGGAATAATAAACAGTAACAACTGTAATGAATGTGGATCAGAGGGATCGATCGAGCATTGCTGCGATAAATATAATAAGGAAAGAGAAGGATCGGTGAAAGGAATTTTAAACAAATTTTACGCATTGCCGATATCCGTGTGCCAGATTAAAAAGCGAGAACCAATATCTTTAGAATGTAAGGTGTTATATGCGTTTCTGAAAACCACTAATGTTGAAATATAAGAATGAACAAGTAACTCTTTAGATCTGGGTTGACTAAAAGGCGAGGAGTTACAAAAAAAAAAAAAAAAAAAAAAAAAAAAAGTTGTTAAAGATTATTATGTAAACATATGCATGCGAGATGTGATCTCCTACGAAAGGAATACGCTGGGATAATAAAGTATATGAACGATATGATTTGATTTCAACAACGACTTAAGCAAATGTTACACTTTCTACCGTGGTTGTCACTGAGACATGAAAAAAAAAAAAAAAAAAAAAAGAAAAAAACTATAAGAGATCGAAAATTTTTGTTGAGAAGGAAGAAGAGGCTAATTTTTCCGAATCGGGAATAATAAAAATATACTCGGATTAATTTTAAATGCTTACGCTTGAAAAAATAAAAAATAAGGGAATATGATTATGCACACAATCGGTAAAAAGAGAGGAATAGATAGATAGATTGAGGTTAGTTTTAGGGTATAAATTTTCAGTTGATTTTTAATAGTTACTTTCGGATGGTTACGTTCAATAGACGGGGAACAAGGGGGTGTTAGTTTCGGATTTGGATTAATTTTTAAAATGAGCCAAATTAGCAGACGAGCGCAGCCTAAGGGGCAATGGCTGCGGTCCTCCTTCGAGTCGCGATTTGTAATACTAATTAGGGGGCAGCCTAAGAGGCTTCGGAAAGAGGGGGAATTTTACACTTCCGGTTAGATTCCGCCATCATCATCATCATCATCTCCATCTCCTATTCAGGAGGTTGGTGCGGTCCCTCGTTTTACTACAGTTGTCTCTGCCTGGCCATTTGTATTCCTTCCAAGAGTGAATTTATTCCAGCTATTCCATGTATGTAATCCATCCGTCTCCTTCCTCGTGCTCTTTTTCCCTGAATTTTCCCTTGTATGGTAGTCGTGAAAAGGTCTTCTTCTCTTATTTTATGTCCAAAGTATTTCTTTTTTGCTTCTTCGATGATATTTATTAGGTTTGGCTTACCAATTTTACATTTATTCAGTACTACCGCATTTGTTACTTCTTCCTGCCATGATATTCTGTGTATTCTTCTGTAGCACCACAGCTCGAAAGCATTGATTTTCTTTTTGTTGGCCTCCGATATCGTCCAGGTTTCCGAAGCGTATCGTATTGTTGACCATACGAGGCATTGAAGGATTCTCATTTTTAATTGTATTTTCAGTTTTCTATCTTTAAGCACTCGTTCTAAATTATTAAATGCAGTTCTGCCACAGCCTATTCTTCTTCTTATTTCATCATCGTCTTTCCCATTTTCTGTAATTAAACTCCCCAGGTATATGTACTTGGTTACTTGTTCAATTTTTTCCCCATCTATATATATTTCTACAGGAGGTCTATTTAATGTTTTGGCTATTCTCATAACTTTTGTCTTTTTAACGTTTATTTTTATTCCTAATTTTCTGCCTTCTACTGATATTATGTTCATTATTTTTTGTAAATTTCTTCTGGACTCTGCCACATATACTTGGTCATCAGCGTATATGCGCTATTCTTGTTCCGTTTATATTAAATCCGAGTCTATTAATATTTCCCATTCTGACGATTTCTTCCGCGTATGCGTTGAACAGTCTCGGTGACAACGGGCATCCTTGTCGTACGCCCCTTGCTATATGGCAATATTCGTTTGATAGATTCCGCCAGATCATTGGAAATATGTATCACTAGGAAGAGATTTGAACTGAGGTGAATTTTGTGCCTCCTAAAAAAAAAAATTTAGTTTCGAAACCTTTATTACATTTTTGAACTCCGACATCGGAAACGAGGTTAGTTTTTGCAGAAACTTTTTGGAGTGTGACGTCAGAACTGTCAGCTTTGGTAGTTTTCCTCTAATTATATTTTAATTTTTCATATTTTTTCGTATCGCACTATAAAGTATGATTTACGCAGTTACGAAGACATCCGTATAATTTGTTTAAGTGCTTATTTTGTAATCTTTCTCGTATAGTATTTTATTACTTATCATTAACGTCCTTTCGATTATTTGAAAAATTTATTGATCGAGGAGAAGCCTACGTGTTTATTACTATCGCGGAGGTACCATTTGGTGCTCCATTCTTTGTGTTCCATATTTTTTGTAATACACCGCTAAATGGTCTAAAGACCAGCCTGTGTAAAATAGTATTCAATATTAAAAGAAAGAAAAAAAAGAAAGAAATTAACGATGTCTGAATTTCCAAAATAAAAATATAACCATTTGAAAAAGACCGCGAAGATAATGAAAATTTTATGAAGTCAGTTAAATTTATTGATCCGCGGTTCGAACTAACAATTTTACCGAAAAAATAATTTCAAATTCAACCTTGATCGCCCTCATATATTACTTAGCACGACCGAATGTTTTTCAATAGGATTCTCCCTTGTTTTCGAAAGCTGATCGTAACATTATCTGCGGCGACAAGTAAGGAGGAGTAAACAGGTGTTTCAGGTATGATAAATTTCTCCATTTAACATCGCTAAACATATGCGCAAAATTAGAAGTACTCGATTAGTCGTGAAAATTAATCCATCTGTTTCATTTAGCGGATCTTCCGAGGAGTTCTTCAGCATACAATTTGTTTTGTAACGCTCGTAAAAACAACCAATTTCGACAAGCACACGGGGTCAATCCAGACAAGGTAAAAACAATGAGAATGTTGGTTATTTTAATCGCGATAATCATCAGCGTATTTTTCGACGGCACATGCGGCGAAAATCAATTCAGCGAGTCTTTTGGAAAATTTACTGATGGAGCAAAATCGATGGCCAGGCACACGTTCCGAGTATTCATTGATAAAGATTTCAATCCGAGCGATTTCGACTCGCTTAACGATGCATACAGATATTATAGTATAGAAGCGCATTATCGTAAGTTACGCAGACTTCTTGACATTCTCAGTTTGAATTGAAATCGGAACGCGTTATTCGTTCGTTGTAACATCGCACACGGCATTTACTCAGTACAGCGAATAATTGGCCGCCTCTTATAGTCGCAGGTCATTTTATAAAATGCGGGCGTGACGCAAAACTGCGTACCTAAGGGAAAAGTGTTACCCTAATGATGTCATTGAGTTCACGTTTTTATTGAGAAATTTTACTTGAATTTTTCCATTTGTATTTACCATAATGTAAACCTTTTTTTCTTTTCTACTTTGTTATTAATCGTTTTTTAGTTCATGTTTTTACTATTACGCACTAGCCGAATGAAATAACCATGTTGAAATGTAATTTTGTACAGAAGGTACACGGGCTCGTTAACACTTTTCTTTTTTTTTTTCACCCGTGACAAATTAAATAAAATCGAAATGAAGAGATGGCTAAAATTTTGAAATACTGCTCCGCCTGTAAAGTTATTTTATGTGTAGTTGAATTTTCATTTTAAAAAGTATCGCTCTAACAGGGGGGGGGGGGGGGGGTCAACCTAATGAGACACCAACTAGTTAGATTTTATTGTACTTTCCAATTACATGTTGATTTCAAAGCTAATTAGAGAAGATTAAAAATACAGATAAATTACGGAACAGCCGAAATTCCGCAGGTTTAGATTGTTTAAGGATTATATGTAGTTAATGATAGCGCGTAAAAAGTTCTTCCAGTAGCAGGTGATATGACTCTTTGTCCTATCTAATTTAACTAGTATATAGTAATAGAGATTGATTAATTTGCCAAGTGGTGTGATTTCCGTTTATTTCGATTGCTCCGAGTAGAATATAAAATATGAAATTATAGGCGACATTCCTAGTAAACGGCGATTTGCCGGCGTTCTCTAATACTAAAAAAAGGTGCTACTAACGAAGTAACAATAAATATTATTAAATAACCAATTGAACGAATTAACAGATATCGATTATTTCATATTCTTTTATAATAATTTACAACTGCTGTTTATATTCAACTGCCGTGTGTGTGTGTGTGTAATTTTTTTTAGTTTTTAGTTTCTATTGCATTATATTCGATAAATAAATTAACCTTATTTCATTTGAAATCTAAAAAAAAGAGCTTAGTCCAGTTAATTGTTTCACGCTTCATATCTATGTAGTAAAAAAAAAAAAAAAAAAAATATCTATGTGGTATGCACCAACATGTTCATCACTGCCGTCTTACAAAAATAATATTTAATTGTACAGTAAGTAAATTTAAATACACCGATATAAAACAATTATTTAATTATTAAATACCCGAAACGTTTCGAAGATAAAGCATCACGATCACGGGAGTTATTATAATATATAAATTTAATAAAGACAATGACCGAAAATAAGAATAACGGATTTTATATATTATAATAACTCCCGTGATCGTGAAGCTTTGTCTTCGAAATGTGTATGATATTTAATAAAAAAATTAAATAATTGTTGTATTTTGGTGTATTTAAATTTTACTTACTGTACGATAAACGTAAACAATAAGCGCAAGGGCGTCGCCAGCCGCCGGGGGGGGGGGGGGGGGCAAGATGATAGAAAAAGGATATGAGTTATAGAAAAAATAAAATTTATAAGTTGTAAAGGCTTAATATTTTATTAAACAAGAATAAAATCTTAATTAAAACATAATTTTCGTGGGTTTCTGGCAAATTATTCATGATTACGCGCCTATGAATACTCATTATGGCCAGTTGATTAAAAAGTTTCAAGGCTCCCTCCTGCTCCCCGCTGGCGACGTCTATGAATAAGCGTAATAAACATATATATTAATATTTAATTGTATGAAATTTGTTTTCAGAGATAGAAAATGACAACTTCTATAATCTGATATTCATATTACAATCGAAACTGATTGTAAATCGTAATGTTATCCAGTGAAAATCGTTTTAAAATATCTATCCTCCGGGACCCTAAGCTAACACCTTTGGTAAATAAAAAAAAACAAAACATTATTAGTTTATATGCAGTGTTTGTAATATTTTTCTACGTAAATGAGTTTGTTCCTGATGTTTCATTAAAGTTTTTCTTTTTCATTACGGTTTACTTAATATTTTCAATCAGAAAACCCCTCTACATTATATAAATAACATACAAATTTTTAATTTAGTCAAAAAAAAAAAAACGTGCAACTCGGTACCGTTCATACTGTCCTATATTTAAATGTTAAAATATTGTCTCCAATTACGTGTTGTTTCGTTTTGTTTATTTAAATACATCAGGTATCTTTAGAACTTACGAAGCGTATTAATCAATTTTTATCAGCGGTGAAATACAATACCAAAATATATTGTCTAATATGATGTGAAAACACACTTATTAATTTAAACTAAATAACACAAAACTTTAATACGCATTATAATTAAAATTATTTTATAAACCACTGCGATTAGTTTCGGATGTTAATCCATAATCATGGTGCAATTATTTTCAATGAAACTCCCGTTTTTTTATTATTTATTTTAATTATTTTCCTTATTTTAATTTTTCCGGTCTTTCGCATTTTCCTAAATTGTTTCTCCTACCCTTCCGAATTGCATCGTTTTAATCTATAAGCAAACAGAAATTCCATAATGCGATCGCTTACTCCCCCCCCCTACTTAAAAAAGACTTGCCGATGTTGAAATCCTTAATTATCGTTACTTTTTGATTTTCGTTCATTTCAAAAGCCAAATTATTGGCAATATAAGACATTACTTTGTCCCCAATTACTCGACATCATTTCTGCAATGTACGTTATCTCATTCATAACTTTTCTCCGCTTTACATTCTGTTCCTACTGATTCCCTGCGAATTTAAAGCTATAAAGCATTAACGACAACAAAATTGCAAATTCTCTAACTGGAATTACCCTATCGTTATTTTAAAAAAATTTCATTCTAGATTTTGGTCTCACGTTTATTCCTCTTCGTTTTCCAATAGACCACTACCCCGTACCTTCCCGTATATGCTTGTTTCTTGAAGTTACATTCCGTTTCTACTTCATTGTCATTTCTATTAACCGCCTAATTTTATTCATACTCGCACTTCCCTTTTGGCTCTCTTTCCATGTCCTCTCAAAATTGTTTTTGATTTTAGTAACATTTTCTTTGAGTACTCTTCTTTGCCTGATGAACTTTCCGTTTCTTTATTCCCGTTTATTTTTCTCTATATTTTGTATTTTCCTTCTGCCCAACGTCTCCTACCCGTTCTTGTTACTTTTACACTGGCAATTTCTTAATTATCTTTTTCTAAACATTTCTGAGCGGAAGAACGCAATCTTGACGGAGTCTAGAATTTAATAAAAAAAAAAAAAAAAAAAAAAAAAGAAAAAAAACAGAGAAAAAAGGTTTTTTTCCAAATAAATGTGATAATACAAAATTAATTAAGTTTTACCTTAACATGAGGCAACCGGTTGCTTGCAGTTAATTATAGTAAAATACCCAGTGCGTTGTAAGCCTTTCTGGTGTTTTTTTTTTGTTTTTGTTTGGACATCTCTTTTAATTAAAGAAGTGAACAAAAACCGACTAGAGTTACCAAGTATTTAAGATTTTTAACGGTAAAAGATAAAATGCTAAGGTTAAATAGCAGAGGATAATTATATAAAATCCGAATACTGCACTTTTTCAATGATATTTTAATTTTTTATTTTTCAGTACAGTGTTAAATTATTATTTTTCACCTACGAGTAGTACACATATTTTAACGAAATATTTCTTTTGAATTTTTATAAAGAAAAAATTTTTCGTATTTTTTTTCGAATGTGAACCTTTTAACGTGATACAATAGTAATTTTCAGCTAACGAGATTCCTTGGCTCAGATTGCTGTATCTTCCCGCTTTTTTTTCTCTAAAATTCCCGTTTCGAATTTACTCCCATTGTGCAAAAAGTTTCATGTTAGATTTTGGTCAGATTTTTACGTTTCCTCCTTTTCTAATCACCCTTCCTCTTAAATTTTTCCATCCAACCTAATCTTCCCACGCGGCCTTGGTTTTACGATTTTCCTTCGCTTCGCCGCTCCGTTATTGTCCCTATTATCCGTTTACGTCTGAATCATACTCTTCTTCCTTCCTCACGTTTTCGTTTTCATCTCGCTCTTTCCCCTTAATTATCCTTTTCATTCTGACGACGAAGCCGTCTGTGATCCTGACCATATCTCCTTTGAATGTCCAAGCCTCGTGAACGAACGCACTTCTTTGTACTACAATCTGCTATCACTCAAACTGGACTCCTTATTGTGCCTCGTATATCTTATCGTTTCCATCGATCTCAGTTGTTCCTATCCTCAGTTCTTTTATCTTATCAATATTTGACACCGACTATACATCTAATTGATCCTTCTCCTTCCTTTCGTTTCTGGGCGAAGATCCTTTGTTGACATGCCCAAAGGGGGGTTAAAAAAAAAAAAAAAAAAAGCTAACGATTTTCGATTGAATGTCGAGTTTATGATTATTTTTTAGTAAATATTCGACATGCGTATGTGTACTTTTTTAGATTCATTGTTTTTAAATGATTTGAAATATTCATTATATTTATAAGGGAAAAGCCTATTTGTCGATCTGTCCGACAACCACCGCGATTAAAATAATTGATTTTTTAAGATAATCCACTGTTTTTATAGATATATATATATATATACATATCGGTGTTTATTGAATTATTTTTACCCGCAATAAGACGTTTGAACGCTATTCCAAATTCGTATTTTTTTAAAAATATTAGGCCTACAATTAACAAAGGTCTTTTTTATTATTTTTGTTCCGAAATGCTATCCAACGGCAAATAACTCAGCATTTAAGAATTTAGAAGAAGCAGAGATTTTACGATATGTGTGACATTCACCGAGAAAAATGTTGGCGCGAAAAGAAATTTTTGAGAAAAACGCGTTTAAAGTTTGCTCGAAGTAATACTGCCATTATATACTATTGTATTACGCATGTCTATCTGTAACGTGCTGCCAACTCAATAGAGTATCGTTGCCAAATTTTGGCCTAGCTAAATTAGAATTTGGTAGCTTGAACGTCGAGATTGCCTATGAAGATTTTGAAGAAGTTGTTAATCGATTCGGCCATAAAAAATTCAATCTTGCTGTGATTGCAAGCAAAATGGAACGGTGAATGTAGGACAGAAAATTTCAAGATTTTTGTTAACAATTATCAGAGATTGACAGAACGAACACAGAAAACGAAGGAAATGACAGGATATAAGAGGCGCAATATAAGGAATAGGAAGCCCGAGCGCGATAATAAATTAGAATATAGCACGTTCCACCGAAAAGGGCGGACATTCACAAAAGATATGATCAGGATCACAAATAGTCTCGTAAGTAAGATGAAGAGCTCAGTTTAGGGAGGGAGTCAAAAGTAAACGAAAGCATGATGAAGGTAGAAGACTATGGTTAAGGCGTAAACGAACAATGGACACAACAGCGAAACGACGAAATGAAGGGAAATCGTAAAACCAAGGGTGAGCAGGAAGATACGGCTAGATGAATAGACGCAATGGCACTGTTTGTTGGAGAAGAAGGGAATATACATATGTGACCAGACTCTAGAATGGAAAATTTTACATAGAGGAAGCAAGTTGGAAACAGGAATTTTAACAAGAAAGTGGCGGTAGGATGCAGCAACCCGAGCCAAGGAGTCCACTAATTCGTTACCTTTTATTTCCGTGTGACTAAGGACTCAGAGCAGAACGATATGAATGGAATTATTTGCAAGAAGATTATAGATAAGGGAGTGTATGCGAAAAGTGACGAAGTCGCAGGAATGATTAAGAATATTTTAAGAAATGGCTTGAAGCGCACACACGAAGTCGGAGATGATCAAGTAATTGGGAACGGAGCGTTGTGAGGAAATATAAACAAAATTCAGTGATAAGGATGGTACCGAAAGGATTCAGAGACATTGATGTCCGTTAGAGTATAGGAGGCTCCAACTCCACTCGACCCCTTTGAACCATCCGTAAATATGGTCCGATGAGAGGGAAAAAAACAACTAATGACGCTAAGAAATTTTTACAAAATCAATGAATCGAGAAGTGACTTAGAGCTAGCAGAGAGTTAGGATGTAATGAGAGGACCAGAAAGCTCAGCAAAACTGAAAGAGAAATAAGGAAGGTTGTTAGAAGAAGTTACGTAAGGTGTGAAAGAGCTTTCTGTTATCTAAGATTTTAATTATATATTTGACTCCTTCACCTAGGTTTCAAAAAAATATCGAAAAAGACAAACAAAGGGGAAAAAATTTTTAAACACATAAATAAATATTTCTATGTTAATACTAGGCGAGAAATATATACGGTATTACAAATTAAAGATTAAATATCTTTGTTTCGAATTTAGTATTATGTAAATGTAAATTATGGTAATCTTTAAATTAACACACAGAATGTTCAGTACATGAAAAATCCTGTCTGGCTGACCTCTTTTTTTTCCCTTCAAATTCGTTTAAGAAAATTTTCGATTTTCAAAGCACTAGACTTATTATCTTATTTTCGTATAAATTGAAATAGAGACGGTAAAAAAGAAGTTTTCAAACCTTGCATTTGTTTTAATATTCCCGATAAATCCGCAGCCGGGAAATTCGATTAAAAAAAATGGATAATCTTCTTGTGTATATAAATAGGCAAAGACAAAACTGTTCAATACCTTTTTCTCCTCTGTTTATTAATCGATTTTATTTATTTTTTCTGTTTAGTAGCTATTGATGGTCTTTAGTGTTATCAGTAAAAAAAATTCTGGCGACAGTTACTTTTTTAGTTTTTTTTTCAAATAAAAAATTAATACAAAAAATGAAAAAAATAAATCGCGGCAGCCAGTAAATCTGTTCTTATTGAAATGTTTTCATTTTTTTTTCTTTCTTTTTCTTTTTTTTTTTTTTTTTTTTTTTTGGCCCGGCTTCAGTTAACTATTAAACCATTTTAATTTTTCTTAATAGTCATCATTATTGGCTTTTTTACAATGTTCTAAACCTTAAGGTGTTATTTAATATCAGTAAATGAGGGTTTTTAAATTGTGATTTACTGTTATTTTATTGAATTCAAAGTACATGTTCTCAGATATATATAATGATCGAATATATAAGAGTGGAAAAAAATTTTGGAAATATGCAAATTCATATATATTTTCCTCAAATATTTAATGATAATTATGGTCGAATTTCGACCATTGGGGGACGCTAGTATTTATAAACATGTGACTGAAGTGGCAAACTGTAAATATATGAACATCTACAACGAAATGATTGCAGAATGATTTAATCAATCCAGAATAGCACTCCTACCGAATAGCATGGACTCATCAAATTAAATGCGAATTAAAGTCACGGTTTTTTTATTATCTTTTTAAACTTACCTGAAATTTTGCACGAGCAAAAATATATAAATTGCCACATTCCCCGTTTTAGAATTAATTTTAAAATATTAATTACTTAGTAATTATATAACGATTCATTAATCTTAGTGTGGTGAACATTAACGTTCCAAGTCCGAGTAAAAACGGTCAGTGAAAGTTATTATGCATATAATAATTGAAAGTTTTTAGGATATTCATTTTTTTTTTTTTTTTTAATGGGTTCGTTAACATGAACATTGGTCCAAGAACAGTGGAACAGAGGGGAAAGAGTGACTCAGATCCTTACACGATCAGAGATAGCCGACAGAAAGGAATCAAGAGCTAGAATAACCGAAGGAGAAGGAAGGGAGAGAATGAATGAAGCACAGTATAGAGCGGGAATACCGGTTTATAAGAGGAAGGAATAAAAAGAAGCTTGTTC
Source organism: Icerya purchasi (assembly GCA_039619475.1). Taxonomy (NCBI): domain Eukaryota; kingdom Metazoa; phylum Arthropoda; class Insecta; order Hemiptera; family Monophlebidae; genus Icerya; species Icerya purchasi. The sequence goes on from CM077115.1 coordinate 487,419,709, forward strand.
AGTTGAAAGCGACGAACAACTGAACATTATATGATCGGGATCATAAATACATTGATTGCTGGGAGGGTGCAATGGGCAATCAGGAGAAGGCACGAGAGAATAACGGAACAATGAGGAAAGAAGCAAACTATGTCCAAAACGCAGGCGGCAAATTGCAGAGAGGTTGGAACGGCGCATAGAACGAAAGTTAATAAACCAGGGGAAGCGTGGAAGAGAAGGTTGAATAGACAAGAAAAAGTTGGAGAATTAGGAAACGTAGGAGTCAAACCACAGTCTTGAATGAGCAGTTGCATACAGAAGGATAATATTAGAAGCTGAGAAGGCAGGAAGAAACCTACCAGAAGAGGAAGATAATCGAGCGAATGAGTCGACCAACTCATTTCCCTCGATTCCGACATGGACAGGAATCCAAAGGAAATCCGTTTGGAAATAAACTGGCATATTTTGGCGGATAAAATTTAAAATGCAATATCCCGGTTTCCTTTTATTTTCTGGATACTTATGCATAATTAGTAACCTATATGTTTATGCTGAGTGTAGGAGTGATCACATTTTTTTATAATCTTTTTATATCTACCTGGGAGGGGGGCGCATCGTTTCGGCCGTATCACGATTCGCCTCGTTATGTTTCGACTTCGTCCGCCTTAGTGAGTTTTTAATTTTTTTTTCTTCTATAAATGTCATATTTAAGGCATAAAATAACCATTGAATCAAAAAACATCCGTGAAATTAGTAATTAATTTGTTTGGAAAATAATCCATTGGTTTTCAATGGCTTTTTTTGCGTTCGTATATCGCAAACAAATTATTTCCTGTTATAAAGATTTGAAGTGATGATTATGTATTCGTTTAGCGGGTTATTTCAATAAAAAATTTCGGAAAGAATTAGTAGATCATGGCTATAATTTCCCTCTGTGACAGATTTTTTGCTTTCAAAGGAAATCCATGAGCTTTATAATAAATTTTTACATTCACAAAAAATTAAAATTAAATTAACTTTAATGATTATGAAAAACTACTAAAAAAATTTGTTTATTACTTTTAAGAAATTATTCTTCCATTTTTATGTTTATTTTTAACAGAACCCATTCGTTTGAGCCTAATCGACGGGCCCTATCTATTAGCTTTAGAGAAAATTATTTTAAAAAACTTCATAGGAAATATTTGTTTTTAGTTTAGTTTTATGTAAATTGAAATTATGGTAATTCATAATTATCATATTAAATCCTTGGCGGTTGACACATGCTCAACTGCTTTGCTGTATTTGAAATAAAATTTTCTTTTTTTCTTTTTTTATTATTTTTTTTTCTTCTAGAAGTCACCAGAAAAATAAACATTTTAGAGCTAGATATTTAATCCTGCACATTATGTAACACGGATTAATTACTTAGAATCTGTTATTCTTATTAGTGTGAAATACGACCTACATTAACCAGAATTCACTTTTAAATTATGCAAAAACATCAATAAAGCAGCTCATTTAGTAACAAAATTAACATAATAAAGTAACAAAATTTTTTTTTTTTGATATTTCTTTGAAACACAGGTAGATTCGCCAAGGAATCAAATATATAATTAAAATCATAGATAACAGAAGAAACTTCAATAAACGTATCCTCAAATAAACTTGTTAGATACGAATGAAAAAGAAAGATAATATAACGAATATGTATTAGAAGCAAATTCAATCCAGTTATGTTACACTTCAAATGACGTAGAGTTGGTAGTTTGTAATTTTTTAAATACGTCTGACTATACATTAACAAAAAGAAAAATATGAAAAAAACCAATAATGCATTTGACCGATTATTAATATTAATCATCTTCGTTCGTTTAGTATCAATATTTCTAACAGAACTTTTAAATTAACATCGCAAAAGTCTGTTTACCTGTATTTCACGCTGAAGTCATTATTTCAAAAAAATAGGAAATATTTAAAAAAAGTGAATAACCCAATAAAATCATGTAAAATATGTGTTTTGTGATTATATATATATATGTATGCATATATAATATGTGCTATACGAGCGGAAAAACTAAATCGTTAACGAAGAACGGTATTTTTTGGGTGGAATTTTTGATAGCAGTATTCGGTAACTCGTGTTTCGCACTAACACAGATGATAACGTTTAACGGATAATATCCGAAAATTACTGTAGGTGGTCTGTAAAAAGGTCTGAGTTCGCCTGCGTCCGAAAGAATCTACGCCCTAAAGAGCGGTTCCCTTCAACGATGCCCTTACCACTGGGAATCCGAAGAGACCGATTTGAATAATAAAAAGAATTAGGGGGAGAAACTGACAAATAAGAAGTGAATGAAAAGGATAATATAGTCATATGAAGAGGATAAAATTCGTTATATGTATAAATAAGGAGGGAAACCGAGAAGTGCGAGAGAAAGGGAATTTTTCGTGAAGAAAAGTGCTAATTAGTTAAAATTGATGAATAGTAGAAATAAATTTAGAGGAGGTAATGGGAAGGCGTTTTATGAGAAACGATCTCCGAGGAAGGATCTGCGAATTACGGAAAGTTATTTTAAGCGAAAGAACAATAATGAAGCTTGGAACGAATAATTGATTTATAAAGATTAAGAGGGTCATCGGGATCGCCGCCCTATTTCTGTAGGGGAAAGGGCTTTTAATGCCGACCAGTTCTTTTAAGGCAGAAAGTTTATGAATAAAAAACATGCTAGTGAAAGGATAATCGATGGAAAACGCCGAGATTAATGAAATAGTTAGGTTGTTTAAGGAGACAGAAATCGAAGAAGTATTATATGGGCGGAAGAAAAAAGCCGTAAAAACAGATTTAGGAGAAATGATGGCAAGATAGAGAGAGGATTTGAGCAAGCTCGAAGAGTTACCGAGTTATCGTGAGCGGTAGTGATGCAAGATAATGAGGAATAAACGAGAATGTTGTCCGCGAAAGGCTAGAAAAGGTAACTTAGCCGAACGAGTAGATATTAAGGAGAGTAGGATCCTCGAGTAAGATGGTAAAATACGCAATTTAGAGAAAGAAATAAAAGGAACAGAAAGGTGGATGGTTGTGTTTTGAAAAAGACTGATTGTAAAAGAGGAGAGTTAAACGGGAATGGGAATTGAAATCATCTATCGTTAAGGGATGGGAAATGAACATTATTGAAAGCATAGGTAATATCGGCAAAGACAGCGACCGTATATTTTTCCTTTCAAGATATCAGAAAGAAAGAGATTAACACAGTGGTAAGGATGAAGACCAGAACGAAAAATTGCAATCTAAATTTAAAATAGGATCTAAATTACGACCGAAAAAAGTGAAAGAGAAGAATTAACAGAATGGTTGAATTCCTTCTAATCAATTTTAGAGGGACACCACCGTTGGGAAGCATAAAAGGACATGATACGGCGTGGGAGGGGGGATATTATTAAAGGCTGTAATGACAGGGTCACGGCCGCTTCTAAAATGATTGTCGAGAATTATCCAGAAACAGTAAACAGTAAAATCGGCAGATAAAAGGGGAGATCAACCGAGCTAAATCTAGAAAGACTGTTATATAGCGTAGGAGAGAGATTATTAAGCAGGGTAAGATTGTGCCTGAGAGGGTAATGTTTTCAAGAATCGTTTGATTATTGTTTCGACCCGGGGACAGTCCTAAAGAGGAGAGTGAGCGTTCCAATCCCTTCCGATTATGAAGGGCGATACAATTGAGAAATAAGGGAGGAGGAAAATTGTTCAGATTAAAATTAGGAGAAAAGCAGGTACTGGGCAAGAAAGGATGCGAGAAATGGAAATACGAACTTAAACTACCTAAGGTTCATGAAAAGGCGACGATGAAAGATTAATTCGAAATGTAAATGATTTCCAATAAAAGGGTGACAGTACCAGCGCAGCACTCTATTCTACCAGAACAAGCTGCAGAATAGAAATGTTATCTATTCTTTAATATCATTTCGATTCGTATTAGGTAGTAGAATATGTTACGGTGGAGCCGCTATCCTCATAAGAAATGATATTCCCTTTCTTTCTCATAATGTTCCTTATAACTTCTCCTCTAACAAAAATCAGCCAAATATTGTACATATTTCTATTCTTACTAACCCTGGCCGCTCCCTAAATTTTATTTCCGTCTACGTTCCTCCTGATTATGATCTTCGTCACTTTCCCCTCTCTCAGTTTTTCAATTCTCTTCCTCATCCCTTTATCATTGGTGGCGACTGGAACGCTCGCTCCCCCTCTTGGGGTTGCTCATCCTATAACTCTAATGGTACTGTCCTTGAAAATTCTATTCTTTCCGATAACTTGGTTCTCCTTAACGATTCCTCGCCTACATATATTAGGAGTCCGTCCATCTTCAGTTCCCTTGACCTAACTTTTTCCTCTCCCAATGCTGGCCACAACTACAACTGGAGGACTCTTGCGGGTACCTTTGGTAGTGATCATGTTCCCATTCTGATAACTCCTCTCAATTTTCCTTCTCCTGCTCCATTTAGGCCCCTTCATTCTCTCAAATGGAATCTTTCCAAAACGGACTAGGCTCCATTTCGTTCTACTATGGATCATTTGCTTCCTAATTTGTGTCCTTCCTCTGATCCCATATCATCCTATAATTTTTTTCTTCATTCCGCTACATCTGCTCTTTCTTTATCTTCTCCATTTCGCCCCCCCCCCCCCCCCCCCGATGCGCTCCAAGCGAGGTACGTCGGCATCTTCACTCTGGTGGAATGACGAGTGCGAGGCAGCTTTTAGACTCAGTCGAGCTACTTTTAGAAACTTTCGCTCCAATCCTACTATCGAGAATTTTCTTGCTCACAAGCGAGCTAATGCCAGAGCTAGGTACATGCTGAAAGTCTCAAAGAGGTCCTCCTGGCAGAACTTCTGTTCTTCCTTCTCCAGAACTACCCCACTTTCTCATATTTGGAAAATGGCTAAGGCCTTCAAATCCCCGTCTTCAGAACACCCGTCTAACCTTAATCTCACTCGTGATAGCCTATTATCTTTTGTCGACTCCACTGCTCCCGCGTACGTTCCTAACTTTGATGAACTTTACTCCTTTCCTTCCGCGCAGAGCTCTCCCCGCACCCTTTAACATCTGCATTCAATATCAATGAACTGAAGTCTGTTCTCCTAAACTCCACCAGTCCTACACCGGGTATAGATGGTATTCCATACATAGTCCTTAAAAATCTGTCTGAGCAGTCACTTACGTTTCTCCTTGAACTCTTCAATTCCTTTTTATCCAGAGGCATCACTCCGTCTTCCTGGAACTCCTTTATCGTTATTCCCATCCCGAAAAAAAATGCTTCCTTACGTCCTATCTCTTTGGCATCATGTTTCAGGAAACTCTTTGAAGGTATGCTGAATAAACGTCTTGTTTGGTGGCTGGAACATAACAACTTACTTCCTTCCAACATGTTTGGCTTTCGACCAGGCATTGGTCCTGCCGATTGTATTAGCTCCTTTGTTTCCCACGTTTATAAATCCTTCATACATAAGCATTTCACGCTGGCTTCTTTTATCGGCTTATCCTCAGCATTTGATAACGTTCATCTACCTAGTCTAAAAGACGCAATGGCCGCAATTAATCTCCCAGTCAAACTCATTTCGCTGACTATTAATCTTATGATAAATCGCATTATCCAAATTTCCTCTCCGTGGCTTCGAGCTACAAGAAGTGTTTTCCGCGGTCTTCCGCAAGGTTCCCCCCTCAGCCCCGCCCTCTTCAATATATATACCATTGCTGTAGCATCTCTTCCTTTAAACTCCCTCTCTTTATTCTTTGCGGATGATATTCTTCTTTTTTCCTCTTCCTATGACTTGGTAATCGCCAACGAAACTCTTAATTCGTCTTTGTTTGTACTTGAACAGTCTCTATCTTCTATTCACCTTTCTGTTTCTCCTTCTAAATCCTCTTCTATGGTTTTTACTCTCCGCCCCTACAATTCCACATTAGTCAACCTATCCCTGAATCAAGTTTCTCTTCCCCGTGTTATTTGCTGCTGCTATCTCGGTATTTACCTTAATAGTCGTCTGACCTTCTCTGAGCATATTGACCACCTTTCTTGTTCTGCCGTTAAAAGACTGAACTTGCTAAAATCCTTGTCTCCAACCAAATGGGGAGGTGATCCTCATCTGCTCATTTCCCTGTATACATCCATTATTCGCTCCAAGTTTGATTACTGCTCTTTTATCCATGGTTGTGCCTCCAGATCCCTTCTTTCCAAATTAGATATAATACAAAACTCCTGTCTCCGTCTTTGCCTCGGTGCTCTCAAATCCTCTCCCATTTCAGCAATGCTCGCGGAATCTAGAATACCTCCCCTCTCAGTTCGAAGGTCTTATTTGGGCTATCGATTCCTTTCCAAACGTTTACCTTTCACTTCGTCTCAACTTATTCCTTCCTACATTTACATTGCCAAGAACTGGCGTTTTATTTCTAATAAAATCCCTATCTTAGCCCCTACTTCTCAACGTCTTAGCCATTTCTCCTCCCATATTATATCCAGCAATAATCTTCCGTACTTCTCACTCAATTATTTCGACCTCTTACACCCTCCCAAAGTACATTTTCTCCCTAAATTTTCCAAGTTTATGCCTCAGACCGTCATTAAACAGGAATTTCGCAGTACGGTCAGTTGTCTTTTTCCTTCTCATGCACTTGTTTTTTACTGATGGCTCTAGAGGACCCGGTGGGGTCGGATCGTCTTTTATTCTTCCCGACTCCAATTTCTCCGAATCCTTTCGCCTCCCATCTTTCTGTTCTATTTTTACGGCCGAATTGATGGCTATCCTTCGTGCGATCATACATATCTCGTCCAATCGTTCGTCCTCCGACTATTTAATCATTTCTGACTCCATGGGTGCTCTCCAGGCTATCAGTTCACCGCTTCCTCCTCCCTCTTCTGACTTCTTCATTCTTCGTATACGATCTCTCATTTATAATCTTTCTTTCCATCACTCTGTACACATTGACTTACTGTGGGTTCCTGGTCACAGAGGCATCGAGGGTAATGAAATGGCGGATGCTTTGGCTCAGGTTGCTGTTCGTTCTCGCTTCTATTTTAAAAAAATTCCGGCTGTTAATCTATTACCCCTAATTAAGAAGCTTCACTTCAGATTTTGGTCGGATGTGTACCCTTCTTCTTTTTCCAACAATCGTTCCTTCTACCTTTCAATCCAACCTACACTTCCTTCTCATCCATGGTTCTCGGAGTTTCCCTCTCTTCCACGATTTATAATTTCCTCTATTGTCCGCCTCCGCTTTAATCACACACTGCTGCCCTCTTCACGCTATCGTTTCTCTTTGCTTCCCTCTCCTCATTGTCCGTTGCATCCAGATGAAGCAGTTGTCTGTGATGCTGATCACATTTTCTTCGAGTGCTCTGCTCTTTCTGCGGAGTGTTCTCTTTTCTATCTTCACCTTCTAAAGCTGGGGCTTCCCACTCCTTACTGTGCGTCTTACATCTTGTCCCTTCCTTCCCAGTCTGTTGTTCCTGTCCTTGGTTCCTTTATTTCAGCTGTCTCCAATCGAATTAGGTTCTAGTTAGTTGTCTCTTCTTCCCATTGTGTCTGGGCAATGGTCCATAGTTGATGCGCCCAAAAAAAAAAAGAAAAAAAAAAAAGTAGAATATATTTTGTTTTTTGTTTAATTTTTCAAATACCGATATCATAAAAACCAGCAACGTTGAAGGATGGATATATTTTTTATTTTTGACTTAGCCTTCAAGTTTACTCAGATTTATCTTATTTTTTTTTTTAGCCTTTGAAAGCTTTTTAACATCTTTTGAAATTTTTTAGTTTTTAACATTTCTACATACATTATACTATTATAAGGTATGTTAGGTAAAATTACACTTTTATATAACGTAACTTCTTTTTTATAATTTATACATTGTTATAAAATTTAATGGTCTATAACTATATTTTTTATTAAATATCATATAATTTGATTTAGTTTCGTTAATTTTAAGGTTAAATTTGTTCAGCCAAAATTCACTATTTCTAGGTACACTAAATTTATCTTATTTTCTAGAACTTTTTCATTTCCATCTGCAAGTATAACTGCAATATCATCTATAAATGGATATATATTTTAACATTGTTAGGTAATAATATCTTATATAGTGGAGAAAAAACTACATTTCATAGATACGGGCCCAATACGGATCCTTGTAGTAATACACCCGTATTTAATTTTTATTTCTTTTGTACATTACCTATTTCAATATAAGTAGGTATATCTATTTGCGCAGTATTTATTAATAATATTTAGTATATTATAATCTATTCCTATTTCCTGTAATAATTTAATTAAACTATTTAACGACAAAATAAATTTTCTAACACTTAATTAAACAATTATATGTATAATTTTTATATCCCCGACGCGTTACGAAGCAAACACTTCATGTTCACGGGAGATATACTTAACAAAATGTGTTCAATTAATAAATACAGTAAACTATTTAAATCAAGACTACCGAAAGCCTTCGCTATGTCTAGTGTTAGTAGGCAACACAAATAGGAATAATTTCTTTTATAGTAAGTTATTATCTTTAAAATATTCCATATTGCCAATTCTGTTGATTTCCCCGGCAAAGAGCCATACTGGTCTTGGTTAATTACGTTATGCTGTTGCATGAAGTCTTTTAATTTATTTAATATACACTTTTCATCAATTTTACTGTAATTTGATAAAAGTTACTATACGAACCAGATAATTTAACAATTTTTATTCGTTTTTGGAAATATAGTACTGTCTTTGCTATTTTCCATTTTTGTAGATAGTGTTCATATTGAAATAATACATTAGTTAATTTTGTAATCACTTCCAGGTATTTTCTATTACAATTTTTCAGAAAACCATTTGATATTTTATCCAAACTTATCATCTTATTCACGCTGTCAATCTATCACACCCCCTCTAGGTTCACAATTCTTACAGGATCCTTCATTTATGACGTTGATTCTGGTCAAGTCAGTTAGGAACTTGTTATGGTATCTATTCTGGTTATTATTACGATAGAAAACTACTTTAGATATTATCTTCGTTAACGCTGCTAATTATAAAATAGGTAATAGTTTTAAAAAACAAGAATTTCGACGTTTTTTGCGCTATACATTTCAACGTAATTTTTATTAATTTACTTTCATACAGATAGAAGACTTGACAATGATAGAATGCTGTACGAAAATATGATCAGGCCGATGTTTTGCATCTATAAGAAGGAGAAGAAGTGTTACAACTACATGAAAAATTATTTGGGATTAACTGAAAATTACGACTTTGGTGACTTGAAGGTAGGTCCGTGCGTTGAGAAGCAAATTACATTGGGCAGTTACGATGAAACAGAAGTTCACAGACAGTACATGTTTTCCTGTCAACTCGGTGATACTATATCGATGATAACTCCTGTGAAAGGTGGAGCGTTCGTTTTCGAAATTAGTAAAACTAATAACAATCAAGCTGCTGTGGAACGCTATGTAAAAACGAAAAAACAAGTGAAAATGATTGAAAGTGGAGAATCAGAATGATTCTATTAGTCCCGCGTACTTTATATTTAAATCAACGACAATTACGGTGCATAATAAAAGATGAAATTGATGTTGTTTATTTTACTTAGATTTTATCAATAGTCACGCTGAAATCAGACAGGTATCTTTAATACAATTAACCGAATACGTTAAAAATAATTTTTTTTTTTTTTTTCTGGAACCGACCGTTGTCTCGCTTCCTTTTTCTTTAAATTTTTAAATCGCTAAACCATTTTAACTTATAGACTTTACCGGTATACTTAAATCTCCGAAAACCGCATTTATTAATAAATTCATGCAGCCCCAACATCTGAAAGTTGTCAATTTCGGAACAAACGATAAGTGCAATATACTTTCAATGGCAACATATCCTATCTCTCAGAGCATTTATTGAGGAAAGTTCTTTCTCCGAATGCTATACTTCTCTCGGGGCATTGACAGCAATCGAAATTCTCTTCCAATTTGCACGCATTGACCGTTGTTAATTATATTTGGCAAATGTGAGAACAATCGGCAATGTGGACAACTTTTACGCTAAAACTTTTGACAGTGTAATATATAGAAAATTTTAGGTTTTTGTGAAACCATAATTAATCAAAAACATTGAAAAACATTGACTGCTTAACCTTACAAAGTTGCTTTTCCTCATTACAAATTTATCTCGAAATTAATCCTTAAAAATTTCGCACGTTCTAGACAACACATTCATGAACTTATTTTTCTCTTCGCCACAGCACGAAGGTCTTAACTTAAATCGAATTATTTTATTTTTACTTATTTCATCCCGCAACTTGTCTTCTATCGCAACATTCGCTGTTAAATATTTCCTTAATACGCGTTGCGCTTTTATTAGTGTTGCAAGACGTTCTTTTGTATAATCATGTTTTCTCAGGTCATCAGCGTCAGCGTCGCCAAACACATATTAACTTCAAAAATTGATTTTTTTTTTTTTTTTTGATCAAACTATTCTATAAATATCTTATTCTTCAATTCTTCAACATAATGCTATTCTTGGATTCCGCGCAATGTTTTTTTCCCCGGTGATATTTTGCTAGTTACAAAATCATGGACACATTTTGAAAACTAACACTGAAATCGACGCACTAGACTTTCACGCACCGTTTATGTTCAGATCAATCTATTTTTAAATGAAAACATCTTCATCGAAGATCTCACACAACAGCATCGTTTCTAATTTCACAAGTGCATTTCCATTACATGGTGTGATGTCAACGATTATTCCCCTTCTTGAAGTAATATTAAAAAAACCTGATTTATTATTATAATCTGGAAATAATTTATTTCTCTGAATTAACTCATTATAATTTTTTTTTCGAAAACCTGATCCAATTTTGACTTAATAATTTTGTCTTCAGATGTCTCATGAAATTTCAATGTTTTGGTCACGCTAATTTAAGTGGTAGCGATCATGAAAACCGTTCAACAAAAGAAATTGCGCATCATCCTTCTTACATCCGGAAGTAGATGTAGTACAATTATTTAAAAAAAACAGATTAGTCAACTTTCAACAATCCCGTAACTAACCTTTTAAAATCCGAAGATATTAGCGAATTAGACACTGCTACACGTATATTACATACTTGTTCTAACCAATTACCATTTCACACATTAATATTCGTATCATTCGAAAATTCAAATTTACACAACGCTATTTTATGGTGCTCCTCTGAATGTTCCATAACAATAAGAAACTACCGAAAAACATTCAAGAAATTAAAGCTACATAGCAGATCATGTAAATTTCAAAAAATTTTGCGCTCAAGTGTGATCTATAAAAATAAAGTCTCAGAAAGAATTTTATGAACTCGATCGATCTTAAAAGTGTCTTTTACAGGAGACTGAAAGAAAATTTAATGGGAGGTAATTCTTTTCTTCACCTTTATCCTTAATTATAAACAACTAAATAAGCTTGGATTCTATCGTTTTAGTCTTCACAGACGAATAAGTAAATTTAATGAAACTAAATGCGCCCTTAATGGGAGTTCATGCTTTAAAACGTTTCGGCAGTCAGCTTTTTTCTGTTTGCTTCTAACAAAATATGGGCAGCAACACATATTTTTCCAAAACTAAAAATCCGATTAACTTCAATTACAAGCAAAATTTTTAAATGAATTATTAACAAACGACTTCTCTGGTTTCCCGAATCTATGAAATCTATTTATTAGGACATGGCGTAGCTTCAGATTGGTTTTGTTTATTATTGCTCAACTAATGTGTGCTAGAAAAATTCTATTCATTAATCTTCTTCGGAACTATTTTTTCGATTTTTTAAGAGGGTGTAGACGAAATTTTTTCCATACTACAGAACTGAAATATCCGAAGGTATATTGCTTTATTTAATCCAGAATTTGTTTGTCTTCCATCAGTTTTATGTCGAATTAACGATTTAGTTTCATCATATATTTACCTTACGGAGTTCTTCAAGAATCTGTCTCAGAACTAGTTCAATAATGCCATCAACGACACTGTAAATCAAATATTTCCTCCTATTAACTGTGTTGTTGATGATTTCACCATCTTTGTTCCACGTGTCTCTCTCTTCATGAAAAATTATTGCAAGAGGCTATCAGAAAACTTCCGTTTGGTCAGTAAAGTTTGCTTTCAAAATTTTCTCCTCCGAAATAACAGCAGCTTCTCTTTTGTTGGGTTAAAAAATGCCGATAGAAATTAAATTTTTGTTAGACGGTGCACATATCACAACCGCTGATTTCGAAAAATACCTCTCGGATTAGTAGGCTGACACGGATATCTCATATTAATTATCCCAAAATTAAATGCACTACTAGCTTAATTTAATTTAAAAACTTAACACTACTTTTGCTCAAATTGAATATCTTTATTAAAAATACACCATTCTACTACTAAATTTGAAATGGATTGCAATTAAGTCTTCCATCTTCAGAGAATGCTAAAAAGCATTTGTCAATTAGACTTGCAATTGGAGCTTCACAATTACAATACGAGTAGTTTATGTGAAATTGGCGAACCTCCTTTCAATCCGTATGGATATTCTTTCTTTTCTTACCTTCCTTTTAATTAAATCTAAACTTTTTTTCTTACTCTTCAACTACGTCTGGCCCTTCTTCTACTCCCATTCTGTTCTTTCTATCAGCAGTATCAGATTTTTTTTTCTTTATTTCTGTTTCCTTCTTGCAATTTGTATTCACATTTCCAGCATTCCTCCACCTTGAATATATTTTATTGTAATATCTAACACTCGTATTATTGCACGCTGATATCATGAAAAATTGTTTTGTAAGTCTGCAGTTGAAAAAGGTTCACTAACGAAGCCTTATCGTTTAATGCCCTATGAACAAACTATTAAAGTGCAATCTCGGCTGATCAACACTGCCTTCCAACAAGCATAACGTGCTGAATTACTTACACTTCAAGTGAACAGGAAAGAAGACTCGCTTATCTCTGGGTGGATCATATAAAAACTTTCTACACAGTCACCTTTTCAAAAATCAACCTGCTCTCACATGCCTATCCTGAAACTCTCTTCCATTATCCATTATTATACATTACCTAATCGGCTACTTAGAAATCACATAGTAATTCCTAGTTATATTCCGTAATTCAATCAATCACAATTTTTCTTGTTACCCAAAATGGAATAAGAAGCTTTCAGACACCTTCGTTAAGAATGAAAATCTGCCATTTTGTACCCTATAAAAAGCACGTGAATTTTTTAGTCCCATCGGTATGCATAACTTTGCAATTACAAAATTAAGTTTCTAACTAATCTTCAAATTCTTAAATGACAAAGAAAAGTGTTTCAGCAAATATTAACTCTTGTTATCTTGGTATTTAATGTATTAAACAGATTATTAAAAATCGTATTATCCATAAATATAGTTTAATCAGGCCCGTGCCCAGAATTTTGAAAAAGGGGGGAGGGGTTTTGAAAATTTTCTTTACATATTTATTTTATAAATAACAATACATTTTTCACTAATATTCATACTATTATTAATTTCCATCATTTTGATATATATATTAATAATCTACATAAATGAATTACCGTATAAACATTAATAAAAATTACAGATGTTATTGATTATACTCGTAATAAAAATTTTTGCATATTAATGAAGTACTTAAAAATATGGAGCGTATTTTTTTTTTTTTTTAAATGTAAGAACACCCTAAAAAATCATCAATATATATTTTAAATTTCAAATTTTTTCCAAATTTTTGTGTATTTATAATAACTATTTCAGTTCTCATGAAGGGCGGGATAGTCGCCCCCCCCCCGCGTAGACACGGCCTTGAGTTTAATGATAGATAAAGTATACGATTTAATACGTTCAGTAATAATGACTATAGGTAATAATGTTTTTTGAAACTGATATTTTAAATACACTTTTAGTTGTATAATAATAGTATCATATCAGTGATCTACAAACCTGCTGTTTTGGTACACCGGAAGATAATGCAGAAGATTTTGTGTCACATTCGTAAACATACACAAATTCGCTCATATAAAAAATTTGTTAGTGAAAAATTTTCCTGGAAAATAAATGTTAGAACAATTAGTACCAGCCGGAAAACTCAAATTACACATACACAAACCCATGTAATTGTAAATTACATACCGTTAGATTTAAAATCAACTGATTACTTTGCATAATTAATTTTGCTTTTCAGTGGTATAAGAACTTTTATTGAATATTATTATTTCATATACTTTTTTTTTAAATTATAAGTTGGGTTCCGCGGTCAATAACAATAGGCAGATATAAGAAACTGAACAGAGAACTTCTCATATTGTTTTCGCTATTAAAGGTTTTATTTTTTTCTCTTTCCGAAAGAAAACAAAACAAAACATTTAACAGTTATGAAAAAACAGAAGTGAACAAAATTCTGTGTTAAAAAAATTTAATGCAAATGCGCAAAAACACAACGATAACTTCAAGCTAACCGATTACCTTGGGCGGAAAAGAAACTCCGAAAACCGTTAAAAATACGATTATATAATATGGTATTTGAAACGACCTCAAAAATCACTTAAAAATTCATAATTCATCACCAGATAAACCTTTACAGGTGAAGTTCAAAATATAAAATAAAATGCAGAAGTCCTTTCATAGAATCGAAAAATTACAGTTAAAAAATTATTTACAACACACCTTTCGGGCCAAAAACAGCAAAAAAAAAGGAAGTTCATGTAAGTAATAGCCCGAGTAAAAACGTTGGGGAAATCAAAACGCACGCATAAAGAACCGCTTCATAGGAAAAATATAGCCAAGCATCTAACTTTACATTCAGACTCCTGAAGTGTTGAAAGCTCGAAATTTTGGGGAAAAAAAATTTCCCCCAGGCATGTGATGTATCGTTGGAAAGATCGCGGTATTTTTCGAGAACGAATCCATATTTTTTTTCCTTAACGGAACTTTCAAAGTTTCCGAAAAGTTCAAAAAAGCGCGAAAGCAGAAGGGTGTTTCCTTCTTGACGGCACGAGTATCATAGTTAAAAATTTTGAATAAGGTTTAAAATATATGCACTTCGTATATTTTTCTAGTTCGAAACATCCGGGTATCTAACGTCAAAATAATTAATACAGCGTTACTTTTCTTTCTTGTAGTTTTTCAAAATAAATGCTCAATATCGTTCTAGGAACCGTACCTCTGAACCATCAATGTACAGAAATATCCGTCTTCCAAATTTTAATCGTCATAACACCGAAAATTGCTTATTCGTTTTCGCCGTATTTCTGTATTTTTTCTTTAAAAAAATATTTATTTCGTATTATTGCCACAAAATATAAAGAAAATAGGAAATTTATATAACTATAAAAAATTCACCAAAGGAATCGGATAAAATCTTAATTACTCCGATAAAGTTTATTTTTGCAATAAATTTTTTCTACCTATTTTGTAGCGAAAGAAATACCCAACAACAAATTCATTCGTCTTTTATACGTAGATTGTGACACCAGTTTCTCGCAGTTCCAAGAATAATTCAATTAAAATGCAACATTTGTACGCGACGGAATCGGGCATGCTAAAGGCAATGTTAACTTTCTTTTTCATCGTATGTAACTGAAGTAGCCGGCTCTGAACGTCTGCAGATCTACCGAGCTCTATGCCGGAGAAATCTGAGAAACTAGTGAAAATTGTTGTTAAGAAGTCTATTTCAGAAACATATTAGTCTCGCTACAATTTCCTATGCACTTATATCAGTCTTGAACTTTTTTTGTAAGTCACTCAGATTACCCCGATAAAAGTAGAGTTCTCATTCAACTTCGAAGTACGAATCTATCGCACATTTTACCTGCCACGTGCCGTGAATATTTTCACATTTGCTAAACTCGGTGCAGCATGAAAAATGTAACAACTCTTAATGAATTCTTCCTTTTTACTGCGTATCGAAGTATTTAAATGAAGAGTTTTAACAAAATCTATTTTTAAGATAGCAGTTGAAGATTTTTAAAGACGCAAAATGTATACAGTAGAATGTGATTATGTTAAAACCGAACCTATTTAGAAAAGCTCCATGTTTTACATATTATACAACAAATAATAAAATCGGGCTTTTTCCTTTTTTTAAATCTTTCAATTATTAAATAGCGATGTAATTAAAGTTTAGAAAAATGAGGAGCCGCGACGTACCAATTTATTTCTTTATCCGTGCGCATCTGTAATGAAAAACTTTTTTTGCTAATACCAGCTAAATACTAACGCGTAGCTATTGGAAACATATTAATTATACTAAAAAAAAGTAATATGTCTGATGCATTTAGGAAAGAAACGTAAAGAATTTATTTAGAGGCAATAAGGTGCTTGGCTACCAAACTAGAGGTGTCGCAGGTTTTCGAGATTTGCCTCGTTCCGGATCTAAGTCTCTCCCAGGTATATACCTAATCTAAAATTGGATACTGGTTATACCAAAGAAATCCGGGGAAGTAAAGGCGCTCAAGAGAATAAAATGATATTTTATATGTGTCAGTTACGGAAATAATCCAAAAAATGAATGAATTTAATTAAGTATAATATCATTTAACTTTTGCAAATGTCGTAAGAACCATTGTAAATTTTAAAGGCGACAATTTTATTATAATTTCGCATTTCAAACGAAATATGAGATACACTTTGCATGTTACAAAATGGATAATGTAATGCTGAACGATAGGATTAATGCTTGTTGATGGAAAAATAAACTCTTTAAATATATTATAAATATGTATACTATAAGTATCTTTTTTACGAGAGTTCTTTAATTAAACACGGTGTATAATAGAATTAATTATTTCATCTTGTGTTTACGTTTAATTAATTTTTCAATTCTGATTGTTTTAATGTGGAGGTGTTATGTAATAAAAAAAATTAAAGCTCGATTGTATGCCACAAAAAGTCTGCACCCTTTAAAAAAAGTGTACTACTTAATCAAAATAGCTAGGAAACTCAACAGAGGAAAATATCGAAATTATTTTCGAAAATCACAAATTATTCAATATCAGATTTAATTGCATACTTGCATCTAAATAGCTAGAATAGCTAAACAAGGTAATATTTACAAATAAAGAGAATTCTATTAGCCTGTTTGCTGGAATTTATTAAAAATAATTAAGAAAATGACGAAAACAATCGCCAACGGTTTGTAATAATATTCAACTTCTTCGGGTCTAGCCCATCACCAGCCGAAAGTGAAAACCAGTTGCATGGCGCTATTAAAAGAAGCAAGTTAATTATGTTAATTACAACGTAATTCTTAGGCCACCCCCCATTAGAAAAAATGTTCCAATTTTATGTAACGAAAAATTTCACAATATTATGAAGCGAAAAATATAAAATTTTATATAACGAAAAAATGTCCTAATTTTTCGTAATGAAAGTTAAATGTTAGGTAGGATTATTGTGATTATGTTATTTTTTTTTTGTGTCGATGCCGGTGAGAATTACGTTGTAGATTTTGATCATTTTAGACAAAGTATAGAAGAGAAAGAGACAGAAATGTAAGCAAGAGGGGTCAAAGGGCACAGCCCTTTGCGAGGCCAAAGTGGTCAAGTTATAAAAAAACAGATTTGAATATCTGGGAATTAGTAACTCGTGATAATAAACAAATTATGAAGGAACAAGGCAATTTTAAAGAAAACGCAGTTGGGAAAGGTGTGAAGAATTATTATTCCTAATAGGTTTCAAAATTGAGAATTCATCTAACGTTAATAGTATTTTTATTACCTTTTATTTGTATTATCGGTTATTGTTTTTTGTTTGTATTTTAGTTGTATTCTATGTTTTTATTGTTCACTTTAGCACTATTCCAATCATGCTTTATACGGAAAAAACTTTTAAAAATATATATTTAAATTTATTTTAAAAAATTACACGAATTCGTAAATATAATTAAAAATACTTTTTTTTTTTTTTCAAACAACTATCGCGTCAATAAAGAAAGTAAAATATAAACCCCACGACGTTACACAAATGTAATCTGTTTTCGGTGTGAAACACCTTTTCGATAAGATCAGTTTTGTTTAAAAAGGTTCCAAAACAAACGTCTATTACAGAAACTGGTAGGAAGCAGTCTTTATGAGAGGGGAAGTTCTTAGTGCCTGGAACAGCCAATTTATTATACGATCCTATATAACGAGAGAAAAAACGAGTCAGTTAAAAAACATACATGTACAAATTTATATTGCAACAAGTGCATTTCATAACATGTTAGAATCTGAAACTACACTTAGAACTTTCGTACTTCAGAGTGTCCAAGTTGCTAAAGAGGATTAAAAAAATAACGGATGGCGGTAATTTCATTGCGTTATTGATCTTTTCAATTGATTATTCGGATAGAAGATTATTCGCCGAACATCGAACGAGTGCGCGTGCAATCCGGACAGAATAATATTTTCGAAATAGAGACTGATCGCTTTCGTAAACGATGAAATTTTCGATAGCCGAGAAAAAAAGAAAAATTCTGTAACGCTTACTTAATAGCCATAATAATAACCCATACTACAGCTAATTAATAACTGCATACCGTCGTAAATGGTAGAAGGAATGGTACAAAGACATCAAGTTATGTGCTTTGTCTCGCTACTCTTTAATGGTTCTTTTTGGTTTAAGGTTTGTTGCTTTTTGACTTTGTTGTGTCCTTCCTGGATTTTAAGCTTTCACAGATCATGTTTTTTTTTTCGACTTTAAATATTAAGCTGTCCGCATGTATTGGCGTACAGATGTATATTACGCGGCATGCTATTTATTGGCTTACGTATATATATATATATATATATACACACTTTAATATAATGCTAGTTTTATTATTATTGTTATTTATGGAATAAGTTAAGTTAGTTTTAATTTTTGTGCTATATAAGCCTATTTTAATAAACGTTGATAAGAGTGTCGGGCACTCACACAACAGGCATATTTGTCCTGTGAGACCCACAACTTATTTTTTTTAAACAAAGAAAAAAAAACAAAAACAAAAAACAAAAAAAAAAAAACTATTTCGAATATATCGTCGCGATAATAATGTAGCTGCATTTTATTACCCGATACGTGTTTTAGCCAACAGTAGAGACATTTGTTAAAATGTGTTGCGTCAATAAATAAGTTTTACGCAATTTTTTCATAAACAACAAAAAAAAGCGGATGTTTTTTTGTTTTTTTGTTTTTTTTTGTAATTTATTAATCTTTTTTTTACGCGTAATGTTTCACGACCGGAATTGTGATTTTCCTTTTCGTAATACGATTTTTATTATATTACAAATAAGGCCGGTTCGTATAAAGCGAGGGGTTGTAACTGATCAGTGATCTCGGTAAGGGCCGAATTGGTTGCGGTCCAGGATCCTATTGTGACTTTGGACATTAATAAAAACTTAATATTGCGTGATTCGCTTGGAGAAAAAATGAATAGGCGACCAAAATTTTCCGGGAAGCCCAAATTTGAAATATTCGAAATGCACACATATTGGTTTTCCGTTTGAACATTTCAACATCCACTATTACCGATTTGATCGTTCGCCATATTGCACATCAATTCAGTTTGTCCCACCTTCCATGAACTGCTCAACTAGACGGACGTGTAACGAACACTTGTGCAAATTGTTTTCCCTAAAATTATGCACTGGACCGATTTATGTATAGTTCGTTCCATAAAACACAGACGAGTCTCGGTCATATTACAGCGTAATTTACAGGCCGAGGTTATTGTACATCACGTGTGATATGAGGAGTGAATTTTTAAATATCTCCCTGTCGATAACCATGAACAAAAAATCATCACTTTCACAAATAGCCGTGAAACATGTCCGCCAGTTACTTGTAACAGCTGTAAAATACCGCAAGCACAATCAGTAAACTATCTGGGATTAACTATTGACAGACGCCTAGTATGGAATCTTCATCTAATTAATACAAGGAAAAAATTGCAGTCCCTGCTGAGGAAATTATATCCACTGATAGGAAGAAAATCCAAACTTAATCTGGAAAATAAAATGTTATTGTATAACACCATTATAGAGCTCCTGTCTGTGAATACGGCTTAGAAATATATAGATCAGCTGCAAAAACACACCTCAAAAAAATACAGTCGTTCCAATCGAAGATACTGAGGATAATGACCAATGCATCATATTATGTTCGTAATTGTATAATCGAGAATGACCTCAACGTTCCTTCGGCGTTGGCGATACATACGTAAGCAGCAATATAACAAAATGCATGCCGTATTCAGTCATAATTTAAACCCATTAATATCACGCACGAAAACTACCGGACTTCCTGACAATCCTGTGAAAAAACTAAAGAAAAAACTAAAGAAAAAAACTAAGAAAAAAACAATACACAGGTGCGTTTACCGCCTACTAATAATACTAAAGATAATACATCACTAATAATAACAAAATACTCATATATTCATTGAGCATTGTGGGCACTGCCAGCAGTTGCGGCCATAATGTAGAATGAAATTTCTCTTGCCGAATTTTCTATTATTAGTATTTTTTAATATCTAGTCGTGTCGTAGTTTTCTGGCCAAATGAACTGTTCTGTTCGGGCCAAAAAAAAAAAAAAAAAACAATAAAATAATGAAATTCTAACATATGACAAGCGGCGTCATCTATTGGGATGCACTGTTATTTAGGAAATTTAAAATAGCTACTGATCAATTGCATTGATGACTTGAGAGTCGGCGTGCAAAAGAGAAAAAATAATAAAAAAAAAACAAATAAAAAACTCTCTTGAATCCTCCACCGCGTAGAGACAAAAGAACAGAGAATTAAAACCATACACCCTGAAACCAACTGTAAAACTCAGAAGTGCTAGTGTAATCTGGGAATGCATATCGGTTGCTGGAGTTGATAAATTGGTATTTGTTGCCGAGAAAATGAATCAGTATGTATCCTTGGACATTTTACCAAAACATTTAAAGAAAAACGCCACCAAAATGGGCATTTCACGAACGTTCCAATTATACCAAGCCAACGACCCTAAGCACACATCCCGGCTTGTGCAACAATAGTTGCTATACAATTGTCCACACGTACTTCATCTTTCAGTGCAGTCCCCAGATTTGAACCCGATTGAGCATGTATGGGAAGAGCTTGATCGCCGCATCCGTCGCAGGCGCATCACGTCCAAATTTGAACTTCGTGACCGGCTCCTACTTGAATGATCGCACCTTGAACGTGAATATTTGGAAAAGGTCATCATGAATATGCTCAGAGGTTACAATCCGTTCTCAACCAGAAAAGATATCCTACGAAGTAATGAGCGGTATTTATTCCTGTCACCCCATTTTTACTTATTTTCGTTGAAAGCTCCTTTTTTGGGGGAATTTCTTTTTCCAATGCCGAAGTTTACGTTTATTTTCTCTGTACATAGTACGCATTTAAATAAAAAATTTTATTTTGCCTCAAACGTTACTTTTAATGACTTTTCAGTCTATTCTACACAAAATTGATGAAAGTGCAAACATTTTTGTGACTCACTGTATGTGCGAATGCATCCATTGAAACACTAGGTTACAATTTCATTCCTTTAAATTTTGGAAACGTCGTATTAACGGCAAAATTTCATATTGTTAATTGTTCTACTAATATTCCGAAAGATGGAATAAACGAAAACGTTTTTTTATTAAAAGAAAAAGTAAAAATAAATTACAAAGATCGTTCGATCCAGTTTGAAGGGACGAAAAAACCAGTTAAATTAATTTTTGAAAAGAACAATGAAACGAAAGAACTAATACTACTACCAAGAACCGAAACAGTAATAGAGATTGATATAAAAAATCCCGAAATTGAATAAGGATTAATCCCAGAAATACGTATAGCCGAAGATGTTTACTTATCGAAAGCAATCGTTGAATTTAATAAAAAAAATTCCACAATGATCGCCACGGTTCTTAATACAACTAACGGTAATATTATTATACATAAATTGAAACTATTCTTAGAACCGATATCTGACGATATCTTTAATAATTTATTTATTTAAAGTCGCTCGGTAGATAAGGCTATTTGCGACGCCGAGAAGTTACATCTTATGCGTATAGATTAATAAATGTAAAGAACATAAACGAGAAGTTATATCTTATAAGTATAGATTAATAAATAAAAGGAACAAAAAAGATATCAAAATAAACAACAGAAAGAAAAAAAATAAAGAAAGGAAAAGAAAGGAAAAGAAAGGAAAGGAAAAGAAAGGAAAGGAAAGGAAAAGAAAGGAAAGAAAAGGAAAGGAAAAGAAAAGAAAGGAGGTAAGCGCTGCTGAATAATAAACTATATAAAAGGAAAAAGTCGGGTGAGCTTTAAAAATTTGAAGATGTTTCCGCAGGTCTTTTCATTGTCCGCCAGAATTTCGGCAAGACCAGCATCCTCCTTGAAGCAGGCGGCTCTCTCTTGCCGAAATTTGCGGAACAAGGTGAGGAGATGTTCCACCGTAACCGGCACTCTACAAATTTCACATGTCGGTTGCTGTAGTTTTTGAAACAGGTGGCTATGTGTGTGGAGGCAGTGGCCTATGCGCTGGCGAGCTAGTGTTGTTTCCTCATGTCGGTCCTGTCTGTATGAGGTGCTCCATCGCCGAAGGTTTCCCTTGACTTTGAATAGTTTCTGAGAGCGACAGTTTTGTTCCTATTCGTGTTGCCAGACGGAGTATCCATGTTTTTTTAATTTGGACTTCAGATGTTAGCTGTTTTTCTTATTCTGGCCTCTAAATTTTGTTAATTGCTGTATGCTGGTGTTCCACGGAGGGGCTTCAGCCATATTCTGATGAGCCATCTTCGTCCACTGAAGACTGCTAACAGCATTCGCACTCGATCCCCAGGGGCTTTGGACTTTTTGGATTTTTTTCATACAGCTGTATATAATTTGGGGCAAACGTTTTTTGATGCGGGGGTTAGATGGATTTGAGGCCAGATTAAGGAAATATTTCAGAGCAAGAAATACCCTTCTGTGTTTGAGTGGCAGGACATTAGTTTCTGCATGAAGGCTGTCAATTGGACTGCAGTGTAATGCGCCTGAGATTAATCTTAATGCGGAATTCTGAACAGTGTTTAACCTGTTCAGCACATTAGGTTTAGCAGACCTGTATATGACTGAACCGTAATCAATTTTAGACAGCGTAAGAGCGGAGTAGAGGTTCTGCAGGCATTTCCTATCTCCGCCAATATGGGCATTGAAGTCACCGCTCATGAGGAAGGGAGCGGGGAGTTGTTTTATTAACTGCTCCAATCAACCGTTGGAAACGTCGTCCGATTAATGAAAATAGACTGAACAGATGGTGATATTAATTGGGGTTCGTATCTTGACGGCTACAGCTTGAAGATTGGTTAGAAGGTTGATTGGTTCGACGAGGAAATTGCTTTTGAAAGCAATAGGTACTCCACCTTTTGCTATAGAATCCGAGTCTAGATCCTTTCTATATAACGTATAGTGTTTCAGACTAAATATTTCTAGTGATTTGAGCTTAGTTTGCTGGAGGAGAATTACATCGGGGTTGTTTTGAGCAACGATTGATTGCAGTTCCAGCAGTTTGCTGCGAATACTATTGAGGTTCCAATTTACAACTTTCATAATCTAATTAGATTTGTTTGCAGTTGTATCTATTACAGGTCGTTTTGGCCTAGGCTGGCTTGCAGCTTGTTCATGATTTTCGTAAACTTTATTTTCGTTCTTGTATGATCTAAAAGGGAGTAATTTTCCTGAAGCATTTCGATGAGGGCCCGCGTGTTTGTGACCTTGAAATCTTCCATTAATTGTATGGAATTTTGAGCGTTTGGTCCTCCTACCAATTCAATGAATGACCTAAAATCTGTGAAACTGAGTGGATATCTGTGCGAATTCAAGCAGATGTGATTTTTGAGTAGAGCGAAAATTATCTTGAGTGACGTTGCTTCTTCCCCAAGGGAGGCATCATCTGATTTTGAATGTGACTTATTCATCTTTCCTGTCCTGCCGGTTTCATTGTTTGATTGATTATTTCCTCGAACGTCAGTTTTGTGTTTCTTTTTTGCGGATTTCCTGTAGCCATCGGAAAGATCTATCGGGATTACCTTCTTAGGATGAGAGTTGGATGAGGAAAACAAGCTTTCCGATAGGGGCCGCTTTGATGCATCGATTCGGAGAGGAGGGAAAGAGTCAGCATCGATACTATTGCTTGTAGGCCGAAAAAGCTGTGAATTATGGGCTTCAGATGCTTTGGATAGACTTGATGGAGAGAGAGATGCAGATTGCGCTGTATCTGGTGAGTCGGTTTCCAATTGGTTAGCTTCAAAGTAATCTCCTTCCAGTTCAGCTTCCTCGTTAGTGCATTCATATCGGTTTTGTGACCTCTTTTGTGACACTTGAAGCATGAGAATTTGTCACATGAAAAGAAGATGCGATGGTTTTTTTCATTATACTGAATTAAAAGAGACCCTTGGAGTTTATCCTTACTGATTTCTGTGGTAGTAAAGAATTGGCGACGCCAACTAACTATATGACCGTAAATCTGGTCGTGGGGGTTTAATCTCAAGTACGTTTCTTTGGAGCCTAATTCACGCTTCAGTTCTGTCTTGATACATTCTTCAAGGACGTCATTTGGTATGAGGGGGTTAACATGGGACATGATGACTTTTTTCATAGAAGTGACCAATCTACGACATTTTATGAAGTCTGATTTTATCTTGAATCCATCACGGTTGATGAAGAAATCGTTTATCAGATCCTTCGATTTGAGGTGAACAATCATCCGATTTTTGTTAACCTTAGAAGTTGCTACTATAATTTTGGGATCTATGATGACTTTAGTGAGGGCAACTAAGTAATGGAATTCCTTAATGCAGTTGAACACCATGTCTTGATCCTCAAATAATTGCGGAAATTTCGTGATGCGAGCAATTTTATTTTTGGTTTTTTCAGCGTAAGACACATTTTTCACTGGATTCATATTGTTCGATGGAAGAGCGGAGGGAGAACTGATAAGCTGGATGATATTTTTTTTGTATATACGTTAA
Organism: Icerya purchasi; assembly: GCA_039619475.1. Taxonomy (NCBI): domain Eukaryota; kingdom Metazoa; phylum Arthropoda; class Insecta; order Hemiptera; family Monophlebidae; genus Icerya; species Icerya purchasi. The sequence continues at coordinate 487,444,676 of CM077115.1, forward strand.
ATGAAAGCCCGACTAAGGCTATAAAAAAGATAAGATAAGATAATACAATACACTAATAAAAACACGATAATATACATACACAATCGCGCAAACACAAAGTCGAGGAGAAAACTGAATTAGAACGCAGTAACACACGACCGATATGTTTCAATGTAACACGTTATCTCCCACGATATCTTTATTTCGGTAAATCATCTAAAGGACAATACTAACGTTTATAAAAAGGATAGTATTTCTGATATATTAAAAATTTTACCTTTACAATACTTAAATAAAGAAGAAAGAAACGAAATAATTAAACTTTGTACTAAATACAAAGATATATTTCAGTTAGATAGCGATGAATACTTACCATGCACTAACAAAGTTAAACATGAAATTAACACCAGTACAAATACACCTATATGTTCAAAAAATTATCGTGACCCAGAAATTCTTAAGGAAGAGGTAAATAATCAAATTTGCAAAATTTAAAAAAAAATAAATAATAAGACCTGTCCATGGAGTTCTCCGCTGTGGGTAGTTCCAAAGAAAACTGACAATTCCGGAAGAAAAACATGGCGTATAGTTATTGATTATAGAAAATTAAATAACATTACAATAGGTGAAGTTTTCCCTTTACCTAATATCAAAGAAATTTTAGATCGGTTAGGACGATCGAAGTATTTTACCACTTTAGATCTTGCTTCTGGTTTTCACCAGATTGAAATAAAGGAATCAGATATGGAAAAAATTGCTTTTAGTACAAATTTGCGACATTTTGAATATCTCAGAATGCCATTTGGTTTAAAGAATGCGCCGGCCACATTTCAAAGATTAATGAATAATATATTGACAGGATTACAAGGAATATAGTGTTTCGTCCATATGGACGATATTATTGTCCATTCAACCGGTTTAAAAGAACATATAAACAGCTTAGATTCAATTTTTTTGAGATTAAGAGATAACAATTTAAGACTTCAAGTAGACAAATGCGATTTCGTACGAAAGCAAGTAAGTTATTTAGGACAAATAATTTCGCAATAAGGATTAAAACCTAACCCCGATAAAATACGTACAATTATAAATTTCGCGGTACCTAAAACAGCTAAAGATATAAAATCCTTTTTAGAACTTGTCGGATATTACAGAAGATTTATTAAAGATTTCGCGAAAATAGCTAAAGTAAAGTTTTACATCTAAAAAAGGATACGGTATTTACTTGGAAGGAAGAACAAAACAGTTCGTTTGAAAAGTTTAAAATTATATTAACTTCCGATTCCATTTTGCAGTATCCCGATTTCTCGAAGGAATTCATTTTAACCATAGACGCAAGTTCCTTTGCCGTAGGCGTGGTTTTATCCCAAGGTGTAATAGGACAAGACTTACCTGTAGCATTTACAAGTAGAACTCTAAATAAAAGCGAAATAAATTATAATACCACTGAAAAGGAATTAACAGCCATAGTTTGAGCAGTCAAATACTTCAGACCGTACTTATTCGGAAGAAAATTTACTGTAAAGACCCTGGATTAAAGCTTCTTAGATGGAAATTAAAATTATCAGAATATGACCATGACATTAAATACAAAACCTGGTAAGGTAAATAGTAACGCTGATGCCTTATCAAGGAATCCGATTATAGCGCAAACAGATATATTAAAACTAACTGACGAAAATATAAGTGCTAATGAATCCTATGAAGAATTCCTTAATTTCCAAAAGAAAAATGGTTCGTATTCTTCAGTTGCCGAAACTTCGGATAATATAAATTCTGAGAATTCTATCGCGTATTTTCTTTGTAAAAACGGAAACGATAATTCAGATTGGAAAGGGAAATTAATTCAGAATAACGAAATTAAAACTGTATTATAACATGTAAAGAAAGAAAAAAAGGAATATTATTTATGCTGCTACAAGGAAAACTATTTTGATCTCACTAATTACAATGATTTACTTCTTACCATTAAATTGCTAAAAAATCTGTTATTAAAAAACAAAGAAAAACAAATATTCATATGAAAATTATACGATAAGAAAAGTTCAAATATATAATTTTCTTTCTTTTCCATAACCAATAATTTGTAATGATAAGAGAACATTTTTAACAGACTGAAAAGAAATTAATAAAGTATTAAACGAATACCACTGTTCATCCGTTGGAGGTCATAGTGGATTTTTCAGAATATATAATGGGATTAAAGAAAATCATTCGTGGACCAATATGAAGACAGACATTAAAGTATTATTAAAAAATTGTCATTCATGCCAGATAAATAAAACGAACTTTTTACAACATATAAAAATATAATACATAAATTTGATAATTAATACATTTACATTAGACATGAATCACATTACCTGAATCGCTTGAAATAATATATGTAGAATAATTCAAAAACAAAAATAGAAAAGTAAACCGTTGTCTTTGCCAGTAATTTCGGAGACAATACCGACAAATAAATAAAAAATAGTATAAAGAAAGTAAAAAAGTTGATTTAAAAAATGTATACGGCTGTTTTGCATGGTCAGGCAATTTACAAAAAATTTTTAAATGATTAAAAACAGTACGTATAAGGGATAGAACTTACGAAAACAAAATAATTTCGATGTAAACAATGCGAAAATAATATGCAAATCGAAACAAGTTTGAAACGAACGCGGACAATACAGAAAAGAATTGATTGGTATAACCAAAATAGTTTAATTTTCCCTGGCAATATAAACTGTTCCTGTTCAGAATAAATACCATATTGTTTACGCTATTATTAAACACTAAACAACCCCCCAAAAAAGAAACTAAATCGAAAAGATAACACGTTGAATCGCTCAAGAGAAAAAAAACATCGGAATCAAATGAAACCACCATTTTTTTCTTTTGAAATAAATAAATAATCACAACACAACTTAACACCATGACTGAAGCATGTTTTCTTACTTTTTTTGGATATGATAAAAACTATTCGACAGAAATATTTCTGTCTCCTCCTAATAATAGGCTATTTGAATTTTAGACAAGGGCAGCTTCTAAACAACTTTAACCCGAAACCAAGCTAAATACGTAAAGCAAACTTCTTTCTGAATGTTGTGTGATATTACGTTTTCTAAAAATAGGTTATAATCTTAAAATTCCGAAGATATAAAAAAAATGAAACAACCTTTGTAAATATTATAATATCCCATTTATTACGAAAATATAACTCCTTAGTTATATTTCGAAAACAATTTTCAACCACTTTTCACCACTTAAAGTTCAATTTTTCAAAAAATCTGTCTCATTAGATATTTTCGGTATATCGTGTGTTCAAATGGGCTTTCTGATAATCAAAGCAAATGGTTTCGGTGTGGCGTATGAGAATTTTATAAACCTTTTTGACACTTTTAGTATACCATGCGGGGTATCTTCATGCAAAATTACAATTTGGTAAACCAATTTGAGCCAAAAAAATAACAGTTTGTGTATTTTTTTTTGGAAACGGTTTTAACCTCATTCCACCCCTTAAAATCTGAATTTTCAAAACAGCGTTTTTATTTGACATCCTCAGTATATACACTGTATTCACATGAAATTACACGCGATAATCACGATTCGTAGTGTGATTTTTGGTTTCCTCAAAAATGAGTTTCTGCCCATTTCCGCCCTTAAAATTTTGGGAACGAAAAAAAAGTTTTGCACACTTTTAGTACACCACATAAAGTACCTTCATGCGAAATAATAATTATGAAGACCCATTTTTACCAAAACTATAACAGCTTGTGTATTTTTCGGGAAACAGTTTTTAGCCCTTTTTCACCCCTTAAAATCCCAAATTTTCAAAAAAGCTTTCTTATTTGACATCTTCAGTATATACATGATATTCACATGGAATTACATGCGATAATCACGATTCGTTTGAACTGGAGCGTGATTTTTGGTTTTCTCAGAAATGGGTTTTTGCCCTTTTCGGCTCTTAAAATTTTGGGGTTTGAAAAAAATTTTGCACACATTTAATACACCATATGAGGCGTCTTCATGCGGAATTAAAATTTTATTAACCTATTTGTACCAAAAATATTACTATTGGTGTGTTTGTTGGAAAACAGTTTTTAACCCCTTTTCAATCCTTAAAATTCGAATTTTGAAAAAAAAACGTTCTTATTTGACATATTCAGTAAATAAGTAATGTTAATGTAAATTTTCAATTATCTCGTGTAAATGGTTTCCGCTGTAGCGTGATTTCTGGTTTTTTAAAAAGCAATTTTTTGATTTCTACCTCCCTTTTCACCCCTAAAAAATTGAAATTTTTTAATCCATTTTTAGATGGTGTCAGTACATAGTATGGTTGTATTAGGTGCCAATTTTCGGCTTCATAGACCTAGTAGTTGCAACGATAAGTATATACAAATATCTTATAATATATATGTATGTAATTAGGTTCTCGGAAACAACTTTTGATAAAATTCACGAATTAGGAGTTTTTTGATAAATTAAATGGTGGAGGTCTTGTCATCGAGGAAATTCTAGGAAACGACCAATGTTTTAGTGACCATTGTGTGTATTTTTTGGGTTCATTAAAAAATAAAGAACACGCTTATTTACCATTATTAATAAAAATTAGATGGAGACATAACATTTTGTTCTGTGATGAAACATATTTATTTACATATTTTCGCAATGGATTTAAATATTATGTCAATTTAAATATATCGAACGTCATTGTGGAGTTATAGAGGCGATAATTTGCAATAATATTTCTGGTTTACGAATTTTGTATTTTTTTTTTTTTTGCATGGAACATGCTTAAGCTGTGACCTAACTAGCAAAAAACGATACACTAAAGTGGAACACGGGGGCGTTTCGCGGAAGTTAAATAAGAATACAGCCATATTTTCTAGTTGTCTTAAGTCAGTAGTGTTCGGACCGCATAAAGATCATAGTTTCATCATGCTCGCGGTAAAGTAAATATCGAGTTGAGGAGTGAGTTTGATCGTTTGACAAACCATTGATTTTACACAATTGACGACAAGTGCACATAATTCACACGCCATGTCGGTCCTAAGGATTTGTCGTTACTCACACTCATAAGGAAGAATTGATTAGTGATTTCCTGTTGCCTTAAACCAAGATCATAGCTTTAACTGAAACTTGCCTAGGTTGGAATGAGAGCATATCGATGTGTGTTACTCGCAAAGGGAGTACTCCAACCCGATCTCACCGATTTTAATGAAATTGGTATATGTTGTAGAACACAAAAAAGTAAAAGATCTGCTAATAAACGTATTAAGAGGGTGAAAACGACCCTTAAAGTGAATTTAAAAAACGGTTTTTTTCTAAATATCTCGACTAACATTTAATATGTTTTGGTAAATCGAAATGGAAATTACTCCTTTCGGAAAATCAAGTAATTCATAATAATTCAAACAATAAGGGTTGCAATCATTATTTTTATAGGGATTGGAAATCCATATTTAATTTATTAATGTTGTAATAAAAAATGGAAAAAAATCTAAGAAAAATTTTTAAACTAATAAAATGATAAAATGCAGTTGACTTGTTTCGATATTTTCGTTAACTTCACCCCACCCCACCCCACCCCGCCCACCAAGATTGTAAACCACCCCTAACACAGAAAAACCAAAAACAGGAATTTCAAGCGATCAAATTTTGAATTCAATCCGTATCCTAAGTGGTTTTCGAGGTCGCTGATTACGAATCTGATATCAAATTTATTTAAAAAGTGATAAAATGGGTATTTGAAAATTTTATGTTGTGTTAAAGTATGAAAAATATTAAAATATCTCTGAAAATTTTTTTTTGGCAAAACATATAATATTCATTCGTTATTTTTAATTCAAGGTATTTACATCAAATTTATAGTGTTTTTTTTTTTTTTTTAGTATAAACATACTTTTTGTTTTATTTCATTGCAAGTATACGTCATATTATTCAATGAAATTTCGATAGTAATGGTAATCTTCATAGAAATGTTTAAAAAAAACAATGATTTTTTGCACCAACCGCAACGTACAATAGCGACATTTGCACATTGTTCTTTTTGACAATGCGTATTACAAGAATCTCCAAAACTAAAATCTACATCTATATAAGCACTTTTGTACCAGGAATATTTAAAAAGATCTTCATATCTTGGTGAAAACAATTGGTTGTGAACCAGTTATTGAAATTTTATTATATTACTTCTCATATGTAAATTTAAATCACAATTCATTAAAATTACATCATCAGAAAATTTGTGAACATAATTTTTCTAAATCCGTTTGGAAATAAGCTAATAATAAATTGATAACATTTAATGAATTTATTCTCAAATCGGACAAATCCTCGGTGCGCTAATGTGCTGTGGATATAGAAAATTAATTGCATCAATGACTTTTGACATTATCACTGATTGATTGACTTAATCTAATCCGCATGTAATAACAACTACGTATCTCAATGGAGTAACGAAATTAATATTCACACGTGTTGATTTAACTATATAACGATGCTAAAATTAGTAATAATAATAATAACAATAGATATAATAAAAATTACACTGATGATACTGAGAACAAAAATTAAAATACTTATACGTATAAAAAAAGAAATAAAAGATATCACCATTACACTAAAATACATTATCCGTTTTTTTTTGTATTTTTTTTTCTTTCTCCTTTCCGTGTGCCTAGCTTTCGCCATCTGGCCATTCAACATAAATTGTGGTTTATCATGCCGGAATTCAAATCCGGGCCTCCTGGGTCAAAAAAAACAGGCATCCTATCAACTAGACCACATGGGAATCATATCCGTTTTTAAATTTATGATTTCAATAAAAATTGTGGTATATCGTTGCTGGTATTATTATTAAATAGAAAAATCAGTGAAAATGTTACTGCAATGTTTTATGCCCAGTCATTTCTAATTATTAATTAAAACTTTATTTTTTGAGCATCTTATAATCTACAGACGGTTTCGTGTGTGTTAGAAATTGATATTTAATACTGAGGTTATTTATTTTGTTTATTTCAGATTTAAAAATGAGAATAAATTCATTAAATGTTATCAATTTATTATTAGCTTATTTCCAAACGGATTTAGAAAAATTATGTTCACAAATTTTCTGATGATGTAATTTTAATGAATTGTGATTTAAATTTACATATGAGAAGTAATATAATAAAATTTCAATAACTGGTTCACAACCAATTGTTTTCACCAAGATATGAAGATCTTTTTAAATATTCCTGGTACAAAAGTGCTTATATAGATGTAGATTTTAGTTTTGGAGATTCTTGTAATACGCATTGTCAAAAAGAACAATGTGCAAATGTCGCTATTGTACGTTGCGGTTGGTGCAAAAAATCATTGTTTTTTTTAAACATTTCTATGAAGATTACCATTACTATCGAAATTTCATTGAATAATATGACGTATACTTGCAATGAAATAAAACAAAAAGTATGTTTATACTAAAAAAAAAAAAAAACACTATAAATTTGATGTAAATACCTTGAATTAAAAATAACGAATGAATATTATATGTTTTGCCAAAAAAAAATTTTCAGAGATATTTTAATATTTTTCATACTTTAACACAACATAAAATTTTCAAATACCCATTTTATCACTTTTTAAATAAATTTGATATCAGATTCGTAATCAGCGACCTCGAAAACCACTTAGGATACGGATTGAATTCAAAATTTGATCGCTTGAAATTCCTGTTTTTGGTTTTTCTGTGTTAGGGGTGGTTTACAATCTTGGTGGGCGGGGTGGGGTGGGGTGGGGTGAAGTTAACGAAAATATCGAAACAAGTCAACTGCATTTTATCATTTTATTAGTTTAAAAATTTTTCTTAGATTTTTTTCCATTTTTTATTACAACATTAATAAATTAAATATGGATTTCCAATCCCTATAAAAATAATGATTGCAACCCTTATTGTTTGAATTATTATGAATTACTTGATTTTCCGAAAGGAGTAATTTCCATTTCGATTTACCAAAACATATTAAATGTTAGTCGAGATATTTAGAAAAAAACCGTTTTTTAAATTCACTTTAAGGGTCGTTTTCACCCTCTTAATACGTATATTAGCAGATCTTTTACTTTTTTGTGTTCTACAACATATACCAATTTCATTGGGGTAGTTTCCTTGTCAGTTCAAACGTGAAAAAGTGCGGGGCGGGGGAGTCGCCATGTACGAAAAAGAAGACCGTATGTTATTTTCAACTTCGCATATTCTGATGATATTTGACAAACAATCGTTGTCTATTGATAGAATTAGTGCGGTCAGTGAGAAATGTGAAGATATTTGCGCCATCGAAAGCCCTATAAACGGTCAATGAGTTCTGCTTGTGACAGTTTACATCTCGCCAGCCACTTCGATTGACGATATTGAAGATTTCTTCGAGTTAAATTTATCGGTATGTACACCCAAACTAGTAGAAATTGTTAACATAATCAAGAAGAGAGAATGCGACGCAATACGTATACTTCTATCAGGGGATATCAACGTCGATCTCAAGAAACCTGAAAATCAGCGATTATTAATTCGGTTCATGGAAGAAACCTTTGCATTTCAACTCAAACGGAATCCAGCTTCATCAACTACTCATGGGGGATGGTGTATCGATTTGATCTTCGCTCATCACATCAACAAAATTGGTTCAAAAATTACATAAGTTACTTCAGTTGTTGTTGTCCACTACTTCTAAGGATCACGTGACATTAACAATATTATTTTCTTTCGAATTCAAAATTTTAACATATCGTACAGAAACAGTTGAAAGTATCAGAGATACCAACAGAGACAGTAAACGGCTAAAGAATATTTTTTTTTTTTGAATTGTAGCCGTAGGCTCTAAACAGAGAGCATTCGGGGGTTTCAAACGGGGAAGCACCCAACGCTGATTTTTTATTTAGTATTTTTCATCAGTGAAATTATGGATCCTCTCAAAAAAACTGAATAACAGTTATAAAATAAATAAACAAAAAAAATACACATTTACCGTAAAGTACGTGTTTTTTTGCTGTTTTTTTTTTGGATTTTTTATAACGCAAGAATACTTTGAAACGTAATATAATGCGTATAAAATTTGTTCACGATATTTACTTGAAAAGTAGGTAATGTAATTTTAAGTTTCATATTACACGCATATTGTTTCTAGATTTTTCACGAAACTTATGAATATACTTTGACTGATCTGCAAGAACAAAGCCATCATATATATTTTTCCTCTTAGTCTATTTTATTATGGTTTGCGCAGTTATTTATTCGAAACGCAGCGAAAAACCCATAAATATATAATTTTCTTTTTCATGTTACCCCCGCGTAAGTGGCGTAATCATTTATGTTTATATAAAACTCGGTCTTTGAGACCTCGCCCATGGCAGATCCTCCGGACCACCAGATTCTGGTCTTCTACAGTTTTTATAGAAAAATTGGTCTACCCTAACTATGTTATTTTCGTAAAATGAAATGTAATATAAGCGAGACGTAAAAAAGCTAAAAAAAAATTAAACCAGTGGCGGATCCACGGGGGGAATAGGGGGCATCCCCCTTACCACAAGAACCAAAGCCTCTATGAAAACATTTTGTTATAACAGAGAAACTTAATTCATGCTATAAAAGATTTGTATGAATTTTACCGCGGATTCAATTAAAACTAATCTTTAATACTATTTTCTAGTAAAACTATTAATGTTCCTTTTTTATTCTATTTTAAATACAACTGTCATCGATCTTTTGTCATTTTTATTTATTTTTAATTTTTATTTTGTAATGTAAATGAAAATAGTTCAATAAGAAATATATATATTTAAACTTCCTCATGAACAAAGAATTCGGATCGGATTACTAACAAAAATAAAAAAGAAGTAAAGTTTAATAAAATTACTATCTTTCTTTTTTTTTTTCTTTTTTTTTTCTTTTTTTTTTTTTTTTTTGGGCCCGTCAACCGGGGATTTTTACCCAGAAACAATTGGAATAGGAAGGAATCAATTATATCTTCATACGATATCAAATGTTGTTAGGAGGAAGGAACAAATAATAGGAATAATTTGTAGAGAGGGAAACGATAGGACATAAGAGGCGCAATATGGAGTAGGAGGACCAAGTCTCAGCAAATTGAAGTAGAAAGCAGAGCACTCAGCAGAAAGAGATGAACACTCAAAGAACACATGGTCCGCATCGCAAACATGCTCTTCGTTTGAGTGAAGAGTATAAAATGTATAGGAAACTAAGGAAAAACGAAAACAATAGGAAGATAATGAAGCATGGCTTAAGAATGAAAACAAATAACAGAGACAACAACAGCACGACGAAGTGAAGAAAACAAAGAGAACCACGGATTAGCAGGAAGACTAGGTTGAACAGACAGATAAAAAGAACAATTGTTCGAGAAAGATGAAACGTACATATCCGATACCATAATCTGAGATGAAAACCTCTGCACCGCGGAGAGAGATTAGACAATGGGACTTTTTTAAAGAAGAAGTGAGAAGAGGCAGCAACGCCCTTTTACTTAATTATACAACCCACTCCTCCTCTTTTTCCGTGGTTTCTTGATTTCCCCAACACGAGGCGGTCAACTATTTCATCCATAATTAGACTTCGGTTAAACCACAGCTCGCTTCCTGCTTCGCTCTTTCGTTTCTCCATTACTCAGTCTCCTCTTTGTCCATTTGATCCGTCAGAAGAAAACTTCGTTTGTGATGCGAACCACATTTTCCTTGAATGTCCTTCCATTTCTTCAGAACGCGCGATACTGTATTCCGGTCTTTTGCGTCTTGGCCTCCCTACGCCCTACAGCGCTCACAGCATCCTTTCTTTTCCGTCTCCTTTGGTTATTCCTTTGTTAGCTTCTTTCGTATGTTCCATTTGTAATATTTTTCCTTTATAATTATTAACACTATCATACCGTTGAAGTGAGTAACGTCCTTAGCTGACATGCTCAAAAAAAGGAAGAAAAAAAAAAAAATCCCTCTTAACAACAGGTTACTAATACTAACCGAACTTATTAACAATAATAATTACTGGACTAATAAAAGTATACCTGCTTTAGTCGCTAGTAGACAGCGTCTAAGGGATATCGAACCATTTGAAAAATCTAAATCAAAGTACAAGGACATCGATTATTTTAATATGCTAGGAAATATCCATATAGATATAACAAATGAATTTGAAAAGGTTTACGAGGAATATAATGAAAAGATATTACAAGACATAGTGGAAAAGAAATATCGTCATTATGAACAAATCTATACTGATGGATCATTAAATATAGAAAAAATTATCTGCTCCCGTGGAATATATAATAAAACTACAAATAAACATTGAACGTTCCAAATCCCGATGACACACTCATCATGTACGACAGAATTATACGCACTGCATCAAGCAATCGACAAATTCGTAAACACTAAAAATAGAAATCATAATTTTCTGATATTAATCGACTGACTGAGCGAATTATATAAAATAACAAATGGCACAACCGACAAGTTAAAAATATGGCAACAAATAAACAAAAAATTAATTTTGAACAAAATAAACTGCGAAAAATATTATTTCAATATGCAACTTTAAGTCAAGAAAACCTGCCTAGCAATTACATAAAGCAAATCATACGGCTTAGAACATGCGCATACTACAACAGCAGACCGATTAAAGAAATGGAACGTCATCGAATCGGATGAATGCCAATATTGTAATAGAGACTATGAGGAAAATATTAATTATCTCCTATGACAATCGGTTCCAAACACAACGAGAAGAACTTGTAAATAAATTAACTCAGGAATATCACACGCTACCGATAAATACAGTATCTATTCTTACAAATCCTTTAGGCCAGACATGTAAATAACTTTATCAATTGCTCAAAAAATGCAATATTGAACTTAAAAATTTGAATACTATATGATACGTTTAACATATAAACTGGCTGAAAGGTTAAAAGGAAAAACCAAGCCAAAAAAAAAAAAATCGATTTGGTTTTTTTATTTTTTTTATTTTTTTTATTTTTTATACCGAGTAATTTAATGATTTGATATTAATATTTATAGCACTAGATGAGTTCAGCTTTTTGATTTGGACTTCGGTGAGAACTTTTAAATTATGTACATCACGGATATAAGTGTTCAATTTGAACGATGCTGTTTGTATTTTCGGCAGAATATAACTTATATGGTGAACAGTGAGCGGTGCATAGCGTCACATATAAGTGGTAGCTTATTAAGTAGGTACGAGTAATCTGGTTGTACCTAAATTTATGGCCGGCATAAACAAATTTTAAGGATGAATTTTTAATGATGCTTTTCTTAAATCGCAGTGCTGCGTGCTAATTTAAACTTTCTTTTTCTTTGAGTAGGATAAAACTTAAGGACGAATCAAAAGAAATGGAGGGAAAACGAAAAAAGTGTAATTGAGAGTTTTACTAAAAAGAAAAAAACAAACAAAAAAAAACTCCCATCTCCTTTCAAGATGACTAATAATATTTTGTCAGTAACGAACATTTTTGACTCGTAGATAAAAATACTGTTTTCCCCGAAATAAAAAAAAAAAACAACTTCTAAAAACCTATCAATAAAAATTAATTAATTCGCGCATTTTTCATTTTAAAATCGTTAAAACTAACAGCACGTCATTATAATAACAAAGAATTCACAGGAAGCCATTAATTTTGACAGACTGGTGACTTGATTAGCGCACCATTTGTCGAAAACAGAGTAATAAAACATGCCTCGGTATTCGACAATAATACTCGCAAGTAATTTTGCTCATAAATTGGCGTCACGTCGAATATAAGAAGAAAAATCATCCGCACAGGGTCGGTTATTACTCGTAGTAAAGTAAAGGTTTTCACACGACTAAAAATGGTACTTAAAAGCAGTTGTTTCATTGTGCCGTTAGTTCTACTTTTTTCATGGAATTTTCAGGTAATGTGTAAAAGTCAGGACTTCTTTAAAATATCCGCAATCAATAATATGGCCATTTTTAATATTTATCATATAAACTGTTTTTAAAAATTTTATTTAGATATTTCTTTTCGTAATATTTTAATAAAAGTTTTCCAGGTAAGGGTTTACATTGGTGCCGCTAGATCGTTTTTGCTAAGATTTCAGTTCGTTCATTTACTGCTATTTTACACTCTGAATTTGAACTAATTCAAATGCGGAAACAGCACAATAAATGAACGAACTAAAATCTAAATAATAACGAAATATTCGAATCAAAGAGACGCTATTTTAAAATCTAGTGACACCAGTTCATTTTTGCCAAGATTTCCGTTCATTCATTTAATGGTATTTTCCACTGTAAAACTGAACTAATTGAAAATTTAACTAATTAAAAATGTGGAAACACAAGTTATGAATAACAGCGAAAATGAACGAACTAAAATTACGACCAAAAATGAATATGGCGAAAAAAAGCGAAGTAATCGAGAAATAGCGCAAAAAGTGAAATAGCAGAAAGAGAATATGAGTAAATTAACATACCTTAATAAGCGGTGTATATTTCGGCGGCGGTGTTAAAAAAGGGTATGTATGAGTTGAAGATGTGTGGTACTCGCTGCAAAAAGTAAAATTCCGCGATATAATAGGGGAAGAAATCTTCCCTAGTACCATATTTCGCAATAAATTTTGACACGCCACGCAAAACCTGAAGCATATAACAAACCATATTTTGCAATAAAAAAAAAAAAAAAAAAAAAAGGAAGAGAAGTAAAAAAAAGAAATGATTTAAAAAAAAAAAAGGAATTTTTTGCAATTAATTTTACCTGAAATACGGAAGAACGCGGTGTTGAATAGTATTATATCCTTCTCCGCAAATCGTAGTAAATCGAAGTACGATGGGTCACACGGCGCGTCGCAAAGTTCAATTTCAGTTGGCATATGTTAAATTCAAATGAAAAAAAAAAGTTAAAAACAGAAAAACAGTCGGACAAGTATAATTGACAGCCAGTAAATAAAAATATAACTAAAAAGAAAATAAACAAGCCACCGAACCAAAATATGAACTTTAAAAGGTCAGAATGAACTAACTAAAAGTCAGAATGAACTATGTCGATAATGTAAATATTTACTGAAGTAAATAAAAAAAATTAATAAATAAAAGTTATTTACCTGAAATAAGGAAGAATGCGGTGTTTCATATAAAAAACTCGACAATTTTAAGGGAAGCAAAGCTCGCACGTCATATCACATAATGCAATTTCATTGGCCATATTGCAAAATTAAAAAAAAAAAAACCGCATAAAATAAAAAATTGAATTTTAAAATTGAGACATACTAAATAAATTCATTATAAATTTAAAAAAAGATTTAAACATGAAAAACTGTACATACCTTAATGTGGTGGATGCAGAGCTAGATCTACAGAATGCAAATTACGGAATATAACTACGGTCGAACGGACGACAGTAGCAGATGACGGCTGGCAATTTTAATTTCAAAATTCAAATTAAACCTAGTAAAACCTACTCGTAAATCAAAATATTTATACGGATGCTCAATTTAAATATAATAGTGTTGTAATTTTAAATAAAAAGAAAAAGAAACAAACCTAAAACCAAAAAACCGAAACCACCAAACTTACTAAACTAAACCAAAATTTACATTCATTAATATAATATTTACAATAACTAACAATAAGAGACATCAAAACATTATCGATGAACTAGCAGCAATACGAAAATGAACTGGCGACACTAACGTAATACGAACGAAACAAAAAAAAGAAAATGAACTAACGGCACTAATGTAATACGAGCAGAAAAAAAGACAAACAAAATGAACTGACGGCACTAGTGACAACCCTTACCGACGTTTTTATCGATCTATTTTCAGGAGAAAACTATTATTTGTTTTACGTCTAATGTTAATAAAAATATTACTAATTTCAACAGCGACTTCGCATAAAAATAGCTCCTAATTATTAAATTCGATCATTGACGTAAAAATTTATTATTTAATATTATTTATAAACTAAAATAAAAAAGAAACATTAGAAATGATTTAAAAGAAACATTAGGTGCTCAATTGTTTTCAAAGGAAACAGTGAGATAATGATGCATAAACTTAAAATCAACGGGTAAATAAGCTCTACAAGTTACAATTAAATATGGTCATCCCAAGGTACCATGACCGTGGAAAGAAACTGTTATGGTTCCCATTTTCAAACATGGTAAATAAACTACAGGCCGATTTCTTTAATTTCCAAATTAGCTAAACCACTGGAAAAAGTGATTTAATTGGGTTTTAGAAATCTGTCGGCTTATTTCTTTCCAGCAGCGTCTGGTGGTCGGAAAGAAAAATCAACGGTTAACCAGCTCGCATAATGAAGCCAAAGCAACATTCGCCAACAAGGAACATTTTCTTCTTCTTTATTCGCCGTCTCCGTCGTAAAGGTTAGCGATCCTCTTAACTATGGCCACTCTAGACTGACTGGAACAATTCAATTGACGAGCAAGCAAACTAGCGGCGGGACTCTCCCATCCGTGAATTTTGACCATGGTCTACTGACCTCCTGTCATCAATTTTATCTTCCACGATACAGTATCTCATATTTGCGTCATGTGTCCCCTAGCTATCTTAGTAGCTTCCTTTCTTTGAAGACTTTGCAATATAATTGTAATGAAATCGTGCCTACTCGAACCTTGATTGTATTTCTTTTCTTAAGATGCGGCTGTTATCGAGAATAATGCCTAGGTATTTGATAGATGAAACCCGCTTCAGCATTGTTTCATTTAACCATATCGAGCATTCCTTAAATTTCTTAAAGAATACTATTCTTTTTGTCTTAGACACTTGTTTATTGAAAGTCTAAAAGCTCCATTGAGGACGGCATGTGAGCTCATCATTCTTTGCAGTTCATCCGGACTGTCTGCTAAAATATAACTGTCGTCCGCGTATCCTATGTTGTTGATTGTATGACCCTACCATTTTCTTGGTGAACTTTTTTTTTAATAGTCGTATTTTCTCGAATTCTACATCTTCAACTTTTCTTCAGCTGTTTGTCTGCCAGTACAGTTAACTTACAGTCATTTCCGTCAACAACAATCATCTCAGTATTTCTATAAGTTTTTTATGCTTCACGCAGTCGAAAATTTCATGGTGTAGATAGCGCATGTATATACATCTATGTTCATTTCTCGGCATCGCTATGCGAGTATGCAAAGTGAAAATGAGTCTTTACGAGTACTCATGCCATTCTTAAAACCGGATTGAGTATTTTCTATTCTTTCTTTGTTTTTTGTACATATTTTTGTGTCTATAAAATTCTTGGAAATATCTTCAACGCGTGTGACATTAGACTGATCTCATGCGCGCTAGTTGTCACATTTTGATGTTTTTTTACGCTTTTTGATATATGTAGTAATAAAAGTTGATCCTAACCAATCACTCGGCATTGAATTTTGTTAAACGACCTTAGTCATTTAATCTGCACCGACATCATTGAATTTAGCCGGGGGGACTTAAATTTCTTTGCATATATTTCATCCAAACTGACCGCTTTACTAATTTATTGCCGTTTAATGGCGTGCAGTATTTCTGCTTTCATTATGTGTGGTCCTACATTATTGTAGCCGAAATGTCCATCCGGTGGTTCTGTCGTTCTATCATCATGAAATGTGTTGATTAATGTACATTTTCCATTTATGTAATTTTTCAGATATTCCAATTATTTCACTTTCCCATTGTTCTCTTGGAGTATGCTTGTATTTGTTTTCTCGTATATGCTGGCTATTTCTTTCACATTTTTGTGTAGATTCAGTAGATCATGTTTTTCTGGAAACTCCTTAATATCGTTGCACTTTATATTCCGATAGCTTTCTTTAGCTTCCCTACATATTTCCTGAATAACCTTATTTATCCTTTTATAGTCGTCTGGTCTAGCTTTGGCAATTTTTTTTCCTCCATCAGATTTATAATCTCATCTGTCACGTCCGCTTTTGGTTCTTGGCGACATTTTCAGCAGCTATATGATTCTCTAGAATACCAGTGATAATACTTCGGAGTATGTCGTCGGTGTTTTTAGTTTGTTTCTAACTTTTCATTCAGTTTGTCGATCAACATCTTTACAATTCTTGATTTAAATTACTTGTTTTTTAAATTTCGAAACGTCAGTGTTTCTTTTCATTACTGAATTAAGAACTAATATCCGCTCCGAGAGTACGTTTTTACTGAGATCTTACATATTTCCAGTGGTTTTTACGAAGCATGACAAAGTTAATTTCGGTATTGACTAAAACCTTGGAAAAAATTATGATCGACCGAAAGCTTAATTGGGTTTCAGAAACCCGTGGGCTTCTTTCTTCTCGCCAGTCTGCTGGTCAAAAAAAGAAAAAATACATTTAAGAAATTTCCTCCACAACAACGCTACAGGCGTTAAAATAAGTTCCCTGAAAACGGGATTCCTCGGGGTTCTGCTCTAAGTGTGATTATTTTTAACCTGTACGTAAACGATATCATTGGAGTCATATCTCCGGCGAATATTCTTTTTTTTTGTCGATGATTGATTTCTGAAAAACATCAAATCCTTGCTACGTGCAACGAACCTTATAGAATGTATTAACAAACTTAGAAAAATAGTTACATAAACTGACTTTTTCTTCATTAAAAATTAAAATTTATACTTCAATAAGAAGAAAACATCTTCACCTACTTTAAAATTTTGGTAGCCCATCTGATGCTCGTTAAAAAGAAATGTAGCAAATATATCACTACTTTTTTTTTTTTTTTTTTTTTTTACATCCAATTTATTTATTTATTTTTAACATATAAAGCTTTAATGTGGTTAGGGGTGGAAACCATCCAATTAAGTTTTTGGTTTCCTCCCCTTCACATTGTACTATTCTTAATCTTATCTTAACATATCATAATATTAATATAAATTGATATTGTATTTTCTGTATTGCAATTCCTTTTTGGCCAAATTATTGAATATGTTTATTTTTTCCATCACCAGTTCTCCACAGTCGTCCACGATCTCCAAGTTTAATATGTTACATCCATTCAGTATATGCTGCACACTGTCCTGCTCATTGCATCTAATGCAATTTTCTGTTTCTGCTATCTTGAATCTTTTCAAATATATTTTGAAATTCCCATGGCCTGATGTAAATTGTACATTATAGAAATTAGGTGTATAATAATTGTTGTTTAATCTCTGCTTGAATGTTGGGAAAAAACCTTTCGTTATTCCACTATGATTCGTCCAGTCCGATTCAAACTTCTCCACATATTTTTCTATGATAAATTTTTTGAATTGTCTGTCTGTTATTATTTTATTTTCTACTCTATATTTTTTGTTTACATATGTGATTTTTTCGAAAGTTTGTTCTACCTTTAATCCATTTTTAATTGCAAATACTGTGATATGTTTTTCTTATTTCTAAGTATAAAGGTAATATTCCAGCTATGACTAATGCATTTGTATAATTTATTGTTTTGTAAGCTTTGATTAGTTTGATTGTTATGGTTCTATGTATGCTTGCTAAAATTTTTTGAAATTTATTGATCTTTAGCATATCCGTATAAATAATACTACTATACAATAAATTAGATAATATCACTGTTTTGTATAATATTATTCCTTTTTTGTAATTCATCTGATTGTTATTGTTAAACAGTTTTGTGAATATATTAATAAATTTCGTAATTTTTTCATTTATGTACTTGCAGTGATTGTAAAATTTGAGGTTTTTATCTATCAGTACTCCAAGATATTTTACTTGGTCCTTTACTGTGATCTGTAGTCCGTATTTATTTAAGTTCATGTTAATTTTTCTGCTGTTGAATATCATCAAATTTGTTTTGCTCATATTGATCTTTAGATTATATATTTCTAGTAACTCTTTTATATTCTTATACACTATTGCTATTTTATTTTCTAACTTTTCTGTATTTCTATCTGCTACTATAATTGCTAAATCATCTACAAATGTTATAATTTTAACATCGTTCGGTAATTCTAACTTATATATTTGTGCAAACAGTATATTCCATAAATATGGGCTTAACACCGCTCCTTGTAATATACCTGTATCCACGTTTACCTTTTTTTTGTAGTTGTTTATATTAATTTCCGTATATCTTTGATCATAATATTGATTTAGAATCTCCAATAAGTTATTGTCTAATTTTAATTTTTCCAGTAGTTTTATCATCTGATTTATGCCAATGCTGTCAAATGCTTTTGTAATGTCTATCGTTAACATTACCGTTTTGTATGATTTACTTTTGTATTCTTTGATAGTACTGTACATATTCCAAATTGCTAACTCCGTTGATTCCCCTTCCAATGCTCCATACTAATCTTTATTAATAATATTTCTTGCTACACAGAAGTTTTTGATTTTATTTAGTATGCATTTCTCATAAATCTTACTGAAATTTGATAATATGTTAATCGCTCTGTATGATGTAGACTCTTTCTTTGGTTTACCGATTGTATGTATTATTACGGTTCTAGATAATTTCCATATATCTGGATAGTAGCTTTTTTCAAATAATTTATTTATATATTTCGTTATTACTCCTGGGTACTTTTTATTGAATATGTTTACAAATGTGTTAGATATATTATCTGGTCCAACTGCTGTCTTCTTGTTTAACTTTTTAATTATTTCATTTATTTCTTCTTCTTTCATTTTTGTTGTATCTTCAACAATGTATCTGTTTATGATGAATGGTTTACTATGTAAGTACATTTTTTCTGCTAATAAGTCTACTTTTTCTTTGTCTGTTGTAGCCCATTCATCTAACATTGGTATTTCTAGCCTGGCGTTTCTATTCATTAATATTTTGTACTTTAATCCAAATGGTTTGTTTGTTTCCGTTAACTTCTTCCATGCTTCCATTTTGGCTATTTTGATATTATATTTGTAATTATTAAATTCTTTTTTATACTCTTTAAATGATAACTCTCTGCTTCTTTCATTTTTACATTTTTTATACTTTTTATATTTTGCGTTGACTCTATTCTTATAATTTTGTAATTTATCATTCCACCAATATGTATTTTTTTCCCTTCTGATACTATACGATTTATCTATCATCAAATTCGCATACTTTGTAAAATTTTCTACCCATATGTTCAATTCGTTTTTATCTTTACAATTTACATTTAAGTCTAGATTTAGTACTTCATCTTCCATGTTTTTATTGAGTCTTTTATAATTGATATATTTTACATATCTTATTGTTTCTTTTTGATTATTTGTGCTTAGTTTAAATGTAATGTCACTATTTGTTATCTTGTCTGATACTCATTCCCTTACCTCATCTGTTAGGTTAGGTGTTACTAATGTTAGATCAATTACACTTGTTTTATTATTCCTGTTAAAGATTTTATTTTTTTCATTCATTACCACTAGGTTGAACATGTCCATTATTTTTTCCATTTGTCTTCCTCTTGTGTTATTTTGCCTGTCCCATCTTGTACTGCGCGAATTTAGATCTCCTAGTATTATAAATTTCTTAAAATTTTTACTTTGTAAATATTGGGTGATGAAATTAAAATATTCTTTGGCTATTTCATTTGGCGGTATATATATATGTATAAAATATATTTCATTTACTTTGAAAACTATTATATTTAATGTTTTGTGTACGTAGTGTATATCAGTGTTTATTTTGTTATTGTATATGATCATTAAATTATTGTTTATGATACTTTTATAATGTTTTGGTACATATCCGTTAATTATACTTGTCTGATATTAATGTTATATCTATCTTTTCATTTGTAATTTCTCCTAGTAAAATGTCTCTTGCCACCTTACAATGAGGAGCTTCTAAAACTTAACACGCTGAAAGAATTCATCATTAACTGAAACGTTTCGAAACAGATTTACACTGTTCATCATCAGAGAAACAACTGATGAAATGGATGAAAACTGTATAAAATAGTAAGCTGATACGCCCAACTTTTAGTTTTGGATCTTCTTACTCCTTTTAACGCTACCTATATCCTTTCCATCCCATTGCCTTTAGTTGTTTCGCTGCTGCTGTCCTTTTCGAGTTCCATTTCTGACCGCCTGGCTATTTAGTTTTATCTCTTGAATTATCTTGTTGTTGGGTCAACTGGCGCGCTCAGAGTAGGAGAAAAAAAAGAAGCTGATAGCACAACAACGTCCTTCAACTAAACTAACACAAAGAACAAAAAAACAAAACAAAAAAAAGAAAAGAAAGAATAAACATACAGAAAGAAGGAAGAAAAACGCAAACAAACCCCCTCAGAAAAAAACGAACTGGGCAATATTGTTCCGTTAGTAATGCGGAGAGTAGTAGCGCCTCTTAACTTGTATTTAATATTAGAAATTCTGCTTTCATTATCATCATTGGCAGTATTGTTAACATTAACTAATAAATTGTGCCGAGTCCTAGGAACATCCATCCTAGAGATGAAACATCCGTTGAGACCAAGAGTGGGTGTTCCCAGGGCTCGGCACAGTTATTAGTTAATGCTGCCCCATCCACAGTTCGTTAACAATACTGTCAATGATGATAATGAAGGCAGAATTTTTGATATTAAATACAGGAGAAGAGTCGCTACTACTCTCCGCATTGCTAACGAAACAATATTGGCTAGTTCGCTTTTATTCTGTTTTTTTTTTTGTTTTTTTTTCTTTTTTTCTGTATGTCTTTTCTTTCTTTTTTTTTGTTTTGTTTTTTTGTCCTTTGAGTTAGTTTAGTTTAAGGACGTTGTAGTGCTATTATCAGCTTATTATTTATCCGGTTCAGATTTCTTTCATTTCATCAGTTGTTTCTCTGATGATGAATAGTACAAAGTCTGTTTCGAAACGTTAAGAGCTAATGGTGAATTCGTTCAACGTGGTTTCTACCGAAAATGGTCGCGTGAATAATTTCAACATCCATTAAATCAGTAATTCTCTAAACACTTTTTCAAACCTTTATCCTTAGCTATTTCTCTTAAGAATGTTTATTGTACGCTTGTTATAAATGTCTCGGTTTTTTGTTTTGTTTTTTTTTTTGTTTATTTAACGTCAACTCTGGCAGATAAGATATTACGTCTGTTCGCTGCGGGTGGAACTGCTCACATATCTAACATTCTTAAATTTTCTATTTAACAGGTGTCCGAAAGTTATACCAGTCAAGGAAACACCGTTGAATTGGCGAAAGAAATTAGTGTACGAAACAACGGAGACGAAACGAGCTCGGTTGAGGATAAATTCCGCAACGTGGTGATCGAAAGATGGGACGAATTAATGAAAGATCAAACGGCTTCTGGAACGATTACCTATGTTCATGAGAAAATGAAGGAA
Organism: Icerya purchasi; assembly: GCA_039619475.1. NCBI lineage: Eukaryota > Metazoa > Arthropoda > Insecta > Hemiptera > Monophlebidae > Icerya > Icerya purchasi. Next base: position 487,466,932 of record CM077115.1, read on the forward strand.
ATGTTAAATAATCACATGTCGGCCGATTCTATCGTCTTCATCAGTAATGCTATTAGAGAAATCTTGCAAAATGTGCACACTCAAACGCAAATTTTAGACTTAGTCCATAGTATGAATGAATACCTAATTGAAGAGCAGACGCCAAATGAACTGCAGAAACAACTTTCGGAATCGAGGAAATTCTTAGAAAGTAAGGAAACTCCAGATTGGATAAAGGAAAAGTTTACCACAATGAAGGAAATTGTAGAGATGCCAAAAATAGATGACATCATAAACGAATTCGGTAATATGATTGTCGAGCTTGTGGGAAGTGACAATGCCGAAGCTGAAATTAAGGAAATGTATAAGGATCTGGATGGTTTGATGCATACAGAAATGGACGAAATGTTGACAAACGCTGTGCATAATGTCGGCGTCAATATAAAACACAAATTAAGCAGAGTGTTCTAATTTTACTAGAAAGAGCGGTAATCTAATTATTTCGCTTTTACTCCTGCTGCCCTCTTATTCCTTTACGTCTTCCTACAGATCGTTTTGTAAACGGTAATTTATCAATTCAAATTACAAAAAAAAATTCTGAAAATTCATTTGTAATTTCCCCTATTTTACTCTATAATACTCGTTTAACTATATATGAGGCGTTACAGCGTAAATTTATCTCAATAAAATGTGCAAAATTTATCTGTATTCTTTTGTTAAAATTTTGTTTCTTACCAAGAACGGAGAATTTATTTCGAATGCGTTGATTTAAGTAGTATAAAAACATCGTTACACTCAAAAAAAAAAAAAAAAGGCTACCACAATGTGGTGAAATTTTCTAATTGTTACGTAGAAAGATGTGCACGATGACGTTAGCTTCCCTATCGATGTACGGATATATTTTACCGTTCATGAATTGCTTTTTTATTCACAAATTTCGACAATGATAAAATTTAACTGCGACGTTAATTTAAATTTTAAAAAAATATTTTCGTTATTAAGAAGCACACTAATTCATTATAATCTGGGATCTCTTTTCGAAATTAAAAACTTTTTTTTTACAAATGGCGCTTTGTGGATACGGGCAGTTTTATATATTTTTTTGGTTTATAACATTGACATCCCAAACAGAATGGTTTGTTAGGCGAGAAAAAGATCACTGCAGATCACCAACATATACTTTCTGTTAAACACAATCAGTAATTCATCGTGAATGGGAAATCCACAGAAGCTAAATTTGTTTTAATCAATTATTAAATCTCGGTTTGACTCTGGTTCAGTTTTATATATAGCTGCCTCTAACACGCGACTAAAGAATCTTGATTCCTAGCAGTAAACAGGTTTATCGTTTATTACCGGGTAATGTTAAGTCATGTCCTATTATTGGTATCTTTTTTGCTTTTTTTTAAATTTTTTAATAAGTTGCGTGGTCTACAGGACATGCTGGCAGTCTGCGAATTTCCGACGCTCTTCTTATTATCGTTTATTCGTCTAATACAGCTACGCATAATAATTTTTAAGAATAATTTGAATAATAAAAAACAAAGAACATTCCGATCGATGTTAATTATATCGTGATCGATTAAATTGTATGAAAATTTAGAACCAACTTTAATGTGTAATTTGTAATCTCTAAATCCTGCATTTATTTTATTACACGGAATTCGTTCTAGCAATTTAAGACAGGATCATCAATGTTGTTTATCTTACTATTTTCCCCTTGATTGATAGTTATCCTGCTTTTCTGCATCGAACGAATTGATGAGTCTTATGTTCAAATAGACCCGTAATAACAATAAAACATTTTGGGAGACATTTCTTTATTCTCTTTCCACCGGATGATGTTTTTTTTTTTGTTTTTTTATTTTGGACTTGTCAACTGGGGAATTTTACAGAGTAACAATTATAATAGGAAGGAGTCAATTATATTTTTATACGATGTCAAATGTTGTTAGGAGAAAGTAATCAATATAATGGGAATAATGTGTGGAGAGGGAAAAGATAAGACATAAGAGGCGCAATATGGAGTAGGAAGACCGAGTATCAATAAAATGGAATAGAAAGCAGAAAGAGATGAATACTCAAAGTTACTAACCTGATTTGTTTTCTTTTTTTAAAAAATTATTATACATTTAAACATATATTTTTCTGATTATTTACCCTTTTGATTATTGAACTTTTTACTTCCGGATACCGACATTCAATATATTGACATCACTAAAGTGTTATAATATACACGGGGACCGTTGTGACGTATCGATTGAGCTAATCTGTCTAGATGGGAAGGCAATCTCTCTATTTCCCTTTACAAATCCATTATTCGCTCTAAATTTGATTATTGCTCTTTTATTTATGATTGCGCCTCTAAACCTTTCCTTTATAATTTAGACATCATCCAGAATTCCTGTCTTCGTTTCTGTCTCGTTTCTCTTTAATTTTCTACAATACTTGCAGTCTTTACTAAATTCAAAACGCCTCCCCTTTTCATTTGTAGATCCTTTTTAGGCTATCGATTCCTTTCTCTAGGTCTTTCTTTGGCGTCCTTCAGACTTATTCCTTCCTATCTTTCCATTTGACAAAACTGTCGTTTTACTCCTAGGAAAATTTCATTTCTATCTGATATTTCTTTGCATTTTAGTTCTTTTTCATTTTATATTATTTCGGCTAATAATCTTCCTTATTTTTCTTTCGTCCCCGCCGCTGTTTCGCATCCTCCCAATCTAATCTTCTTTCCTCTTTCTGCTAAATCTCTCTTTCTCTCTCTAAATCTTGTAGTCAAACAGGAATTCCACAGTACCATCAGATCCGTATGTGCCTCCCCCTCCACAAGACTATATTTACGGATGGTTCAAAGGGTCCTGGTGGAGAGTTAAAGTTTCATTTACTTTTCCTGAATTAATTACTTTGAGTTTTTTCTTTGCCTTCTTTCCTTCTGTACTATCTTTACCGCTGAACTTATCGCCATCTTACGTTTTATTGTTCGTATATCTTTTCATCACTTCTTTTCCAGCTATTTGATTATCTCCCACTACATGAGCTCCAAGCTGTTTCCTTTCCCTTTCCCATTCACTCCTGCGATTTTGTCACTCTTCGTATTCACTTATCTACAATCTTCTCGTTCTTCATTCTGTCCACGCTGAATTGCTTTGGGTCTTTAGTCATGTAAGCAGTAAGGGTAATGAGATGACGGATTTCTTGGCTTGAGTTGCTTCTTTCTTATGTGTTTATTTCAATAACATTTCAGGTTCCAACTTGCTGCCCCTATAGTTAAATTTTCATACTAGATCCTGGTCGAATATTTATGTCCTCCCCCCATCGCCGAAAGAAAAATAAATAAAAAACTGGCAATGTTAGTCTAATTTTTTTACATAAATTTAAGTTTACCCTATAAGTTAATATTCTGTCAACAGCTAAGCCGAGGTATTTGAATTCTTCCACCGTTACCGACGGTGAGCATCCGCAGTTAGTGTCATAGAATCAAGCTGTTACGTAAGCAATTGGTGTTATGCATTATAATGATTGGCTTATATATTCGGTGTCATTTACTGGGGGTTCTTGTATGCAAATCGTTCGATTTTTTTTTTTTGTATCAATCGTTAGCTGTTTATCACCTATTTGCACTGTTTATATCCTCGTGCAAGAGTTTTTCGGCCACACATGAATGCCATAGTGCTCAATTATGAGTGCTATATCAAGCGCATAAGCATATACTATCGATTTTTTACACATTTATGGAGAGGGTTAGTATAAATCAAAAATAACAGTGGCGCTAGCATAATGATTTGTTCAACAACCCCTAATGCTACTTTTTCCCTTGCTTAATTTTTCTTCAATTTTAACCACTCCTACTCTATTATGTAAATAGTTCTTAAACCATTTTTTTTTGTCCACCTATAATTCATATTCCTTGCATATCTTGTAACAGACTTTGATTTTACCGTATCAAAAATTTTACACTAATGTCGATAAAAGTTATACTAAAACTGCTTCCCATTTGTCAATCTTTTATTGGTATTATTTGTTAATACTCCTAACGACGGGACTATTGATTTTCCTTCTTTGAACCCAAAACTGATTGCTAATGCAGTAAACTGTTACCATTCAAATAGTTTCTTAGGTGTAATGCTACCAATTGTTCCAAAATTTTCGGTAGAACCGAAGTAATCGTAATTGATTTGAAATTGTCACACACACGCTCACTTTATATCACTTTTACATACTAATTTTAAGTTCTTCGGCAACTATACTTTCGCTAACAGAAAATTAATTAGTTTTGTTAATAGTGCAGTACCGATTATTGTATTCTTTTAATATCTCGAACTTTAATTCTATCCCAACCTGGAGTTTTGTAAGTCGGTAATTTGTTAATTATTAGTTCTACTTCTTCTTTAACTTTCGGTATACAAAATGATGTGAGTGTCACATCTGGATTATCACTATTCGGTAACTGTAAATTACAAAACTGATTACAATGCAGTCTCTTTATAAGTACATTACCTCTACATGACTGCGTTAAACTATCATTTCTAATTCTTCTCTAGTTATGCAAATATCAGTTTTACCTCAACATAATATTTAAAAAATATATACATAACGTTTAATTTATCACAACGCCGTATATCTGCACAAAAAAGTGAGAAAAACAATATTTAAAACAAATCTCCGGCCACTAAAAGACTTAACTCTCACATCAATATTAATCTGCTTCATACATCTGCAGCTGCTTTTTGTACCTTAAATAGCATTGGTCTAACGCAAAATATATCGTTAAACACCTATCCACTATTGCATGTTTACTTACTCCCAGGCATACTGCACCACCATATTCGCTCGTTTAAACAAATGAACATCACCTTTGCAGCCACAGCTCTGCATAGTTAACCTTATAACTAACAGCACACACAGCAAATTTGTTCCCCCACATACCTATACCAATATATCGTACTAACCGACAGGTTGTAAGGTACTTATTTTACTGCTCCTTGGAGTAACCATCTCCATCTCTGAATCCTCGTTCCTACCTAGCCGACAATGTATAACGACGATATGTATAACATGATCATTTCACCACACACACAATCGACCAATTGACAAGAAGGGTAACTGATCAACGAACAGTAACGTATTTATCGATACACGCCGATACTTGGTAATTTTAATACATAGATGCAACCGCATGAAAACAAATGGAGTGCAAAATTTCATCACTTTACATCCGAAAAATAGGTCTAATAGACAAATTTGTATTTAAATATTCCACCTCAACAATGACCCGTTGTTTTTAAAACAATTCACTTAGACAATTGCTAGAATTTTTTTTTTTTTTTTTTGTAACAGGTTCGTCAACATGGACATGGGCCCAAGAACAGTGGAACAGAGGGGTAAGAGAGACTCAGATCCATACACGATCAGAGATAGCCGACAGGAAGGAATCAAGAGCTAGAATAACCGAAGGAGAAGGAAGGGAGAGAATGAATGAAGCACAGTATGGAGTGGGAATACCGGTTTGTAAGAGGAAGCAATAAAAAGAAGCTTGTTCAGTTGAAAGCGACAAACAACTGAACATTATATGATATTTTGTTAATGATGAAACGGCCCCTTATATTAGATGAATTAATAAATACTCAAGTTTATTTTGACTTTCATTTCTGCTTTTTCCTCCGCATACTTTGGCTAAATATTCTCCTTTAGAGATCTAAATAAACAGGCTTTATTATATCGCACAATCAGTTCGCAATTTCCATTTATTAACAGATAAAGTTCATATAAAATACACCTTTTAATAAAGTCATATTCAGTGTTCTGACAAGTTGCGAAGCTTAACTATGTTAAGGAATAAATAATTACGATTCGTAGCTCTCTGCTGCGAAATAGAATTTACAATGATTAAGATTACAAGAGTATGTTTGGATACACTAAAATTTAATAACCAAAAATAATTTTCGTTCAACAGCTTCCGCTAATTTTTTGCTTTACTTGTTCGAAAATGTGCAGATGCAAAGAAAAAGCGTGTCTGGGGGAGCCGTTTTAGCCACACCATTATTGATCCTCCCCAGCTGTCCGTTCATAATTTTTCGAATAGACCGCTAATTATTCTGTAAAATTATACATTTTTCTTCATTTTTTCCTTTATTTCATTTTTTAAAACAACATTTTAATATTTCTCAGAGCAGTGGTTACGGCTACTGAATCAGAGAACATGGGTTCGAGACTTGTCTTGTTCCGGATCCAAATCGCTCCTAGGTACAAATATATACGTAATTTGAAATTTAATATTGGTTATAGCAAAGAAATCTGGGAAAGTTTAGCCAGATCCCAAGTAGAAAGGAACTGGCCCCAGTATTCTCATCAGATCCATTAGGCTTAATAGATTGCCTTAATTTCACAATCTATGATACTTTGTCAAGGATATATGGGATTACTTTAGTTTTTAAAAATATAGTTATCGACGTATCGCTTAATTATTTACATTTGTTAATATTGTTGCGTTTCGCTCCGAGTTCGAGTAAGACGTTAACTCCTTTTTATAGCACTGTAAATATATAGTAACAGATTTACAAAATAAGCTTATTATCGAGAAATCGTAAACAATTACGCTTCCCAGGAGGGGGACAGTTCGTTCCAATATAATTTGTTCGGTTCTTTACTATGCCGCCAACTGACGTCACGATTCAACTAGAAGTGAACGGAGAAGCGCTCTTTTCTCTGTTTCACTTGGTGAAACTTTGACTCACCGCTCTTATTTCGCTTTCTACCTGTATCCTTTCTTACTTGTTCATAATTCCTGTTATCAGCTCTTTCGTATTGTTCATATCCAACCGAATTAATGTCTAATTAACCTTTCTTCTCCCCAACGTTTTTTAGGCGAAAGTCCTTTTAATTAAAGAACCAAAAAAAACCAATACTACCTACTTGATTTTACTATTTTACTTTGTATCTTTTCTTCACCGCTCGACCAACTGATTCGATTAACACTACTTTTATGTAAGCAAAATGGCAATTTATCGTGAATTCCTAAGCCGAGGTATGTCACCAGTATTTCAGTCAACCCGAACAGATCACGATCATAACTCATACTAACACGGAAAACAACAATACGCGAATACGCGTGCCAATTTCCAAGCTGCCATGGTTCATATTTCGACTAGGAGAAAGCTATTTAGGAGTACTTATGTTAAAAATTTTAGAAAATGCGGATATTTTTTTTTTTTTCAATGTATTTTGTAAGATTCATTACATATACGCATATGACAACAAAAATTAATGTGCCCCATCCGATTAAGTTAATTAGGTCACATTAGTTCTGTTTTACAAAGTGTAAAGGTAAGTGTATCATTCTTAAAAGTAAATGATGTCTTAATATAAATGAATATCAATATTAAGTATAATTCGTAAACTTAAATATTGTCTTAATATAAATGAATATTATTTTTACGACCTTTAACCTCTTTTATTGTAAAGTGATTGAAATGATTGAAATTATCTGTTACCAGTTGTTCCGTAGTACCTTCATTGCGTATATTGAAAATGTAAAATCAGACTTTGAACAGCGAAATGCCAGATTTCTAGGCACACATTTGCAGTAAAATAGAAAATGGGAAGCACCGTTATTATTGCGTTGAAAGACTATGTCTTATATTTGCTGTTCAATTAAACATTCTGTGTTGTCGTTAGCGTAATAATAGTTAAAGTTATGACGTCCTTAATGCAGTTGCTGCGTACTCTTCGCAACGCTGCATTTGGAAGAAAAATATTTCAGCAGTTCATTAGATGCGCTCATTTTAATTACTTCAAATGGTAGAGTAAGTTAAATATTTGAGATAGATTGATAATGAATGTGGGCAGTCTGGTCATAGCCGCCAGAGTGCTTGAAAGAACGTTAATCAGTGATGTTACATGCGAACATAAACCATCGAAATGTGTATACTCTGCGGAATGTGAGATTCATAGATATTCTAGATTAGGAGGGAATGGATAATTAACCAAGGAGCTTGCGTAAGGAGAAAGTGGCGTGAAAGTATTATCCTGTTCTAGGGGGGCTGACTGTTGAAAGATCACTGTTCTAAATTAAAGAGCCATCGTAGTTTCGTCATAGACTTTGATTTTTGAGGCAATGCGATCTAAGAACACCAGTCATGATTCTTCTGTGCACAAACATCGTGTTAAGAACAATGAACCGTATACATAGCAAAGCATTAAACACATAATGGTTGACCAGGCGACTATGTGTGTGTGTGTGTTCAGTTCTTGGTTCAGAGTAGGTGTAGTATTCATCAATAATGACTACGGCAGAACCTTAAAATAAACCTCGATAACTTTGTAGCAGTTTCGAAGAGGAAAGAATTAGAGTTCTGCATCGGAAAATAATTTTTTTTTTTTTTTAAATATAAAATAACAATAATATTATTTTATATATTATTTTTTGGGCGCGTCAGCGTCTTTGACCCAGCAACTACAGAAATTATGGAAAGTGTTAAATAGAGAGACGATAAAGATAGAGCTTAGCAAAGATTGAAGTATACGAATTATATCTGGAGATGGATAGGAAGGGACAAAGGAAAAACTATAAGGAGCAGGAAGACCCAGTGTTAAGATTTTGGAGTACAAAACTGAGCGCTCAGAATCGAGGGCAGGGCATTCAAAGGAGATGTGGTTTGCATCACATATGTGAGGGGAGATGGAACTATGAAAGGGACAATCGGAAGAGGAGGACAGGGAAAAACGAAAACGTGAAGAGGGTTGAAGGGAGTGATTAAAACGTAGTCTGATTAAGGAAACGATCGCGGAGCGTTGATAAGAAGAGAAATGAAACCATGGCTGAGAACATGGAACCAGTTGAATTTGAAGGTAATGAGAGGCGGGATTAGAAAATAAAGAAGAATAGATGTCCGACCATAGTCGGGAATGATTAGCTGAGGAAAGAAGGAGGATGTCCGAAGTAGGAAAATTACAGATTAATGGACCATCGCGGGTGGCCGAACGGGCTAAAAAATCCGCTAACTCGTTACCCTCGATGCCAGAATGGCTATGAACTTACAAAAGGTCAATAGTAATAGAGCGGGATGAGAGTAAATTGGATACGAAAAAACGAATTGAGAGAATAATAGAGTTGGAGGAATGAGAAGGAGGAGAAGAATTAGCTTGAAGAACACTCTTGGAATCGAAAACAATGAGACATTTACTGATCCTCCTTATGGCTGGAATGAATGAGGCTGGGCGTAAAATGGAGATAGACTCCGCTGTGAAAATAGAACAGAAGGAAGGGAGCTTGAAGGATGCAGAGTGTGATGCAATGAGAGGGAGGTAAACGCGCCGCCCACCCCGCTCTCATTTTTAGAACCGTCAGTGAAGAATGTTAGACGAGAAGGAAAATATGTATCAAGCAAGTGGAGGAATTCGGCTTGGATTGTAGAATGTGCGATGGAGCTGGTCTGGAGAGGGAGAGAAAAGAGATTAATAGTCTGCCAAATGCTGGTGAAGTCATGCGAAAAGTTAGGAAGCTTGGAATAAGAAAAGACCTAAGGCAAAAAATTGGAGACTCGAGCTGTTACAAGAGATAGGATCGGGATTTTATGAGGAACAAAACGCCATTGGTTTTTAATACCAAGATAGGAGGAGATAAGGTTAGATGAGGACACAGAAAGACGTTTAATTAGAAAATTGTAACCAAGCTGCGATCTATGGATAAAAAGTGGTTGTATCGCAGATTCAGAGACAAAAGCAGGAATAGGAGAGGATTTTAGCGCTTCAATGCACAGCTGAAGGCAGCAGTTTTGGAACTTTGTCCAATTTCGCGAGCAGAGATTTAGAGGAATTTCCATAGATGAAGGAGCAGTAATCGATCCTGCAACAAATTATAGCTTTGTAAAGGATTAGGAGAATAGAAGGGTCACCACCACATTTGGATGAAAATAGGTCTTTCAGGAGACTGAGTCTTTTGAGGGAGGAATTGTAGAGATAGTTAATGTGTTCATGGAAAGTGAGTTGGCTGTTGAGAATAATACCAAGGTAACAGAAGAAGCTGACGAGCAGAATCGGAATGTTTGATGAAATAGTACTTACCAAAGCTTGATTTTAGGGGCGGAGGGAAAACACCATGGAGGAAGACTTTGAAGGAGAGAAAGAGAGAGAGAGAGAGAGGTGAATTGAGGAGAGGGAGATACTAGGGATAGATAAAGAGTTATTAATCTCTTCGTTGGCGGCGGCCACATCACTAAAACTGAAGTAGAAAAGGATATCATCTGCGAAAAGGAGAGAAGAGGAAATCACAGGGACAGAAGCAATATTAAAAAGATAGATATTGAAAAGTGTGGGGCTAAGGAAAGATCCCTGATGGAATCCACGGTAGATGCATCTGGAAATGTCACGGGAGGGAGTAGAGGGGAAGAGGTGTCTATTTTGGAACAGGTTTAGAATAAGAAAGATGAAAGTAGATGGAATATTAAGCCCATGAAGCTTGGCGCATAGAGTAGGAAGGTAGACATTATCAGACGCAGAGAAGACATCAACAAACGTAGCAACAGCGAATTTTTTTTCTAGGGGAGCTTTGTAGACGTCTGATAGGAAAAGACTGGTGCAGTCGACCGGACCCAACCCCGGGCGAAAACCAAAAACATATTAGAAGGTATTGATCATTATGTTCCAGCCACCAGATGAATCGATTATTCACCATACCTTCGAAGAATTTACGAAGACAGGAAACCAAAGAAATAGGACGGAACGTGGATTGATTTCTTTTAGGAATAGGGGTGATAATAAAGTGATTCCAGGATTTAGGTGTGGATCCAGAAGAGAAAGGAAAAACGAGAGTAGTAAAGTAGGATACAATGAGCGGAGTAAAATGCCTTAGTCCAAGGTGGAGGAGAGAATAGCTAAGATTAGAAAGGATGCCTATTCAAAATACAATATGGCCTATTTTGAAAATACCTTTTTACTGATGGAAGAATCGGTTCTAGTTCTGAAGAATGCCTGCACAAACTTGGATTCATGCAAGTTTGTAGGCTTCCTACTATGTAAATAGTGTATGGTAGACTTCATGGAAGAATCCACTTGGATTCTGAGGAATGCCTGAACGAACTTGGTTTTATGCAAGTTTCTATTACAAACGCAAGTGGCTTTGCGTGTTCACTTAACAAGTTAAAGGGCACAGTAACTATGAAAATAAATTTATAACAATGTAAACTATCAAACTCTAAACTTCTTCATTAAATTTTATTTGAATTTTTCGTATAAACATTGACTGCGGGAAATGGCAAAACTAGCTGCAGTTAAATTAACTGATATATCGAAAGGCCGCGACATACGAAACCAAGCAAAATTGTATTTGTTGAGCTAAAAACGATGGTACATCCCGTGGTACTTTACGGTTGGAAATCGTGAACGTTAAATAAATCATTCCGAAGAAGACTCGAAGCGATGGAGATGACGGCATACAAGAGAATATTAAGAATACCATGGACCAGCTATAGAACTGATGCCTCAATTCTGCGGGAGCTAGATATTGAACCTAGCTAAAGAATAATGCCGGTGATTTGCAGGAGAATGCTGAAAATCATTGGGCATATGATTCGAGCCAACAACATTGAAAAGGTTATGACAAAAAATAAATTTCAACACTTATTAACAATTATATATATATATAATTGTTAATAAGTGTTGAAATTTATTTTTTGTCATAACTATATAGTTAACAATGTGTATAAATAATAAATACAACATTCGAAAGGATCACGTCCAGGGAAAAGTACACGGCAAGTGACAGATAGGCGAGAGACTTTTGCACAAGCATTGCATTCGTTCTCATAAGAACGAATTGTGGCATTGCCTATTTGTGAACAATTAGATGTCAATTGAGCATCCCACAAAAAATGTATAATTCCGTTCCTATTTTTAAATATTTCTTAATTTACAATCTTGCCACTTCAGAATCTGTGACTAATAATTATAATTTATTTCATTTAAAATTAATTTCCCATTAAATAATAAGTATACAACAAACTTTACACGCAAAATATATTAATTGTAAATAGAAAATTATATATGAAGTATACCATGCATCTTTGTACATAACTAATAAAATTGTCCCACCGGTTAGATCCATACTGAAGAACCAAAAAAGAAAAAAATCCCACACCGTAATAGTTACCCAACAGGAGATCGATCTTAAAAATATTTTCTATTTGAAATTAGCTGCCGGTAAAGTTGATGCGAATATAATATAAGTACATGTATCTATCCGTATGAATGTACAAATAGATGGATCTGTAGTATCCATTTATTACAAGTTTCCGACGTTGACAGTTCAATTTGAAAAAATGAATTGTTAAAAATCATAATACAAGACCGAACTCTTCACAGAAAAACTGTTAACTATTAAACATAGAGTTGTATCTAAGCGGAAGGGAGCGGAAAACAGCAGATAAAAAGAATTGTTCCGCGTACAGCGTTAATTCGTGTTAATTTCGATAATTTATTTATTTCGCTATTAGCAGTGTATGCGCGCTGTGTGTAATGTCCAAAGTGAAAGGCAATAGCTAGGGGATGTACGTGGGAGCATAAATGGAGGCGGTGCGATAAAATATTTCGACACGGTTATCAGAATGTGTGCGAAATAGTACGAACGCAATCATCGGAAATCGAAACACTTCCGAACCAGTGTCGTAATATCACTCATTCACAAATACAGCGTGAAATCGAATTTCGATCATATTTGTCGGCCTCTCATTAATCTCTTAATCGCTAATTTTTAACTTTTGAATTTTATTTCAGTTCGTCATGATATCGTCGCCGCATGTAAATAATTTCATAATTTTCAGCTTTACAATTCTGCTCTCAAATATCGCACCGTCGAAACAACGTGCATTGATGCACCACAAAAAGGCTAATATCCGCTTAAGCGACGAAAAATCGGTATACTTTAAAAAAAGTGGAGATACTGGTGATTCATTATCGACCTCACCTACTACAGCAGCTCTAAAAAAACCTTCAAATCCTTCAGACTTTACATCTGCAGGTGGTACCTCCCCACCATCTGCAAGTGTTACATCTAAAAACACGTGCAAACCTAACACAGTCATCAGGCAGCAATTATCCATCAAATACAGGATCACACAGCACAGGAATATCTACCTCAGAAAAAACAACAACTGCACCTTCCGACCCTTTTGATACAACATCGCCATCGGACGCTACCGTTGCTACGGAAATATCTTCAAAAACTGCAGTTTCTACAGCTGCGGGTAGTACCTATTCAACACCTGCAAGTGACACATCACCAACACAAACATCATCGCTGAGCAATCGTCCATCAAGTACAGGATCACACAATACAGAAAGTTCGAGCTCAGAAACCACAACAACTGCACCCGCCGACACTTTTGGCTCATCATCGCCTTCGGCCACTACGACTGTTCTAACAAAACCTTCAAATCCTGCAGTTTGCATAGCTGCAGGTGGTACCTCTTCTTCATCAGCAAGTGACATTTGGCTAACACATAAACCAACTCATACATCATCGGTCAGCAATCGTCCATCAGGTACAGGATCACACAATACAGAAAGTTCTAGCTCAAAAAGAACAATAGTTGCTCCTATAGACACTTTTTATTCATCATCGCCCTCAGCCACTAACGTTCATTCAACTACATCTATAAATCCAGTAGTATTTACAGCTGCGAGTGGTACCTCCTCATCATCTGCAAGTGATATTTCACTGACATATGCAACAACCCCAAAATCATTAAGCAGCAACCATCCATCCAGTACAGGATCACACAATACAGAAAGTTCTAGCTCAGAAACAACAATAATTGCTCCAGAAGTCTCCTTTGGTCCATCATCGCCATCGGCCACTACGACTGCTCAAACAACATCTTCATATCTTACGGCGTCTACAGTTGCTGGTATTAACTCTTCATCATCGGCAAGTGATATTTGGCCAACAAATACACCAACTCATACATCATCGCCCAGCAACCGTAAACCAAGTACAAGATCAAACATTACAGGAAGTTCTTGCTCAGAAACCACAATAACAGCACCAGCCATCACCTTAGGTTCATCATCGCCCTCGGCCACTACGACTGCTCTAACATCATCTTCAAACTCGGTAGTTTCTACAGCTGCTGGTGGAACATCTTCGTCATTGGCAAGTGAAATATCGCCGACACATACCCCAACGCATACATCATCGGTCAGAAATCGTCCATCAAGTACAGGATCACACAATACAGTGAGTTCTAGTTCAGAAACACCAACAACTGCACCAACCATCACTTTTGGTTCATCATCGCCTTCGGCTACTACGACCGTTCAAACAACCTCTCCAGATCCTACGGCGTCTACTGCTGCTGGTACCTCTTCATCATTTGGAAGTGAAATATCGCCAACATATACCCCAACACATACATCATCGGTCAGCAATCGTGCATCAAGTGCAGGAACACTTAATACAGAAAGTTCTAGATCAGAAACACCTACAACTGCACCAGCCGACACCTTTGGTGCATCGTCGGCTTTGGCCACTACGACTGCTCAAACAACATCATTAAATCCTACGGCGTCTACAGTTGCTGCTGGTACCTCTTCATCATTGGCAAGTGAAATATCGCCGACACGTACCCCACCTCATGCATCATCGTTCAGCAATCATCCATCAAGTACAAGAACACTTAATACAGAAAGTTCGAGTTCTGAAACACCAACAACTGCACCAACCATCACTTTTGGTTCATCATCGCCTTGGGCTACTACGACCGTTCAAACAACATCTCCAGATCCTACATCGTCTACTGCTGCTGGTACCTCTTCATCATTGGCAAGTGAAATATCGCCGACACATACATCATCGGTCAGCAATCGTCCATCAAGTACAGGATCACACAATACAGAGAGTTCTAGTTCAGAAACATCAACAACTGCACCAGCCGTCACCTATGGTTCATCATCGCCCTTGGCCACTACTACTGCTCAAACAACATCTTCGAATCCTACGGCGTCTACAGCTGCTAGTGTTACCTCTTCATCATCGGCACGTGATATTTGGCCAACAAGTACACCAACTCATGCATCATCGGTCAGCAATCGTCCATCAAGTATAGGATCACACAATACAGAAAGTTCTGGATCAGATACACCTACAACTGCACCAGCTGTCACCTTTGGTGCATCATCGGCTTTGGCCACTACAACTGCTCAAACAACACCTTCAGATCCTACGGCGTCGACAGCGGCTGCTGGTACCTTTTCATCATTGGGAAATGAAATATCGCCGACACATACCCCAACTCATACATCATCGTTCAGCAATCATCCATCAAGTACAGGAACATCTAATACAGAAAACTCTAGATCAGAAACACCTACAACTGCACCAGCCGTCACCTTTGGTGCATCATCGGCTTTGGCCACTACGACTGCTCTAACAACATCTTTAAATCCTACGGCGTCTACAGTTGCTGCTGGTACCTCTCCATCATTGGCAAGTGAAATATCGCCGACACATACACCAACTAATACATCATCTGTCAGCAATCATCCATCAAGTACAGTAACACTTAATACAGAAAGTTATGGTTCAGAAACACCAACAAATGCACCAGCCGTCACCTTTGGTGCATCATCGGCTTTGGCCACTACAACTGCTCAAACAACATCTTTAAATCCTACGGCGTCTACAGTTGCTGCTGGTACCTCTCCATCATTGGCAAGTGAAATATCGCCGACACATACACCAACTAATACATCATCGGTCAGCAATCATCCATCAAGTACAGTAACACTTAATACAGAAAGTTCTAGACCAGAAACACCTACAACTGCACCAGCCGTCACCTTTGGTGCATCATCGCCTTTGCCCACTACCACCGCTCAAACAACATATTCAAATCCTACGGAGTCTACAGCAGCTGCGGGTACCTCTTCATCATTGGCACGTGAAATATCGCCGACACATACCCCAACTCATGCATCATCGTTCAGCAATCATCCATCAAGTACAGGAACACTTGATACACAAAGTTCGAGTTCTGAAACACCAACAACTGCACCAACCATCACTTTTGGTTCATCATCGCCTTGGGCTACTACGACCGTTCAAACAACATCTCCAGATCCTACGTCGTCTACTGCTGCTGGTACCTCTTCATCATTGGCAAGTGAAATATCGCCGACACATACCCCGACACATACATCATCGGTCAGCAATCGTCCATCAAGTACAGGATCACACAATACAGAGAGTTCTAGTTCAGAAACATCAACAACTGCACCAGCCGTCACCTATGGTTCATCATCGCCCTTGGCCACTACTACTGCTCAAACATCTTCGAATCCTACGGCGTCTACAGCTGCTAGTGTTACCTCTTCATCATCGGCACGTGATATTTGGCCAACACGTACACCAACTCATGCATCATCGGTCAGCAATCGTCCATCAAGTATAGGATCACACAATACAGAAAGTTCTAGATCAGATACACCTACAACTGCACCAGCTGTCACCTTTGGTGCATCATCGGCTTTAGCCACTACGACTGCTCAAACAACATCTTTAAATCCTACGGCGTCTACAGTTGCTGCTGGTACCTCTTCATCATTGGCAAGTAAAATATCTCCGACACGTACCCCAACTCATACATCAGCTTTCAGCAATCATCCATCAAGTGCAGGAACACTTAATACAGAAAGTTCTAGATCAGAAACACCTACAACTGCACCAGCCGTCACCTTTGGTGCATCATCGGCTTTGGCCACTACGACTGCTCAAACAACATCTTTAAATCCTACGGCGTCTACAGTTGCTGCTGGTACCTCTCCATCATTGGCAAGTGAAATATCGCCGACACATACACCAACTAATACATCATCTGTCAGCAATCATCCATCAAGTACAGTAACACTTAATACAGAAAGTTATGGTTCAGAAACACCAACAAATGCACCAGGCGTCACCTTTGGTGCATCATCGGCTTTGGCCACTACAACTGCTCAAACAACATCTTTAAATCCTACGGCGTCTACAGTTGCTGCTGGTACCTCTCCATCATTGGCAAGTGAAATATCGCCGACACATACACCAACTAATACATCATCGGTCAGCAATCATCCATCAAGTACAGTAACACTTAATACAGAAAGTTCTAGACCAGAAACACCTACAACTGCACCAGCCGTCACCTTTGGTGCATCATCGCCTTTGCCCACTACCACCGCTCAAACAACATATTCAAATCCTACGGAGTCTACAGCAGCTGCGGGTACCTCTTCATCATTGGCACGTGAAATATCGCCGACACATACCCCAACTCATGCATCATCGTTCAGCAATCATCCATCAAGTACAGGAACACTTGATACAGAAAGTTCGAGTTCTGAAACAACAACAACTGCACCAACCATCACTTTTGGTTCATCATCGCCTTGGGCTACTACGACCGTTCAAACAACATCTCCAGATCCTACGGCGTCTACTGCTGCTGGTTCCTCTTCATCATTGGCAAGTGAAATATCGCCGACACATACCTCGACACATACATCATCGGTCAGCAATCGTCCATCAAGTACAGGATCACACAATACAGAGAGTTCTAGTTCAGATACACCAACAACTGCACCAGCCGTCACCTATGGTTCATCACCGCCCTTGGCCACTACGACTGCTCAAACAACATCTTCGAATCCTACGGCGTCTACAGCTGCTCGTGTTACCTCTTCATCATCGGCACGTGATATTTGGCCAACACATACACCAACTCATGCATCATCGGTCAGCAATCGTCCATCGAGTATAGGATCACACAATACAGAAAGTTCTAGATCAGATACACCTACAACTGCACCAGCTGTCACCTTTGGTGCATCATCGGCTTTGGCCACTACGACTGCTCAAACAACATCTTTAAATCCTACGGCGTCTACAGTTGCTGCTGGTACCTCTTCATCATTGGCAAGTGAAATATCTCCGACACGTACCCCAACTCATACATCAGCTTTCAGCAATCATCCATCAAGTGCAGGAACACTTAATACAGAAAATTCTAGATCAGAAACACCTACAACTGCACCAGCCGTCACCTTTGGTGCATCATCGGCTTTGGCCACTACAACTGCTCAAACAACATCTTTAAATCCTACGGCGTCTACAGTTGCTGCTGGTACCTCTCCATCATTGGCAAGTGAAATATCGCCGACACATACACCAACTAATACATCATCGGTCAGCAATCATCCATCAAGTACAGTAACACTTAATACAGAAAGTTCTAGACCAGAAACACCTACAACTGCACCAGACGTCACCTTTGGTGCATCATCGCCTTTGCCCACTACCACCGCTCAAACAACATATTCAAATCCTACGGAGTCTACAGCAGCTGCGGGTACCTCTCCATCATTGGCAAGTGAAATATCGCCGACACATACACCAACTAATACATCATCTGTCAGCAATCATCCATCAAGTACAGTAACACTTAATACAGAAAGTTATGGTTCAGAAACACCAACAAATGCACCAGGCGTCACCTTTGGTGCATCATCGGCTTTGGCCACTACAACTGCTCAAACAACATCTTTAAATCCTACGGCGTCTACAGTTGCTGCTGGTACCTCTCCATCATTGGCAAGTGAAATATCGCCGACACATACACCAACTAATACATCATCGGTCAGCAATCATCCATCAAGTACAGTAACACTTAATACAGAAAGTTCTAGACCAGAAACACCTACAACTGCACCAGCCGTCACCTTTGGTGCATCATCGCCTTTGCCCACTACCACCGCTCAAACAACATATTCAAATCCTACGGAGTCTACAGCAGCTGCGGGTACCTCTTCATCATTGGCACGTGAAATATCGCCGACACATACCCCAACTCATGCATCATCGTTCAGCAATCATCCATCAAGTACAGGAACACTTGATACAGAAAGTTCGAGTTCTGAAACAACAACAACTGCACCAACCATCACTTTTGGTTCATCATCGCCTTGGGCTACTACGACCGTTCAAACAACATCTCCAGATCCTACGGCGTCTACTGCTGCTGGTTCCTCTTCATCATTGGCAAGTGAAATATCGCCGACACATACCTCGACACATACATCATCGGTCAGCAATCGTCCATCAAGTACAGGATCACACAATACAGAGAGTTCTAGTTCAGATACACCAACAACTGCACCAGCCGTCACCTATGGTTCATCACCGCCCTTGGCCACTACGACTGCTCAAACAACATCTTCGAATCCTACGGCGTCTACAGCTGCTCGTGTTACCTCTTCATCATCGGCACGTGATATTTGGCCAACACATACACCAACTCATGCATCATCGGTCAGCAATCGTCCATCGAGTATAGGATCACACAATACAGAAAGTTCTAGATCAGATACACCTACAACTGCACCAGCTGTCACCTTTGGTGCATCATCGGCTTTGGCCACTACGACTGCTCAAACAACATCTTTAAATCCTACGGCGTCTACAGTTGCTGCTGGTACCTCTTCATCATTGGCAAGTGAAATATCTCCGACACGTACCCCAACTCATACATCAGCTTTCAGCAATCATCCATCAAGTGCAGGAACACTTAATACAGAAAATTCTAGATCAGAAACACCTACAACTGCACCAGCCGTCACCTTTGGTGCATCATCGGCTTTGGCCACTACAACTGCTCAAACAACATCTTTAAATCCTACGGCGTCTACAGTTGCTGCTGGTACCTCTCCATCATTGGCAAGTGAAATATCGCCGACACATACACCAACTAATACATCATCGGTCAGCAATCATCCATCAAGTACAGTAACACTTAATACAGAAAGTTCTAGACCAGAAACACCTACAACTGCACCAGACGTCACCTTTGGTGCATCATCGCCTTTGCCCACTACCACCGCTCAAACAACATATTCAAATCCTACGGAGTCTACAGCAGCTGCGGGTACCTCTTCATCATTGGCACGTTAAATATCGCCGACACATACCCCAACTCATGCATCATCGTTCAGCAATCATCCATCAAGTACAGGAACACTTGATACAGAAAGTTCGAGTTCTGAAACAACAACAACTGCACCAACCATCACTTTTGGTTCATCATCGCCTTGGGCTACTACGACCGTTCAAACAACATCTCCAGATCCTACGGCGTCTACTGCTGCTGGTTCCTCTTCATCATTGGCAAGTGAAATATCGCCGACACATACCTCGACACATACATCATCGGTCAGCAATCGTCCATCAAGTACAGGATCACACAATACAGAGAGTTCTAGTTCAGATACACCAACAACTGCACCAGCCGTCACCTACGGTTCATCACCGCCCTTGGCCACTACGACTGCTCAAACAACATCTTCGAATCCTACGGCGTCTACAGCTGCTCGTGTTACCTCTTCATCATCGGCACGTGATATTTGGCCAACACATACACCAACTCATGCATCATCGGTCAGCAATCGTCCATCGAGTATAGGATCACACAATACAGAAAGTTCTAGATCAGATACACCTACAACTGCACCAGCTGTCACCTTTGGTGCATCATCGGCTTTGGCCACTACGACTGCTCAAACAACATCTTTAAATCCTACGGCGTCTACAGTTGCTGCTGGTACCTCTTCATCATTGGCAAGTGAAATATCTCCGACACGTACCCCAACTCATACATCAGCTTTCAGCAATCATCCATCAAGTGCAGGAACACTTAATACAGAAAATTCTAGATCAGAAACACCTACAACTGCACCAGCCGTCACCTTTGGTGCATCATCGGCTTTGGCCACTACAACTGCTCAAACAACATCTTTAAATCCTACGGCGTCTACAGTTGCTGCTGGTACCTCTCCATCATTGGCAAGTGAAATATCGCCGACACATACACCAACTAATACATCATCGGTCAGCAATCATCCATCAAGTACAGTAACACTTAATACAGAAAGTTCTAGACCAGAAACACCTACAACTGCACCAGCCGTCACCTTTGGTGCATCATCGGCTTTGCCCACTACGACCGCTCAAACAACATATTCAAATCCTACGGAGTCTACAGCAGCTGCGGGTACCTCTTCATCATTGGCACGTGAAATATCGCCGACACATACCCCAACTCATGCATCATCGTTCAGCAATCATCCATCAAGTACAAGAACACTTAATACAGAAAGTTCGAGTTCTGAAACACCAACAACTGCACCAACCATCACTTTTGGTTCATCATCGCCTTGGGCTACTACGACCGTTCAAAAAACATCTCCAGATCCTACGTCATCTACTGCTGCTGGTACCTCTTCATCATTGGCAAGTGAAATATCGCCGACACATACCCCGACACATACATCATCGGTCAGCAATCGTCCATCAAGTACAGGATCACACAATACAGAGAGTTCTAGTTCAGAGACATCAACAACTGCACCAGCCGTCACCTATGGTTCATCATCGCCCTTGGCCACTACTACTGCTCAAACAACATCTTCGAATCCTACAGCGTCTACAGCTGCTAGTGTTACCTCTTCATCATCGGCACGTGATATTTGGCCAACACGTACACCAACTCATGCATCATCGGTCAGCAATCGTCCATCAAGTATAGGATCACACAATACAGAAAGTTCTAGATCAGATACACCTACAACTGCACCAGCTGTCACCTTTGGTGCATCATCGGCTTTGGCCACTACGACTGCTCAAACAACATCTTTAAATCCTACGGCGTCTACAGTTGCTGCTGGTACCTCTTCATCATTGGCAAGTGAAATATCTCCGACACGTACCCCAACTCATACATCAGCTTTCAGCAATCATCCATCAAGTGCAGGAACACTTAATACAGAAAATTCTAGATCAGAAACACCTACAACTGCACCAGCCGTCACCTTTGGTGCATCATCGGCTTTGGCCACTACGACTGCTCAAACAACATCTTTAAATCCTACGGCGTCTACAGTTGCTGCTGGTACCTCTCCATCATTGGCAAGTGAAATATCGCCGACACATACACCAACTAATACATCATCTGTCAGCAATCATCCATCAAGTATAGTAACACTTAATACAGAAAGTTATGGTTCAGAAACACCAACAAATGCACCAGCCGTCACCTTTGGTGCATCATCGGCTTTGGCCACTACGACTGCTCAAACAACATCTTTAAATCCTACGGCGTCTACAGTTGCTGCTGGTACCTCTCCATCATTGGCAAGTGAAATATCGCCGACACATACACCAACTAATACATCATCGGTCAGCAATCATCCATCAAGTACAGTAACACTTAATACAGAAAGTTCTAGACCAGAAACACCTACAACTGCACCAGCCGTCACCTTTGGTGCATCATCGCCTTTGCCCACTACGACCGCTCAAACAACATATTCAAATCCTACGGAGTCTACAGCAGCTGCGGGTACCTCTTCATCATTGGCACGTGAAATATCGCTGACACATACCCCAACTCATGCATCATCGTTCAGCAATCATCCATCAAGTACAGGAACAATTGATACAGAAAGTTCGAGTTCTGAAACACCAACAACTGCACCAACCATCACTTTTGGTTCATCATCGCCTTGGGCTACTACGACCGTTCAAACAACATCTCCAGATCTTACAGGGTCTACTGCTGCTGGTACCTATTCATCATTGGCAAGTGAAATATCGCCGACACATACCTCGACACATACATCATCGGTCAGCAATCGTCCATCAAGTACAGGATCACACAATACAGAGAGTTCTAGTTCAGAAACACCAACAACTGCACCAGCCGTCACCTATGGTTCATCATCGCCCTTGGCCACTACTACTGCTCAAACAACATCTTCGAATCCTACGGCGTCTACAGCTGCTGGTGTTACCTCTTCATCATCGGCACGTGATATTTGGCCAACACGTACACCAACTCATGCATCATCGGTCAGCAATCGTCCATCAAGTATAGGATCACACAATACAGAAAGTTCTAGATCAGATACACCTACAACTGCACCAGCTGTCACCTTTGGTGCATCATCGGCTTTGGCCACTACGACTGCTCAAACAACATCTTTAAATCCTACGGCGTCTACAGTTGCTGCTGGTACCTCTTCATCATTGGCAAGTGAAATATCTCCGACACGTACCCCAACTCATACATCAGCTTTCAGCAATCATCCATCAAGTGCAGGAACACTTAATACAGAAAATTCTAGATCAGAAACACCTACAACTGCACCAGCCGTCACCTTTGGTGCATCATCGGCTTTGGCCACTACGACTGCTCAAACAACATCTTTAAATCCTACGGCGTCTACAGTTGCTGCTGGTACCTCTCCATCATTGGCAAGTGAAATATCGCCGACACATACACCAACTAATACATCATCTGTCAGCAATCATCCATCAAGTATAGTAACACTTAATACAGAAAGTTATGGTTCAGAAACACCAACAAATGCACCAGCCGTCACCTTTGGTGCATCATCGGCTTTGGCCACTACGACTGCTCAAACAACATCTTTAAATCCTACGGCGTCTACAGTTGCTGCTGGTACCTCTCCATCATTGGCAAGTGAAATATCGCCGACACATACACCAACTAATACATCATCGGTCAGCAATCATCCATCAAGTACAGTAACACTTAATACAGAAAGTTCTAGACCAGAAACACCTACAACTGCACCAGCCGTCACCTTTGGTGCATCATCGCCTTTGCCCACTACCACCGCTCAAACAACATATTCAAATCCTACGGAGTCTACAGCAGCTGCGGGTACCTCTTCATCATTGGCACGTGAAATATCGCCGACACATACCCCAACTCATGCATCATCGTTCAGCAATCATCCATCAAGTACAGGAACACTTGATACAGAAAGTTCGAGTTCTGAAACACCAACAACTGCACCAACCATCACTTTTGGTTCATCATCGCCTTGGGCTACTACGACCGTTCAAACAACATCTCCAGATCTTACGGCGTCTACTGCTGCTGGTACCTATTCATCATTGGCAAGTGAAATATCGCCGACACATACCTCGACACATACATCATCGGTCAGCAATCGTCCATCAAGTACAGGATCACACAATACAGAGAGTTCTAGTTCAGAAACACCAACAACTGCACCAGCCGTCACCTATGGTTCATCATCGCCCTTGGCCACTACTACTGCTCAAACAACATCTTCGAATCCTACGGCGTCTACAGCTGCTAGTGTTACCTCTTCATCATCGGCACGTGATATTTGGCCAACACGTACACCAACTCATGCATCATCGGTCAGCAATCGTCCATCAAGTATAGGATCACACAATACAGAAAGTTCTAGATCAGATACACCTACAACTGCACCAGCTGTCACCTTTGGTGCATCATCGGCTTTGGCCACTACGACTGCTCAAACAACATCTTTAAATCCTACGGCGTCTACAGTTGCTGCTGGTACCTCTTCATCATTGGCAAGTGAAATATCTCCGACACGTACCCCAACTCATACATCAGCTTTCAGCAATCATCCATCAAGTGCAGGAACACTTAATACAGAAAATTCTAGATCAGAAACACCTACAACTGCACCAGCCGTCACCTTTGGTGCATCATCGGCTTTGGCCACTACGACTGCTCAAACAACATCTTTAAATCCTACGGCGTCTACAGTTGCTGCTGGTACCTCTCCATCATTGGCAAGTGAAATATCGCCGACACATACCCCAACTCATACATCATCGTTCAGCAATCATCCATCAAGTACAGGAACACCTAATACAGAAAACTCTAGATCAGAAACACCTACAACTGCACCAGCCGTCACCTTTGGTGTATCATCGGCTTTGGCCACTACGACTGCTCAAACAACATCTTTAAATCCTACGGCGTCTACAGTTGCTGCTGGTACCTCTCCATCATTGGCAAGTGAAATATCGCCGAGACATACACCAACTAATACATCATCTGTCAGCAATCATCCATCAAGTACAGTAACACTTAATACAGAAAGTTATGGTTCAGAAACACCAACAAATGCACCAGCCGTCACCTTTGGTGCATCATCGGCTTTGGCCACTACAACTGCTCAAACAACATCTTTAAATCCTACGGCGTCTACAGTTGCTGCTGGTACCTCTCCATCATTGGCAAGTGAAATATCGCCGACACATACACCAACTAATACATCATCGGTCAGCAATCATCCATCAAGTACAGTAACACTTAATACAGAAAGTTCTAGACCAGAAACACCTACAACTGCACCAGCCGTCACCTTTGGTGCATCATCGCCTTTGCCCACTACCACCGCTCAAACAACATATTCAAATCCTACGGAGTCTACAGCAGCGGCGGGTACCTCTTCATCATTGGCACGTGAAATATCGCCGACACATACCCCAACTCATGCATCATCGTTCAGCAATCATCCATCAAGTACAGGAACACTTGATACACAAACTTCGAGTTCTGAAACACCAACAACTGCACCAACCATCACTTTTGGTTCATCATCGCCTTGGGCTACTACGACCGTTCAAACAACATCTCCAGATCCTACGTCGTCTACTGCTGCTGGTACCTCTTCATCATTGGCAAGTGAAATATCGCCGACACATACCCCGACACATACATCATCGGTCAGCAATCGTCCATCAAGTACAGGATCACACAATACAGAGAGTTCTAGTTCAGAAACATCAACAACTGCACCAGCCGTCACCTATGGTTCATCATCGCCCTTGGCCACTACTACTGCTCAAACAACATCTTCGAATCCTACGGCGTCTACAGCTGCTAGTGTTACCTCTTCATCATCGGCACGTGATATTTGGCCAACACGTACACCAACTCATGCATCATCGGTCAGCAATCGTCCATCAAGTATAGGATCACACAATACAGAAAGTTCTAGATCAGATACACCTACAACTGCACCAGCTGTCACCTTTGGTGCATCATCGGCTTTGGCCACTACGACTGCTCAAACAACATCTTTAAATCCTACGGCGTCTACAGTTGCTGCTGGTACCTCTTCATCATTGGCAAGTGAAATATCTCCGACACGTACCCCAACTCTTACATCAGCTTTCAGCAATCATCCATCAAGTGCAGGAACACTTAATACAGAAAATTCTAGATCAGAAACACCTACAACTGCACCAGGCGTCACCTTTGGTGCATCATCGGCTTTGGCCACTACGACTGCTCAAACAACATCTTTAAATCCTACGGCGTCTACAGTTGCTGCTGGTACCTCTCCATCATTGGCAAGTGAAATATCGCCGACACATACCCCAACTCATACATCATCGTTCAGCAATCATCCATCAAGTACAGGAACACCTAATACAGAAAACTCTAGATCAGAAACACCTACAACTGCACCAGCCGTCACCTTTGGTGCATCATCGGCTTTGGCCACTACGACTGCTCAAACAACATCTTTAAATCCTACGGCGTCTACAGTTGCTGCTGGTACCTCTCCATCATTGGCAAGTGAAATATCGCCGAGACATACACCAACTAATACATCATCTGTCAGCAATCATCCATCAAGTACAGTAACACTTAATACAGAAAGTTATGGTTCAGAAACACCAACAAATGCACCAGCCGTCACCTTTGGTGCATCATCGGCTTTGGCCACTACAACTGCTCAAACAACATCTTTAAATCCTACGGCGTCTACAGTTGCTGCTGGTACCTCTCCATCATTGGCAAGTGAAATATCGCCGACACATACACCAACTAATACATCATCGGTCAGCAATCATCCATCAAGTACAGTAACACTTAATACAGAAAGTTCTAGACCAGAAACACCTACAACTGCACCAGCCGTCACCTTTGGTGCATCATCGCCTTTGCCCACTACCACCGCTCAAACAACATATTCAAATCCTACGGAGTCTACAGCAGCGGCGGGTACCTCTTCATCATTGGCACGTGAAATATCGCCGACACATACCCCAACTCATGCATCATCGTTCAGCAATCATCCATCAAGTACAGGAACACTTGATACACAAAGTTCGAGTTCTGAAACACCAACAACTGCACCAACCATCACTTTTGGTTCATCATCGCCTTGGGCTACTACGACCGTTCAAACAACATCTCCAGATCCTACGTCGTCTACTGCTGCTGGTACCTCTTCATCATTGGCAAGTGAAATATCGCCGACACATACCCCGACACAT
Organism: Icerya purchasi; assembly: GCA_039619475.1. Lineage (NCBI taxonomy): Eukaryota > Metazoa > Arthropoda > Insecta > Hemiptera > Monophlebidae > Icerya > Icerya purchasi. The sequence continues at coordinate 487,494,095 of CM077115.1, forward strand.
ACATCATCGGTCAGCAATCGTCCATCAAGTACAGGATCACACAATACAGAGAGTTCTAGTTCAGAAACATCAACAACTGCACCAGCCGTCACCTATGGTTCATCATCGCCCTTGGCCACTACTACTGCTCAAACAACATCTTCGAATCCTACGGCGTCTACAGCTGCTAGTGTTATCTCTTCATCATCGGCACGTGATATTTGGCCAACACGTACACCAACTCATGCATCATCGGTCAGCAATCGTCCATCAAGTATAGGATCACACAATACAGAAAGTTCTAGATCAGATACACCTACAACTGCACCGGCTGTCACCTTTGGTGCATCATCGGCTTTGGCCACTACGACTGCTCAAACAACATCTTTAAATCCTACGGCGTCTACAGTTGCTGCTGGTACCTCTTCATCATTGGCAAGTGAAATATCTCCGACACGTACCCCAACTCTTACATCAGCTTTCAGCAATCATCCATCAAGTGCAGGAACACTTAATACAGAAAGTTCTAGATCAGAAACACCTACAACTGCACCAGCCGTCACCTTTGGTGCATCATCGGCTTTGGCCACTACGACTGCTCAAACAACATCTTTAAATCCAACGGCGTCTACAGTTGCTGCTGGTACCTCTCCATCATTGGCAAGTGAAATATCGCCGACACATACACCAACTAATACATCATCTGTCAGCAATCATCCATCAAGTACAGTAACACTTAATACAGAAAGTTATGGTTCAGAAACACCAACAAATGCACCAGGCGTCACCTTTGGTGCATCATCGGCTTTGGCCACTACCACCGCTCAAACAACATATTCAAATCCTACGGAGTCTACAGCAGCTGCGGGTACCTCTTCATCATTGGCACGTGAAATATCGCCGACACATACCCCAACTCATGCATCATCGTTCAGCAATCATCCATCAAGTACAGGAACACTTGATACAGAAAGTTCGAGTTCTGAAACACCAACAACTGCACCAACCATCACTTTTGGTTCATCATCGCCTTGGGCTACTACGACCGTTCAAACAACATCTCCAGATCCTACGGCGTCTACTGCTGCTGGTTCCTCTTCATCATTGGCAAGTGAAATATCGCCGACACATACCTCGACACATACATCATCGGTCAGCAATGGTCCATCAAGTACAGGATCACACAATACAGAGAGTTCTAGTTCAGATACACCAACAACTGCACCAGCCGTCACCTATGGTTCATCACCGCCCTTGGCCACTACGACTGCTCAAACAACATCTTCGAATCCTACGGCGTCTACAGCTGCTCGTGTTACCTCTTCATCATCGGCACGTGATATTTGGCCAACACATACACCAACTCATGCATCATCGGTCAGCAATCGTCCATCAAGTATAGGATCACACAATACAGAAAGTTCTAGTTCAGAAACACCTACAACTGCACCAGCCGTCACCTTTGGTGCATCATCGGCTTTGCCCACTACGACCGCTCAAACAACATATTCAAATCCTACGGAGTCTACAGCAGCTGCGGGTACCTCTTCATCATTGGCACGTGAAATATCGCCGACACATACCCCAACTCATGCATCATCGTTCAGCAATCATCCATCAAGTACAAGAACACTTAATACAGAAAGTTCGAGTTCTGAAACACCAACAACTGCACCAACCATCACTTTTGGTTCATCATCGCCTTGGGCTACTACGACCGTTCAAACAACATCTCCAGATCTTACGGCGTCTACTGCTGCTGGTACCTCTTCATCATTGGCAAGTGAAATATCGCCGACACATACCTCGACACATACATCATCGGTCAGCAATCGTCCATCAAGTACAGGATCACACAATACAGAGAGTTCTAGTTCAGAAACACCAACAACTGCACCAGCCGTCACCTATGGTTCATCATCGCCCTTGGCCACTACTACTGCTCAAACAACATCTTCGAATCCTACGGCGTCTACAGCTGCTGGTGTTACCTCTTCATCATCGGCACGTGATATTTGGCCAACACGTACACCAACTCATGCATCATCGGTCAGCAATCGTCCATCAAGTATAGGATCACACAATACAGAAAGTTCTAGATCAGATACACCTACAACTGCACCAGCTGTCACCTTTGGTGCATCATCGGCTTTGGCCACTACGACTGCTCAAACAACATCTTTAAATCCTACGGCGTCTACAGTTGCTGCTGGTACCTCTTCATCATTGGCAAGTGAAATATCTCCGACACGTACCCCAACTCATACATCAGCTTTCAGCAATCATCCATCAAGTGCAGGAACACTTAATACAGAAAATTCTAGATCAGAAACACCTACAACTGCACCAGCCGTCACCTTTGGTGCATCATCGGCTTTGGCCACTACGACTGCTCAAACAACATCTTTAAATCCTACGGCGTCTACAGTTGCTGCTGGTACCTCTCCATCATTGGCAAGTGAAATATCGCCGACACATACCCCAACTCATACATCATCGTTCAGCAATCATCCATCAAGTACAGGAACACCTAATACAGAAAACTCTAGATCAGAAACACCTACAACTGCACCAGCCGTCACCTTTGGTGCATCATCGGCTTTGGCCACTTCGACTGCTCAAACAACATCTTTAAATCCTACGGCGTCTACAGTTGCTGCTGGTACCTCTCCATCATTGGCAAGTGAAATATCGCCGACACATACACCAACTAATACATCATCTGTCAGCAATCATCCATCAAGTACAGTAACACTTAATACAGAAAGTTATGGTTCAGAAACACCAACAAATGCACCAGGCGTCACCTTTGGTGCATCATCGGCTTTGGCCACTACAACTGCTCAAACAACATCTTTAAATCCTACGGCGTCTACAGTTGCTGCTGGTACCTCTCCATCATTGGCAAGTGAAATATCGCCGACACATACACCAACTAATACATCATCGGTCAGCAATCATCCATCAAGTACAGTAACACTTAATACAGAAAGTTCTAGACCAGAAACACCTACAACTGCACCAGCCGTCACCTTTGGTGCATCATCGCCTTTGCCCACTACCACCGCTCAAACAACGTATTCAAATCCTATGGAGTCTACAGCAGCTGCGGGTACCTCTTCATCATTGGCACGTGAAATATCGCCGACACATACCCCAACTCATGCATCATCGTTCAGCAATCATCCATCAAGTACAGGAACACTTGATACACAAAGTTCGAGTTCTGAAACACCAACAACTGCACCAACCATCACTTTTGGTTCATCATCGCCTTGGGCTACTACGACCGTTCAAACAACATCTCCAGATCCTACGGCGTCTACTGCTGCTGGTTCCTCTTCATCATTGGCAAGTGAAATATCGCCGACACATACCTCGACACATACATCATCGGTCAGCAATGGTCCATCAAGTACAGGATCACACAATACAGAGAGTTCTAGTTCAGATACACCAACAACTGCACCAGCCGTCACCTATGGTTCATCACCGCCCTTGGCCACTACGACTGCTCAAACAACATCTTCGAATCCTACGGCGTCTACAGCTGCTCGTGTTACCTCTTCATCATCGGCACGTGATATTTGGCCAACACATACACCAACTCATGCATCATCGGTCAGCAATCGTCCATCAAGTATAGGATCACACAATACAGAAAGTTCTAGTTCAGAAACACCTACAACTGCACCAGCCGTCACCTTTGGTGCATCATCGGCTTTGCCCACTACGACCGCTCAAACAACATATTCAAATCCTACGGAGTCTACAGCAGCTGCGGGTACCTCTTCATCATTGGCACGTGAAATATCGCCGACACATACCCCAACTCATGCATCATCGTTCAGCAATCATCCATCAAGTACAAGAACACTTAATACAGAAAGTTCGAGTTCTGAAACACCAACAACTGCACCAACCATCACTTTTGGTTCATCATCGCCTTGGGCTACTACGACCGTTCAAACAACATCTCCAGATCCTACGTCGTCTACTGCTGCTGGTACCTCTTCATCATTGGCAAGTGAAATATCGCCGACACATACATCATCGGTCAGCAATCGTCCATCAAGTACAGGATCACACAATACAGAGAGTTCTAGTTCAGAAACATCAACAACTGCACCAGCCGTCACCTATGGTTCATCATCGCCCTTGGCCACTACTACTGCTCAAACAACATCTTCGAATCCTACGGCGTCTACAGCTGCTAGTGTTACCTCTTCATCATCGGCACGTGATATTTGGCCAACACGTACACCAACTCATGCATCATCGGTCAGCAATCGTCCATCAAGTATAGGATCACACAATACAGAAAGTTCTAGATCAGATACACCTACAACTGCACCAGCTGTCACCTTTGGTGCATCATCGGCTTTGGCCACTACGACTGCTCAAACAACATCTTTAAATCCTACGGCGTCTACAGTTGCTGCTGGTACCTCTTCATCATTGGCAAGTGAAATATCTCCGACACGTACCCCAACTCTTACATCATCGTTCAGCAATCATCCATCAAGTGCAGGAACACTTAATACAGAAAATTCTAGATCAGAAACACCTACAACTGCACCAGCCGTCACCTTTGGTGCATCATCGGCTTTGGCCACTACGACTGCTCAAACAACATCTTTAAATCCTACGGCGTCTACAGTTGCTGCTGGTACCTCTCCATCATTGGCAAGTGAAATATCGCCGACACATACACCAACTAATACATCATCTGTCAGCAATCATCCATCAAGTACAGTAACACTTAATACAGAAAGTTATGGTTCAGAAACACCAACAAATGCACCAGGCGTCACCTTTGGTGCATCATCGGCTTTGGCCACTACCACCGCTCAAACAACATATTCAAATCCTACGGAGTCTACAGCAGCTGCGGGTACCTCTTCATCATTGGCACGTGAAATATCGCCGACACATACCCCAACTCATGCATCATCGTTCAGCAATCATCCATCAAGTACAGGAACACTTGATACAGAAAGTTCGAGTTCTGAAACACCAACAACTGCACCAACCATCACTTTTGGTTCATCATCGCCTTGGGCTACTACGACCGTTCAAACAACATCTCCAGATCCTACGGCGTCTACTGCTGCTGGTTCCTCTTCATCATTGGCAAGTGAAATATCGCCGACACATACCTCGACACATACATCATCGGTCAGCAATGGTCCATCAAGTACAGGATCACACAATACAGAGAGTTCTAGTTCAGATACACCAACAACTGCACCAGCCGTCACCTATGGTTCATCACCGCCCTTGGCCACTACGACTGCTCAAACAACATCTTCGAATCCTACGGCGTCTACAGCTGCTCGTGTTACCTCTTCATCATCGGCACGTGATATTTGGCCAACACATACACCAACTCATGCATCATCGGTCAGCAATCGTCCATCAAGTATAGGATCACACAATACAGAAAGTTCTAGTTCAGAAACACCTACAACTGCACCAGCCGTCACCTTTGGTGCATCATCGGCTTTGCCCACTACGACCGCTCAAACAACATATTCAAATCCTACGGAGTCTACAGCAGCTGCGGGTACCTCTTCATCATTGGCACGTGAAATATCGCCGACACATACCCCAACTCATGCATCATCGTTCAGCAATCATCCATCAAGTACAAGAACACTTAATACAGAAAGTTCGAGTTCTGAAACACCAACAACTGCACCAACCATCACTTTTGGTTCATCATCGCCTTGGGCTACTACGACCGTTCAAACAACATCTCCAGATCTTACGGCGTCTACTGCTGCTGGTACCTCTTCATCATTGGCAAGTGAAATATCGCCGACACATACCTCGACACATACATCATCGGTCAGCAATCGTCCATCAAGTACAGGATCACACAATACAGAGAGTTCTAGTTCAGAAACACCAACAACTGCACCAGCCGTCACCTATGGTTCATCATCGCCCTTGGCCACTACTACTGCTCAAACAACATCTTCGAATCCTACGGCGTCTACAGCTGCTGGTGTTACCTCTTCATCATCGGCACGTGATATTTGGCCAACACGTACACCAACTCATGCATCATCGGTCAGCAATCGTCCATCAAGTATAGGATCACACAATACAGAAAGTTCTAGATCAGATACACCTACAACTGCACCAGCTGTCACCTTTGGTGCATCATCGGCTTTGGCCACTACGACTGCTCAAACAACATCTTTAAATCCTACGGCGTCTACAGTTGCTGCTGGTACCTCTTCATCATTGGCAAGTGAAATATCTCCGACACGTACCCCAACTCATACATCAGCTTTCAGCAATCATCCATCAAGTGCAGGAACACTTAATACAGAAAATTCTAGATCAGAAACACCTACAACTGCACCAGCCGTCACCTTTGGTGCATCATCGGCTTTGGCCACTACGACTGCTCAAACAACATCTTTAAATCCTACGGCGTCTACAGTTGCTGCTGGTACCTCTCCATCATTGGCAAGTGAAATATCGCCGACACATACCCCAACTCATACATCATCGTTCAGCAATCATCCATCAAGTACAGGAACACCTAATACAGAAAACTCTAGATCAGAAACACCTACAACTGCACCAGCCGTCACCTTTGGTGCATCATCGGCTTTGGCCACTTCGACTGCTCAAACAACATCTTTAAATCCTACGGCGTCTACAGTTGCTGCTGGTACCTCTCCATCATTGGCAAGTGAAATATCGCCGACACATACACCAACTAATACATCATCTGTCAGCAATCATCCATCAAGTACAGTAACACTTAATACAGAAAGTTATGGTTCAGAAACACCAACAAATGCACCAGGCGTCACCTTTGGTGCATCATCGGCTTTGGCCACTACAACTGCTCAAACAACATCTTTAAATCCTACGGCGTCTACAGTTGCTGCTGGTACCTCTCCATCATTGGCAAGTGAAATATCGCCGACACATACACCAACTAATACATCATCGGTCAGCAATCATCCATCAAGTACAGTAACACTTAATACAGAAAGTTCTAGACCAGAAACACCTACAACTGCACCAGCCGTCACCTTTGGTGCATCATCGCCTTTGCCCACTACCACCGCTCAAACAACGTATTCAAATCCTATGGAGTCTACAGCAGCTGCGGGTACCTCTTCATCATTGGCACGTGAAATATCGCCGACACATACCCCAACTCATGCATCATCGTTCAGCAATCATCCATCAAGTACAGGAACACTTGATACACAAAGTTCGAGTTCTGAAACACCAACAACTGCACCAACCATCACTTTTGGTTCATCATCGCCTTGGGCTACTACGACCGTTCAAACAACATCTCCAGATCCTACGGCGTCTACTGCTGCTGGTTCCTCTTCATCATTGGCAAGTGAAATATCGCCGACACATACCTCGACACATACATCATCGGTCAGCAATGGTCCATCAAGTACAGGATCACACAATACAGAGAGTTCTAGTTCAGATACACCAACAACTGCACCAGCCGTCACCTATGGTTCATCACCGCCCTTGGCCACTACGACTGCTCAAACAACATCTTCGAATCCTACGGCGTCTACAGCTGCTCGTGTTACCTCTTCATCATCGGCACGTGATATTTGGCCAACACATACACCAACTCATGCATCATCGGTCAGCAATCGTCCATCAAGTATAGGATCACACAATACAGAAAGTTCTAGTTCAGAAACACCTACAACTGCACCAGCCGTCACCTTTGGTGCATCATCGGCTTTGCCCACTACGACCGCTCAAACAACATATTCAAATCCTACGGAGTCTACAGCAGCTGCGGGTACCTCTTCATCATTGGCACGTGAAATATCGCCGACACATACCCCAACTCATGCATCATCGTTCAGCAATCATCCATCAAGTACAAGAACACTTAATACAGAAAGTTCGAGTTCTGAAACACCAACAACTGCACCAACCATCACTTTTGGTTCATCATCGCCTTGGGCTACTACGACCGTTCAAACAACATCTCCAGATCCTACGTCGTCTACTGCTGCTGGTACCTCTTCATCATTGGCAAGTGAAATATCGCCGACACATACATCATCGGTCAGCAATCGTCCATCAAGTACAGGATCACACAATACAGAGAGTTCTAGTTCAGAAACATCAACAACTGCACCAGCCGTCACCTATGGTTCATCATCGCCCTTGGCCACTACTACTGCTCAAACAACATCTTCGAATCCTACGGCGTCTACAGCTGCTAGTGTTACCTCTTCATCATCGGCACGTGATATTTGGCCAACACGTACACCAACTCATGCATCATCGGTCAGCAATCGTCCATCAAGTATAGGATCACACAATACAGAAAGTTCTAGATCAGATACACCTACAACTGCACCAGCTGTCACCTTTGGTGCATCATCGGCTTTGGCCACTACGACTGCTCAAACAACATCTTTAAATCCTACGGCGTCTACAGTTGCTGCTGGTACCTCTTCATCATTGGCAAGTGAAATATCTCCGACACGTACCCCAACTCTTACATCATCGTTCAGCAATCATCCATCAAGTGCAGGAACACTTAATACAGAAAATTCTAGATCAGAAACACCTACAACTGCACCAGCCGTCACCTTTGGTGCATCATCGGCTTTGGCCACTACGACTGCTCAAACAACATCTTTAAATCCTACGGCGTCTACAGTTGCTGCTGGTACCTCTCCATCATTGGCAAGTGAAATATCGCCGACACATACACCAACTAATACATCATCTGTCAGCAATCATCCATCAAGTACAGTAACACTTAATACAGAAAGTTATGGTTCAGAAACACCAACAAATGCACCAGCCGTCACCTTTGGTGCATCATCGGCTTTGGCCATTACAACTGCTCAAACAACATCTTTAAATCCTACGGCGTCTACAGTTGCTGCTGGTACCTCTCCATCATTGGCAAGTGAAATATCGCCGACACATACACCAACTAATACATCATCGGTCAGCAATCATCCATCAAGTACAGTAACACTTAATACAGAAAGTTCTAGACCAGAAACACCTACAACTGCACCAGCCGTCACCTTTGGTGCATCATCGCCTTTGCCCACTACCACCGCTCAAACAACATATTCAAATCCTACGGAGTCTACAGCAGCTGCGGGTACCTCTTCATCATTGGCACGTGAAATATCGCCGACACATACCCCAACTCATGCATCATCGTTCAGCAATCATCCATCAAGTACAGGAACACTTGATACACAAAGTTCGAGTTCTGAAACACCAACAACTGCACCAACCATCACTTTTGGTTCATCATCGCCTTGGGCTACTACTACCGTTCAAACAACATCTCCAGATCCTACGTCGTCTACTGCTGCTGGTACCTCTTCATCATTGGCAAGTGAAATATCGCCGACACATACCCCGACACATACATCATCGGTCAGCAACCGTCCATCAAGTACAGGATCACACAATACAGAGAGTTCTAGTTCAGAAACATCAACAACTGCACCAGCCGTCACCTATGGTTCATCATCGCCCTTGGCCACTACTACTGCTCAAACAACACCTTCAGATCCTACGGCGTCTACAGTTGCTGCTGGTACCTCTTCATCATTGGCAAGTGAAATATCTCCGACACGTACCCCAACTCTTACATCAGCTTTCAGCAATCATCCATCAAGTGCAGCAACACTTAATACAGAAAGTTCTAGATCAGAAACACCTACAACTGCACCAGCCGTCACCTTTGGTGCATCATCGGCTTTGGCCACTACGACTGCTCAAACAACATCTTTAAATCCTACGGCGTCTACAGCAGCTGCGGGTACCTCTTCATCATTGGCACGTGAAATATCGCTGACACATACCCCAACTCATGCATCATCGTTCAGCAATCATCCATCAAGTACAGGAACACTTGATACAGAAAGTTCGAGTTCTGAAACACCAACAACTGCACCAACCATCACTTTTGGTTCATCATCGCCTTGGGCTACTACGACCGTTCAAACAACATCTCCAGATCTTACGGCGTCTACTGCTGCTGGTACCTCTTCATCATTGGCAAGTGAAATATCGCCGACACATACCTCGACACATACATCATCGGTCAGCAATCGTCCATCAAGTACAGGATCACACAATACAGAGAGTTCTAGTTCAGAAACACCAACAACTGCACCAGCCGTCACCTATGGTTCATCATCGCCCTTGGCCACTACTACTGCTCAAACAACATCTTCGAATCCTACGTCGTCTACAGCTGCTGGTGTTACCTCTTCATCATCGGCACGTGATATTTGGCCAACACGTACACCAACTCATGCATCATCGGTCAGCAATCGTCCATCAAGTATAGGATCACACAATACAGAAAGTTCTAGATCAGATACACCTACAACTGCACCAGCTGTCACCTTTGGTGCATCATCGGCTTTGGCCACTACGACTGCTCAAACAACATCTTTAAATCCTACGGCGTCTACAGTTGCTGCTGGTACCTCTTCATCATTGGCAAGTGAAATATCTCCGACACGTACCCCAACTCATACATCAGCTTTCAGCAATCATCCATCAAGTGCAGGAACACTTAATACAGAAAATTCTAGATCAGAAACACCTACAACTGCACCAGCCGTCACCTTTGGTGCATCATCGGCTTTGGCCACTACGACTGCTCAAACAACATCTTTAAATCCTACGGCGTCTACAGTTGCTGCTGGTACCTCTCCATCATTGGCAAGTGAAATATCGCCGACACATACACCAACTAATACATCATCTGTCAGCAATCATCCATCAAGTACAGTAACACTTAATACAGAAAGTTATTTTTCAGAAACACCAACAAATGCACTAGCCGTCACCTTTGGTGCATCATCGGCTTTGGCCACTACGACTGCTCAAACAACATCTTTAAATCCTACGGCATCTACAGTTGCTGCTGGTACCTCTCCATCATTGGCAAGTGAAATATCGCCGACACATACACCAACTAATACATCATCGGTCAGCAATCATCCATCAAGTACAGTAACACTTAATACAGAAAGTTCTAGACCAGAAACACCTACAACTGCACCAGCCGTCACCTTTGGTGCATCATCGCCTTTGCCCACTACCACCGCTCAAACAACATATTCAAATCCTACAGAGTCTACAGCAGCTGCGGGTACCTCTTCATCATTGGCACGTGAAATATCGCTGACACATACCCCAATTCATGCATCACCGTTCAGCAATCATCCATCAAGTACAGGAACACTTGATACAGAAAGTTCGAGTTCTGAAACACCAACAACTGCACCAACCATCACTTTTGGTTCATCATCGCCTTGGGCTACTACGACCGTTCAAACAACATCTCCAGATCTTACGGCGTCTACTGCTGCTGGTACCTCTTCATCATTGGCAAGTGAAATATCGCCGACACATACCTCGACACATACATCATCGGTCAGCAATCGTCCATCAAGTACAGGATCACACAATACAGAGAGTTCTAGTTCAGAAACATCAACAACTGCACCAGCCGTCACCTATGGTTCATCATCGCCCTTGGCCACTACTACTGCTCAAACAACATCTTCGAATCCTACGGCGTCTACAGCTGCTAGTGTTACCTCTTCATCATCGGCACGTGATATTTGGCCAACAAGTACACCAACTCATGCATCATCGGTCAGCAATCGTCCATCAAGTATAGGATCACACAATACAGAAAGTTCTGGATCAGATACACCTACAACTGCACCAGCTGTCACCTTTGGTGCATCATCGGCTTTGGCCACTACAACTGCTCAAACAACACCTTCAGATCCTACGGCGTCGACAGCGGCTGCTGGTACCTTTTCATCATTGGGAAATGAAATATCGCCGACACATACCCCAACTCATACATCATCGTTCAGCAATCATCCATCAAGTACAGGAACACCTAATACAGAAAACTCTAGATCAGAAACACCTACAACTGCACCAGCCGTCACCTTTGGTGCATCATCGGCTTTGGCCACTACGACTGCTCTAACAACATCTTTAAATCCTACGGCGTCTACAGTTGCTGCTGGTACCTCTTCATCATTGGCAAGTGAAATATCGCCGACACATACCCCGACACATACATCATCGGTCAGCAATGGTCCATCAAGTACAGGATCACACAATACAGAGAGTTCTAGTTCAGAAACACCAACAACTGCACCAGCCGTCACATTTGGTGCATCATCGGCTTCGGCTACTACGACTGTTCAAACAACACCTTCAGATCCTACGGCGTCTACAGCAGCTGCTGGTACCTTTTCATCATTGGGAAATGAAATATCGCCGACACATACCCCAACTCATACATCATCGGTCAGTAATCGTCCATCAAGTACAGGATCACACAATACAGAAATTTCTAGCTCAGAAACAACAACGGCTGCCCCTATAGGCACTGTTTATTCAACATCGCCCTCGGTAACTAACATTGCCCCAACAAAATCTTTAAATCCAGCACTTTCTATACCTGCCGGTGGTACTTCCTCACCATCGGCAAGTAATATTTCACGAACACATACATCGACTAGTACATCACCAGTCTGCGTCCGTCCATTACGTATAGGATCAGATGATACAGATAGTTTAAGCTCCGTGGCAATAACAACTGCACCTGCCGTCACTGTTGATTTATTATCCTCCTCGTTTACAACGGCAGCTCCAACAACACTTGCAAATCCTGCAGATTTAGTAGTTGCAGGTGGTACCTCCTCATCATCAGCAATTGATACTTCTCCAACATATGCAACAACTCCAACATCATCAGGCAGCAATCGTCCATCAAGCATAGGATCACACAGTACAGTAGTATCTAGCTCAGAAACAACAATTACTGCACCTGCGATTACTTTTGATTCATCACCGCTCTCGGCCACTACTGTTGTTACGGCAATATCTTCAAATACTGCACTTTCTTCAGCTGCGGGTAGTACCTATTCATCACCTGCAAGTGATACTTCACCAACACATACGCCAGTTAGTACATCATGGGTCAGCAATCGTGCATCAAATATAGGATCAGGCGGTACAGAAATTTCTAGCTCAGTAACAACGACAACTGCGCATTTCGTCACTTTTGGTTCATCATCGCCGTCGGCTACTACGACTGCTCTGTCAACATCTTTAAACCCTGCAGTTTCTACAGCCGCTGGTGGTACCTCTTCATCATCGACAAGTGATACTCTTTCGATATTTACAGGTACGCAGATCTTTATTTTGAAGTTTCCTTTTTCATTAATCTCTTTTTCCTATTTTTATTCGTTATCTCTCTTATATGTTTAGGCACATTAAATGTTATTGTTCTAATATTGTGATTAGTGTATGTGTACACATTCCTTTATATTTAGCGAAACCGTCGATTCAAATGTACACATTTTTTTAAGCGTCTTTTTAGATAATTTTCGTTCATAAAGTTTTACTTTAACAGTTAATAGACTAAAGGCAACAAAATCATTAAAAAACTTGTATTTGTTTTTTTTTTTTTTGCATCGTGTTTTAAAAATATAGTTTAGTTAGCATTTAAAACTTTTAATTAAATTAAAACCTATTTATTAATAATGGATTTTGTAACATATCAAATTTGTATTTTATGAATATCTTAAATATATGTACTTTATTTTCTCAAGAAGTGCTTTCATTTTTGTTATTATAATTATTTTTGTTTATACGAAAATAGTTGGCGTTAGTACCATTTTGCTCTACCCATATTTATATTAGATTTTTTTTTCATTCGAAATTATTCCAACTAATAATAACTTTTTGGCCCTTTTCCGTTCGAGATCAGCTTCAAAAGGATCGGGTCGTTATTTTAATTAATTGAAATAAATCAGTAAAAGGTAAAATTTTACTGCAAAATAATGTTACACAACAGTGCCCCTCTGGCTAATTTCGGTTTCTTTTACTTCACGTTATGTTAATTTACATGCCGTATGCTGCTAACTCTAAGCTAATTTACGAACAGTTGATCAGATCGAGAACAATGGTTTCCATAATCTCGGTTTCATTTCCATTTCGACCTAGAGGATTCTATTTAATCATATTAATTCAAAAATAAACACGATATTTAATTACAATTGAAGCGGTTATTAATTCTAAAATATATCCGAAATTTCTGTTTAAACTTTTATGAAAAATCATATACATTCCTGTTTTTTATTTATTTTTTTTTAGAAAATACTGTCTATAAAGAACTTTTTAGCTTCATATTAATATAAATCATCTTGAATCCTCAAACTTTAAAATTTCAATCTGGAAATTAATTATAAGATTGTAACTTCATTTATATGGTTTGTCGAATTAGTATAAAAGTACGCTTGCATTTATTAAAATTTAATATTTTTAATTAATGAACTTTCGGGCGAAAAAATACCAACTCTAAACTAAATTCAAGTTATTCTCTTATCTTTGCACTGAAAATAAACTTTCGATAATGGTATTTTTTAAATTTCCAATTTGTTTTACATATATTCACAGCGTGACATTCATTTTTAGCAATCTCATCCTTACTCCTTATTAACAATTTACATCAGAAAACACTTTCCCAACGTCATTATTTGTTTACACTGTTTCGACTATATAAAAACCTACTTGTCGTCGCGATAGCCTAGTTGCTAGAGCGCTTGACTTCCGATATGGCGGTCACGGGTTCGATCCCGAGCGACGACGAACTTATTACAAGAATTAAAAATAAAAATAATCGCTAATAGTCACGTGGAAGGCAATGGCAAACCACCACGTACAACATCATATGCGCGCTAGGTCAGTACACAGCAGACCCACACCGAACGGACTGCACTTGTAGCGCGATAACAAGCGGCTACAATCAGTTCCGAATGTAGTCTTGCGTGTATACACCTGCGTTGCATATTACAATTGCCTGGTACACAACCTATATCGGTACAGCTAAATGTACGAATAGGTTGCGCCAACGCGCTGTGTAGCGTACGGCAACGACAAGAGCAAGGCTCTTTAAATATATAAGAAAAAAACCTACTTACTTTAAATTGAATTATAATGTCGCTCACTACTGGCCGTATTGGGTCAGGTATACGAAAATACTATTTCTCATGTATAAATATTGAAATTATTAGTGCCGGATAGAGGCGATACGATCACTGCGACTTCCATCGTATAAACTATTTCGTTTTTTGCGGATTTAAAAAATGTACTTAAAATAAAAAATTTAAATGCAACTTCCGTTTACGCACTGGTACTCTTGAGTCACGGGAGCTGCGGATAGTACCTTCGCGGATTTAAATTAGTGAATTCGTAAAATTATAAACTAAATGAAATAAGCGCCAATAAATATAGAATTAATTTTAAATCGCAGTACGACTTTAAACCAATCAAAAGAACAGTATCAGCCCAAAGATATCCATAATTTTTGATAAAATAAATTAAATTAAATCATTATTGTTATTATTATTTATATAAACTATACTTTTAATTTTAATAAGTTGTGCAATATTACTGTTTATCCGTGATGAATACCTACACCGCTTAAATTTATAATTTTGGTTCCTCTACATCGAGTTACGATTGTTAAAACTTTTTGTATAAACCATTCAAATTTCTCATTTAGTGGCGCTAAACTTATACACGTATATATATAAATGTCTATATATGTATATATGCAGGCTTGATACACTCGGGAAGGGGGACAACTGTGATAAATTGTCTCGGGCCCCAGATGAAAAGGTGCCCTGAAATCCTAAAAAGTTAAAATCGCCATATCCCTTCATCTTCAGTCAGAAACACAAATGTAAATACATTGTTTATTTATCATATTTAAATAATAAACGTAACAATTTTAATTAATATTTGTATATTTAAAATTTTATTTTTGTTGCTTTCGTTTCTGCAAATTCGTCAATTATATCATCATAATCTATATTTTTTGCCAATTCTCGTTCTGTTGATAACATCATATAATGATTCAAACGAGACTGACTCATACAGGACATTAAAGTAGTTTTTATGATTTTTTATTTGCTAAAGCCTTGTTCACCAGTAGCGACATTGATAGGTATAACAAGAAAAAGACGTAAGCATATACATATTTGGGTAAAATTTAATTAAAGACCTTTTTCGTAGATTAGATTAAGCATTTGCGATGCTGAAGAAGTTATTCCTGGGCTATCCACTTACAATGAATTCTGTATTTTAAACATCAGTTGTAATTCTTTCATTAAGTTGTCTTTATCAATATTTTCAGGGCAGCGATTTAATAAAGGCTGCAGGGATTCAGATTGATTTTGCCCTGATAATTTCACAAAATTGTCTAAAAAAAGACGACACTCAAAATTTGTACTGCTAACTAACTCATTCGAATCAGATAAAAGGGTATCAATCGTAGAGTCATAACAATTTCTACACTGATTTTTTGCTCAGGTGAATTTAAATGATCAGATGATATCTTGCCGTGAAATTTCTTTTGTCGTCATACCCTAAATGTTTTTTTAAGCTGTAAAAGAATTTTTATGTCGATTGCTTTTAATTTTGCTTCATTAAGAATATTATCGCAACAGTCACGAATATTTTTTATCTCATTAAATAAATCTTTTATTTGGTCACTGGCTTCTTGAAACGTAAGTTTCGCACTTTGAATAATTTTGTTTTGATCATCGATCGCTTTTAAAATTTTATGCCAAACTTCAGTTAATAAAACAAATTCAAACGATTGAAAATAATCAATCAATTCAGAAACTCCAGCTTTTGTATTTCAGATGATAAATTTAACTCTTCAATCTTAAAAAGAGATTCTACAATCAACTGAGAATTTTTTACTACTTCGATTTTAGCATTCCATCTTGTAGTCGGTATTGAATAGATACTTTGGCTGTTTCTTTCAATATTTTCCATCTTGCAGGACTGGATGAGAATATGTTGTATAGTTTTTGTAAATTTCCAGAATAAGATTTAAATTCCGTGCTCGTTCTCATTGCATGAACTCTCCACATAAATTTAATGAATAAGTTATACAGGAATGGAAAATAGCGGATTGATTTTCTTTTAAAATTCGATTTATCACCTTTTGTATTTTTCTCTCATGTTTAAAACATTCTCATAGCTTTGGCCTCTAAGATTTTGAAAACAAATTTTATTCTTTTTGAAAATTTCTAAAATCACGTTAAATATAATCTTCTCCTGTTTTCTTTTCACAATCTATTAATTCCAAAAATCTGGTTTCCCATTTATTGCCATTTTCAAAGACATATTTAATTACTATAATAATTTTCTCAGTGTGCGATGTATCAGCTGTTCCATCAACAATGTGAGCTTTTTTGATGTCAGATAAAATTGTTTCGAAAACTTTATTAGCGTAAACTTCTAAAAATCCATTTTGGTTTTTCCAAGACATGTAATGTGTAATTTTGTTTCCAGCTTTTCGACTTTCTGACGCAGAATCCAAGTGAACTTTTAAATCAGAATCATATTTACTAATATAAATTTCACCATTGATAAAAATAAACCATAGTTTTCGTGTTCAACAGTACATTTTTCGCCTCGAAACAGTAAATTATTCTCAGCTAAAAAAAGTATAACATTAATCCAGTTACGTAAAATTTTTCGCCATTTTTCTTTTTCCTCGCGAATATTTTGTTTAAAAGCTTTATCTATACCTGATGCATTCGACCTTTCCACAAAAGATAATTATTAACGTGCTGGGAGTTACTTTCGTGGCTTGGAATTTTTTCGCACAATTTTCTCCAATTATAGTTATAACCGCTACCTTCCATAACAAACTTAGAAGTACTTGATTTTGAATCAACTGATTGAAATAACTAGCACGGAAAACGAAACAGTCCAGCTATGGAGTAACTCCAAACCAAGATTGATGGGAGTATTTTACTTTTTATTTTATTTTTTAATTTTTTTCATTAATGTTATTATTTATTTATTTTCAGAAGTACTGGGTTAGTGGGTTTTGAAAAATATTTAATATTTTTTAATTTTAAGAGGGCCCCAATTATATGTTTGCCCCAGGCCCTCCAAGTTTATGTGGCGGGCCTGTATATGTATATACATGTGTGTCTGTGTGTGTACGATGAAATTTTAAATCCATATAATTTTTTTCGGAATAATTGTTTTTTTAAAAGAAAGTATTCTAATGTATCTTTTACTTTAATTACATAGAATAATGTGAGGTTAATTTAACACTTTTTTTTTTTTTTAGAAATAAGTTGTAGGTCTCACAGGGAAAATATGCCCGTTGTGTGAGTGCCCAACTCACTCTTATCAGCGTTTATTACAAAAGATACCAATTACAAAAATTTCAACTATCTTAACTTATTCCCTAAACAACAATACTTATAAATCTAGCATTATATTTAAGTAAGAGTGTACATATGACAATTACATAACATGCCGCGTAATACGCATCTGTTAACCAGCACATGCAGACAGCTTAATATTTAAAACCGAAAAAGAAATAACATGATCTGAGAGAACTTAAAATCCAGGAGGGACACGACAGAGTCAAAACCGACAAACCGTAAAAAGAAAAGAAAAACAAAAAGAACCATTAAAGAGTAACGAGATAAAGGATGTAACTTAATCTTCAGTCTTTGCACCATTCCTTTAACCATTTTTGGACCTCCTTTTTCCACACACCAATTTTTTCCCCCTCTAGTATATGATTAGGGATTGTACTTATTTAAATTAATTAAAACTGCTGAGTCATCAGTGTTGTCAATTCGCAGATTTACCCCGCGGAGATAGATGTAATATGTATTACTTTGGTTTCTTGCTAACCGGATTTTTTCCCTGGATGGTAATTTTATACTTTTGACCTTAAATTCTAGTAATCTATAATAGAAAAAATACATCTTGGGGGACATTTCATCGTTTTCCTTCCACCCTGTTGTCCCAAGAGTCGTTTTGTTTCCAGTAGGGGAGTATAAGTTTCAAACACCTCTTCTGTATTTTACTTATTTTATTTATTTCTGTTTTCTTAGCCTCACCCCATATTTGTATTCCATATAATATTCTAGACATTATTGTTGAATTAAAGTATATACGTAGTGTTCGATGTGCTAGTACCTGTCTTATTTCATATACAGCTGGAATTGTCTGTCTTGTTTTCGAGTTTAAACTTTGGATGTGTTTTTTCCAGTTCAAGGATTTATCGATATATGTACCTAGATATTTAAAGTCATTTACGTTCTCTAACGGTGGACAAAAACATAAATGGGTATTGTAATTTACATGAAGCTCATGAAGGCAATCGTTATTATGAAGGACAATTCGCGGATTGCGTATCTTCTGTTTAGAACTGTTGCAAATGTGTAATACTTTGGATTTGTTTATATTTATACATAACCTCCTATCATGTACCCATTTACTGAAATTATCTATATACCCTTGTAATAATTTTTTCGCTATCTCTAAATTTTTGTGCTTCATTAAAAAGGCAATATCATCAGCAAAAACATATACCTTCGCATTTTTAATATGCTTGTGTAACGAGTTAGTGTAAATGAGAAAAAGAATAGAGGCCAATAGAGTACCCTGACCTACTCCGTATTGAATAGTTTTTTCATTACTTTTATTCCCTGAGATTTTGACTATACTTTTCTCAGTTGTTATATAATTCTTAAACCACTTAAGTTGATTATTTTTAATGCCCTAATTTTTTAAGTCCTTGATCAATAATTCATGGTCAACTAAATCAAACGCTTTAGATAAGTCAATAAATGTAATTAAAAATTGATTCCCCATTGATAGTCCTGTATTAATGTTATCGTGGATCTTTTTTCTCTAAAACCGTGTTGATTTTCATAGAGTAAGTTGTGTTTTTTTCACATAACTTCTCAAATGTTTATCAATGTAGTGTTCTAAAATTTTAGCTATTACAGATGTTATTGTTATTGGTCGATAATTTTCAAATTGATTTTGTACTCCTTTTTTATATATCGGTCTAACAATACCTTTTGTAAGCCTATCACGAGTTTTAGGTTCCTTTATAGAATAATTGACCATGTTAGTCAAAATAGGAATAAAAATATTTGAATTTTGTTTAATATCTTTAACCTTAATTTCATCCCATCCAGGTGCCTTATAAACTTTTAGATCGTTAATTATTGTTTCTATTTGGGATTTATTTTCAGGTGTGGAATAAACAAGGAAGACAAAATGAAATTATCAAAATTTGTATTCAATAACTGAGTGTGACATTAGTGCCTATGTTGTCCCACCGAACACATACAGTATTCACTAAACTGATCAGCTACCATTGCAGTATTTCCAAAATGTTTGATAATAAAATCATCTATTGTTGTTTTGTTTTTTTTGTTTTTTTTTTTATTATTAACAATATTGTTAATTACATACCACACTTTTTTACTGTCATTATTTGCCTTCACTATTTGACCTTGGTAGAGCTTCTGTTTGGCATTCCTTATTTCAGTTGTAACTATATTTCGACATTTTCTAAATAAGTTTTTATATCGAATATTGGTTCTATTTTCTTTACTAAGTTTAAAGTACTGATCTCTGATTTTCATAAAATTGATTATTTTTTGACTCATCCATTCATTTTTAGGATTATACTTAGTCAATTTTTTACTCTCCCATATTTCTAATTTGCATTCATTGTAAGAGCCCTTGAAAACTAAATGTATCTGGTCATACATATTTCCTGCCGTTGTGGAGATACTTACCTCCTTCCAGTTATGATTAATTATCTTATTCTGCAACCTTTTTTAATCATAAAAAACATATTTCAGAGAGTTTCTAATAGATTGGAATTTCAGATTCAAGATGCTAAAAGCAAAACAGATAATGTAATGGTCCGATATTTTTGAGTTAATAATACCCGAAGTAATTTCATTTTTATTATACTTAATAAATATGTTATCTATACATGATCGAGTACTTCTATCTCTCCGTTCTCCTTCTCTCGTAATTCAATTTACTAACTGTATTCCTCCTGACCCATAAATTACGTTTAAAAAGTTCTCAACCTGTGTATTATGAAGAAATAAGTTGATATTAAAATCACCGCAAATCACGAAATTATCTTTATTACCTAATGTTTTTAGGAGTGTAGCGGTTTCGTTTATAAATTCGCCTACGTTTTTGCTCGGTGATCTATGTACCATAATTAAGCGTAAAGAATTGTTTTCGCAAATGTCTATATCTATCATCACCAGGTCCATACTTGGCCTATTATTAACTTCCAAAATGTGACATTTAAACTTATTTGGTCATATCATGCGACGGAATAATTTAGAAAAGTTGATAGTATTAGGCATGGCTGAGGGTCGCAGACGAAGAGGAAGACCGCCAATCCGGTATGTGGACAAGATCAAAGTGATCACTAGGGCCAGCTCACTGCAGCAAATGGTAGGATGCGCCCAAGATAGGGATAGATGACGATCAATTGCACAGATTGTACGGAATTGCAGATAAATTCAGTAAAGAATTCAAAAATGGTATAAAAAAACTAGAACACAAATGTAATAAAGTGCTATTAGGAAAAAGAGAAGAAGATGAAGTAAAAGTAAACATGTACTTACCTAAAGCAAACGTAGAACAGGTGGGGAAAATAATCGATGGATTAAAGGAAACAAAGGCCACCGGAATCGATGGAATAAGAATAAAAGATATAAAAACAGTAAAAATATATATAGTGAAGGAAATTACTAAGCTAATTAATCAGACGTTAAAAGAAGGGAAAATACCAAATGGGTTAAAAATATCAAAAACGAGACCAATATATAAAAAAGGGAAACACAGTGAATATGAAAACTATAGGCCAATTGCTGTAAGCAATGTAATTGCAACAATATTAGAAAAGTACGTAGCAAATAATCTAACGAAGTACCTACAAGAAAATAGGATAATTGACAAAACACAATACGGATTTCAAAAAGGAAAATCCACATCGAAAGCAATCGGCGAGCTTACTGAAAAAATAAGAGATAGCTTTGAAGAGGGAAAGAAGGTGTTGATAACGTTCATAGATCTTAGTAGAGCATTTGAAACGGTTGATCATAAAATAATCATAAACACATTAGAGGAGATAGGAATAACGAATAATTTGAAAAAATGGTTTCAAAGTTATTTAACACAAAGGAAAACATGCGTAAATATCTTAAATGTGCAAAGTGAAAAAGAGGAGATGGATGTAGGAGTTCCGCAGGGTAGCAACCTAGCGCCAATACTGTTTATTATATATACGAATGGTCTATGTAAGGAATTAAGTTACAGTGAGGTAGTCGCGTACGCGGATGATATAGCAATAGTTACGTCACATAAAGATATGAAAGAGGCAGAAATAAGGATGCAAAAAGATCTAATAACAATAAGTAAATGGGCACACGATAAAAGTCTAAGAATAAATGTAAAAAAGACTAAAGCAATGGTACTGCGGAAAAAAAGAGACAGCTCTGATTTGTATTGTCTAAATATAATAATGCACTCAAATGAATGTGTACATTCAATGGGGGAAAGACGCGAATGCGAAATGAAAAACTGTCAAAAGTTAGACATAGTAATGCAGTATAAATATTTGGGAGTAATGATGGATCAACACTTAAGATGGGACATACATATGGAATACATTGCAAAGAAAATAAGAGCAGTTTTACCAGCTTTATATACATTAAAGAAATATGCAACAAATGAAACATTAAAAGTAGTTTATTATGCGCTAGTAGAGTCGAGGATAAGATATGGAATTCAGGCGTGGGGAATGGCAAGAAAAGCATACTTGGGGAAAATAAATAAACTGCAAATTAAATGCTTGAAATTAATAGGAAATCCTTAAGGGGGGAAACCGATAGTGAAATAATTAAAAAAGAAAACGTAATGAGCATAAGAGGAATGTACTTATTACTGAAGATATGGGAGTACATATCAGCAGAAAAGAAAATTGAATTGGAGGAAAGAATAAACACAGAATACGAGTTGAGGGAAAAACTTTCGTACCAATTGCCGTTAGCAAGAACAAAGATGGGGGAGCAAACGGATAAATATATTATAACTCAGATGTTGAATAAAATACCCAAAGAAATAATAGAGAAGGAAAAAATAGGGGAAAGAAAAAGGAAAATAAAGGAATGGCTTCAGGAAGAAGAAAATATAAAAAAAATAATAAACATAAAATAAGAAAACAAAGCGCAACAAAAAAGCTAGGAAAAAAGAAACAAAAAAAAAACTGAATATAGAAAATAGAAATAGATTAGCAATTTTGATAAGTAAAATAGATAGATTAAGTAAATATTACACGATCATGTATATGTATAAGTTAATTTAAGATGGTAAAATGTCAAATAGGATAATTCGTCGACAAGCGTTTTAGCTTGACGAAAATTTTTGTATGTAAAAAATTATAAATACATATTTTTCAAAAAAAAAAACAAAAAAAAAAACAACTAAAATTACTTATAATCTCACGATGTTCGGAACGAGCCCGCGACTATGATGATGATGATTTATGAACACAAGTATTCCTCCGTTATACCCAATAGGTTCTTGTAATCCAATATTCGTGAATCCAGTTATATTATATAAATTTAATTCATCCTTACTTATATTAGTTTCAGTTAATACGATGACACTTAAAGATGACCTATGAGTGTGTAGGTTATAAATTCGTCCCAGTTACGTCTCACCGTTCTTATGTTTAAGTGCAACACATGAAATAATTCCGTATTAATTCGTAGTGTATTATTTACATTTAATATGCTGTTTATATGATCAGTCCATTTTGTGATATTACTATAATTCTTACAATTTTGTTTACTCCGATACTGAATCAGAGAAGTCATATTTGAGAGGAGAATCAAAAAGCTATTATTACCGATAATAATAAATTCTCTATTATACTCATTCGCTTTTTTTTTTCTTATTCTCCCGATCGCCTATTACTGAATACTCGACACAAATAATTTTTTCGCAAGATTGAATTGGAGACGGCATTAGTGGAACGTTAAAGGATGGCACAGATGGAACAAATTGATCACATTTCGATAAATATTGAGCTATCGCAGGTTGTAATTGAAAAACGCTTAACGATGATTACACTATTAATCGCCGAGCTTATCAGTAATTGAACTGGTATATAAATATAACGATATCTACACATATATGCAACTGAATATCTAATATACACACATAAACACACCAGCATTTTATAAACACAATCGCACTTCCGCACATTCGCCAACGCTTTACAATTGACCGCACTGTACACTATATACACATCAAACACCGATTTAACTTTATCGCAATGGAGTATATTTAAAACAGAAGAGATGGACGAAATAGCGAATAGCAACAGATCACCCGCCACCACACGAGACCCTTACAATAAAGATACGACCCCGGCATAGCGGCAGTTGCACTTTCTACCAGTGCACGCTTACGCTTTTCTCTCTCTTCAAAAACATTCCATTTCAAATTCCTGAACTTTCTTCCCGTACCTGCAACATACAACATTGTACACAAACACACTATCTCACATCCACCAACTAACAGACATATTGAGTAGCACCGAACTGTCTTACACTACCTGCAAAACCTTAACGAAGCGCAAGCAAACTTACGAACATCAGCGCACACTACACACACTTCCCATCGCACACATACCATCTCACACTGAACTCTCATAGAGATCATGGTACCCCTCTTACCACCACCTCGTGTAACCACTACCTGCTCCAACTTAACCTCCTTACACAGCCGGTACCGTAAAACGATGCGACGCACGTACACCACATTTATTCCTCCACACACGAAACCAACATTTACTGTATATGTACACATATTGATATATTCGCTAAAATATTATTCTATTAATAATAAAAAATGTATCATGTTCCATGTTAATATCACATTAAATCTCACGATATCATTAAAAAAAAAAAAATAGTTTTCGTTTCTTTTGAGAATATTACTAATGTAATAATTAAAATAAACTTTAAGTATTTTTCATAATAGCGAAAGAGTTTTTGAATGTAAATAATATTTCTAGTATCAACTAATAACAATTCTGCTGCAGAATTCTTTGTTTTTCTGTAAAAACTAATAAAAAATACTTCCCACTAAAACACCGCATGAGGCATGATGACACATACTGACTGCGACGAGAAATTAATATTCGATGTATATAAAATTTGAAAAAGCTTATGTTTACAGATAAAGGTCGAAAAACTTATTAAAGTAGAAAAGAAGATAATAAAAATAAATAAATAAAGTAGAACGAAGGAGATATAGTAATACTATTTCTATTTTATTAACCTAAATGGAGCAATTCCTCATTACTTCTTATGTTTATAACACGCTAATTTTCTTCTTTCCTGATGTAAATCTTACCTCTATTGCCCCAAACAAATTTATAATCAAGTATTTTTGCTTTCTGTAAAATCTCAATAGATTTTCATTGACGTAAATTTTTAAGCCACCATTTTGGTTATTTGTTATATCTTTATCATACACTGTCGTGTTTTTTTCTCATTTCTAGAAATCGATCTGCTAAAACACGCCCTACTTTAACTATAATCGGTTTCGGTAATTTGGTACTACGTGCCGGTAATCGATGTGCTGTCACTATGATATCACATGTGATGTTAACATTCAACTTTTCGCTAATTGCTGTAATAATATCCGGCAGCTGTTCACCGGGGTATTCTGAAACACCCGTGCAATTCGATGTTATCTCGGCGACCATATTGTTCAAGTTGGTGTACAATACTGTACAACTCCATAATCAGCCTATCTATATTTATCAGCTGATCTTTTAAGCTTCTTATTTCGTCTCGCAATGATTTATTGATGTTTATAATTTCCTCATACTGATTCCCAATGAAATTCATCGAAACTTTTACTTCCCGTATATATCCTTACGCAACACATCTATGCCATGTGCAAACGACATGGAGGATGTTTCTCAAAGAATGTACTGAGGTTATCAAAATGTTTGCGCAGGCTCCTAATGAACATAAGAAAGAATTTTATCGTAATCATCTCGAAATTTGGGTATTCATATTACATCGATCATTTATAACTTATATTACTAACTTCACCAAATCGTAGAAAATCCAAAAAGGTAAATTTATAAGCAATAAACATTTTAAGGATGTAGCCTGCTTTTTATTATACGCGATATATTTAATAATAGTTTCGGTTAAATAATAATTATTTACATTTAGTGGCTAATAATATCAGTTACATCGTTTAGATTCAGAATAAAAAATAGTGAAGCTCCTAAATCAGTAATTACGCTATTTTAATACTTATACATACATAGAGGAGTAAATCGATCTGTATTAAAGAGAGAATGTTATATTTATGTAAGATAAAAATTGTGTAGGGGGCATTACCAATAGCAGTTAATACATCGACGAAAGTAGCAATCAAGAGTTTTTTATTGATAAATGATATATAAACGTCTGATAGGTATGTGTAAGTGAATAATTTCTGATTTTAGTCTCTCACCTTCAGCTTATAACTTGTGTAGCAGATAGGACAGAATTCGATTTAAAGAAATGAAGTCGCTTGATTAATATTTTCTCGATCATTTTAGAGGCAACAGATAACGATGATATTGATCGATAATTTTCAAGTTGAAAAAATATTTATTCGTTTTTCAGATAAGAAAATAACGTCGACAACTTTGCAGTCGTCAGGTATTGCTTCAAATGATATGTCTGGTTTTCATATTTGTAAAAGGAATTCCTTAGCAAGAAGAGGCAAACAATTTATCAGGTTAAGATTGTGTTGCAAATGTAATAAAAGAGCTGGAGATGTAAATAGTGAAAAAAGTGATTACAGGTTGTTTTTTTTTTTTTTTAAAAACGTATATTTAAATTTTAACATTTTATAATCTTATATTTACGTCCGTCAAGCTTGCGCTTGTCGACGGAGTTCTTATTATTTATCTTATTCTAGGTTTTTAAAGTATATAAGCGCTCAATCATCCATCACTTTTATCCATCCATCCACTTCATTTACACATAGTTTCCTTTATTTAATTTTCCCTTTCGTTTATTTTATTATTTTGTTTATATTCTTTTCCATTTGTAACCACTTTCTAACACCCTCTTTCAGCTTCCTCTCCATTTTTTCCTTTATTATTTCTTCCGGCATTTTATTTAGCATTTGCGCCAACACATATTTATCCGTTTGCTCTCCATATTTTGTTCTGACTCTCGGGAGTTTATATCTGGGTCTATTTCTTAATTCTGTAGTTATCTCTATTCGTTTTTCTATCTTTGCTCTTGCAATTCTCATCTTCACTGTTAGCTCGATTCGAGCACTGTGAGATTATGGCTATTCTTGCTTGCCATCATGTCTGATAGTTCGTTGGAGCAACGTGGCGTTTAATGATTATTTAATTCTACCTGCGTATTTCAATGGGCATTCTTTCTGTCTGCTCTCAGTAATGCCTTCGAAAATTAATTTCCTAAACTATCTCGGTATTCCATATAGCCAAAGTACGTAACTATTCGCTACATTACCATGCCCCATTGTCTTCCGAAAGATTTGGTTTAATAAAGATAAAAATTTACTCTTATTTCTGTCCTTGGGATCCGCAGTATGCTTTTTTCCAATAGAACATTTTGAACGTATCGGTCCATTTGACACTGGTTGGCTTTAGTGTTCAACATTTCGATTCATACGAAAAACCGGGAAATACTAAAGTGTTCATAAAACATGTTTCCCGACACATTGTGTTGACTTATCTAAATTTTTGTAAGCCCTGCCAGCCGCGTTTTTAGCAACTCCTGTCCGTCTTTTAATTTCATCCGTCCAACGTCCATCTATTTGGTAATTAATAATCCTAGCAAATACGAACTTATTAACTGCGCTGTTTATAGAAATGCTGCATACCGTCAGAACTGTTTCGGTCGATAATCAGAATTTTTGTTTTAATCCTATTCATCATAAGTTCGCTGTCTTACGTGTAGTTTTTAATCTTTAGGAAGAAGTAATTGGTTTTCCTTTTAACAAGATGGTTCTATTGCATGTCCTTTGTCTAGCCCTTACATGTTTTCGATATTTTCAAAGCTCTTCAATTAACGAATATGTATTTTGATTTTTATCGATGGTTATCTTTTTTGTTTTTCTTGATTTAGCACTAATTTTGAATAAGTAACAATTTTGTGAACTAGTTTTAAATAAAAATTTCGTTTTCTATTATTTTAATTATATTCATATCTTTACTATCACCGAACTATTTGAGCTTTCCTCTTTCTCATTTCCATGAATGCCCATATTTTCTAAATTTATTTTATCCGTTTTTTTAAACAGTGTCACGCGTCCATTACCGGATTAATACGATAAAAAAAATAAAATAAAATAAACTTAAGAAATTATCGAAAACGTGGAACAAGTTAGAATGTGTGCGTGATCGAAATCTTGTTTGTTAGTCGGGAGGTTAATACATGGTCGCGCGGTCACTGGAAAAATACCCGCATCTGTAAGTGAAATGAATAGTGATTGGTCGAAGCAAAGACAAAAGAAGAAAGGCTTATAGAGACATCAGCGAAAATTTGACAAAAGAAGAAATGAGTCGATCTCTACCATCAGTGAAGAAAACAGACGTTTTTGGGCAGACGGTCCTCGTATAAAAGAAATCACGTCCGGAAAAGAGAATGACCTTTGCAGCACGCAATGGACGAATCGCCAGTTAAATCGGTTACCTTATTATTTGTTCCTTTCGCGAAGGTAAATTTCGTAAAGTTTGATAAATATTGTTATACATTCGGATTAAATTCACTTCTCGTACCATCACCAAGCAATCACCGTAAGAATGCTAATCCGGAATCCTTCATCAATATATTCCTGTGTCGCCGCCGATAAACACTGGTACGTACAATTGTTTATTTATATTATTTCCGTGTTTATTTCTGTAGGATTATTAACGGTATTTTTTTTCAACGGTCGATCGTCCAAGAAAGATAGGTGTGGGTAAATATTTTTCGTTAACATACGAAGAAGTAAAAGTTAATGGGCAAGTAATCCACCGCATCAGATTTGCAGACGATATCGCCCTAATAACTGAGTCAGGAAAGAATAGGCAAAAATCTTTACTGAATTTTAAGAAAATTCTTAAACAACCGCGTATGAATATAAACATTAAAAAAACAAGCATTATGATAGCAACCAAGGAAAATATAGTCCCGCCAATGAATATTAACCTAGACGATCGAGTAGTTGAACAAATGCAACGAACAAACATTTTGGAAGCATACTAACCAGTGAGAGCAGATGTTCAATAGAAATCGGACACGGAATAAGCGTTTGCCCAAAAAAGAAACTTGCTCGCAAACAGAAATCTTAAATTAAACATAAGAGCGAAATTGGCCTACACTTATGTGTGGAGTGTATTATGATATGGCTGCGGAATAAGGGTGATGGCGGAACAAGATAAAAGGAAACTGGAAGAAATGGAAATGTGGATTATGAGAAGAATGTTATGCACTAGCTGGACGGAAAAAAAGAGAAATTCGGAATTACTTCAATAGATCGGAAAGAAGAAAACACTTCTATGGTAAGTACAATTTTTTTTTTTTTTTTTTTTTTATTTAAACAATTTGTGGGTCCTACAAGGCAAATGTCCGTCTGTGGGTTCCCAACATAATTATATCGTTTATTCACAAATATAGTACATCTTAATGCTAACACATTATATTAATCTTATATCTATTACTTAATTATTTAGCTTTTATTTTCACTGAATTACATCTCATTTTTAAAACAAATACATTCATGCCCAGCACACATTCTAAAGCAATATTTACTCGTAAGCCAAAAGGTATGCAGCTAAAGGAAGGAGCTACCGTGCATTTTTTTTTTCTCATGCACCTTATTTAATTTTTTATGCACCCTATTTATAATTATTCTCTTTGTTTCTTTCCTTCGTCTATTCTTTTATCAATCTTTGCACCACGCTATCAACCAAATTTTAATTTTGTCTTTCCATATTTTCAAATTGTCTTCGTCTTTAATTTCCTTTGGTATGTTACCCAACATTTGACTTCAAATTTCCTCTTCAACATTGTCAATTTTATTGTTAACCCCTTTAGGTCTTATAACAGATAATTTGTCATAGTTTCTAGTCTCATAAACCCTTTCCCTTGTCGGTAATATTCTTTTTTATGTTTTATATCTTAATAGTTTACTGTAATAAAAAAACATTTTTGGAGCCATTTCTTTATTATTATTCCACCAAGTAGTATCCATTGTGAGATTTGTATTTCTCCAGTTCGGTAAAATTATTTTTAAACATCTTTTTTGTAGCTTACTAATTTTCCTTAATTCCGTTTTTTTTTTGCCTCCCCCCAAATTTCAATTCCGTATCTGATTCTAGACATTATTAATGAGTGTCAAAATATAATCTCATGGTTTTGTAATTCATAACCTGTTTTAATTTGTATAAAGCCGGTGTAGTCTGCCCGATTTTCCTAGCAATATTATCAATGTGACCTCTCCATGTTAACGCCTTATCAAATGTAATTCCAAGATACTTAAAATTATCAACCGTTTCTATCGGGTCACAACAGCAAACTTCCGCTCCATGGAGACAATCTACATTATACAATACTATTTTGGGAATGAACTTTCTAAACCTACTTGGTGTTCTTATATAACTAAATTTTGATTTCTTGGCATTTATTACAAATTTTTTGTCGTGTACTCATCTGCAGACTTTATTCAAGTCCTCTCAAAGCATCCTTTCCGCAATTTCTACGTCTCGGTGTTCCATTACCAGACGATATCGTCGGCACATGCGTAAATTTTGGCATTCGTAACACAGTTTTGAACGGAGTTCAGGTAAATTAGAAACAGTAACCGGGCTAACATAGTTCTTTGTCCTACTCCATATTTCGTTTTCCCTATATCGCTATATTCATTCCCAATTTTCACTAAGCATTCCCTTTCATGTAAATAACCTCTAAACCAACTGAGAAATTTCCCTGTTATTCTAATTTTAATTAAATCCTCTATCAAAATTTCCCTATCAACTAAATCAAAAGCCTTAGTAAGATCTAAAAAAACTACCAGAAATTGTTTTCCGGATGCTAACCTTTTATTTATATCAGATGTAAATGTTCTGAACAGTGTTATCGTAGATTTCCCCTTTCTAAACCCAAATTGGTTATGAAATATTAGATTGTTCCCTTCCAGGTACATTTTAAGGTGATGACCTACATAATGCTCAACCACTTTCGCACTAGTTGAAATTAATGTAATTGGTCTATAGTTTTCACAGAGTTTTTTATCCCCGCTTTTGTATATTGGTCTCATTATCCCTATTTTTAACTCCTTGGGGAATTTACCTTCTTTTATCGACTCATTAATTATTTTTGTTAACAATGGAGCAAGCTTTTTTACGTGTGAAATTACATCTTTCACTCGGATACCGTGGTACCCTTGAGTTTTATTCGGCTTCATTTTTTTAATTATGGTTTCTATCGCATCATTCGTGGCTTGTGGAATGTAAAATGACGTAATCGTTGTATTAATATAGTCGGTCTTAATAAAGCTAATATCACAATTATGTTTCAGTTTTTGTTTTTTTATATCCTCCACATAGTAATTTTGAAATTTATTAGCCGCATTTCGGTACCCATCGAATTTCGCCCCTATAACCTCATCTATGATTGCAGTTTTTTTTTACACACTATTTGATCTATTATCTTCCAGGTTTTTTTAATGTTATTATTCGCTTTTTGTAATTCCTGTTGGTAATATTTTTCTTTTTCTTGTCTTATTTCCTGCTTTACTAATTTTCTGTATTTCTTATATAGTTCTTTATGTCTCCTATTAGTATTATTCCCTTTACATCTTTTGTAGTATTGGTCTCTAATATGTATGAGGTTCAATATTTTTCTGTTCATCCAAGCTGCAATAGGATTGTATCTCCTTTCCCTCACTGGCTGTCTAGTAAGTTTGCAATCGTCATAAAGTTTATTAAATATTACTTTTAGATTAGTTACTATTTCTTCAACTCCTCTCTTCTCTAGCAGATCCTGCCAGTTATAATTATTTATTTTATATTTTAACAAGTTTTTATTCAAACAAATTTCACGTGAATTACCGTTCGTCGTGTCCTCGTCCCTATCTAAGCAAAGTGCGCTACTAACTATATAATGGTCTGAAATTTTTGTCTTTATAATACCTGCCATTACTTTATCTGATGAATATTTGATAAAGATATTATCTATACAAGATTTGGTAACGATACCTGCTCTTAACTTTTCTCTAGCTACTCCTTTAATTAATCGAATTCCTCCGTGTCTTGTCAAAATATTCAGAAACTGATCATTTATTTTACTTCTTGAGTCAGTGTTAATATTGAAATCACCGCAAGTAATAAATTTTGTATTCCGATCTAGACTCTTCAGATTTTCATCGAATTCCTGTAGAAAGTGATCAACGTTGTTGCTCGGTGGTCTATAAATTGCTATTAAATGGATTTTTTGATTCTTCCTTACGGTTATTTTAACAGTAATGCTGTCAGCAGCCGAGTTACCTGCAGATGCCACTTTAAAACTGAAATCCTTTGTCACTAAAATCATAATTCCACCATTACGGTTTGGTGGTTTCTCAATTACGCATTTCTCATATCCCTCTATGTTGAAATATTCAGTCTCATATCATTTTATATTTATTTCAGTAAGTAAAATCACACTGACCTCCTGCCTATGAATTTGTATTAACAATTCATCCCAATTACATCTAATGTTTCTGATATTCAAATGGATTATGTTAATAATATTCTTATTGATTTCCCTTTTCCTATTAAAATGACTTATTATATCCGAATTCCACTTTTTAATATTTACGTATTCATTACACACTATTTTATGACAGAACTGCAATAAAGATGTCATTTGGATGTGTAAATATTTCCCTATTTGATTTAAATTTCAGTTTTTAGGACAAGACATTAATAAGGTATTGAGAAACCAGGATTCATCTATGACTCAAATTCACATATATATATCTTTCAAAAACGTTACACTTATCAAGATGTTAATAAATTGGTTATAATAAGTATTTAATCGCTCACATAGACTAGCTGCCGATGAAACACGTATATTCACACATATAAATCTAAATACACACATACCCATACCTTACACATCTAAACATTACGCCGTCGCGCGTCCAACTGAAACCAAATAATATGACCTAGCGAAAGAAAAGAAAATAAGGAAGAAAAAACAAAAACTTAAATTAAATTAAATAAAATGTAAATATATCGTCACTCATGAATTTCTTCACACCACCGTTTCATTCTCTATTCGCTAACGCCCTTATAACTAACTTACGCAAACGGTATTGCAGGCATATCATAGCAGCGCCATGTGCCCCTCTCATACATCTTCATACCGAACTGACTATTCCCGTGCACTTGCAATATAAACCTACACAGACACGAACTATCTAACATCTTGCAAAACACTATCGAGTTCTTGTTATCACTTAACGCAACTTCTACCTTTCCTCCCTTTTTACCTTTCCTTGTAACACTACTACCTACCTGGAGCTTACATAACCAGTTCCTTACCCCTCTTCTCAAACATATGCAACCCATCAAGTAGACTCTTATCCATGGCATCCTCTCAGTAAACACTTTTTCATTTAGCACTGACATACACACTTCCTTCCTTAATACGAACATTACCCCATTCCTTCTCATCGCCGTACCGCCTGCGTAACTCACGCAAACGAAAACACATTCACACGAAAACACACACATACCAAAACTTAGTAACTAATCAATATTAACAACAGAAATGTATGTAAAATCGTAAGTTTGCGCTATTTACTACAATTATAACAGTTTATTCACATCTTCTTTTTTTCGAATATGTAGAATACGATCCTGTTCACTTTTTCTAGCAAAGATCTTTCCTCGCCTCGTCCATACAAATCTATAGTTGAGAGCTCTGACTTTATTTTTAGTTTGCCACAATAAGTTTTTATAATATGTAGTCAAATTTTCATTGACATATATCTGCAAATCACTTGCTCCATTGCCCAAAATTACTTTGTCGAAGATTTTTACCTTTTTTTTTATTTTCAAAAAATAAATTGGCTATTCGTCTGCCAGGCTTAGCAACGATCGGCATAGGTAATTTTAAATTTCTGCTTGGCACTCTGTGGCATGCCAAAATGTCCTCCTTTTTTAAATCAATATTTAATTTATGGGCCACCTTAATGATTATCTCCTCTACGTTTTCTTCTGGCCTTTCGGAGACTCCATGTACTTCGATATTCTCTCTTCTTCCGTATTGAACCAATTCGTTAACGGTCGTTTTTAATTCGGCGATTTCTTGATCTTTCTTCTTCGTTTCCACTGTTAAGATATTAACTTGTTCTCTCAGCGCCTTAACTTCATTTACCAGGGAGCTATGTATTTGAATGAGGTCATCGTACTTTTCGGATATAAACTCAAAGCATTTTTTTATTTCTTGAAACTTTCTCTTAAGCTTTTGTGCGGAACATTGGTTGATCCCATCCTCTAATTCATCTCCCTTGGAGACGTACGAAGATTTTTTATTCACCTTTTTGACAGTAGGCTCCGTACTTGACGAACTAAAATCACTGTGTTGCCTTTTAAAATCTTTCGCTGCATTTTGTAATACTTTTACCGTTTTCGCTTTAGGCATTGTAAAGACTGAGTTATTACAGATAAGAATTAAACAGATAATACAGAACGTTCTTACTTGTATTGTTTATCAGCGATGAAAGAATAAACGCGTTAACACTAAACTTAACTTATCAATTGTTAATGCCTCAGCTCAAATAAGAAGTGGGAAAATATTTGGTCATCTAATAAGAAACAACTATTAATTCTTAACAAACAAAATTGCAGGAAAAATTAATGGTAGGAAAGGAAGAGGTCGACCGAGGAAAACGTTTGTGGGACAAATGATCGAAATGGCTGGTTGCAACAAATATTCGTATATGAATAGGATGGCAATGGAAGGAGAGGAATGGAAATTAAAATTCGCACCGACAAGGCTAAGCCTTTAGAAAAAAGAAGAAGAAGATACATCATGAAATCTCAATTAATATCAATTTTATAATAATAATAAATTAATAAATTTTATCGGTCCGCGGTAATATAGAGGCCGTGGTGGCATCATTGAGGGCCCTTCACGAATACATTAACGTTACAACAGAAATTATAATGGAATAGTTATTTTTCAGGTTTTCCATTAGTGCAAAATATCTGTAATTAATATTTATATATTATATTTTGATTAATAGGTTGTGATTTTACAGTTGCATGTCTAGGGCGCGGGCTTCTTTAAACGAGCGATATTTTCGGCATGAAAGTGTTTTTTTTTTAATTTTCATATAAAGGAAAGTCTAAAGGTGATAAAAATAAGAAGATAAGACAATTACACATAAAAGTTATTAAAAATAGATGTGTTTATTTTAAATATTAAAGTGATGTAAAGCGAGTCCCATATCCTTGACAGGGTGTCGCGAGTTGCGAAGTAAAGGTTCACTTTCTTTCGCCCAGCTGCCTTTACTTTCCAAGATTTCTCTGATATTCAATTATTTAAGGCCGAGTAAACCTTTGAGAGACTTAGATTATTCGTCAATTGATTATATATCAATTACAATGTATTTCTTAGGCCGGCGCTCGTTAGAAAAATTGTCGCAAAAAATGTCCCAATTTTATGTAACGTTAGTTATATTTTAACGTTTTAAACTTTTCTACATCTGTCATTTTCGAACCAAAAAGCGTATCACGTATAAATGTGGCAAATTCTTTGTTATTGCACAGTTCGTCGTCCCATTTTCGTATCCGCAATTCACGTTTGCGTTCGGCGGCGGTTTTCGTTTTCGGAAACACAACGAATACACTTCATTACTGTGCAAGTTGACGAATAAGAAGTCCCATCGTAGGGAGAAGCATGTAAAGAGTATATTACTAATCTAATGATACCACGGAAACGCAAAAAAAGTATTATTTATATCGGTTATAGAATGTTAAGTTATTTCGGTAGTTTAATAAAACTTACGGTATAAATTTTTGGGTGTATTTTTTTTTTTTTTTTTTTTTACATAAAATTGAGACCCTTTTTTCGTAATAAAATCTAATGGGGGCCGGCCTAAGAATTATGTTGTAAATTTGGATAATTTTATGCAAAGTACAGAAGAGAAAGAGACAAAAACGTAAGCAAGACGTTTTATATAAACTCGACCATTTTGGCCTCGCAAAGGGCTGTGCCCCTTAACCTCTCTTGCTTTCATTTTTGTCTCTTTCTCTTCTATACTATGTATAAAATGATCAAAATTTACAACGTAATTCTTACTGGCATCAACACAAAAAAAAAAAACATAACCACAAAAATCCAATTCTAACATTTAGCTTCCATTATATAAAATTAAGACATTTTTTCGTTATATTTTTCGTTACATATTTCATTACATAAAATTGTGACATTTTTTAAATAACAATAACAAAAATCCTATAAAATATAACAAACATTACATAATATTTGGGACATTTTGCGTTACATAAAATTAGGACATTTTTTCGAATAGGGGGTAGCCTAAGAATTACGTTGTAATTAATATATATATTATGGATCCTACGCTTTAAATCAGACCCTTCAGTTCAACAAATTGAACGAAAATCATGAGATGAATCGCACCGGAAGAAATGATCGGAATAAAGCCGGTCAGTGACGTAATCTGTTGTCGCTGTAGACCATCAAGACATGCGCATCTAAGAAGGATGTGGAAGACCAATAAGTATTCATCGGGAGAACAATTAGGCAGGTGCCTGGCCTATGGCGGGCGTAAGAATGAAACGTACGGCCCGTTTTCAGGCAGTTGACCACCGAGAACGTTTTGCGTTCCGTTCCATTTGCGGGCCATTGCGGCTCCGTTACCGACTTTATTCCCTGAAAAAGGTTGTATTGATACTGTCAGTGACGATTCTATTGCAGGAAGACTGTGTCCGTTAAGGAACATCCTAGGGAAGACGAACCGTCTGTAAACAGCGCAACTGGGCACATTCTGGTTGACCGAGTGACCAGGTTCACCTGTCTATTTCCTCGAACATCGACATGGCCCGGTCGAGCTGGTACAAGGCGAAAAGAATTTCTAACCTTGCCACTTCAAAACTTGTTAATAATAATTATAATTTATTTCATTTAAAATATGAATACATATAATATATGTATATATATATGTAATTATAATAATTACCTCGAATACATTACTAAAGTGACTGTACACAGAGAACGCTACTGATATACACCTGATAATATAAGTATATAGATCGTAATAATTAAATCAGCTTAGTAATCATGGTAAACAACATTACTCTCTACTTTTGTAAGTTGGTAAATATAGCGCAACAAAATGGCATAATTTTTTTTTTTTTCTAATATACTTGAAGTTGTCAGCATGTTTTCATTACTATTACACTGCCTTATAACGCATTTAAATTTGTAAAAATTTCCTGTAAAATAATAAGTGCGCACTAAAATTTACGCTCAAAATATATTAATTATAGATAGAAAATTATATGTGAAGTATACTATGCATCTGTGTATATAACTAACAAACTTGTCCCACCGGTTAGATCCGGATTGAAGAATCAAAAAAGAAAAAATTCGCACGCCTTATTAGAGTTACTCAATAGGAGATCGATCTTAAAAATATGTTGCAATTGGAATTATCTGTCGGTGACGTCAATGCGAATTTAATATAAGTACGTATACTGTATAAACAGATGGATCTATAGTGTCCATTTATTACAAATTTCAGACGTTAACGGTTTACTTTGAAAAAATGAATTGTTGGAAATCGTAATGTTAGACCGAACTCTTCGTAGAAAAATTGTAAACTATTATACATAGCGTTGTATCTAACCGAAGGGGAGCGGCAAACCAGCAGATAAAGAAGAATAGTTCAGCGTACAGCTTTAATTCGTGTTAATTACGATAATTAATTTTTTTCGCTATTAACCGTGTATGCGTGCTGTATGTAACGTTCAAGGTGAAAGTCAACAGCTAGGGGATGTACGTGGAGGCATAAATCGACGAGGTGCGATAAAATGTTTTGACTCGGTTATCAGAACGTGTGCGATATAGTACGAGCGCGATCATCAGAAATCATAAAACTTCCGAATCAGTGTCAAAAAATTACTCATTTAAAAATATAGCGTGAAGTCAAATTTCGATCACTTTCGTCGGTCTTTCTTTAATCTTTTAATCGCTAAGTTTTAACTCTTGAATTTTATTTCAGTTCGTCATGAAGTCATCCTCGCATGTAAACAATTTCATAATTTTCAACTTTATAATTCTGCTCTCAAATCTCGCACCGTCAGAGCAACGTGCACTGCTGCCCCACAAAAATGGCAATCTCCACATCAGGGATGAAATATCCGGATACGTTAAAAATATTTTCAAAAGTGCCGCCACTGGTGATTCATCATCACCCTCGGCCGCCACGGTTGTTCCGACAACATCTTCAAATCCAGCAGTTTCGACAGATTCTGGTGGTACATCTTCATCATCCGCAAGTGATATTTTACCTATACATACACCAACTCGCTCATCATCACCGGTCAGCAATCATCCATCAAGTACAGAATCACATAATACAGAAAGTTCTAGCTCAGAACCAACAACAACTGCACCTGCCGTCACTGTATATTCATCGTCGCCCTTGGCCACCACGGTTGTGCCGACAACATCTTTAAATCCTTCAGTTTCTACAGCTACTGGTGGTATCTATTCATCATCGGTAAGTGATATTTCACCTACACATACACCAACTCGCTCATCATCACCGGTCAGCAATCATCCATCAAGTACAGAATCACATAATACAGAAAGTTCTAGCTCAGAAACAACGACAACTGCACCTTCCGTCACTGTTTATTCATCGTCGCCCTTGGCCACCACGGTTGTTCCGGCAACATCTTCAAATCCTGCAGTTTCTACAGATTCTGGTGGTACATTTTCATCATCCGCAAATGATATTTTACCTACACATACACCAACTCGCTCATCATCACCGGTCAGCAATCATCCATCAAGTACAGAATCACATAATACAGAAAGTTCTAGCTCAGAAACAACAACAACTAAACCTGCCGTCAATGTTGATTCATCGTCGCCCTCGGCCACCACGGTTGTTCCGACAACATCTTCAAATCCTGCAGTTTCTACAGATTCTGGTGGTACATTTTCATCATCCGCAAATGATATTTTACCTACACATACACCAACTCGTTCATCATCAGTCAGCTATCATCCATCAAATACAAAATCACATAATACAGAAAGTTCTAGCTCAGAAACAACAACAACTGCACCTTCCGTCACTGTTTATTCATCGTCGCCCTCGGCCACCACGGTTGTTCCGATAACATCTTTAAATCCTTCAGTTTCTACAGCTACTGGTGGTATCTATTCATCATCGGTAAGTGATATTTCACCTACACATACACCAACTCGCTCATCATCACCGGTCAGCAATCATCCATCAAGTACAGAATCACATAATACAGAAAGTTCTAGCTCAGAAACAACGACAACTGCACCTTCCGTCACTGTTTATTCATCGTCGCCCTTGGCCACCACGGTTGTTCCGGCAACATCTTCAAATCCTGCAGTTTCTACAGATTCTGGTGGTACATTTTCATCATCCACAAATGATATTTTACCTACACATACACCAACTCGCTCATCATCACCGGTCAGCAATCATCCATCAAGTACAGAATCACATAATACAGAAAGTTCTAGCTCAGAAACAACAACAACTAAACCTGCCGTCAATGTTGATTCATCGTCGCCCTCGGCCACCACGGTTGTTCCGACAACATCTTCAAATACTGCAGTTTCTACAGATTCTGGTGGTACATTTTCATCATCCGCAAATGATATTTTACCTACACATACACCAACTCGTTCATCATCAGTCAGCTATCATCCATCAAATACAAAATCACATAATACAGAAAGTTCTAGCTCAGAAACAACAACAACTGCACCTTCCGTCACTGTTTATTCATCGTCGCCCTCGGCCACCACGGTTGTTCCGATAACATCTTTAAATCCTTCAGTTTCTACAGCTACTGGTGGTATCTATTCATCATCGGTAAGTGATATTTCACCTACACATACACCAACTCGCTCATCATCACCGGTCAGCAATCATCCATCAAGTACAGAATCACATAATACAGAAAGTTCTAGCTCAGAAACAACAACAACTAAACCTGCCGTCAATGTTGATTCATCGTCGCCCTCGGCCACCACGGTTGTTCCGACAACATCTTCAAATCCTGCAGTTTCTACAGATTCTGGTGGTACATTTTCATCATCCGCAAGTGATATTTTACCTACACATACACCAACTCGTTCATCATCAGTCAGCTATCATCCATCAAATACAAAATCACATAATACAGAAAGTTCTAGCTCAGAAACAACAACAACTGCACCTTCCGTCACTGTTTATTCATCGTCGCCCTTGGCCACCACGGTTGTTCCGATAACATCTTTAAATCCTTCAGTTTCTACAGCTACTGGTGGTATCTATTCATCATTGGTAAGTGATATTTCACCTACACATACACCAACTCGCTCATCATCACCGGTCAGCAATCATCCATCAAGTACAGAATCACATAATACAGAAAGTTCTAGCTCAGAAACTACAACAACTGCACCTGCCGTCACTGTTTATTCATCGTCGCCCTCGGCCACCACGGTTGTTCCGATAACATCTTCAAATCCAGCGGTTTCTGCAAATTCTGGTGGTACCTCTTCATCATCGTCAAGTTATATTTTACCTACACATATACCAACTCGTTCATCATCGGTTAGCAATCAACCATCAACTAAAGGATCACTCAATATCGAAAATTCTAGCTCAGAAACAACAGCAACTGTACCTCTCGCTACTATTGATTCATCATTACCCTCGGCCACCATTGTTGCTCTGACAACGTATTCAAATCCTGCAGTTTCTACAGTTGCTGATGGTGCCTCTTCATCATCGGCAAATGATATTTCACCAACACATACAGCAGCTCTTTTATTAGCAGTCAGCAATTATTCATCAGATACAGTTTCGGTGCATACTGAAAAAATCGGATCTAAATTGGAACCCGACGAAAGCAAAACCAGTAGCATTGCGAGCAAATTCGCTGCAGCCGGTCCAGAATCACACAATACAGAAATTAGTTCAAGTCCAAAATCGCACAGTACGGATGTTAGTTCAAGTCCAGTATCACACAATGGGCAATGTAGTTTAAGTCCAGTATCACACAATGCGGAAAGTACTTCTAGTACGGAAAAACACGGTACCGAATTCAGCTCGACCACAATTGCGACGACCACACCTTCTTCATTTGCTCCGCTTCATCGATCCAGTTTCACCATCAAAGTTGCAATTAATCTTTCGATACTTACAGGTACACGGATCTTTATTTAAGTTTCCTTCCTGATTAATCTCTTTTTCCTATTTTTATTCGTTACCTCTCATATATGTTTACGCGCATTAATCTATGTACATATGATATATTTATTGTTACGATATTACGAAGAGTGTTCGTGTACACATTCCTTTATAATTAGCGAAACCTACGATTCAGAAGTACACGCTTTGTTAGACGCCTATTTTAGATAATTTACGTTCATAAAGTTTTACTTTAAAAGTTAATAAATCGAGCTAAACAATTTTATTTAATCTTATTAATGAGAAATAAACTTAATATTTAATTAAAATTCGGCGCTTATTTATTCTAAAACATATCTGACATTTCTGTTTAAACTGAAAACTCACTTACTTTGAATTGAATTATAATGTCGCTCACTACTGGCCGTATTGATTCAGGTATGCGAACATACTACTTCTCATGTATAAATAATGAAATTATTAGTGCCGCATAGAGGCGATACAATCACTACGACTTCCATCGTATAAACTATTTCGTTTTTTTGCGGATTTAAAAAATGTACTTAAAATAAAAAATTTAAATGCAACTTCCGTTTACGCACTGGTACTCTTGAGTCACGGGAGCTGCGGATAGTACCTTCGCGGATTTAAATTAGTGAATTCGTAAAATTATAAACTATATGAAATAAGCGCCAATAATATACAATTAATTTTAAATCGCTGTGCGGCTTTAAACCAATCAAGAAAACAGTATCAGCCCAAAGGTACCCATAATTATTGATATATGTGCTTGTGTGTGTGTGTGTGTATGATGAAATATTATATCCACATAATTTTTTTTCTGAATAATTGTTTTTTTAAAAGAAAGTGTTCTAATGTATCTTTTACTTTAATTGCACAGAAGAATTAAAGGTTAATTTAACACTTATACCACAATGATCAGAAAAATCAAGATCAATTTTCCGCGAGGATAAGTTGAATTGAAGATATCTTAATTAAGTCCCCGAATAAAAACATGGTTTATGCAGGGCGAGCACAATTCTCTCGACCGTCTGTAAGTTTTGGTACACTGATTATACTAAAAACATCATTTGAGTATAACAAACTGAGATACCATTTCGTATATCCTTGCTTATTTAGTAGACTTATATTTCTATCACCGGTTAAAATATAACTTTGGATGTGTTACTAATTGTTTTATTTAATTCAACATTAAAATTAGCATAATTTGATCCACAAAATTGATAAATACAAATAAGCAAAACATTGCCTACAGTTTTTGGAGGAAATTATAACCCAATTTTATTACTTGTTAAATGTACTAAACCAATGTTATCAATGTCAGTTTGCACAATATAAATAATGACAAGATAAAAATTGTGTGGAGACAATATCTATACTGTTGTAATGTTGAAGATCGCAGTACGAGTATTAATAAAAACCATTATAAATTGTGAACTATAATTATCAATAGATAAAGATCGGGAAAACCTGAAGTTTAGAATTAAATATAGATCGAGTATAACGCTAGTAATAAAATAATTACATAATAATGCGAGCCTAATATTAAAGATATGTTAATTTGTTTACAATCAGATGAAAATATATATTAAACCAACTTGCATTCTTTATAAAATAATAAATAACTATGCTTACTGTAAGCAGGCAGAATTGTAAATAAAAATGATGCAATTTCACAGTATTGAGTCAGGGAGTCCTATTTCTCCTGGACAAGTCTGATACTTAATCTTTAGAGTATATTAATATTGTAAGCGTTGTTTCAATTCGATACTCGAATATTTTTTCATGGCGCACCCGAATGAACTTGTAGCCTTTCGCACGAAGTTCACCAGCTATTTTAAATAATCCTGAGTTGTCTGGTGTTAATTGTTCGCTCGTATAAATTTGTTGCGTTGACGATTGTTCGGATTAGGCACCTTTTATCGTAGGTCGCATTTATGGGATCTTTTTAAAAATTCTGTCATAATGACCCTATGACCAATTTTTACAATTAAGCTGGTAACTTTTCGGTATCAATTCTTTTTTAAGCGGCGGTAAACATGAATGTTGTTAACGGGTGTTCCTATACCTTTTCCTACTTTGGCACCAAATCACAATTATTTTCATTTGTCAATTCCAGGATGCTACTTAATAAGATACTATTAGGTCTGGTTTATTGATCCATGATACACGAGCCTGCAAATCGATCTTTTCAATGAAGTAATTAATTTGACAATGTCAGGTAACTGACATTAGTCTATTCTTCCGGTCTTAATGCCAGATTTCTAGGCACACATTTGCAGTAAAATAGAAAATGGGAAGCACCGTTATTATTGCGTTGAAAGACTATGTCTTATATTTGCTGTTCAATTAAACATTCTGTGTTGTCGTTAGCGTAATAATAGTTAAAGTTATGACGTGCTTAATGCAGTTGCTGCGTACTCTTCGCAACGCTGCATTTGGAAGAAAAATATTTCAGCAGTTCATTAGATGCGCT
This sequence comes from Icerya purchasi, assembly GCA_039619475.1. NCBI lineage: Eukaryota > Metazoa > Arthropoda > Insecta > Hemiptera > Monophlebidae > Icerya > Icerya purchasi. The sequence continues at coordinate 487,538,010 of CM077115.1, forward strand.
CATTTTAATTACTTCAAATGGTAGAGTAAGTTCCGCGTCATATTTATTAAATATTTGAGATAGATTGATAATGAATGTCGGCAGCCTGGTCATAGCCGCCAGAGTGCTTGAAAGAACGTTAATCAGTGATGTTACATGCGAACATAAACCATCGAAATGTGTATACTCTGCGGAATGTGAGATTCATAGATATTCTAGATTAGGAGGGAATGGATAATTAACCAAGGAGCTTGCGTAAGGAGAAAGTGGCGTGAAAGTATTATCCTGTTCTAGGGGGGCTGACTGTTGAAAGATCACTGTTCTAAATTAAAGAGCCATCGTAGTTTCGTCATAGACTTTGATTTTTGAGGCAGTGCGATCTAAGAACACCAGTCATGATTCTTCTGTGCACAAACATCGTGTTAAGAACAATGAACCGTATACATAGCATTAAACACATAATGGTTGACCAGGCGACTATGTGTGTGTGTGTGTTCAGTTCTTGGCTTAGAGTAGGTATAGTATTCATCAATAATGACTATGGGCAGAACCTTAAAATAAACTTTGAGAAAGAACAGGAAAGAATTAGAGTTCTGCATCGGAAGAGACCAATGATAAAAGAAGCAAAGTGGACAGGGATACTAGGAAAAAAGTGTTATGTCAAAGTTTGTGCGAAGGCGGTCATTAGCAGTTAATACATCGACGAAAGTAGCAATCAAGCATTTTTTGTTGATAAATGACCTATAAACGTCTGATAGATATGTGTAAGTGAATAATTTCTGATTTTAGTCTCTCACCTTCAGCTTATAACTTGTGTAGCAGATAGGACAGAATTCGATTTAAAGAAATGAAGTCGCTTGATTAATATTTTCTCAATCATTTTAGAGGCAACAAATAAGAGTGATATTGATCTGTAATTTTCAAGTTTTTTTTTTTTTTTTATGGGTACGCTAACGAAGAGTAACAGCCCAATGAACCAAGGATTGATTGAATGAAAGAAGCTACAAATAGAATAGGAACAACTGACAAGGAAGGAAATGAGAGAACATAAGAGTCATTTTATGGAGTAGGAAGACCGAAAAGCTAAGATTAGAAGAGAGAACGTTCTGAAGAAAGTAAGGAACATTCGAAGAAGACATGGTTGAAATGACACAAAAAAAAAAAAAATGTTTCAGGTGAAGAGGACTCCGCGGAGAAGAGACGAGGGAAAAACGAAAAAGTGACGAAGGGAGAAAGGTATGATCGAAACGAAGACGATATATGGCAGTGATCAGGGAACGACAAAGAGAAGGAAACTTGTCAAACCAATTGGTCAGAGAAGGTAAAGGTAGACGGAAAGATAAAAGGAACTCGGATTGGAGAAAAGGGAAAAATAAATATCACTCCATAATGTAATATGGAACTGTCTGGAAATATGATTAATTTATGAAGAAAATGTCTATTTGAAGCTCCTGGGCGAGAAAAAGAATCAGCCACCTCATTACCCTCAATTCCAGCATGGCTAGGAATCCACAATAAATCAATTTGGATCGAACGGAACGAGAATAATTCGTGAATTAGATTGCGAATAAGGAGAATGAAACGTTCAAAAGAGGGCAACGGTGAAGGAGAAGATATTGTCTGCAAGACACCTTCAGAGTCAGCTATTAAAAGTGAGAGGATAGAAGAGGAAGAGATAAAAAGAATTGCATGAAGTATGGCAGCAGGTTCAGCAGTAAATATAGAACAGCAGGAAGGAAGTGTAAAGGATTCAGAGTAGTTGTGAGAAGGAAAAACAAAGGCGGTACCAACCCCATCAGCTCTCTTAGATCCATCAGTAAAAATAACAGAATGATTAGGATATAAAGAACTTAAAACTATGTGAAATTCAGATCTAACTATTTTAGCAGAACTTGACAAATGAAATACGTGAGGAGGATATAAGAGGCTGAAATCATTAGAAGAAAAGTACAGAGATTTATCATAGGAGAAAATATAGAGAGAAAAATTGGTAAGACGAATAGAAATGAAAGATAAAATTGGAATTCTGTTGCGAGTAAAACGCTAGTTGTGAAAAATAGAGCAATAAGCAGCTATAATCCGAGAGGAAAAAGAGGGAAGACGTTTAATTAGGAAACGATAGCCTAGATAGAATCTGCGGATGAACAAAGGGAGTGATTTGGATTCGGAGAGGATGGCAGAAATTAGATTAGATTTACATGCACCCAGAAAAAGACGAAGACAGGAATTTAGAATGCGGCTGAGCTTTAACAGAAGATACTTAGAAGCGTTGTCGTATATATAGAAACAGTAGTCCAACTTAGAAGGAATGAGGGACTGATACACTAAGGAAAGAATATAAGGATCACCACCGCACCTGTACGATGAGAGTGATTTTAAAAGATTAATCCATTTACGGCAAGAAGTATACAGGTGACTAATATGCTCCTGAAAGCACAGACGGCCGTTAAGGAGCACACCCATGTAACAGAAGCACTCCACAAGAGGGACAGGATAATGACTTAAGGTTAGATTGATTGAAGAAGGATTATATGAACAGAAAGTAAAAACCATGGCCGCGGATTTATGAGGAGAGACGAAAAGATGAATATTGGAAAGAGCATTTTCCATAGTGGCTAATGGCCTATTTACAACTAAAACAGCATCTGTTATGTTGTGAGAAGAAGAGTAAATAAGGATATCATCAGCATAGAATAGAGATGATGAATTTAATGGAAGAGAAGCAATAGGAGAAGTATAGATGTTGAAGAGAGTAAGAAACCCTGAGGAAGACCACGAAAAACTTTTCTTGAAGTGAAATAACAAGAAGTGGATATATGTACAGTCCGGTTTTGGAAGAGACTAATAATAAGGGAAACAACATGGACCGGAAGATGCAATGATAGCATTATATTTCAGAGAGTAGGGAGATGAATATTGTCAAATGTCCTGAAACATCAATAAAGGCTGCGATAACAAAATTTTTGTTTATATAGGAATTAAAAATGTCAGAAAGGAAAACACTAATGCAAACAGGAGGACCAAGACAAGGACGGAAACCGAACATATTGTTGGCACCGCAGTTTTAAACTGTTTACCAGGTGTTTCATTTTTAACAAATTCGTCCAGTGTACTAAAACCCCTAAAATGGTCATGCTTTTTGTTTCGCTTGCGTCGTTTTGAAGTCTGTTGCTGATATTTATGACAGCCTGTCAGATCTTTGGCTTTTGCTTCAATATCTTAAAATGTGGATCGCATTGATTGGACATATTCATATAATGTGATTTATAAAAGGGGCCCTGTATTAAGGTCTACATTAGACGATTGCAGCGACACACCAGTCGCTTGCACGCGTTCTAGGATACTATTCCACGTAATTTCCATTATTTCCGTTTTCAACTTATTCATCTTTGAAACTAGTCCGTAAGATTGATTACGACACTCTGCCTTTTGATCTATATTATAGAAAATGTCATCCAACACTTGCTTAAGGGGGTACTCTAGTCTAGAAATATGAGAAAATCGATTTTTTTTTGTATATTCTGATAGTTTAGACATGTAAGAATATGTCTCTAAAACGATTTTTCAAAATTAAAATTATTTACGGAGTTATAGCTATTTTCGTGACGCGGCAACTAAATCGGCTCAGTCGGACTGGATCAAACAATATATGGTAGACATTCTTCGACTATTTGAGGATTATTCAAACTCTTTAATAAATTATATATATTTAAAAATCGATCAACTGAAGGCCATTGTAACGTATTTTATTGAATTATTTTCTTGTTTAGTGTTCAGTTCAGGTCAGTTTCGTTTCAATCTTCAAGCAACGTAGATTTACATACTCTGCGTACAGTCCAAAAATATTAAATTTTGAGTGGACATTTTATTTATTAAGTGTAAAATGGATAAAAAAAGTAATAAAGGAAGTGCTGTGCGTCCAGATAGACAAAAGTAAAGGAACATTTAAACTGTCAGGCGGGACACAATTCGGATTGAACGCTCTGAAATGCGAGCTTCTGATGCCCCAAAGGAAGCTAGGACTGCTCGTCTAGTAGAAAGAACTTTAGGAAATGTACAATTTGAAGTAGAAAAAGGTCCATTGTATGAAGCAGGAATCGCCGATTAAGAAAATGTAAGTATAACGTACCGTTTTTTGTTTTTTTTTTACTTTTTTATTGGGCTTGTCAGCTACGGACGATTACCCATCAAGAAGGAAGAACGTAGAACAAAAGGAAACTGAGGACAGGAAGAAAGTTATTCGGGGAAGGTGGAGACGGCCAGAACTACTATGGAAAGACAGCAAGGGAGTCAAAAAAGATCGGTACTAGAACTCGTACAATTAGCAGTCCGAAGGGAAATAAATTTGTAGACGAAAAAATATACAAAAAAAAAAAGATGTTCAGCAGTATGGCCTTCCATGTCTAGGAACTTAACAAATCTCTCAACTGGCCCAGATGGTAGAACATAGCGCACTATCAGAGTCAGTTGGTCTACAAGCGATATATCTGGAGTAGAATCTGATGACACTGAATAGTACCTGGATATCTTAATTTCGCAAATAATTTGATCCAGCATGCTTGATGCAACTAATTTGATAAATTCCTCGCATGTTGTTTTAGATAAATATGACGTGAGTTCTTTTCCTTTATGGGCATAAGTTTGAATATGTCGGGCCATACAAAAAAGTCAAATTCGGAAAGTAATTATAATAAACCTAAGTAATTCCCGTAATTTCATCACTACCCCGAAACACAAGACCTCGTTCTGCTAAAAACTTTATTACTGCACTAATTCGTTTTAAAAGCATCTGCTATTGGCTCACAAGTTGAGAATTGACACACGCATTCTTATTTTTGTAATTTAACAGCGAAATTATAGCTCTTCTATGCGGAGTGCTTTCTTCATGCCTTTTCAACAAATTGTACGCATTCTTCCAGTCATCAAATCCATCTTTTGTAAACCGTGCTGACTGATTAATATCTGAATCTATAACTTTGCAAACAAAACAGAAAAATCGCCCTTTAGTTTCTGAACAGCACAAACAATTTCTGACGTGAGTTTCATTAGTAGGTTTATGTTTATAAGTGAAAAATGACTTTTGGCAGAATCGTGGACTAATTTCTTTCTCATACATTTTCTTTGAACATAAAAAGTCACTGTTCACACGTTGCAGTTTGCTGTTTCCTTTCGCAATTCAATAATCTCTGTCAAAGTTTGCCGATTTAACGTCCTTGCCGGAGAATGCGGCGTTTGCACGCTGCCTGAGGAAGCTTAAGAAATCGAAATGATTTGCCTGGGAAATTGTCAAAAAACGTAATCTGGAATTTAGCACAATTACTATCATTATTTTCTAATTCGGACAGTGTGATCATATATCATCATGGCGGCCGAATCTGTCTCAATATTCAGCTTATTTTAATACCAAAATAGAACAGGTGCTTTGAGAGCTCTTTTCGAAAAAAAACCATTTATCCCAGTTAAAAAAATATTTAGCTTATTTTAATACCCTGATGGAACATGTCACAATCCTTTCCAAAAAATTTAAACCGGGCACATCGCAAATTATTTGTGAACGATATTGGTAACGATCTTACTACGTCAGGATTACGAAATGGTTATGAGAAATTTAATTGCAGGAAATCTCGCATTACTTTTATAACACTTACATAGACTTAGAAAATAATGTTTTGGTATATGATTGCTAAATTATAATAAATATAATGTGAACTATCATCATCATCGAATCGTTTCACCCCATGTAGGGGTATCGTGACTATGATCTGTCATCCGGTTGATCAGACTGCGCCAACAATTCCGATTCCTTGCGATGTGTACACAATCCTGAAAGGTACGACCATCAGCTATGCATACCGCGTCCGTCCATCTAGTTGGCGCACGACCTTGACTCCTTTTTCCGTTGACCTTTCCTTGGACGAGCAACGTTTCCAAATTGTTCGCTCTGATCACATGACCAAAATACCGCAGTATCCTGCAGACCATCACAGATGATAGCCTCTTCGAGTTACCAATCTTATTTATTGTGGAGACATTGGTTGTTCTCCTGGCTGTCCATGGGATACGCAGCATACGCTTCCAGCATCACATTTCGAGTGCGTCTATACGTTTTTTTCTGCGCTGGTCATTGACCAGGTCTCCGCACTATACAAGAACACTGAGAAGACGAGGGAGTTCACTAGCCGAATCTTTACACCTTTACTAACAGCGGAGTCAGCCCAAATTCTTTTTAAACGGCTCATTGCGCTGCGTGTAATCTGTGCTCTGTGGCGTATATCTCATTTTTACATCCACCGCTGTTTTCCACTATGGAGCCTAAATATGTAAAGCGGCTTACTACTTCAATACCCTCAAATAAATCTTACAAATAAATAGACAATTTCAACATTTTAAATCGAGCTATTTCAATTCTACCACGCATCCACACTGAGTGTCGAGTAAGAGTACTCGTATACGTCTGACTTTTTGTAGAGCCAATTATCAGGCCGATTAAAATTCTGTACATTTATACGAGCGACTTTTTGAAGAACTTGTGCGTTTACCTTATGAAATTATATGTTTCATTTTCGCCAACGAAATAATCGGATAAATATTGTCTCCAATGGACTGTCTTGGTTGGAAAAGGTGTAACGTTTCACGTTTTAGCAACATCAAGTAAATCCAATATATAGCACGACTTAATAAGTTTCGCTCAAGAAAATTACCCTCAGCCAGAGCTGGGTCTGGATACGCGGGGCTCGTAGCAATTGCAACACTTCCAGCACTGTCCGGAAAAGAGAATAACCTCTGCAGCACGCAATGGACGAATCGCCAGTTAAATCGATTACCTTATTATTTGTTCCTTTCGCGAAGGTAAATTGCGTAAAGTTTGATAAATATTGTTATACATTCGGATTAAATTCACTTCTCGTACCATCACCAAGCAATCACCGTAAGAATGCTAATCCGGAATCCTTCATCAATATATTCCTGTGTCGCCGCCGATAAACACTGGTACGTACAATTGTTTATTTATATTATTTCCGTGTTTATTTCTGTAGGATTATTAACGGTATTTTTTTTCAACGGTCGATCGTCCAAGAAAGATAGGTGTGGGTAAATATTTTTCGTTAACATACGAAGAAGTAAAAGTTAATGGGCAAGTAATCCACCGCATCAGATTTGCAGACGATATCGCCCTAATAACTGAGTCAGGAAAGAATAGGCAAAAATCTTTACTGAATTTTAAGAAAATTCTTAAACAACCGCGTATGAATATAAACATTAAAAAAACAAGCATTATGATAGCAACCAAGGAAAATATAGTCCCGCCAATGAATATTAACCTAGACGATCGAGTAGTTGAACAAATGCAACGAACAAACATTTTGGAAGCATACTAACCAGTGAGAGCAGATGTTCAATAGAAATCGGACACGGAATAAATGTGGCGAAAGTGGCATTCTCCCAAAAAAGAAACTTGCTCGCAAACAGAAATCTTAAATTAAACATAAGAGCGAAATTGTTCCACACCTTTTAGTGGAGTGTATTATGATATGGCTGCGGAACAAGGGTGAAGACGGAATAAGATAAAAGGAAACTGGAAGCAATGGAAATGTGGACTATGAGAAGAATTTTACGCACTAGCTGGGCGGAAAAAAAGAGAAATTCGGAATTGCTTGAACAGATCGGAAAGAAGAAAACACTTCTGAGTACAATTAAAATAAGAAGTGGGAAAATGTTTGGTCGTCTAATAAGAAACTATTAATTCTTAACAAACATAATTGCGGGAAAAATTAATGGTTGGAAAGGAAGAGGTCGACCGAGGAAAACGTTTGTGGGACAAATGATCGAAATGGCTGGTTGCAACAAATATTCGGATATGAATAGGATGGCAATGGAAGGAGAGGAATGGAAGTTAAAATTCGCACCGACAAGGCTAAGCCTTTAGAAAAAAGAAGAAGAAGATACATCATGAAATCTCAATTAATATCAATTTCATAATAATAATAAATTAATAAATTTTATCGGTCCGCGGTAATATAGAGGCCGTGGTGGCATCATTGAGGGCCCTTCACGAATACATTCACGTTACAACAGAAATTATAATGGAATAGTTATTTTTCAGGTTTTCCATTAGTGCAAAATATCTGTAATTAATATTTATATATTATATTTTGATTACCAGGTTGTGATTTTACAGTTGCATGTCTAGGGCGCGGGCTTCTTTAAACGAGCGATATTTTCGGCATGAAAGTGTTTTTTTTTTAATTTTCATATAAAGGAAAGTCTAAAGGTGATAAAAATAAGAAGATAAGACAATTACACATAAAAGTTATTAAAAATAGATGTGTTTATTTTATATATTAAAGTGATGAAAAGCAAGTCCCATATCCCTGACAGGGCGTCGCGGATTGCGAAGGTTCACTTTCTTTCGTCCAGCTGCCTTTACTATCCCAGATTTCTCTGATATTCAATTATTTAGGACTGGGTAAACCTTTGATAGACTTAGATTATTCGTCAATTGATTATATATTAATTACAACGTATTTCTTAGGCCGGCGCTCGTTAGAAAAATTGTCGCAAAAAATGTCCCAATTTTATGTAACGTTTGTTATATTTTAACGCTTCAAACTTTTCTACATCTGTCGTTTTCGAACCAAAAAGCGTATCACGTATAAATGTGGCAAATTCTTTGTTATTGCACAGTTCGTCGTCCCATTTTCGTATCCGCAATTCACGTTTGCGTTCGGCGGCGGTTTTCGTTTTCGGGAAACACAACGAATACACTTCATTACTGTGCAAGTTGACGAATAAGAAGTCCCACCGTAGGGAAAAGCATGTAAAGAGTATATTACTAATCTAATGATACCACGGAAACGCAAAAAAAGTATTATTTATATCGGTTATAGAATGTTAAGTTATTTCGGTAGTTTAATAAAACTTACGGTATAAATTTTTGGGTGTATTTTTTTTTTTTTTTTTTTTATTACATAAAATTGAGACCCTTTTTTCGTAATAAAATCTAATGGGGGCCGGCCTAAGAATTATGTTGTAAATTTGGATAATTTTATGCAAAGTATAGAAGAGAAAGAGACAAAAACGTAAGAAAGACGTTTCAAGGGACACATCCTATTGCGAGGCAATATACATATATTTATAAGGAGTTTACTCCGTGACTGCCCAGGTCATCGTAGTACATGGATCCTAGGCTTTAAATCAGACCTTTCAGTTCAACAAATTGAACGAAAATCATGAGATAAATCGTGCCGGAAGAAATGTTCGGAAAGAAGCCGGCCAGTGACGTAATCTGCTGTCGCTGTAGACCATCAAAACATGCGCATCTAAGAAGGATGTGGAAGAGCAATACATAAGTATTCATCGGGAAAACAAGTAGGCAGGTACCTGGCCTAAGGCGAGCGTGAGAATGAAACGTACGGCCCGTTTTCAGGCAGTTGAGCACCGAGAACGTTTTGCGCTCCGTTCCATTTGCGGGCCACTGCGGCTCCTTTACCGACTTTATTCCCCGAAAAAGGTTGTATTGATACTGTCAGTGACGATTCCATTGCAGGAAGACTGTGTCCGTTAAGGAACATCCTAGGGAAGACGAACTGTCTGTAAACAGCGCAACTGGGCACATTCTGGTTGACCGAGTGACCAGGTCCACCTGTTTATTTCCTCAAACATCGACATGGCCCGGTTCAGCTGGTACAAGGCGAAAAGAATTTCTAACACTACGGTGATGCGGGTCGATCAGACTGCAAGAAATAAAAATGAATTTGTTTGCAGAAAAACAAAAAGAGGAATTTTTTTTGCGACCGTTCCGAAAAAAAGAAACGATGTTTAATGCAAACCAATTTTCGAGAAATTGCTATGAAAGTTACACAGACCGACACAATTTTTTTCTTTTTTTGATGCCTGAAAACTTAGAACTGATTTTGGATATATTTGATGAGCTGAATTCAAAAATGCCTACCTTTTTTTTGTAGCTGCTCTAATTTTCGAGATACAGGTTAATTGATTTTCATTTTTATAAAAGGCACAAATAATGAAATAATGAAATAATGGTACCTTCACAGGCTTAAACGGAAACGTGGTACCTAAAACTAGATTATATTAGGCAATAAAAATCGCCGATTACCGTATAATTTAGATCTTCTATACTTGCCTAACTCCCATTCTTTCACACCAACCGATATATATTAACGGAAATCTGACACTGCTGTATTCGTTTCAGTTTATAATTAAGTTTGTGTAATTGCAGTTGTGCTTTCACGTTTTTTACTTAAAAAAGAACAGAAAACCTATTTCTACCTTTGGGAAACGGTGTTATCTTGTTTATTTCGGCGTTCACTTGAACGACCAAAATAAAGCTTGGTCTCCATGTTAAGTGTGTAAAATATGCATTGAACATTTGCGACAGTGGACAATTGGAGAGAGAAAATGCCTAAAGTTTGGAGTAGCAATTGTTTGGAGGGAACCGAGGAACCATTATGATGACTGTTATTTTTGTATGGTAAATGTGAAAGGTATTTCTCGGAACAATAGACACAAATGGACATATCCCGATTTTAATTCAGCAAGGGAGGCCAGTACCGCATTCGGATGAAACCCTCATTCCATTATTTAATAGTCTGCCTAGACGACTCTCGGAAAACGAAATCGAAACATCAGTGTCTGATGAAGGTGGTAATGTACAATCAGACAGCGATAGTGATTTTGAAGCAGATGCAGACAAGCCTCAACGTTCCAATCAACAAGAACTGAACGATCTATGTAAAGACTTGAACCTTTTAAAAAAGTCTTCAGAATTTCTCGCCTCCGGATTAAAAGGAAAGAATCTGCTTAAACTAGGTACTTAGATTACATTTTATCGTAAAAGAAAAACGGATCTGCCGCCTATTTTCTCTCAAGAAAATAACCTAGTATTCTGTAATGATATAAAAAGACTCTTAGAAGCAATGGGTTTATCGGAATACGTATCAGACGATTGACGTTTTTTTTATTGATAGTTCAAAACGTAGTTTAAAATGTGTTCTTTTGAACGACCGTAACAAGTATGGAGCAATACCTATTGGTCATTCTACCATTTTGAAAGAGGAATATGAAACAATAAGTCCTGAAAAAAATTAAATATGAGGAACATCAGTGGGTGATTTGTGTCGATTTAAAAATGGTAAAAACTTCTCCTCCTTGGACTGCAAAGTGAAAACACAAAAAAGTATACCTGTTTTTTATGTCTTTGGAATAGCAAAGCTAAGGATCAGCATTGGGTTAGCAAAAATTAACCCCCAAAAAAAAATTCATGGTTTGAGGAAAACGAAACGTAATCAACGAACCTTTAGTTGCAAAAGAGAAAATCATATTTCCACCTTTGCATATCGAGTTAGGACTTTTGAAACAATTTGTGAAGGCGTTAAGCCGAGATGGACTTTGCTTTGGGTACTTAATACGTAAATTTTCTGGGATTAGCATGGAAAAAGTGAAAGCAAGCATATTTTATGGTCTTCAAATAAGACAGCTTATAAAAGATGCGCAATTTACAGCATCAATGAGCGAGGTTGAATTTAATGCTTGGTGCTCATTTGTTGAAGTTATACAAAATTTTCTTGGCAATCATAAAGCAGAAAATTACGCAAAATTAGTAGAAATCGTGTTTTCTAACTTTAATATTCCCGGCTGTAATATAAGCATAAAATTTCACCACCTCCACAACCATTTAGATCGATTCCCACTAAACCTAGGTGTTTATTATAGTGAAGAACAGGAGGAAAGATTTTATCAGGACATTAGAACGATGGAAGAACGATATCAAGGAAGATGTGATAACCCCATATGCTGTTCGACTACTGTTGCAGTCTGCAGCAAGAATGTTATACTAAACTCTATGTTAGAAAGTCGAATTAAAGATAATTTTTAAGTGATAAGCCATGAATGTTATGTTTATCTAGTTTGTGAAAAAGTTCCTTACTACGCATCCATTGTTTTTAATGGGGCCTTATAGTAAATACCAATATTTATAACCAGTTAACAAAAAAATTATTTTGTTCTAAAAGAGGTCAATATAGGGTATCTCAAAAACTAGAACTGATAGAACAAATCTAACGGTTGTTTTCGATTCTACACCCAAAAATTACTTAGAAACAGTTCAAAAACAGCAGGCACCAAAATGTGTGTTGGGCTGTGTTATCTATTAAAATTAAGCAAGATGTATTACTTTTTTTTCTTTATATAAGATATTTTAATTTTAAAAAAAGTATTGAATTTATTAGAGTTTTCTTTTAAAAAAACCAAAAAAAAAAAAAAACTACGCTAATTGGTAAGAGACAAACCGCGTTCAAATATAAGTAAAAAATACGATAAAATTTCGTACCCTTTTTTATCACTATTTTTTTTACAATTTTTTATGATTACACTAACAACACTGGATCTGCAGGCGAGTAGAAGGAAAAAAAAATTCTGCAAAATACAAACCTATGCATACCAAAAGTAATTTCTACATAATTTTTAAACATATATAAAAAGCTTATATGATAAGAAAATCGCATTCGTAACGTAAAACACAACAGAATTTCTAAATCGGATAAAAATTATTAAAGGATATTCTCTTATTACAAGCGCAAGTGGCTTTGCTTGCTAACTTGACAAGTCAAAGGACACAGTAACGATGAAAATAAATTTATAACAATGTCAACTACCAAACCTTAAGTTTTTTCATTAAATGTTTTTTGAATTTTTCGTATAAATACTGACTGCGGGAAATAGCAAAACAGACTACAGTTAACAAAAATATCGAAAGGCCGCGGCATACCAAGCAAAATTGTATTTGCTGAGCTTAAAACGATAGTATATCCCGTGGCACTTGACAGATGGGAATCGTGAACGTTACATAAATCATTCCGAAGAAGACTAGAAGCGATGGAGATGACGGCATACAGAAGAATACTAAGACTACCATGGACCAGCTGTAGAACGGATGCCTCAATTCTGCGGTAGCTAGATATTCAAGCTAGCCAAAGAATACTGCCTGTGATTTGCAGGAGAATGCTGAAATTCTTTGGGCTTGTAATTCGAGTCGAGAACATTGAAAAGAAGTATACGGTAAGCGGCAGATAGGCTAGCCGTCAACGTGGTTTGTCGACCAACTTAAGAAGATAACCGGTATTCAGACTATCCGAGAAATAATATACGCTAAGCTGAGAGGAAAGATATACGGCGAAAAAACTTTCTTCAAAGTGGTAAAATCGCGGTCACGATGCTTGAGAACGAGAATACGACAGCACGATGAAAATTATCTATTATACCAGTTAATGTTCACCTAACTAGCAGAAAGACACTTTCGTGTTAATGTAAATGGTGATTGTTCACGAATGTACCCTATAATGTCAGGAGTACCACAAAGCAGTGTACTGGGACCTGTATTGTATCAGATTTATACACACGACTTCCCAGAAAATAATGATACAACCACAGCTATGCTTGCTGATGACACGGCTATTTTATCAACTCACCGAGATGACATCATAGCCACCGAACAGCTCCAAAATCATCTGGCTTAAACAATGGAGAGTTGCAGTTAACGAATCAAAGTCGAAACAGGTTTTGTTTACCTTAAATAAAGGGCAAAATTTGCCGATCCAGCTGAATGGACAGACAATTCCGAATTCATGTGCTGTGAAATATCTCGGGTTACATCTTGATCAACGGCTCACCTTCAAGAATCGTATTATTACAAAACGAAAGCAACTAGATATCAAATACTGCAGCCTGCGTTGGTTAATGAACAAAAATTCATCTTTATCGGTTGAAAATAAAGTGCTACTATACAGGGCAATCTTAGAACCTGTGCGGGGACATACGACATTCAAATCTGGGGAAAGACGAATATTTCAAATCTCAAAATTATACAAAGATTTCAGTGTCCCACGAGATATTTTGGCGGCACCATGGTTTGTCCGTAATGATGATATACACAAAGACCGCTGCATTCCAACGGTTAAAGAAGTGTAATTACGACCTTTGCTAGAAGATACTTTCATCGACTTGGAAACCACATCAATCCGCTAGCGGCTAATCTTTTATAGAATAGCGTACAATTCAAACGATTGAAACGACACATTAGTTGAACTGGAATTTCGTCTGTAGACATTAATTTGTATAGCTCAACATATTCCAATAAATAACGTATATAAAAATAAGGGGAATAGCGACCATCACTGGGAGGAAGTGTTCCGCCATAGTTTACATAAAATAACATTGCTACTTATAGTACAACTGAACAGATTGTACGCAGATAAAAAGGTGGGGGAAAAAAAAATATTTCTGTGCATTAATAATTGAATTTTGTGAGCCCTTAAAAACTCATTTAAATTCATAAAGTTTCTATACTAAATAAAGCGCAAGGAATTAATTGCATTATCTATTTCGCACAGCTACAAATTTATTCAGCTAAATCGTACGTAGAATTTCGAAAATTTCTTTAAAGTTCTTTTCTTCTTATTCATTGAAATATATTTGGACGACCAACAGTTTTAGAATTTAAAGAAAAAAAAAAAAAATTCTTCGTAGCTTAATAAATTATTTTTAATTCCGAAATCGTTTGTATTACACTCAATTTTAAATTAATTAAAAAAAAAAATCACTTCGACATTTAATTTACTAAATGAAAATAATTAAATATGACTGCAATAACTGAAAATAAATTAAAAGAAATTTCACGCAGAAAGATAAGCCGCATCCATTATTGATTAAATCCGTGAAATTCACTCGCGGCCCTGTGAAATATCAAAATTCATTTTTTCAAAGTGATTTTGCATTCAGGACATAAAATAGACTTTTGCACAAGCGCTACATTAATTCTCATAAGAACGAATTGTGACATTGCCTATTTCTGAACAAAATTAGATCTCAATTGCGTATGCGACAAGAAATGTGTAATTTCATTTCTACTTCCAAATATTTTTTAATTAAACATCTTGCCAGTTCAAAATTTGTGAATAATAATTATAATTTATTTAATTTAAAATATGAATACATATAATATATGTATATATATATATGTAATTTTAATAATTACCTCGAATACATTACTAAAGTGACTGTACACAGAGAACGCTACTGATATACACCTGATAATATAAGTATATAGATCGTAATAATTAAATCAGCTTAGTAATCATGGTAAACAACATTACTCTCTACTTTTGTAAGTTGGTAAATATAGCGCAACAAAATGGCATAATTTATTTTTTTTCTAATATACTTGAAGTTGTCAGCATGTTTTTATTACTATTACACTGCCTTATAACGCATTTAAATTTGTAAAAATTTCCTGTAAAATAATAAGTGCGCACTAAAATTTACGCTCAAAATATATTAATTATAGATAGAAAATTATATGTGAAGTAGACTATGCATCTGTGTATATAACTAATAAACTTGTCCCACCGGTTAGATCCGGATTGAAGAATCAAAAAAGAAAAAATTCGCACGCCTTATTAGAGTTACTCAATAGGAGATCGATCTTAAAAATATGTTGCAATTGGAATTATCTGTCGGTGACGTCAATGCGAATTTAATATAAGTACGTATACTGTATAAACAGATGGATCTATAGTGTCCATTTATTACAAATTTCAGACGTTAACGGTTTACTTTGAAAAAATGCATTGTTGGGAATTGTAATGTTAGACCGAACTCTTCGTAGAAAAACTGTCAACTCTTAAACATCGAGTTGCATTTAGGTGGAGGGGAGCGGAAGACAAGCAGATAAAGAGGAACTGTTCGGCGTGCAGCGTTAATTCGAGTTAATTTCGATAATTTATTTATTTCGCTATTAGCCGTGTACGCGCGCTGTGTGTAACGTTCAAGGTGAAAGTCAACAGCTAGGGGATGTACGTGGGAGCAAAAAGGGACGCGGTACGATAAAATGTTTCGACTCGGTTATCAGAATGCGTGCGGTATAGTACGAGCGCGATCATCGGAAATCGTAACACTTCCGAACCAGTGTCGAAAAATCACTCGTTTACATATAGAGCGCGAAGTCGAATTTCGATCGTTTTTGTCGGTCTTTCTTTAATCTTTTAATCGATAATATTTTTAACTTTTTAATTTTATTTTTCTATCGACAATTTCCAGTTCGTCATGAAATCGTCGTCGCTCGTAAACAATTTAATAATTTTTAGCGTTACAATTCTGCTCTCAAATCTCGCACCGTCGCAACAGCGTGTAATGCTGCCGCACAAAAAGGGAAATTACCACATCAGCGACGAAACATCCGGACACGACACACATACTTTCGAAAAAGTTGAAAATCGTATTACGCCGCATAGGATCAGGCGGGAAAATGCAAATGAACATTCTAACAAAACAGACGGAATACCCACTGATCCGCCTAAGGACTTAGCCGATGATTCAACCAATTCTTCGCCTACTTCAACAACACTGCAACAATCTTCGCTGACAAACGTCTCGATACAGTCAGAAAGTTCTAGCTCAGAAACAACAACAGCTGCACCTGCCACCACTGTTGATTCATCACACTCGGCCACCACGGTTGCTGCGACAGCATCTTCAAATCCGGCAGATACTATAGCTGCTGGTGATACCGCTTCATCGTCTGCAAGTGACACTTCGGCAACACTTACACCAGTTCATACATCGACGGTCAGCAATTATCCATCAAGTACGGAATCGCACAATACAGAAAGTTCTATCTCGGAAACAACAACAACTACACCTGCCATCACTGTTAATTCATCATCACACGCGGCCACCACGGATGCTCAGACAACATCTTCAAATCCTGCAGTTCCTACAGGTACTAGTGATAGCGCTTCATCATCTGTAAGTGATACTTTACCAACCCATACGCCAATTGATACATCATCGGTCAGCAATCATCCATCAAGTACAGGATCACACAATACCGACAGTAATACAAGTTCAGAATCACAAAATACCGAAAGTATTTCTAGTTCGGAAAAACACAATACCGAATTCAGCTCGACCACAATTGCAACGACCAAACCTTCTTCTTCATTCGCTCCGCTTCATCGATCCAGTTTCACCATCATAGTTCTAATTCCTCTTTCGATACTTACAGGTACACGGATCTTTATTTAAGTTTCCTTCCTGATTAATCTCTTTTTCCTATTTCTATTCGTTACCTCTCATATATGTTTACGCGCATTAATCTATGTACATATGATATATTTATTGTTACGATATTACGAAGAGTGTTCGTGTACACATTCCTTTATAATCAGCGAAGCCGTCGATGCAGAAGTGCACGCTTTGCTAGACGCCTATTTTAGATAATTTACGTTCATAATGTTTTACTTTAAAAGTTAATATATTAAAGGCAAAAAAATCATTAAAAAACTCGTATTCGTTTTTGTTTTTGTCTGCATTATGTTTTAGAACTATTTTTCTCAGTTAGTATTTTGAAAACTTTTAATTAAATTAAAACCTATTTATTTATTATTAATGGATTGTGTAACATATCAAATTTATATTTTACGAATATCTTAAATATATGTACTTTATTTTCTCTAAAAGAGCTGTCCTTATTTTTGTTATTATTATTATTTTTTTTATTTATATACGAAAATAGTTGACGGTAGTACGAGTCGAAAATTTTTTGACTTGAAATTTGAAAATTATTTTTCTGCTCCAACAACCGCATTAATATGAGATTTTTTGCCTCTTTTCCGTTTGAGTTTAGCCTGAAAACGATCGGATCGTTATTTTAATTAATTGAAATAAATCCGGAAAAGGTAAAATTTTACTGCAAAATAATATTACACATCTGGCTAATTTCGGTTTCTTTTACTTCACATTATGTTAATTTATATGCCGTATGCTACTAATTCTAAGCTAATTTACGAAGAGATGATTAGATCGCGAAAAATGGTTTCCAAAATCTCTGTTTCATTTCCATTCCGACCTAGAGGATTTTATTTAATCATATTGATTAAAAAATAAACACGATATTTAATTACAATTAGAGCGCTTATTTATTCTAGAACATATCCGACATTTCTGTTTAAACTTTTATGAAATATCCGATACATTCCAGTTTTTTTTGTTTTTTTTTAAATATTGTCTATAAGGAACTTTTCAGCCCTATATATTAATACTAGCAATCTCGAAACCGCAAACATTTAAAATCTTAGTCAAACGAATCCTAGTTAATTTTGATAATTACCAATTCGGTGAGAGCTTTTTAGATGTAAATTAAGTTAATCAAAACATTTCAAATCTGGAAATAAATTATCAGATTGTAACTTACATTTATTAAAATTTGAAATTTTTTTAATTAATTAACGTTCAGGCGAAAACATATTTAGGATCATAGATATTATTTTCAAAAATTTTTCACGTATTAATGTTACAAAAATATAGAAAACACGGAATCCAAAGAACTCGGGTATTTAAGAATAATATTAGTGTTGTGTAATATTACCGATGAAAGAAATTGGAATTATTATCCCCTTTACTTTAAGTGTGGTAAAATTTTCTATTATTTATGTATTATGAAGATTCTGTAATATACATATTTATTTTATATTATTAGTATTGCCGTCGATTCAAAATTAGCGTTTTTAGAGAGAAATTTCTGTGTCTCCAAATTTTTGCGAACCCCTTTTTCTTTCCGCCGATTATCGAAAAACATTAGGGGAAAAAAATTTGTCCTGACCAGCTGTAAACTAAATTCTGATTATTCTCTTAACTTTGCACTGATAAATAATTTTTTGATAACCATATTTTTTAAATTTCCAATTTGTTTTTGTTTTTTTTTTTTTGTTTTTTACACATATTCACAATGCTGCGCATTCATTTTTAGTGATCCCATCCTTTAATGTTCAATCGTCTACCAGTATTAAAAGCGTATCCTGCATTAGTTCATCATCTTGATTACCATTATTGTTTTTCCGAAGAGATTGGATTTACGTAAAATTCCTTATGTATACTAAAATCGGAGTGTTTCTTGCCGTTACACTCACGAAACGAAATAGAGAACGGAAGAAAATATTTTAAGATGTTTAAATTATTAAAAATTTATCCCTTTTCGCGTTCTAATATTTATTGGCATGAAAATTAATTTCTCGGCTATTTCATAATTATTTTCCACCAGCGATGAATTCAGGAATCTGTCAGGGGGGGATTTATGTTCTTGGGGGGGGGGGGGGGGGCAGAGATTTTTTTAATATTTTTACTGAGAAAAGTTTTTTTTTTGTGATATTCCTGAATAAAACTAAATATGTAAAACACACATGGTTTATTACGTAATTTAAAATAATGAAAAAGTAAGTGTGAATAATAAATTCCGAAGTAAAATGACCGATTATAAACAACAATGTTTTTTTAATTAGTTTTAAAATGATTAATTTTCTAATTGTAACATTAAAGAACATCATATTGTAAAAACATTCTAATGGGTTCACATTATCTTTTTATAAGAAACGAATAAGCCGTGGTGTTTCAGCTGTTTTAAATGGGGACTTTTCTTAGAAATAAAAAACAAGAAAAAAGCATCAGAAACAGAAATGAAGTTGTCTATAGATTATGTCGCTTTAAAAAAAACAAAATCAATGAAAATTGAAAAGATTTAAAAACAATTCATTGATATTAATGATAAATGGATCGACGTGAAACGTGAGAGTCCCCGTTTACCCCGATCAAAAATGCCAACTACAGCGAATAATTTTTTTAGCTCGCGAGTATTTTATATCTTTCGCGCACATTTGCGCAATGAAAGCGTATCAATTTTTTCATAAAATAACAAGCAAACGTCAATGTTCTATTTTAAAAGATCATTTTTTTTTTTTTTTTTTTTTATTGTTATTTTATGAAGTATCGTTTTTTTGATAGTTGATCTAATTAACTTATGTTTTGTACGTATATTTTTCTTTAGCTCGGGTGTAGTTTGTGTAAACAAATAATTCAACGTGCAACACGATACGAAATATACATTAAGATAAAGGTGGGATTATTTTATGATATATTTTAATTTATAGAATATTCTTTTACGTCACATAAAAACGATGCACGTGAGGAAGATCAAAGTTAACAGCGAGATCAAATCGAACGAAATCTTATTTTCTAAACAGTTTTCTATTTTCGCATTGAAATAAATTCAGAATTTTCAAAATATAACTCCTAAGCCAAATTTCAGTAAACCGCAGCGCTTAATAGCTCTATAATATAGTATAGAGGAATAACATAAGCTAGCAGACAAAAACAATTTTCTTATAAAATTAGTATACAATGAAGGTTGCAGATTTTTTTTTTTTTAAACCTGGCCTGGTTGTAAATACCATTTGGCCACTAACTCTATTCATTAAATTAAATCAGTCTCTATCTCTTTTTGGCCGCCGCTGGGAATCGAACTCTTGACCACTATCTCAACGATCAAGAGTTCACGCCACTAGGCTATCGCGCCGGCAGGTTGCAGATTTATCGTTACACAGTTCTATTTAAAACGATAAGAATATGTATATATATATATATATATATATATATATATATATATATATATATATATATATATATATATATATATATATATATATATATATATACTAAGAAAATCATCTGTCTATTTTCTCACTAATTGTAAGAACAAATTTACGAATTAACGATCATCGATTATTTTACAAAAAAAAAAAATAAAAAATAAAAGAAAATGACTTATTGTTTAATATTTCAACAGTTAACGTGCGCACCAAAATACACATCTTCCTAAATTTGGGATCTTTTTGATTTTTGTTCATCGGAACTGTCTATAAAATTAATTTTCATTTTCACTCATTCGTACACGGTAAATCGGAATATTAACAAAAAATAATAAATACTAAAAAAAAAAACAAAAAAAAACCAAAAAGGTTTTTCAAATTCTAATGATTTATATAGCTTTTTTTCAACTTTGTGAAAGTTTCGGATGGAATCGATGGATATATGTTTGTAGGAATTTTTGATAATCTTAGTTTTCAGATTAACTAAATGATGACAAAGAGCATATTACTTAATGAAGTAATCTCGGGTAGTGGCGAGTAAATTTTCTTCGTAGGGGTTAAGTAAACTTTTATTTTAAGAATCACTTTTTTTTGTCTCTCTCGTTAATTTTACCGGAAGAGAAAAGCACAACGGATAAATGTTGAACGTAAAATTTTTTTTTTTTTTAATTTTTAGAATTTTAAGTTTGCATAGTTTTTAGAAATTTGCGTTTTTTCGTTCGAGAAATTGTACTAATCAATTATCAAGGTTTCTTGTGTGGGCCATATTTTCATCGTTAAATCCGATTTCCGAACGAGTAGTTCTAATAATAATTGGCCCTTTATAATACAGAAATATTTCGATACAATTTAAAAATCCATTCGAAATATTTGGAAAGAATTTTGCCGCACAATCGTTTAAATTGTTTATTTTTGCGTTCGTACAATACACGACGCGAAACGATAATATTCAAATCCGCCCAGCTGATTACGTCAGCGGTTCAATAACAATAAAATAAAGAATAATGAAGCGACACTAAAGACGTACTATATTTACCGTGGGTCGTAGTGACCAGTGATGTAATAGCGTAATAGTGGCGATAGCGATAATAATACAAAAGTTTTTTTTTTTAATAATAGCTACAGATATTTAAGGGACTGCCAGTACAAGGCTACCGCTTCGTCTATAAATCAATAAGAAAGGAAATTAATAATTTACGACGGTATAGGAATTACTCGAGTAAATAATAAGCAATGTAAAACTAGGACAGATACGGCCGACTAAAAATTTGCAATTTTGGACACAGTCGATAAGGTTTCTATTGTTCATATATACAGTGCGTTCCGCTCTACGGATTGAACTCAGCCAGTCAGGCAGGGGTGGAATAATTAAGAAATGGACTGACTCAAAATATTTGTTCTACAAGTCTTTTAAAATTGAACATCGATCGCGAATAGTAGAATTAGGTTAATTTTTATCGGGCTTTAACGTTTTCTAAATTTATAAACGGGACCGAACCGACTTATTTCAGAAACAAACGAAACAAGACAATTTGAAATTAAAAATTTTTCATTTTTTCAATTAAAATTTTTTTTACGCGCAAATTGCCACTGGCAAACTAGAATTTATTTCATTTAGTACGGTGGTTTTTTAAAAATACGTTTAATCGGTACTTTTGACCGAGGCCAATTATATCTCGTAAACTAAGAAGTTCTACTTTCTTAGTTAATTTTATTTCGTATGTTTTTGGAAAAATTAATTTTAACAGCATACGGGCAAAGGTGGAATTAAGAAATTACCGTAATAAAAATGTGATTTAAACGTTTTTCGGTTATAAATATTTTGAAAATATAAAATTGAATAGATCTTCCTAGTAGGCGGTTCGTTATAAAAATTCTTTGGATACGCATTAACGAAAGTTACCGATAAAAAAAAACAAATAATCAAAAAGCTGTTGAAGGAACGTTACAGAGGGTTTGTGATTTATTGCATCTTTTTTTTTTTTTTTTTTATTGAATTACCGTTTTTAACTACTAAGGTTATCACGGTGAGAGCCTCCTAGGCTACTTAAAGACCAGCCAATAGTCCGCCATGCTGAATGTACTTCTTCAAAGTGTGTGTTATACGATGATTATTTGTTGTTTAATATTTTTGCTAACGATATGAAAGAGCTTGGGCGGACTACATTAAAACTGCGGAATTCAATTATGATGTAGTACTGACAGATATTTCAATTCTGCATAATATAGTCACGTGCTTAATGGAGAGTTATTCTTTGCAGTATGTGGTCATGACTTTTATATGCCAGCCGATTGATCGACGTGTATTCGGCACGCCGGCTATTAGTCGACGGTGATCATGCTTCGGTCATCGGCATTATTCAGCGTATGAACGTAGTCTTGGATTTGCTCTACTGCACTCAGTTATTCTTTCGGAGACACACGAATTCTGTACCAACCCTTAACGTAGCGGGAAGTCGGACTCGAATTGCGCACCAACCCGAAATAATAGCCCGTCCGCTGAGAACTCGAATTGCGCACCGCCTTTAAAAAAAGTACTTTGATTTTATAAAATCCATGAAGGAATAAAATGAGTAAAAGTCGCTCTTTCAGTAACTTCCAAAATATGTTGTCATATCGATGGAACGTTTGCTATTTGGAATAACGGAACTATGTGTATATTTCAGTTGCTTAGAAAAAACCTCCTTACAGGTTTGCGAAAAATAGGCTATTATTCCGTTAGCAGTGCGGTTCTTATTCTAAATATTTTTAACACAATCTAGGTACATATTTAAAGAAATGTTGCATAAAATAGAATAATTTTTTACACGAATATTATATAAAATAATGTAAATTACAATAATTTTTAACTGAATATGTAGAATTTTCAGTGCACGACATATTCATGAAGCTTGTGTTTCACATTAATACAAAATACTTTCGTATTGAATAATTTACATAAAATACAAATGTGGTGACCGTATGAAATTTTCGAGTAGTTCGACAAATTAAGCATCTACTATTATAATATAAAGTTATATAGAGTTTGACGGAACCAAGGAAAATTTCAGTTCTTATTTTATCTTACCCATCAATCAGTGCTCAGTCTCAATTATAAATTGCCATTTGAATTAAAAGCACAATTTGTTAAAAATCGTAATTTTGTCATTTAGTGTACCATCAAACAATGCATAGTATTCTGCTTAAATTTTAAATGGCAACACAGGAAAATTTACAATTAGTACAAACTGACACATATATTAAAATGAATGGTTTTCGGCAAGGCATAATTGCAACAAAACTTAAAAATATAAAGTAAGTTCCCTACGTGCCGTAATAGTCTATTTATCGTTTTATTTTAAATTTTATGATAATGTTCATATTTATTTATAAATTCTTATTTATTAGATTAAATTTAATTCTCTTTTTGATTTATTATATATTAATAAAAAATCTGATGGGTTCATTCTATTTATCTGTTCATTTATTGACATAATGATTGTAGATTATTTACACAATTTTACTTTGCCGTTAAGGAAATTTTTTTTTTTTTTTGTAAGTTTAAAAATCGTCGCGAATTCTGTCAGTTATGCGTTCATTACTTCCATGTAGTGTTTTCGATTAGTGCACAACAGGTCCGAGGGGCAAAAAATATTTTTTTGACCCTTCAAGTTTCAAGCAGCCTCCGGTAATTTGAATTTGAAGCTAAAATATCGTTATATTTCTTTTCCAAAGTATCCTGCTTTAAATATATATTTCCGAAAACTACATTCGTTTGCCGTTTTTAGATCCGAATCGGGTTTAAATTAAATGCTTATTGGAAATGTTTATTGCGATGCAAAGTTGTTGTTTGTTGCATATTTTAAATTTCAGGAATAATAATAATAATAATAATAATAATAATAATAATAATAATATCGGTTGGCGAGTTATACATTTTAAAGTGATTTTTAAGTAATTTTAAATTCGTCATATTACATATTCTTAATTTTTTGCGCGATTTTTGGCGTTCAAGGGTTAGAAATTCGAACATTATGCATTTTTTGTAAGAGCATTTTAATACTATTTTTACGCATAGCTTCACATTTAAATGTGTACCTGTCATAATTTGTCCTGATAAAAAAAACATTAAAAATTATCATCCGGCTTGCAATAGTACATAACAGTAATTCGACACTATTTAAATTATTGCTCGACTTCTAATCATAGGAAATAGAAAGATGTGTTTGAGAATTGTTATTTTACAGCGGCTTTGTGGAATTCCAACTGTTTCAGAAATATTCATCCCCCTAGTAAAACTGTTAAAATTAATAATTGCTTAACATTAATGATAACACGGAATAATATCGATGTGTATGAAAGCGAAATATTTTATTAAAAATTATAACTTGTAAATAAGGAAAAATTTTAGTTGTCGCTGTGTCAAGAGGTAAAATACACCTTTAATCATAAAATATATAATTCTTTTGAAACTAGAAAGATGAAAAATCATAAAATATGTAAATAGGCAGTTAGGAGTATGTTAAATTGTTGAAGATTGAGCTAACTGGAAAATTGCAAAGCCCAGAATGAACTTTT
The DNA here is from genome assembly GCA_039619475.1 of Icerya purchasi. Lineage (NCBI taxonomy): Eukaryota > Metazoa > Arthropoda > Insecta > Hemiptera > Monophlebidae > Icerya > Icerya purchasi. The sequence goes on from CM077115.1 coordinate 487,563,041, forward strand.
AATGATTAAAAAATAAACGAGAACATAAATATATCACAGTTATTTATCAAAAGTATATTTGTTTCGTAAACGAAAAATAAAACTGAAAGTTTAAACAATTATGTATTTTTTAAATTAACCTGACGTATTTTCAAATATTTTTTAATAAACCGTCGTTATAGAGGAAATATTTTCAATACATAAATAGGTGTAGTATTTTTCGGTGGCGGATAAAAAATTCATTTTAAACATACGATACGTAAAAATTTTGAAAGCCATTGAACATTAAAAATCTTATACGATGAAGCGGCCATCAGTTTTGGAACCGCCGAGTCCAACGAACAGCGATTATGGACCCGGCACCGTTTTCGTTCGCTTTTTTATATTTTATACCTGCAAACTTCCAGTGCGCAATTCGAGTGTTGCCATTCTTTCTCGTAGAAACGTATCGAGCGTTGCTGGGCCTTGAAATTTATGCGGCATCGGGGAAAACATAGCCGAGCTTCTAGATTCGTACGCTCATTTCCCGGGATTTGAGCATGTGCCGGAACCCACGGAAACTCGATCCGATAGTTCTCCTGGTCTAGCAATGGCAGAGTCCCTTGAATGTTTTGCGCGATTGATTCTTCTGCGTTATTATTTTGTAATCTGTGATAACCAATATCTTTTTCCGTTGAGCTTCAGAATTGTAGTACTCCTGGAGACAGAGCAGAATTGCAAACATTTCTGCATCCAGTGCCGAACAAGCATCATTTAAAGGGACCGCTACTAGTGTACACCATTAATTTCGTAAGCGCACGCTGCTGGTGACAATTTACCTGTACACGCCTTAGATCCGTCTGTATACGCCTTTGTGAAATTTTCATATCCGTTAATCACCTCAATCACCTTCTGTTTGAGATCTTCTAAAGATGTTTGTGAGTTATTGTACTCTAATATTTATCTTTATTATGTGCACTGGTCCCATGGTGCGAGCAGTGGTAACCTATTAGCTTCCGCCAGGCACGGAGAGGAAAATTATATTTGCATAGCATTTTGTTTACTTTTGGAAGTGCATCGTTGGGGAAAGCAAGTTCAAAGGGGCAAAGAATTTTTCTTTTCTACTGACCATTTTAATAAACTACGGATAACCATGTAACGAGCTAACGGAATTTTAGGGGTAATGCCCCCCTGTTAATGAACACAAACTGGACAAAGGTGAAGTATAGTGCGCTCCCAAGTTAAATGCGAAGCACGGAGTTTTATATTGGATCAAGTATCTTTAATACGGATATTTCATTGCTGACGAGTACACCTGACATGCATAATTTATTTTACTGAGTATTAATGTTTTGTATATGTTTTTAGTAGTAGCTTTGGATGGATATTGAAATTACGGTTGGACAAACATTTCATTATATTTAAGGAATGATAGCATTTTGACTTTAGGTTAGTTACATGGTATCTCCATGTCAACGAGGGATCTAGCGACACATCCAGGAAGGTTGCTGATGATTTAAACTGGACTAACGATTCTTTAAGGAATAGAGTTGTATTTGGTTTTGAGGTTGTCGTTTTCGATGGAAATCAACACATAGATTTTTGACTGGAAAACACTAATCCGTTGTTCTCAGACCATTTATTTAGTTTATTAATTGTTTTTCGTAGTAAGGATTTAGCTAGAGAAGGATTGTCGAAAGATAGAAATATATTCAGATCATCAATGTATGATCTGCCTACTACTGGGGGTTTTATGCAGCCAGCGATAAACAGGGTTAGACTTAATGCGAAGCCCTACGCGGAACTCTATTCTCTATAGAGATAGGTTCTGAGATAGCTGAACCGATTCTTACTTGTATTAATCGTTCGGTTAGAGAAAGCTTTGAATGTATCGCCCCAGCTTACCGTCCATCCCGACCGCTTTCAATTTCTAAAGCAACAGAAACCTCGGAACACGGTCGAATGCCTTCTCTATATCGAAGAACGCTGAGTACAGGTGGGATCGGCGATGAAAGGCTGATACAATTTGCCTTTGTGGACCTATCAAATGGCTAATATTCGACCTGCATCCTCCAGCCTGCATAGAAGATAGGATGGAATTAGATTTAAAAAAAAAATAGGAGGCGTCTGTTAACCATTTTTTCTAATATTTTGAATAATGTTATTATTAAGGAAACTGGTCTGTAACCCTGCGGCGAACATGGATCTTTATTATGTTTTAGGATCGGGACAATCATAGCAACCTTTCAATATTTCGGTATATCGCCGGTATCCCATATTTAATTGTATATGTCTAATAGTAATTCTTTAGCGGACTGCGACGCGTGTTTGATCATATAAGGGTGGATTTGATCTATGTCACGTGCACTATTTTTTGTATGAAATTTAAGTTGGAATTCGAATTCATTATAAGTGAGAAAAGGCGATTGAAAGGTTCATTATTATCAGTTTTAAATTCCATTTTATTTTGCTCTATATGCGCTTTTAGCTCTTGAAACTCTCTTACATATTTTTACATTGATGATTCTGTGGAGAAGTACATCGCAAAATAGTTAGCTACTTGCTGGTGATCAATAATTAATTTTCGATTATCATTTATTGTCGTTGGATTTTTAAGAGTATTAGGCGTTTTCATTTATAGATTTGATTTTCCTCCAAATACTGTGATTATTTGTTGTTCGGGTTATAGACTTTACAAATTTTTTCCACATTTTTTACTTCTTGGTCCGAATAAGGTCTCTTCTTGCAGTTGCACGATGTCTTTTAAACTCAATTAAGTGTTCTTGTAGTCTGGTTATTTTATGTTTTCTTAGGGTTTGTTTCCTCTGCGCTATAGCAACTCTGATCTCTTCACTTCTAGTTCTAATGATCTGGGAATCTGGGTGAGAACTTTTATTTTTGATGAATCGGTTACCTAGTCTGCTTTGTGATATTGAAATCTTGACTCTCTTCTCTCGTTATTTTTATACACTTGTTTTTGGAAATTTATTATTATCGGGTAACGGTCACTGGAACATAAGTATTCGGATACGGTTACATTAAATTTCGGGGCGAGTACACTGGAACAGAAAAAAAGTGTCCACCCCTGTGATCAGCGGCGTACCTGAACTACTTTTTCAAGGGGGGTTTTAAAAAATGAAAAGAAAAAAAAATCGGAAAAGATCGGTTGGGGCCTAATTATCTCAAAAAATGAATAATCATTTTAACTTACTCTTCCCGATTTCCAGAATAATTAGAAAATGAAACAAAATGTGTCATTATATCTGCTCGAAGCAGCAGTTGCTTGTTTTGCTGTGCCTTTGGGCCGGTTCCTTGATATCAGATCTGTCCAAAATTTCGGAGAGGATTTGAGCCCGCTAAAAAGTACGCCGCTGCCCGCGATAGTCGTAAACAACCGTTGCAAGTCGAAACAGTTCACACGAGTAATCGGAAAACGATTATTACTCCGAAGATTCGTAGTTGATTTTTTAGATCAGGAAAAAAGTGTAAAATGATACGAAGATCGTTTTCACTAATTATATTATTATTTGCTATTTCATTTTGTCGATGTCGCTTTAATCGTTGTAGAATTCGTAACTTTTGCTTTATTTTTTCAATCTAAATTATAACGTAAATAATTAACTTTTTTTTACTTGTCTCTCTTTTATTATTTACCGAATAAAATGTAATATTTTCTTCGGTTTTCGATTCTAAATCGGGAAGAAGTTACATCTCGAATCTGATTGAATATTGCTTATTATATGAAAAAAATTTAGACCTGAGCTGAGCACCGACTGCGTTTAATATGTGGTCGGCTTGATATTTTAAAGTGTCGGTAATATCTAAAGTCGAGTACAGACTGGAAATTAGGGTTGAAGTGAAAGTAACCGAAATAAGAAAAATTAAAAAAAAAAAGCGATAAAAAGATACGGAAAGTAACAACACCTGGTGGAATAAAAATAATGAAATGGTTACCAAAGCTCCGATTTTGTTGCGACACTGCGGTTTACATATAAGACTACCGATAAATGATATACCTTACATACGGCCTAAAGGTGTGAGTAGCGGAAGAAGAAGTACTAATATAAAAAAATATCAGCAAGGTATCGTCGACTGAAATGCAAAATGAAGCAAATTATCGACCTTCCGGAAGAATTAAATAAAGAAATCGTTAAAGAAGAAATACATTTTTACCATTAACAGTGTGACAGGGGATTCCAAATGGTTGAATGGAAAAAGAATACAAAACAAATTACCTACAGGTATAATTGTTTTCTTTTTCACGCCCCCTTTTATCTTTTTCCTACTCTTAATCCTTATTACTGACAATGAGATTAGTTTTTCGTACGCGGATGGAGATAATGCGAATATGTCACAGATAAATAAGAACAATTAAAACAGATCGAGTAAAAAAAATTACGACAATACCTTTTAGTATTATAATAGTTGTTAACATTTTTACATGCAGTTTACTAAGTATGTTGTATATATTTGAAATGGTATAATAATGGAGCTACTCTCTGTTGAAGCCTCAAATTATTTATGTATATGGGAAAAGAGTGAAAATAGAAATAACAACAGATTTGTTAAATTTACAATGAAAAATCGTTCAAATAACTAAAATAACTGCACGTGAAATTACAGAAAAACAAGCAGCATTGACAAGATGCATGCGACACATACAGAATATCAGTGGAAATACAAACATTGATACAGTACGAATTATCGTAATTTTATTTTAACAATCTACCACTCCATTATTGCTTCGAAAGAAATTTATTACGAAATAAATTTTGACGAATGTACGGCATTTTCGCGGTAAATCGGAAAACGTAAATGAGACATCGTCGATGGACAATTCGATATGAAAAGGTTACGCGACTTTCGTATATAAAGGTTTTCCGAAAGTGTTGAAATGTCGGGGAAGCTTTTGTCGAGTTATAACGTAGTTTTGAAAAAAATCGTTGTTACGGCGCGTCTGAGAATTTTTTATTATCAGTACAAATTCAGACTCAAACGCGGATATAGTCGTTTTTTTTTGGGTTTTTTTTTTTTTTTTGATTTTCAAGTTTTGAGGGGGAGCTATCGTTAAAACAAATTTTTGATAATACTCCGTGTTACAGTGGGCTACAAAATTTTTAGTCATCGGCACAAAATGAGCACAATTTGATTAGCTAAATTTGATGTTGAACATTCATCATGGGTGAGAAGCCAACTTGAGGGCGCCTAATATTTCTGGCTTGAGAAAAATTTGGGTTTAGTCTGGTTAACTTAGTGTGAGCTAACGAACTCGTTAGAGAAAGAAAACATCAAGATAGAGCTGAAAAAGCGACGTTGTCGGTTTCATATGTGTGTGCATTCATTCAGCTTTTTGATTTTCTAATTTATTTATCATAATAGTGCCATTTAGATTTGCAATGCACCAAATTCATGGTGGCAACGCTGAACGGCACGAGTAGCAATCGTTTTGATGTTTGCTACTGCGCATCTGACCCTGACAGTCTACACTAGTTTGTTCGGACTTTAACACAAGAACACTTTGATGTAGAAAAATAACGCAATGCGCACGAAAATGTAGTTTCCATATTCATTATTGCTGAATTTTTAAATGTTTGTGATACTGATTAATACTTTGCTCTGACTAATCCGGAAAAGATTCGACCAAAGCTCAGTTTACTAATTATACATGGATTTAACTCGATTATTAAAAAACCCGCTACAAATGAGTTTTGCAACAATTGCTCGCAGTTTAGTAACTTATATATGTATTTTAATAAGAAACCGAATTCTGAGGAAATCGACGGTAAACTTCCGGTCTTTTCAAATTTTGACGGGAAAAATTTCTTCGATTTTTGTGTGTACTTCTATCAGAATCGAATGGATAGAAGATGAGAGATATTTTAATTTTAATGAAAATAGCTGTCTTTTTAAAACATTACAAATGTATGCGCGTCGAAGTGTGGAAAGCAACAAATCCATAATGGTGATCATTATGGAACAGAAATGCTGGCCGTAAATCTAACCTACGTGACACAATGAAATTTCGATCGAAATCGGTGCAGCAGATTCTCCATGTTTTATTAATCGTTTTCTACACCAAAAATGCCCCAAAATATGACCCAATTATATGTCACGTTTGTTATATTTCATAGGATTTTCGTAATTATGTTATTATATTCATATGGACCGATTTAGAATTACGTTGTAAATTTTGATCATTTTATACAAAGCATAGAAGAGAAAGGGACAGAAATGTAAGCAAGAGGGGTCAAGGGGCACAGTTCCTTGCGAGAATGGCCGAGTTATATAAATATATCTCTACGTACATATATATGAAATAGATTATTTGACCGAGTTTTAGATTATCGAATAGAAATGTAAAAATACTTATTTCGTAATCTTCGTATTGAGATATTCAAGTTTTTGATAATAATCTCTATTTTTACACTAAAGTAAATTCTATACCTTTTGAAAAGCGTAGGGAGTATTGTGCATGATGTAATAATACACACGGCAGTGGAAAGGAACCAGTTAATTCCTCTCGGAAATCTTTTAATTCGCGTATGGATTGAGGCAATTTCGAAGCCGTAACGTTCAGTAGTCGAACACTTTATTACATCGGAGCATCCCTAATTAAGCTAACACATGGTTCTTTAAGTGCAGACTGATCGAATATGTAGAACACAGAAATAATATGCGAGATTACGTGATTTCACAATGGTCCGTTTATAACAATTTATATAACGGTAGGCTCACGTTAAAGAATCCATCGAGGAAAATGTTTAAAGATACAGTCGTAATGCAGGAAAAAAACTATAAATAATATCAAAGATTGTACGTAGATCGGCACACTTGTAACTGCAAAACGTCCGATTAAATTCGTACAAGGGTTTTTTTTATTTATACTACCTCATTAAAAAACTGAAGCTGTACTTGGGAAAGAGATATGAGCGTTCATATTTTAGACTCTGGCAGAAATAAAGTTTATGATGAAGAAGAGGTTAGGTCCAGCTCCATTGTCCGATTATTTCTTCCATTTGTCGTCTTCAAATTGGCTACAGTCGTCAGTCGGCTTCCTACATCGTTATATCGTTTCGCTATTGGAGCCTAAATATTTGAATTTTTCAGCAACTGCAACCTAGACTGTGATGAGGAGATAAAAATCCGCAATGGAATAGCAAAGAACATGTTCAGAAAATGGAGACACATACTACGGTAGTCAAAGATTCCTCTTCCTATAAGACCGAGAATTGTTAAGTGTTACGTCCGGCCTGTACTGCTTTGTAGCATCGTCGTTCATAAGAGAAACCTAAGGCCAACCGACTTATGGCAACTGAGATGTGGTTTTTTAAGACGACTCTTGAAAATACCACGAATAGATAGAGCACCTAATGTAGAAGTCGTACGGGGATCGGAAGTTGAAAGAGAATTATGGAGTAACATGTAGAAGGGGAAAATAGCATATTTTGGCCACATCATTCGAAGAAAGTAACCGCATTCTACAAGTCATATTCCAGGAAGAAATAGAAGGGAAACGACTGAGAGGGAGGAGGAAATTTGAATAGATTAACAACATCAAAGAGTAGACTAGTCAACAGCAATTAGTGGAAACAGAAAAAAACAGAGAACTTGAATCAGCCAACGCGAAGAAAAAATTGTGTTTTCGCCTCTCTATATTCCCTACCACGGTAACGCTATCCGTACGATGCGGATTCAGCATATGTGCGTGTGTGTGCGATGTGCGGGCGGGTAGCGAAACCTACACAATAATAATAATAAAATCATATATTTATTCATTATTATTATTATACAATATAAGTCTACCAATAATTGAATAACAATAAAAATTTTTTGAGAAGAAAATAAAATATCTTAATCAAAATTGTTTTCGGTATACATTAATAGGAATTTCATAAGCTAATAATTTTTTAGTAGTAGATATAATACGAAAATTCTTGAAATGTAAAATAAGGATAACAACATGAATGTCTAAACTTTTTCTTTTTTTTTTTTTTTTTTTTTTTTTTTTTTTTTGGGGGGGTTCGTCTACAACAAGGACATCGGCCCAAGAACAAAGGAAAAAGGACGCAAGAGACTCAGAGTTTTACACGATCAGAGATAGCCGACAAAAAAGAATCAAGAGCTTGGACAACAGAAGGAGAAGGAAAGGAGAGAATGAACGAAGCACTGCATGGAGTGGGAATACCAATTTGTAAAAGGAAAAAATAAAAAGAAGCTTGATCGGTTACAAGAGACGAACAATCGAACATTGTGTGATCAGGATCACAAATAAATTGGATATTAGAGGGGTGCAGTGGACAATAAGAAAACGGCATAAGAGAGTACCGGGAAAGCGAGGAAGGAAGCAAACTGTGCCCAAAGCACAGGCGGTCTAAACTTAATATAGAATATGACTTAATCTAAATATGACTAGTACAAACTTTTTCGGGTACACTGTATATATAAAAACTGATCGTAACACACATTTGTGGAGAATAAGATTACCTATTTAAGTTGCATCTATTCGCAGATCAAACGTACTGAAAAATTAAAAGAATAACTAAACTAGACGCGCATGGAAATGTATATAAGCATGTACACTATAAGTATGCATTCAGGATTAAATAAAAATCTGTCGATCTACACAAACAAACGAACAAACAACGAAAAAAAAGAAGAAATTAGATTCCGTAAACATGAGAGGTACTAGAAGAACAATAGCTTTGCTCAGAACTATACGTTACATTTATTGATAGTAACGATGGCGTATAATTATTTTTGTAAGTAAGTACATTGGTTAATCGCTAACTATTAGCGAAACGTTATTGATTATTTATCAAAAAAGAAATTATCCTTTTTCGTAATAGTTTTGGAATATAGGGGGTAAGGATTTAAGGGCGGAGGATAAAGAGTAGAATTTAGGAGGAGCGGAGTAATTAACTTTCATCCTACAGTGGGATTTATTAAATGCAGGGACGGTAGCGAAGAAACCATTACGCGACCTAGTTGATCCTTCTTTGACTGCAATATTAAATTTTCCTTTATACTGGTAGATGAACATTAAAACATATAAATCTCACAGATTGTCCTGTTTTATTATTAAATTCATTGAAGATAGATTGTTAATCGGTTTTATGAAATGACCTTGTGTAAAATTTTTATTTTGTCAGATGATACTGCGCAGCACCTCCCCAGAGAATAATACTGTAAGCAAGTACCGACTGGTAAAGATAATAATAATAATAATAATAATAATAACAATAACAATAATAATAATAATAATCAAATAAACGTTTATTATTATTATTATTGAAATAGCTCATCTATGCGCATATTTGCGCGAATGATGGGACTTTGAGAAAAATAAAAATTTCTTTACAATGGATCCAAATGAAATAAAAGAACCGAACAAATGCTTACAAAAATAAGAAAAATTAAAAATAAAAAAGCGATACTATAAATTAATACATGTGTTTAAGTAGTATTTGTAAGTTGTATGTACTTAATGTTAACTTAGTCTACTTCTAAAGAATTGTTATGCATGCAGATATTAAAAATAATGTCACACACTACTCCGCTATTGAAACACACCAAAGGAAACACAATGGAGGAACTCACCGAAGGGGACATTTAATGCTAGTATTTATATAGGACAAATGTATAGGGTTAATTTTTTCCGTAATAGTCTATGGATATAAGGAAATGATTTCAGATACGATGGTAACGCGTTGAATTTAATTGGGGCTTGATACGTGATTTGCATTCTTGTGTGATATTTATTATATAGGGGAATGTTTGCATATAAATCATTACAGTTTCGAACTACTCCTTCCTTAAGTGAAATATTAAATTTATTTTTAAATTTAAAGACAAAAATGAGGGTAAGCAAATGATATATTGCATTAAAGTGCAATATATGTTTATTTTCAGTATATGATGCCTTAAGTATAGTTTTTATAACCGAATTTTGAAGTGATTTTATTCTACTGATGTGGTAGTTTGCAGTTCCTCCCCAAAAAATAATACCGTATGTCAAAACTGGCTGATAAAGTGCAAAATATATTCTAATTAAATAACTTTTTAATAATAATAATAATAATAATAATAATAATAATAATCAAATCAAATCAAACTTTATTATTATTTTACAATATTTCCACAAATGCGCAGTTTTGCGCGAGTAGTGGATTCATATGGTAATATAATTAATTTTTCAAATTACAATATACATTGATGTATGTAAAATAAAAGTGAGACAAACAAAAGATAACAAAATAAAGTAAAAATAAAGAATAAAAATAAAGGATATTTATGACATGAACTTAGCGCTTAAAATATGGTAAGAAACAAGGTGTGTAATATGAGTGCAGTCTCATAATTAGCATTTAATAAAATAAACGATTTTTACACTAGTAACGATATTTACATACGTGTAAAACAATTTAGCGTAATTTGGCAATATGTACGAGTACTAATTATAGCTCTATTAATTAATAATAGCGTTTTCATAAAATAACTCTTTTATTTTATTTATTTATTTATTTATTTATTATTTCTTACACGCACACATTATATATATATAAAAAATAGTAATAGTAGTAGTGATAATAATGATTTGGTCTTAAACATAGACATCCAGATTTAAGTTTTCACGAACAGAAGGTAATCAGTCGAAAGTTTTCGTCTTTTTTTATAGTTTCTTAATTGAACTTTTAATAATGTGTGCGGTAATGCATTGTATAAGACTCTGCACCTCTATATATGTATAAGGGGATTGTATACGCGTGTGATATTTATTAAAATGAGGAGTATTTGCTCGTTCTGAGGTTGAAGATCTTGTAATTCCTTCTGGCCGTGTTATATTAAGTTTCATTTTATTTTTGTAGACAAAGTTTAGAAGTTGTAGTTTATATAATTCTTGTATTCTCAATAAATCTTTATTAGCAACTTGCCCGATAAGTTTAAGCATTCTTCTTTGTAAAGCTGTAATAGATTTTAAGTGGTAGTCGGCTATTCCACCCCGTATGATGCCATATCCCAAAACAGGTTGATATAAGGCTAGATACAGTTGTCGTAATTGTGTTGGAGAAAAGAAGTTATTTAGATAATAGAAAATATAGTTTAATTTTCTTAATTTCTGTTCAACCAATATTGTTTGTTTATTCCAGATTAATTTACTGTCAATTATTAGGCCTAAGTATTTAATTTCATGGACTCTATTTATTTTTACTCCGTTTCCACAAAATTTTCCCATAATTCTCCTTTTTGATAAGTGTAGATCATGAGTTTCGTTTTGTTCTCATTTAAAACTAATTTATTGTTATTCAACCATCGGGCTATTTTGTCTACGTCATTCTGGATTAATATTTGAAGCCGTTCTGGCGAAGGGGAATTCATTACTAGTACTGTATCGTCTGCATAACTATAAATTTTTCCGGTCACATTTAGATTACATAAGTCGTTTATGTAAATCAAAAATAAGTATGGGCCTAAGATGCTGCCTTGTGGAACACCAAAATGTTGTAATACACCGCCACTTTGTACATTGTTAATCTTTGTTGTATTTTTTCTGTTTGTTAGATAAGTTTTAAACCAGTTATAAATATTACCTCTAAAACCGGTTGCATACAATTTTTTTAAGAGTATATTATGGTCCACAGTATCGAAAGCTTTACGTATATCAAAATATATTGCCGCTACTGATCTTCCTTGTTCTAAATGTTTAGATATATATGTAATATGTTCAAATAAAGCATCGTCTGTCCCTTTACCTGGTAGAAAACCATACTGGTTAGTACTGAAGTAATTTATACTTTGCAAAAATTTCAGCACAACTTTTTTCATACATTTTTCAAAAATTTTCCCTATAGTAGATGTAATACAAATTGCTTTTTTTTTTTTTTTTTTTTTTTTTATATAAATGGGCTCGGTGTTAACACTGACCCAACTACATGGACCTAGATCACCTACTCAGATTCTGAGGCGATCGGAGATAGAAAGTATAAAGGAAAGAAGGAGGGGAACAACGGCTGGAGATGGGAAGGAAAGGATAAAGGAAGCATTGAAAGGGGTAGGAAGATCTAACGCCAAAAGTTCGGCGTATAGATGAGAGCACTCAGGAAAAAGAGCAGAGCATTCGAAAAGGATATGGTTGGGGTCACATATAAAGGGAGGATCAGTTGAGTGGAGAGGGCAAAAGGGAGAAGGTGAAAGAGAAAAAGAAAAACGAGAAAAGGGAAGGAGGGAATGGCCAAGTCTCAGTCTGATTAGAGAAACAATAGCCGAGCGCCGAGAAAAAGGAAGAAATTGGTACCAAGGCTGTGAATTGGGAGTAGGCTGTAGGAGGAGGTAGAAAGAGGAGCGATTGGCAAAAAAGGAAGGGTAGATGTCAACCCACAGTCTGGTATGGAGACTTGCGGAGAGGAAAAGGATGTCTGAGGCATTGGTCTATAGTTAGATACTAGCTTTTTATCTCCCCCTTTAAAGACGGGTGTAATAATACCAGTTTTTAGTATTTCAGGAAAAACACCAGCAGTAACAGATTCATTGTATAGGTATGTTAAAGGGTATACAAAGAAATTTATATTTTCCTTTATTAATCTTATTGATATATTGTCGTAACCGAAGGAAGATTTATTAGGTAAGGATAATATTGCATGTTTAATATCATCATTTAAGAAATCCAAAATCGCAAAAGAGTTTATATTTGAAGATAGCGTTATATCATCTTTGTTCAATAGAACGTCGTTTGGAATATTACAAACAATATTGCGAACACTATTTTCAAAGTAATTATTAAAATACTCTGCAATTTTATGTTCATTTCCATCTACGGTTAAATTATCTTTTCCAACCAAAATATTTTTAATTCTTTTGCCATTTTGGCCAATTGTGTTTTTGACTACAGACCAGTAACTTTTTTGTTTTGATTTACATTTATCTAAAATACTCGTGTAATAGATTTTTTTTTGCTTTTCTCACAGATTGTTGGACTTTTTTTGATGCTTCTTTGTATTTGGTTTTTAATAATGGATTATTTGGAAATTGGATAGATAATTTGTACTCGTCATTTTTAATTTTAATTAATTGCAAAATTTCCTAGGTTATCCATGGGGATCTTTTGTATTTGTAATTTTTGTGAGTTTTTATTTTATTACAGCGATTTATAATCATTGTTAGTTTTTCAATAAACCAGTTAAATTTGTCGTTAACGGATTCACAGCTTTTATATATTGCAGAAAAATCATACTTACTTAGTTCTAGTTGAAATAGTTTTTTATCAAAAAAATATTCTCTGCTTTTTTTGTGTTTAAGATTTCCGATGTTTAATAGTGGCAAATCCAAACTTATACCACAATGATCAGTGAAGTCAAAGTCGATTAGATTATAATTAAAATTTGGGTTTAGTATATCAGTACCTAGTCCTCGAATGAAAATATGATCGATGCAGGAAATATGTGTATCACCATTGCGCCTAAAAGTTGGTTTAGTATTTACATTAGTGAAACCACTTGAATATGTAAGAGATTTACGTATTCACCAGAGTTTCGATTATCTAATAAATTAATATTAATATCACCACTTATTATCGAATTTATAGGAAGATTATTAATTATATTGCTTAGTTCTGAAACGAAATCATTATAATTTGAATCACAGTATCTATAGATGGCTATAAGAGCTATATGGCTATTATTTTCAAGATTTATTATTAGTCCTACTATATTTCCGGTAGTGATTGTTAAATCAATATTTTTATATGAAAATTTTTCATTTATGTATACAATTACTCCATCTGATCTTCTTTCATTGCGACATTGCGCATGTAGAATGAAGCCCGGGATATTATATCTATTTATTTCCTCCTCACATAACCAGGTTTCTGTAAATATTAATATGTTGTAATTTTTTAATTCTTGTATTAGTAATGTGTTTATATCGTTAAAATGTTTACGTAAGCTTCGGATATTAAGAAGTAAAATTTTTAATTTTTTGGAATTCATCAAGATGTCTGTGTTTTCCATGCTTGCTTAGGCAAAATAATATAAATTGTAATAATTAATTAATATGAAATAAGAATAGAATAAATCGAAGTATCGAATATTGATTTTAGAGAATAGTATATAATATAACACATTCAATTGAAAGATCGTGAGAGGCAATATAAAACAGATAAAACAGTGGAGGATTTTGGGGAAAAAATAAGTTCGTCCTAAGTTTTTATGTAAGAAATAACCAAAGAGTGAAATTTGTAATAGTATAAGATTAGGCAGAGGGGTAACTGGATTGAATAATAAGTACAAGTAAAATATGATTGTAAATGGTTACGGCTAAGAATTAAAATTACTATAAATAGTCATGCGTTACAATTACTTTTTAGGCCAATAATTTGCTCTTCTGATTTTATGCGGATAAATGCGGTATTGTCACTTTTCCTTGCGAGAATTTTACATTCTCTTATCCACACATATTTCCAGCCGTGATTTCGCAGCGTTCGGGCAGACAAGAACAGTTTGTGATTTTCGGAGGAAAGATGTTCGTTAACGAAGAACTGGTGATTTGCTGCCGTTATGTTATTATCGAACCCAATTTTATCAAGAGTTGGTCGCATTCGACGGTTGTTCTTTAAAAGATCTTGCTTGATGGTGCGACGACAAAACCTTACCACTATATTAGGGAACTGTTGTTGCGGTGTTTTTGGCAGACGGTGACAGGCACTAATGTCGGTGTTAGAAATAGCTGTTCCAGTTGCCGAGCCGATTTTTTTGACGATTTCAAGAAGGTTTTCATTTTGGCAAACCGGAATATTTGTTATTATTACGTTGTCTTTTCGTGTATACTGCTCAAGGTTATCTACTCGTGTCTTTAGAGCGGCATTTGCCTCAGCTAGCTGATTGTTTTCGGCGCGAAGGGTGCCCCATTCGCCTGCATCTGATCTGTTAGCTGCTTGCTAAGATCCGTTACTTGCTGGGTCAGTGTGGCCAAATCGTCCCTGATGGCTGTCAGCAGCATCACCCAGTTTTGACTGCTGTTAATCGGGCTCGCGGGGGGTGTTGCGGATGGCTGTGTGTTTTTGTCTCGACAGTTTTGACAGACCCATTTCGATCGCATTTTCTTTGACTTTTGCCGCCACGTGCCGGCCGATATACCACCACATTTAAAGTGTATATTACTACACCGAGAGCAAACAGCGTGATCGCCATTTGCCGGTAATGTCACACAACACTGAGAACATGCATTCATTGCTACGGATAAATAACAGAAAATCACCGTTCTTACGATAGCTGTGAAAATTGTTCCAATTTGAACGCGGAAACCCTTCACTTAAAATAATTATAATTGAATCGTTATATCTCGCGAACCAAAAGAGATAGAGTCAATCCGAAAACGTCACTTAAAAGTTAATTAAAATGTTATTTATTAATTATCAATCAAAATTATTAAAATCTTATAAGCACTTTTAAATTTGACGGTAAATACAGAGAGACGGCAAACACGACCGCAGGTGACAATAATAATAATAATAATAATAATAATAATTTGATTAGAATTTAGCATACTGATAATGTCATTTTGTTTAAAAGAGAATCGAATAATAATTAGTTTAGTAAAATAAATACTACAAAAAGATATACATATATATTTTATTCGAAAAATTCTGCGAATTTTATATGGTAGGAAAACGATGCTTTTATTCTGCCATTAACTTACCTTAAAATTATGTTAGATTCACATTAAGTCGAAATGCAACTGTACAAAATAAGTGTTATCTATTGTCTAGCATATATTTATACATAATAGTTACAAATGAAGCAAGAACGAAAATATTTCAATTCCAAAGTAGAATTATTTACTTTCCATAGTGAAAATTACTAAGACCGACATTTGACGGAGTAGAAATACTTTGGCAATAACATGGAATTTATCTAATTTTCATACGGGATAAATGAAAATACGGGTATAATAAAGGAATAGAAATATTCCGTTGAAACAAAAGATATTTGATATTTGTACGTGAAATAATGAAGCTTGAAAAGAAAGCGAAACAATAATAACTAAATTTAAAATAAGATTTAATATTCGATAAATTTCTTTGGCAAATTGGAAGAATGGGCTTGGAAATATTTATTTATTTATTTATTTATTTATTTTTTTTTGCATAAAATTAAAAAACGAGTAGTTTGCAAATTATAAACAGTTTTGTAATAAATATGCATTAATAGCGCGAAATAACGCTGATTAAAAAGACATACGAATAGAAGAAATAAAAGAACGTACGAACACACATTAATGGGCTATGTTATAGGAGCCCAAAAAACAAACAAAAAAAAACCAAAAAAAAACAACAAAACAAAAACATTACTAAGTGAAGTTTATATTTTTAACTTTGAAACGAATATGTGACTTATTATTTCATTTATGGTATAAATTAAAACTTATTATTTAATTGTTGTTTTATATTGTACGCCGGTGTAATTAAACGAATTTTATTGAATAAATCCGCTGGACATGCAATCCATTTAACTTGTAATTGTTCTTAAAACAATATGTTTTAGCTTTCAGATCGAGGTTGTTAATTATTTTTCACCAGTAAAATATGTTTTCAATGTATCTGAACGTCCATCTCACTTTAAAATCAATAATTAGATGTGAAAGTTAATTAAACTTTTGTAACGACGAATACTAGTATAAAAAAAAAAAATCTTTACAAACTCATAATTCGTCATAAAGTAAAATTTCGTGAATCTTTTTTGAGTTACAATTTATAGCAAAAAAGTATTATCAGGTTACAGAGTTTGAGTATTGTAAACAAATTATCTATGTAGGGAACCAAAAAAATCGTAATCGCGGAAACGATGGTCGATAATCCGTTGGAAAAGTTGAACTAGCATTTTTAAGTCCGAATGGAAATGACACTGAATTCCAACAAACCAAATAGGATGGTCACGGCCGTTCTTTCTGGATCTTACAGATGCATTGGGATTTGATGCTATACGTTCACCGAAGGTCAGTTTTAGGAAAAAATCGTTTTTTTATACAATGAGACATTAATGTCATGAAAATGAGGCAGCGAATATCGACGAAGAATGGTAACTTGACTGAGACCATGATAATCACCACAGATGCGATAACTGTCATCTTGTTTCTTTACTATTGTGATTGGGCCGGACCATGATGATTTTGATGGTGAACACGTACCATTCGAATCCAGCTGTTAAATTCCATCTTTGCTAGGTGAGCTCATCAGGCGGTAGACGTCGAAATTTAGAGCTAATCGATGGGCGAGAGGTTTGGATGTGATGAGCTACTGACAACGATTTTGACCTTGACCAAGGCGAATTATCCCATACACAAACATAACATTGCAGCAGATCGCCAATGGTATGAATCTTTTTAATTCCACATAAACCAGTAGACTGAATGGTTTCTCATAAACAGACGATTCATTAAAAGCAGTTACAAGGCACTTATTATGGAAATAAACTGAAATCCGGTAATGTGCCACGGAATCAGCGCCATGGACTGGTGTTAAAATGTTAGTTGATATAAAAGACCATCAGAACGGATGCTTGAAACCAAAATCTAAATTTAGAGTGATAATTCCGAAAATTTTTGTGATTGAATCGATAGCGGCTATTAGGGGTGGCGTGGGAGGCATAATACCGGATGTGTCAGTATTAGCTGGTATTACCGAGTACTGAGCACTAGAGTCTATATCAAAAATTGTTGTCCTGAGAGCCGATCTCGTACAAACAAACGAGCAGTCGAGGGCGATTTCTCAACTATAGAATGGTCTGATTTCGAGTTTCACAAGCACGGTGGGCGACATTTTTTTGCGTTGGTCCCAAAGTTGGTATGATACCAACAGAGCTCCGTCGATATTGATCCTTGCGAGCGTATCTCCGATTTAGTGCGAGTAGGTGATGACGATCGAGAGTTCGTTCGGGTTAGAACGGTGAGAATTTCGAGGTTCGGCAGATAGTAACCGATCAATTTTATTCGTTAAATCATTTAATTGTGCCTGTAAACAGTCAAGAGATAGTTTAGAAGGTGAATGTGCCTATCGTTGAGTGGTCGGTTGGACAACTGTTAAGATACGGTCAGCAGTGTCAGCCAGTGTTGAAAGTGGAATTGATTCATCCATACTCCTTAAAATTGACTGAACTGAAGCTGGGAATCGTTCGAGTTATAACGTCCGAATAACGCTATTTTCCATATCGCCTGACAGGGCTTTCATCTGTGCTAACAGCTGGGATGGTTTTAAGTCTCCTAATGTCATGGTGCAAGCGACGGAATTTGATCGACTCGAACTCTTTAAAATGTCAAAGTAGAGCATTTTTGAGTACGGTATATTTATCGTTAGATGGCGGATTTACGACGATATCTTTTGCTACTTGTCAGACGTCCTCATCAAGATTCGTCAATGTATGATAGAAACGGGCTTTATCATCTTTTACCGATGCTAATTGAAAAATTCACGATTGTGACGCCAAAACGGCACGTGTGATGGAACGGAGCGGCGGGGCAGCGGATATAATTACATCACTGCCGATAGGCGGGTTTGAGGGCTATTGTGACATTGTAAAAACGAGTGAGTTATTAACGATTTGAAGTGACCTGAGAGCAGCGAAACAACTGCGAGATCACACTAGAAAACGACTAATCGGTACGCGGAAGGTGTATTCTCAAAAGAGAAGAAAAAAAAAATAGAAAAAAATTAACGTTTATCACGGATAACGGAAAGAAAAAAAAAGGAAAGAAACGTATATATATATGAGCCTATTCGAATGTTCTGCACTCTCCAACGAACGCTCCTTTCTTTACGGCCCGACTTCTAGTTTTGCGTCTTCCTACTCCTCTTAACGCTACCTATATTCTTTCCTTCCCATTGCCTTCAGTTATTCCATTGGTGCTGTCCTTTGTCTTTTCCATTTCTGACCGCTTGGATATTTAGTTATAACTCGTTAATTTTTCATGTTGTTGGGTCAAGGCCGCTGGCGCGCACAGGGTAGGAAAAAATAAATAAATAAAAAATAAATAAATAAAAAATAAACACGGAGACCTACACAGTAATACTTGATGCGAAGTACCGTTAACAGAAAAAATCCTTCTGCTCCATTTGATCGCGGTTTCGCATAAAAATTTATCGCTGTATCGCACTAGACTTCGAAATTAATTTATTGTGCCATACGAGCATGTTATGCACCAAACGCGGAACGAAAGCATAATTATCAGAAAATGAGCGAAAAATGATAAACAAGTGACTATCGAAAAACGGTAAAAGGAACCGAGAAAAAATAGGCTAGGAAGTCGAAAAAAGCTCTTGGCCGGCCTGTTCATAATACGAGTTCCGACATAAAAACAAAAATGCGTAACAAATCCGGTTTCGGCAGCATTTGTCGGCATCTTTATTCGACAATTCATTATTGAACTTGAGACTAAAATAAAGACGTCCACATTAGTGTACTTTAATACATTAGACGGTTAAATGAAGCTAAAATGTGGATGTTCGGATTTTAGTCTCAAGTTCAATAATGAATTACCGAATAAAGATGCCTACAAATGTTCCCTTCCAGTTATTTTACTTTCGGCCGGGGATCAATAAACCCAGTCAGTGGAATCGATAAACACTTTTTTAATGTTTCCCCATCCGTGTTTTTGTGTACCGCAGATATTCATTTATTAAAACTTTTTAAAGTAGATTTAATTGTCGCAAACGTGGGAAAATTTAGTTTGTTGTTTAATTGGTATTTTATCAGTTTATCGACAAGTGACCGTGTTTTATATTGTGATTTGCGAATAATAAGAGCGTACAATTTCAGGCATGCCGTGCACAGGGCGGCTCGAACAATAGATATTTTAGTAAATGCAAATTATTAAACAAGACTATGAAGAATCATTTAGATATCGTGCAATTTTACTGTCTGTAGTTTTGCCGAATAATAGGCAAACGGTTAATGCCAAGGGAGCAACCGGTTGAGAAAATCTGTACACTGCAATGCCCAAATTTACAGAAAATTCCAAAAAAACCCAGATAATTCCAAATAATTCTTAAAAATTTCAAACAGTTCCAAAAAAATTCCAAAAAATTCTAATGCTGTTAAGTAACTTTCAAGCACTTTTAAAGTATTTTAACCAATGCTAATCATGCCAGAAATTCCTTCTTAAATTTCCTTAGAATAGACATTAATTCAATATAATATTATGAATTTCTTAATATAGTAAAAATTACTTAACATAGCTGAATCTTAAGAAACAGAATAAAAAAAAACAGTTATTTCACTGAAATGGCAGTAATTCTAGATAATTGTTCTTATAGTGAATAATTTGTTTTAACGTTACATAAAATAAAATCTGTTTTTTCAAATTAACATTTTAACCGTATGGAATAACAATTTTGATAAAATTGTGTAAAAATTTATTCATAAAAACGCGTTGTTAGTAGAACTATAGTACAAAATAAGATACAAGATTAGAATTTATAAACGCTCCACATACGCGTGCATATATATATATATATATATACATACATACATACATACATATATATATATATACATACATACATACATACATACATATATATATATATATATATATATATATATATATATATATATATACATGTATAGAGAGAGAGAGAGAGAGAGATATTTCTTTAACATAATAAACGAAATAAGTATAATTAAAAAAATTTTAAATGTAAGTAACAAAATATGTTTAAATGAAAAAAGTGTATTTTAGAAACTGGTTAAAAGATTTTTTTTTGATCTATTATTCCCTAAAAAAGTATAAATGAAAAAATATTTCTAAATTATTGATATTATAAAAAGAGATTGATGTTTCATGATTTTGTATTTTTGGTTTATGTTAATGAGATCATGCTTTCGAATTTTAAATAGTCCATCACCTATTAGATTAACTGAATTTTTTTTTTTGGGGGAACGCGAACCAAGGGCACTGACCCATTATCCAGGAATTACGAATAAAAAGATTAGATTTTAATATATAGAGAAATAGAAGAAATAAACTCTGCTAAAGCTCGTTATGGTTGAAACGAAGACGCGTTATGGAGGAAATGATGAAGCGACTGAGACCAGGAAAATCGAAAAACCAAGGCTGTAAGGAAGGAAAAGGCTGTGTTAGTTTGTAAAAAGAATGAGGATTAGAAAAGGAGGTAATGTGGATATCCGATCATGATTTGCTGAATCATAAAAATATACTTTTTTCAAACTTCAGCATATCGTATACTTTTTAGGCCAAATTTAGAAATGTAATTATAAATTTATTATTATTGACATTTATTACACTTCTGATAAAATGACTGATCATAGTAAACAGCATAATAATTTTGAAGAATGAAATCTGGTTAATCAAATTTCATAAAAACAGATAATAGTGAATCATTCGTGTGAAGTCGTAATTTCTGCGTTGTAATCTGTGAATATTAACTAACGTTCTTTTATCTCGTTTGTTATCAAACGAAGCTTTTGTGTACATTTAACTTGATCAGCAATGATCCCCTCCTCTCCTCAACCATCGGCTGCAGCTAATGATCCGAACTCCGCTACCAACAACAATACTCGCAGCATCAGCCCGCTCGCCAGGACCGGTTTATCGCTTCCACTAAGTAAGACTGTCTCTAATCTTACTAAACTAACACGCCGATTAATAACACCGCGTACGCTAACGATATTCAAAATCAAACTGATAACACGCCAACCGTTCGCAATATTCCCCGAATGCAAGCTGCTTCTTTCGCCGATAAATTAAAATCACCGATCTCTCCTATTACAAACTTTCAGCATGCTACCGATGAACAGGGAATAATATTTCCCACTCTGCCGCAAACTGAATTAAAGGACTACTTACTGGCTTCAAAGCAAAAGGTTGGAGGTGCGCGCAATATCATCGCTGCATCGAAAATAAGTTTGAACCGCATTGTGATATTCCTATCGTCTGAAAGTATAACCAGCAATTTCATGCAAACCGACGAAACCATCCAGCTGAATAATCGACAGGTCAAGCCAATAAGACTTAAAAACCCTTCGCAGAAACTGCTACTTTCGAATGTCTCCCCGACAATTCTGAATGAAGTCATCCGAACGTATCTAACAAACAGCCTGCGGCTGAAAATTGTCTCGGCAATATCCTTGCTCCGAGCGAGCCCTGTTGACGAGGAATTCTCGCACGTCATCAGTTGGAGAAGGCAGCTATACGTACAGGATACCGTGTGTACAGATCTTCCGGAAAGTTTTGTTATTTCCTTTAAGGACAGAGAATATCGTATTTTCCTCCAGCTACCGAATCATACGTGTTCACATTGTAATACATCCAATTCTGATTCCACACCAGCTGTCTCACCATCTTCTTCTTCCCACCAACTACCGGATCCCTCGGACTCCTCTTTATCAGACATAGTGACGGACATCGTGTACAGAGGGCGTAGCACAACAGGAATGATGATAGAGTCACCTTCAGCTGCTAAACGACCGGCACGAAGCGTTTCCGTAACCCGCACTGCACCACAAGGCTTCAGCGTACTTCTGTCTCCAACATCAACTCCGCCGACCTACAAGAAATCGAAAAATGATGAACTAGAGGATCCCCCATCGGCTAGCGCAGCAGCAACGGAAACTGCGCACGCTCCCGCAAATCTTCCTATGGACCGTGGTACTGATGAATCCAAATCAAATAGAGATAATACAGTTCAGCCTATAGATTTGAGTAATGGCAGTAAGGCCGTCCAACAGCAGCCAACTAGTATTATCAGAACAGCGCTCCTTCCGCTCAAGGAACTTCTCGAACGTGCCTCTCCGCGTTCCTTACCGACTCATGAGTAGTTCATATCCTTCATTGAAGCAGCATTAAATTCTAAGGATCCGCTACCCACTTTCAACAAATTCGCCACATATCCTAACCATTTGATTGTCATTATCAACTCCTGAAAATACACATCAAGGATCCCCAACTAAAGACGAAGCTCACAAAACTAGTCAACAAGGTCGCAAAACAGCTTCAGACCATCAGCTGAAGCGGTAACCCGCACGTTAGCATTAAGCATGGCAAGCGTTGCGTATATCGTTCGTTTATGTGTAAGCACTTGGTTTCAGAATCCCCCTTTTCTTTTTTTTCCTGCCCCTTTTCTTTCTTCCGTATAACCGACTAGCGTGCGTTGAATAAATAGTTGTAATTCTTTAATTATTCAGTGGAACTGCAAAGGCTTCTTCCTTCGTCTCGCCGAATTATAAATTTTGATTTCTCAATATTCTCCAGCAATTATATGCCAGCAGGAAATTTTCCTCAAAAAGTCTCACCGCCCTTGTATCAAATCCTATCAAATATATCATAATCCCTGTTCCCTCGCAACCAAAACTAGCGGAGGCACTGCGATTTTGGTGCGTAATTCCATACACCACAGCCCCCTCATAGCAGCAGACATCTTTCAGTCAACGGCTGTATCTGTATACCTCCCGTCGCTATCAGGATCACTTATATCGATTGTAAGCATATATATTTCTCCCGATATGTCCATATCCACGTACCAACTTAACGCTTTCTATACCAGAATGCCCAAGCCTATCATGCTTTTTGAGGATTTTAACAGCCACTCTCCCCTTTGGGGATCCAATACCCATAACTCAAGAGGAAACGTCCTCTCCAAATTCATATTAAATAGCCATCTCCTGCTACTCAAACCCCCTACTCCAACACACCTGGATGCTTCCTCTGGTTCGTTCTCTACCATTGATCTTGCTTTTATTTCCTCTTCTTTCTATCCTAAAGTTGATTCCACCGTACTACAAGACACTTTCTCTAGCAATAATTTTCCCATCCTCATATCTTTTCCGCCCAACACTAATGCAATTTCTCATCCACCATCCCCAAAATTCAATTATCACAAAGCAAACTGGAGTACTTTCACTTCTCTCCTTGGAACCATGCCTCTTCCTTCTCCTTCAGTGCAAGAAAATATTACAATTTTCTTAGATAAACTTACTGCTGCCGCCAATTTATCTATTCCCAAATCTCGACCCTTTGCACTCCCACGTTGCGTCCCTCGATGGTGCAGCGAAGTTCATATAGCGATTTCTGCAAGGAAAAAGCCCTCCGAAGATATAAATCCACCCACCTAGCCTCCGGATTTCATTGCTTTTAGGAAAACCCGTGCTGCCGCGTGTGATGTAATCTGCCAGAAAAAACAGGAAGCATACAACAGCCGTTGTTTCTACTGTAACCCAAAACACATGCAACCAAACAATTTGGCGTAAAATTAAATTAATAAACGGCATTTCTACCATTCCACCAATCCCCCTATCAAAATAAACAATTGCCCAATAGCTGAACCCTCTGAGGTTGCAAATGTGTTTTCCACACACTTCAGGCATGAATCGTCGACTTCGGTTTACTCTTAAAATTTCCTTTGCATAAAACTAAAAAAGAAAAATCCCCGATAACTTTCAATAATAACAATGCCGAAGAATACAACAGCCCTATTACTTTAAGCGAGCTCAATTATCAAATGAAATTTCACTCAAAGAATTCAGCCCCCGGCGCCGACGGAATTCATTCGATGATGTTAAAGCACTTATCACCACAAGCCCTTTCGTACCTTCTAGCAATCTACAATCAAATATGGGCTCAAGGCTGCATACCATCATCCTGGTAAGAAGCTGTTATAGTTCCCATCCTCAAACGTGGCAAGGAGCCCTCTCTTCTTTCGAGCTACAGACCAATTTCTTTGATTTCGGTACTGATTAAAACACTGGAAAAAGTGATCAACAGAAGGCACACTTGGGTCTTAGAAACCCGTGGACTCCTCTCCCCCTGCCAGTCTGGCAGACGGAGAAACAGATCGACGATAGAACATTTATCCAGCTTGCATAATGAAATCGGAACAGCTTTCGCTAGCAAGGAGCATACCTATTCAATATTTTTTAATATAGAGAAGGCATATGATCGGGTCTGGCGCCTAGGATTACTCCGGAAGATGGTTAAGAGCAACATATCAGGAAATTTCGTCTTCCTTATTTCTGTTCCATATTTATAAACGAATTATTGACTATCCTTCGCTCTATTATTTTCATTTCCTCGAACCACCTTTTCTCCAATTTTTTTTATTATTTCTAACTCCTTGAGCGCCCTTCAGACATATCCTTTCCCCTTCCTGATCATTCGTGTGACTTTGTTATCCTCCGTATACGTTCACTCATTCATAATCGATCCTTTTTCCATTCAATTAATATTGATTTGCTGTGGGTACCTAGCCACTCGGGCATATTTGGTAATGAAGCAGCTGATTCCCTGGCTCGGGCTGCTTCTTCTTCTCGCCTTTGTTTTTAAAAAATTCCATCCTCTAACATCCTATCGATTTGTAGAAGTTCTTATGTCAGGTATTGGTCGAACACCTACGCTTTCTATTTTTCTAATAATTATTCCTTTTATCTGTTTGTTCACTCTACTCTTCCTATTTCTAACTCCTTGAGCGCCCTTCAGACATATCCTTTCCCCTTCCTGATCATTCGTGTGACTTTGTTATCCTCCGTATACGTTCACTCATTCATAATCGTTCCTTTTTCCATTCAATTAATATTGATTTGCTGTGGGTACCTAGCCACTCGGGCATATTTGGTAATGAAGCAGCTGATTCCCTGGCTCGGGCTGCTTCTTCTTCTCGCCTTTGTTTTTAAAAAATTCCATCCGCTAACCTCCTATCGATTTGTAAAAGTTCTTATGTCAGGTATTGGTCGAACACCTACGCTTTCTATTTTTCTAATAATTATTCCTTTTATCTGTTTGTTCACTCTACTCTTCCTCCTTATTCATGGTTTCTTTTGCATTCCTCTCTTCGACGTTCTGATGTTATTTCCGTTGTTCGTATACGTTTTGGCCATTCTTTGCTATCTTTCTCCAGATTTCGCTTTTCCCTGATTTCTTCCCCACACTGCCTCCTCCATCTTGATGACGCGGTTATTTGCGACGCCGATCATTTGTTCTTCCAGTGTTCATCTCTTTCTGTGAAGCGCTCAGTATCCTTATTTGTTGAGGCTTGGACTTTCTACTCCTTATTGTGCTTCCTGTATCCTGTCTTTTCCTTCTCCACTGTTATTCCTGCTATTTGTTCTCTTTTAGCAAAGATTTCTGATCGGATTAAAATATAACTGACTTTTTTCCTTACTATTAATAAAAAAAAAAAAAAAGAAAAGAAATTACTTTTCTAAAAGAAGTATTTTTTTGAAGATTGCGAAGTTAATGGCAAATCAGAACAAAAATAATTTGTTACATGATTTTCACTAAAACATTTTGTTTAGTTTCAGATTTTATAAAATGCTGATTCAACAGGTGAGCCTGAAAATTAGAATAAATCTATCTGCCCCAGTTTTTCTTTGAAATTTAGTTATAATAATATTAATCTCACAACAACACTTTTAATACATCTTATATTTTTTAAATTTGTTTTTTTTTTTTATTAATTCTTGTGCGATACCTTAGTCCCCACCAAGTCAGTTGACTTGTCGGCGGATTCCCAAAATAAATACACACGAGTAAATTTATTTAGTAAGTTTAGATTATATGCTTAGTTTCTATAACTTATCCTTATCTATTTCTCACAAATTAACAATCTATATATAACATAGACGCATATGTACACCTACATCTACAAATATGCACACCCATACACGCACACACACGTGCATCCACACACTTAAATGTTTTATATAGTTTGGTATTATGCTCGTGTTTGTTGTTATTCACTATTTCCTAGCAGCATTTCCTTTAATTTAGTTTTACTTGATTTCTGTTTTTGTTTTCTTTTATAATATTATTTATCTGAGTATTATTAAGTGTAACTTTGTTAAAACCAATTGTTGTAATTTGTCTTCATGTTTATTAGCGTGTCTTCTATATTGATATTCGTATTGTCTAACGTTACGCAATCTGTAATTACATTTATTTCTTGCTATTACATGCTGATTTTTTTTTCTATATATTTAATTAGTATATTGTATTTAAGTATCATTTTTGGGGTAAGTATTAAATGCCTTTTCTTAATATTTGAAGAACTTACATTTGAAAGAGTTTCATATTTTTTTCCTATACAGAGTTTCAAACATTTATCCTGTAAATAATTTAATTGCTTTAGTTTTGTATTATTCGCGTTCCCCCGAGCCATAATACCGTAATACAAGTGTGTTTGACATAATACGTTGAAAACCATTATTTTTGTTGATGTGTTTATAACGGATTTCTTCATTTGATAGAGACTGGGTAGCGTTTTCCTCAATTTATTTACTACATTATCTATATGTTCATTCCATCTAAACATGATGTCCACTGTGACACCCAAATATTTATTTTTATACACTTCCTCTAAATTGTTACAGCTATATGTGTTCTGTGTGTGTGAATGCTGACATTCTAAACTGCGATGTTTTATTTTGATTTCATCTATATTATATTTACTGCTTGGTTTCATCCACATTACTTTTGATTTGCCTGAGTTAATATATAATCCGCTGTCATGTGTCCATTTTGTTAGCTCATCTAAATCTTTTTGTATTAAGTTTTCTGCTACTTTATGATTTTTGTGGGGCATTATTATTGCTGTATCGTCAGCATATGCATATATTTTTGCAAATTTTAAAGTTTTACCAATATTCCTAATATAGGTTATAAATAGTATTGGTGCTAATATAGAGCCTTGCGGTACTGCATTTATTATTTTAATTTTTTCACTAACCGTTCCATTTATTTGTACAATACTGTTTCTATCTGTTAAGTAATTTTTGAACCATTTTAAATGTCTTCCAGAGATTCCTATTTCTTCTAATTCTTTTAATAGTATATCGTGTCTAATTGTGTCAAAGGTTTTTATCAAATCTACAAAAATTATTATGCAGTGCTTTTGTATTGCTATTTGACTGTATATATATTCTGCGAAATCTGCCAGTAATTTCGATGTTCATTTATTTTTTTGAAATCCATATTGAAAAGCTCCGATTAAATTATTATCTGTTAAGTATTTGGTTAAGTGATTTGTAATATGCCTTTCCATAATTTTTGTGATTACGTTTGGTTTTGATATCGGTCTGTAATTACATATGTCTTTTAGACCTCCTTTTTTGTGTATAGGTTTAATTTCAGAAGATTTTAATCCTGGAGGTATTGTTCCTTCTTTTAGCGTATCACTTATTATTTTTGTTATATGACTAGCAATGATATTAACTGATGCTTTTAAATCTTTAGCCCTTATTTTATCGTATCCTGTTCCTTTATACATATATTAAAACTATTTATAATGAGTTTCGTTTGTTCAATATTTATATTTGGAATATATATGTTTTGCAATATTTGATTTTCTGCATTGATTCCACTTTCATATAGTGTTATGCTACAACTATTTACGATCCGTGTTAATGTTTGATTTTTAAAGTGCGTCAATATAATGTCATCACTTGATCTATTTTTCCCTCTTCCTGTTATTCCATTTATTCCTTCCCAGACTTTCTTTATATCTCCCTGTGTTTTTTCTAGTAGTATTTTACAAAACTTGTCCTTCCTTTCTTTAATTAGCTCATTTAATTTATTCCTTATCCGTTTATATTGTTTCCTGTATTCATTATTATATACGTTTGACTTCCATTTTTTAAATAATTTGTCACGCTTATTCATCATCTTTATTAAATCGAGATTCATATTCATTGTTCAATAATAGGTTTAAAAGAATCCAACCTGGTTTCATTTCATTTTCCTTGAGAAAACGAATTTTTCTTTTTTCTTTTTCAGTTAATTCTTCAGTCAGTACTCTCTTATTTACCATCGTTTCTGTTAGCAATACAATTTTTATGTGTTTCATTTGTGGATTCAACATCATTTTAAATAAATACAATCGTAACAATAATAGGCAGATTTAATTATATTTACCGTATTTTTCCATTCGTTTAAAGTAACATAGCAAAACTCTATTATAATAAAAAATCGGAACATCATACTTAAAATGACACTTAAGCAACGTGTAAATAAACACTAGATCAGATCGCGACTAATGTAAATTAGATCGTATGAGAGAGTTAAATGTTTCACTGTTTACGGGAAACAGTTTTAACTATTAGACTAATATAACTAACTAGTAAGAAAGGCACAGATAAAGTTAGGCGAAGAAATATTAGAACAAGTAAATATCATTTTAGATACTTGGGAAGTATTATAACACAAGAAGGAAGAAGTGATATAAAAGTAAGAACAAGAATAGCAATTGCCAAACAAACTTTCATGAAAAAGAGAGAATTATTCAACAAAAAGGTCAAACTAGGTACAAGGAAAAGATTAATGAAGACTTCCATATGGAGCGTGT
Source organism: Icerya purchasi (assembly GCA_039619475.1). Classification (NCBI taxonomy): domain Eukaryota; kingdom Metazoa; phylum Arthropoda; class Insecta; order Hemiptera; family Monophlebidae; genus Icerya; species Icerya purchasi. The sequence goes on from CM077115.1 coordinate 487,592,334, forward strand.
TGTTATATGGTTCGGAAACATGGGTATTAACAAAGAATCTTAAAAACCGATTGGAGGCCTTTGAAATGTGGGGATGGCGCCGCATTTTAAATATTTCATGGACGCAGAAGAAAACAAATAAAGAAATAACGGAAATGATAGAAGAAGAAAGGAAGCTGATAAAAATTTTGGAACAAAGAAGAGACAGATTTTTGGGACACATACTGCGCCACAACACCTTCATAACGACAATAATAGAAGGGAAACTAGAAGGGAAGAGGAAACGAGGCAGACCCCGACTTAAATGGATAGAACAGACAAAAATCAAACTGAAAATGGATTATAATAATACTAAGAACACAACACAAGACAGAAAAAAATGGAAAAGGATAATAGGTTAAGCTACAAGACAAGAGCAAGGCTCTTAAAAAGAAGAAGAAGAGAACTAACTAGTAGTCTCAACAAATATGGAATTCTCTAGAGTTTTCTATTTTTTATCTACATTAGTATATTCTTCAAAAATTTTATTTATATACACGCAAACATACCGGTCCCGTAAAGAAAATAATAAAAAAAAAAAAGTTATCTAGACAAAGCCATTTTATTTAATACTTCCAAAAAGCGATCCTGCTGCAATATCTACTATAAACTATTCTCATTTCCGTTGGTTATTTTCATGTAATATTATTACGAAATAATCTACTATCCGCAGAATATCAGTCTACCATGGCTCTTTCTCACACCCAAATTGGATCTATCATTTACAGATCTAGAAAAATCCAAAACCAGTCCAATTAATTATATTCAAAACTATAACCGTTTCCTTAGGAAAGATCGTAACTTCAAAAAAATATTCACAGATGGCTCCCAAGTTGTTCGACATTTGTTCATGATAACATCACTGCTCCATTCTCTCTACCATCATACATCACAGTTCTTTCAACAGAACTCGACGCTTTAAAATTAACGATCCAGTACTGCGCAGATCTATCCTTCAGTAATATCCTGAAATTAACAGATTCGCAATCAGCCTCCTATCCATTCAAAGCTTTATCGTATGAAAAAACAACATCCAATTTCACAAGAAATAGTTCTCAGATACTCTCTCGACAATAAACAAAGAAATCATATTCTGTCGGATCCCATCTCAATCCAACATTCCTCAAAACGCGATAGCAGACGAAACAGCTAAGACATTCCCCAATTCCAAATATTTGAATTCCGTTACCGGACATTAAAAAAACAAGAAAATACTTTATTTCCAAATCCTTTCAAAAAATGTAGGATTCGTCCCAACTTCCGATAAATAAAAATCCATTAAAAAGACTATCGGTCCCTGGAAAACTTCATACTAAGAATCCAGAAAAGACGAAGTCGTCCTGCACTCTCCGCTCTAACACATTGCTACATCCTAACATGCCACCCATGCAATGTTCTTGTTTCTATCCAACGCATAATACTCGGTTGTTCAAAATTCCTCACTCAAAGAAACTTACACATTCTCAACGAAACACACTCCAGAATCCTTACTCTCAAATAGCTACACTAAAAATTCTAAGATCCTCTCCTTTCTAAAAATTACTCAACCTTAACAAAAAAATTAAACTAAATAGTTCTCCGCGCTTCTAGCCAAAAAAAGGCTGTACACGGCGGAAAGAAATAAAAAAAAAAAATAAAAATAAACTACAAGGCTACACGTTTTTTATATGCACAAAAATAATTCAGTTTAGCAAACTTTTTTTCTCTAAAAATTACTTTATTTTTTAATAATTTATTATGTTATTTAACATTCCTTATGACAGCACAAAATAAATTTAAATTAATTTGTGAAAACTGTCTGCCATATTTTTTAATTACTCGAACTTTGGGAGGTAAAACTGCAAAGACATAATTTTTGATCGGTTTCGAAAAATTATTTTTAGCTTTTATAAAAATTTTCTTTTTGTAAATTTTCAGTTGAATTGTTAGTTAATAATTTAATTGTTTCATACCGTGTTAATGACTTACTACAAAATGGTATGGAGTGACTAGTAATCATTATCAATAATTTTCTTTCAAGTACATTTAAAACTACTACATAAAATGTACTGATTTGGGGAAGCGTATTTCTTTTCATTAGAAAACTTTTGCTTATATGACAACAAAATATAAAAAATGTCATTTGCTGATCGATGGAGATGTTTCATTAAAATTAGGTGATAACTCTCTAAGATGAAATGAAAATTTTGTTGTCATTATGTAGCTTAAAATAATATCACGTTTTAAAAAAACGCCAAGAAATTCCAGATAATTCCAAACAATTCCAAGAGTTTGTACACCACAATTCCAGCCCGGTTTACCCCTTGCTTAATCCTGTCTAATCAGTAATTAAAGTGATTACGAAATAACTCAGACACTTATGTAATATGTGTATAATAGTTTTTTTCTGCTTTCCTGTTTTTTTTGTTTGTTTTTTTTTTTTTGGCTCGCCGGTTAACACAATAACCACAATCGATTTCGTGAATTATCTCATTAATCCGTGTCTATTTCGAATAACTTTTGTTCCTCTTCGTTGGCGTACCCATAAAAAAAAAAAAAAAAAAAAACTTTTACTTTGGCAAATCGAAAATTTTTTTAGATCGAATTGACAGAAACACAATTATAAAGCGCATATCACGATGCAGCATTCTAAGCGTCAGAGTGTCACTTCAATGAGTACTTCCGAGACTACTGCTACCGTAAATGCCGCTAATTTATGCTCCTATAAACTTCGGTATTAGATGTCGGCGAATTTAATTTTGCAAATGACGGTGTCGCCGCAGTGCAAAAATTTTACAAATTTTGAATATTAATTTCGCCAGGAGGTATCCTATCGGAAAAGAGAATTTGGAGGCTATAAAAGGTGAATTTCAATAATACAAATAAACATGTCAATTCAAATGCAATCTTGCTGCCCGCCTCAGCCGAGATATTTTCTATTTTATGTTTTTCGTTTGATAATTTTTGATCAATTGCGTTGATGACGTACGAGTCGGTATGACCAAATAAAGAAAAATTATGTTTAACATATCAAGGAGCGATGATCTATAATGCTCGAGCCAAAATAAAGAAATGAAAGGGATAAAAAAGCTTTATTAGTAAATTACTTAAAATGAAAAGTGGAACAAATTACATGTTTCTTTTACATGCACAAGTGGTATAAATTGTGAGGTTTGCTTTTAGCTGTTGCAGTGGATGAGGTTTGTGGTGAGTGCGATGCACCTTTGTAGAGTTTCATTTTAAGTATCTTTTACCGAATCTGTAAAGCTTTCAAGTTGATGCGAACTCTTTAAGTCGACTTCACACCGATGTAAACTTCAATAATTTTCTTCTTAGTTACTGGCGGTTGCTATGAATTCAATATATATATGTTAATGATAAAAGTTTTGTTAGTTTTTTACAAATATGTATTTTATCGAGTAAAATGTATAAAAAATCGGTATCATCTCTATAACAAATGAACATGCGCTTTTTTCGGCAGAATGTAATTATGAAACGGCGGTGTATGTAATTATCGAACGTATCTTATTGCGCATTAAGAATATAATTCAAAATGATCAAACAGAAAACATGTGATCGCCATTCGCGGCGCCGATAAGCATTATTTAAAACCAGATGTTTCTCGAGGACGGGAAAGGCGAGAATATAAAAATAAAACAAGCGAAAGAACATTATTTTCTACTCGTACCAATTTCGAAAAATGATTATATTTTACAGATTTAATCCGACGAAAGAGATAAAACAAACGCGCGAACTTCTCAATTCCCCGTAGACTGGCCACTTTATCTTATACGAACGGTGCTTATGAACTAGCATAAAATCTTGCACAATATCATTTATTGATAATTGCGTTAAGACATATTCAGTTCTAAATTACCAAGTATTATACTCAGTTGACGTATCATCGTAAAGATGAATGATGTTCGATTATTTTTTATTGAAAAAATACAATGAAATAAAATAAATAAATACATCCGTCTGAAAGTAAATGCTGTTTATAGAGAAACTATATATGAATATACAGCTATATCGAAATGTTTGCTAACCGCTAGAGTTTTCTATGGTAAAATTTAAAGTTGATAGTTAGTCCTTACTTTCCGACTAGCGCTAAAATTACATTGTTGAAGCATGGTTAGCAATAATGTTTAACAAAATTAGTCAACAGTTGGCCAAATTATGTTGTTAATGTATGCGGCTTATGAATTAAACGACAAATATCATAATTGTCCCTTATTATTACTACGTCACCATTTTTACAATTCTCAACTATTGAAATTTGTGAAATTGAAATTTATTATATTGAATAACATGGTTAACTTTTTCGTATATGAAAAAAAAAAAAAAAAAGAGATAATAATAATAAATAAATAATGAAGCGGTAAAGCTACTAGGCCAAAAATTGCAAACTCAAGCAAATACATACGAGACTTACGAAAACATCGCAACGAATGAAAATAATTAAGTGTTTACACTCTGGTCGATAAAATGATTTGTTATCAGATTTAATTCGTGATAATTCGCGGTTGTTTAGTTATTCATTAAATATAATTTTATCTAAAATTTAACGCATTAAATATTTCGATGTGAAATCACTGTTATTCTTAATGATTTTAGACGAACATTTCAATATAAATAAGCGTAGCTATATAATTTATATCAGATTAAAAATATTTTTTACAAAAACCCGATGCACAGGTTGAACATTAAAAATGTAGTGAACAAAGCGATCATCAGTTTTCGATCGTAGTACTGGTTTCGTCGGTTTTTTTATATTTTTCACCTTGTAATCTGTGCACATTACAGTTGTAATATATAAATAAAAAAGAAAAATTCAAAAAATTCGAAAAGTAAAAAATATAAAATCCCGGAAAACGTGGTAAGAGAGAAAGTGTGCGTGTGTGTCAAATCCTGTTATCGGTCGGGGGTGAATAGCGCGTGGTCGTCCCGCCGAGTGAAAGACCCATCCAATGAACAGAAAAAAAAATTGCCAATGGTCAAGGAGAAACAAAGAAAGAAATGATCGAAAACAGCAGGTAGGAGAGTCGGTCGCTATTGTTTTACCATTCTCTGAATTTGTCGTTTTTCAGTTTTTCCTGACCGTGACGAAAGTATCAGTAAAAATATTCACGTTTCGACCTGTAAACGTCTGATGGCAAATTTCGGTGTGGAAATTAGTTAACTGTTTTTTAACTCCCAGTCCGGGTAAACAAAGAGAGCTAATTCCGGTGTGCCCTTTTTTGTTAAGCGTGGTTGGCAATGCTGACACGGCTCGAGGTTCTTTTTGTCACTAAATTGTGTCAATAGTTGATGCTAAAATGGGCGACTTCTGGTCGCTTTATTCATTTTTTGATTTTTAATTGTTTTTATCGAAATCCGTTCGAACGTTCTCTTATATTTTAGCGCCCAACAATTCATAGCCTCCTAAGATTCGTATGGTGTTTTTTTGTTTGTTTTTTTTTTGAGCATGTAATCGTGGGATTTGGTCACAATTTGTCTTATTCTCATACAAAAAAAAAAAAAGAAAAATAAAATTTATCATTGCCGAGAAATCGGTTTGTCATTAGCAGGTGCATGTTTCGTAGGATAATGAAAAAAAAAAAAAAAACGATTTGGGATCGATTGAAAGTATGCGACACATGGTGTTAAATAAAAAAAGGAAGTTTAATAAATAAAAAATTAAAGCAACAGTGAAAAGTGTGTTCCTGCGGCGGCTCGATTAACAAAAATTTACAGTTGCCTGCAATTGTTGTCCTTCTCAGAACTATCTATTATAAAAGAATAAGAAAAACTATTAACTTTTTCATTTATTCCCTTCGGTTTCTTACGAAGCTTCGCCCGTGTTGCTCTGGTCATTTTATATAACGTAATTATATCGATCTATTGTTTGTTACAAAAGCAGGTTCAGCCTTTTTTATATAATAAAAAAGGTCGTATAGCGCAAAGAAGCAACGTTTAGGAGAGGGGAAGGAAATTTTTGTTGCTACCGTTTCACGTTCGGCAATGGTTACTTGAGCTAGGCGCTGAGCAGATACATACACTGAAATACAGCAAAAATACACTTGCTTGTTTTGTTGGGACTTAGGGCTGGCTCTGCGTGTATTATCACACTAAAAAGAAGGGTTGACCTTCTATCGTGAATGTTCTTGTGAATTGTGACGTGCTTGCAAAGAGAAATTCCGAAGGACCCTAATATAATAACGTCTGCTGTGTATCATTTATAAAAACGGACCAAAGTAGTATATGTGTCTGATATTTCGTAACATTTATTGTAAATTACGCCTTAAATAAAATTATATTATTCTACAAGATTTCAATAGCAGAGAATAAAAAACATAATCGCCATTAATTTTTTAAAAGATTATTAATTCGCTATCAATTTTTGTTTTATAGGTCGAAAAGTGTATTTTACATTGTTCGGTTAATTAGACGCAATGTACATTTTCACTTTTCGATTTTTAATCTTTGATATTTTTTTTTGTAATGCCAAATTGCTGAATTAATTCTCATTTTGAAAGGAATCGGACAACTGGTAACTAAATTTGAAACGTAATTAAGGGAGACAGGCCAACACGAGGTTCGAAAAAAATCAGGTAATTTCTTTGCGACCCTAACACACATAGGCCAACTACTCATCACCGATGATGGCCTGATGATCTCGGGATCAGTGCTTCTTAACGTTTCTTCTATTAGGCTCCGGCTGTTAGTCGGGGTAAAAACTTCATCATTCTTCACCGGCAAAAACAATAACTCGCTTACAGGCCACACTATTAATTAAAATCAACAAAAAAGACAAAAGTAATTTCATAATTCAATGCCACATACATATTTATCGCTATATTTGTTGAAATTACAAATAAGTTCAAAAATAAATATTTTTAGTTTAATTTTTTTATAACACGCTGCTTTTAAGTGTTATAATTTCTTTTAATAGAACATTTTTGTTCAATGGAAAAATATCTTTCGTTTCTAAATTTTTAATCACTATATACTTATATTGACTCATACATATTATGTACATAAAACACACCGGTATATGTAGTTAACATACGCTTTTCAACTGTTTTCCTTTTGTAGCAATAAAATGAGACGACGGCCTAAAAGCTAAATTAACTCGAAATGGGATCGTTACAAATACAAACTATACACATCACCGCGGCGATTTCTTTTCTTTGTGGCAGGTGGTAGATTTTTTAGGAAAAAGACGATCCAAATTTGAATGTCTGATAACAAATGAGGGGTGGAAACATTCAGAGTTTTAAAAAATCTCGGAAAAGAGCGATAATGACGCAAACAATTTTAAGCGTTCGCATTTATATATATCTACTGGAACGCTGCGAGAAAAGTATATCTCGATGATATTATTTGTTCAAAATGTGAATGTTTTGAATTTATTAGTATGCAAATGTAAATTTTTTATCGATTTTATTATATTTAATTGTCTAATTTTTAATTGATATATCATAGTAATTTAATTTTTCATCGATAAATTAAATTTACAAACATTCTCTTATAAAAACAATTATGCATTCTCACCTATGTAGATAAAATTTCCCCGATGATGCGGTTAATAGTTTAATAATTTTCCACAAAACTAACTAATAATTCGCGCTTTTTCCACAGTAAAACTTTCTATATGTTAAAATATAAACAGGTGAGATTTTTAAAACAAAGAAATTAAATCTTATTAGTAGTACATTTTTTTTTAAATTCTGTTTTTCACATTACATTTACATCCGCTATCAGAGGTACTTTTTGTTGAATATATCTGATAATTATTTATGACCATCCAATTCTTTCCGAATATTTATCAACTAGTTCAGAAGTATCGACGTTTATGACGCGTTGTCGTTAATTAGGAATCGGCGGTACATTCGGCTGGGTTTTTTTTTCTTTTTCCGCTCCACAAAGAAGACCTCGAATTTAGGCAAAATAAAAAGCAAAAAAAAAAAACAAATTTCTTTATTGTGACGTGTATGTGAGTCACAGAGAGTGCTAATAATCACTTCATATCACGCTGGAAAATCAAAATAATAGTCAATTCTTCTGATTAAATCATTTATTTAGAAAGTATGATCACTTTTTTTGTATTTTTCTGCAATCTTTGATTAATTCAACAACGATTAAATCCGAGAATACCAGGAAAAGTATATAGTCTAAAAACGGCTCGTGCATACTTGAAGCAATAATTAACTATTTGTAAATCTGTTTAAGGTACAGTAATATTTAATACGTAATAATATGGTAAAAAATATAATATATATGTCTCTAGAGCAGAAATTCCCAACCAGGGTGGAGCACCCCCCTAGGAGGGTCATAGAGAGATGTCAAGGGGGAACAGTACATTGGCATTTTCGAAAGAAAAATTAATTTAACGCGTAAATTAAACATCGAACGGGGGGCGTTCAATAAATAATATGACATGCCTTCGAAAATTACCTTTCAAGCATCTAAAAATTATGAAAAAAATACCAAAGAAATTAGAAGAAATCGATATTTTACGTAGGTATTTAAAAATTCGTGTTAAATAAATGGTTGCTAAATATTTTTAAAAATCTTTATGAAACTATTCAAGGTGGCCATTCAACCGGGAAATCGAGAAAACCGAGAATTTTGCAATCTAGGAAAAAAGCAAGAAATTAGCCGGTGAAAAAAAAGTAAAAATAGACAAAAACGATATTTTGAATAAGAAAAATTCACTTGAAGCAAAAAATAAGAGCATTTTTTAATGTACTTCACTCAAAATAAATTACGAAGCAAATATGCTGCGGCGTTTCAAATATTACCAATACTAACAAAAAAATTCCATTCTTTTTTTGTACAATTCTAATAATCAGCAAATCGGGGGTATTTGGAAAACTGGGAGGATTTGGATTTAGGAAAAAACCGGGAATTTAAAAATTATAGTTGTGTGGCCACCGTGCTATTTCATCAGTGTTTTATGTATTATGTAACAAGACGAGGTACAAAAAATATAATAATAAGAATAACTCATAAAAATCTTGGATTAACAGTAGGTTAGAATGTATATTTGTTGCTAAATCATCATGCCATTACCAGTCTCATATCCAAATCGGGAACGCAAACTCTCGGCGGCCAATCTACAGTTATATGTAGGTAAAGGGAATGTAATTACATGTAGGTATTTTTTACTGTTGTAGGCGTAAAATGGCAGCGAAAAAGAGAAAGTTTTCAGAAGACTATATTAAGTTTGGATTTACCTTCATAGAGAAAGAGACAAGCTACAATTGCCTCAGTGTGTGATGTATATGAAAGTTTTAAGTAACGATAGCATGAGGCCCAATCGCCTTAAACGGCATTCGAGTCAGCAACATCCTACTCTGATTTCGAAGTCAAAAGAGTTTTTTTTTTGTTGGCTAGCCTTTATGAATTGAAAGAAGAGGTCATCCTTTCTCTCGAATTCAAAGAAAAAAAAAAAGATTTCTTGTAAATGTTCAACAATGAACAATTTCAATGGAGGTTGACCTATTTAATTGATACATTTGATGCCTTGAATCAGCTAAACTTGACGCTTCAAGGCAGAAACGGAACTGTAATAAGTAACTATGATCATATTCTGGGGTTCATATCAAAGCTTCAACTTTGGAATCAAAAGGTACTTGCTAAAAATGTAATAATATCTTTTTCTCGACTATTCGAAGCAGTTAAAAGTAAGAAAAACTGGACGAAGATTTAAAAATACAAACTCCTTTGCAAGCGCTGGAAGACGAATTTCATCGATACTATCGAGACATTAATTCAAAGTCACCAATATGGCATATGACCAGAAACCCATTTGTTGTCGATGTCTTATAATTACCACAAGAAGTTCAGGAAGAATTTCTAGAAGTGAAGGCCGATTTGACCACGAAGGGTGACTTCCATCTCTTGACATTGAAGCAAAATTTGAGTCAAACGATTCCTTGTTAATTTCCTCTCTTGCTTTGGAAACACTTATTCCTTTTTCTTCGATTTACTTATGTGAAACAGGGTTTTCAGCTCTGGTTCTAATTAAAACTAAGCAGCGAAATTGTCTTGCCGTCGGTAGAGACCTGACGATAGCTCTGGCAAAAACTGAACCCAAAATCAACTAACTGGTGCAGAGCATGCAAGCTCAAGTCTAATTATAATAAATTATTTCGATAAAAAATGTTTTAAATTTCGTTAAAGTTTATTTTCTACAACTTCGAATTGAAATAAATAAGTTTTATTAAAACTAATGTGCGTATTTTTTAATGGAAAAATTAAGGGGGGCATGAAAATGTTATAATTCGAGGGGGCTCAACGAAAAAAAGGTTTGGAAACCCTATTCTAGAGACTTTTATGTATTCGAGTGATAGAAATAAGTTCTCGCTGTTTGTTTTCTAGTGTTTATTTCTGACATTTCTGAAATATATTTTCACATTTATCGAGCTATTGGAAATGTGACAGAATTAATATTACCGTCATATACTACGCTGATAGCTATTTTTGATTCTTATTATTATAGTAGGTGTTCGGTAATGCGAGAGGGTTGAAATTTTCGAGGTTGATGGATATTGTTTTTGTTGACATCGTTATATGGCAGTGGGTATCCGCGAAACTCCATCCTAATTTTTAGAAGTAGCTTTGTTACTATTACATAGCATTTAGTATATTTCCAGTTCGGTTTTGTATTTCTACATTATTATTAATAGCCTTAAATCCGTTATTTTTTTTAGTCGCATTGTCTATACCGATGTGTACACATTCCTAATATATAGGTCTAGTACTCGCGGCAGTTTTGTATGTCACGCGAGTTTATGCAAAAGATGATCACACTTGAAAACGAATTTTAAACGTTTAATTTTTCGTTATAAAAGTGCAGTTCAAGTGTATACCTACCACGCACATACACACACATCCAATGAAACAGTCGTTACGGAAAATTTAAAAAATTACTCGTAGGGACCGGTAAATATATCAAGACCGTCGACATACATATATTTCCTAGAGGCCTTCGATCAACGAATCCTAAAGCACAAAAAAAAAATCAACTTTTCATTAGCAGGACGACTCCCTGTGTAACTGACATATATTAGTTTTTTTACATTTACAAAACACGTGGATCTACATGTTAATGGGGTTACATATTCACTTCTTCTCTACGAAATAGTTCAATTCGAATATTTAACTACAGTTAAAATTAAACCTTCCTCTCACGATTACCATTTCAGCCGAATAATTTTTATTTTAAACGTTACTCCAAACGAACCTTTAAATGTAGATTATTGTTTTTGCAAATGATACGAGAGAACTTTGTTATTGCATATTTTGACAGAGATAATATGATATTTATCAATTTGATTGTTGTAAACTGTGACAGTCGGGATAGTTAGTTAACCCGGGACACAAGCTAAATATCTAGTTATTCTGCTGCAAGAAAAGAAAAAGTTCAATGGAAAGGAAAAATATTGATAACATAATTCTGTAAAACGTCTCACTGTCAGTTGAACAGTGCGGAATAAAAACGATTAAAAAAGTAAATCTTTTATTCTGCGAGTTGTTCCATAGTTACCTCTAATGGTTTGCACAACTTATGATTATTACGTATTACGAAACTAATCTCGATATTGCTGAATTACATTACGCAGTTGCGTAAATTTGATCAGTAACGAAAGCACAGCTCTATGAAAGGAAAATAAACGTACGTCGCTCTACACACATCGTATTAAAATCTAAAAAAAAAAAAAAATCTAATCATTTCGAAATTAAACGTTTTTTTTTCTTTCTTTTCTTTTTTTGTTTCGAGCGATATTAAAATTGATTTCATAAATAATATTTTTTCCATTTCAAATTACTTAACTAATACATTATAACTTGAAAACTACCTGAGAATCTTAATACCCGAATGAAACTTATTAACGCCATCGGTAAATATAGGTTGTTATGAAAATCGTAAATTAAATGCTCTCCATTTTCTAGGTCACTTGCGTCTACTATACATTTCAATTCAGATATTTACAGATAATTTTATAGTATTTAAACGGAAAGTTATGTATCTTTTATAAATTTACACATATTTAAGAAATCAAAAAATAATAATTGCAAATAATTCTACAATACGTAAACTACATATACAAATCATATCTTCTGGCGTAATAGGTTAATAGCTTTTAAGAGTTTAAAAATATTTTGGACTGCAGCTTCACCATTACCAAGCGCCTCTTCCATAGTAATTCTTCTCGTATATGCGGATGAGAAAGCTTCCTCAAGCTCCTGATTTTGTCTTTTCTTCTTTATAGCGAAGTAATTTTAAAATATGTTCAAGTCAGTTCATAATTTTGATAACAAAATTTAAAATTATGATAAAAATGTTAACAATGTGTATCAACAACAGATACAGTGAAAATTTAAAATAACACAAAAAAACCGAATAACACTAACAGAATAATAAAATTTACTTTTTATTTTTCGTATGACCCGCTCTCTCTGTCTAGTTTTGCTGTTCTATTTATTCTTTCATTTTTCTTTTTTTTTTCCTTCTATTTTTATAGATGTATTTATTTTCCTAGAAATTTGTTTTGTTATCTTCACTAAATTTATTAAAATGGGTGAGGGGAATTTACTAACTAAATTATGGATATCGGTAATATTAAAAAACCACGTTGGGTCAATGTCCCTTGCTGGTGAACCTAGAGAAAAGAAAAAATTAAAGCCTGCAAATAGAAGAGATAAGAAAGCGAGAGAGATGGGGAAAGTCATAGTACCAAGACAACGGCGGAAGATGGGTTGGGATACTAAGATAGAAGAATTCAGGATTCGAGAATAAAAGGGGATATATATCGTGCCATCACCTAAGATGGCAATTCCTGGAAAGAACGTTAAAATTACAAGAAGAAAATTTGAATAGAAATTGACCAGTCTGATCGTAGATCGAGCTAATGAATCAACCAATTCATTGCCCTCAACGCCAACATGACTGGGCGACCATAAGAAATCAATTTGAATGGAACGAACGCTATACAATCTAGTGACATGAGAACGAATCAGGAGAATTATGAAATCTGAGGAATGACGAGAAAGAGGGAACAATTTCAGAATCCTAAACTATCAGAAATTTATTGGAGCCGTTGTTAAAAGAAATGTATTGGATAGCGTGCAGGATTGCAGAGGACTCAGCGATAAATATGAAGCAGGAGGAAGGCAGTTTATAAGTTTTAAAATAGTTGAGTGATGGGATCAAAAAGGCAGCTCCCGTACCGTCCGTTGTTTTGGAGCTATTAGTAAATATAACAGTGTGAAAAGGAAATAAAGATTGCATGACATGGTTATATTCCTGTCGGACTACATGAGCCGGCAGGTTCTTGTGAAAGGCGGAAAGAAAGTATATGTTAGGCGTATACAGGAAATTGGAGTAATTAAGCGTAAAGTAAGGGAGTTTGCTATAAGAGAAAACGTAAGAAGCGAATTGATTAAGTCGTTTGGATATATGAGAAAGAGTAGGGATTTTCCTAAGAGAGAAGCGCCAGTTGTGTAGTATGGAAATATAAGAAATGAGATTGGACGAAGAAATAGGAATGCGCTTCGTTAAGAAGAGATAGCCAAGATAAAACCGACGAATATATAGAGGAATAATATTGATTTCTAAAAGAACTGCAGCAGTGGGAGACGACTTCAAAACTCCAAGGTAGCAGCGGAGACAAAGGTTCTGCACACGATCCAGTTTGGAAAGAGTTGTGTAGGAAGCACTACCGTACAAGAAGGAACAATAATCCAGCTTCGAACGGATAATAGATTTATACGGGATAATAAGAATACAAGGATCTCCCCCCAACGGCACGGGGAAAGAGCCTTGAGGAGGTTTAGCCTTTTAGAAGCAGATTTAAATAAGTATTTTATTTTATATGTTCCTGAAAAGTAAGACGGCTGTTAAGAAAAATGCCTAGGTAGCAGAAGGATGAGACAAGAGGGATAGCACAATTATTTACGGACAGGATTATTGAAGATGGATTATAAGGACGCAAAGTAAAAACAACACATGGAGACTTAGCTGGAGAGATGGAAAGACAAGTATTGGAAAGGGTGGCTTCTAAAGGAATCAGAGAATCGTTGAGGTCATCGTTAGCTTCTGAAATGGACCTAGAAGTGGAATATAGAACGATATCGTCTGCAAAGTATAGAGAAGATGATTTAAAAGGAAAGTGAGCTATGTTGGAGATATAAATTTTAAAAAGGTTAGGTATAAGGCAGGAGCCCTGCGGTAGACCATGAAATACTTTCCGTGAAGTGGAGTAGACAGGAGTAAATAGGTTCACGGTTCTATTTTGAAAAAGATTAACAATAAGTGAGGTAAACTGTGAAGGAATGTTAATGGAGAGCATCTTGTCCCGCAGCGTAGCGTAGAGAGGTACGTTATTGAATGCATTGGAGACATCAACGAAGGAGGCAATAGTATAATTTTTGTTTATGAAAGGTTCATAAATATCAGCAAGTAGAAGACTAATGAAATCAGGAGGACCCAACTCCAGACGAAAGCCAAACATATTATTATGAAGCAGGTTGTTACGATCCAGCCACCGAAGAGTTTCCTTATACAAGGGGCAAGGGAAATGGCTCGAAAGACGGAGGAATTTCTCTTGGGAATAGGAATAATGATAAAGGAATTCCAGGATTCTGGGACATAACCTCAATTTATTGATAATTTTTTTTTTAAATTTAAGGAGGGGTACTAAACCACACACTGCATATAACTACCTAAGTTATCGCAGGGAGTGGACCCACGTTTTAAATCAAACTCCTCAGCTCGTTAGACTGAACGAACGTCATGAGATTGTTCAAAGCGGTAAGGGTATTTGAGAGGATGTCTGCAAGTGAAGTGATAATAACAAGTACAGCAAAGTAGATAAATTTAAACACCTAGGAGAATGAATGGAATCTAATATTTTAAAAAAATACCGCATTATCGTCTAGAATAAATAACTACGAAGTGGCAGCGGAAACATATAACAAGAAGTCTATATCAATGCGAAACTACGCCGTTACCAACGGTCATTAGACCGGAAGCGTTTTATGCGACAGAAACTCTTATGATAAATTATCGAGAAATTACAAATAAGCGAAAGGAAAATATTGCGAAGAATCTTAGACCCGACTAGGGAAAACGAACAATATAGACAAAAAGCCAGTGCGGAAATAAACAAGTACTCGGAGAAGCTGATCGATTCGATGAAAAAAAACAAGACAAATCATGTTTTACAAGCACACAATGCGCTTAAACCCCCACGAGACCAACTAAACGAATTTTTGCATTTCTCCGAAGTATGAAGAACAGATGTAAGTGATTCGTGGAAGTAGAGAGCGATGAAAATGAAGTAGCGGTATCGAACAACGTCATCCACTGAGGAAAAAACTGTCAGAACATCGGAGCTTCAACGGCAAAAACCGAAAGTGCACACGGAGACACAATGGACTGAAGAAAGGAAAATCATGGACAACGAATGCAGCAATAATGGAAGTAGAATAAAGCGAGAAAACCTAACAAAATCGCGGTTCATATATATATATGTGCTAGCGGTTACCCGCGGCTTTTCTGAATCTAGAAATTAATAGAAAATTTTTTTGTTTCATCCAAACTTACACGTATATAAATATATATTTATATATGTATAATATATTTATATATGTATATTAATTACAACGTAATTCTTAGGACAGCCCCCATTAGATTTTGTAACGAAAAAATGTCCTAAAAATGTCCCAATTTTATGTAACGAAAGTTAAATGTTAAGATAGGATTTTTTGTGATTACGTTATTTTTTTCTGTGTCTGGATGCCGGTAAGAATAACGTAAATTTTGATAATTTTATAGAAAGTATAGAAGAGAAAGAGATAGAAATCTAAGCAAGAATATATATATATATACGTAGGGCGTTTCAAATAATGCACACGTGTCCAAAGAAAAAAAAGTTTATTTGACAAAATCATATAAATATTATAAACTTTCAATATAATCATTCTCCTCCTCAATTATATGTTCCCAGCGTCAGGGGAGGTTCTGGATGCCGTCTAGGAAGCCTTTGAAGTTTAGTTCACGAATTTGTCGGATCACAGCACTATTTAAGGCTTCTAAATCCGGAAAACGGATTCCTCGCAATGGCTCTTGAGTTTGCAGAACAGGTCATAATCACAAGGATCCATATCCGGCGAATAGGGTGGATGTAGTAAAAATTCCTAGCCGTATTCCACAAAAATTGCTCGAATTTCATTATTGTCATGAGGGGCGTGCAGTATCATGGAATATGAAAACGCCGCGATCAAGTTGTGATGGACGCAATTTTCTGATTTTTAGTGCTGGGGGCCGACAGGTTTTTGATACCAGCTGTATGAAGTATCTCTTCGCACATCTTACGGCGATATTTATCGATCAGTGTTTTGGTACTATAGTGATGTTTGTGTAGTCACGCGAAGTTCTTGGACGCCCAGTACGAGGAAGCGCATCCTCTACCGACAAACGACCTTCTTTAAATTATTTTGCCCAGCGGGAAATACTGCTACGGCCCACGGTGTCACTGCTACACACTTCTAATGCAGAATGAATTTCTCTAAGCGTACGACCACCAAAAGTTTCAATTTTCATATACAATCGCTTTTCCAGATTTGTAGCGCGACCCGAACGGTCTTCTATCATTACTAAAAACCCAATCACTCGAAACCAATCACAGTGCACACTGCCATGTTGACAAAACTTCATAGTGTACATCCCTTCTGTTTTTCCTCCTCCTAAATGTACACAGACTGTGCAAGAACGCCGTGTGCAATATTTTTGAAAATATAATAGTATCATAATTAAAACGAACATTAAGATTTTTATAACCTGTGTCTGTCGTGATGTAACAAAAAGTATTGTTCAGTTAAAGTTCACGCACAGCCATGGCTATAGGAATATGTAAAATCAACAGCAGACAGGCAGTTCTTTCCTATTTTCCTTACGAACACGTAGAATACTTCGTTATAAAACGGTTCCGAGTTGATCACACAGTAATCTCCTCTATCGGCATACTCATATGGTTCTACGTCCTCCAACCTGTACGTCGAGCATTTTATAAAAATGAATTTCTTACACCGTGTACAGCAGCTAGGCTAGGAGCGCGGTCTATATATTTAGATCCTTTCATAGAGGTTTAGTGATTTCAGTAACGTGAAAAGGAAAGAGATGGAACATAGCGATCTTCAAAAACGCTGACGTATATTTATCATCGTAATTGGTTTATTTAAATTTTTACGTTTAATTTGTATTTACCGTAGTAAATATTTTACCCGAATTTTTTAAAATTTCATCAGATGATTTAACTATTCTATTTTCCATGTTCCATCGACAAAAAAACCCATACCTTACTTATATCGCACCGTAAACATAAATTATACATTAAAACATTTCATAGGAATCACGCATCAAGTGGTGAAAATCGGAACAAAATCGATTCGGTAGTTCGTGAAATTCGCGCGCTTAGACATGCAGATAGACAGGCAGACAAACAAATTTTCCGATTTTCATTTATTTGTGTATAAAAACGCCCCGCAAGGCACAGGTTGTTGTAATTAGAGTACCCTTCTCTATTAAGTGGTCAATTTATGTCGTATAGTGCTAGTCCCACTGACAGAGACACGAAACAACAGCGACGTGAATTGTGTACGTTCACGTCGTGCGGGGTGATAATTTCTTGTTCCATGGATTTAACGTTGATCGGGAAAGCTAAATCAGAATTCATACCCAACATGCTGGTAGGTAAACGGAGGGAAGTTAGAAATGCCGATATACACTTACCACTAGATATCGTTGATTTCATCTATTAATGGACTGATACTGTTATTGACCAAAATACCCACTCCGCGCACATGTTTACGTGCGCAGGAGTATATGAATTCAACATTATCCACTAGTATTTGACGATCTCTGCCAGTTCATCTAACCTCACTTATTCTGAGTATGTCAATCTTCAGTCGTTCTACTTTCAATATGATGTTTTTCAATTTACCTGGTTGATACATTAATTTGACGTTCCACGTTGCAGTGTTTACTTCTTTCTGATGTTTCCGCCGTGTTTTCCCTCTGCAGATTCTTAACACCTCTGACGGCAACGTTGGTGGAGTGTTTGTTGCCTGAGGGAGACTAGAGGTCTTTGTCGTTCGCATGTGTGGTACTAGGAAATTCTGCTGTGGTGGTTTGATCTCCCTTAGCCGAGATGCTCCGGATATGGCGTTAGAGACTCGCGCTACTCACCTTGAATTGATATTCATCAATTCGACTGACAAGGAAAGCTGGGCCAACCCGATGTCACAGATTTGAATGAAATTAATATATGTTGTAGAACACAAAAAAATGAAAGACCCGTGATTTTTTATATCTGCTAATAAACATATTAAGCATGTTGTTTTTCTATCTTATGCACTTCCTGTAAATATCCAAAAAGAATTTAGATCATTGCTCATAATATTTTTAAGTTATTTTAAGTTATACTTTAAAAAACTCATCTATCAACACACACGCTTGGTGAGTGAAGGGACTATGTTTTTCATCCTTTTACTACCTTAGTTTAAGTACATTTTGCAGGAAATTACCACACACAAGATTCTATGTTTATTAATACGTTATTTTAGCTAAACACGCACACGTACTCACTCCTGATTTAAGCATGCTAGTTCCCTGCACCTTTATACACATATTTTTTTCTCTCTAAATACACCATTTAAAAAAAAAAAAAAAACAAAAAAAAACCTGTTTCAAGACATCCAGTAAAAAAATAAAAAAAATAAACATAAAGTGGGTGAAAACTACCTCTAAAATGAACAAAAAAAAAAAAGAAAAAAAAACTTTTCTTCTAAATATCTCGACGAAAACTTAAAATTTTTTGGTAAAACAAAATGGAGATTATTCCTTTCGGAAAAGTAAGTAATTCATGATGATTTGAACAATAAGGGTTGCATCCCCTATTTTATAGGGATTTAAAATCCATGTTTATTTTATTATTTTTGTGATAAAAAATGGTAAAAAACCCCAAAAAAATTTTGAACTAATAAAATGATAAAATGAAATTGACCTGTTTCGGTATTTTCGTTAATTTCATCCCTAAGGGGGTAAACCAACTCTAACACGGAAAAACTAAAAACACGAATTTCCAGCAGTCAGATTTTGAATTCAATTCGTAAACAGGGGTTTTCGAGGTTGCTGATTACGAATATATCAAATTTTCAAAATTCAAATATGGCGGACGAAAATTTTAAAGATAATTTGAAAACATTACGCCGGGGATATAGACAATCAATTACGTCAATGACTTTTGACATTATCACTGATTGATTGACTTATCATCAATTGAAAAAAAAAAAAAAAAGGTTAAACTGTATAATATCATGGAGAAGCACTTAAGTAATCAATTCACATTATATACGCTGTGCCACTGGCGCACCCAAGGGGGTGCTACGGGGCTGCAGCTCCCCCGAGGGAGAATAAACGGACACTGTTAATAATGGAAACATTTTTGACAGTAAAAATTAATATTCGATAAAAATATAAAGATTCGTTATTTTTTTTTGCTTTTATTTTAACTTTAACTAGTAATTTCATCGTAAATGTGGTCGTATTCCATCGCCGGCTGGTTAACGATGTGAAGGCGGAGCAGGTAGTGTGTACACGAGGAGTTGGTAAGAAGGGTATTTTGATTCTTACGAGAGTACAGTGCAAAGTTCCAGGTGTGCGGTGTGAAGTGTGCGTGGTATGTGCTGATGATCGTAACTTTGCTTGCGTTCCACTAAGCCTGTACAGGTGAAGTATATCGTAAATTTGTTGATGAGGTATATATGTTAGACTGTGGACGCATGATTAGTTTGTGTACTAGGTTCTGTTTGGCAAGTGCGGGAAGAAAGTGCAGGCAATGGATGCGTAAAGATTTTGACGGAAGAGAGAAGTGTGAGCGTGAATTAGCAGCAAGTACAGCGGCCGCCTTACTGGTGATGTATCCTCATGGTGTGTGATTTCGTGCGGTGGCGAGCCATTCGTTGCTATTCACTATTTCCTTCATCTCTTTTGTTTCAGATATAAGTGTACAGTAATCTGTAAAAGATGTGCGTGTGTGCGCCTGTATTTATATATATTTATACTAGATTAATTACTGATAAGTTCGGCGATAAATTAGTTAACATCGATAACCGTTGTACGTCTAAAATCTGTGCTAGCTTGATATTTATTAAAATACGATCAATTCGCTTCATCTGCACCATCCCGTAATGTTCCTCTAAGGCCGTTATCGAAACGATGTTGTAAAGTACACATTAATAGGTGGTTAGATTACGCTGTTAATCATGCCAGCGGAGACAGTTTTTTCCTTTCAAAGATGACTTCTCTATTACCGTATCGTAGTAAACATAACTGCAGAAATTATAGTAGTGTTAAACAATGGACTGATAATATAAACAGCACATTAAGAGTAAAAAATACTTTAAAAATGAACATGGAAGTTTTTCATGTGCTACACTTAAATATAAGATGTGTGAGACGTAACTGGGATGAATTTATAACTTTCATTCTCGGGACGCTTGCAAGTATCATCGTACCAATCGAAATAAATATAAGTAAGAATGAATTAAGTTTATATAATGTAGCAGGTTTCACGAATATTGCACTTCAAAGACCTAGGGGATATAACGAGGGGGGTATACTGGTGTTTGTAAATAATAAATTTAGATTTCATATTCGTGAAGTCAACAATATAACATGGTTGATATAGATATTTGCAAAAATAATCCATTTCGATTAATTGCTGTATATAGATCACCGAGTAAAAGCGAATTTATAAACGAAACTGCAATACTCCTAAAAAAACTGGAGTAATAAAGATTTCTTGATTTTCGGTTATTTCAATATTGATTTCTTGCTTCGTAATGCACAGGTTGAGAATTTTTTAAATGTAATATATGGGTCGGGAGCAGTACAGCTAATAAATGGAATTACGAGAGAAGAAGAACGAATAGATGGAAGTACACAACAATCCTGTATAAACGACATATTTCTTAAGTATAATTCAAATGATATTATTTCGGGAATTATTAATAAGAAAATATCTGACCACTACGTCATCTGTTGTGTTCCTATTTAGTGTGCTGAATTCGAAATGTCAACATCTTAAAAACTCCCTAGAATATGTCTTTGATGAAAAAAGTGTTATATAATAAGATAATTAATTACAACTGGGATGAAGTAAGGAAGTTCACAACGGTAGGAAGTATATATGATCACATACACTCAGTTTTTAAAAGCATATATAGCGAATGCAATTTGAAAGTACGGGAGAGGGAAAAGATAACTAAATATAGGCTTAAGAATAAATGGATGAGTCAAAAATGATCAATTTTATGAAAATTAGAGACCAGTACCTTAAAATTCGTAAAGGGAATAAAACCAATATTCGATATAAAAACCTATTTGGGAAATATCGAAACATAGTTACACAGAAATGCTAAATAGAAGTATTATCAAGGTGAAATAGTTAAATCAAATAATGACTGTAAAAAATTATAGAATGTAATTAATAATATTTTTAATAAAAAAAAGACAGAACAGCAATTGATGATTTCATTATAAAGCACTTTGAAAATACTGCAATAGTAGCTGAACAATTTAGTGAATACTTTATACGTTTAGTTGAACAACATAGACACAAATGCTACACACTCAGTTACTGAATACTAACTCCGATAATTTTATTTTATCTTCTTTTTTCATTCCACCCGCGCAAATAAATCCCAAATAGAATCAATAATTAATAATCTAAAAATTCATAAGGCACCTCCTGGATGGAACGAAATTAAAGTTAAAGATATTAAACAAAACCCAAATATATTTATTCCCATTTTGACGAACACGGTCAACTATTCTATAAAAGAAGCTAACGCTCCTGATGGACTGAAAAGAGGTATTGTCGGGCCGATATATAAAAAAGAACCGCAAATTCAATTTGAAAGTTATCGTCCAATAACAATTATACCTGTAATAGCTAAAATATTAGAACATTCATTGATAAACATTTAAGAAATTATGTGGAAAAAAATAGCTTGTTCTATGAAAATTAACAGGTTTTAGAGAAAAAAGATCTACGATAACATTACTAAGATCGATTATAAATAAGATAAATATGAGATTGTCGATGGGAAATCAATTTCTAATTACGTTGATAAAACAAAAGGAGTAATATTTACTAGACATAGAATTAATGCCAGCCCATATTTAAGAATAAACCATAAAACGATAGAAATAGCGGAACAAGTTAACATAGAAATATGAAAAAGATAAAATAATAAAAAAAATGCTACAAAGGACTTAACACGCTAAGGGCAATTAATGGATTAAAATGGGGCAGTCACCCACTAACCAACCTGATGATTTATAGATCACTAATAAAAACACATATTGAATATTCAGAAATTATATGCGCTACAATGGCAAAAACAAAATTTAAAGCAATAGAGGTAATACAGAACAAAGCGCTCAAATTGGCCTTAGGAACAATGTCATCTTCACCTTACCATGTAAGTCAGGTTGAAGGAGCTGTAAGCTACCAGTTAGTCTTTTTTTACAAAAAAGTTCGGACAAAGAATTCTTAAAATATAAAGCACAAAAACAACACCCTATTAATAGACAAATAATAACACTGGCAAATATTCCGATGCAGAATAAATATTGGGAGAATAAAAAGGCCTCATTATTACTTAAAAGCTACCAAAGATTAAATAATATTAACATATCAACGAATATGAAAGCTCCAGCTTATAATACACCATTTTTAAAATTGATAACACCAATATATGCAGATATTGACTCAGGAATATTTCATAACAATAATAACATAAACGAACAAATATTAAATAGCATAATACAAAGCAAATACAGCGAATTTGAAATTATTTACACAGATGGATCAATAAAAGAATACGGACAAGTTTGTGCAGCAGCGCTATATAATATAACTCAAAATAACTTAAAATCATTTCGACTTCCGAAACTTTATTCATTATGTACAGCGGAAATAGAAGCTATTCAGAGAGCATTAAGAACAATCGGGAAGGTACAAAATAAAAAAATTTTGAATATTGACAGATTCCATATCAACAATACAAAAAATAATTGGAAAAAAATCTATCGCCGACAGCATTATATACAATATATATTAAACACTATTGGTAAACTTCAAAAAACTATAAACATATAATATACTTCAAACGGATACCTGGACACTGTGGTATCGAGAGAAACGAAATAGCGGACAGAGCAGCTGGAAAAATAAATTGAAACAATAGAATCGAAAAGGTTAAAATACCGTGGATGGAATATATACCGCATCTTGGACAGATGATAAATGATGAGTGGCAAGTACAATATGAAAAAACTAGTAGCAATGTTGGGAAGAAATACTTCGAAATATAAAAAACCATACAGAAGAAAACGTGGTTTATAAATAAAATGAGCTGAGAATATATACGTTATATATGCCGAATACATACGGGTCACACAAGAACTCCGGAAATATTACATAGGCTGGGTATAATAACAAATAATTTGTGCGAATGCGGAGAGATTGGCTCAATTGAACACATTATTTGGCAATGTGAAATATATGATGACCATAGAACAGATTTTTAAAAAAAAATATTACTATTCTATAAGACCATTCCAATAACCTTATTACAGATGGTGTGAGAACCAGGAACCTGCCTACGTTTTGTACCAATACATAAAACTCAGTAACATAATTATATAAAATATAATTCATTTTAATGATTTATAAATAATAATAGAAACTTAATAAAGCAATAAAAAAAAAAACAAAAAAAAAACAGTTGACTAGCCAGAAGGCGAAAGCTAGTCACAGAGGGAGGGGAAAAAATAAAAAAAAAATACATTTATTAACCTATCTAAAGCGTTTGACTCAGTTGACCACGAATTACTGATCAAGGACTTGGAAAATTTGGGCATTATAAATAATCGACTAAAATGGTTTAAGAATTACATAAAAAACAGGAAAAGTATAGTAAAAATGTAATGAAAAAACTATTCAGTATGGAGTAGGCGGGGCACCGTATTTGCCCCTATTCTCTTCTTAATTTACACCAACTCGTTATACATAAGCATATTAAAAATGCAAATGTATATATGTTTGCCGACGTTATTGCTTTATTAATGGAGCATAAAAATTTAGAGATGACGGAAAGATTATTACAGGAGGATATAGATAATTTTAGTAAATGGGCACATGATAGGAGATTATGTATAAAAATAAATATAAATTATTGCACATTCGGAACAGTTATGATACACGATCCGCGAATTACTCTACACAATAATCATTGTATACATTGTGTTATTGTCCACCGCTTGAGAACGTAGAAAATTTTAAATATCTAGACATACATATCGATAAATCCTTGAACTGGAAAAAACACATTCAAAGTTTAAATTCGGAAATAAGACAGTCAATTCCAGCTTTATATAAAATAAAACAAATTCTAACATATCGCACATTACGTATATACTATATAATTCAATAATAATGTCTAGAGAATTTTATATGTAATTCAAATATCGGGTGAGGCTAAGAAAACGGAAATAAATAAAATAATCAAAATGCAAAAAAGATGTTTGAAACTTATACTCCTCCTACTGGAAGCAAAACGATTCTGGATCAATTTGGTGGAAAGAAAATAACGAAATGTCCCCAAAGATGTACTATTTCTATTAAAGATTACTAGAATTTAATGGAAATAATATAAAATTACCATCTAGACAAACAATTCGATTAACAAGAAACCAAAATAATACATATTACATCTATCGGCGGGACGTAGGGTGTTGGGCACTCACACAACGGGCGTACTTGCCCAGTGAGACCTACAAACTTATTTTAAAATTAAAAAAAAAAAAAAAAACAACTAAGAATTGATAATACTGATGATTCAGTTCTAATTAAACTAATAAGTGCAATCCCTAATCATATATTAAAGAGAAAAAAAATAAATTAGTGAGTGAAAAAAGAAAGTATATGGCTGAAAGAATGGTGTAAAGTGTAAAAACTCAAGATACGTTTCGAATCATTCTATTTTATAATTTTCTTTTATTGTTCTTTTTTTATTTATTTGTTTTCATCCTTCCTTGTTTTTGTTTTCTTTATTTTCCTTCTTTTCTTTATATTTGAAGATATTTAGCTGCCCTCATGTATCGGTATGCAGATGAGTATTTACGGTATGTGTCCGTATTTGTATGTATGTACTATGTTATAATTTATATTATCTAAGTTGACTAATATTATGATATATATGGGATAAGCGAGAACAGTTGTAATTTTGTATTTTGAATATACTTTAATAAGAGTGTCGGGCACTCACACAACGGGCATACTTGCCCTGTGAGACCCACAACTTATTTTAAATAAATAAAAAAATAAAAAAAAAAAAGTGTTTTTAAATAATACATTTTACACAAAAATAAATGTATAAATGAGAGAGATATATAGATATACCGAACATATTCGACCTCCGCCTTTACATTTTCCCATATGCTACTTTTTTATCGCTCCCCTTCCCCCTGGGACAAATCCTGGGTGCGCAAATGCGCTGTCGATATTGACAATCAATTGCGTCAAAGACTTTTGACATTATCACCGATTGATTGACTATCATCAATTGAAAAAAAAAAAAAAAAATGAGTATCTAATCAGCACGCAATAACAATTACATATCTCAGTGGAATAACGAAATTAATATTCTCATGCGTTGATTTAACTACATAAAGATGCTAAAATTAGTAATAATAACAATAACAATAGATATAATGAAAATTACAATGATAATATTAAAAACCAAAAAAAAAAAAAAAAAAATATTTATACGTAGAAAAAAAGAAATGAAAGATGTAACTATTACACTAATATATATATTATCGGTTTTTTAATTTATGATTTCAATTAAAATTGTTGTGAACTTTATTTTAAAAAAAAATAAATGACCAAATAATATTTATTACAAATCATTTTCGATATTGATTAACAAAGAAACGTTATATATTTTGTGCACAGTAAACATTTTGAATTCATACTATGAAATTCATTTTGCATAACAAAAAAAACTTCGTACAAATATTTATATACAACAAAATAAGTAAATAAATAAATAAAAAATGAAATAAAATGGAATAAAATAGTGTTCCGCATAATTTAGGGTGCCAAACCGCCGGAGAGCTAACCTCGCATAATTCAGGACGTCTACTACCCATTTTATTCATTAAAATGATTAATTACACAATAAAAACTGGTTGTATACCACAAGGTTCAAAACTAGGTATCGTTAAAACGATATATAAAAAAGGGGATCGCTCAAAAATCGTAAACTATAAGCCAATATTTTTCAAAGGAAATTATCTTATTGCGGATAATCTCAGTTTGGATTTCGGCAAGGGAAGTTGCCGTAAGAAATTCTACCATATTCGCTTATGCGGATGACTTCGCCATTGTGACAAAACATAAAAATATACGTGTGTTGCTGAAAAATGACTGCAGAAAAATTTGGATAATGTAGCCAGGTGGGCCCATGATAGAAGTTATCAATAAGTCAAAAACTCAAATAATGTACATAAAGAACCCCCCAGTCGTCATAGAAAAATTATACCGAAAATAACGTTACGTTGTCCAGGTTCGTTGCACAGTGACGCTGATCATTGTGATAATTGCTCTTCCGATTGTCTGCTACTTTAACTTGTTGAGGGCTACAAATATCTGGGGTTAGTAATTATTAACATGGAAAATAATGCATATAAATAGCCTTACTCTAAAAATAAGGCAATCCATACTGGCGTTATATAGATTGAAATTTCTGATGCGTCACGATGTAGAAAAAATGTATTATAAGGAAGCTTTAATAGTGTCTAGGGTCCATTATGCTGTTCAAGTATGGGGTGAGGCAAAAAATTCGGAAATGAGCAAAATCAGCAATTTATTAGCGGGATGTCTGAAGTTAATAATTACCTCCGGAAATCTGGGAAACAGGAATATTTCTGAACCCATATGGTGGATAGATAATAAGGAACTACCTCCAAAAACGATGTATCGTTATCACAAGCTGCTGAAAGGTAAGTTGCAGGACGCGTGCAACTGCCATTAATAGATAAGAAGCGAAGTATTAGGGAACCTAAAGAACCGTCCTTTCAATTCTGGCGGGGGGTAAATAATAAAATCTGAAGCTGGTAAAAATTTGATGAAATAATTTTCTCCGCTTTAAAACCCTTTTGCCCAATGTATTGATAAGGAATTTTCGCTATAGGCTTAAATTTTTTTACGATTGGTTACAGTGGCGATTGGTAGTCTTGCAGTTTTGAAGTAGCTTTTTCTAACATGTTCTATTTTCACAGCATTCGCTGTGTCCGAAACAAAGTCAGGCATATTGAAATTACGAGTATTCCATCAGCTGTTGACAAACACTTCAGAATTGCGACAATTTAATTTTTTTTTTTTTTTCCCTTAGAATAAGTTGTGGGTCTCTCGGGGCAAATATGCCCGTTGTGTGAGTGCCCAACACTCTTATCAACGTTTATTATAATAGGTATATAGTACAATAAATTAAAACTAACTTAAATTATTTCGAAATTAACAGTAATCACAGACTCTTAGCATTATTTATATTAAAGTAATAGCATATATGTATATGTATGCCAATAAAATAAAAATGCCGCGCAATACGCATCTGAATACCAATATATGCAGACAGCTTAATATTTATGATCGAAATAAAGCATGATCAGTGAGAGCCTAGAATCCAGGAAGTACACGACAAAGTCAAAAACTAACAAAACCGTAAACAGAAAAGAACCATTAAAAAGAGTAATGAGATAAAAGACGAGACTTGGATCTTCAGTCTTTGCACCATTCCTTCAACCATTTTTGCACCTCTTTTTTCCACAAATCAATTTTTTTTCCCTCTAGTACATGATTAGGGATTGTACTTATTTAAATTAATTAAAACTGCTGAGTCATCGGTGTTATCAATTCGTAGATTTACCCCCCCGGGGGGGGGGGTAGATGTAATATGTATTACTTTGGTTTCTTGTTAACCGAATTTTTTCCCTGGATGGTAATTTTATATTATTGACGTTAAATTCTAGTAATCTATAATAGAATACATCTTGGGGGACATTTCATCGTTTTCCTTCCATACATAATTAATCTAAAGTCGTTTTTCTTCCAGTAGGATATAGTATAATTTCAAACACCTCTTCTGTATTTTACTTATTTCCGTTTTCTTAGCCTCACATGATATATTTGAATTCCATATAATATTCTAGACATTATTATTGAATTATAGTATATACGTAGAGTTCGATATGATAGTACCTGCTTTATTTTATATAAAGCTGGAATTGTCTGTCTTAATTTCGAGTTTAAACTTTGAATGTGTTTTACGATGTGTACATGAATATTTAGCCCGAAAACATGATCAAACGTTGATAAACTAAAAATATTGATACATTTTAGAAAATTATTTCGCTGGTAGTACCAAATTGCTTTTCTCTTCTCTCCCTCTTTCTTTTGTATTACGTCCATAGTATAGCTAGTACCTAGATAACTGATTCCGCGAAAATAAAACCTATATAATGCGACAGTTATACTTGCGAAGACCAGGGGAGAGGGATGAATCGTGAAATTCAATCCCATCTTACTACCGAGTTCATTTTTCTACGAATCAGTACAAGCCGTTCGTTTATCGCTTTGCTGTAATATTTCTCCGCATTTTGTGGAATATAATTTCTTGAAAATTAGGAACAGGCAAGGGGAGGAAGCTACAAACTGTACTGAACTTTTTTCTTTCAGTTTCGTTCTCGTCTTTACGTAGGTATCATTTGTTGAATAAAAATGAGTGAGTTAGGAAAATAAAAACGTGTGATCGTCTCGTTTGAGACACGATCAGAAGTGTCAGAAAGATTTGACTACAGGGAATTTCTAAGCAAACTCTGTGACGAAATGAACGTAGCAAAAAGTATGATCACCGATTGAAGGAATGTGTTCAAAAATCGAATCCAAAAATATACTTGCAGTTCGGTAGAATAATAAATAAAAAAAACGTTTCGTGACATCGGCGATGAAGCACTTTGGATGTGGGTTATTCATGAACGTCGGAGAGGAACCCTCGTCACTGATCCAATATCGATTTAAAACGTATTAGTAATTCACAATAAAATCAAAAACGCACCAGCATTTTCCGCTAGTCAGGAATGACTTGATCGCTGAAAAAAACGTCATGCGGTTTGTTTCGTTCACTTAAGTGATGAATAAATGTCAGAAAATGAATCAGAAGCTGCTTAATTTAAGAAAATATTGAAGGAATTGATCGTCGACGTTGATGACCTAGTCCCTAAGCAGGTGTACAACATGGACGAAACTGGGCTTAATTTTAAGATGTTGCCAGAAAAATCTTTTGTAGAGTTTTAAAAGAAATAAAGAACGGACAACTGTTAAGGTTTGCTCTAATGCAGCTGGAAATCATAAAATTCCTCTTTAAAATGGGGAGACTTGGCTTTTAAAAATTCGTCGAAAGGGAAAAACCCAAAAAATAACTAATTTTTTCAAACAATAATATATGCTCGCTCGTACCTAAGCATTCAGGTAATGTAGTTAAAGTTTTAAGTTTTCAAAGTTCATGTGCCTTAAGTTCATTTCATATATTTAATATTTTTTTTTGTATTACTTTATGTAGGGATACAAGTACAATATAAAATATTTAAGAGAAAAAAATAAATACCGACTTCGAGGTTTATTATAAAAATTGAATAAAAATGCACTAAAAAGTAAAAAATAATTACTCCCGATTAGAAAATATATATCACAGTGATATAACACTTAGGTGGTGATGTCGTAATTCTTATACAACACTAGTCGGCATCAAATTCATATTACAATATCTAGGAACAATTTAATGAACATTTAATTCCGGTTTTTTAATTATTATTTTAATATGAATTTGATGCCGACTCTAATTAAGGTATCAGTGTTGTATAAGAATTACGACATCACCACTTAAGTGTTATATCACTCTGATATATATTTTCTAATCGGGAGTAATTATTTTTTACTTTTTGTGCATTCTTATTCAATAACTTTTTTTACTTTCTAGTGCATTTTCATTCAATTTTTATAATAAATCTCGAAGTTTTGTAAAAAAACATTTTATTTTACAATTTTTAGCGTTATACTTGAATTTTTTTCTTGTTAAAAGTCAATTTGTTTTCACATTATTCTCCATACTTTATATTTGAAAAAAATCGATTTCTTCATTTTAAACTATATTTCCACGGTACAAACATCAAAAGTTACATTTCCACGGTAATTTGGCAAATTGATAATATTTGTTATACTAATAAAAAATATGAAGAAAAAAAAATTATCCAAAGGCGTCACATTTTTTCACGTTTTTTGACGAATACTCACAGTTAATATTCACCGATTTTTATTAGTATTCACATGGGGTACCTAAGTTGAATATTACTCATTCTAATGAACAAGGGATCAGTAAATGAATTATGCGCGAACAAACATAAAAAAAAAAATAATAATCTCGACAAACGTATGACTTCTTTCTTTTTGGAAGTCGGTAAAAACAGGTGTAAATTTATTTTGATTTAGGCTGGAATGCGTTTTTTCATATTTTTCTGCAGATTTTCCAGATCTTTTTTCAACTGAAAACATTCAATTGAGTTATTTCCATCCCGGGAAAATAACAAAACGAAACAAAAAAGTGAGAACATCATCAATGTAGTCGAAGTCAATTACGCATTATTAAGGATAACTCAAAAACTACCGGTCAGATCTTGATCAAATTTAAATGGGACCGCATGAGCCGCACCAGCTTTCAAATAAAAGCAGAACCATCAAAATCGGTTCAACTAAAAGAAAGTTCTGAGGCAATACACATAAAAAAAAATAAATACAGTTGAATTGAGACTTCTCCTTTTTTTGAAGTCGGTTAAAAACGAGTTGCAATAATGTCTTACATACATGTTTGTTTATTCATGATACCTCCTTTTGAAGGAAAATCAAGGATTAACCGGCCAAACGTGGGACCGGTCAAGTCTCGGTCCCAACCAGAAAATCGGTTAAAAGGGACTTTTTTAATTTCTATAATCTTCCTTATTGGCGGATACATTCAAACTCAAAAACGTCATCCTATAACGAAAATCGTACCGCAATCGGCCAAAATTGAATACTGATGAATACCGGGTTACGAAAATGTTTATACAGACGGCTCGAATCATAATAATGGGTGTGGCTGCGCAGTTTTTTAAACCGACGGTATATATCCACTTAAAAGAAAAATGGTGAAAACCGATAGCCTATAACAGAAGAAACTACAGTCGTCTCTAATGATTCCGGAATACAGATCAACCTGATGTATGTAGCAAAACAAAATTGGAAGGAACAAAGAAGCAGTTCATCCAGCCGCCAAACAGTATTCATGTATCCCGCGGGAATTTTCCCGGTCCCAGCGTTAGATTACGTCATCCGTACAATTCTTTCAGATTTTTTCCATTCTTCGACAGTACGATAGAACGTGGCCTACCCCAGCCAGACAAATCACATACGCTGAGGGAAGTTTTGATTACGAAAAAGCTCTTTATTGTACGGCACGCGTTAGCCGTAATTTTTAAGATTTTCTGTTCCAGCAGATATTTCAAGGACGGCATCAACTTTAAGAGCGTGTATATCCCCCCAAAAAAGTTCCTCATCAATTAAAAATAAAAGATTTCGTAAAAGTCAATAAAACACATTATTTACACGCCTTAGAAAATATCTGTTTGCAGACGGTAGAAGGAGTCGTTTTTATGTGCTCCTTTCTTAATGCTTTTACACAGGTTAATTTTTCATGTTTTAGAAAGATATACAATTCGATGTAAACGAATAATTTTAAAGCTATAAAATTTTTTAAAACTTATTACGACCGAAACATAAAAAATTTACGGCTACTAGCCAGCAAAAAAAAATCTGTTTCAGAAATACATATACTTGTAATAAGTTTCTAATTCGCGTATTTAAGTTAATTATATGCTCTATGCGATTTTAAAGAAAACAGTTTCTTTTTATTATAATTAATTTCTGCATCTTTTTCTAATATATTATTTGGTACATAATGATATTTTTCCTTTTTTGTGGTTTTATAACACATTACATATAATTATCTTGTTTATTTATTTCCCGTAGAAAATGTTTATTATATACTCGTAATTGTGTCATATTTGATGTAAAATAAATGTATTCAGTTCTACCGAATTGTATAAATTAATAATGTAACTTCTCGTACATCGGTAATTTATGTTTAAATTGCATATAAATATATATTATATATCGTTCTCTCTGTAACAATAATAAGTAGTATTATATATTTTAATAAATACAGGGCAGTAGCCTACTAGTTGTACTTAACCGAAGGTGTGTGTCATTACGGCGACTTGTCTCATTCCGGATCCAAGTCGTTCCCAAATATACAACTAATCTGAAATTGAATATTGGTTATAGCAGAGAGAAATCTGAGAAAGTAACGGCGGACCCGGTGAGAAAAGAACTGGTGGCCCTTAATATTCTTTTCAGATCCATATTGGTCTTAGAACATGGTGAAAAGCTTAATTTCACAACCCATGATATCTTATCAAGGGCACTTGGGCGACTTACTTTATATATATATATATATAATAAATAAAGGATAAGCGAAATAAAATTTTTATGAAAGATCAGTAATTTACGCTCTTAATAATTAGTATAAATGCATTTTTTTCTTTTTAATGCACGAATAAAAGGGTTAATTAGCTGAATTGTAGATATTACTTTTTTTTTTTCAACACGCACCTGTTATTAACTTAAATGATTATGTAAAAACTCTTCATTCAAGTTTAATTTTAGTCAACAATTTCAAAACTTCGCCATTCTATTTTTGTTAATTCGGGAGATTTTTAATTTCTGCGCGCGTGTATTTATCAAACCTAATCGTAGCATAAACGGGCAACAATTGAAAATTAGTTTTGTACAAATTTTGAAAGCGGTCTGTATCTTGAATGCCAGATAATGCGCTAAAGAAAATATCTGTAAAATTTATTAAATATAATTTATTGCATTATTTAGTATTTAATATGAAAAATGTGTACAATTTTCTGACCAATAACTTTTGTACATTACACACGGCGCTAATCTAAACAAATGCCGTTATTAATCCTAATTATTTACCGATTAGAAACTAAATAATCAGGTATAAAGAGAGAAGATTTCGGCTTCGGTGAAGATAATTTTTAAGAGGACATAATTATCAGAGCAAGCAAAGATCGCATTCGAAAGCGAATAATGTCTTCGGTAAAACGGTTAATTAGAAATTTGTTTTGGCTCGCGAATTGTACGTGATAGCACGCGTCACAGGTAAAACGAATAATAGATGTTTCCCGATTTTTCAAAACAATACCCTGCTGAATGAGAATGAATTCGACAAAATTCGCCAGCGGATAACGGAGATTACCAGTCTGCCAAGTAACTCTGAACCCCTTATTGTTATTTCGTGCCAAAGGTCACATATTCGCATTATAAGTTTATTGTTGAAAAAAATGCATCGAGATCGCTCAAAATAGCGCACTGCTCCGTTGTGTTTCCGCTTAATGTTTTTATCTTTCTTTTCAAGGTCACTTTTTTCTCCCATTTTTAAGTAACGTCAATGAAAGTTATTATTGTAAATTCCGAATAGAAATGCCGAAATGAAATAATGGCAAAAATAAAACACTGATAAAAAACAAAAAAAAAACATAATAAAATTGACTTTGTAATGATCGTTTGTTTCGAAATTTGAAGTATCTGCTAAACGACAATAACCATGTGAAAACATTTAACGGTCTTGAATGACATTCATTGACCCGATCGAACTACGGTGATACAAAGACAAGTTTGTTCTGTGGGTAATTATATTAAGTCATCTTCATCGGTAAGTGCGATTAATTGTTTGCGCATTCATTGTTCGAAAACATAACAGGAATTTCTGTCGGATTTCTTTCGCATCGCATATTTCTGCTGGAGCTTGACTGTTTTATTTACCGAATGTATATAAAAATATTTTTACGCCGTTCTATGAAGTTTGGTAGAGCATTACTTAGACATGCATCTTTATTTAGCAATGTTATTTTTCACTTGTAACTCGGTTTTACTTCTTGCGCTTTGAAATAATTAAAATTTATTTTATTTATTATAACCATCCGGAACACTATTTATGATTTAGCGGTTGATACGGGCAATTCGGTCTTTAAAAATTACTTTGTTTAATAACTCTTATAATATGAACGTATAATGAAAACAAGTATTTTATTATTACTAAGTAGTATAGTATTTCTTAAAAATAATAATAACTTAATGTTACGGATATAATAATAACGTTTCCATAAGTTGAAAATGGTGCAAGGATGGTGTTGGTTAGAAAAATGATCAACAAGCTATCTATGAAATCTACGCGATAGATTCATTTTGAATTCTAAAAGTTAATTTAAACCCGCAGTTTACTTTATTAACGATCTCAGTCTGTTGGTTTTTCCGAGAGACATTATTCGCTTCGGCAATGTGATAAAATGGGCACCTAAAGTATGCAATTAAATATTTCCCCCCTTCTAGTATCAGTATTACAATAACACAAATCTAGACGCGCATGTATAAAAGTGCTAAATAGTTCTTTTGAACCCGACAAGTCTCTTAGTGATGCGATTATTAACAGAGCCAGTAACTGCTTATGGGCCAATAGGGCGGCTTCCATTGAAGAGTAAAGGTTATTTATTACAATTATACAATTTTACTCATTATAAAATGCACTCGTAAATGGA
The DNA here is from genome assembly GCA_039619475.1 of Icerya purchasi. NCBI lineage: Eukaryota > Metazoa > Arthropoda > Insecta > Hemiptera > Monophlebidae > Icerya > Icerya purchasi. The sequence continues at coordinate 487,627,213 of CM077115.1, forward strand.
AAGAACATCTAGCGCGTCCGATGATCCTTAAACTAGACAAAGGCCCTAACGAGAGTTATTAGTTCGATAGTCATCTTTACTGTCGTGTGTCGGGAAAACGTTGGAGATTATTATGAAAGATAAAATTCTGCGGTGGATTCTTAGAAACAAGAGATACCCTGAGATACAATACGGATATCGGAAACAGTCAGAATCTAGGAAGAAGACGTTAGCCAAATTTACATTACATTGACAAACTATGTTAACTAGAAGTTGGCACGATTTTTATTGATATCAAGTCAGCATATGATAATGTCGATTTAACAGTATTGATACAACGGCTACAAAAAGTAGGCGCATCGCGAAGGGAACTATTAGATGAATCTATAGTTATTGCCGTAACAGAAAAATGTTCAATATACTCGATAATAACCGAACGTTCCCCAGGCGGCTATTTCTTAGATCTAATTGTTTTTTATCTTACTATTTCGACCGCGGATAGGGTTCTTTCCGGGGCGCGGTAAACCAAGCAGGTGTGTGTGGCGGGTTATTTTTAGGTCACCTTTTCTAGACCTTTCCCTTGCCTTAGGGGAAGCAGTACGTTCTCAGAAAAAACTGTTTCATCACAAATAATGTCGCTGAGCGCTAATTCCGACACTTTTATCAGCGAGCGACCAAAGTTATGTGTCGTTTACGCGGTAGAGCTCCAGCTAAAAGCTTCCAGCCAAGTAATCCTGCTTCCGGTTACCTTTATTCCATCGCCGTAGGACAGTAAATATGCATCTTATCGAAAGTGTAGTTGTACATCGACAGCTTGCTACAGAAACGTCATTTGACGGCACCAGACCGAGGTGAGACGACTGAGGTGAGCGTTAGTCAACTGAGTAGCAGGAACAGAATTGATTTGCGCGATTTGAACTATGATGAACTGATGTAGTATTATGATATTGCGAATTGGTTTCAGACAATGTTTCCATGTGATTGGTTAAGTTCGTTTCCACAAGTGGGGTAGCTATCTACTTTCCCCCATTCACATCTGTTGTTGTCGCCCGATAATGTTGCTTCACTTAACAGGGCTACCACGCTTGGATAGGGATTCGGCAGTGCAAATGGTGAGTGGCACCGTTTTTGGTGCGATCTACATGCCGCGTTAGGAACCGCTCACGAGGGTACAAAATGCAGTGCTGATCCCCTAAGCGAAATATACAGTCACAGTATGGGATCGTTTAAGAAATTTATCGAGAAAATGTCTGCTGAAATTTTTCCTTCATATGTTAAATATTTCGGTGTGTTCTTAATGGCCAACCGAATGTAAAAACCGCCTTTGAAGATATGAGAAGAGCTGCATGAAAGTTCTTTTGTTGGAACTATGGCAACACAACTGCATAAATCAATCACAAGAACCGGTCCATCTTTATACCATTATTAAAAGAACACGTAAGAGCGTGCAATTACCAGTGGTTGTTCTTCAGTGTCGCCTTCGATTACGACACACTCTAGCCTGACACACAGGCACGCATACTTGATAAACTTACGCATAAGCGATGTCATATAACGTAAACATGACTGATAAAGTACAATGTCCTATTCCTCCGACAAGAATAAATGTTCATGAAAATATCTCGAATATCCTTCAGATTATTGCAATTACAATTTCTTCCCTGATGTCTCTTTCCTCAGAACTACTGGTTTTCTCCCCGGTTAATGTAATCTAAGTTTTAATTATATATAGGCGCTTCTGGTCTAGTTGTTGTACATAGCGCGTAAAAAAAAAATTACGAGTCTTTTAAATTTTTTAAAAATTCTGAGAGAAAAGTTCATTATCGCATCAGTTCGTAAATGACAGGCACGTAAATAGACTACAGAGAGGTAAAAACTTCTTTTGTAACTAGCAGAAATTATCAAAACTCATCGCATCTTAATTTATAACAAACATTTATTGTGATAAACGAAGAAAGAAAAAAGCAAAAGTACGAGAAATTAATGTTATATTAAATAACAGTATGTATTATTTTTATTACTACGAATTTAGATTACAATTTCGTCTATTGCGAACATTGGCGAATCAATGAACACTTTTTTTGTGTATCTGCAATACATTTTTTTTGTTCCGGAAATTAGTAAAAAGAATTTTATTTAATCGAACTTAACTCCGAGCTGCTAATCAAAAATTAAAACTGATTCAAGAAAGTTCCCAATCGATTAATGGCAACTGCAGTGTTAATCTCCCCGCCGATAACTTACATGTATCCCGCAGTTTGTATTAAAGTATTCTCTATTAAGAGGGGAGATATGGGATAACGGGTCTAAAAAAAAAACACTTTTTTGAGAGTATTTTTTAAAGAGATTATTAAAGTTATTTCATTAAAGTTGTTTACATATAGTTATATGACATTTCAAGAACATTCAGTCATTTTTTCTTCAAAAAAAATATTTATAAACAAGCCAGTGATTGACGGAGGCCATTACAAAAAAATACGTTTTGCGGTGCCCATAATAACTCGTTACAAAATCATCTGAAACACGAATAGTTGGAAAAAGTGATTAATTTAGCAGGAAATCTAGGTCGCAACGTTGTCCTTTTATTTTTTCAATTTTTTTTCAATTTTTGGCGGTCGGTTGAAGTCAAAATTACGATATTCACCCTAAAAATGGAGCCATTTTGTAGCTGTAAAATCGGTCTCAAGCGGGAAAAAAAAAAGGAAGAACGTTACGACCTAGTAAAATATGTATTGTAAATTTGTATCCAAGATGAATAGGATCGATACAGAAGTTTTTGAGATATCGTGGGCACCGACTTTAAAAACGCGTTTAAAGTTTTAAACTATGAAAATTGGAAGAATTTTTTTTTTTCCTCACTTAAACTGAATCATCGATGCCAGCACCATAAAGCACTCGCAATGTCCAAGGCTTTCTTTTGCACCATTCTTTCCATTGTTCTAGCCTCTTTTGTCTGAAGCTTTTTGTTCGGCTCTTTGAATTCGCGTTTAATCGGCTGTTTGAACGTACTGATGAGCACTTGGGCCGACGCTGATTTTCATCCCTTGTAGGAAAGCTAGTAATGCAAAATTGCCTTCGTTGAAAATGCATCCAGCTAAATGTGATGCAATTTCTACTAGAATAAGGCTACTGGATAAAACTTTTGGAGTGATCTTCCAAATAAGCTGATTTAGGCTTTCGCTATTGTTTTGGGTAAATCCACCAACACATCGCTCTGAAAGCTCGACTTTGCTTAAATCTTCTTAAATTGGCTCGATTGCTTTTGTTACATCATCCGGAAAAGGTTCATAATCGTGTTGGAAATGTTCTATTCCGGTGGCGGCCAAAGCTTTTTGATAAGCGCAATACGAGTCAGCGCCGGCTGGACACTTATGGTGCTGTGAATTTTTGTTCGTTGATTTATAATGTAAAAAGGTCGCCCAAATCGCATATTTCATTTTTTGCACTGAATCACAACTTCTTCTGATTGTTAATCCATTAAATACACCGTTAATTTATCAATTGTTTTACCAGTAAGTTTTTCTATTCCAGAGAGACTTCTGCTTCTTATAGTTTGTCTAGCCTGTTTTCCGGTTTTTATTTCTGTCTCTATTGTTTTGGTTTTTTACAAGATTACGTAGCCGTTTGCCCATCCTTTTTTGAACGTGTCCAACGCATTCTTTTTTATTTATTACAAAGTTTTCGCCATATAGATGTGAATTACACCAGTGTACGTTTTACTATCACCGTCGCTGATGTAATTTTTATACTTGACGTCGCACTCCGATCGTTGAAACATTTCTTTTATCGCTGATACTTCCATGTTTCCTGCAGGTCCAACGTGACTTGCTTCACATTCACCGCGTTCCACGTGCTTGGCATGCCATTCTTCAAATTCCATTGTATTTAATTTTTCCACTGTTAACGAAAATATCTATAACTTTACCACTGTAGTATCCTATTAATGAAGAAACACCATATAACGAAGAGAAACTTCGCTTTTCCCAGGTGCCATCACCGGAAACAGTCATATCTCTAATATTTTTTATTTTATTTTCATGGCATGTTTCACTTTTTTCTTGTGCTGCAGCCGTGAAGTAAAATGTATTTGCTACGGTTCGTATTTGGGCACAGATTTTCTTTGAATTATACACCGCCTTACTTAAGAAACTACTCGATAAATCGATAATATCGCAAAACTTATCGCAAAGCCTAAGCCTAATGAACGCATTAGAAAAGTAAATCTATAATTTACTTCGTTCATATGGCCTTTTTTTTCACTTGATGGAATATACAATGGCTTCGTACACTTCTCACATTTCACTTGAATTTCAAAAGGCCTTCTTTTTTACAAGATTTGAATTGAATTTTCCCATCACACTTAGCACATTTCACAAGGCTAGGAAATCGTCGTGAATACTAGTAAAAAATCTATAATGCGGTAATGTTTTTTGGCATCTTCGGGAACGTTAATCTCGGTGCTCACTTTATTTTTTTTTGCCGATGCACTTATAGACTATAATATTCTTCATAGGATTTGGTCCCTTTTTTTTTGGTCTGTATATCCTGGCGTTATGCTCCTCTCGATTCTCTCTCGGAACTTTTTTTGGCATTTCTTTTTTTTGAATATATAACTTTAAAATTATAAGAATAACTAATCACTAAATATACTACCGATCCACTGGATGTCTAGGACACGACTGAGTCTATTATATTTTAACAAAAAAAAAAAAAAAAAAAAAAAACGACAAAAACGCGACTAGATTACGGCATGGTAATCTTTAAAAGAAACGTAGTACACGGCGATTTGACCAGATGGAAGTTAACGCGTTAAATTAACCCGAAAAACGATGACAGCGAATAAAACGGTTATATCGAGCGAAGAACAATGTGCGTGTCTGTAACAAAATAATAACAGGCTATCCAGAATGTTCTTGAACACGTGCGTAGATCACCGCACTAGCTGCCCAGCAGGATTTTGTACAATCTTCCCTCAACTTAAGGTTGAACGGCATACAGCACAACTACACGTACACCGTAGGCACATGTGAAAGAGAAGGAAACACGGCCGGCTCAAAAGGGGTGGAGCGCACAGCATACTATCTTAATGAGTTTTACTCCAAATGACCTGAGGTTTTGAGAAAATATTTCTAAGGATTTGTACTTTTATATAATTTTTTTTTTAGAAAAACGGATTTTTCAAAGTGGTTATCCCATACCCCCCCTTAATGCCGCGTATACATAAATTAGTTGCCGCGAGATAATCTTGTCGAAATTGATTTGATTCAGGATGTTAGGGCTTTTGGTTGTTTTTTTTTTTTTAATAAATATTATCAAACCTCCATGGGCCAGACGTGTCCAAAAAAAAAACAAAAAAAAAACCTACTGAAAGAAAAGCGAAATATGTGTTAAACTTAAATTATTATTATCTCTACGCAAATTCCTGCGATTACGTCTGATAGTTATTACTCAAGGCGCACGAAAAATACTTCCATATTTAAAGTTTTCTTTTTTTTTTCTTTTTCCACTGTACCGGTAAACCCACAAACAGTGCTCGTGACCTCGACCATATGCTGATTACTTACACTCTAGGAATATAACGTACTTCCCAGGCATTAACCCAACCCTCCAGTGAGGGACTAGGTTCGAGTTATTAATTCTTTTTACAGACTGCCAAGATCACCATGGCTACCGATACAGTAAAGTATGGCCCATAGAACCCTGCAAAATCTATTAGTAATCATCATAGCATATTATTGACCAAGCATGATTATTACAATATATAATATTAAGTGTATCTAGTTAACACGATGTCCAGCAGAACATGGCCCGTGTAACCTTGTGAATTACCATAAAGGGTGAAAATTTGTACTGTCTCGAGTACCATGGCAGCCATACGGTTTAGTATGGCCCATAGACTCCTGCTGGTATTATTTGCGCATTTAATAAATGCATTATGCTTTATCAGGGAATATCTAATTTAAGTTATCGGAAGAGCGTCACGGCACCATTTCCGAAGTTTTAACCTCCGTCTAGGGTTACCCGGCAGTGTTCTAATATACATTTTGTTGATATATAGGTTGGTATTTTTACATAATTTTTCGAAGAACTTTTTATATTGCCTGATGTGAACCTCTTGGATAAACGGGATCTTTAAATCATTATGAAGAGCTGCGTTGGAGACGTATTAAAGTTATAGTATATATATATATAATATATCCGTAGAATTCGCGGGAACCATCCTCTGAAGGCAACCAAAAAACAGTGTATTGAAAACCGTTTTTTCGTTCAGTCCTGTAATATACACCTATATGCGCGCGAAAAATATTTTTAAAATATGTAGGAGATTCCGTTCAGTTTTTAGACTAAAGACAAAATTCTTAATTATTGCGACAAAAACTGTTTTTCATCAAAGCAAAATTCCTTCGAAAATGAGCTTCTCGCATGAAATTTCATTCGGCAATAATGATGTGGCGGACACAGAGTATTATCGTGTGCAATGGTTGTTGTTGGAAAAATATTTTCAGAATTATTATTCAGTTTTAACTTGAAAATTTTTCTTACGCATTTTTTTTTTATCGATAAAAAGCGACCTTCGGGAATTCAACAGTTTAGATGTTTCGCGGCTGACGATTAGTGTGATCAATCCTCCCCGATTGTGCAAAGCTTCCGATTAGAAATTATTGTTGACGAAGAAATTTTTCTTATCGTCGAGAAAAATACTTTATGAAAGGGGAAAAAAATTCCTTGTAATAACACCTGACGCGTTTCGCAATAAAGAACAATCCGCTTATACACCGCGCCGGTTATTATATTTTCGTTCGCTTCGGACTGATAATTTAAAAGAAAATTTGCTAAATTGTTCGGCTTTTCTTATCTTTTGAATAAATTTTGAGCTGGAACTTCAAAACATTACACGTCAATAATAATATACTTCTATTTCCCGCGTATTTTGTCAGTTAAAATTATTAATATAAATATATATATATATATATATATATATAATTGGTGTTGTTAGCAGTGCCCGATAATATCAGAGTCGCCTTCATGTTTCTATATTCTTATCTGATCAAAATAATTATCATCGGTAGTAGAAGAACGGTTTTTCCTTTTTCAAATTCCACGCCTTCCATTTTTCCTTTTCTGAATGATTGCTGCTATGCCTGCTTTCATTACGTAATTAAAAAGTATACTCCGATGCGTTTGATTTATATAATTTCAATATATAAACTCGGTTGTTGTCTGTTCCTTTTTTTTTTTTTTTTTCAATACGTTATTTAAACTATTCGAAAAATTTATTTCGCATTTTTTAAATTATCGGTAACCCTATTACGTAATTACGAATTTCTACAAATCTGGACAATGCGTTTCAGCATTTCCGAAAAATCTTTATTCGCATTACATTCTATTTTATAACTGCTTTATCGAATTCTGCATTTCATAAAAAATTGCCGTGAAAATTAATTTTCATTCCTTTAAAAATTACTTAACTATGTAACTGGAAATTAATAAAATCAACGACCACAGTTACCAGGAGGTAGCTTATTAAATGATCCTTGATGTTGCTAAAATTTAGTGGTCCCAAATAACTAACGTATTCAAAAATATCGTTTATCATTATTACGTTAGGTTAATTGGTTTATTAATTGGAATGTAATTTCGAATTGTGCGGTACATTCGGTTTTAGTAAGGGAAAAGTGTCGGCAGGATAGTTGGCGCTGTCGATGTAATACTGAAAATTGGTTTTCACTGCGCCAATCATTAGTTGCATCATTGCACCGCGATGTTACATAAGACCGGGGTACTAAAAACAATTACTAAGTGTTACGAATCAATACGAAATTAATTCTGTTACGAAATCAAGTGACAAAGTGTATTTGAATAGTTTTACGAGAACGTGGATATAGAAACAAACCACAATGCGTCGTTTACTTCAGCAGAATTTTATATAGCATGAAACCAAATGAACTGAATAGCCGTTTAGAAACTCACGCATAAAGTATGTGAGCGCTCTGAGTTTTTCGCGGAGAAATCTAGATCCGTTGTGAAACGCGCATGGTCATAAAGGACTTTCAATGAAAGAAATTTATTTGGTTTCGTATAAAGTAACCTACAAAATAGTCAAATGCGAGAATTCACGTAATGTTGCAGAGTAATTCTACCGGCATGTACGGTGAAAACTATTATTCCTGAAAAATTTAGAACACCCTTAAAGGATACAATCCGCGCCGCTGCATTAACGATGTACATACCTGTTGGGATTCAAAAAAAAATAAATAAATAAATAAAGGTTAAAATTTAATTATTTGGAAAATTGTTTGGCGACTTTAGCGGGCAGTAATAGCGCGATTCGCGTTTGATTTGCTATATCGGATTTCCTCCGGTAGCTACAGTGATCGAAGATTTATTATTTTACAAACTCAAAAAAAAAAAAGAAGCCAATTATCAGAAAGTTGTTTATGCTTGATAAAAGAGAGGAGTAAAAAAAGTTTGTCCGGTTAAAATTGACTAACAATCAAACATTATGTGATCGGGATCACAGATAATGCGTTTGGCAATGGACAGTAAGGAGAAAATGGAAAAACGATGAAAGGAGTAAACCAAAAAGACCCAGACGGGAAATAATCGCAAAGAGGTTAGAGCGACGCATAGAAGGAGAGTCAAGAAACCAGGTGAAGCGAAGAAGGGAAGGTTGAATAAATAAGAAAAAGGAATCTAGGTTAGAAAGTAAAAACCAAAGTTTGGTATAAGCAGCTGAAGACAGTAATATTGGACGATGAGAAAACGGGAAGAAACCTACTACCAGAAGAGGAAAATGATCGAACGAATCGTTACACTGTGTGAAAAAAGACAAAATGATTCTACGGTAAGTTATCTTTGATGAAACTCGCCTCTACTCAGTAAGCGTATTCAAAAAACATGAGTAAACCTTTAATTTAGGGGAAATTACAAAAAAAAGCATATTTGAGTGAAAGGGCCCCGATGCTTTCTCTAAGAAAGAACAATTATGGAGAACAATAAATCGGAATAACTTTAAAATATTTCTCGCAGGAAGGAGAAAATCGTAAAAAAATGAATGATCAAGACTTTAGAAAGCCCGGGTAATAGTTTCAGCAACAATATTTGTCCACGGAATTTCACGACCGGAATTCGATAATAAATACATTTGAAAGTACATTCCTATATTATTAAGAAAAAGAGCAACGAATAGATCTTTCTTCCATCAGAGAAATCAAAATTTACAAAAAAATCTTTAATACATTTATCTTCCTTTTTCGTTCAAAAAGTAAGGAAAGTGAGTAAAGCCGAGAAAAGTCAAAGGAAAGAATTGTTTCCTTTTGATTTCTTTTCTTTTCCTTTTCTCGGCTTTACTCACTTTCTTAACTTTTGCTGTTTAGTCGCACTCCAGTGTGTCTGTTGCACTTGCAATATGGTCAGTTTTTAATTTTCTACTCATTCTCTTTCGGCATTCGTGGTCTTAAAGCATTGCGGTCATGTTTGTCAAAATTAGATTGTAAATTCATAAAATTACGTGATAGATCCGATTTTCCTTTATGTATATTATTACGAACCCACCCCCTTTTGGTGCGCTGCCGATTAAAGAAAATGTGACGGAAAGACACGTAAAGAGACAACAAAACAAATAAAAACAAAATAAATATATCGCGGAGGATTTTTTTTGTGTATATATATATATATATATATATATATATATATATATATATATTCAAATAATGAAAAGAGAAAAATTAAAGTAATTTGTGTAAACGAGCCGGAGATGAACGCGCTCAACTAACCGTTTAATTTCGGACGGCCGTACCCATAGACGTAGCTAGACGGGAGCAAGGGTGGACACTGTCTACCCTAGAAAATTCGTTGCACCCGCTAGAAGAATCGTCTAAATGTCACACGGAGAAAAATTTGAAAAGTGTAAAAGTACTATATACTTCGAAATTCGATACCACGTGATTATCACAATAATTTCCTATGCGCATGCAATTAGACGACACTTTGCATACTATTCTAACAGCAGCTGTAGACTAAGCAGACATCAGTATTGGGTTTCGATTATTTAAAAGCTCCCCCCTTGGTGACTTCTTTCAGACAGGGCCACTTAACGTCGGAGTAAGTTAGATATCCAGTGTGACTATGTATATATTAGTATTTGAAAATTAAGTGGTCTGTAAATAAAGCTCTTTTTTAAATAAGCTGTTATTTATTTTGGTTATATATTTATTTAAGTTATTAATTTTATAACAACATTTTAATATAACACGATTATATGTGCGCGCGCACACTCACACTTACATATATATATATATATACATTCAGTTTGTCAGCTCTCCCCCCTCCAGGGAGAATTCCTAGCAATGCCCATGGCCGTACCGCGCTACAACTTCCCACTCGCTTAAAAGTCGAAAGATAACAAAGCAGAACTCTTATCGCATTCGATCTACCTGAACCGGCTTTTATCTCTCATCACCGCTCGATGCAGTACGATATTTCGGCACGTGCCGCAGCCTGCGCGCACACGCGGATGCCACCGGTCCGTGAACAAAGACACTGACCAGAGCCGATAATCGACGACATTCGAAAATCAAAATAATACTAAAAACAGAACTGTTCATTTATGAGATCGCCGTCGAAAGATCGCGCCACCAACCCTGGATTCGTATCAATATATATAATCCAGCTTTTACTTATTCCTGAAATTTTGTCAGTAACCAAATGGTTTTTCGCTAGGCCGGGAAAAAAAAAAGAAAAAAAGAAAAACGAAAATGTTTCTTATACGTTTTCCTACTTTATTCCTTTATGAAATGGTTTTTCTTTTTTCTTTATTTTTTTTTTCTGTGACTAATTTAAAATCTGAATATAGAAACAACATTTTTTTAATAGAAAAGAAGCTAAGAGTGCCTACCTGAAATACAAGATCAAATTTGGATAGGCTATGTACTTCTAATTAGGCGCATAGCAATCGTTAGATCTATGAAGTTGTTAGAAATGATTCAAATTTTAGTTGTAATTGTTTTTTATTTAAACAATACATATATTAACGACTGCGCTACGTACTCGAAGTAGAATTTCCGTTTAGCTAACACTGAAATAGATGTTTCATCAAAAGCAGATTGTAACGATATCGTAGACAATGTTGCGAATAAATCCGAATTGTTTCAAAATAAACAATATTATTCTAGCGTTGATGTTATCTTCATATAGCAACATTAATAATTGGACATTTTTTCCAAAAATTGGTAGCAAAAGGGCTCTTTAACAGTTCCATTTTATTAATTTCTTTATTAAAATAAAATAAAATAAATCTTCTTAAACACATACTTTAACAGGAAAGAAGTTTTAAAAAGTTAAAGAGACGCCATCGTGATAAAACGAACAAAAAGGTGACCGAATTTAGACGTAACATCAGCTACCGCGACATAGTTGATTAGGCAGTGATGTTTCGTTCGGGGGTAGAGCCGGGTTCGAATCTACCGTTGTCGCACATTGTAACTTCCTGAAATTTCACTTGCCCTGGTCAACAGCTGACGCGTCCAAAAAACAAAAAAAAGTAAAAAAAAAAAAATGGACGCAACATTCGAAAGCATATAATATGAAGAGCACAATGCTGTTCCAGTTGTTCTAAAGTTAGACTTACGTAACGCGCTCAGTGGCACTGCCTGTAATCATGATCGGTACTATCGTACGAACCGTTGCAATAGCGCTGAGAATAAGTGAATTTTTAATAATATGATAAGTTATATATTTTTAAACCTTAATTTACGTTACAAAAGTTATAGTTTTAAATATTACACGGACACAGAGTACCTTTTAATTTGTTAAAACATATAACATTTATTTATATTAAATTATTACTTAAAATAAAAGTTACAAACATTATTATTCACAAAATATATATAAAAATTCGTCCTACCGGTTTCGTCTACTTGACTAATCCATGAATATGTCAAGTAGACGAAACCGGTAGGACGAATTTTTATATATATTTTGTGAATAATAATGTTTGTAACTTTTATTTTAAGTAATAATTTAATATAAATAAATGTTATATGTTTTAACAAATTAAAAGGTACTCTGTGTCCGTGTAATATTTAAAACTATAACTTTTGTAACGTAAATTAAGGTTTAAAAATATATAACTTATCATATCATTGGAACAAACGATTACAGGAAGAAATAACACATAATGAATTTTTAATATTTTCAATAATATTATACCGCGTAAATCCGGAATATATCTTTCGAAAAAAAGAAACAAAACAAAAAAAAACAATTGGTAATTCCGTAGAAAAGAATGTCAGGAGGTAAAATAGCTTCTTTACTCGTTGAGAAGTACAGTTTATGATGAAATTCTACGTTTCCAGAAAGAAGTTAGAATCGAATCCATTCGCGAGAAAGGACAATCAGAAAATAAACGAATTACCATACAAGTGGAAGCAAAAAATCTGAAAGTGAGTTTACCACAGTTGACTTCGGGGCTGCACGCAGGAATTTAGAAAAAAATTTCTACTCAAAACAATTCGTAGAATCATTAAAAATAATGGTTATAATTTACGAAACGCTCGATCTGCACACATCGATTCGCTGAATAGAAAAAAGTTTTTAAATTGTACACTATTTGCTTACTATATTACTTAAGTTAATTTTGAAATATTTTAAAATACAAAAAGTATAAACTTATATTTTTATTTAATTTTCAGCAAGATATAAAATAAGTTTACTTCAATTTTTCTAAAAAGTATAATTGAGGTTGGAATGACGTTGTTTTCATCGACGAAGCGAAATTCGATAATTTTAGAACGATAGGAAAAGCGGAGAAAACCAAATATGGAGACTTTTAAACGAAAAATATTTAAAAGGGAAATGTGATAACTTGGGAATGTTTTCCTGCAAATAGGCTCGGTCCAGTAGTATTTATAGATAAGAATATGAAGGCAGATATACGCGTTCTTCGATTGTTGTATTTTTAATTTATATCCAAACATTAACGTTACGTTGTTATTTTTGTAGAGGTTTCTCTATTCTTTTCATTGGTAGTTATGTTACTTTTCTTCCTTCATTTTGTTTTCGAATATGTCTTTAAGAAGGTTTTTGTTAGATATATTGTTTAAAATTTACATTAATAAAAAATTACTATTTAATTTAATGATGATAATTGTATTTATTGATGTCCGAATAGTGATGTCGCTTACCCTTTTTTTTATCAAATCGAGTTGGTATACCTTTTAGTCAATTTTGTTCATCTAGAAGAAATTAACGTATTTTTTTTTTCTTTCACTGTTGATCATTTTTAATGTTTCCGAGCATAAAATATCGAAAAATAACTCCGTAAATTTAGTTTTAGCTTTTTAAAAAAACTGCAAAGTATATTTTGTCGGACTCGGAAACATTTATTAAGCGCTAACCCCGTGAATTTTTAAATACGCCAGTTAATTTAATAATGCCTGATCCCCTCCAGATACTTGGTAACAATAAAAATCGATTACTGTTCTATTGATTTACTTGCATTTTTCATGCGGGTTCACAAACAGAGACACAGAATAGTTTTCTGGTGTTTCTTTTTTCATGATGTTAGAAGAGTTTTCCGTAAGAAATATATCAGTGAGAGTGGAAGCTGATGAAACTAGCTTCCCTTGACCGATATTTGTAGCTTCAAAGTGGAAAACATTTGAAATGTTCGTCTCTTTAATTTTTACATGTTAACAGGAAGCGTCAGAAGCATTTTCATCACAATGAACATGTAGTGGAAATTAGATGGGCCATTTTAATAGTACATGCAGAAAAAGAATGATTACCACAACGCAGAAAGAACAGACAGATTTATTGTAACATAAAGAGCTGAAATGGATACATCACAGTGCCAGTTTTGGCATAGTTTAAGCCTAGGAATTATTAGTTCAACCTTGGTAGTGAACTGGAAGCTATATAAATTACTAAAGAACGAAAAAAGCAGGATTTATGAATTTAATTTCGGTAACAGAAACGGACCTAAAAACTTTTTTCGGATATACATTTTCCTAATCTCTAGATATTTGAGAAGCGATCTGAAAGGAGCAGTATAAAAGAAATTCCTCTATGGACGAATCATTCGAACCATCACGAACTGTGCTAAACCAAAATACTATAGAGGTTGCATGGTGAAAAACTGTATAAGCTCTTTATGAGTATTGTAGAGTAGAAGAAAAGTTTAACTTGATAAAGTTTTTCTTGAACAGGATATACTCCTAAATCTTTTGTGAAATATTTCAACTAAAGTGTTTTCCAAGTTTTCAACTAAAATAACAATTTGCTCTTTAAAGTTAATTAGAAATAATGTAATTTGATTCATAGTTTTTCGAATATAAAGTACGAGTAGATGAATTTCTTAGATGAATTTCTCTGAACGTTGGTCAAGTCTATTACGATTAAATTTTGGTATTTTTATCAAGTAGTTCTTGTTCGGAGCTGCAACGTTATTTAAAATAATATTAGGGGAAGGTGGAGAAGCAGAATACCGTACTGGTTCATATATTTAATAATTTTAAGTAGTATAATGCTAACAGTACATTTATTAATCCCAAAATGGAAACCTACGTAAAATAACTGTATTTATATACCTTTATAGGTCACATGTGACTGCACTTTCATAAAAGCAAACACCGCTCTTTTATTATTCTAAAAGAATTGAAGGTTGCAAGAAATTGCTTAAAAATTGAAGAATAATTATGAGAACTTTTTTCTTTTCATTTTAGAAGAATAATATTATTACCATTTTTGTTGTTTTTTTGTTTTTTTTTTTTTAAATTAAATCTTTACTTTTTAATTGCCTACAACATTTACAGTCATATAGATTATCAAATAATATAATTATTATTACAAAATTACTATCTACAAAGGAATATTAGGAATTACAAAATTCCACTTTCGCGCTTACGTTAATAGATAGCGCTTCACAATGGATTAAATTACGTTATAGCTACAAAAAGATTAAATAAACTGTGATCTATATAGTATTGGTATTAAAAACCGTGTTAGTGTATTTAAATAACTGTTAAATTTAATAAATTCCATCCGTTATTCATTTCGTCTTGAGTATATTAACTAAAATATATAGTTACTAAATATTTCTCTGTAACTTTATTGCTGTTTTTGAAATTATTTGAAGTTTCCAAAACAACTATTTTCACATTGGTAAATAAAATCTTTAAGGGATTCCGAATAATAATAATAATAATAATAATAATAATAATAATAGCAATAATAATAATAATAGTAATAATAATAATAATAGTAATAATAATATACGTGTTATAATTCGCGCTAAATACCTGAAAAATTAAAGGTTTAGAACAGTCTAATTGTACATACATTGTCCAGATTTTAAGTCAATATCTGAGTAATAATTAAGAAAAAGGAAAAATGGCAAGCAAATAAATTTAAGTCAATGTTACTTAAAACATGGTAATCTTCCATGTCATAAAATAAGAAGAAAACGTCCTTGGCAATAACCTTTTCTCAAAGTCGACTCCGGAATTAGCATAAATAAAACAGAAACAGCTAATCCGAGTACACGATACGATAAAAGAATATCATCCCATTTCAAGAGAAGAATTTATAAAACAATTCCCAAACGTCTAACGTTATTTCACCTGAATGATGGACAACAATTATGAAAATTGATTAAATTATTTATTTATTAAATACACGTAAAAAAAACATGTATGACAGAAAATTCGTTAAAAAATGTAAAATACAACCGAAATGTTCCGGAGTTACTCCGTAATCATGGCAATAATAAAACTAAAGTTAATGATAAATAAACGAATAGAATTCATGTAAATAAAATGAAAATGTTCTCTTGGATACACACATTTTGGTCATATCAAAAACGGAAATATAGGGAAGTGTTTAAGAATTACACCTATGCATTTGTAAATACGGGGGAAGGGCAACTGCGATAGTGTGATCGCAGAAATGCTGACGATGAAATATGACTCTGGAGGAAAAGGGCCACAGTGTAAGCTAAAAAAGTGGTCGGACTCTCTCAAGAATGGTACGAGAGAAACTAGTGTCGTAAAAAAAGTGGAAAAAGAGGGAGATGTCGAATTGGGTAAGGTTTTGATGGCCGAATTGGTTCCCCAGTTCTATTAATGCGTCAAATCTATCCTCTTTAAGAAGGGTCCTTTTTTACCTGAGATGAAACTGACCAAATCCCTTATCGCAGTTGTTATTGATGTTTGTCGTTGACGCTATTACCGTCGTTCTTATTCTTTACATATGACCATTATGAGTGTCATAATAGAACGACTGTTTCTCATTTGTATGGGGGTGAGATTGTTTTCCGATTTTGTTTTAGTCAGTATTCGGTCTTTTGATACAAGGTGTTGTATACTGTTTGTGTTGTGTTAGTTATCAAAATATTACTATTCTTATTTACTCCGATTTATAACGGAATTTATGTTTAACGATAAAGGGAGAAAATTTCTTGTGATGCACGATTATAAATTTGGTTACCAAAAAAAAAAAAAATTGGCAAACGGGTTAAAAAGATAGATTTGTACCAAACGAGGATGCAAAGCTTTCGTAAAACTACATGAACAAAATATTATCATTGAACAAGTTTCTAGTATCAAAATTATGGAGTTAGAAACTGAGTAATTTACTAAAAAGGAAAATGAATCGAAAACTTCTTAGTGAAAAACCATCGAAAATTATTCGCAGCGAAATTGTTTCCAACGGCAATGGTGAGTCACTGAATGCGCATGATTTGGATAGGTTACGGAGAGAAATCTGCGTGCAGCTAAACAAAGAGAAATGCTTACGTTACGAAAAAGCTTAGCTGAACTACACGACACTCCGTCGACAAGTATGAATTAAAAACAAATACCGGTGAAAATTTCTTTTTTCAATAATACCATGATATTTTCATTGCGAACGAATTTGGAGAAGATGAAAAAGGTCGATACAATTTTCGTCAACGGTACGTTCAAAAGTTGTCCGAAATATTTTTGTATCGAGTATTTTCAATATTTATAAAATCGGGAAATTTTTATGTACCACCGGTAGCATTTAGTGTCTTTTATCTGAAAAGAAGAGTACAAGCTATGAAATAAGTTTAAACGAACTCGCAGATTTTGTGACAGTGCCGACGGTATTTGTTGATTTTGAGAAATCTATAGATGATGCACTTTCTTCAGAATGGCCACAGTCATTCGCGGCTGCAGATTTCATTTATCTCAGTGTCATGGTACAGAGCTATTCAACAGATTGGACTTACAAATGAGAATTTAAAGACACGATACAACTGAAACTGGACAGTTGTTAAAATTGTTTTTTCGATTACTTCTTCTATTTGCTACCGATATGACTGATCGGTTTTTATAGTGACCGGATGACTCTAAAACCTGTAAACTATCAAGTAAAACAAAACAAAAATGTAATTTTACCTAATATAGCGGCTAATATATAAATATAAAAGTAATTGAATATTATTAAAAAGAACAAATTAAAAAAATAAACGGGGCCTGTCAAAAGTGAAAGCCAAAAGCAGAATGTGAAATATGGAGTTTACAACAGTAACAATAATAATGTAGCCAAGCTTATTGCTGGACATTGAACGTTTATATTTTTTGTTCCGGTTCAGTGGAAAAAAAATTTCGGTTCAGTTTCAGTTTTTGCTCCAACGCCAAAGGAGTTTCTTTTTAATTTTTGATTTCCGGTTCAGTTTCTGATTATTACAATAATCATTTTTCAAGAAAAATATCGAATATCTTTCATTAATGTATATTTTATCCAACTGTTTAAAATTAAAAGAAAAAGTAACAATTTTTTTGTTTTAAAGAAATTATTTATGTTTAAACAATATTTATTTTCCTCGTTTTATATATGAAACTAAAACATCTTACTCCTAAAATGGTCATTTTGTATTTTATTTTTTTATTTTTTGCCCGAAATTCCTGTCCTTATTTACTTCTTAATATCATTATGCACCCTCGTTAAATTGTAAAATTGTAAAATGAACTTTTGTTTTTTCACTTTTGTCTTCGTTGAAAAAAACAAAAACATTAGAAATAAAGAAACCTGAATTTATTGCAAAAGGAAAAAGAAACAACTCTTTTCGATGTTTTATCAAAATGTAAGACACAAAGTAGAGCCAAAAGGCAATAAGTATTGCTGTAAATAAAAAAAAAAGTTTACTTGTTTTCGCTACTGGAAAACGAAACAACTGGAAATAAAAATAAACACTTCTTTCGAAATTGCGCTATGTATTTAAAGAGGATTTAAACACTTGCTTTGTGCAATTTCTCCCACTAACCCAACCTAATGTTAGGTAATGCTCTCGACTGGCGATCACCCCCCAAAAAAAAAACACTTGCAATTTCTCACCAAAACGGTAAAATCTTAAATCTTTTTAAATTGTTTAACAAAATCGTGAACTAAAAAAGAATTTCTTTCCATTTTCAAAAACTTTCCGTTATAATGAATTAAAGGAAGTTTTTGTTTTTAAACGCCATAAAAAAGGAAAAAAATTTAATTTTTATATAAGTGATTTGTATGCTTCTTTTTTATTAAATTTTTAAAATATCTATTTTTTTTTTTCAGTTTCTTATGTTTGAGAGGATTTTTTGAGTTGAAATTTTTCGGACAAGCACTCTTCTTGATTTTATAAATTAAGAGAATTTAACAGCGCTTGCAAACACGAAAATTTTTATCTCGTATATCCGAATGAAGCGGGTTTGGAATACAGTTTGTTTCCGGTACATCAGTCGATGACAAACTTCACGGATGAATTCAGCGAATGTTCGAAATTTTAAATGAACTCAAAGATACATTATTGCGTTGATAAGTCTGACATTGCTGAATTAGACGTTGGAAAAATTCTTCAATTATCTCTGCGAAATAACAAAAAATACCCCCTGTTAAGATAGGTAATATGCCTCTATTCTGGAATGTTGAAATGAACTTGGGCTAATGTTTTTAGAATATTTAATATAAGGTTTGGCAATATTAGTACTCTTGTTCAGTCCTTCATTTCGATTTATAATAGTTGGCGCTTTACTCCTAGCAAAATCCCTATTCTGGCATTTATTTCACATCGTCTTAGTTCATTTTGGCCGTACACTATCTCCTTCAATTATCTCCCCTATTTTTCCTTTAACTTTACTGATTTCTGTCATCCTCCTAAGGTATTTATTCTTCCCTCATTTTCTAAAAACCTCCCCCAAGCCATAATTAAACAGGTATTCTACGGCACTATCAATTCTATATTTCGCTCCCATTTACACGGATGGTTTGAATTGCCTTGGTGCTTCCTTCATCCTTCTTGATTTTAACTTATTATAATATTTTCGTCTTCCTTATTTCTGTTCCATATTCATAAACGAATTATTGACTATCCTACGTTCTATTATTTTCATTTCCTCCAATGACCGTCCCTCCGATTTTTTAATTATCTCTAACTCCTTTAGCGCCCTTCAAGCCATATCCTCTCCCCTTCCCGATCATTCGTATGCTTTCCTCTCTCTATTCAATTAATATTGATTTGTTGTGGGTACCTAGCCACAGATATATTTAGTAATGAAACGGATGATTCCTTGGCTAGGGGCTGCTGCTTCTTCTCGCCTTTTTTTAAAAAAAAATTCCATCCGCTAATCTCCTACCGATATGTAAAAGCTTTCATGTCAGATATTGGTCGTACACCTACGCTTCCTCTTTTTCTAATAATTATTCCTTTTATATGTCTCTCTATTCATGGTTTCTTTTGCATTTATCTCTTTTAAACGTTCTGACGTTGTTTCCGTTGTTCGTATGCGTTTTGGCCATTCTTTGTTGCCTTCCTCCAGATTTCGTTTCTCCCTGATTTCCTCCCCACACTGTCCTCTCCATCTCCTCATGATGCAGTTATTTACGACGCCGATGATCTGTTCTTCCAGTGTTCATCTCTTTCTGTGGAGCGTTCAGTGTCCTTATTTGTTGAGGCTTGGACTTCCTACTCCTTATTGTGCTTCCTGTATCCTGTCTTTTCCTTCTCCACTGTTATTCCTGCTATTTGTTCTCTTTTAGCAAAGATTTCTGATCCATCAAAATATAACCGACTTCTTTCTTTACTGTTTGTTTCTGGGTAGAGGTTTTTGGTTGACGAGACCAAGAAAAAAAACAAAAAAACTATCAATGTTGGGGCCCTCGTGAAACGCAGTTTATTTATTTTCCTGCTTTTGATAGAAATGTCACCATTCCATCCTTCTAGAACTTGCCGCATAACATATTCTCCATATAGATTAAATAAGGTTGCAGAGAGAATGCAGCCTTGCCTTACTCCCTTTTGCACTCTGAATTCTGTTGGTTCTATGTGCCTATCAATCCATACTATGTTTTCATTATGCTCATAGAGTCGTTTAATGATGTTTACTGAGTGTTTTGGAATTTCCATTTGTATTAGAGCGGACCACATATTTTCCCAAATAACGCTATCGAACGTCTTAACGTAGTCTACAAAGCATAGAATCACCGGTGTGTGTCGCATTCAAGAGACTTTTCAATTAACTGCCGTATTTTTAGTATTTGTTCACGATATCCCCTACCGAAACCTACATGTTTTTTTCAAAATTTGTTCTTTCATGTATCCTGCTAGCCTGTTATGAAGGATCCTTAGCATTATCTTACTGTAGCTTTGGTTTTGTAAATTTTGAATTTTGTAGCGCAGCCCTTTTCAAGAAGAGGAAAGTATACAGTTTTACATCATTCTTCTGGCCATTCGGAAGTTGAACATATTCTATTTTGCCCATTTGTTTAATTATATCGGAAGGTATCCCACCGTATCCAACCTCTTTATTTTTTTTTAAATGTCTCAACACCATCTTCAACCTTATTTTCCAATATTGTAGGTTCAGGTTTCTCCAGCAGATCTTTCACAGACGCACACACACACACAGATATCGGTTATATATTTATACAATTATATTCCATTTCAATGTTATAGGATACGCGGTATCAAATAAAACGATATGAGAGCATTTATTATTCCAAGCGGTACCCACAAATAATTAAAAAAAAAAAAATAGAATCACAATGAAAAAAATAATTACATCAGAATAATTTATTCAAGATCAGACTTTCAAAAATGTTTGTTGGCTACTTCGATATGCTGCATTTGCGAAGAGCATTTAAA
Organism: Icerya purchasi; assembly: GCA_039619475.1. Lineage (NCBI taxonomy): Eukaryota > Metazoa > Arthropoda > Insecta > Hemiptera > Monophlebidae > Icerya > Icerya purchasi. The sequence continues at coordinate 487,648,331 of CM077115.1, forward strand.
CAAAACGTCTTAATAAATGGTGTAAAGTCGTTAGAAATTTATTCAAGACGCTCGGAAACTACCAAACGAGAACAAGGTTTTACATTCATAAGGGATGAAAAAAATATTTTTGAAAAATTTTAGTTAGCGGAACTCCAAAAGTCCATATGTTGGCAAATAAAGGTTTTTTTTTTTTTTTTTATATAAGTAACAAGTACTTAATATGAAAATTTTATTTCGAAGAAATACGAAATACAAAGGCACACTTATTTATTTATCTTTTATTATTCTTTTTTAACATCTTGTAAAGCTACAAAATTATGATATTTAATTTTATGAAATAAACATTTTTGAATAAATTTTGTTCAATTTAGGACGTAGACAAAAAGAGGAAATTAACTCACACATGATATTATATTTATTAACAGATTCTCACATTAAATAGTAAGCGAATACCGAATGTTTCATAAGAAAACAAATATTACAGTAAGGGGAGCGGAAATAATCCAAAAGTGGATTCCGTCTTACTGCGGGATCGAAGAAAACAAAATGAAGAAAAAACTGGCGGATTTTTTTTATCGGGAACTGAAGAACGAACCAGTACAAAGTGGAATGGCGAACTTCAGTGGATTCATAACATTGCGCAACAAAACAAAATTCAGTTTCAAAGGTTCCTCGGTTTAGGCGAGTTAGCAATCTCGATAGAGAGAGAGAGAGAGAGAGAGCTTATACAGTGACGATAATCAGATTGAGAATAGGACATAATAAAAATCTACAGCTCACTTAGTCAGCATTAATATCTTTAACGTAAGAGGATACGCTAAATATACGGAAAGGGGCACAATAAATCGCATTATTTTGTAATGTAAAGTAAGATAGAGAAAACTAAGAACAAATGTCCGGATTCATTCTTGCTCTTCCTTCTCTTTCTGTTGTTCCTATATTATAATATATTGGCTATCTTTATTTCTTCTGTTTCTAATCGCTTCCTGATTTAACTTTCAAGTCCCTACGTTTCATTATTTGTTAGTCCTTTGTGCTGGGTAAATGTCCTGAGTTGACGCGCCCAAGATTAAAAAAAAAAAAAAAAAGAAAAAAAAATGTCCGGATTAATAAAATTTTTTTTTTTTTTTTTATTTTTCTACTCCGGGTGGAGTAATAATTACTCCCCTTCACATGGCGTTATTATTGATTATCGAGTTTGTTTCATCGAACATTGTGGGTGCTGCTCTGCAGTTGCGGCCATATTGCAGGATGAAGTTTCCCGTCTTTATATGTACATACTATCTAGTAGTATAAGTAGTGTTTAGACAGTTAGATAAAAACAAGAAAATTTTTTCTTATTTTATTTTTTTTACTTTGTTTTGTTTCCGTGAATTCAGTATGATTTGAACGTTAGCCTGCTGGCCAAATGAACTATATATTGTTCAGGCCAAAAAAAAAAAAACAAAAAAAAAACCAGAAGTACCTTCAGTTTTCCAGTGAGCGTAACTCTGATTGTGGCAACATCAAAGATAGTTTTAATGTCATATAAATTTATTAAACATCGCGGATTAGAAATTGAGAATAATAAAAGAATTTTTAAAAAAGCGGGGAAAACGTAAAATGTATATAAAAAAGCTAAATAAATCAATGTATTATCTCGTAAACTGTTGAATGAAGGAAAAAACTGGCTAATTGACAAAGGCCGCACCAAATATATAGGAAAAAAAAAAGAAACATACACACACACATATATATATATATTTGTTTTAAACTGTTGTAATTTTATTTAAAACTCTTATAGATACACTCGGTAATTGACAGAGACAGCCACCGGTGATCAATAAAAATACGAGATGTAAGGTATTTACATATTTTTTCGACGGTGTCACTTTATAAATTGAATCTTAGATAATTTGCAGAAAACGGGAAGTAGCTCATGTAAAACTGCTTTTCATCGTTCACTTACGAAACTGAAAAAGATTTCATTTGCCTGCAGCTAATCGGACGCGATTAAATGCAGCTGACAAGACGTGTACTACACGCCCTGAACTCGTAGTAATCAAAACGCAGGTTTATCGTTCGCAATCACTTATTTATTCGTGCACGCACACTTGCTCGCAAATTCTTCCGCACCGCCAATTGCAATACGATTGGGATTAAGCGAAAGCGCAACACTTTATCGCGCTAACTAAGAATTTGTTCTATCGTTACAACTTATCAATAAAGTCTGATAAGCTGCTGATAAATGCGGTTATGTAAACAGTTCGTCTACTAGATAACGTTAAGATAAGTTGGCGTAATAAGTTAACTGCATTATTTATTCCTGTTTCATTTGCAGTTCAATAACCAGTGCAATTTATTGAAAGTACGTTAAAATCTACTCGACCGTTCGAGAAAATAAATATCGGTTTTTATTCTGTGAGACGTAAACTTTACGACTATTTTATTAATACGTTCGTTACATGTAGAGAGTTGTACATTAAACAATTTGAGATGCATTTCTTAAATAGGTGTGTACCCTCTTTTTCACTTTCGATTTCATGTTTCTGGTCTTTGTTATGTTCAGGTTTCAAATATTCCTTTTTAAATTTAATAATTCTCTGTACAGCAAGATATTTTCGACACGGACATGTCGTACGACTGAGCTTTCTGCCACAAAGAAATAACAACGAAATTTTCATAATGATTTTTACTTAAAACCAGCCGGTCGCTAGAGAAGTGTCTTATTTACATTTAGACCGCTGCGTAAATGTTTCACTCGATCTATGATTTAACAGTTTGAGTTTCTTATTTTCACTAAAACGTGTAATATCATAGTCGTATCATATACCAGCCGAGAGACATATCCATGTTACACCGTACTTTTGTACAAAAAAGCGTGCGAAGGTACTATACTTCTTTTTTCCGGACAGGTCTGAGTATTTTACACTAACTCGGCGGTCCCAATACTTAAATAGTCGTAGAAATAGAAGCGAATGAAATAATAGATAAAAATAGTTTAATGGTCGACCGGAGGAAAAAAGTATTGTTTAATGTAATGTCAAAAAGAAAAATTTCTGTAAACAGAAATATGCGCTACTTATTCCGATTAGTTTGTTAATATAGAAGCGCACGGAAGGAAGTGTAACTATTCCCACAACATAGTTTAATATAATGAAGGTATAATTCAGTTAAAGCCCTTATTAATTCTTCGATGTTTCTAATAGTTAAAAGCTGAACGTCACACCAGAAATGGATAAAAAAGATTGTTTTGCGGGATGTGGCCGTATCCGACAATCGACAAAATGATAAACTATTAACAAAGGTTAAAAAAGTCAAACTATTTCAGTGAGAAACATACGAGCATAATTGAATGTTTTATTGCATATGATACGAGTAAAATTAAAAGCTCGAAAAGAGAAAAAAAGCTTATGCAAAAAAATAAGATCAATGTAAAAAAATCAGATCTCTAATAGGATTGGCGCTATCTGTTGGCATTCTTAGAGCATTTTCAAATTTATTTCATTCTTATACAATGCTTTGTAGATCGACAGCTGTAATGGCTGTTCGTGATATTTTTGCATTACAGCTTACAGATTTCTTAAGACGTAATTTATGCACAGTATTAATATTCAAGAATTTATTAGTAAGCAAAATAGGGTATCATTCAAGTAATATATTTAGCGTCTAAGGTGTATAGTGCTCCCCATAATACTCGGAGAGTAATTCCGAAAATTCTCGACAGACAACGATTTGCTGGCTGGAAAACGTGTCAGCTAACAAATTAAAATTACAGTTAAAAAACGAATAGAATACTGTACAATTTCCCAAAAGAACAGTCCGAAAGGATAGCATACAATAACAAGAAGTTGCGTGTTTGTTTTATTGCGCGAACGTGGTAGAATGTTTAGTTTTATTACAGTTATTTATTTCTGCGTTTAAATTAAAATTACCAATCCGTTTATGGAAAAGATTAAGTGTGTTCAATATGAATGTTCAGAAATTACCATCATCAGGCTTCCTCACTTTGATGGAACGAAAATTGTACAAATGCCGTTAAAGGCAGTGTTTCTTCATTTAGACTCTTCCGGTCTTTTTCTTCCTTTGCTAACTTCACGGCTCATAAAAAAGCTAATGCCAAGGCTAGATTTATCCTCAAAACTTCCAAAAGAAATTCACGGAGAAATTTTTGTTCATCGTTTTCTAGATCTACTTCAATTTCCCATCTTTGGAAGATGGCTAAAGCTTTTCGCTCTTCTAGTTCGGAACATTCATCACATTATAACCTTCCTTCAGATAGACTCACTACTTTTCTAATTACAGAAAAGTTAATAATACATAAAGATCAGTTTTTAAGAGAAATTTATGATTTCACTATCACGAGACATGACTCCATATATATCTTTATACTCGTATATATATATACATGGGTCTTACGAATGGAGCGCAAAAGTAAATGTAATAAGCTAAGTTGGATATGGCCAAGATAAATGTTATGGTCCCGTCAAGTGATTAAGATGAATTAAACTGGAAGTTTATAAAAAAAGCGTCAATGCTAATGTTTAGTTACCTAAACCTGGACTTATCCTTTGTTAAGTTAATACTTCCTCATGTTTCTTCTCATTAGAACAAGACATGACTTTTAACACTAGTACACTAATAACTTTCTTCTAACAAAATAAAATTACGCTACACAAAATAAAAAATATTAATCCTTGATAAAACTGTACCACTTTTAATATTAAAGGAATATGTAAAAACAATTTTTTATTGGGAAAATTTATAAATTTAAAACTAAATAATGGACATGTTTGGGGAGCACAGTCCCATAATCATGGTATTTTACAAAAATCTTATAATAATAACATCTGTACCACTCTCCTTTAATCCCCTATTATCATGTGAAGAATATTACATGGTATCCAGCTATAAGAAGAAGTTGAAATATATATATATATATATAACTCGGCCATTTTGGCCTCGCAAGGGGCTGTGCCCCTTGACCCCTCTTGCTTTCATTTCTGTCTCTTTCTCTTCTATACTTTGTATAAAATGATTAAAATTTACAACGTAATTCTTACTGGCATCAACACACACAAAAAATAACATAACCACAAAAATCCTATTCTAACATTTACCTTCCGTTATATAAAATTAAGACATTTTTCCATTACATTTTTCGTTACATATTTCATTACATAAAATTGTGACATTTTTTAAATAACAATAACAAAAATCCTACAAAATATAACAAACGTTACATAAAATTGGGACATTTTTCTGGGACATTTTTTTGGGACATTTTTCTGGGACATTTTTTTGGGACATTTAGCGTTACATAAAATTGGGACATTTTTTCGAATGGGGGGTAGCCTAAGAATTACGTTGTAATTAATATATATATATATATATAAACTCGGCCATTTTGGCCTCGAAAGGAGCTGTGCCCCATGACCCATCTTGCTTTCATTTCTGTCTCTTTCTCTTCTATACTTTGTATAAAATGATCAAAATTTACAACGTAATTTTTACTGGCATCAACATAAAAAAAAAATAACATAACCACAAACATCCTATTTTAACATTTAACTTTCATTATATAAAATTAAGACATTTTTTTGTTATATTTTCCGTTACATATTTCATTACATAAAATTGTGACATTTTTTAAATAACAATAACAAAAATTCTACAAAATATAACAAACGTTACATAAAATTGGGACATTCTTTGGGACATTTTTTCTAATGGGGGGTAGCCTAAGAATTATGTTGTAATTAATATGTAATAAGTAGACAACGTAAGCGATATGTGAAGTAAATTTTGCTTTTCCGGAGGGCTAGCAATGGAAGTGTCATCGAATGAGGGAGAATGAACAACTAAGACCAAAAATGATCTGCTTTTATTAAAGACTCCTTAAATATCAACACAGAAAATATACCTCTATACCATAACGAGAAATTTAAAAAAAGAAATACTTCATTCAGCCTAAAGGAATACATGATATAATATTGGCGATCGGATAAATTAATTATAAAACACGTCAAAGGAAAGTTGTGTAGGAGTAAAATGAAACTGTAAAGAACAGACTACAAATTTCACGTTTATCCTTGTCTATGAATCTCATTCATCTTTATTATTTCATTATTCTCGAGTCGTATTTAACGTTCAAATTTTGTTATTTACACAAATATACTTCACCATATCATCTTCTGAATGTGGTTTATTTGAATAATACTTGTTTTTTGACTTCTACTCTCATCATTATTTAGATTCTAATTTTTATGGGAACTGATCTTTAGAAGATGATAAGCGTGTTAATCACTTATCGCTCAGTATTTATTTATAACATAGCCAGCTACCGTGGCCCAGTTGGTCTGACGGTGGTGTTTTGTTCGAGTAGAACCTGGCTTAAACCCCGTTGTCACACACTGACACCAAAAATTTCACTTACGCTAGGTTAATGTCCATAGTTGACGGCTCACAACAAAAGAATATAACAGAAAAAAAATGAACGCACAATCATTTTTTCGCGGAGAAAAGTACACATTAGATCAGATATTTGAAAAAACACAGTATATACGATACAATTGTCTGAAATGTGTTTATTATTTTCATTCTTATTCACTTACAATTATAAACTAGGACACAAAGAATTTGTAATCCCATTTTCTATTACAGGTTTGAAACGGATCGACTATCAAGATTAATTTTAAGAACTTCGATACATTAATTAACTTTGCCTAACTGTAGTAATATAATAGTCGTATTGTAACATTACTAACACTTTATACTTAGTGATAGTTTTTAGTTTTTTTCTTATTCTGTGATTGAAGTTCACTCAGGTACCTGGGATTGGGGTATGAGTGCGACTAATGTTATTTAGAGTTATTTAATTTAATTTATTTTAATGTTTTTATTTTAATTTATCAGTAACTTAAAGCATATTAAAATACTTATACCATACTTACCATTAGGCAAAAATTTTACGATTAACTTTATTCTTACAATACTATTATTTCTATTATTAGTTTATATTAAGGCCAAATAATATTAATATTTATTTCATATTCAAATTGTAAACATAACATTTTTGGCCAATATTTGTTTGGCCATTGCATTGTATTGCATTGTACTGTACCGTTGTTCATGTTTTATTTTCCAGCATTGTTTTTAGTATATAAATTTTATTTTATTATGCGTTTTGTAATTGTATCCGGATGTACCGTCAAAACAGTATCATTTTCATTTGTATAATAATAATCCCACTATTCGCGCAGCCATGCGCATTTGTGGAATTTACATTTTCTTGTATTTTTATGTTAATCTTGTAAATACTAATAAAATTGAAATTGAATAGAAAATTGAATTGGAGTATGGGTGAAAGATAAAGAGGGAGAAGAAAATTTCAATTAAATTGCGCCTATCTAATAATTTAATGTAACCTATCGCTCATTTACAGAATTTATGTATTTCGGGTTGGCTTCCATCAGCGGATGGACGTATTCCTCGTGTTACTTATGTGCTTAGGAAAAGTTACCAAATAGCTGTCAGTCATAAATTGGCCAGGAGAATAACGAAAAAAATGAAACTACTCTGAAATCGATTACAAACAAAGACTTGCGACTGAGCGATACGATCGGTTTCAATTATAAATGTAGCCTAGAAATTGCATGCGTCCCTTTCACCTTGGCAGAGTTTATTTTTCATATCTAAGATATAGCCTTTTTCGCGAACCATACAAAATTAATAATTAAATTATTAAATGCCCTTGCTATTTACAATACGTTAAGAAAGACGTTTATTGATTTATAATACATTTCGAAACAGGGAGAGAATATTACTTCGGCTCCTGTTTTGCTTATTTTACTAAGTGAATTAATTTCGGTAATTTCGTGATAGTGGAGCGTTTCTTTTTTTTCTTTTTTCAGTAAAATAAATTATCCCTTTTCTTTTGTATTCTTTTAAGCAGAGTACTAAGTACTTTTCATTCGCACAGGTACTTAAATACTGCGCCAGCAGTTTATAAAAAAACTAATGCAAATAAATTAGGTCGATGCCAGAATTTTTTTTTTTTCCCGTAACAATCTATTTAATCGTTTCAGCGTAACAAGAAATGTTATTCAGAAAAGAACCGTAAAAAATATATATGCAAAACATGATACATTTATTTTTTTAAACAGAAATAGTAAAATCAGGAAAGAAATAAAATGTAAAAATATTTATATGTTATATAAACTAGTAGGAACTACGCGCATCGGTTGTATTAAAAAACATTCTTTTAAAAATGGTTTCGTCGGTCGATTTTGCTCAAAAACGATAGTGGAAGGGAGTACTTAATTAAATCTTAATTCGATCAGAAATTGTTAATACAAAAGAACTAGTAACAAGAACAACAGGTAGAGAAGGAGAAAGGACAAATTGAATAGAAAGGAGAACATCAAGCCCAGGTTTAAACGAATACGAATATTTAATATAAAGAACGATATATTCGGTAGAAAACATTCGAAGAAAACATCATCTTAGGATCGCAGCATTTTGTATATATATGAAAAATAAAAAGGCTAATAGAGAATTAGCGGGACCAAAAGGTACTAAATGAGAAAGAATGTTCAGCATAGAAACTAGCTGCCATCAATCTCGATCACGTTGCTATTCGCTATTTAATAAACTTGATTGTAACCTTTTTTTTTTTTTTTGTCCCAAAATCTCGTCTATTTGGCCAACTTACTGGCGTATTCTTTTATTTTACAAAGGTACTATTAACATCGACATCGACGATAAATCTCTAAAGAATAACATCAACAACGTAACATATACAAGTATCGACTGGCAAAAAAAATTAAATATACATAACCGGAAATAGTTTGTAAATGATTTTTTCCCGAATTAACAACAAAAATATCCGATTTCTTGATATAAAAATGCTCAAATTACATCGAGATACTGGCAAGTTTTACAATATTTATACACGAGTACAATAAATATATTTATGTATGTATATATATATATATATATATATATATATGTGTGTGTGTATATTATATGTATATATATATATGAAATTTCAAAAAAACAAAAAAAACTAAACTAAATCGTAACATTATCCGTGAACAAATTAAACATTCGGACAATACTGTGATTAATATTCTTGTTGTATGGCGAACCTCGAAATCTTGTAAGTTAAATTTAGTTGTTTTTCTTACTTTAAAATAAAAATAGGGTTTTCCGTTCCATCTTTTGACTAGTACGATTAATGTGATTTAACCATTTATTTAACGATCCATATCTCCCTTATAAATATTTCTTTTTAACCCATCTCCAGTTTATAACGACCGATGTTTTATATAGTTCGCCCCTCCCCCATTTTCCGTTGCAAAATCTTGGTCACTTTAATAATTCTAGTACGATACGGTATCGATAATTTAATTGTACTACGACCAGGTCCGGACTATTTTTGTGTGCTTCATCTCATACAATTAAACATTGTTGATTCTCTTTAATGTTGGTTCATCAGATACCGTATTTGTATCGATATGCGCCTGCTGTCAATTATTCAGATTCGTTTTATACCGATTTTGTTTATTGTTTTTTTTTTTTTTATTGTTTATGTCTCCAATATGCAAAACGCCATTTGTTTTTTATTTTTTTTTGTATGGTTCAATTTTCGCCATTTAATTCGTTACAATATGCATGCAAATTACGTTATTTTTATTTATCAATCACTATATTCTTCAAACCGGAAATATTATTGCGCAATGGCGTAACTTAAAGGTGATAACAAAAATCCGCATTTAATCAAACTTCTCCTTCCCCATTTTGATCGAAAACTTCAGTAACATTAAAAATCTTGCCCACTTGAAAGTAAAATGTTCGAAAACGCGCAATTTGTGCTCAGGCGAATAAATTTCTAACTACTCCGTTGTTATGTTTACAGTTTGCTAGCATACTTTTTTTTACAGCGATGGTCTAAGCAACTGCGCGATGTTCTTCGTATGACCTAGTCGACGTGATAGTAACGCTACTAAAAATATACATCATCGATTATTATTTATTGCCGAAATTAAATGCAATTAAAAAGCCCCAAAGTATTACTATTTGAATATAATAAAAAAATCTTGTAATTTAATTATTATTTACGACAGTTATTGTGATCAACACTTTTTTTTTTTTTATTTTTACATAAATACTTATAATAATTTATTTACCCATTCATTTATTTCTTTATTACCTATTGATTGTTTCAGTGCTTTTTTATTACGCATTCAAGTTTAATTTCTATTGGAATAATAGAAATTGAATTAATGAAATAAATAATAAATAAGTATTGAAAAAATACATAAGTAATAAAAGAAATAAACGAATGGGTAAATAAATTATTTACTTTTCTAATAAACGAATTAATTATGAAGTATTTATATGAAAAAAAGTAAGTTCTCATACATAGATTTGAACCCGCGCAGTACGCGTCGTGAACGTTACCACTTACGCCACGGCATTTTCAAGAGAAATGTCATATAACTTATATATAACCTATATCTATAAAGTGTTAGGGAAATCTTAAATTCCTTTTTTCTCGACTATATTTGAGTATTGCATCTTAATATTTTACACACATAGTATACACCCACACATGGTATACTACCATTCCACCAAAAATTATTGAATTCGTTTCCCAAGGCCCTAGGGGGTTTCCTTGTAAGTGAAAATCTTCACTCGCTACCGCCGAAACGATCCTGGTGGAAAAAAAAGGGTGACCCAGTACGTTGACGGTTAATATTAATGTACATCACTATCATTCTAGCTGTAGCATTCTACCTTTTAATGATCGTGAAATATTTCATAGCGAGAGTTTTTTGTAGTTATTAATCAGTAATCGATTAATAAGATTTGAAAAATTATCACTGCGTTACAAAAATAAGTGTGGTATTTTCTTATTTGCGATGATTAGAACGTCCAGATATAAGTTGACAATCTTAAGAACAAGGTAATGTGAAGTACGGTAATTTAAACTGTAAAAAATCAATTTCCGCTGTTACGGTTATTATATGACGTAATTTTACTCTGTCCATATTAAGCCCGTATATTAATTCAAAATTTACGCGGATTATTGCGTCCATCACAATTAAGCTCACGGTGGTATCCGAAGATTCTGAAAAAGTAAACGCAATTTAAAAAGAGATTCATTTCGCTGCTAAAAATGGTTTTAAAAATAGTTTTTAAATAATAAGGAAATTAAATTAATAAATTGCGGTGTAATCGTTATTTTTTAAGTAGCGCGACCGAGAAGAAAATTTGTACAATTTTTAAACGACAATAAGTGCACTAAAGTATGTAACGAAACGTAATAACAGTGATGATCAGTGCGATATAATAAATTTTATCGACGATAAACATTCGGTTAAAACAAGCTTACCGAACGAACTTTTCCGGCGATTTCAATAGAAATTATTATTTTCCGAATAAATTGTCGCAGTTCTAATTAAATAAACTTTATTTTGATTTTTTTTGAAGTAAAAACGCGAATACAGAAAAGTTTGATGTTTTTTCCCATTCGTAATATTGATCACTTTTCCTAGTTTGGCATTTCAGGGTTCGGAGGCTAGCTTACTTTTTTCGCATATGTTGATGACTGTATTTTAGTCTCTCTCGACGCACACACTTCATCTGAAGCAGGTCGGTTGAACGAAAGTTCCAGTGAGATCATTACGCAGATAAATTCGATAATTTCCGACGCAGTATTCTTTCAGAGCGTTTTGAAAATTGTATTCCCTTATCGAATATTTCACTGTAAAACTGAAACAATCTGCCTTCCTCTTTCCTTCAATTTTTCCTCAACTATTTTACTAATACTTCCGCTCATTTACTACAGTTATTGTTTGGCCGAAGTAGTACATTTTTATTGAAATTCTGCAAATTCTTGATTGTAATATGTTGTATTTTCCGACAATCTCATACGCGCACTTGTATACGGTATTTATTACCCCGTTCTTTTTTGCTTCTAGCGTTTCATCCGTAAGAAAATATCGATTGCTACGAGTAAACTATTCATCGTTTTATCCGGATTTATTTACTCCGTTCTCACGTCAGTTCTGCTAAAGAAAATTTCATCTGAACCGAACCACCATTATATTATCAGTACGGTAATTTTCAGACTTGTCACTTTCCCGGCTAGGTCAGTCAAACTTAAGGTATTGCAATAATTTTCCGGTAACTCGGCAAACGGGCTCTACGTGACTTTTCGCTACGAACTTTCTTCGTTCGCCTGGAAACCTTTGAATCAAAATCTCCACTAAGAGCAGACGGCGAAACATGCCAATATTTGATGAAGGCAAATTAGTCGTTTTGTTGGTGTTCCCCGCCGCCGTTTTCACGAATTATTTTCCTGTTACCAGTCTCGTCTGTTAAAAATCTTTCATCGATAATTAATAGATTTTATCCTTTAAAATGAATAAAACCCTAACTTAATTTTTTTGTTTGTTTTCACTCGGTTTCAGTATATTTCTGCTTAAAAATGGTCCAACTTCTGTTAGTCCAGAATAAATTCAGGAGTTTATAAAGTTACTCTAACGAAAACTTTTGTGTTTATTCTTAAAGTGCATTACTTGAATTCAGAAAGTTTAAAAAATGTATGTATGGGGGAAAATAATAACGCGTAAAAGCTTCGAACTGGATATTTTTGTAACAGGTTGCTACTGTTTACTTTTACTAGATCAAGCTTAAATACGATTTATCATTAAATGATGACATTCGACGATACTAATGTAAAAAAATTGTACGTTGAACCACTTACTGAAAACTTTCAGGAGTGCAGTGCAACTGGATGTAGCTTTGTTGGGAACACAAGCATTATTATTAGGATCATCGCGGTTTTTATTTCGGTTTTTCCGGTTTTTCTGGTTTTTCCGGGTTTTCTGGTTTCTCCTTTTTTTTATATATTTGTTGTATCTGCCTCTTGTATCATTTTTCGTTTTACTATTTGCCGTCACTGTTGGAAAACAAAATTTTTAAGGCACCTAAATTAATTATCCAACAAAACCAATAAGATGAATCGTTGTAGCAGTTGTTTTAGTTGAGAGCGGGGAATTTTTAACACATCGAATAAATATTATTTGTAATAAATTATTAAATCTGCGAGCATATCGCAAGCCATTCTACAAACTGTCGGCCGCCTTTACTTTCCCCCAGATAATTCTCCGGTATAAACAATTAAATTTCAGATTGGATATATACCTGAAAGTGACTTGGATACGGAACAAGACAAGGCTCAGAAGCCTATGACACCTTTCCGGCTTGGTAGCCAAGCACCTTAACCACTAAGTTATTGCGCTACCAAGTCATCGCGGTAGTCCAATTGTTAGAGCGCTTGACTTCTATTTACGGAAGTCTTGGGTCCGATCCCGGGCCATGACTGAAAAATTAAATTAACCACTCGCTATTTCACGCGGAAGGTAATGTGAATCACCACGTATATAATCATATGCGGGCTGGTTGGTACACAGCAAGACACACACACGGGACTGCACTTGTAGCGCGATAACAAGCGACTATAATCAGTTCGGAATGTAGTTTTTTTGCGTGTGTACACTAGAGCGTTTTGATTATAACAATTGCCTAGAACACTAAGCCGCTGTCTGTATAACTGAAATGTACAAATAGGTTGGCGCTGACGCTCAGGAATTAAGTATGGCACTCCGTGATGATAAGTGCATATAAAAGTAAAGATGCCAGAAAACAAATGAAACTGAAAGAAAAATATTTCATATGAAAACACATTGCAACACACGTTACCTGCTTCGATGGAAAAATAGTCAGGCACTACTATCGCTTTTAGACGTTCTAATGCATCGGGAAAAAAAAACCACAATGAACACTAGTATGGATACATTAGAATATTGGATAAATGTAACTATTTTAGGAGAGCAGACAGATTCCGGTTCTACGCTGTTCCAACTATGTAGCTGTTTATTTTCTATATTGGATCGTTTTTAAGGCGGTTACATTTCCAGATTAAAATGATGGGTGTAAACGTTGAGCCTTTAGTTAATACGTTAAGATTCAAATCAAAATTAAAATTGAGGTAGGGTATGTTACATTCTTTATATCTATCTATACATCGACATCCAATTTCTCCAGCCATTCCCTTGCGCGGCTTGACAGCTCTTTAATTTCGCTACAACCGCCCTCCAGGGCCCGCATTTGACATTTATCCAAAATGTGGTCCATCGACTGTTCGTCTTTGGCGCAGTCACACACTGCCTCATTCGTGAGTCTCCTCCTTTTCATCATTTTTCCGCATTGCCCCTGTTCCGTGCGGCATTTGTTCAATCTAGTCCAGGTTTTCCTGGGGAGATCAAAACCCTTTTTTTTTGTTGTCCGGTTCCTGGATGATTTCTCTTTTGTCCGGGTTATTTTCCGCCCATTCCCGTCTCCAGGCCTGATTCCCGTCAAACCTTCCAGTAATTAACTCTGCTGCGGTCCGGTAGGCCGGTTTCCTCGATTTTAACCTTTCTGTGACTACCGTGTCGTTATGTATTGGAAGGGCAGTGTTTTTGTCATATTTTGCCCATTCCTTGACGGCAGCTTCTTTCCTTCGTAAGTTCGGGGGCATGATGTTGCTTAGTACAGGTAGCCAGGCTGTTGGTGTGGATTTCACGGTTCCCGTTATTATTCTCATGACGACTGCGTTGAGTTCAGTGTCAATTTTATTTGTGTGCGCACCGTTTAGCCACATTGGGACTGCACACTCGGCCACTGAGTATATGAGAGCGAGGACCGATGTCCGTAGGCTGGTAGTAGGTGCTCCCCACGTTGTTCCTGCTAGTTTGTGTATGATGTTCGTTCTTGCTCGAACTTTGGCGACTGTATTCTCCAGGTGTTTTCGGTACGTCAATTGTCGGTCGAGTGTGACTCACAGGTATTCAGGGGTATGTTGGAGTTTTCGATCATCGATCTTTACATGTAGCTTGCTTTTTGGTAGTTGGGTTGTCAGGTGGAAGGATGATATAACTGTCTTGCTCTCATTTAACAGCAGGCGCCATTTATCAAAGTACCTCTTCAATTTGTTCAGGTTTTCCTCAAGTGCTTTTTCTGTGACCTGCATCTTGTTATCCTGCGTTGCTAGAGCCAAGTCCTCCGCGTACATAGATTTTCGTGATGATGTCGGTGATAAGTCCAATGTATACAAGTTGAATAACACCGGAGAGAGCATCGGTGTTATTTTAATGATTTCGTTGTAATGTTTCTTTTTTGGTATTTATCGATATTGATTTTTTGCTGTATATATTTCGTGTTAATTGGAAAGCCGTTTCCATTTTCCTTGCCCTTATTTTCAGTGCTTCCCCATCCATTCCATTTTGTCGAATAACCTCACCTAAGTATCTGAAATTTTTAACTTTTTCGATTTTGCAATATTTTGTACACACATATATCGGGGCGACGTTCTCTAGTGTATGTCATATATTCTGTTTTTTCGAAGGAAATCTGTAAACCAGTTGTTTCTGCTACTTCTTTTAGAAGGTTGATCCGCTTTACCGCCGCGAGGTTACATCCTGTGAGAAAATTGCCAAGTCATCTGCGAAAGCTAAGCAATTAATGGCTAAATTTTCTTTCTTGTATCCCAGTCGTATTTGTTTACTTATATTTTCTGTTTCCAATAATTTTTTCCACACTCTTATAATCTCTTCTAAGACACAATTGAACAGGATTGCAGAAAGTCCATCTCCTTGCCGTACAACCGTTTTTATTTCAAAAGCTTCGGAGATTTGTCTCATAAATTTCAACTTAGCTTTTAGGAGTGTTTGTTGTATTAATTTTGTTGATTTATTATCTGCACCAAATTCTTTTAATGTTTCTATTAAACTTTCTCGATTGACAGAGTCATACGTTTTTTTAAAGTCTACAAATACTATAACATATGGTTTGTTTCTTATCATCTTATCCCTTATTATTAATAATTAATTTAAAGTATTTGTTATGCGCACGATCGATGTTTTCTGAAGCCTGCTTAGTATTCTCCTAGTTCCATTTCTATTTTACTTTCTATTCGATTTAATAACACACCCTTGCAAGGACTTTATATACTACCGATAATAGAGATATTCCTCTATAATTGCTAACCTCTGACTTTCATGTTTCTTATGAAGCGGGTGTATTAATGTACATTTCCATTCCTGTGGTATTTTCTCTGTTCTCCAGACTTCCACTAGGAGTTTTGTCAATTTTATTTCCATTGGTTCCTCAGTTGCTTTTATTAATTCCGCTACTATTGAATCTTCCGCCGGAGATTTATTGTTTCTTAGCTTAGATATTATCTGTCTAATTTCTTCTCTGCTCGGGGGATTTGAGTCTGTCGGTTTTTCCTCCGGTATGTCCAGTTGTTCTTTAGGTTTATCACAATTTAGTAGTTTTTCAAAATATCCTGCTAGTATTTTGCGGTTGTCTTAATTTTTGAGAGCTAGAGTTCCATCTGGCTTTTTAAAACACAGACTCGGAGCTTGATGTCCTCTTAGCCTGGACTTGAATACTTTATAAAAATTCCCGGTTTTATTTTTTTAGAAATCATTTTCTACTTCTTCTAATTGTTGTTTTTCAAACTTTCTTTTTGTGTTCTTAATAATTTTTGCTCTGCTAATTTTCTTTGATTTCTGAATTATTCATATGCAATTTCTGTTTTAGCATTTTTTCCGATATTTTAATCATTCCTCGAGGATAGCTTCACATTGCTCGCTTCACCATTTGTGCTTTTTCTTAATATTCAACGGAATTGTTTGTTTTACTGCTTCTTGCATTCCTTTACATAATGCCATTCTTCTGATTTTATTTCGTTAATCTTCTCGCGATATTGCTGTACTCCATGAGATTATTCTCTTCATTTAACTTATCTATATCGTAATTAATTATTCCTTGTTTAAAAAATTTCTTTTTATATTGTGAAATAAATCTCATTTTTATCGTTTTAAGAAAATTATCTGAATCAACGTTACTCTCTTTCTTAACTTTAACATTCATAATTTCCTTTTGATTCTTGCTCGAGATAGCAACATGATCAATTTGGAATTCTCCCGGGTTTTTATTCGGAGACTTCCACGTTTTTTGTTTTTTTTTTTTTGGGAGCTTCTTAAAGTAATTTAAGGTTAAACATCCGGCATAATTCAATTAGCCGTTCACCATTTGTATTCGTTCTTTTGTGCGCTGGGTATTCTCCTATTATTTGCCGAAGCTTCTTTTTCTTTCCGACTTGACCATTAACATCGCCCATTATTTTGCTATGCTTCTCTGGCATTTTATCCATTTCTTCTTCTAACATTCCTCAAAACTGTTCGACTTTTTCCAGATTCTTTTTGTTATCTTCATTAATTCGGGCATGTATGTTCACTATTGTATACATTTTGTTAGCATATTTTAATGTCAAAATGGACATTGAAGTGAACTATCGAGTCTAGTATCTTTCGGTGGACACAGAATGCTGTTCCTAAATGTGGCATTCCCTTCATTATTTTTTTTCCCGGTTTTCCCTTGAATATTCTATGGTTTACCACGTCTATTACATCTTCATCCGTAAACCTCGTTTCCTGTAGGGCTAAAAGCAGTATGTTCTGTTCATTCGGTATGCCTTTACTGGTTCTTTCAACTTTCCAACTTTTAATAATGAGTTAATGTTTATTATTCCAAACATATATTTTGTCTTCACTTTTAATTTCAGCTGCTTTTTATATGATGGTTCAAGCTCTCCAGAAATTATATGCTTGAATGCACTAATGTTTCCATCAGTGGTGGATTCTCTTTTTAGATTACCAACCTGGAGTATTAGTTCCCTTTGACTGACTTTCCATCATGTTTTACAAACCAAAGATTGCTGTTCATATAGGGGGGGGGGGGTGGTACTACCGGTTCCAGAATTAAAACTGGAATTGTAAGTTCTAAAGTTGGTATTATGTATTTTATTTCATCATTTTGTTTGTATATTATCCTGCCTTTTATGTATAAGTTATTTTATATTTATTTAACGTATTGCTGAATGCTGTAGGTTGTAGCTTGAATTTGGGCTAAGGCAAAATGGGGGTTGTAATCCCATTTCCACCTTCCTCGTTTGGGGCAATTTCTAGGATCGGATCAACACCGATACGTTCACTCTAGTAAAAGCGTGCAGGGGTCACCACGAGCAGGTGAGGTAGGTGTTAACGTGAAAAGGCTAGTTGGAATGATGGCACTCCAATCTTCTGTTTTCATTTATTATCCGAAACGTTAATAAATCCAGCCATTTTATTGATAACGCGTTTGTTATAACTGTTTTTCTAGTGAGAATAACCTCGATTTAAACATTTAAAATTTCGTTAAAATTCTTATTTTTTTTTTGTCACCAATCTATTTCAATTGAAAATTTCATAGTGTTCTTTTTGATATGCTACAAACATATACAGAATACTGCTGTAAATTCTGTTAGTACATACCTTCAACGCGTCTAAATAAAACTATGAAAATTATCAGAATGCGAAATAATTGCTTCGTGCGGCGATATAACGGCGAAGACTTTGGCGGCATTCATCCGGGAGCTGCACTAGTCTTGCTCAAAATGACAAGTCCGATTTTCATTTTTTGACGGGATAAACTTTTGCTTTTACGTAAAAGGTTGCATTGTATGCCTTCAAAAATTTCAATGCGCAGCTTAGGCACACGATCGTTTTGTTTTTTTCTTGTTTTTTTTGTTGTTTTTTTTTCGAGTACGCTAACTATACCAGGACATAAACCAAGCGGAAGTGAAATTTTTGAAAGTTACCATGCGCGCTAGCTGGATATTCTACCTGAACGAAGTAACGCTAATCAACTACGTCACAACAGCTGTCGAAAAATTGTTTCTTGATACCGACAGTTTCCGTAGTAGAAATAATTTCTTTAGTCAGCTTTTCAACCCCGTAATAACGGTAAATAACCTGGATTTTACACACTTCGCTTCATCACTACACTCGCATTATGAGTTACATTTGTAACAATGACGGCATAAACTTTCACTAGAAAAATTTTCAGCGATATTCTGTGTTCAAATTTAGGAGTCAAACATATTCTCGTAAAAATTACATCTTTTGTGCTTTAAGTAATTTACGTAAAAGGCCCACTTGCTTATTACCTATAATGTTTTCCTTTCTCTCTCACCCTCCCCAAGTTCCTTTTCATTACTGTTTTTGCTAAACAGTTCGGCTGAAAAAAAAAAAGAAAGTAATTATTACCACAACTTGGCTAAATTTAAAAATTTGTATTCGCTTACCAATTGGCACTTTCTGTAGAACTTCGATAAAACCGTTTAATTTGATGGCAACTATCAACCTCCTATTCTGAACTTTCGTAAACGAGCAAACTAAAATATCAGAAAATAAATTGAATTAAATTTGCTGCTTGACCGTACAGGAATATGTTTCATAATTTAATTCAATCAGTCGCGTAATACGTATATTAATTGACAAGTGTGCATTGTAATAAACCAAAGTATGACGGAATACGAACATAGTCAACTTAACTTAAAAAGCTGTTTGTTAAAATTTATAAATACAAAATAAAAAAATTCCCCGTAATAACGAAAACAAAAATAAGTATAAATTAATTTTAATAAACTAAAGTAAATACCTCAATTTAAGAGAACGTTTTCACAGCCCCCGTAATCAACTAACAAGACAGAGTAAATTTAATAAAGTGGTGTACTTTTAGTTTTAAATAAGTGCACTCTGTATTGTGTTAGCTGATGATGGGCTATGAAAAACATTTCCTTAAATTGAAGTTTAATTTATTAAAATTAATTTATACTTATTTTTGTTTCTGTTATTGAGGGGAATTTATTTATTTCATATTTATATACAACTTAGTTGAGAATATATAGTACAGACAACTTCGTTGAGAATATGCATTTCCCGTTTCGCAGATCGCGACTAATTTTCAAATGAATACGAAATTCACGATTTCTCAAAAGTGTGTCTGATAAATTTGGTCAGCAACTTATTTTTGATTTCAGAGATCAAAGAATTTTAAACGAACAAGGTGTAGTACAACCATATATAAAATACTATCAAGTCATATAGAAAGAGAATGTAGAAAAGACAAAAATACATGAAAAAGATGTGCATGTAAATAATATTTCTTGTATGGATAATTTAGAAACAAGAGTTTTAAAATAAAAATTTATTAGTATAACAACTTTCATCGTCTAAATGAGAAGCGTTTGATATCAAAATTCCAAGTTGGTGATGAATCTATATGAAGTTATCGACGTTTGACATGATTATTGTAAACAACTATATGAAAATTAAAACAGTAATGTAAATAATGATAAACAGGATATTATGATAAACAAATAAAACCCCGAAATTTTGTTAATCGTTATTGAAGCTGAAAAAAAAAAAAAAAAATCATTACATAAAGCACCGGTTGTTAACGAGATCACTATAAAAATAATTAAAATGAGATGAAATCAAAAGTTTATAATACATAAACTTCGAAATTCTAGACTACAATTGTTGACGCTAAGATTGGAAAACATATTCATATCTATACCAGAAAAAAGATTTTGCAGAATTCCTATAGATTAATACCTTCGATTCCTCGTGTAAGTTAAATCGTATATGTTATACAGGGCTTACACGTATTACACAATCTGGCAAATAGCGGGTGACATAATGCCGAAGATGGAGGTAGCTGATATCTTTTTCGTTTTTCGATGAAAACCTCGCTTAAGTTCAGTAATCAAGATTGAACGATACTTATTAAATCAATGTGTAATCAAAAAGGCGTGCGACAGAAATGGTTTCTACAGTCTCTGTTATTTAACATGCACTGCGAATATATATTATGGGAAAAATAAGGGACAGCTGACAAGTTAGAGTACTAAGTTATAGAATTGTGAACTTTCGATTTGTCGACAATATTACGCTTATTACTAAAAGTAAGAAACAAAATAGAACATCTGGAAGAACAAGTCTGTTTTGCATTTAATTTAAAAAAAAAACAACTAAAATTATAATAATCGATTGAGATATTAACCTAGTACAGCTAAACATGATTAATAAAATATAATGTTGTTGATAAATACGTAGGTATATCTAAGTACCCAAATAATGGCTAAAGTGAGTATTTCACAGAATACAATTGGGACGCACAGCTATGAAAAAACTGAAAAAGGTCTGATATGTCACAAATACAACAAAAAAACCGAAAATAAATATTACAGAATGCGCCGTCGGTTACTGTATTATATGATGCAGCGCAAACTCAGACAGTAGCACGGATTGTCGGAAAATAAAAGTTTCCGAAGTGCAAGCTTGGCGAAGAATGTTGCGAATTTACTAAACGGCTCACATCGTACTGATACAGATCTATTCCAACTAAAAATACATCGAACATATCATCCGTTTAGTAATATGAAAAAAGTAACTGCTCAAAGTAAGATATCGGGTAATAGCAGACGTAGTTTTTTCTCCAAATGATGGCTGGATTTTGTTACAACTTTACAAGATATTAGCAGCCGGAAACCAAGACAGCTGGAAAATCGTGAGCATTTTAACAACAAACATATAACATATTCACTCAATTAATTATACATATGGAAAAATATATTAAGTGTTGCCATAGGAACAATTATGAATTTGTGTTCTTTTTTTTTTTTTTTTTTTTTTGCACTAGTATAACACTAGGGTACATATTTTTATGAGACACCCTGTATAAGACAAAAACAGTGTTTTTACGAAAGTTAATAAACAAATAACATACATCAAAGTACAGAAAAATATCAAAAAATAATTACTATGATGAATTTTTGGAATTGTTTCTATGATTAATTCAAAGCAGCAATCACATGACGATCCATTGCAAACACATTTTCCAGACGGACGTACTAATAAGCTGCCTTGTTGCTGACGAACAATTTCAAAATTATTAGAATCTCTAAATTCAGATAGATTTATTTTTGACTTGACATCTACCCAGTTTTCTGAAATTCAAAGCATTTCGTTATCAACAAATGATTACATATTAATCTATTACCCACCTTTTCGTTGCATCCTACATATTGTAATTGAACAGTTCTTAATTTTTCAATATTCACGCTGGGAAACGATTTACAATTCGTTACGAATATGCGACATTATCCGAAACTAAAATAGACGATTGTCATAAATGTGTTTTTACACTTAATGACACGAATATGTGTTACGACTAAATTTCGGCTAAATGTTCAAATCGTTGTTTTTTGGCAGATTAAAACGGTGTCCCGTTTACCATATTTCATTTTATATTGATCGGTTAATTCTTTGTTTTATCAAAAAAAAACCACAACAACAACTGAGAAATACTATTATTGTCGATAAAATTTTTTCATTTTCTGTATCCGTTATTTTCTTAGCTGTACCATTCAAATTTACCTCTTTGCCATAGACTTCTCTATAGACTTCCTGTCGACTATTCTGATTTAACTTTCGCTGTTAATTTAATTTCACCCGTTTTATTTTCTTCTTATTACTTTATCTCGCGAAGATATGTAAGAATTATTTTATATCTTTACTTTTATATGTAAATATATTTAGCACTATTTTATAAATTAAATTCGTTCACGCATTGGCGCTTCTACAAACGAATGGCCATTTTCTAAGGGATGGGCATCGGTCTTTGTTTAGACGGGCGTTTTTTTCTTTTCTTCGAGTTAGTCTGCAATAAATAGTTGCGAATGTTGCGTGTATGAAATTCTAGCGACCGGCTTTGTGTGTGTTTTTGTCGCCTAGATGTATGAAACACGTGTTAATAGATGCCCGTTTTCTTTTTTTTATACATTAAATTGTGTTAAAGTTTGTTTAAATTCGTATTATGATTAAATTTAATGGTCTGACGTCTTTATTCGAGGACTCGTTAAAATTAGTCGCGTCACGGATATTCCGGTTGAACTGAATTGTGCTTATTTCGTGTATTAGTGATATATTTGTTTGCCGTTAAATTCATTTTTTTTTTCTTATCCGTATTATTTTTGGCCACCCGATGGGCGTCGAGGGTCCCCACGAGTTTAAATAGTTGGTTGGTTTGGTTATTCGATTTATTAATAGCGGTTATTTCGCATATTATTTATTTCGGTCACTAACTCGGCTTTATCTACCGACAACTACACGGGGCAACAAATTTTTTTTTTTTTTTTTTGGTGCCGGAAAACTTAGAACTGATTTTGGATATATTTTTTTTTTTTTAACTTGGGCGCGTCAACTCAGGACATTTATCCAGCACAAAGGACTAACAAATAATGAAACGTAGGGACTTGAAAGTTAAATCAGGAAACGATTAGAAACAGAAGAAATAAAAATAGCCAATATAGGAACAACAGAAAAAGAAGGAAGAGCAAGAATGTAGTGGGCACAGTAAGGGGTCCGGAGGCCAAGGCCAAGCAAATTAGAATAAAGGATTGTGCGTTCTGACGAGATAGATGAGCATTCGAATAGGAGGTGATTTACATCACAGGTCAAATTTAAGATAGGAGGATGGAAGGGACACAAGGAAGACTGAACAATATTAAAACGAAAGAGGGAAGCCGGAAGCAGACTGTGATTAAAACCGAGGCGAATTATGGAAGAAATAACAGAACGGCTGATGCAGGGAAAATTATTAAACCAGGAAGAAGTAGGTGGAGAGGGTTGTATAGCAAGGTAAAAAGAGTTAGTATTGGAGAAAAGAGACGGATAAAGATCAATCCAAAAGTCATGGTGAAAACGATAAGTGAGTGGACAAAGACATTGGGAGGGGAATCTGTCTATGAAACGGCCATTTACTGCAGCTAGACATGCCAATGAATCGGCAAGATCGTTACCAACGATGCCGCAGTGGCCCGGAATCCAGAACAGGTCAATTAGGATAGAACGGGATTTCAATAAATTATAAATTAAGGAACGAATATAAAGAATAATAGGATCTGACGAGGGTTTAGGGAAGGGAGATGAGATGGCTAATAAAAGACTTTTCGAATCATATGACGAATTTCGATAAATTAGATGTTGAGGATATAAAAAGTATAATACGCAAAATAGCCGTGGATTCGGCTAAAAAGGTAGAAGAAAAGACCCTAGCTGAAAAGACTCAGAATAGTTGAAATCAGGAAGGATAAAAGCAGCTCCGACACCTGAAGCAGATTTTCAGCCGTCCGTAAAAACCATGCTGTGAGCGGGAAAAAGTGAATGTAGAGTTCGATTAAATTCGTTGTGTATTACAGGAAACGGAAGAGATTTAATGTTCGAGGGAAGAGAAAATAACTTGGGAGAAAACGACAGTTCTACGAAGTTGTAAGTGAAGTACGGGGATTTGTTATAGGGGAGGATAAAGTGAGAGAATAGGACAAGTCGGGAGGATATGTGTGAAAGGATTGGAATTTTTCGAGGAGAGAAGCGCCAGTTGTCCAGAATATATTGATAGGAATTCACGAAGTGAGGAATATGAAGACGTTTAGTCATAAATCTTTCACCGAGATAAAGTCTTCGAATAAATAAAGGAAGGAAGCCAGTTTCGGCCAGTAGAGCAGGAGTTGGAGAAGAATTCAGAGCACCAATACAGAGGCGAAGACAAGAGTTTTGGATGCGATCAAGTTTGGTAAGGAGGGATTTGGGAGCACTAGCATAAAGAAAAGAACAATAGTCCAATTTAAAAAGAATAATTGATCTATAAAGTATAAGGAGAATATACGGATCGCCACCCCATTTCCAGGAGGACAACGCTTTTAGGAAATTTAATCTCTTGGAAGCCGATGTACATAGATAGTTAATACGATCGGAAAAAGATAAATTACTATCAAGAATGACACCAAGGTAGGAGAAAGAGTTAACTAGAGGAATAGGGAGTTGACACAGGAAAAGGTTAATTAGGGAACGGTTATAAGGACGAAATGTAAAAACTACAGAGGCAGATTTCTCAGGGGAAATAGAAAGATGAAGAGAAGACAACGATAATTCCAAAATAGCAAGGGAGGAATTAAGTTCCTCATTTGCAGAAGAAAGATTATTAGAGAAGGAATAGACAAGAATATCGTCAGCGAAGAATAAGGACTTGGATATAATTGATGAGTTGAATTCAAAAATACCTAGCTTTTCTTTGTAGCAGCTCTAGTTTTCGAGATATAATTGATTTTTATTTTTATAAAAGGCACAAATAATGAAATAATGGTACCTTTACAGGCCTAAACGAAACGTAGTACCTAAAACTAAATTATATTAGGCAATAAAAATTTCCAATAACCGTATAATAATTTAGATCTTCTATACCTGCCTAACTCCCATTCTTCCACACTCACCGATATATATTACATGAAATCTGCCACTGCTGTGTCCGGTTCAGTTTATAATTAAGTTTGCGTAATTGCAGTTGTGCTTTCACGTTTTTTGCTATGTGTGTGGCGAATACAATTAAAAAAAGAAAGCAGAAAACCTATTTCTACCTTTGGGAAACGGTGTTATCTTGCTTATTTCGGCGTTCATTTGAAAAACCAAAATAAAGCTTGGTCTCCATGTTTAGTGTGTAAAATATGCATTGAACATTTGCGACAGTGGACAATTGGAAAGAGAAAATGCCTAAAGTTTGGAGTAGCAATTATTTGGAGGGAACCGAGGAACCATTATGATGACTGTTATTTTTGTATGGTAAATATAAAAGGCATTTCTCGGGACAATAGACACAAATGGACATATCCCAATCTTAATTCAGCAAGGACGGCCGGTACCGTATTCGGATGAAATCTCCATTCTATTATTTAATAGTCTGTCTAGACGACTTTCGGAAAACAAAGTCGAACCAACAGTGCCTGATGAAGATGGTAATGTGCAATCAGACAGCGATAGTGTTTTGAAGCAGATGCAGACGAGCCTCAACGTTCCAGTCAACAAGAACTGAACCATCTATGTAAAGACTTGAACCTTTTAAAAAAGTCTTCAGAATTTCTCGCATCCGGATTAAAAGAAAAGAATCTGCTTAAACTGGGTACTAACATTACATTTTATGGCTGCCATTTTTCTCTCTCACGAAAATAACCTGGTATTCTGTAATGATATAAAAACACTCTTAGAAATAATGGGTTTATCGGAATATACATCAGACGAATGGCGTTGTTTTATTGATAGTTCAAAACGTAGTTTAAAATGTGTTCTTTTGAACGACCGTAACAAGTATGGAGAAATACCTATTGGTCATTCTACCATTTTGAAAGAGGAATATGAAACAATATCACACTAGTCCTGAAAAAAATTAAATATGAGGAACATCAGTGGGTGATTTGTGTCGATTTAAAAATGGTAAAAACTTCCTCTTTGGACAGCAAAGTGGAAGCACAAAAAAATATACCTGTTTTTTATGTCTTTGGGATAGCAGAACTAAGGATCATCTTTGGATTAGCAAAAATTAGCCCCCAAAAAAAGTCATGGTTTGAGGAAAACAAAACGTAATCAACGAACCTTTAGTTGTAAGTGAGAAAATCATATTTCCACATTTTCATATCGATTTCGGACTTTTGAAGCAATTTATGAAGGCGTTAAACCGAGATAGACTTTGCTTTGGGTACTTAATACGTAAATTTCCTGGAATTAACAGGGAAAAACTGAAAGCAGGCATATTTGATGGTCCTCAGATAAGACAGTTTATAAAAGATGCGCAATTTACAGCATCAATGAGCGAGGTTGAATTTAATGCTTGCTACTCATTTGTTGAAGTTGTAGAAAATTTTCTTGGCAATTATAAAGCAAAAAATTACGCAGAATAAGTAGAAACCATGTTTTCTAACTTTAATATTCTCGGCTGTAATATGAGCATAAAACTTCCTACCTCCATAAACAACTAAAATCGATTCCCACAAAACCTAGGTGATTATTATAGTGAAGAACAGGAGGAAAGTTTTTATCAGGACATTAGAACGATGGAAGAACGATATCAAGGAAGATGTGATAGCCCCATATGCTGTGGAACTACTGTTGGAGTTTGCAGCAAGAATGTTATACTAAACTCCATGCTAGAAAGTCGTATAAAAGGTAATTTTTAAGTGATAAGCCATGAATGTTATGTTTATCTACTTTGTGAAATAAGTTCCTTACTTCGTATCCATTGTTTTTAATGAGGCCTTGTGGTAAATACTAATATTTATAACCCGAAATATATATGAGTTAGCAAAAAAATGATTTTTTTCTAAAAGAGGTCAATATAGCGTATCTGGAAAACTAGATCTGGTAGACTAAATCTAACAGTTGTTCTCGATTCTACGCCCAAAAATTACTTAAAAACAGTTCAAAAACAGCAGGCATCAAAATGTGTGTTACGCTGTGCTATCGAACTATTTTTATATGTTGGAGATTCGCAACGTAGACTGCACACTAAAACGAACACTTGTTATCCGCATACATACTGGAATACAAACACTGTACTTCTACTAAGATTATATTTTAGGTAGCTTTTTTTAATATTACCTATAAAGTAAACATAAATTTTTAAATGTGTATCTTCAAAATCCTCTAATGTTCAAACATGTTAACTGTCAACTTTACACAACTATCATCTGTAGTAGTGTGTCGAATGAATTATCATTAACTTTTCCGTACAAACTGTGAACATACATTGTGCTTCTATAAGCAGATTACTACCATGTTGTTGTTGTTCTTTTTTTATGCACCTAACTACGGTAATCATTCCAATATCCCATTAAAAACTAAATAAGGTGTAAACATCAGTCAACCTTCATCAGATATCTAACGCAAGTTCACATTCGTCATTAGAATTATTCCGACAAATGTTTGATTTTTAGATAATCTAGACCAGTGAATAAATGAGCGCGAGTTTATCCGTGCATGATTTCTTAATTTTACCGCCAAATTTTTCATAACATTTTATTCAACTTTCACTGTACGGGGCACTCTCCGTATTTTAATCGCGTGTACTTTTGTTCTACAACAATAATCGCTATCGCAAATATCCCATTTTTTAAACCGTATATTTCCAGTTTGTACAGAATGCACTGTCGAAATGGATAACTACCACGAAATGTGACTAATATTTCATCAACAGTCATGCATCATCCAAGTTTATCATGACTAAAGCAATGATCGTGGTGCAGGAAACTGATAATATCAGCACGAATTACAAGGTTGAAGTCAGAACATCCTATATTTTGACTCTTATTTCTTAACGACGTTTTGAAACATAATATTTTTGCAATAAATTTCATGATTTAAATACGGCTCCTACGGGTACAGTCAGTAGCAAACATGCGACTAAATCTATTCGAAAACTTAAAATAAAGGAGATTACATTTCCCGCTCCACAAATGAATTAGGAAAAAACACGAAGTTTTACTAGTGCACTATAACATGACTCTTAGATATAAAAATAAAGTTCAAACCCCGGTCTCACTTGCTCGCTCATAGTTGAAGGGTTAAATTTAACTCAAACATTAACCGGGAGATTTAATTCGATTGCGGTAAAGAGACGATAACGTGAATTAAACGGAGCGATATATTTTAAAACTGTTACCGAAGAAAAATTACATAAAACTTAGTTATTTTTTTTAACAGCAGAATTTCATTGAAGCGGGAAATGAACGTGATAAAGAGGACACACATTTGATAAGAAAGATAAAAAAATTTAAAAAATGCAGGGTAATACTCTTCACAACGTGTCAGGATATAATTGGACTAAAAAGGTAATAAGAAGGACATTTATCGAAAAATTAACTATTTCTAGACGCTGAAAAATTAAATAATTGTCCATTGCAAAAGCGAATAGGTATGTAAAAAATAATATATTTCGATAGAATAAAAATAGTATGAATTTTGTCTGAATATTAAGGGTACTGTGAAATCAAAGGAAGACAAAGAGGAATGAAATAAACTACGACAAACTTTGAAATGAGTAACCTAGAAAATCTTAGCTGAAATGAGCAGAGGAAAAAATTACAAAGTGTTATTCTCAATTAGAATCAAATATTTGTTGTTATGAAACAAACGATCTAACTAGTTAATAATATTATTACGTTTCGATTATAACCATACCAGAGAGAGAGAGAGAGAAAAGCGATATAACACCCATTACATATTTCTAATAAAGCGTGTTAAGTTTATTTAATAACATTTCAATGCTAATACCATTGAAGAAGAGCGGGATTGTGAAAAATGGAAAAAAATTGAGCAACGAATAATAAGAAAAATCTAGAAAAAATAAATACTAAAATGAAAGGAAAAATTTCAGATCCGGAAATAGATTAAGAAATCAATCTGCATCTGTAGTAACATTTTCTCTTTTTCACAATAAAGTACGTACCGAAATTTATTCTCTAAACGTGTTAACGTTAATTATAAATATAATACAGTGATACGGAAATAAGGCGCTGAGAATAATTATTAATGCTCCGTGGTACGTAAGTAATAAGACTCTCCACCAAGATCTTAACACTCCTTATCTAAGGGAGGTTATTACAAAATCAGGCGCAAGACATATCGAAATACTTCAAATTCATACGAACGTCCTATAGCGTTATTAAATAATCCGACAGAGACGCGTCGCAGGAAGAAGCCATTCGACTTAAGTGCTTAAAATAAGTTTGGTTCCCACGTCAGTGAGCGGGGATTGTTCAAGCGTTTAGAGTATGCAACAGAAGATATAGATTAGCGAAAAAAAAAAAAAAAAATCGCAAGTTGTCATGTAATTCAAGTTACATTTGTAAAATGCTATAGAATACTAATTTACATAATATACCGAAACCTTTTATCGCTAGGTCCGCTTGAAGAATAGATTTGACGACAAATAAATTCTGATACTGAACTGATAACATCAAAACCACCGCTCCGAATGAAACAGCTAATTAGAAAATAAACGAATTTTAATATATTTAATAATGAAACGGTGAGAAAATAAATAGTCGTCTGTTTAACTTTTCCTAAGAGGCTTAAATGATGATCTTGTGCTGTTTGTAGCTAGAAGACGATTTCAATCAGCCCTCACTCGTAGAATGCGTACTAAACTGCTATTTCTAGGGAGCTCGGAAGTCCATGTAATCAGATCAAATAGTTATATGAAACATCACTTAAAGATGAGATGTATCATAATGATGAGTTTTTATATACTATGCGCAGTGTAATTATCAATGGATACTCGAGAAACAGATGTTTCATAGATGGAAGAGTCGTTCCGGTTCATGGTCTTTTTGCTGCAACCGGTGATTAAAAAAAATTCGCCTGTACTCAGTTTTTAGGGCGCATTATTCTGTTCTTAGCATCTCAGTAGACGACAACGGCGATTCTAAAGACTATTTTATAAATATAAGAAATATAACTAAAGAAAGCATTCTTTACTATCCGCTCCGAAAATTATCCGCCCCAGCTGGGTAATACTATTACGGATGAATACGCGGTCGCGTCAGCCAGAATAGATTAGAGTAGCCTAGACCTCACGGTAAAATTAAATTCCTTAGCTTGTCGATAGAGTACGTGATTTGAGGTTGTTAAAACTAGCTGGGACACGGTACATGTGTTTCAATTTTCTTTTTCTTTTTTTTTTTTTGATTATATTGAATAATTAACAAAAAATATTTTATTCGATGAATTCTAATAGAAATTCGAAAATGACTTTATAAATCTATTAAACTTAAAAATGTTAAATAATTTTTTTAACTAAATTTATTTATGCTATATGCACATCGTTTGTCCAAAATTTTAAAAATAAAAATTAATTTCGTCACCGTAAACGATGCTATAATTTACATTATAAAAAGTAATTCGTAACTTCAAATTAAAGCTGGATAATATAGTCTACGTGGAAATATTGACATTATAGGTTCGAATAATACTTTATGAATTAAATATGACACGAAGAAATTCTTGAACTTTTTGTGATCCGCTATTTAAAATTAAACTTTATCAATTAAAATATACCGTATGCTTACTTGGAAATCTGAAATTTCCTTCCGCCATTGTGCCGTTTATAACGGCCAAACGAATCAATGACTGTCAAATTAAGGAAATAATTTCGGATAGAATAAGTTCTCGAATTAACTCGGAAAACATATCACTAATTTCATCAACAACTCTATTCTCAATTTCTCAATGGTAATGCTTTTTTTTTTTTTTTTTTTCATTTTGCAATAAAATTTGGATTGCGCAAAAAAATAAATTTCGCCGCATTAAGAAAAAAATAAAATTACTTCGGAATAATCGATAAAACTTTTAGACGTTTTTGTGTAAATCTCGATTAACTTCATTAGATAATAAAACGCTTAAATAGGCGCAAAATATATATGTATATATGTATATGTGTTTATAAATAATATCACACGTTAATTTGCCGGCTACTTTTGGATATAATTTTATCCATAATTATGTGGCTTTTTGATTATGAATGATATATGTACAAAAAACCATTCGAAAATTAACACGCGATATTATTCGTAATTACATATTCATCACGTATAACTTTTTTAATAAGTCTTTTCTTTTCTTTTTTTTCCCATTATTTAAATGCGCGCCCATATAGTAATAATAGTTTTTTCCTAAATATTGATCACCGTAAACATGTACATACTTCTGTGTATCGTATACAGTTTTATGATTTTCGGTTATTTTCTTAAATTTTTTTTTTATTATTAAAAGTTCTACTACATATATTTCAATATGACAATACAAGAATGAATTTCTCATACCCCTGCTGAAATGCAATCTCCTATTTTATTTCAAATCACTACTATTCACGACGAATAACACACTACATTAAAAATTCAAAACAACTTACGGACCGTTAGGAAAAATGTACTATTCTCGGATATTTCAACGAACGTATGGACACGGTGCGATACGCGATAATAAACTAAAGGAATATTTCATAAGAAATGTTACAGAATGTTGTGGTAAATAGGAACAAAAAAATTTTTTTTTACACGGACAATAATTTTTTTTTCTCTTTCGCTTTTTTATATAACCGGCACATTTAGAAACCTGTACTGCGTACAA
Source organism: Icerya purchasi (assembly GCA_039619475.1). Lineage (NCBI taxonomy): Eukaryota > Metazoa > Arthropoda > Insecta > Hemiptera > Monophlebidae > Icerya > Icerya purchasi. The sequence continues at coordinate 487,680,253 of CM077115.1, forward strand.
CTACTACTACTACTATATATATATATATATTAAACAAATAATTTGGAATAACAGTTCGTGATGGAATCATAAGGTCATCCCTGAAGGAGAAATCATACATACAACGTTATAATAAATATTACGTTAGAACACAGGCCATATATGTATATGGGCTCAAAGATATATAACTCACTATCGGAATCCTTAAAATCTAGTCTAAGAAATTATAAATATTATTATGTGATTACTTGACAAATAATAGCATACAGGTATGATACGTATGAAAGGAAACTCCATTGCTATGCTTTGGCTCTCATTGCAAAGTTACCTTAAAAATTTAGGCAAAATGGTAAAAAATGGAATGTAATAAAAATTGCAATAAACAGAAACTGGGTTAATTATACACCATTTATGTAATCAAAAACCTTTCACAAACTAGAGGAAAAAATCAAAACCCAGCAGTAAGCGGGTGATTAAATATTACATAGATACATTTTTATTTAATTATCATGTAACGTAACACTAATTTATGTTAAATCATTCATCTCAGTTCATAACGTCTAGCTTAATAGTATAAGATACAATTTTTAATATGTTAAAACTATAAACTTATTTTACAACACGATACTACTACTTAGTGAACTTATCTCACTTATTTAACATTAACGATAGATTTAACTTTACCTATAGCTTTATTATATAGCTTTATACATAAGCTTTCATCAATATATACTGTAACGGAGTTCCTTTTTATAGCCCAAGGGATAGGGGAATAAGTGTGTTTAGATTAGATATCAATATACATTTTTACAATTAAAAATCAAAAATAAGTAATTATATCCGTATCTGTTTAATTATTAAGAAAGCATGGTAAACATGGGCTAAATAAAACATTAACATAAAATAAATCTCCGGGCTAGTAATACAAAAACTTATTAATTTTGCATAACACATATTTAACACGTGTACTTTTAATTATACAAATACTGCCGCTACTATAAACGGCATAAACCTAATAAATTGTAAAAAATTATAATAATCTTGTAAATTTAGAAATTGTAAATAAATTGAATTGAATTGAATATATATATATATATATAATTAATTATCTTCATCGTTCGCTCTGTTATTATTAAATTTAAATGGTACGAATATATTATATGTCGGTCTATAGTGGCCAACGCGCGATCATTAGCAGATCTTGCACCTTTGGCATGATCGACATGTATACACACAGCGTCGGACAGTTAGGAAGGGTGTTGCGTAATATGCCGGGTATTTGTTTTTATTTTATTTTTGTTATGTTTTGTTCTCTATTTATTTTTTGATTCCTGTTCTTTTCAGTTTGATCTTTTAATTAACTGGATAACTTTAAGTTTTGGACGCGTTGTATTATCCAAAATCTCGCTCGCATTGTGCGGTTCGTTTATTTTTCTTTGCTCGCTGGTAAGTTCGGTGGCACCGCTGCTTTGGCAGTCCGACGTTTCTCGAGAATTGCGAGTAACGACGACTTTCCGTTTGAAATTCGAAATTGCGTTGCACCCAACCGGTGCATTCCCGCGTTATTACGTGTAGTAGTCGCGGATGTCGCAATTATGTGCGAAAGTTTCAAGGCGGCCTGTTCGCCTCGGCGTTCGCAGTAGCCCGGCCCGGTTGTCCGGAGCATAAGTTCATCAGGTACAAATCCGGTAGTTTTAGTTTTTTTTTTTTTATTTTCCTTTTCTTGTCGTCGCTATTTTGTTTACTCTGTTCGCCGCTAGTACACTCGGCATTTTCGTTTTATCGTGTTTCCGACCTTTTTTTTTTTTGTTTTGCTACGATGCTACGATCGCAGAACGCTAGTGTGAACCGATTTTTAAACAATACACGCGCATTTCTAATTATTGTTCGGTTTATTCCAAGGTCCCTTCACCTCTTCTATCGTTTTTTTTTTTTTATTTTACGTACAGCATCTCGGAAGCGGGATTCCTTATCGGTCCGCTGATCTATCGTTGAGAGCCTGCGATTGTAAATTTCCCTTAAGAATACGACCGTGTACCATAATCTATCCTGGATTATTTCTGTCCCTACAAATTTGCTATAATTTGATTATCCACTTGTTCCTTTTCCGTTATTTTCCTTTCTCCTTCTTCGCCTCAGTCTTATCTAGCATAAATCCTCGGCAGGGGCTCGCCGACCAACAGCAACAGTAGACCGTAAGTAATAGATCCAATCCTCGGTCGGTGATTCTGACAACGAGAAACGCCGATTACATTAACATGGAAAGCGCTCGAGTTGCTATTCCGGTTTAAAATTAGTTTTTGGAATTTAAATTGATTTTTTTTTTTTTAATATATTTACCGTGTTTAGATTTTTAAAATATTTTATTATTACTAAATATTACATCGGGGTAACTTCAAAACCAGTATCCTACAGCCGTAGTCTTGACTTCCAAGGATCTCAGTGTCGGTGAATAAAATATTGCAGGACCCTATTTCGAATATGTTTCAGTAGTACGCGACAACTTCGTTTTTCTTCAACGAAGTCAGTAACATTTCTAAAGTATATTTTACCGACTAAATCTGTTATAAAAAAAATATATATACTGTTGTGGGTGACGATGAACTCGAGCGAAGAGATCGGGTAAACGAATTATCGATCTTAATTGCTATTCACAAAATTAGCTCAGTTATTATTTATAGTAGATAGGAAATATCGCACTTCACTCTACGGCAAAAGTAGATTTATGTACAGCATATTGACGACTAAAAGTGCGGTCAGAAACCGGATGTAATTACGCCTGTTAAATTAGCACCAGCAGGCACTTTTCGTACACATCTCGTTTCGGTGTCCATCTTTATTAAAAAGAATTTTTTTGAGAATAATTTATCATATTCTACCTCGAGGATTATATGAAAATTTTTTGATGCTGGAAATTCCTCTTCTAATTCTTAAGGTCAATTTGCAACTTCCACCACGCTACCTTCATCAAATCAACATCGATATGAATTTAATTACGCCGACGACTTTATTACATAAAGGTAACGCGAAAACTGAACAAAAAATTAGGAATACCATCAAACAATGTACACCGGTGGTTCCAAATATCTACGAGTGTGACGTAATCGTCGAGGTCGTGCGATATTATCAACATGCTGCGAAGGTCTAAGCGATAAAATTAGCAGCGGACACTGCGGTCAAAAATCGCAGCTGATTCCTAATACGTTCTGATTTCCACAATTCGATCGTATAATCATTTGTTCCGGAATTTTTCACTTTAGATCACACGGCCGGAGGTGCATACAAGATTTCCTTCTGATGAATGCACGAGAAAATCATCTAAAGAAACGTCATCCGTTAAATCTTGCCCGAACGTTTAACTTATACAACGTGATAGTATACCTCAGATTTAAAACTAACCGAAATGTCGTTAACCAGCGGGCATCCCCAAATTACAAAACCGAATTATCTTTTGGTATAATCTGGAAAAATATTAATTCACTAACATCACATGTTTAACTTGTTTGATAAAATAAGATCTTTAAGAGATTTTTACGTGCGTTTAATTAAAGTGCTGCGTGTCACCCGCGATTGAACTGGCAGTGTTTCAATTCGAACTAAATTAACAGATTACACTTGTGACAGCGTAGAAGAATGGTTTGCCGCTCCATTAAAGAAACGCAACGTATTCGCTATTTATTCGAGAAAATTAAAGTTAAAGTATCTTCAGCACAATTTATAGAATTTAAAATAATAACTGGCTACGTCGAAAAAAAATTCTTACATATTAAAAATTTATTACATACGCTTTAATATACTGGAAAGTATAGGACTGAAATTTTATTTCCAGCGGAGAATGGTGTTTGCTAAAATATGTGCTTGTTTTATAAATCTGGTTATTTTGGTAAGAAATTTTAAAATGTCATGCGATACACAAATAAACTGTAATTTATCCTTTTCATGGGGAATACTTATTGTGACCAGACACATATAAATGTCGCATTATAATGAGAAACTATTTTGACATATTAATTCGATCACGACTCATTTGTTTATTTTAACAAAAACGAAAAACATAATTGAAAACTTACACAAAATGATCTGTTTGGATTTCTAAAAATTAAAGATGTTCAAATTAACAAAATGTTTAAATAAACAAAATGTTCAAATTAACAAAATATTCGATCTGCTAACTTTTTAACTAAAGGATGAGTATTTTGTTCAAACAAACTTGATTCGCAGACTTACCGAGTATCGATATTTTCTACATTTTTATAATTTCTATGTCGTAGACATAGTTGGGACATCTGAAAATTAAGAAAAATATTTTAATAATATTATAGCAACAAAGAAAATCTGAATGATTCTAATTATGATAAAATAGAGATATTTCGCCGGTTGTTCGCTGGAATATGCAGGTTCGTCCTATACTGTCGAAAGTTACGCTACTAACATGGCACAGGGGAATTTGAAGAATAGTATAAATAAGAAGATATTTATTTTATCAGGCTGCCTTGCTGCGATTAAAAAATTTAACAACATATATATGTATATATATATATATATATATATATATATATATATATATACAGGACCGTATCTAGACCAAAATTTTGGAAGGGGTTATGAAAATATTTTTATGTATGTATTATCATGAAATATATTTATTTATATATAGTACACTAAAACCTTGTAGTCAATTATTGTAAATGCAATATTTGAACACTAAAATAGAAACAAATAAAAAATAGTCGTTTTCAAAGAATTTATAAAAATTTCAATTTTCTTTTCTTTTGTCAAAAATTGAAAGGAAATAAATTTATTCTGAATTTCGGTCCATTTAATTCAAGCAGTTATTATTCCACAGACATTTCGGGGGGAGGGGAGGGGTGAACCCTGAAAACCCCTCCTCAGATACGGCTATATATATCTATATATACATATACACACATATATATATAGTCGATTGAACTTCATTTCCGAAAATCACGTTACCTTCATCACCACAATCGTCCGTTTTTGTTTTTTTTTGTTTTTTCTCGACTATACCATTTTCCTCGTAACTTATTCCATAAACCGTTCATCTACTTTTCCGCTTACTTCCTTGTGGCTTTAAATGTGAATAATGTTTATTCTTTTTGAGGTGGGTTTTAATTAATTCTCTACCTAAGCAACATATTTGTCATCTTCCAGCAAAAAACAGGGTCTTCACGTTTAGTTGAAAATTCTCTTACTTTTTTAAATGCATTGATGAAATTCCTTTTTTTTTTTATCAGAATCTAAGCAATAATATATTAAGTCACTGTTGACCATCACTCCAATCATTTCAGAGTTTGTATGCTTAAATTTTACAATCTGGGGGGGGGGTTGTATTTCCCCTATATTCTAATAAACTAAAGAGATGGAGACAAAACAGCAACCTCCTTGTGGTGCCCCTGGATGTAGTCGTACTAATAAAGCGCATTTTTGTGGAAAAGTGACTGTAACGAATGCTGTCAAAAGGAGCTAGAATATCACAGCCCCGAAAAAGGCTGTAATACGACGATGGTCTTTCCGATAGATATTTAAGTTTATTATCTAGCTCCATACGAACGAACGAACGAATAAACTAAAAAGATGATCGTTTCAAAAAAATTAGCCTAGGTGGGACAAGCACGTCTCACAAAAAAGAAACCATTTAGATATAAAGCTAGGGAAACTCTACTGTCTTCTTAGTAAGCATTCCAGGTGTCGATCGAAAACAAATTATTAATATATAAAATAATATTAAAACCAGTATATACGGCCTGACTTTACGGGATTGTGCTAAAATTACACATATCAATAAGACACAACGTTTTCAAAATAAGGCTATTACATTCTAAATAGAACAGACAGTTTTTATAGCCTTTTATTTAACTCGGTTTGTCCTTCTGTCTGTCTGTCATTCGGTCTCTCTGCGGGGAATCTTGCGAACGATTTTTCATCTACATCCCGATGAATTAAAAAAGTGTCCTTTTGCAGAAATGTTTGTTATAGATGACAATACATTTAAACGCAACTGTCATCCGTTTTTTAATTTTTATTTTGTAATGTATAGAAAAATAGAGTTCAATGAGAAGTGTATATATCTGTTTTACTTGCTCACAAACAAAAAATTCGGATCAGATTACTAACAAAAATAAAAAAGAAGTAAAGTCGGATAAAAACACTATCGTTCTATTCTTCCTAGTAATTCACTATTCAAATTTTAAACTATCTTTTTTTAGGTAGAATTTTCATCCCTAAAAATAAAACAAAAATTAAATTAAAAATTGTAATAATTAGGTATTTTTAAAACATTTTTAAATTTCTAAAGAGATCGCTATTTGATTTTTTAAAAGAAAGGGGCACTTCTCAAATCTACCGCTTACTGTAAAAGATTTTACATAATTCTATATACCACGGATCCCAATGATTCCTTCAGACTCACCTATTCCATTTAAACGTTTGCAATTTCCAATTCGCTCGGCATTTTTTGTATGACTATTAATAAGTCAAAAGGTCAACAATGACAATTTGTGGATTAGATTTAGAAAATCCTTGCTTTTCGCACGGCCAATTATATGCTGCGTGTTCGAGGGTTGTCAAACCATCGAATTTGTTTGTTTTTCGGATTTAAGACGAATTTATGAAGATAATTTTTTTTTTTTTTTGCCGTTTTTGGTCCAAAAGGAGGGTTTAAATAATTCATGAATGAAACACCTTTCGGTTCCAAAACTATCGAAAATGAGAAGTTCGAAGCGTTTCTTCGATTCATCGATTCGAATAAACCGGCCCCAAAGAATGGTGCCGAACGAATCCACGAATGGCGACAACGAAAACGAGATGTCTACGTTGAAGCGGAAGAAATTCTCGTTGATCCGATTAACTTTCTTTTATCATTATTTTTTTGTTTTAATGTAAATTGAATTTAATAATTCTATGCGACACAATTGATGCTTGAGGAGCGGCTGTAACGAATATATGTCCGGATTTTGCGGTTCCAGTTGAAGGTGGGCTTTGCCTGAAAACGTTTCCTCTAGATAAATAACTATTTATCAGATGGTTTGCTACTTTTTTTTTTTTTTCCTACCATGGAATAGAGAATAAAAAGACGTCGGTAAAGCAAAAGGAAAAACTATAGTAATTTTGAACAATTCATACAAAGAGATACTTAATAGTAAACATTTCCAGAGTTAGAATGGGACATCATTGTACTGCTGCTCATTTGTTTAAAATAAAAATAATTAACAGCGGCAGATGGCCTAAAATTGCGATGTGGAGGGTACATAACTTAGTGTGGCAGTGTCAGAAATACGAAAAAGAAAGAAGAATAAATTTAAGTATTACTTGGTTTTTAAACTCTATCAATGTCTATAGTATAAACTGCCCCTTCATAATAGAATATAAGTATTTTTGTGAATTTACTATATATATATATATAAAAAAGTAGGAAAGCGGAAGGAGAAATAGGTTCGTTCAAAAATTAGTCAAAAGACGAAAGCCAGGTCAGTTATAAAAAAAGAAAAAAAAAAAGTAGGTTATTACCATATATGTACATATGGAATTTGCCCAAAATTTAGCATTTTTAAAACCTGTCGTAGGTCTCTTTCGGCCGCTATTATTTTTAAATAGTTTGAAAAAAGTTTATAGCCCATTTTATAGCATTAGTTGGTTAACTTTTTAATTGGCGTCTTTTCGAAACTAAAATGTAGGAAAAATACGAATAAGTTTTTAAATCTGGAGGTCAAAATTTTTTAAATCTAAAGAGGCGACGAATATAAACGTTACCATGTTAGCTACCACGAAACCGTAGATCCGAAGAGAAAAAATTTATAGCGCTATTTGCAAATAGTACGGGAAGCTAGAACAATTTGCGTTATTACGATAATTTCTCGTTTAATTTTAGTTTTCTGTTCGTATTGCTGCTCAAAATTATTTACATTAAAAACATTTCTCTTTTTAAAAAAATTACGTAAACTTCAAAATTTTGCAATAAAAATTACAAAAAAATATTCTAACAGTAAAAAATAATTTGATTATATTCTTAGATAACATTAATTTTCGAAAGTCAGCGCCAAATTCAAACTTCAAGCATGTTTCATTTAACGTTCGCCAACTAACGGATATTAGCGCAATCCTTTTTGTATTTGACCGAGTATTGAAAAATATCAAAGATATATTTAATGCCAATATATAGTTTTATACTTAATTTAAATAATGTCCAATCATTGTTGCAATTTCCAAATGATGCCGACTCCAAGGTGCTAATGACTGAAAATAATCGTAATATTCTTAAATATACATTACTCGAAATTACCTTTTATTGGAAATAAGTATTTTTTACTCTTTAACGCAATTTTCTTTTTTTGTAATTTTTATTGCAATTTTGAAATCGTTATGTTTTTTCATTTTTTTTTAAATAATTTATTAGGTCTCGCTTAGGTCGAATTTAGACGCTTCTTAGATTACACAAACCGGAAAAAACAACACCTTTTTCTTTCGTATTAATGTTGATTAAAAATTATCTAATTTTGACAGTTTCTGAAGGAAGCTATTAGCCGGCATGCGGAATAGTAAATTATTTAGATAAGAATGAAATGAACGATGAAGTCGCACATAAAATTGGTGGAAAAATTATCAAGAGTGCCGTTTATGATAAAACGCATTTAAGAACACGTGCATCGCCAAACATCGCACTACTCAACGATAGGTGGCAGGCGATGGTTTGGAGATGGGCTTGATTTAGTCTAGAGAAGTGTTGCAAGGTAGTTCTGTACTTAATAGCTGTTAAAAAGAAATTTTGAATAGACGGAGATAAGATGGGCTTCCGCAGTTGGCATAGGAAAAAGTCCGTTAAACGAGCGACAGTGTAGATCAACTTGTATGAACCCGTAAGGGCAACACTCAACATCAGTTTCTTTTCAAAGGTTGGATGTGGATTTATTAACGAATACGGAAATCGAATTTAGAAATTAGTCTGTTTCTAAGAGCACATTTTAAAAGAAATTTGGTTATAGTAACGAGAACAATGTAAATTCCTTAATTAGTTTTTCGTATTCTAACCTTGTAACTTTTGTCTCTAGCTACCAGTATCTTGAAATATATCTAACGCAGCGTCTTGATATCTGTTTTTCTTGAATTTTTATTCCCTTGTAATATTTTTAACTTCTTTAATTTGTCCGTGAATTGCTAATAACGTTCCGTTTTGTCTTGTCATTCGATATCGCATCTTCTGCCACTACTTTCTTCACGTCGCGATAGTGACCCCTCTCCGAAGTGCAATTTTATGGTTTTATTAAACGATTTTATGTTGCACACAGATGGCCCTGATAACGGATTACTTATCAGTTCGTTTAACTCTATCACAACAACTATGTTGAACAATCGGAAAGTTCAAAATAGCCCTTATCAGGGCTATAGGACGATGAGAAATGATAAACTTCGAATATTAGAGTTTAACGTCGAAAGTATTAGTACGGATAAATGCAAATACTGGTACCAGAAATGTAAAGGCAAAATGGACATCGTACTGTTACAAGAAACACATATAACTTGAAGAGAGGAAAAATTAGAGAGGTCATCCTGATTGCAGCTGGGAATCATAGTATGGTGTCGCTTCATATGTCAAGAGCTCCATTAAAAATTATTCACTATTACGTAGTTCAAATGAAGAAGTTGTGATTACTTTAGAAACGGAAGGAAACATAATTGTCAACGTATATACATAAACGCGCAAAAGTAATGTGACCAACAGCTCTGATGCCAGTATATCAAACCGACACAGTAATATTTGCAGGCGACTTTAACAGTTTTTTTTTTTTTTTTTTAAATAAGTTGTGGGACTCACAGGGCAAATATGCCCGTTGTGTGAGTGCCCGACACTCTTATTAACGTTTATTCGAAAAATATATAAAGTACAAAAATTATAAATTATCTTAACTTAGAAGTCAAAAACAAAACGTTAAAGAAACGGAGCATTAAAAGGTAGAGAGATTTAGGACGTAGCTTGTTGTTCAATCTTTGCACCATTTCTTTAACCAATTTTCCACCTCCTTTTTCCACACACCAATTTTTTTTTCCTTTAATATATGGTTCGGGATTGTACTTATTAATTTAATTAAAACCGAATCATCGATTCGCAAATTAACCCCACGAGGATAGATGTAGTATGTATTACTTTGGTTTCTTGTCAATCGAGTTTTTTGCCTAGATGGTAATTTTATATTATTGACATTAAATTCTAGTAGTCTGTAATAGTAATAGTACATCTTGAGGGATATTTCATTGTTTTCCTTCCATGCATAATTGACCCAGAGTCGTTTTGCTTCCAATGAGGGAGTATGAGTTTCAAACACCTCTACTGTATCTTACTTATTTTATTTATTTCAGTTACTCTCACACTTGAGGATATACAAAGAAGAAGATGAGAATGATGTTTGACTGTTGAATTGATTGGAAGCCAACGATCTTCTATTGGAATGCGGCGCTAAAGATCCAAGCAGCTTTTTTCTTTGAGGTGAAAAAGATATTATTCGCCGGATCTCTGCATATACTGTAAGCTTCATAACGTTATGCATTGTAATTACCGAACAGATTCAAAACTGCATTCCTAACAGCCAGAACTTTAGCAGGAAGTGTGTGATGTATCTAAGTGTCATTGAAATTTTTGTAAAGCTCAATGAGAAAAGATTTCGATTTAGAAACGCTACTTCAGATCATTGAATCGCGTGTAAAAACTAATACCATTTTGTACAGACCGTACTACAATATACCGAGAACAATGTTCCGATGGGGTTTAGGAAATCCCATGCTAGGATGAAGACTGTGAGAAGCTATTTGGTGAAATTGAAGCAACAGGAGATCGGAATGTATTAAGTCAGCTCACAGGCAGCCTGAACAAAAATCGATAGGCCGGATGGATTAATATCATACAGTTCAAAACTGGATGTTACCCACTCAAATAGTAAAATTTCGAGCTTACTATGAAGATTCTGGACGAATAACAGTACAGCGGCACAAATAGATGTACTAAACGAGATAAAATTACAGAAGAAAAGTCACAGTAGGTAAAAAAATGGTTGACAAAGGTAGAGAAAGCTAGTGCATTTAGTATGACTGAACTAAATGAAGCCATTAAACAAATTAAACCTGGTAAAGTGGTTTGGTTTTGATAACACCTCTCCCGAATTTGTTAAAAATATGGGCGAGTAGGCTAAAAATTTCTTGTTAAACGATTAATGGAATTTTAATGGGTGAAGATTCTGCATGAAATATAAAATGCAATATAATTTTGCATCTAAAGTGTCGGGCAATCGCGTTATCTGATATAATGAAAATACTGCTCACTCTTAAAAGCAAGGTTGATCATAATTTGAAACCTTTTAATTCGGTTGTATTTCCCGACAATTGCACTACGTAATTTTTTCTAGACTAGGAATAAGGCTATGCTTTTTTATAAGTTTTCTTGTTACAAATTAATTTTCTACGTTTTTTTTTTGTTTTTTTTTTTTTGATTTTGTTTTATCTCATATTGCCAGGTAATTTCATATTACGCTATTGGCTATTTTCAAATTCCTTATAATATCAACAATGACAATTACGTAACATTTAGCGGTAAAAATATTTAGCAGTAAACATTGCGGAATGTTTAATTTAAATTTTTTTACAACATCTACATGCGCCTTCGGTGCACGGAATAAATTTTGAACTACGTGACTTTACGTAATTTTTTTAAATTTACAAAGTAAGCATCGATTTCAATTTTTTGTATTTTTAAATCGTGTATTTGTATTACTTTGTTTAGATTTTCGGAATAGCTTCAATGATATTTGCTCTTTCAATGGTATTGGATAATCCAATATTTACTACTGAAGAAGGCTCCGTGAAACTAAGGATCCTTCAAAAGGCAGATATAGTGCTCGCTGTAAGTTCATTGATTGTGAGCGGTGGAATGATTGCATGTAGTATTTTAGGAATCATCGGAACCGTCCTGTCCAGTCAAAATAGCATAAAATTAGTAAGTAAATTATACTAAAAAAATTTCACAAATTTCAGTTAATTACTAAAGTCGAACGGAGTTGCTCAAGTATCACAAATCTATAAGAAGAACTCGTATTGAATGCTACTTACATTTTTCGTCTCATTGGAATTTTGGACTTTTTCTCTTCAATGAAAAAGCTCATCAAAAAACAGTCGAACCGAGCGGGAAAACGATTAAAAACAACCGTTCGTTATTGCCGCCATTCACTATTGTTCGCTATTTCCAACTTAACATGTATTATCGAATTTAAAGAACACTTATTTTCACAATAATCGTTTTCGATCGTTTATTCGTTAAATGTGAATTATTTTATCCCGGTTGAATTTTCACTTATTTATTTTTTCTTTTCCGCTTCAGTTTTTCTCTTTTTTTGTCATCAGCGATCGTGTACATTTCCAATGAACAGAGATAAGGGGACAAATATGATACGTTTCGGGAATAACGGAGGATGAATAAAGCAAAATCTGCAGACTGTTGAACGAGGTAAATGTGAAATAGTGGCAACGGTGTAAGTGATAGCCCAATTGAGGCAGCAGAAGTAATTGTAGATTTCGGAATTAATTTAAAGGAACGTCGATCATTTCAGTTTAAACGCTGCTACACTCGCTATACCACTAATACAAGGAGCCGCTAATTTAGGTAATATCATCGTTTCTACCGATAATCTTGCCTTCATCTGATCCGACCGTAACGAACACTTTTTTAGTAAATAATAATCAATTCCCGCATTTATCCGACACGTCGCAATATATTTAACAATTTGACAAAACCATTAAAATCCTTCAATAAACCACTCAACCTTCGCGTCAAATGAATAACTCCAATAGCAAGCCTCAAATCTGTTACTGATGAACAAAGAATTATATTTTCATATATCGCATACTATAAAAGATTATAAGTATCAGCCAAGATTGGATATGATATTTTTATAATCCGTAGTAGTAACTAATTTACTTTTATTTGCTGAAGAAACTCTACGAGTAATCAACTCGCTGTTGGGCGCGACTTGAAAAATTTGTCGCACAAGTTAGTCCTATAAAATGTTTCTCTCGCTACCGCAAATGAAAATCTCGCCGCACCTCATTAGCGCATTTTCAGTAACACCTCTGCCACGAATAACGATTTTTCAAGTTAATCCGACCCGGATGCCGAATTTGAACATGTCCCCACTACTAAGCTGATGGCGTCAGCTGTGTATGGAACATATGATCTGCAATAACACGGCTCTTTCTTATCAATTATAATAGTAGAGAAGAATTTTCACCCAGCTGGACATACGTTCTATTTGCAATAAAGACATAAATTCCTCTACGGCAAAACCTATAGAAGATAATTCGTTGGGAGGCACTGTTAAACCATCTGGGACCAGCTTCATTCAAGGTAACAAAGAAATGGTCCGCTAGGCTTGTCACCCGAGAACAGTAAGCAAGCATTCCCGCAACAAATTGTGTTAACCGGGACAGTTCTCAACTAAACGTACCGCTATCCCACTGAATTAAAATAGTCTCCAACAAGACCGTGTTAATCCTCTCTTCAGAGTAGAAATTTTGGCAGCCTTTTGTATCTTCAATTTCCGAATCCTGCTCTAACCACAATCTATAGTCAGAAGTGAGGAGTATATTATTAAGTCCAATCTTACTATCTTCTTTACCAGTAATGAAACGAATAGCGCCAATCCGTACGGCATAGCTAATACTTTCGCTCAGAATTATTAGAGTTTTCTTCCACCTCTACTCTCATTCGTTTTACAAAAAAATCCACACTAGAACGTACATCAATAAATTGTAATATAAATTTTCCGTACAATTGTAACTTTACAATGCCGCAACTCATCTTTCAACCAAACTTGCAATAGAGCGCCTGGACCAGATTCTGTTCACCCATTCATGTTAAAGAACCAAATCCTTCCTCCCTCACATAAAAAACCAAACGGATACTAGACTGCTAAAAATTAGTCGCAATCCTTCCTATATAAAAACCTTACTAAATGGTAAACAGTCGTCTCTCCTCCATACTGGAGGGCGTGCGGCACGGTCCACAGTCAAACATATACAAAGTCAAACTTTAGTGAGCCACCTTTTTGCGATTCCGAAAAATGCTGATACAGATTACGAACAAAATCCGCCAGCATAAACGGTAATATGAGCAAATATGTGCAACATTTCTTGAGGAATCATGCAACGTCAAAATCGATTCGTCGTTATTACCAATATTTCTATCAGAGAATGAAATTCATTGGCTCTAACTCAGTACGATCTTGTTTATATTATCTATAAATGATATCAGAGACCATATTAAACCGCCCATTTCAGCCCAGATTTTCATCGATGATCTGAATATATCGTTTTTCTCATTTTCTAACAAACTACCCTTAAAAATGCCGGTCTGACAAGAACGATCTGACTTTTTTGTCTTGTCCAAAATTGCTTGCTAGACTTTTTTTAGAAAACGTCAAAGTATCACAGATATATCCTTCACATTTTACAAGTTGCTTCTTTCCATTAAATCAGACATTTCTTGGACTTCGATTCTAAATCACCGTGAGGCATTTTCCCATGGCTGACATTAAAAAACAGGTTGTCTCAAATCCATCTCCACTTAAAATATCGCTGTAACGCAAAATGCATCCTAAATTACTCCTCGCAGTATGTAATGTTCTATTTTATGTCGAATATTGGTACCATGTATACTTTTCTGCCAATCAATCTATTCTAAAATCCCGAGATCCTATTCATCATACTGCTCTTAAAAAAATTTCCGGTATCTACAGAAAGAATCTAGCGTTCCACCTCTATTCGTTTCACATCGTTATTACAGTTTAAGAACAAATGAAATCTATTTGAATAATTTGACGACTGACCAATCAGCTACTGTATCTTCTAACACACAGATCTTGACATCATTAATTAACTTGAAATCCATTAACATACCCAGAAAGTGTCCTATATTTCATATCTTTGCAGTTAACTTTTTTTACATTACATTAAAATTTCTTCCGCGTGTATAATTCGCCCCAACATCTTGAAGAGTAATTTTTTGTCGCAAATCCATTAGGATATTAGCAAAAGCAGTTGTCGGTAAAGTAATCCCCTTGAATGCGAGAGATTCTACGCAATTATTCTATTAATTTACTTAATATGAATTCATTAATACGGAATTGAAAGCATACACTTGTTGCATTTTATAGTCATAAGAGTAAAGGAAATTTTTTTTATGGAATTTTAAAAAAACGAATTATAAGTAATATAATACCATTTTACCTTTAAATTTTTACTTTAGATTAAAACAACACTCCATATATTGGGCATTATAAACTATTAAGAGAAGTATGATTACGAACAAGCAAAGAATGAGAAAAGTAACTTTCTCATTCTTTGCTACATTTTGTACCGATGTTTAATAGTTTACGATTTTAACAAGTGCATTTCAGAAATTATTTTTATCATTAAAGTATACTACATATTTATGATGTCGACTGTGGTTTTAATTTCGAGTAATAATTTAAAGAAATCGATTTTTATCAAATATAACATGAATAAAATTTTATATGTAATATCGAAATGTTGACACGTATTTTATCGTAAAAGGGGAACTTATTTAATGAAAGAAAATTATTCCGTTATATTTCAGAGCCTCTATGGATTTATCATTGTTTTGTTGGTTTCAATATTGTCCATCGTATATCTTGTATACAAATTATATACAATACGCACAGAAATTGTAGACGAAATGTTGGAAGCATTGAAAATGTACGAAAAGTTTAACGGAACTCGTAAAATTTTGGATGAATTTCAGGAAATGGTAATTTTTGCTTCATTTTAACAATACTTATAAATTCATAATGTTTCTTATTAGTAGTACTAAGTTTTGAGAAAATAAAAAAAAATAAAGTGCCGCTTTAATAAAAAAACACTGTAATCCATTAAAGATACGTAAAATTATTTATTAGCTATAATTAATAATCACACTTACCGTGTTATATATATTTGGCATAATGTTTAAAAAGCTAAACGTAATCTTCAATAACGCTAAGGATATACGTAGGTCCTAGAAGTATTCTAAACAGTATTGCAGTTTTGGTATGCGTTTAATTAACTATAGCTAGAATAGAAAGATATTTGGAGTGAAAGGTTATACCAAAAAAACAATTAGAGATAGAAGAAATGAAGGCGGCTAACAGAGGAACAACAGAAGGAGATGGAAAAACGAGAATGTAGAGGGCACTGAAAGGAGTAGGGAACCCAAGGATAAGCAAATTGGAATAAAAGATGGCGCGTTCTGAGGAAATAATGGAAAATTTGTATAGAACGTTGTTTGCGTCACAGGTGACATTTAAGATAGCAAGATGAAAGGGACACAAGGGAGATTGAATAAGAGAAAAACGGAAACAAGAAGCCGGGAGCAGACCATGGAAAATTGTTAAACCAGGGAGAAGAGGATGGGAAAGGCTGTAAGGTAAGATATTTAGTCCCTCGGGATCAACTACAACTGAGGCCCGTTTGAATGGTCTCGGCTTAATGAGTACAGGCAAAGAATGGACGTGTTTACTGAAAAACCAACCAAGACGTCTACAATTTTTTTTTAAAGAAATTTAAGCATTTATAGACACTTATTTTTTTTCTGCATTTTTCACATATCTTTAAATTATACATTACAGTATTAATTAAGATCCGTCTTTTATAAATTTATACTTTTGTCGTCAATAAGTTCGAAAAAATAATATTTATATTTACATCTTAATAAGTACATAACTTTTATAGATATTGTTATTAAATACATCAAATTAGAGTACACAAAATTTACATGTGTGTTTGTATGATTATAGTGGAACTTATAAAAAAATTGCCCTCAATTGAAAAAATTTCTGGGTACGTCCATGTATATATTTATATCTATATATATGTTATATATATATATACACGTATATATATATATCAACTAACTTAAGGGAAAACATATACATCAAGAAATCCCAAAACATTATATAATAATTACGATTAAATTTTAAGTAGGTAGTAATAAAATATCAACAAATTTTTCAAAATTGAGTATTATCATTGAGAAGATGAGAAAGATGTCACCTTCATTGAAGAACATAAATCAAATCCCCGAGGAGAAATAATGAGTTGCAACAGTGCGAAAAAAGGAATTCAAGTTAATTTTGCATAAAACATGGTAAATTTTATTAAATTAGAGCTCAATTTAACGTCGGTATTAGACTTTACTGTTAAATATTGGAAACTGATTCCACGATTAACCAGTAAAATGATTATTTACTCCTAAACATCAAGAAAATAATTCACCAGCTCAACTAATTTCTTTCCCGACATATGTTTTTTATTTAATTAACTAGATTTAGTTTAAAAAAAGAAATATTCTAATAGCTAAAACATACTGCATGCGAGTAAGCATGGATAAACTGCATTCCCGCACACTGATATCTGAGCACTAATTTTAAATAAATAGGTACTAACTTAAATTTTTATTTACGTTCGGCGTTTAAATCATTACACTCTTAAAATTCTGTTTTTTGAACAGTATCAATGTTGTGGAATAGATTCATTTAAAGATTGGGACGATATGATTGGTTACATACCACATTCCTGTTGTGGTATGAAATTTTCGGTATCAATCAAATGTGATGAAGCGGAAGTGAGACATAAACCTGGTTGTTATGATCAATTTAAGGAGATATTTTCAAAAAAATATGATTTTAGCGTAACATTAGCTGGAGCAATTTTACTGGTATATAAAAATATATTTAATGTATTTGAAAACAAAAATAAAATACGATGACGTTTTCATTTCGCTGAGCAATTTAAATTTAATAAAAAATAAACGATTAAATGCGCTGTATGGTATCTCTATGGTTCACCGTAATCTGGCTTGTTTTGTGAATTTGTGGTTCAAATTCTGAATAATCGCTCATCAATTTTCTCATACGTAGGTGTTCGAAGGTAGATTATCATTTTATTTAATTTTCTTTATCTTACGTTTCTTTTCACTTCTATTTTCATTTATTTCAAAATAGTGTTATATTTTTTCCTTTTTTATTCGCCTTCTTCCTTGAATTTACTTTTATATTTTCATTTTATTGTAGTTATTTTATTTTTTTACTTCTTCTTTACTTTTTCTATTTTTGTGTGCCAAGATCATTTAAAGATCACACTAACTGTAAGCGCGCTCAAGGAAGGCCTTAACGGGCCTTCTTAGAAAGCAAACTGTGTAGCCCCAATTTTATAAATATCGCTTTGGGTTGTGAATTCAAAATGCAAAACTCCTAATCCCCTGTCTCTTCTAAGTGCTTTGTCTCAAAAGTAATTTAAACTTTTTCCCTGCTATCTAACATTATGGTAACTGACATTTTAGCATCCAATATTTTTACTATTACTAAAAATGATACCAAAGTAACAAATTCAATAATGTTAGCAACTGTAATAATGAAATGAAATGAAATTTATTTACCATACATACAACACAATACAGTATAATAATACAGATTATAAGCAAATATATATCATGTGTTTACACATACACATACGTGCATGTACACACCCGTACCACTCTCACACACGCTCATAAACTCATACGCACACATGCTCACACAATTGACTGTACATGCTCTCACACCAATACATACATGAAATTTCTGCCCATGCGCTACAGGCGCGCCAGCAGAGCAGAAAGTTTTCAAAAATTAAGCGAAGAAACGGCAAGAATATTAAAAGACAATTGTTACGTTTCTTAAAATCCAGTGACGCGCTTTTTTTAAGATACACTAATAATAACGAGTCATATGATAAACTACAAGAACTAACAAATTCCAAATCACGTATGATTTTCGTTTTCTTTTCAGTCTTTTTCTTTTTCCATTTTCTTTTTTTTTTTGCAATAAAAATCTCTTTTAAATAAACTGAATTGTGTACACTAAATGCGAATTAAAAAGCTCTGATAACATGAAAAATGAAACAAATATGATCAGTAAAAATTTTTCCAGTAGTCCGCCTGAATTTCAAGTAGCGAAAAAATGTGAATTGTCTCCGTGGGAAAAATTAAGAATTTTTTATTTGTTTGTTATCTTCTTATATGTAAAAATGAGTTGCCTTATGTGGGTCTCGCTTCTCCTCCAAAACGGCTGAACCGATTTGAATAATTTTTTTTTTGTTGTATTTGTAGTTCTTAGGAAAAGGTTTGCAAGAAAAATAAGATCAGAAAAATTGCACGGAAATTGCACAATTCGCGAAAAACATATAACTCAAGAACGGTTCGACCGATTTTGCTGATTTTTTTTTTTCTAAAATATTTTCTAAGGTTCAAATTAGGTTCCTACAAAAAAAAAAATAGAAAAAGTTGCACGGAAATTACAAAATTCGCCTAGAATACGTTAATGTTTACAGTATGATACGAATCAGAGTTGGTGGCGCGATCTTTCGACGATGATCTAAGAGATAATTTGTTCTGCCTTTAGTATTATTTTTTGATTTTCGAACGTCGTCGATTATCAGCTCTGGTAGTGTCTTTGTGTACGGGGCGATGGCGTCAATACTCGTAGTGCAAAGCAATAAAAGTTATGGTAGGCAAAACATTTTCTTCTTTCCTAACGATTTCCCGGTGCGGGGTTCGTTTGGCAACACTGTCTTCTCCATTTTCTACGGTCCTCGGCGTCCTCTATCCCAACACCGACTTCCACCATGTCGTTGTTGACAGAGTCTATCCACCGTCTTCTCGGTTTTCCTCGTGGTCACTTTCCTCCAGGGTTATAATCTATTATCATCCTCACAGGGCTATTGTCTGTTTTTCTCATGATGTGACCGTACCATCGGAATCTCGCTTCCCGTAATTTCAAACGTACAGGTGCAACTCTTATACGCTCCCTTGTATCCTCGTTTTTGATATGGTCGAGGAGTGTGTGCCCATAACCCTGACAGAAAATCGCAGCGACAGGTGAAGCGACACATCGGCTGGAAATAAATAAATAAATAGTCGTATCTATTAAAATGGCACACTACTTTTCGGAAAATGGTAGGCAAAACATGTGATCGGGTAATTACAGATACCGGGAAACGTCGAGGAACGAATAGGCAAAAAAAGGCATCGGTTTTGGCTCTCAGCCGATCAGCGGTAATGACGTTCGAAAATCATCTGCTACGCATGCAGTAAAAATATATATATAACAAAAACAAACAAAACCTAAACGAATCAAAAATATCGTAACGAACAGTTCGTTTTTTTTAGTTTTTTTTGTATTAATTTTATATTTAAATAAGAAAAAGAAACTGCTTTTTAATAGCTATTAAACAAAAAAAAGGAAAAGAAAATCGGTTAATAAACAAAGAAGAACTTTTCCTATTTATATGCAGATATTAAATGTTTTGCATATTTATATATTTGTTTGTGAAAGTGAATTACTGAGAATATGTTGAGCACATTTTAAAAACCCCCTTATGTGCAGTATACCCTTATTACATTTTGCAGTAATTTAGTCGGAAATTTTTTCAAATTGGTTGGATCACAGATGTGCTTACATTTAACATTTGTGAATTGTTCGCAATGCTAAACTAAATATATAATAAAAAAGATGTAGGAGAACAATGTAGGCGAACGATTGTTTAGCGAGTACAGTGTAAACTGGTCTGCATTTCTCTTAAACACGGTACACCCTAAATAAGGAAAAAGAAAAGAAAATAATAAACGACCCGACTTCACAAGTACCGCGAGCCCTATCACGAAAAATGAAACATTCACATGTCTCGGCAATCTGGTCACGAAAGAAATTTGAGGAGCACAAAGAGATTGTTCCAACGATGTGACATTTATAACAACTGAAAGGTCCTTGATCCCAAAAATTAGCGACCGGCAGGAAATCGAAAGGTCGACTACGAACATTACAATAAGTGCATGAACCATTATTGCATGGAGGGTTGTACTTAACTTATGCACAAGGTAAGTACGGTACTCAAATACGAATAGGATTAAAGAGTATTGTATATAGAACTTAACAGCTACCACGTCATTATTTTTCATTCAACAAATATGTATATTATGGTGCAACCATGGGCGTCGCCAGCGGGGGGCGGGGGAAGCTGCCCCCCCCTGGAGCCTTGAAACTTTTTAATCAACTGGCCATAATGAGCATTCATAAGCGCGTAATCATGAATAATTTGCCAGAAACCCACGAAAATTATGTTTTAATTAATATTTTATTCTTGTTTAATAAAATATTAAGCCTTTACAACTTATAAATTTTATTTTTTCTATAATTCATATTCTTTTTCTATCATCTTGCCCCCCCCCCTGTCGGCTGGCAACTCATTTTGCCCCCCCCCCCTGGCCCATCGGCTGGCGACGCCCTTGGGTGCAACTAAATGTTTATGTTAAGAGCACAGAAGTGATAATCGAAATATAAACATGTCTTGACAAAGATAATGACTGAAAGAAGTACGTGGACAGTTAAGACGAACACTAACGATTGCTAATGGCACTGCAATTCAATACTACGTGTGAAGGGATATAAATTCTAATCAAAAGTAAACGAACAAAATATTGAGAACCCCTGGTCGTTAAAGTGTTATCAGAAGTTCGGTGAAAAATGAATGATGAATTAATGATAACTAGCTACCAAAAAAATTTAAAAGAAGCCTAAATCTTAACCCTCATTAAGTGAATGCCTTCGGCCTAACGTAAACGATGGTATACATATCTTTCCAATTAGAATGAACGATATACAACAAACGCGCAAGCATATACATATGTTGAAAGATGGAAAACGATTAGTTCTAGTAGAGTAATAAGAAATTGCTCATTTTAGAAATTTAAAAAAATGTATTATTCACGTTTCGTTTCGAATACTACTCTTTGTGCGGCTAAAAGTTTTTTAACACACTGTATGCAATATTAACGATAACTATATATAAGGATGGAAATAATAATTTAGTTTATTTTATTTTCAGATATTTGCGATTTACTTTCTATATTTCATCAAGGAAGAAGACGAAGATACGTTCGGTGAATAAAAATCCAAATATATCTTAAAAATGTATAAAATAGACTGGAAGATGTTTTAATAGTTCCATGTATATGATGCCCCATGATTTGTTTGAGGAGTTAAACCGGTTTATTCGAACTATCAAAAATTTAGGAAAGCAATGATTAAAACTGTTATTTCTATTAATTTATTTGTAACATGTTTAATTTTAAAATAATCATAGTTTCTGTATAATATATGTGGGGGGGCTAAAAGAGTAGCATATGGGAAAATCTAAAAGCGGAGGTCGAACATGTTTGGTATATCTGTACATCTCTCTCTTCTCTCATTTGTATAATTGATTTTGCGTGAAATGTATTATTTAAAAACACCATATTTTTATTAAATATTAATTTTTACTGTCAAAAATTTTGCCAATACCAAAGAACATAGCAGGTTAAGATAACGAAAAATGTCCCCAAACCAATAGTTATAAAACTATACCATCATGTCAGGCATCAGAATATACTATCTTTCTGAAAGTTTCAGCCCGCTGGCCTCTAAGGGGGTACCCCCAGGGGAAAAAATATAAAATCAGGTTTTTTGACAAAATCTTGAGAACCAGTTGGCCGATATTCTTCAACTTGTCCTCAAATTGAAGATATTTCAAAACCCTGCAATCAAAAAATATTTGCAGACTTATTTATCAACAAACCCTAACTTAAAAATCCATTTGAAAATTTCAAAACGCTATAAAAATAAATCGAAAACAAACATCTCATTGGAAAAATTATGTATTATGTATTTTATACTAAACTACCCTCATGAGATTTTTCAGATTTGATTAAAAACTGCTTTTTTTGCATTTTCAGTCATATTTAGCAGCTAGGAGCTGATGAAATATTTTTTTAGTCCCAGTTTTATACAAAATGGCATAAAAAGTACTTTCCAGTATTTTGGACATAAAGAATGTGGAACAAAACATTTAAATCTAAAAAAATTTAAAACACTAAAAAACAACTTTTTTGCATTTTTAGCCATATTTAACTCCCATGAGCTGATAAATATGGCCAAAAATGCAAAACCCGTTGTTTTTTAGTGTTTTAAAATTTTTAAATGGATTTTTAGATTAAGTTTTGTTGATAAAGACGTCTGCAAATATTTTTTGATTGCAGGGTTTTGAAATATCTTCAATTTGAGAACAACTTAAAGAATATCGGCAACTGGTTCTCAAGATATCGTCAAAAAACTTGATTTTACATTTTTTCCCCTAGGGAGTACCCCTTGGAGGCCAGCGGGCTAAAACTTTCAGGATGATAGTATTTTCCGATGCCTGACACGATGGTATAGTTTTATAACGTTTGGTTTGGGGACATTTTTCACTATCTTAACCTGCTACGCCCTTTTGTCATTATTAACAATGTTCGTTTATTCTCCGTAGGTGGGCTGCAACCCCGTAGCCCCGGTGGGCCAGCGATTATAATTAAAGTTCAAGTTTCAAAACGCTATAAAAAAAGAACCACTGATCGGAATGACATCAAATTTGAACGGAACATTATCGAAGAAGGGGCAAAGCGGATGTCATAAAAAAAAAATAGTTCCGATTTTTTTTTCCCGCATCTAAATTTAGTAACAGACTGCGCTACCAGTACCGCTTCATTCTGCAAAGGTTACTGTGTAGTGCGGGTTTACAGTATCATTAATCATACGGCCATATTTTTTTCCAGGAGATGGGTGCTTTTTCGGTCTTGTTACCTGTACCATCACTGGTAAGCGCTACATGTCTACCACATCTTTCCAGCTCTTCAACAACGTGGATATAAGGATGGGATCATGTTTACGCAAGATATCGGCTTTTAATTGTCCTGAGGCCAAATACCGCATAAAGGGATTCCATCAATCGGTTTTTAAATTTCGTGACACTGGCGCAAAACATGTTCAATATGCTGTCCACCGTTTTCTGCAACAAGTTGAAATCGAGAAACAGCATGTTCCACAACTGATCGAAGTGTCTCCAGGGTCACGTTCAGAATGTGTTGCGCAATGCGTACTTTCAATTCAGCTAAGTATGCACAATTTGAACACTAAACACAACAGATAGCTCCACAGCCAGAATGTACACGGATTGAGATCAGGTAATCAGGACGACCAGGCTGTAGGGAAATGTGACGGTTGATCATTCTAGCATTTCCGAAATGCTGCTTCACTGGATTTTCAATATACGAAGGAGCGCCATTTTACATAAAAATGATCCCATCCACACATCCACGCTGTTGAAGAGCTGGAATGACGTGGTTGCGTAAAAGACACACAGCGCTAACCAGTGACGGTACAGGTAACAAGACCGAGAAAACATCCGTCTCCTGGAAAAAATATGGCCGTAATGATGCTGTAAACCCGCACTACACAGTAAACTTTGCACAATGAAGCGGTACTGGTAGCGCAGTCTGTTGCTAAAATTAGACGCGGGGAAAAAGGAAATCGGAACTATTTTTTTTTTTTATGCCATCCGATTTTTCCACCTCTTCAATAATATTCTGTTCAAATTTGACATCATTCTGATCAGCGGTTCTTTTTTTATAGCGTTTTGAAACTTGAACTTTAATTATAATCATCCTGTATATATAAACTTACAGATTATATTCAGTAAAACATTTATTAAATTATGTAAGCAACCTTTTAAAATTTTTTGCCACTTACAAAACTCCATTCAAATGATCAGTTTAACTGATCACTGTAACAGAAAAACATAAAAAATAAAAGCACGCTAATAGACTGAACAATAAAATACAAAGGATTATTTATCTAACAAGAAGACGCACGACGTTAGGGATACCGATTTTGATGAAGTTTTGCAGATTGATAGAAGACCATGGGTATATGAACCGTGTAAAACATTAGAGTGCACCTTTTTGACTTACGCGAAAAATAAAATTTTTAAAATCATAAATAACGGATTCTAAAGCTGTTTTGAAAAAAAATATGCAATAAATTTCAAGGTATATTTATTTACCTTGTGCAAATGGTTCAGCAGACTGATTATACTGAAGTAAAGCATATTAAAACTTAAAAATTACTAAGAAACAAAAAATTTATATGAAAAAAAAAAACAATTTTAAATGTAATAAAAATTCAGATGCGTATAAAAACACATTAACGTAGATGCGTTTTGTGTAATGTAGTGGTGAAAGTTATGTAATTACTGAAACATTAATAATGGAATGGGATAAGTTCAAATTATCCACCAGCGTCAGTAAACTTTTTCTTCGTTTAGTTTTTTATTAATAATTCTTATTATCTAATTACTTTAATATGTATGTGTGTATATTTATTTATAAATACATGTTTTTGATTTGTATATATATATCCCCAGCGGGGTACTTTGTCTCTACACGGGCTGAAGCTCTAACCAAAACGGGGCGCGTCCACAGATGGTAGACAATGGAATTTGCCGATAAATATACTCCAATGAGCAGTTGCGAAGCAAGAATGGCTACTAGCAGAAAGTCTGTATGAAATATGAGGATGCAGATGGGCAGCTTGAGGAACTGCCGGCTAAAAGTTTGCAAAATCCTACGACTGTTTTACCCTCAGCAAGTTTTGGTCGCTGTCAAAACGTTTAAACCACTACCTCCTCAGTATAAATTAGGGTGCCGCCCCGAAATGGTGGTATTTCCTTAACTTTTTTTATTCCCTTATAACTTTTGTCATTTATATTTTTTTCGTTTTCCCGTTTTTTCCTTTTTCTTTCCTGTTTTACTCCTTCAGCATAGGTCGCATTCTGTTTTCAGTTGTTTTCCTTCAGTGATTTCATTGGAAAAAAAACTTGTGTAGTTCCTGAAATGTAAGTACTTGGTTTTGTTCACCTGCTTCTACTTTATAAAATTACGTACAACATTCTGCATATCGATCATCCATTATTCACAATTTATTATATCTTTCCTTGTCTTTGTTAATAAAAAGTTCTGTAGAGATGAAGCATGACGGTGGAGGCAGGTGTGGAATCACTAAACGTTTTTAATCATAGTTTTATATACGGGTGGTAATGACCTTTTGTTTCCGTTCTGGATATACGACGACAGACAGATCCGGCAGCAGTTATTGCAACTAAGCAGCTGTATTTAGAGATTGCCTGCCCTGCGACGAGGAAGAGACTTAGAAAAGGTGGCCCAAAAATGGTTCGTTTTAAATAAAACTTGTCCGGTTTATCGCAGTCGAAGGAATCATCCCATTTATTGCGATCGTAATATCAAACGAAACAAAAAATAAAAAACTAATCTTACGGATCGGAACATAGAATGTACGCCTTTTATTGGATGATGACAATTTAACCCGCCCTGAGCAAAGAACAACATTGCTTGCGGTTGAGCTAAGACGATATAATGCCGATATTGTTGCTCTCACAATCAGTGAAACTAGATTGGCAGATGAAGGACACCGTACAGGGAATGATTACACTTTCTACTAGAATGGAAGAGATAGTACGGAAACAAGAATACACGGCGTGGTTTCGTACTTAAAAAACATCATAATCAATTGATTGAAAGAGACTCCAAATGGAGTAAGCGACGACACGATAATTACACTGCGATTATAGATAAAACACAAGTTTTACCTTTGTGTATGCACCAACTTTAAAAGCGTCAAAATGTGAAAATGAAAACTTTTTATTATCCGCTAAGAGACACATCTTAATAAAAATATTCAACTCAGATGAAATAACACTCCTTGGAGACTTTAATGCTGGCGTTGGGAAAAGCCATCAACTTTAGCCTGGTGTAATAGATCGGCGTGAATTTGAAAACCAAAATGAAAATAAATCCGTTTAGTTTTAGAACTGTGTGCAGAACATGTACTAATAATTTATTTAGACTGGAGACAAAATATAAAACAACGTAGCAACATCGACGCTCTGAACAATGACATCTTTTGCATTATGTCAATCAAATATTTCAGATGTAATGTTCACTAGGATTTTTCGTAGAGCAGATTGCTAGAAAGTTCATCGACTTGTGCTTTTGTAAACTGGAATTTAAAACTAAACAAAAGCACTTCTATAATGATGGAATAAAAATAAATACAGTGTGCCTAGAAAATAAATATAAACGAGAGGGTTTCTCAGAAAAAATCCAAAACATATATTTAAATAATAAAACGGATGGAGACTGCTATAACATTGAAGAACTTTGGCTTTGCATTAAAGAACTACTTTTAATTGCAGGTAAAGAAATCTGTGGTACGAAGAAAATTAAAAACTTTGATTTACCGAACACCAAAGTGAAATTTCAGAACTACTTAAATATAAAAGTAAGGCATACGAAACCATTGTTAAGGATATCGAATTCAAAGATAGCTTCTGATAAATATAAAGAAGCTAAAAGATGTTTGCAAACGAAAAACCAAAGATTTAAAAAATAAATGGTGGTTGGACAGATGTGGAGAATTAAATCATTATAACGATGTAAAAAATTATAAGAAATTCACCTTTCTTCCAATTATTATCTGACTCTCCATAAACGCTGTTCGGGCCATCTGTTTTCACCACTTTAATAGTGATTTCAGTTTTATTTTTATACGTTCACTCACTCTCTATATTTTCTTTTTTATCCATCCTCTCGGTTGTTTTCGTACCAAAAGTTTTCATCAGTTCCATATTCAATGAAATAAATATGTAGTTTTCATTTTGTTTTATTTTCTCGGTGTCGCTGGGCCAATAATGTTCCTGTTAGCAACGTAAAAGACAAAAAAAAACAGTTTACTCATTCGTATTCATCTTCCGATTCAATTGCATTACCTTATTACGGATAGCCATTCAAGCATCTTTGATAATAAAGCGATGGCTCTGGTAATGTTTGCTTTTGCTTCTTTTGTAAACATTTTCGTTCCAAAATGTTTCCCCCCTTTTCCGACAATCGCTCCTTTTATTTGTCTGCTTAACCTGGTCTTCTTTCTAATCCATGGTCTTTTTCTTAATCACTCGATCCGTTTCGTTTACCGCATCGTCCTTCCATTCAAATGATGCAGTTGTCTGAAATGATTATCGTGCGTTTATTGAGTGTCCTCTCTTTCTTGGAACCATCATTTTCTGACACTTGGGTTTCCTACTCCGTATTGCGCCTTTTAGATCGGATCTTTTCCCGTCTCTGCACATTATCCCTACTATTTATCCCTTACTAATAATATTTAATTGAATTAAAACATAACTGACTTTTTTCCGTTCTAATCGATTTCGGGTAAAGTATGAGCCCCCTATAAAGGTCTACAGTATTACCAAGCCATGGAAAGTGCGTCTAAATCGGAAAAAAAGAACGGAAATTAAACCGGCTAACCTCATCACAGAAAACCTAGATTTGGGGATATCGAAATAAAAATGAGATGTAACTATGCTAGGACAGCCTTCGATAACATGGAAAATCTACTCTGCGATAAATCCGTATGCCTAGGTGTAAAACAGTACATTGTGCCATCTTACATTTTTCCAATTTTGTTTTACAGTATAGAATCAGCGACGCTTAATATTTGTATAATCGAATTAGAATAATTATAAAACGAAAGAATAAAACATTGCAGTATAATTCGAAATGTTGACAACGATTTTGCCATATTTTATTCATGTCATATTATTACAAATAATGGATGTGACATCTCATATAGTAATGGGCAGAAATTCTCGAGCCCTAGTCACTCACTGCACGGCTTGATAAAATCAATTTTAAATGATATATCTATGAAAAACTTGAGAAATGCAGGTCAATGGTAAAGGATAATTTTTTGATGTTTTATTACTGAACTTGAAAATAATTTCTATAGAATAGTTTGGAACAAAACACTGTAAGAAGAACTATAACGTTTGTAATTATTATTCATGATTTTTCGCTTAGTCTTGAAAATCTCGTATCTATTTGATTTAGTAAATGACAACCTAAAGAGCGTTACTAATCGGTCGTACGGCACTGACCTCGACGCGAATGGCAATGGTCAGACTGGTTAATCAATTTTAACCGAAACAGTACCAATCGCGTTATATTAAAACTATAACTGAAATTAATAGCTGGCTAGATTAAAAAAAAAGAAAAAAAAAAAACATTTGAAAATAGCATACATTTAGCTGAAATCTGTCGAGAAATATGTTTGACCGAAATCTAGACATCAAACTAATAACCAAAATATGCGTGTTTATTATATATGGAAGCATTATGGTAAGAATTTTCGATGATTATTTCACATAATCCGTTCATTTTATGGAAATTTAAGCATATATTTTATGTTATCAGTACTGAAATGCAGGTGAGAGTAGAAAAAATTAAATCCCAAAATTATACAAACTTAGTTTTTCCAAAGGCGAACTCAAATTTTAATTGAATTTTACGGACTTTTTATATTATTATACATATATATTGATACAGTTTCTTTTTTAAATCGCCTATATTTTCGTTTATTATAATTATTATCATGTTGTCCACAAATGTTACAATTTTTACTCTATGCGTTAATTTCAGTTGATAAATTTGTGCAAACCGAATATTGTACAGCTATACGGAATTAATGCTGATCTTTACATCAACTTGTACATATTTTTCGTAGATGTTTGATTTCTGCGTACCTTGATCGAAGTACTGGTTTAACATTGGCAATATTTTAGTAAATTTATTTTTTGCTCCGCCGAACCTTTTTTGTAATATCTGTTATTGGCATTACATATGATGATCCATGTTAATTTTCATTAAGAATTTTTTTGTTTGTGCAGAATTTTTTGGTTTTTATTAGTGCAACATTTCTCACAAACAGTCGACTGAGATTTCGTAGGATGTTGATTTTTTTTTTTTATGATATAGATTCGTTTTTTAACTTTCTGTATTAGCGTTGGTTTTCACAATTTCCATTTCTGCGGACAGTAGTTATGTTCGAATAATTTATTGAGAAATTTCGTTTTGCTTCTGGCTTATTTGGCGTGTAAAAAACTAGGGGAAAAAAAATAAATGGGGTAAATATAATTTTGTTGTACATATGACTTCTTCTAACTCACTCGCTGCCGAGTATGAATGTCATTTCTCATATCGCTTCTTCTCCGTAAGAAAGAAATGAAGAAGTGACAAGTGAGAAATGACGGTAGCTACGCATATTATAGGAGCACAGAAGTTGGTGCGCAAGCAACAACCATGCCGTCCTTCCAACTACACCAGTTAACCCAATGGCAAGGATTAGACCAGGACGATTGGACTGATGCAGTTGGTGCAGTTAACTGCGGACAGGAATAGGATAAATTTATCTAAAAGAAAAGGAACAGTAAGTAGATGGACGAAGAAAAAGAATTAGGAAATGTAAAAAGAGAAAAAGAAAAAGGGAAAGGAATTCCCCCGCGCTTGCCCAAGGCGCTCGTGTGGGGTGGTTTAATTTCGGAGTGTTCATTCACCTAGGACAGTTGCGTTACAGCGCTAGAGAGCCTGCACTTCAAGGAAAAGGACTTTCAATAGGCATTGTTGGAGTTTTAGCAGACCATCTCCCTTATGGCCTCTCCACACTCTTCAGCCCTATATATCCTGATACTACTGGAATCATCTGCGAATGAGACTTTCCACCAGTAGCCGCTCTTTAGTCCGCGACTGCTTATTTGTCCAGTTGAGCGTTCTGCTCTTATTCGCAGCTAGCCTCTATATCTAGAGGTCATTCCACAATCCACAACCTGTGGACGCGCCCCGTTCCGGTTAGAGCTCCGGCTCCCAGAAGGTACAAAGTACCCCCCAGGTGGGTTTTGTACATATATATATATATATATATATACATATATATTCGTATTTTACTTCTCTCGCTACTTGCTTTAACTAATTTATAACAATTCTTAATTCAATTTCAATATTACAGTCCTCTCTATTCTTTCGATTTTCTCAATTCTTTCTTTAATTTGCAAACATTATATATTAACATGTGTACATTTGGTTTTTAGTGAACTAAAAGAGAAAGAATGATAGTGAATCAAGCAGAGATAGTGATGAGAAGGAAGGAGCAAAAAAAAAGAAAATTTGAGGATGTGCCTCAAGCTACCACCCTTTGTTTTGGAAGCGCAGAATCAAAAAATGATTGTATGGGTAATTAGACCGACGACGTCCAAATATTTTAACAAGAATCATGATTCAACAATGAATGACTGCAACGGAAATGACATTGGCCACTTTGTTAATCCAGTGTTGATGTTATCGATCGAAAAGAAGAAAGAATTACTTGAAGAATGTTGGACGCCTCCCTAGGCATATGATTTTGCCCAGCACGCAAAACATCTGAAAAGAAAATTTAATTATTCATGATTGGAGACGTACTCACGGTGGTGACTGGTATACTCCAGACTTCAAAAAGGCGCCTTTTGCAAATATTGTACCTTATTTCCCCTAAATCCAAGTTCCGTTAAAGGGGCATTGGGATCATTCATAAAGAATTCATTTTGCATATTTAAGGATCTACATGATCAGAGCAAAAAGCATGTGGAAACACAATTCCATAAAGTAGCACTAGAAGCTGACAGATTATGTTTTGAAAGTTTACCAATGGATGTACAACTCAATAAATACTCGCAGAGCGTTATTGAAGAAAATGGAAAAGTTATTAAGTTGATTATATCTTGAATTATATTTTGTGGTTCCTATTTACACATCAGTGAGGTTGTGCGATTATAAATCTAAACCTAAATAAGAACTGGTTGATTGATTGATTGATCATTACGTGTAAGTGATATATGCATCAATAATGAAATTCTACCGTATAAAGTTATTAACACCACGTAAAAAAAAACAACAAAATCATCTATAATCTATTTAATTGTATTACAGAATTTTGATGAAAGGACTGTAAGTATTCTGCAAACAATTTAGGCAGTGTAGAATTTTTTGCGGTTAGTTCTGTCTGTAATCTGTCTGTATCGTATATTGTTTTTATGTTTTTGTTGTAGATTTTGGGATTAGTTTCACTAATCAATCTGACGACAGTAGTAACTGGGAAACCAAAAATGGATGATAATCGCATTAAGGAAATGTGGAATCTAGTAGAAGAACCAAATTCAACAGAGATGATCGGTTCATTTATAGCGAGTTTGTTTCTGGTTTTAATAGGCGCTTTAGGATGCTGCGGTATTGTCCTACAAACGAAATGGTTGACTATAGAAGTGAGTTCGACTATAAAAAAATTCCACGTTCAGTGATTAGATTTTTAAACAGGTAAATAAGACAATTGTCACCTAAAGATAAGAATCATTTTATATACAACGCTGTTTAATTTTTGTCTATGTCCAGCAGAAAAAAAGCGAAATTTGTATCTTTTAAAATTTGGGCAGTAAAATTTCGTTTTTTTAATTAAAATTTTCCTCCGCCTTTATTTAAAACAATCTATTTCATAACCGCCAAAAATCGTATAGTTTTACCGATCAAATGTACGTTTGAACAGCTACAACATTCCCATTATGAGGTTGTGCTTTTGCCGATTGCATGATAATGAATATGTGTCATTCTAATGACCACATCAGTACGCTTCATTCTTCAATGTTCCCAGCAAAATAATCACCTACTAAATTAACTGCCGATACAAAATTA
Source organism: Icerya purchasi (assembly GCA_039619475.1). Lineage (NCBI taxonomy): Eukaryota > Metazoa > Arthropoda > Insecta > Hemiptera > Monophlebidae > Icerya > Icerya purchasi. The sequence goes on from CM077115.1 coordinate 487,712,795, forward strand.
AATACACAGTAGGACCCTGTTTGAGCAGGTTAAATGATACTCTAAAACAAAATGAAGTGTGTCTGTTTTTCGCAATCACATGTTTTATAAAATGTTTTTATCGGTCCATCCACTGTTTTCCATTTCGTTTTCTTTCTTACCGTCTCATTCTCTAATGTGGTTACTACATTTCGTATTTTCTCTTCCAACTAATTTACTCAAGTAGAAATCTAGTAGCCCATTTTTATCTATTTTCCTAATTGTAATCGCCGGTGAAATTTAATATCTTTTTTCCCATCGCCTCATCTTTCTCTCTATTTTTCATCGATTATTCTTAATACTATTTATTATCAACAGTGTTTTCTATTTATTGTACGTTATCACTGTCGTAATTAGTGACTACTAATTCCTTTATCGTTTGCCGTTAACATCTAATAAATTAAGTAAATCTTTGCAACATTTTATTTCTCACAATATTCAATATAGTGCTTTAATTAAATCCAATTATGGATTAAATAAATTCAATCATTTATGCTTATTATCCCGCAACTTCGAAAGATAAACCTTCTTATCTTAATTGAAAATATTGAAAATAAAAACGTAACTTACCGTGTTAAAATGTTCGATAAAAATTTTCCTTCGTTCCTTGGCATTAATCATAAAGAACTGAAAACGCAACCATTTATTCCCTCTAGTCTTTGTTATTTCGGTTTGACGCCAACAAAGTTTTCTTTTAAAAAAACTATTTTCGTACACATTGCTGCTCTACTAAACCCGCCGATCTTGAACATCCAAACATTGAAAAAATGTATTTCTGACGATTCTGTTATACCGCTTCACGTTAACGAAATTAAATTATTCCACTCTTGCGCATTTTAATAACAATATTACCACTAACCCCGATAAGGAATAACTGACATTTATACGAAGTACTTTAGAAACGTTTTCGGGATTATTCCATTATCAGGCGGAGGAAATGTAATACTGGTAACAAAGGCCTAAAACAAATTAATATTCTACTTATTTCTGTTAAGGGGGTAATTCTAGTCTAGAGGCGGCACGAATTTAGGAGATTTTTTCAAGGGCAATAAAAAAAAAGAAAACAATAAATATTTTTACTATCCATTTTTTTTTACCATTTATTTATTCTCGTGTTTTACCTTGGTTTCAGTCGTTCCGCTGTTTCCTCCATAACACGTCTTCGCCTCAACCATAATTGTCTTCCTTCGTCTCTCTTTCGTTTTTCTATTGTTTCTTCCTCATACTGTAATTTTCATCCTTCGGATCATGACTGTGTTTGTGATGCAAATCATATCCTTTTTGAATGCTCTCTTCTTGTACAGCAGCGTTCCCTCCTCTACACTAAGCTTCTCCACCTAAAACAACCTACTCCTTTTTGTGCTTCCTACATACTTTCCTTTCCTTCACCAGATGTTGTTCCAATCTTTTAGTAGAGTTCATTTCTTCTATTTCTTTATATATCAAAATTTAATCCTGCTGTTTTCGTAATTCTTTGATGATGGGTCATTGCCCTTGGTTGGCGTTCCCAAAAAAAAAAAAAAAAAAAAAAAGAATACGCAAGAAAATTATCAAAAAAAAAAAAAAATTCAAAATTCATAAAGTTACAGGCTAATGAAGTGGAGGGGTAAAAAAAATAAGGGTTAGCCCTGGTTGACACGATTCTAACCTGTCTAGTCACCTGAAACAAAAAAAAAAGAAAAGAAAAGATTCTTAATTAGCAAGGATGTGGGGTTATAGCCTCTACCTCGGAGAAGAAAAAAAAAAAATTCTCGTAAAATGGTGACTGTTTGAAAAAAAAGTCGATTTTTTACCTGTTTTTTTTGACTTTTCTAAATTATTTAAAAGTAGTAAAAATCAAAATTTTGCCTTTATTCTGGTGAAGGCTATATAGGGGGGGATATATAAAGAAGATCCATATCCAATTTCAAGTAAATCGGTTTATTAGAACTTGAGATATCATGTCAACCGTGTTGAAAAAAGTAGTTTCGAGAAAAACGCGTTTAAAGTTTCGAAAGGTTCGAGTAAAGTTTCAGCATAGAACGATACGTTATACTTGCATTGTCTTAATCGGCGGTTCCTGATTCATATAATGGACCTTCTTCTACTTCAAACTGTACCTTTTTTGAAATCCTTTCTACTAGACGAGTAGTCCTAGCTTCCTTTGAAGCATCAGAAGCTCGGATTTCAGAGCGTTCAATTCGAATTGCGTCTCGCCTGACAGTCTAAATGTTCTTTTTTTTTTTTTTGTCTATTTGGACGCACAGCATTTCCTTTGTTACTTTTTTTGTCCATCTTACACTTAATAAATAAAATATTCACTCAAAATTTTATATTTTTGGACTGTACGCGGAGTACACATATTTGCGTTGCTTGAAGATTGAAACGAAACTAACCTGAACTGAACACTAAACGAGAAAAGATTTCAAAAAAATACATTACAATGACTTTTAATTAATCGATTTTTAAATATATATAATACTAGCTTTTAACCCGTGACGTTGTCCACGGAGAATTATTATTTCAAGTAAGCTGTTTCGACGTGAAAACAAATATAAATGAAAGAGATTTTATTATTAAATTATAACTATAGGTTTGTTTTTTTTTTTATTATTATTGTTTTTTTTATTAGGTATTTACTTCTATATATTTTTTTTATTACTTACTTTTATGTAATTATTTTTGTTTATTTACAATTACAGTAGTAAAATTTTAATTCAACACATTTTTGTAAACAACGTTTTTCAGACGTTGTCCTGCCAGTGTATATTCATTTACTATTAAATATATATATATATCAAATGGATGGCCTTTATATTACAATGAAAAGCTTTGTCGTAAAAAAATCAGTTAAGCGGTTTAAGCGTGAAAAGGTAACAGATAGACAGACAGACAGACACACAGAGTTACTTTCGCATTTATAATCTCGGCAGCCCTTTGAGAGGCGTGACACTCAGCGTCTAAAGCTTGCCGTGCCTGAGTCTGTTCTAAGGTCTCTGAAACCTTTTGAGAGGAGTGACGCTCGGCATCTAAAATCTGTCTAGTCTGTGTCTGCTCTTGAGATTCCTCAGTTCTAGCTACTTTCGCAGCTCGAACTCTGTTAGAGTTACGCGCTAGATCAGATTTACGCCTGCAAGGCATATTGACAGTAAAAATAATAAGAATTTTTTTTTTAAAATCAAAATATAATACGTTTATGTAAATGTTTTAAGGAAATCTCCGGCCTACTCACTAAGTACCTATATAACTATCGTTATGATTTAATAATAAAACCTCTTTCATTTATATTTATATTGACGTCGAAACAGCTTACTTGAAATAATAATTTTCTGCGGACAACGTCGTCGCGGGTAAAAGCTAGGAACGGACGAACGAATGGCGACTATCGAAGATGAACAACACGTTAATAAAAGCTAGCCAGTAATTTTGTTTACATAACGAAACCGATTTTTGGCGTTCTGATGTTTCTTAGAATTTCCGAACAAAAACATCTGGCTGAATAAAATAACATACACTAACGAACGAATACGTAAGAAATAATAAAATTAATATAATATTTCCAGAATAAAAACTATCCTATGTTCTTTCCTTGACCTCAAACTATCTCCATACAAAATTTCATCTAAATCGGTTCAGCGGTTTAAGCGTGAAAAGGTAACAGACAGACAGATAGACAGACAGAGTTACTTTCGCATTTATAATATTAGTAAGGATATAAAAGAGTTTAATTTATCCTCAGGTAATCAGACTAGAATACCCCCTTAAGTCTTATTTCTCCACAGTTGATACTTCTTCTTATTGTGCCTTCTTCGATTTTATTGAAGGTTGGCAACCATATCTTGCATTGCTCTTTTCCATAACTGCCACTTCCGCGCTAAATGGAGCAAGCACTCCGTTTTGGCGAAATCCGCCCATTGCCGTATATTTGACAACTAACATGTTCTTCTGCGGCCAGCTGCGCGAGGAGTACCTTCTATCGCACCCATGAGTATCGTTTGAAGTAGCGTGTATTTTTGCTTGCACATCAAATGGCCCAGATAATTCATTTTCCTGACTTTTATTGTTCTGATTAGTTCTCTATTTTTTTTCATACGTTCTAGCACCTCCTAATTTGTTACCTTAGCCATCCATAATATTGGTAATTTCTTCTATATCGTAGTCTAATTCCAGACGTCGAGAACTGATTGTGCAACAATTGCTCGCCACAGCCTTCGATCCTCAATTTTTTCCTCATCAGTTCCTGCGTCTGTAAACCGGTCTCTTTTTTCCTTTGGTCTATATATCGCTTTGCCAGGCTATCATGTTTCCTTTTGCCGCTGACCTTCCTCTGTTTGATGAGTTTTCCCATTTTATTGGCTCGAACCACAAGTCCGAAGAATTGCAGTGTCTGCTTTCTTATTGTTGGAAGCAGTCGCTCATAATTGTCAATATATAATTGCTCTAAGATCGATCTATTTGTCCTATACGCCAGAGGTTAGCTGCGAATAAAATATTAGTCAAATAAGCAGTCGAGCCTCAGGTAGGCAATTCCAGTAGTGACAGATGGCACGAGGACAAAGAAGGACAGGGCTGTTCACAAAACTCTGCATCCTACGACCGCCATATCTTTTGGCGAGTGGAGACCGCTTGTATAAATAAGTCTCTCTCACATAATATTTGACTATTCTCACAATGCAATGGTAATAATGTCATGACTGCGCAAAAAGTTCTGTAATTTTTTAAATGCTAGACGCGCCATTTCAGTTCTAGTTCTAATTTCCAAGTCCGATTAGGCTGTGTTCGTTATCAGCAATCAAAGTATTTAAATGTATTAACTTGTTCCGTTTTCTCATTGATCACTATCACTTTCGTTTGTGATGCATTCATTTGTAGAGCATACTTTTCATAGTAAATCCTTAAGCGATTAACTAACAATTGCAAGTCTTCTTGCCTATCGGCTATTAGTTCTATATTATTTGCATAGCGCAGGTTCTTTATGTTTTCTGTGTAATTGTTATCCACACTTTAACACAGACACTTTGGTTCCAGTATGGGTTTTTAATTAATTTCGCAGACTTCGAATCTATTCCTGTCTTTTCCAAAATTTCCATCGACTTCACATGTCTGCCATTATCAAACGTCTTGACGAAATTGGTGAAACATAAGAAAACTGTTTTTTGTCGATTTATATATTTCTCTATCAGGGTTTAAACAATTTGTAAGTCCTAAACTATGTCGTAACTGCTTTCGACTTGGTCACTTTAGCGTCTTTCTTGCCGTAACAAATTTATCTGTGCCCTATGTTCTGCTTTAGCCATTTTTCTTCGATATTCACTATTACTGAACAAAATGATCATCTAATTTTCACCGTACTCTTCTGGTGGAAATCACTCTCCCGTTGTCAACTATTTAAAGATCACGTAATAATACATAAAATTAGGTGTTTTCATAATATATCCCGTTTTGAGGCTAAGGAAAATGGGCAAAGTAGTTAGCTGACCTCCCTGACTACTCTCACCTCTACTAATACTCTTAATTTGGTCAATTTTTCCACCATATGAGACATTAGGTAGTTAAGCTACCGAAGAAGAGGTATCGTGGATTTTCAGAAATTGTCTCGTTCCAGATCTAAATCGCTCCCAGGTTTACCTAGCCTAAAATAATTGGATACTACAAAAGTCTGAAAAAGTAAAGGAGGCCGATAGAAAGGAATTCGCCCTGCTACAATCATCAGTGCCTTTAGATTTTCACATTGTGAACCATAATGTCACAATCATCGATGATTCCTCATCCGGGTTGCTTGATTGATTTTTGTTCGATGTTCTCCGTAAGGCTATGAGCGAGTCCATGGCTATTGTTGTTATATGTTGATTTTTGATTTAACCGCGTGTTCTAAAACTAGTAGGATGCCATACAATTCTGCGGACAAAGTGGAGAATAGCGGCGGTAGCAAAAATTTGAGAATAACGTTTCGACCAACAACTACTCTGCGCAACCAGCAAATTCTGCTGCTATTGTGCTATCTGAATAATATAATCTATTTCTCTGGAACGAGAGTAGTTTATGGACTATGAAGAAGTGAGAGTGCTTGTATGGCAGCAGCGAATAGTCAAATGAGGCTAGATTCGCAGTCCATGGTGGAAAAATTTTTGCAGGTTCATTGTCTACGTTGCAGAGAACTTGAATCATTGGTAAATCGGTCTGAAGAAATTCTGATGCATAGGATAAGATCCTTTTTACTCGAGATCCTAAGCGTCTACTGATAGTATAATGTTGTTTGCTGTTGGAAGGCCCGGATTTGCGAACGGTACGTAGTAGTAGGTTCATGTTTGAACATGCAAGAAACACTACTAAGTCATCCGCGAAAAAAACAGCTTTTACCGGAGATTGAACGTCTCCGATAATATTATTAATAGTTATATTGAAGAGAGTCGGACTGAGGACTGAGCTTTGCGATTTTGTAGGTGTTTTGCTTCTGATAATGTACCTCCAACTTTGACCTTTAAAAAACGATCCGACAAGAAGTTTGCCGTGAAAAGGGATAGTCGATCCCGAAAACCCGAAACCTAGATGGTGGTCAGTATTTTTTGTTTTGAAGTAGTGGTGTCAAACGCCTTGGATAAATCAAAAAAGACACAGCCAATGATAGATGATGTTCGTTGGTAAACGTTTGTAGTATTGATTCTTTTAGATGGAGGGCGTGGTTTATTGTTGCTCAGCTTTTGCGGAAAACACAACGGTATCTGGATAGCCAGTTTTGCGATTTCAGTTCCCACGTTAGTCTGTTGCTCACTATTCTCTCCAATACTTTTCCGAGCGCTGATGTTAGTAAGATCGGTCTGTCTGCTTGATGCGGATTTTTGTTTGGTTTTCTGATTGGAATTGTTTCTACTATATTCCAGTTTAGCCGGGGATGCGACGATGTGCACAGTTTGTTTATCATTTCGAGCATTAAGTGTTGAAATCGTTTCGGCAGATTCTGCAGCACGGAAATTTGTATACCATCGTGACCAGGTGCTAACGATTTTGTTTGTTTTATTTAGTTCTGCCGTAGAGAGTGTTGCCTTATATGGTTCTCTTTGGTGAAAGGTCCTTTGGTTGAATTTGGTCTACTTGGTTATATTTTGTGAACTGAAAGTGTAGATTTTCGTCGCTGAAAACGAATGCGAAGTAATTGGCGAAGAATAGTGGCCGAGTCGGTTATTAGGAAATTGTTTATCATCAGGGTCGACGCTGTTGAGAAGATCGACGAGCCCTCTATCGTTTTTACTTTCTTCCAGATTTGTCTTGATGGTGTAGACGGTGATATTGTGGAGACGTAAGTGGAACAGGAAATTTTTTTCGCTTGTTTTAATGTCCATCTCGCTTTGGCTCGTAATCGTCTATAATTAAGTATGTACTCTTTTGAGTGAGTTCTTCTTAATGATGCGTAGGGCTCTTTTTTTAAAACTGCACTTAAACGATAATCTTGAAATAAAAAAAAAAGCTTTAAATTGAAATATTTCCAGATAACGATAAAAATTAAATGTGACGATCCACTGTCCACTAAATTCATTCGACGAAAAAGTTCGAAAGGTTTTTTTCAATAATTAATATTCGTCCCGATAATAAAAACCAAACAAAATATGCATAACGCAATAATAAAGGCGAATTAGTATCGAGTATCGAGAAGATGTAGTTTTAAGTATTGGAAAGATAAAATGATCATCGCCGCGAAATATAATAATACACACTTTAGTGCACCGCAAGTAGAAATAAAGGATTTTTATCGATTCATTCTAGAAGATGTTTTTTTATTTGCCAGCTCTGCTGCCGAGACACGACGTAATTTAAAATGAATAAAAAACTAAATTATACAATTTAATGATATAACTGGTTTATTTAAATAACTTTCGTTTATTTTAGGCAGCGTGGTAGCCTAGTGGTTAAGGTGCTTGGCTACCAAGTCAGAGATGTCATAGGTTATCGAGACTTGTCTCGGCCCGGATCCAAGTCGCTCCCAAGCTTACCCGGCCTGAAATAATTGGGTACCAGAGAAATCTCGAGAGAAAGGTACACTGCCCCCCCCCACACTCTCATTAGTGCCGTTATGCTTAGTACATTGTGAACCTTAACTTCACAATCCCAACGCCCTCTCAAGCGTATGGAACTCACTTTACTTTATCGTTTATTTTAAATTATACAATTTTCCCCACATTTGATATAAACTAATTAACCTGAATAATATTCTGTTAACATTTTCAGAATTATATGGTATTGATTACTGGTATTGTTTTACTAGCAATATTCGCGGTAATGATTAAAAACAGGATATCAAATTCGAGATTGAAAATTCGGGATAAGATGGTGCGTCTAATGTCGATGTATGAGCCAGTTAATAAAGCGCGCAGATTAATGGATGCAATTCAGGAAACAGTAATTTCGATTTTATTTTAATGATGTGACACACTCTAGATAAATAAAAAGAAAAAAAAAATTATTTAGACTGAATTAATCGAGCAATGTCAATAACAATTTATAAATTATTATTACAACCGCACCAACGCAGCTGAAAAGTAGTGTAATTTTCCTTTGCTCCTATGAGTACAAAATTTTAAGACTGCCATACAGTTAATATTTATCGATTACACGTAATCAGTTAAATCGGTTGGAAAAAGAAAAATGAAAATAAACGTGCAAGCTGATAAGCGTAAAATATCTGCGCCTAACCGTTTAATAATCGTAGTCACCGATATTATTAGCCATTGATGTATTTAATGTATTACACAGATAGAAAAATGTTTGAGTTTGTTCACCGTTAAATGAATAGGAATTTGGTTTTTTTACGCATAAATTTTATCAAATAATGTCTCGCTGAGCACTATTCTAAATCAGGTATTTTCGATTTTGCTTTTTTTGTCAGGTATAACTTCCACTAGTATAAGGACCGAATAGACGTTGCGCGTAAGAATTTCTAGTAATATGATTTATTTAAGCGTAGCTAATTTATTTTCAAATGGAAATTTTCTATTAAACAGTAGGAAAGAGAAAGTAAATTTCCTGTTAAGTTTTACTGATATTATTTTCAAAATGCCTCAGTCAAGCGCTCTAGTAACTAGGCGCGACGACATTGAAGTATTCAATTTTCCATACATTAGCGGGCGCTTAAAATTTGTTGTATCTAACTAAAGAAGATCGTGATAGGGGACACACCTTGTGCGCTACTTTTTGGGGGGGAAGGGTCGCTAGCCGAGGGCATTACTCAGCGCTAGATAATATTAGTAAATGAGGGGGAGAAACGAATTAGAATTAAATACTAGTAGAGATAGAAGTATAAGATGCTGTAATAGGAATGATCGCCGAGGATGAAAGTGAAAGAATAAACGAAGCATTATATATGGAGTAGGCGAAACGAGATTCAGGAATTGACTATAAATGTGAGATCGTTCTTATAAACGCGCATTCGAAGAAGATGTGATTTTCATCGCAGAGTAAATCAGAATCATCAAGATAGAAAGAACAGAAAGAAGAAGAGCACATAGAAAAACGAAAAGAAGATGCAGGAAGTCGACTATGATTAAGGAAAAACTTGCAGATGGAAGAGATGAGAAGGCGCTCTGAAGGGCCAGTTATTAGAGGTGCTTAGGTTATTAGAAGAAAAACACGAACCACCGGTAACGGGCTGCTGGAAAAGTGTATTTTATTCGTTCGTTACTAATGTAGAAAACAGGAAATCATTTCTCCTATCACGAATTTCTGCGTTCTTTTTACAGTACAAATGTTGCGGAATAGATACCTATGTCGACTGGATCGAAATAATCGGCTATGTGCCTCATTCGTGTTGCAGTACTAATACTTCAGTAAGCGTTCATTGTCAGGAGCATGAAGTTAAAGTGATACGCGGTTGCTATGAACCATTTGAAAATATTACCGCATCACGCTGGGGAATAATACTTTTCGTAGATACGGCGATTAGTTTACCAGTTGGATCGGTATATGAATATTATTAATTTCGCGACGAATTTACATATCTGTATTATAGTCGGAAAGTGATCAGTCTGATCAGAATTAACTTTCTCTTCTAGAAGAAGTAGAGAAACATTTTCGTTAACATTTTCAGTGAAAGTAATACAATATCATTTACCTTCGAATGAGCCAAAAATCAAATAAGATAACTGGAAAGTAAGTTTTTACTGATCCAGTATTTTGTTGAAAGTGCCGGAAAAGGGGAAATCGTTAAAAAATATTTATTTCAAGTGTCAACACGCAACCGATGGTAATATGAAATATCTACAAACCTCTTTACGATAGGCAGAGGAAAAAGAAAATTAATTCTTTGCAGGATTTCCATTGATTTAGAAAAAACAAAGGCACGCTTACACTTGTGTTTAGTATATCCTTGAAAAAGTATCCATCATTTATTAATTGAAGAATGTTGCACTAGGCAGCGGAAATAGTCAGTAGAAGGAAAAGGTATATGTTTCAGAATTTGAAGCGGCACAAGTATTTTTAAAACGTGTTCAGACGAGATTTGTCTCGATTATGTAAATACTCTATCATGAACTTTTTAACTACGACATCAAGCTCAACAGGTGTTAATGATGCAATGTCAATCTACTAATCGATAGTATCCCAGCAGACGAAACTGCGACAACTGAAATTAGCGGAACGACTCCGCGTAATATTTTACGGGATCTAGTAGTAAGAAAATGTGCGCCAAGACTTCTGTGAATCCTTTACCAATAAACCGTGATGATTGTTGAATATGGTACAGCATTACCTTATTATCTGCCACAGGAAAAAATCTGTTGTTGTTAGTACAGTTTTTTTTTTGTTTTTTATTTTTTGTTTTTTTTTTCCTTCCGGGCAAAAAATTAAAGGAATAAGATGCGTGATTCAGAAAGAACGGGAAGTGTTAAATCTCGGTGGACTAAAAGCATCAAGGTACGAAATAGTTGAGTTAAAAAGTGCAGACAATATTGTGTATTACGCTTGGTTACACGTTCTTGACGAAACCTATAAAGATTTCAGAAGTAAACGTAATTAAAATAAAAACTGATATTGATTTAATATTGAACTCTCAAAAGGCAATTCGGTGAAACAGTGATTGGGGTTTGATGGAGTGATTATTGAGCAAGTGGAAGAACGCTTGTATTTAAACGTCAGAGAGACTTTAGGTGATAAAGTGTAAGGCAGAATGAAAAGTCACCTTCGCTATATATATATATATATATACATATATATCATTATTATCGTCATCATAGTTGTTTCCCCTGAGTCAGGAGATTGCATACATTCATACTACACGTTCCCTAGAGAGAGTTATTAACTCCTGTAGGGTTCTTACACGGCGGATTTATTGGGAAATTCGTTGCCATTATTTCCATCTCCTTCCTCTTATTGATTTTCCAGGAATTTTCGATTGCATCGTTATCATGAATATTGCATTTTCTCGAATTTCATGAACTAGGTATTTCAGTTTTCTATTTTGATATCCTACAGTAGGAAACAAGAAAGAAATTCCAACTCCTTGAAATTCTTTGGAACCATCAAAGGCATTACATTTGCAATAAGAAAATAAGAAGTTAGTGATATTATTAAATTTCTATTAGCAGAGATTGCCGGAGAGAAATTTAACATCTGAAGGAAAGGAAGATAGATTGGGTGGACTAAGAAGGTCGAAAAAATCAAACGAAAAATTAGAAACTTCATTTTAAGAGATAATATGAAGAATAAATTTTTCCGTTCGCATACAAACATAGAACTGGAATCCTTTTATATGAAAAACGCCAATTATGAAATATGAAAGGATAAAAGTTAATAAGTTTTGATGAAAGAACAGGAAAACGTATTTGATAATAAACCGATAATGAACTGACAAAGGGAAAACTTTGGACTCAGCGCATAATGCAGGAATTAGACTTTTATTGCTCCGAAGCAAAGAGGTAAACAAGAATTCTGAAGACGATCGGACTTAATAAGATGAGATTAAGATGCACGTGTAAAAGGAAGATATCGTCAGCAGAAAGTACAGAGAAAGAATTGTAGAGCAATTCAGTTATGCTTGGCATTCAGTGCCTTTATTACAAAACCAATTTTTTACGCACTGAGACATACATACCTCTAATAAGCATTTGTTTACATCGACCACTTGACTATCATCCCGCTTTCGGATATACAATAATCTTGAGGTTGCTGTTAAATCTTCACCTGTATCAATCATAAAAACGAATTCGCCGTAAAACTTATCTCCGTCCTCAAATTTCGGTAGTCGCCGATTTAGTAAGAGCGGATTCTAATGCAAGAATGATCTGGTGATTGATTAACGAGACGGAGCTTTCTATTTATTTAAACTCGAGACTATTATTATCGTTAGTTTACTTTTCCGCTTATTGTTATAACCGCCTTTGTTCGATTTGTTTACTTGGCATGTTTAATTGTCGTTTCGATTTCGCTTTATCCCATCAGCTTCCGAGCAGTCCGAAGACATCTTTGAACGGGCTTTCTGTTAGTATTCGGTGAATGGTCGAGATTGGGTTTACATAATGAAACGAAACAATGTTCACTGTGCTGTAAATAGATATCATGTTATCTTTTTTTTTTCTTTCTCTTTCTGTTTTCTTAATTTTCTCTGAGCATTGTGGGCACTGCTCTGCAGTTGTGACCATATTGCAGGACGAAGTTACTTCCTTTATACTGATTAGCTAGTAGTATAAGTAAGGTTTAAATAATTAGATAAAAACAAGAAAATGTCTTCTTACTTTTTCTTTTTTTTTTTTTTTTTCATTTTATTTTGTTTTGTTTCCGTGAATTTAGTATGATCTGAACGTTAGCTTGCTGGCCAAATGAATTTATATTGTTCAGGCCAAAAAAAAACAAAAACATGGAGCATTTATTCAGATCGGAAACGCTTTCATCAGCACGCGATATTTGATTTCACTGAATCTTTTCAATGGGCGCGCGCAATCAAATAATTTACCGCCGCGAGAAATAGGGAAAAGTTTGAAAAATGTGAAAAAATAAAACAAGAAAATAAACTATAGAAAGACGTTCGGAAACCAGAAAAATGTATAATGAACGAAAAAAAGTTACAAAAATCGGACTGACATTCTAACGTTAAAACCGAATGCTTTTACCAGTACGAAGCATATATATATACATATATATGTATATATGAAAACTGCAAAAAAAGAAACAGTTAATCTTACCCAAATGTATATATATATACATTTATTTATTTATTTTTGGCGCGGATTAAATAAGTTAGACAATCTGAAACAGAAAGAATGTTTATTTTCCTAATTAAAAACCGCTGAAAGAATAAAAATTCTGATAAAATTTTGCAAAACAGTGTTTTTCATCCGTTTCGACGTTTGCTTAACTCTGTTAACACATTGAAGTCCGATGATAAAACCGACATTTTGACCCACACAACACTGCTTTTAAAAATATTTTTTGACTAGGTGACTATTTTCAATCCTTCGCAAGAGGCTCCTTTCTTCGTGGACTCGTTTATGAAAACTTCAGCGTTCCACACTTTGTTCATACACAAGATTTTGATCATGCGCCGCCAAATCCATGCTGTAAACGCATCTACAGTAGAACCTCGATTATCCGACTTCCGATTATTCGATTTCTTGATTATCCGAGCAAAAAATTAAAAAATTGCAACCGATTTCTGTCGATTATCCGATGTCCAAAAGTCGGTTAATTTTTTATTATCCGATTTTTCCTTATTTTTGCACTAAATAAACAAAAGAATATAAATGTTCGCATAGCGTTGAGATCTTGTAACCAATGCGACATGTGATAACTAAGTAAAACTAAGAGTAACGCATATCATATGACCTTGGTACCCCGAGCAATGGAGTGCGTGGGATATGTGAATTTGTTGTTGTTTTGTCGATGTTCTCGCTACTGTAACTCCAGTGTAAGTGTGTTGAATTTTTACTTAAATACGCATAGTTAAATTCTTTTTTGCGTATTTGTCTTCTGTAAAATGAAACCTAGAGTTTTCGAAATTTCGAAGAAAAAACGAAAAAGTGTTAATAAGTCCAAACGTAAACGAGTCATGATTTCCATCGAAAAAAAAATACAAGCAATCAAAAGAGTCGATAAAGGAGAAAAACTATCCATTGTTGCTATTTCGTATGGTGTTTCAAGTAATACCGTGGATGACTGGATGAGAAGCAGAACCAAAATTCAAAAGTTTTACACCGAAAGTGCATCAAATGCAGCCGATAGGAAATCTATGAAGTTAACTTACACGCCGAAAATTAATGAAGCTGTGTACGTTTGGTTCTATTCGGTAAGAAGCCGAGGACTACCGATATCAGGTCCGATCATTAAAGAAAAAGCCGAAATTTTGGCTCAAAAATTTCCCGATGAGAGTAAAGGTTTCAAAGCTAATGAAGGTTGGCTGCATAAATGGAAGGTATTTTATGGAATCCGCCAACTAAACATAAATGGTGAAAAAATGTCGGCCGACGAAGTAGAAGCTACGTTATACTCCGAAGAATTTGCGTGACTTAATTTACAAAAAGAGTTACTGCATGGATCAAATCTTCAATGCGGATGAGACCGGTTTAAACTTTAAAATGTTTTCCAACCAAAACTTTGGCGGAAAAAGCTGATCGCGAGGCACCGGGAGCGAAGAAGTCTAAGGAACGTGTTACAATTCTAACTTGCGCAAATGCTTCGGGAACTCTCAAATTACCCTTATTAGTTGCGGGAAAATCAGCGAAACCTCGTGCCTTGAAAAATTACGATTTTCGAACATTACCAGTTGTGTACAAAAATCAAAAAAGCGCTTGGATGGACGCTAACCTTTTGCGGGATTGGTTTTTCGACGAATTTGTACCACGTGTTGAAAAGTTTTTAAAAGAAAGTGACCTTCCTCGGAAAGCTCCGTTTTTGATTGATAACGCACCGTCACATCCTGAAGTTGAATCGTTGAAAAGCAAACATATAATCGTAAAGTTTTTGCCACCCAGCACAACCAGCATTGTACAACCCATGGACCAAGGAGTTATCGTTTCATTCAAGAGAAATTATCGGAAGTGTCTTCTACAAGAAATTTTGCTGAATTGTGACGAACGAGACATCGATTTAACGAATTGGTGGAAGAACATTACAATGAAAGATATTATATTTTGGACTGCGGATGCTTGGAATTCTATAAAAATATCATGTCTTAGAAAAGCATGGTGTCCACTCTTAGATATAACCTATGATGATGATCGTACTCAAAAAAGTGACCCAAAGAACGATGACTGTGCTCCAACGTTGGAAAAAATGTTGAAAAAAATACCCGGATGTGGTGACGCAAATGCGAATGATGTTGAAGAATGGATAGTCGCAGACGACTCCGAATTTAATATGAATGATGAAGAAATTGTCGAATCTGTGCTACGTGATTTCAATAAACCATCTTTAGAGGAAATAGAAAAGGAATCGGAAGAGAAAATTTCGTATAATGCCGCTTATTCCGCTTTACAAATGAGTCTAAATTTTTTAGAAAAACAAGACGACGTTACCTCTCGAGAACTAATGGTATTCCGCAAGTGGCGAGACTTTGCCGCTAGAAAAAGAATCAGTATACCTCAGCAAAAATCTGTTACAGATTTTTTTTCAAAGAAATGATTTAACGATAATAAATATGTACCAAAGAAATGATCTTTCTTTTTCAAATTGTCTTTTTTTTTTAGTTTTAGGTTTTACCATATTTTTGTTTTTTTTTTTAAATTTTTACACATGCTGAAGTGATTTTTTATTTTTAATTTTGTTTTGAAGAAGACTTTTTTTTAATTTTTAAATCTTAGTTATTACAGGATGGTAGGTATATGTAATGTATTTACTCTGTTAGTTTTGTTTCAAACGAGAATTATTACGCAATACATATTTTTTCATTTTTAATTCGAAGTGATTTAATTTTTTTATTTTGAATAGCACATTTTCTACGTACCTTTTTCATTGTTTTCTGTTTGTTCAATCATTTCTATAAAATTTTTGCAATACAAAGTTTATTTATTGCGTTTTTTCAAAAATAAAAATAAAAAACAACGAAAAATCGATTATCCGATTTTTCACGACATCCGATCTTCGTTCGCCCCAATTAACTCGGATAATCGAGGTTCTACTGTACTCGTTATTTATTCTGTTTTGTTAATGTCCAAGTTTCTGCAGCTTATAGTTCTATTGCCCACGCGATGATTTGACTATACGATTCCTCAATTCCATTGAAAATGTATTTTGGATGATGATTGCGCTTTTTTAATGAAATAATATTTATGATTCTTTGTCTAATCTCTTTGTCACAGTATACTTCGTCTGTTACTATTCCAAATGCCTGAAGAATTTCGTCTGTCCCAACTTTCTGCCATTAACTGATGAGCCTACAACTTGTTCACCCTTATCAATATGCACATGACTTTGGTTTTTTCAATATCTATTTCCATTCTGTTATCCGAAACGCTGTTTAATTTCTGCATCATTTTTGCTAGTCCTAGTGGATTGTTCACTGTTGATAAACTCGGTCATCTGCGAACTTAATTAACATTTTTCGCTCCAATTTTAGTGTTTTCTCGGACTTGTTCTTCTAATGCTTCGTTTACTATCATCTCTGTACATA
Source organism: Icerya purchasi (assembly GCA_039619475.1). Taxonomy (NCBI): domain Eukaryota; kingdom Metazoa; phylum Arthropoda; class Insecta; order Hemiptera; family Monophlebidae; genus Icerya; species Icerya purchasi. The sequence goes on from CM077115.1 coordinate 487,729,380, forward strand.
TACATAGGTCAGTACATAGCAGACATACCACCGGACTGCACTCGTAGCGCGATAACAAGCGACTACGATCAGTTCCGAATGAAGTCTTGCGCGTGTACACTCGCATTGCATATTACAATGTACGAATAGGTAGTCACCGACGCTCAGAAGTTGAGTATGGCACTATAAGAAGAAGATATATATATATATACATATCAAAAATGTTTAATTAAATGACCACCCTCCTTTCACAACAGACTCTCGAGTAAGAGTTAATTACTATAACAACATATTTTACATCAACTGCAATACTTTGCTTGCTGCATGTATACGAGTATGTCTTTAGTGTTATAAAATGAAGATGATCAAAGCCACTAGTTCTCAATCCCTCGCACCACCAAATACTTTCTATATAGACGTCATTATGATGAAACCCTTGGAGTACTAAATTATGCAAAAGTACTAGTCCCGTACTAGGTAGTATGCGGAACTGACCTTCCCTTACACTAGCGCTTCTGGAGTGAACATAATACCAATTTTGTTGTACATGGAACTGTTCAGCTTTTATGTGGAAAACCCAATATTACACTATCTCATTAGTACAAGGAGGTGTGCTAATTTTAAACTAAAGCCTCTGAAATATTGATCATGCGAAAGACCCAGTATCACACCAGTATCAGATCAACAAATAACTACCCTGCCTTTACACTAAAGCCTCCGGAATAGTAAGGTGAAAGGACGAGTGCCTCACAAGCATCACTTCAGTACAAGGAACTTCCCATGTCCTTTCAGTGAAGCCGAGGCAATACAAACTTACGCATAAGACTCGGTATTGCACCAGTCTTCTGTTTCTTCTTCAGCATTTTCCCGCTGGAGCGGGGTCTGCTTGTCTTATGGCGCACTTCCAGTCCGAACGGTCATATACTAGGGATGGATTCACTTCCACTCGGTTGACATCCTCCGCGACAGCATCTAATCATCTTCTTTTCGGCCTACCTACCGACCGCTTACCACTGACCTGAACTCTGTCTGCGAAAGCCAGCACCGATTCGCTTCTAGTTTCTCGGTCCCGTAGTACGTGCCCATACCATCGCAACCTGCTCTCGCACAGTTTGTCTGTTATCGGTACAACTCCCATTGTTCTCCGGACAACATCGTTCTTAATATGGTCCGATAATCGAGCGCCTAGTGGCCATCTTAGCATCCGCACTTCCATCACCTGCAGTGACTGCTCTTCCCGCTTACACGTAGGCCAGCATTCCCCGCTATACAGGGCCGCCGGTCTGATAATAGTTCGATAGATTTTTGACTTTAGCCTTACAGGCATGCGTCTGTCACACAGCACGCCTGTCATTGATCTCCACTTTAGCCAGGCTGCGCTGATGCGACCACGAACTGCATCGGATGCACCAGCGTCTGTTTGTATATAGGATCTGAGGTATTTAAAACGGCTTTGTCTAGTGTAGTACTTCACTGCCGACTTGAATAGATCCGCCAGTATTTGGGTCCATTGTAAGATACTCAGTTTTTTGGACATTGACTTTAAGTCCATACTTCGACATTTGGTCACTCCAAACCTGGACTCTAACTTGAAGAGCATCTGGTAACTAATGGCACACATTTAGTGTCTGTTTCGGATTTGGTTCTTGCGATTTCATCAGCTACAAATTTTCCGTAAAAAATATCTTTATCGTTACTTTTAATCACCGAAACAAGATACTCTTTATCAACATGACGCTTAATTTGTTTTTGTCTTTTAATGTTGAACATTTTACTACTTGGTTGATTTATTTTAACTTCAAGGAGAAAAAAATTCCGAGATTTTCTTCAATGTCCCCGTCTCGATCGTACTCGGGTATTCTCCTTATTTTCCTAACTCTTCTTCCTATTAAAAGTTCTTCACAGCAAATAACATTTCGGCAGCGCCATACTTAATGCCTCAGTGAGTACTTTGAAAGATTCCCATTCTATTATTGATCTTTATAATATATTTCTTACACCAAAATTTTTACGTTTTTTTTTCACCCATATGGTCCTCTTTAATCATACATCCCAATAAACTCTTTTAAACAACTGTTCTTTAGACGCAGAATCTAAAGCTATATCTTTGTTAAGCCATCGTCTGCAGACAGTTCCCCATGCTCTATCCAAAATTTATTTTTTATGTACGATATCTGATAATGCTGTTATCGCGGAGATGATCAATCTTTGATTCGTTGCCGTGTAATGCTCAAATAAATCAGTTTTTATCAAAACTCTATTTCATATTAATTTTCCAGGAATTTCTGTTCTAGGTTACGGTACGAGGGTTTTTTTTTTCTTATCCTTATAATAATTTTCTTAATAGGTTATTCAGTCAAATCCATCTTTTCGGATTCCTGATACTAAATGTTCACAATGTTTTTTTCTATCCAGATAATTCAGATCTGATTTGCGCGTGCCAACCACACTTTGAATATTCTACTGTTTCTTTTGAGCACTCTCACTTCTATTTTCAACTTCGATCCTTATTTTTCCTTCTTTTCTTCTTCAGGTGCCTTCTCATTGAAGGGGGTTGATTATCATATGACGAAACTGTTCTCTATTGCTGGCTATCCTTAAGGCTTCTGAAACTTTCCTGATATTCAACCATTCCAGTATATTTTTAATCGAGTCCTTCTTCCTCGGCCCCGTTTCCCTTCAATATTTTTCCTACTTTTCAAAAATAACTCGTTGATTCCTTCATTTCCTATTCCGCTTATCATCCGAATAGTCTGTTCCATCATTCCTCAATGTATAAATATGTATCAGCATCCAATTTGCTTGATTTTATCTTTCTAAAATTGGCTAAGGTTCGTTACTAGAAACAGAAAGGCTCTTTTTTATAAAATAATCATTACTATACGCAATGAAATTTTTTTTCTCGATATTTACTTCGCTTTTAAAAAAACGTAAATATCACACTTTTTTTCTTTGATGAACACACCCTTTTCAGCTTGTTCTTAATCGCTATCTCAAGACTGCCTGCGATTAGCGGATAAAATAGTTTGTTTTTTTTTTTTGGTTTTTTGTGCGCTGTGCTACCGTTCTCTTTAATCGTATTTTTTTACGCCGGAGAACGAGTAGTCATTTGCGAGAATATTTTTGCATAGACGATACTAAAAATGTACCTCTTTCTTGCAATTAGAAAATAACGCTGTCATTCATTCTTTTAATATTCATCATGCGATTAATGTAACAGTTTAACCTGTTTTAATTTCCTTTTCAGATCGTCATCTTCGGCATACTCTTTTGGTTCTTCGAAGGAATAGACTTTTATTAGTAGTTGAGTGATTGGAATGCATGGAAAAGCTTTCTGTTTGTAATTAAACGGTTTATATCGGAAAAATAAATTATGCCCGAAGTGCGCGCACATAAGTATGACACGAATACGTTTTTATTACTAGTATTTTCAAAAGTGCGCATAGTATTTAAATGTTGCGTTTTATCATATATTAACGATTTAAAACGAGAAAAAATAAATAAATCGGAGAATAAATAAATAATAGTGTCCGTGCAAGTAACTATGTAAATTATTATTATATCTGTTTATTTCACTCGTTGTTTTCTTTTATGTTTATTGTAGTGTTTAAAATTAATTACTGTACAATGTAAATTATTTTTGTTGATTAAGCAAGTTTTTAACATTCCGATTCTTTTAATCAGTGCTCGATTTCAAATCAATCTGATTTTTATACTTGTCAGAAATTTTCGATTGATAAGGCGTCACCACACTCGAATTACGCTGTTTTTCTCTTAAACACTGGAATTCGAAGTGAAGCAAGTGACCCAACCTTAGTACGTTTTTGACATTATCGGTTATTTTCGCTTATGTAATTGATTATGAAAATAAAGGCTTACAGACGATAGCACGTCTATTGCTACCAGAAAAAACTCCTACATTATACGGTTAGCAAAACAGGTCTATCGTTTTAATAAAACTGAACGGTATTTCACCGTTGGTCGTCGGTGTTTTGGTCTTTACGTCTTTTTTCCTTTTTTTTTTTTTTTCTTTCTTTACTAGTAAATAGGCAAACTTCTTTTTGAAGGCAAAATATTCGTTACTTAAAGAGCGCATGACAAATTTTAAATTTTCTTTTTATAAATGTCAGTGCTGTTTTCAGGGATACTTCAGATAAATCCCTTCTCCTCTTCTAGTGAGAAATCGATTTAAATTTGCTGAGTATAAAGTTGATCATCATCCTAAAAGTATACGGAATGTTTTTTTGTTTCATGCAGAAATGTGAATAAATTTAAACTATGCGTGATGGAAGAAAAAAATTAATGATTTATTCCAAATAAATTCTTTTATTACTGATACATCCGAGTAACTTTTTAATTTTTACAATTGTCTCCTTTTTCAATTGAAATCTTTCCGAAACCACTTAAATGTTCTTCTGCTGTAATTGCTGTGTTAAACGTCTTCATTCTTTACAATACACAAAAATCACCGCTCAATTGAAGCAACACTGAATGGAAATTTTAATATTAATGCAGCGAATTTGAGGACTTTTGAAACTATATGCTGCACTCCGTGCAAAATGAAATTTTCCATCAATTTATACACACACTGGCATGTTCAATTTTTCGTGTCATAATCAAAAAATCATTAATTCTGGTTTTAATTTAACCAAGTCGAAAAAGTTTTGCGTGGTGATTTACTTAATTTGTTGATATCAGATGAGAGCTTCCTTTCTAAAATTAATACTACTCTGGCGCCATCTTCATGAAATTTTGGAAACTAATTCGTACAATCCTCTTCTCGCCCCAAACGAAGTTTCAGAACAATCGGATTATTTTTAGCAGCACAGTAACACAGTTCGTGCAAGCATCTCTTAGTACACGCGGCCATAATTTTAACACAGAAAAAAATTTGGAATAACGTAACGTGATTTTGTTTTGTTTTAAAGCGGGTAAAAATGCAACCGAAACATTCGAAATGTTGAAAGTGTCTTATTCTGAGTTTGAAATGTTTTGTACTAGCGTGTTTCGATTTTCGTCGGCTAGAGAAAGTCGACTGAAGATAAAGAGAGAAGCGGGGGAGGCCTTGCTCAGCGAAAACGGATGAAAACATCGCTCGCGTCGCAGCTGTTTTAAAAAAACATCGAAGTCCTGGCTGCAGGTTGCTGGAAGAACTAACCGGCATTCCAAACAGAAGCACCGTTCAACGAATTATTAAGAACAATTCTGGAAAGATCGGTCGTTTTTTTTTTTTTTTTTATTTCATGACAACGCGCCGGCCCACACCGCTGCAATTAACACACAATTTTTGGCAAGAAACCACCGGCTGTACTCGCCAGATTTGAGTCCTTCAGAATATTTTCTATTCCCCATGTTGAAAATGGAGCTGAAAGGGAAACGGCCGTGACAATTTTTACCGCGTATACCGAGGGACGCTTGCACAAACTGTTACTGCGTTGCTACAAATAATTCGAATGTTCCGAAACTTCAGTTGCGGAGAGAAGAGGGTTGTGTGAACTAGTTCTCAAAATTTCATGAAGATGGCGCAAGTAGTATTGATTTTAGAAAAACAGCCTCAAAACTTATGGGCCGCACTGTATATATACATATATATATATATATACATATATATATATATATATATATATATATATATATATATATGTATGTATATTGATGCCAATCAGGGTTGGTGGCGCGATCTTTCATCGACAGCGATCTATTAAATAAATTGTTCTGTTCTTTGTATTAATTTGGATTCTCGATCGTAGTCGACGATAATCTCTGGTCGGTGTTGCTGTGTACAGGCTGGTGACATTGTGTTGTACCGTTTCGAATGATGAAGAGATAGAGCCGGTTTAGGTAAATCTAAACTGATAAGGCTTCGGCTTTGTTATCTTCATCGACGGACGGTTTTTGTCTATGTGCGAGTCGTTTTGCTAGGTGCTAGGTACGTCGACCGGACATACATGTACAGATCGCGTTATTTCGTCCTCTGTTATTTATTCAAGTCTAATTCCTATTGTCGAAATTTCATTAAGCTATCCGCGGTACATTTTTTAGAGTTATTTGTTTATTTATTTATTTATTTCATATTTTTTCTCTTTCATTCGTTTCGCCCTACCGCTATATCTTCTGGCAAATCTTCCCCCTATCTAAATCAAAAATTAGAACAGTTCCGAAGAAAAGAAAAGTGAATTCATAACATTGAGAATTCATAACAATATGGATATATATATGGTATTTTTCTGGGAGATATTTCTTAAGTAATTTATTACAGAAAAAACCTCGCACTTGGACTATTCCTAAATATCATCATTAATTATTTCACTAAAATTGCCAATAATGAATCCCGATAATTTTCTTTCTGCTCGTGTTACACAGGATACATGTTTTTTCATGTATTACTGAACTTGAAAAAAAAAAAAAAGGTTACAAATCAAGAGACAAATAAAAAGATATACGACACTCCTTTACGAAAGCCGTTGACTGTTGTAAAATTAAAAATTAAGAATATGACACTCCTAAAACAATGTGTGAATGAACCAATTGGAACTGGTGTTTTAAAATAAGCGATGACGGTTGCGGCGTGTTATGGTAACTCTGGCTATGTTTGACCATCTTTGATATTGATTTTTTCTACAACTTTCATTACACAGTGATATAAAACTTTAGATGAATGATCGGTACTAAAATTAATGATAAAAAGGAACGCTTCCGTTGTTTCCCTAGTTACATAACGAGAAACTGTAAATGATAGTGATTTAAGCGAAACATCAGTATGTCGAACATTAATGAAACAAATGGTTTTGTTCTGCTACTAATATCTCTTAATAGAGCATTTCACTAATGACTTTAATAGAGTCATTTTACATCAAAGGCAATTTTTTAGAAAACATTTATTTTTATTTATTTATTTTACATATATGATAACTTTAGTACTTTTACACATTGATCATTCAAATATGTATTTAATGATTATTAAATTGATCTACATAAAAATATTGCATTTGTAATATGTACACATTCCAACGTACTAAAATTTATTGCCAAATTCACATTAATATCGACTATTCAAAGAATAATTGTGCAGAATTGAGGAATCACAAACAGACGCGAATAACATCAAGCCTAGGTACCTTAAAAAATATTTCAGAAAGAAGATAATCATTTCATTACCTATATTATGCGGAAATTTCAACTCAGCCATTTTTCTTTTTTATTCTCTAGAGATTCAAAATTCTTGATACGACATAAAATTTGATAATTCGTATGACATTCTAGTCATATAATTCATTGTAAATTTCAAAAACCGGGATTGAATTTGTTCTAAAATTTCCTCGTATAATGTGGATCCTAAATAGTAGAGCAACGTTCTAATTGATATCGCACAAGGTTACTGTAAAGAACGATAAGTGTAATATGCATACTTATAAATATATTTACACGGGGAATGTTAGCACAGGATATACAAATTATATTCCTAAATTTAAGTACAATTATCCCTTCTTGTTGGTGAGCCTTTCATAAAATATTTATGTATATAAATGTTTCTTTTCCTTACGACAAAATATAATACAATCAAATTTAGAATAATTAAAACTTAGGTCATTGATCTTACTGAAATATTTCACAGTCCGAATTTATTAGTGCGCGCATTTCTAAATCGTCCGCAAACATAAGAAATCTGTTACTAACACTTTTACATCGTTAATAAAGATGAGAAGTAATAGTGAACTATTAGCCTTGCGTGGAACTTCACATGTGATCACATATTTGTAAGAATGGTATCCATTATAAAAATTATACATGATTTACGGAAATGAAAATAGAATTTAATTGATTTAATGAAACTGCCTGATAATCCGTGGTGTGTTAATTTTTTTATCGAAAGTGAGCGATTCACCTTATCGAAGGTTTTACTGCAATCGGTATAAATAGAATCAATCTGAATTCTTTTTCTAACCAATCACTGATTTCACATACGACACTAGGTTAGTTTATGATTTGTATTTTACAAAGTCGTATGTTGTTCGGGTCTTGTTCTACATAGAATGAAGTTGTACAACACGGGAAATATTACTGATTCTAGTATCTCTTAGCTGGAGTTGTTAATTATCTGTAAATGATTAGCTAATGTTGTCGGGTCATGTTTACTTCGGTTAAATGCTCGATATAATTTCCTTTATTCAGTTTGCCGTGTATCGAAACCTCTAAAAGATAACTTTCATGTTTCTAATAACAAACACAACCGATCAAATGATTTTTAATATTATTCCCCGTTTCTTTACATTTTAAAATTACGTAGCCAATCTCGCATAGTACCTTTTGCTGATTTCATAAATAATCAATGCGACTTTGCTTTTCAAATCCAATTAACGTAAGATGTTAAATGGAAATCACTACAAGCATAGCTACGGCTTTTGGTAAAATATTTGAGTTGTTAAATTCATTGCGAGAATTTACGATGATTTAATATGCCTTCGCAGAATAGTTTAACCCGTTATTGATTGAGTGTAACTGCTTGACCGTAATGTCATAATTAGGTTCTTGAAAAAACTTCTTATGTACGTATTTTATTTTTGTACAGCGTACGGAGTTCGTTCCGCTATTTTCTCTTGATCTTTCTCAGAATACTCAAATACACCACACAGTATAAGACAGTAAAAGCTACTGCTCCTTTTCATATTAAATTTTGAGTAAATTTTTATTTAAAATCTGGAAATTACACGTTATCAACATTACCGAAATATTCGCGGTAAACATTTACTCGTTTCAAATATTTAAAGAATTTAGTTCCCGAGAAAAAATTTACTATTAAAAGATCGCCACAGCACCACTGCAATCGTAATTATTACGAAACCTTGCAATTTCACTACAAGTTCGACGGAAAATCGTTCAACTGAATAGTCTATAAAAAAAGTTCGTTAAATTAAAAGTTATCAAAGGTACACAAATGTTTCTGTATTTTTTTGTAATTTTAGTGTAATTTGTATGATGATTATCATTATTATTATTATTATTATTATATTATTATTAACTCGAAAATTGCAGTTATTCAAAATTGTATTATTTAATTCGAATCAACCTCTCTGTTTGCGTTCATGTTAAAGTTTTCGTAGCGACAGATTTAATTTCAAAGCAAAATCCTGACATAGTCTACACATTATAATAGCGTCTGTATAATTCAATATTAAAAATACAAATTGATAGTGAATATCCATCCCAGTGTATTATATTTTAATATTACGAATATTGGAAATAATGAATATCATCACGAATCGAACTGGCAGTACCATTTAGCGACAATAAGAATTATTATTAAGGTTTATTAATCACTCTCATTACGCACGTCAGGTAGCAGCAGCGTGCAATTAAACATGCCTTATCGTCGATATCGCGTTTGAAATCGCTCAATTACGGGTGCAGTTAATTAAAAAGGCGTGCACGTGTGTAAAAAAGTAATAAACGCTGTATGCCCGGGAAAGGGTTAAACAACGATTATTAGAGCTGTTGTCAAGACTCTGCAGCTAGCCTATCGCATGCCACCGTTTTAAAGAAAAAATCAATGTAAAACTCTTAAGTTTCATGATACATTTTAGACAAGAGGTTATCGAAATATTTCGCTTTTGCTATCGAAGACATTGCCCCTCCTCCCGGGGCATATCATTAGGACACAAATATCTGTAAATAAACCCCGTTCACAAATTATGTTGTCTGTCTTTTAAAGGGTACTTTTGCATTTCAAAAAAGAAAGTTCATAAAAATTTTTTATTACATACTTCCTGTGTTTCTTTATCACTTCAAAGTTGTGTAACTAAATCCTCCCCGACAGAAAGCTGAAACAAATTTTTAACCGTATTTCTTTTTTCTCTATACGCATATATAAAATTAAAAACTAAAAGAAAAAAATTATCAGACGATTAACCCAAATCAGAAATAGAGTGGAAAATACTTTAGAATTCGAAACATATTATATTCATGATAATGGGGAAAAAAATTCGCGTTTTCTTCTAATAATATTTGATTTATTCATTCAAAAACATAAAAACTGCCGGGGAAGTTTGCTTTTTTTACTAACGATTAAAATGAATGGAACCAATAATTAAAAAGATTTAATAATAATGGTAAAACAGAAAATTAACCTCAAATATATTAAAAAATTTGTTATATAAAACTTTTCTGCACAATTTTTGGGAATACGAGATTTTCTAAAAACAAAAATTACGACATGAAACTATATTTTCCTTTTATATTTGCATTAGACAATTTTATAAAAAATATCTAATACATACTTTTTTTAAAACTTCGCGGTGACGCATTTTCATCGTAACTTCCGGTTACATTGTAAAATTTTACCTTCAAAGTGCCTAAAAAAGTGTAACTTCAATAATATTTCGGAAATAATCGAGGTAACACATTTGACTTTGGTAGAAATAAAATAATAATAAGAAAAAGAGAGCACCTTGGCTCTTAAAATTAGCGATCTTAACATTTGCTAACTTTGAAAGAAAAATTCTAAAAACTATGAATAAATCAATGAGGAGGTTGGGTAAGTTTAATTTACGACTAATTCAGCGGTTATTTACGGATTTGGCGAATGTCCACGATTTATAGTACCAGACAAAAAATAAAAGGTGATGTATTAGCTCATTTTTTTTTTTTTAAATAACTGATTACTATCGGCGCAAATTTCCTTTTTTCAGCAAGTGCGTATGATATTAACCTCTATCGGGTTTATTATAAATGAATAAATCCACAATTGAGTAAAGGATTTAATACAATCTTTTAATTGTTCATAAATACATTTTTAATCTGGTTACCATAATATACTTTATATATATATATATATATATACATGGGCGTCGCCAGCGAGGCGCAGGGGGGCAGCTGCCCCCCTGGAGCCTTGAAACTTTTTAATCAGCTAGCTATGATGAGTATTCATAGGCGCGTAATCATGAGCAATTTGCCAGATACGCACGAAAATTATGTTTTAATTAAGATTTTATTCTTGTTTAATAAAATAACTTATAAATTTGATTTTTCCTATAACTCATATCCTCTTTCTATCATCTTGACGCCCCCGGCTGGCAACTCTTCTCCTCCACCCCCTGGCTCATCGGCTGGCGACACCTTTGTATATATATATATATAGGCCCGTGCTCATAATTTTGAAAAGAAAAGGGTTTTGAAAATTTTCTTAACATATTTATTTTATAAATCACAATACATTTTTCATTAATATTCATACTATTAATAATTTACATAAATGAATTACCGTATATATATTAATAAAAATTACATACACACGTAATAGAAAATTTTGCATAAAATATTAATGAAGTTCCGAAAAATATGGAGCATGTTTTTTCTTTTTTTTTTTTTTTGTAATGTAAGAACAGCTTAAAAAATTATCAATGTTTATTTTAAATTTTTGATTTTTTTTCAGATTTTTGTGTGTTTATAACAACTATTCCAGTTCTCAGAGGGGGGGGGGGCACCCAGTGGACACGACCTTGTACATGTATATATATATATATATATATTTAAATAAGAGAAATTAAGGAAATAATTTGCAGTTGAGCAAATAAAATCCAGAAATCGATAATATTTCATGTAAATGTATTGGAAGTAATTGATTATCTAGTTTCGCATGGATTATTTCTTTCATTATTTCGATTTACTATTTTCCCAACATCGTGAAAAATTGGAAAAGCAATTTGCAACCTAATCCTTCGTCCTGGCAGGCCTACAACGTTATCAAGCACTTTTTCAGAAACTTGCGAGAATTTATTTACTGATCACAGGGAATTCCAGTTAAGGTTCGACAATCTGAATTAATACGAAATAAATCAACCTCGAATCTTCTTAAAGCATTACCCAGCTAAAGCGGCGCTAATTAATGAAAAACGGTAGGTACTTTGAGCCTAAACATTAAAAGAACCTTTGGCAACTGCTTATGGCCTAACCTATATTGTAATAAAATAAACCTAGGGATAAAACAGATTACCCGTCAATATTCAGAAAATAGATGCGTACTTTATGCTTAGCGTAAAGAAGCATACCATAGACAAGTAACTCGATGCCTTCAATTACAAGCTACTATTATAAGATCTACATATTATTCCGGAACTATGTAATACGGGTTTTTCTCCGCAAATCACATCTACGCTTACGAAAAAATATCACCATTACATTTGTTGTGTAATGTCTGCCAAGATATAAACTGTTAATAGTATTCGCGAGAGTTGAAAAAATAAAAAAAAAGGTTCAGTACTCGTTTATGTCATCGTTGGCCGAGGCAATAAATATTGAAGTAGTGGATACAATAATTATACTTTGGGCTATTCGTGTACTTTCAGACAATACTTTAATTGTTTTTCGACAAAAATTGAAAGCATTTTAAATATTCAGTGTTACACTGTTGATCGAACTTACTGAATACCACTTGAGTCGTTTCATCACATACAGCACACCCCCTTTTAATGCTGTGCTATTTAGATAGTGAGCTGTTTTTCTTTTTGAAAAAAAGTAAAAAGTACCACACTCCCCGAAGGTATTTAGCAAATGCTTCGAAGAAATAAACGAAATGTTATGCTTTTTTCATTCCTCAAGCACGCAGCATAATTTTACAAACGCGCTTAATCTCAGATCACCGAATAATTCCTTTCCGAATTGCAACATTCCATTATAATGGACACCAAGAAGAATAACGTACTGGTTCGTTGCTAGCAGATATTGACAAAATATATACTATGTGAATTTGTACAACATAGAAGCTAGCAAAAAATATGCAAAAAACAGACCGATTAATTCATTCTAGAAATTAATCCGATTAAATGTAAAAATCTTAATTTGCATTTCACATGGCCCCGTGAATATCCTTTTTTATGGCGAATCGGCCGCCAAAATAGTTTTCTTCGATTGATATACAAATTTGTACGTACATATAATAGCTCAAAGGAGAATTTCTTCCGTTCGCATTAGTGAAAGCAATATATAGATAATTTTATTGCATCAATAAATCACCGTGCAGGAGAATAGTTTTATTTTTCAAATTTTTGTGGTACGAAGGAAATTTTACTCGAGTATGTTAATTTTCATTTACTTCATTGTAAGTTATCAGATTTTTAAATTTTATGCATATTAGAAATCGTACGTAAGCAGATAAATATAAATAAATTTAAAAATAATTTTTTTTTTTAATATGTGCACTAGAGAGGAGCCTGCAATTAACAAAACAATTAACTGTTTACATTGCTGTACACTAAAAGCGAGTACTTACTTCGGTGAATTGTGTAATTTATTATAAAAATATGCGGAAACCTCCCCCCGTGTACATTCTTCACAAAGAGCAAATTCTTTCCGATGTTCTTAAATTTTTTAATTGATTTGATTGCGGTAATGTAAATTATTGCAGGATTTCCGCATCGTACAATTGTGTCAGCTGGAGTCGTTAAGGCGCAACGAACTGAGCGAGAATTTTCAAATGGTACTCGCCTAGTGATATTGAAGTAATTTCTAAATTTTTAAATGAAACAGAAAAAAGAGAAAAAAAAAAATGAAAACATCCGATTTTTCCTGTTTTTTTTATAAATATATACGTGCGTAGTATTGTTTTAAGTAACCACGAGAACTCCTGTATGTCTTTGCTAGAATAATGAAGTAACGCAAATTACGAGAATATATTTATTTTACGCAGTAAACAAAACTTATATATTGTTATAATGAACATTTAGCCGTATTGATCACTTAGCAGTTTTGTACTGGGCTCCATCATTAGTATATATCGCGATATAAGATACCAACTTTTTAATTGTCTAGATGATAAACAATACAATAAAAACATTCGTAATACTGAAAGTCAAAAAAAAAAAGTAAGAAAGATAACGATTATTCAGTCTTTCAGTCTGTAAAAAAATACCTAATAAATAAGTAAGTAGAATAATACGAGGACGCGGTTTTCGGGGGGTTTTCGAACTTAGAAATATAATAATACGATAATAACGATAATAATAAATAATAATAATAGAAAAAAAAAAATAATAATAATAAACAAAAATAAAATTTATAAATTAATTTTGATAATTTATCGTAAAAAATTATCAGTTTTTTTAGTTTTAATTTTCGCGCAAGTTGAATTTGCGAAAAAAAGTAGAGAGGAGGACTACGAAGCTGCAATTTAATATGTTTTTCGGCGAAGGGATCTCGTAAAGAAAGAGCAGCGGTCAAAACTAAAAATGAGAGGGCACCTTTCTTCAAAGTGTATTCGTCGACGACGATATAAATTATCTTACATCGCAGCGGTTATTACTGGCAACTCATCGACAAGCACGTTGGTGCTGTCTAAATTATTCGACCTTTTTCGAACGCGATTTCACCATTCGACTTCGGAGATAAATCGAGTAATTTGGTCAGAAAGGTTTGTTTTTTCAAGATGTGTAGAGGGTTGCTTGATGTTCCGAAATACCAGTTGACTATTTCTAGGATAACTATTGTTGCCAACGGGTCGCACCCCTGACACGCGGTATTAAAGAATAATCGGAAGAAACCCCGTTAGTTATTGGTGTGTAAAGTTTTATACGTATAGTTTGTAATCGTTCAGTATCTGAAAACTTAATTTTGACTCGTCATTCATGCACTAAAATGTTCGTATCTTTCAGTTTTCTTTAAGATTTCTCTAATATTCTTCTAGCGTAAATATAGCTAAAACTGACGTAGCGCCAAATATAAATTATTCCGTAATATCGATTTTTTCACCAATTTTTGTTCATTTGACACTTACCAAAGATAATTTTACATATGTGTTTTACGTAAAAACTCGAAATCTTACGAAGGCCCCGTATCCTAAAATCCGGGTTCTTAATTTGCCCGCCGTAATTTCTATATACATATATATATATATATAATATGGTGTTGGTCGATAGGCCAAATTTATTTATTTATATTTTTTTTACTTTATTTTGCTTAATGAACTTTTTTCCGACTTTTGCTTTCTATCCGACATGTTTCCACACTTTTTAGTTTAAAAAAAAAAAAAAAAAACTTCCTAGCACACTATAGATTTCAGTGAAAGGTTAAGCTTTTAATTTCTGATGTAAACTTCCGTGTTATATAATATCTGTCGATGATCTTTGAGAGAATGTAAGTCTAGATCGGCGCTACCCAAAAGCAGGAGTTCCATAGGAACGGGGTCTAATAAGATGAAACAACGGAAAACACATTTAACATTTCCATTATAAATCTAAGTTTACAAGAAGCGAGAAAAAAAAAAAAAAAATCGTATAAGTACGTGTTTACGTGACAGTTTTCTCCACATCGAAATATCGAAAAATTGTGATGTTACCATTTCTTACCGTCCCGCCAAATAATTTTAAATGCTATTCGAACATTATACAACAATTTGTTCGATTTTCCACTTATTTTAATACCTATGCAGGGGGGGGGGGGATGAAAAAATATATCAAAAAGGCGTCTATTATTTTAACTTCCTAGTAAAAGGAGAGACGCAGAATCATTCAGAAAAAAAAAAAAAAAAAAATAGAAAAAGAAAAGAGGGACGGCATGAAATAAAACAATTTGAGAACTCTCAATACAACAGCGCATTCTTCGGGTGATGGGCGAAATTAGTTTTTGGGTTATTTCGATTTGAGAACAACGGCGAAAACACGTTCGAAACTTTATGCAAGTTAATAATAATACGAATAATTCGGATGTACTTTCAACTGGAAACAAAATTTTCCAGTAAAAAAGTTAGTATTGCGAAAACTGTTATATACATGAGACAATTTATATAAAGAGCTACTGGGTTATTGTTTATATTTTTTTTAGATTTTTATTATGCCTTTCGTTGAGAAGCATACAGTTCAAAAAAGACCTCGCCAAAAAACATATTGTACAATTCCGCTCACGAGGGGGTGGAGTTGATGCTGTAACATCGAACACTGGTAACTTTATAATTCGTCGCTATCAACGGGAAATCCTTTTTCGGTAAAATCGAAGCTTTCATTTCTTTTTTGTTTTTCGTAATCGGCAAATAGCTATTTCTCTGGGAAATTCTTTCTTCTAGCAATCACTAGCTGAATTTGTCCATTTCGTATATTTTTGAACGTTTGTATCGCTTCCGCGTGCGACAAGCCCGTCAATGACACATCGTTCACAGACAGAATTTCATCACCTATAAAAAAAAAAAACATGTCAATAGCCATTAGAGACTGTTAAAACTTAGACGCAAACATACACTGGAAATATCTCTAAGAGGTTTGTATCGAAATTTTATTTATCTAAGTTACCTTCTTGTAGAATACCCGTTTCGGCCGCTTGTCCGCAGGAAAATATCGTCTTGACGAATATACCAATTTCTCCCTTCGGCGAATCTTTGCCACCGACTATACTGAAGCCGAGAGACTTGTGACCGGCACCTTTGCAAAACGTTACCGTGGTCAGTTTTGATATGGCAGTAGAGGAGGATGAGGACGTGGAGGAGGTGGAAGAGGACGAAGAAGAGGAGGATGAGGAGGAGGAGGAGGCGGAGGACAAGTTTAAACAGTTGTCGAAACCGTCGTCGGTCCGAGCAAGACTTAGGGAATTCTTTCGCGTTCTCATCAGCCGTAAGCTGTTACTGCTGAAATGATTGGAATTGCCGTTTTTTTTGTGATCCGAAATAGCAGCGTAGGCGGAGGAACTGTTGCAGATTGAATCTTCGCTAACGGTGGAGCTGAGACTAGATCGTCTGCTGGCAGATGACCAGGACGAAGTCGTTGACGACGTGCACGAGCTTGCAACTAGAAGATGATCGTCCAACTGATCTCGCTGAATCACCAGGTCCACGTAGTAGCCGGACCCATTTTCATCCACTACACTTTGCTTCAGTATCGACTGCACTTCTAACAAGTCCGTTATGCCTCTTAAAATGCGGCCGTTTATATTGACAACCTCGTCGCCGATTTGAATGCGTCCGTCTCTGGAAATAACCGAAATGCACGCTAAAAACAATTGAAAATCTTACGGATTTTTTAGTGTCTTTTTAGAAAATTCTTCTCTATGTATATATATATATATATATATATATATATATATATATATATATATATATATAATTATGTGTGTGTGTGTGTGTATAGGATATTCTCGTTTGATTTTAAAATATTCTTCAGTTTTTCATCGATATACCGATACGAAAAAAAAAAAAAAATAGAAAAATTTATAAACAGATGATCTTTTTAAAGTAAATAGTAGTTATCTTTTCATCGCTGTATGAGAATTTCGCTTTAATAAGTATATTGCAGAAATAGAAGAAAAAAAAAAAGGTGTAAAAGAAATCAGAGCTTTGAAAGTTTAGAAAAGACTTAGAGCCGACAGACACTTCTACTAATTCGACAATGTAGGGGGCGGCAGATTTTCATTAATTTCTTATTTTACTTTTCGCGAATTTGTCAAAAAAAAAAAAAAAAGTTAAAATGAATATAAAACTTTCTTTTTATTTTACTCACAAATTAGTTAACAATTAAAAAAAATGATGAGCAATCGACTGTAGGAAAAATTTTGCAAGATGTGGACCTCAACTATCAATTAACTGAAGAAGCTGCAATAAGAAGAAGAATAAGAAGAAGAAGAAGAAGAAGAAGAAGAAGAAGAAGAAGAAGAAGAAGAGTTGCATAATATAACAGAGAACGTAAGCTAGAAATATTATTAAAATTACGATTTTTTTTTTCTTCTAAACAGTTCTTTTTCCTTTTTCTTTTTTTATGGGAAACACTTTAAAAAAAACATGCACCTTCGTTGGTGTTTAATCAAGCCTTCTAAAAGCAAACGTGTATTGCCACAGAATGGTTATTTTAGTCTGATATGTATGTGATTTGAATTTCTACACAAGTGAAATTCTTCGATTATTTTTTAACTCTGAATAGTGAGATTTACAGACATAACAAAGTTGCGATAAAACCCTTGTGACACTTTATGACAATAACACTTTTAAGCTGATAGGATTTTAACTGAAATTTTGAATTTTAAAAGCTTCCGAAATAAATACACGTATGAAACGAATAATCACCTAAACGAGAGCGAAACGACTAGAGTTATGTATTATACAATAAAGAATTAGAAAAACACGTAAAAAAAGAAATCTGTCCCACCAACTAGCCCGGCGGACGGATCAGCGTAAAATTTAAAATGGCCGCGTAAAAATCATCGTGCGTAGAACAAAAATATTATTCTGCCCTGATTATTTACAGTTTAGAGCAATACGGTTTTTAATAGTCACTAAGACGAACCCTACTTCCTTTTGAGAGTTACTCGTCTAAAATCTTTAAATGTCATGAAATTTTGATATGAACTTCCCGGTTGTTACGAATTTGAATAGAGAGAAAAAATGGACATCAAAGTCGAAGTGCCACAGTAGAATTTCTTCCTAGAAGATAAGAGACTCTTGACCAGTGGATTTTCCGATTATCGTGAGAAAACGTCGTGGCGGCTGCTGTTCGAAATGACGAAGACTTGACTTACGAGGTGAAATGACTTTTACAAATTACGTTTACTTTTACGTAATTACCAGCGCGGTAAATGCGAACGCCGTTAAAAGCGGTTCCAGCGGGTTGCAGAAGAACGTTTAAAATAATTTTGTACCGACTTGCCATCAACAGCACGGAGAAGAAGTCGATCTCTGAGAGGAGCAACATATTGATTGCGCGCCGTGCACCTGTCACAGACGTGTGTAGGCCAATAACCTGATTT
The DNA here is from genome assembly GCA_039619475.1 of Icerya purchasi. Taxonomy (NCBI): domain Eukaryota; kingdom Metazoa; phylum Arthropoda; class Insecta; order Hemiptera; family Monophlebidae; genus Icerya; species Icerya purchasi. The sequence goes on from CM077115.1 coordinate 487,748,070, forward strand.
TATTTTCATTTTTATTCAACCGCTTATAGACGCCATTCGCCAGTTAAAAGTATTGAACGACGTTATTTCTTCTGCGGACTTATTAATTTGCCGCGCGTAGCGTAATGATGTTATTTAACAAATAATCCGGCCGCTGACGAGGCGAACAATGAACCCGATAAGTAAACTCATTTAATAATTATTAATCGTCAGTGATTACGTGAAATTGTAAAAATCGATTAGCTCTTTCGATTAACGTCCTATTTAGAATCGCCAACTTGTAACGGAACTCTTTGCTGATGTACTAAACTATTGCGTTGTTCTTTTTTTTTCCAACATCGACTTATTTTCCTTGACATATACGTTTTCAAATTATGACAATAATTTTAAAAACCCGTGTTGCCATTGCCTGAGCGTACAATTACAAAAATACAGCTGAACTGCACACCGCTTTTTATTTATTTATTTGTTTTTATTTGCACCTTTGACTGTCAATCTTGGTACATCCCCCTTTCTTTTATAAACTTTTACTTTTCACAATGTAACCTCCTTTTCGTGTGTAAACATTTTTTTTTATTTACAGAATATATCAAGATGTGTCTGACACACACGTGCTATGTACTTTTTTAGGGAGTAAGAAGATGGAAAGTTACAACCGAAGATTAAATAAACCATAATAAAAACACTTTTTACAAAATAATAATACTGATTCGAATCATCATCGCAGTACATTATTATTTCATAGAATTTATATTTTTCATCGTATGGTTTATTTGGTAATTATCAGAAATAATGCGTGGTATAAATTTTAACATAGGCTTTTGAAAGAATTAATAGGTAAACAAAAACAGGAAACAGTAGAAATTGATTGGGCGTCCGATGAAAAATTTCACCCGAAGAGAGGTATTTCATTATTATAGCAACGAGGGATTAAATGTTCGACGAGAACGGAAAAGGTAATACCTGTTTAGGCTAAGAATGGTTAAAAGAAATGAAAAATTTAACGATTGCGGAATACTTTTAGCATTAGGAAGATATTCATATCTCAATATCTGAAGAAATTTTTGGCTTTACGTAAAACGAAGTTCCAGTGAAGGCCCCCTTCGATAGCAAAAAGAAAATGGTTAAAGAACAGCGACAATTTTAAGGAAGTTGAAGAGCCGAATATTTCGCACTATGAGACGTAGATAAAAGGTACGCAATCGTATTTGGAAATGGATTTATGTAGGATCCGCTATGGGTTTGGGGAGCAGATTAAAATGTCTCTTTTAATATAGCAAAAGTATATGATCGGCAAAGGGCAGGCGAATTTAATTTCAGTAATGAGATATAAATCACACACACACACACAAAAAAAAAAACAAACAACTAATCAAAAAAAAGCGATAAAATATTTTTCCGTTGAAGATTCTAACTTGCTTCGCGAGATTTTGTTTCTTTTGATTCCGTATACAGTTGTGAAATTGCGTTTTTATTCCGATTTTTTTTTTTTTTTGTATTTCTTTCACTCGAACTCCGTTTCGACCGACATTCAAGATCGTGATTAAATAATTGCAGTTCGAATGGATGGATGTCGCAAAATGGCGTGTGAAATCTTTATCGCACCTATCATCAGGTAGTATAGCGGATTTCTGCGTAATTATCAAATGAAAAACTGTAAGTTAGACCGTTGCAATACCATCACTCTTCGGATCGGTCGCAATAATGTCACTCTGTCGATTGAAAAAACCGCATAATAATGACCTCCGCGTAAGTGGCAAAAACAAGACTGACTGCTGCAGTCGGACTGAGCTGGCTCGTTAGCCTTAAAATATCATTCCTGACCGATCGAAAAATAAATTAAGGTAAAATAGTTTGTTTTTTTTTTTTCTTCCTTCGGTTGTTTAGACGGTGAATATAAAAACGGTGGAAGTTCAGAAAATGCTACCATAGTGCGGGATACTGTCCACATTGGCTACTGTTGTTAGTAGTAGTATAACGTGCCAATTAATTAAAACAAAAAATAGCCCCTCCAATTTAGATGTAAAAATAGGTTCGATGACTCCGAACCGGGTTGGGGATATCAATCTCGACAACATATAATATGTATTCACGATGTTTTGGAAATATTAAATTACCTATGCGCGGTTTCTCCTTTCTCCAACTTAATCACAATGTATCGCGTTTCTCGGAAGCAACCGTCCATGGCCAGGTCGGAAGAAACCGGATAATGTATCTTCATCTTCAGATATATTCCGAGGTCCTCGTCGATTGTCGATTTGATCAGACGGATTACTTTGAACGGCGGAACGTGACGTCGGACACACTTGCGATTATCGTCGGTCGGGGGCTGGCGCGAGTGAGCAGCGCCGCTCGCCGTGGTCGGTAACGATATCATGCTGCAACTACTGTTGACGGTACCGTCCAAGTGGCCGGTTGCGTTCCCGCCGCTGGTCGATTTCCAATACTTGTTCAGTTCTCGTTTGTTGCTGTTCTTGACGAACATGTGCCGGGTGAATTTCGGCCGGGACGAATAGTCCGGCTGCTCCTCCAGGTGATTCTTTATGTAATCGTTCTTCTTATAGAACAAATTCATCGACGGAGTGTTCAGCATTTCGTTACGGTCGGACGATGACGACGATGCGGACAGTTCGGCTTGCGTAGCCGCGTCGGCGAACCGGCACGACGTGGCCAAAGCGTTCGGCAACGACTTGTACGATATCCGATCGGGCACGTGGTGCTGATGATGATGACGGTGATGATGATGGCGGTCGGCGACGGTCCGGTGAAAATCGTCCACGTATTCGAGATCGGCCAGAACGCTGCCTCCGTCGACGTAGTCCGAGTCGTCGTTGTCGTTCAGGTCTAGGACGCGGTGTCGTCCGGCGATGCCGCTGGCAGCGACCGCGCCGTCCGCCGAAACCGCATCGAACGACTTCAACAGCAGTTTCTCTTCGAAATCGGACGGATTACCGATAATGGCGCATTTCTCGGAAATTCTCGCGCTGTCGCTGTCGTAACCGGACTCGTTCGAACTGACGTAGCAGTAACTTTTTTTGTAATCGGTCGCGACCGCGCTGCTGGGCACGACCGACTTTCCGCTCTGCGACTGCTGACTAGTACTCTGAAAAGTCGACGAAGACGACTGGAGGCTTTTCCGCTTCAAGACGCTGCCGCCGTTCTCCTCGGGCAGTACCGAGAGCCGCGAGCGCAGGAAAGCGTATGGAAAATTCGACTTCTTGGCGACGCCGGCGTTCGTGGAGGAGGAGGAGGAGGAGGAGGAGGAGGAGGAGGAGGATGCGGCAGCGCTGGACAGGTCGATGGCGGCGGTGATATTATCGCAACTGACCGTCTTGGTCGGAACGTAGGAAGAAGAGTGCGACCGTTGCGTCGACAGCAGAATGTCGTCCAATTGGCGGTCGTCGCGGTTCAGACTATTTTCGTAGCTACTGCTGCAAGAGAGTTTAGCGCAGCCGTTGTTATCATCTATGTAATCATCGGCCGGATCGTCCCCCTTGATGTACGAATTGTTATTAATGACTAGTTGCGAGGTAGATAGACTGCGGTACATTCCGATCGCGTCGCCATTTAGCGGACCGTCCGAGAACATCGGCCCGCACTTGTAAGTGGATTTCTTCTTGGCCGGTCCGTTGTTAGCGGTCTTTTGCGGACTACCGATAGCGTTCGCGCTGCCGTTATGCTGCTGATGATATTTATCGCCGGCCGAATTGTTATTAATCAACGTGCCGGTAGATCCGATCCTGTTGAACAAACCTCTGAATCTACCGGAAGTTCCAGACAGTGTAAACGAATCGCTTTCGGACGAATTAGACGACGATCTGCCGAAATTCCAGCCGAGTTTGCTGCTTAAACTGGTTTTACTAGCTATACTGCTCAGCGAATCTCTGGATTCGGTGCGTCGAAGAACTTCGAACTTTTTGCCCATCTTCCGACCCCAAGTCGATAACTCTAATCGAAAAAACAAACTGATAATATTACCGATAATTAAAATGAACGGCAACAATTTAAACGAATTAGAATCGCTCCGAGTTTTTTTTAACGTTATGCAAAACCCGTTTTTCTCCCGAAAAATTTTTAAAAACACGCGTAAATTTCACGCTTGCTGAGTGTTTAAATACTTTTTGCGAAAAATTTTTTAACCCTTATCTCAGATTTTTACGGAAAAAAAAAATTCTAAATCATATATAATAATTACACAATCGAATCCGTTCAAAATTCCAGAAATTAATAATACCATTAATTAATAGAATAAAAGGGAATATTATAGTATTTTCCACGTCTTACGATAAAGTAAAACACTAAACAACTGAAAATTTACCGCGCCGGTACGTAATTCCCTAAACATTAGACAAACATTATAATGTTTGCCCCTTTATTTAACCGCCAACGTAACACGGAGAGCTAAAATAAACAGAAGATATGTGTGAAATTACGCGCACGTGTGTAATAAATAAATAAATAAAAAAAAAAAAGTGGCGGATTGTGGATGGGGTGGCGAAAAACTTAAAAATTTTTAAAAACTACCACCTCCGTATCTAAACATGTACATCTTTTTCTTTTTCTTTTTCTTTTTCGTCGATGGTGACTACGTTTTTGGTAGAAATATGAACTCTGTCGATTAAATAAAATAGTCGTACCCTATATTATAGTGTAAATATAAATAAGGCTATAGCAGTAACGACTTTGCGTTTCGTACACACTTTTTTTATAAATTCTTCGCGAAATCAACATATCACAATATTTCCGAGATTAAAAACATACGAGATCGTATTCCGCCGACGAACAGATTCGATGATGCGTCGCCACTGCTAACATAAAAACCGACGATACGAAAAATAAAACTATTCAAAATTTGCGAAAATTCCGAATTAAAACTTTTTCTGTTTCCGCAATTCACAGGTCGATCATTAAAACACAATCCGTAAACTTTAAATGACTTGCGGGACGACACCGCTATCTCGAAAGGTTAACGTAACGCGAATGATACTCGTATTTACAGACCAGATTACACTTAATTATTCGTTATATCGTACCTTTTTTTTTTTTTTTTTTTTTTTTTTTGAATGTAGACCCCACCGCGCAACAAGAGGAATTCTCTCTTCTTTTTTATCAGCACGCCTAAAGTTTAAATGTGCAAGGGGCTGCCGGGGAAAAATTGTTAAAAATAATTTAAAAGTTCGCGTTAAATAGTTTCAACTTGTACGCATATTATTATATTTCCGCGTCGCAGCTAGTAGAGCGCTGCTGCTATTTTGGAAAATAGTATCGAGATTTACCGAAAAAATAAGAATTTTACCTCGACTGGCATTGTGTTGAGGAGAGCTGTCTGGAGCAGCGCAATTAACTCGTGACCGGCAATCGGATTTTTATACACTAATCGAATATTCTCTCTCGGTCCGGTCATTATTGCACTGAAAATCGATCCCGTTGTGTAACCAATCGCGTGCCGGAATGTTAATTCTGTCGGCCGGTTAAAAATCAAAGCGCTGCAGCGTGGAAGCGCGAAAATGTTAATTACCGTTCAGCGGATGATGTCACTCTGAGTAAGTTTAAAGTGTGTGTTATGTGTAGCGGCTTCTTTTTCTTCGTGGCTTTTCTTTTCCATCATGCATTAACACGGTCAGTCTGCAATTCCGGCACGGTTAAATGCAATTACAGAGAGGCTACATACATCGGTTTGTCGTATTCGTTGGAACACAGGCGCGCCGTGAATAAAACATCGGCCATTTCGTACTACTCTCCGGATCTTGTTAACACTATTTATTATTTTATTAGTAACACATATATTAGCAGCGTCATAAGAGGCAGAGCGATTCCTCGACGGTCACTACGAACTGGATAAGAGTGATTAAATCGATGATAATAATAATGAAATTAATAGCTTTCTCTGCTCCCGACGTGTGTAACCTTGAATACGGTCAACTGGAGAATTCGACCGAGCGGAAAGATGAGCACATACGGCACATAATAACAAAGGCAATAGCGGTGGTCACTTTCTACAATAGCAGCGAAGAAGAGGAGACGCGCGGCCGCCAATATTCTGGCTAGCGATATTAGTCGTGGAGGAAGGCCGGTGCATTTGTGCGACAACAATCGCCATTACTTTGGAAAATATAAAAATTCAGTCACCGACAAATATGTGTCGTTACGATAGTGAACTCTCTTCGCCGACGATACCGCTTGCAGATAGTAACACTTCTTTCTTATAAGGCCTCTTCTGACGGAGAAAATTCTCAATTCGCTAGCTCGTAAATATTCATCGACGCTGAAATGCGGAAAATTTCAATAAATCTCGATATGATTTCCGCAACTTCGGATTAGAGTTAAGATGGTAATAAATATAAATAGAAAATTCGATGAGCTGAAGATCGTCAGTTTACAAAAAACAATCCCATTTTTTTTTATTATTATGCGTTTACACGTACAGTTACTGCGAATTAAGGGCAACTCCAATTTTTTCTTATTCTGACGAGAAAAAAATATTGGGGCATTTTTTGTTTTTTTTTTTTTTTTTTTTTTTTTTGGAAATCATTAAAAACATTTTACACATTATTTACTTCGGAAGACGCGGTAAATAATAACGGTATTAACAGTCGACCGATTTTGAAATAAGATTGCACGAATTGGTATGCAAATGCGTGTAGAATAATCATTTCGTGTGAAAATCTGATTCACATTCCATCGAGAAAGAAATGTTTGCAAACGTTATAGTTATGGTCGTGCGTGAACATTTTACACATTTCGCCTTTTTAAAATGAACAAAATTTAACAAACTAAGGCTGCTCTTCAATCTCTTCGTTAGGCGCGAATGAAATTCTTCCGGTAAGTTTCCAGTTCTTACCGCATTAAAATTCTTTTCCAGTTTTTTCTTGCCGACAATTTTTTCTCCTTTCTCATCAGCCCTTATTTATTTATTTACGCTGGCGATTTTTCATTTAGAATTTTCATTTTTTCTTTTCTGATATCTCGCCTTTATCGAGCCAATTAATGCGTTTCTTGGCGTTCATTGTTACATGAAATTATATATTTGTTTAAATTGTTGAACAATACAGGTATTTCGCACATAATGCGGATGTTTTCGAACGGAAAGGTGCTGCTAATAAGAGATGATTGCCTAGTACCGGCGTTTTATCGTGACACGTACCACCTGATTTTAGCTATTTGTCGCAGCATGTTGTACAGTTCGCAGATTATAATAGAATGAAAATTAAACTCTGTGCTGCAGCAGAGCTATCGTGGCGGCGAGCTCTTAATACACGCGCGAAAGCAGAATCCAGCTTTTATTTGGTTTTTAATTGCACTATGCTGGTATAAGGGCATTTAGCATTTTCGCTTATACTGTGGTTCTCCAGCATGTTCGGAAAAACCTGGGAAACCAAATACGTACTACTAACCGGGGTAGAGAACGCTCGGCTTATTAAATTGAATTGGAAAGAGTAAATGATAGAAATTCGGAATAGGATGTACGAAGGATATAATCGGTGCATAAAGTAACGTATGCAAGCAGAAAGGGTAAAGATACTGTCTATTGTAAACAAGACTATTGAACGACCAGCAGCGTGTGTAGAGAGAGATTACAAAACTTAGGCATATGTATAAATTAAAGGGGGCCATTGTCGGATTCTAGATAAATTATTTCAGTTACGTGTATTAAATAGCGAGGCTTGCCAAAAAAAGGAGAGTCTGGAGAATTTAGCAGCGTATAGAACATGAGAGTAGAAAAGGAAGAATTTCATTAATTCATTCAGCTCATATTACTGGAGCGACATACCGTAAATAGATTCGACGACATTTCTTTGTTTCTTTATGGGGGTTCGTCAACAAGGACATTAGCCTAAGAAATGATATGAAGGAGAAAATTACGTTATATTCCTAAACGTTTAAGGATAGAAATAATTAAGGGGCAGAAATAACAGAAGGAAACAAGAAAATATAAGAAGTAGCGATAAAATGTAGGGATGCCACGTTTCAGTAGAGAAAAGAAGAAAAACGATTGTCCAACAAAAATAGATATCGGGATCATAAGGAACCTATGTCACGGGGAAATAAAAGGGAAAAAACCGAGAAAGTGATGCGCAGAAAGGATGATGAACCGAGATCGTGGAGCGTTTAAGAGAGGGCATGTATCTAGAAAACTATGGGCGAGGATGAAGAGATGGTTGAATAGAGAAGTAAAAAGAGGCTGGATTAGAAATTAAAGAAGAATAGGAATTGAGCTATCAATTGATGCTTATATCAGGGGCGGATCCAGAAGGATTTTTTTTTTAGGAGGGGGAATTATATAATTACGTAAAATCTTCTACAGTAAGCAGTAGATTTGAGAAGTACCCCCTTTTTGGAATGACGAAAATCAAATAGCGACCTTTATAGAGATTTAAAAATGTTTTAAAAATTAAAACGAAATTATAAAATTCTAGCTAAAATAGGGTAGTTTAGAAATAGTAAGAAAGATATAGTATTTTTATTAGACTTTATTTTTATTTTTGTTAATAATCCGATCCAAATTCTTTGTTCGTGAGCAAGTTTAAATATATATGTATATTTCTCATTGAACTCTATTTTTAATTAAAATTACAAAATAAAAATTAAAAATAAATAAAAATGGCAAAAGATCGACGACATTTAAAATAGAATAAAAAAGAAATATTAATAGCTTTACTAGAAAATAGTATTAAATATTAATTATTAAAATCCGTAGGTAAAATTCATGGCAAGTCTTTTATAGCAAAATTAAGTTTCTCTGTTATAACAAATTTTTTCATAGAGGCTTTGGTTCTTTGGTGAAGAGGGTGTCCCCGGGAAAGGGATTTGAAGGAAAGAGGAAAGTAGAATACATTGGAAGATGTATTTTCCTGTACATTAACTTTCATCGGGTACTTATTTTTTATTTTTTGGCGCATTTTTATTAAATGTTTAGAATCATGAAGTCGACTTTTTTTCTCTTCAAAACTATTTCATTTCACAATTTCTACTGTAAATATTTTAAAGCGATAATGCGCCTAAAATATCGCTACTTCCTGCACTGCATAAAGCTGCGATATTAGTTAATACAATGTTCGAATTCCGTCACTTATGAGAAATTACATTTTGGGGATATTCAATTATTTCTAATCGAATCTACATTTGCACGCGGTAAGTAATATTAATAATATCTTAGAAGTCACTCGAGACGGTTCTTCAATTTTAAAATTTTAGCTGTTCTCGTACATTTCCTTTATTCTAATGAAAAATTGTTGTCCGGTTGATTTTCAGAAAGTATATATATCTCTAAGAGGATTCCCTTCTTTAACGTTTATTTTAATGACCACTGGACATCAACATTTACTCATCGGTATTCATATACACAAACTATCACTTCTCAGAATAAGTAAAAGATATTTTATTGCAGCCACCTTACATTGTCAAAATTATATGCGGTAATGTTAGGACACACGTAATATATTTCCGTCAGAGATGAACTTCTAAATAACGCTGTTGCAATTTTCTTAATTCGAATCCCTGTATATATACATATATATATATATATATATACGTATCAATGACGGTTGTTATGTTAGTAAAAATTTCTCTAAAAAGATTTCTTTTTCACATTATTTGATGATTACTGAGTTATCGATACTTAATGGTTTACTCAGTAACGTAACTAGCCTTTTATGCGTCCGGTACGAGCTTCAATAACTGCGCCCTTGAAAAATTTTCTAATCTTACCAATAAAATGGATTGTTAAAATCTATCATCCAAAAACTTCGTTTTTGTATACTTCATTGTGAGTACTTAGTAGAGTTTTTAATAATGAAGTATATCTGGTCATTTTCGTACCCTATTCCTGGGCATCGCTGGCACCGCCCTAGTTACGACACTGGGTATACTTATACGGTACCCTTGTGAGTGAATCTAACCGTTAAGATCGGTCAACATGGGTAAAATTCATCATAAAAAAAAAAAAGAAGAACAACATTACGACGAACGTACAAACTGCTCCTTTTAAAGTCGGTAAAAAAAGTCAAAATTAGTTCCCCGGATCTAAAGTTTTTATGAGTTCTTTTAGTAATATAGACTACTTGGCAACTGTAATAATATTTCCTACGGAAAAGTAAACTGAATAGCACAATATTTCCACTACATTCACACACTAGACCATCGCGGGGGAAAAAAACACAAATTCGTATAATACAGCTCAGGCTCAACGGAGAGAGATGCGGTTGCTTATTGACATGTCTTACGCGTGTCAAGAGGACCACTTTGAAAACAAAATGATCAAAATAGGCCGCGGCTGGGAAAAGTATATGTTACAATAATTCTTCTTCTTCTTCTTCGACGTGTCGTACGCATTGTTCTGCGCGTAGACGATCATATATTATGGCTTCTTGCCGCCTGCATCAGTTGTCCTATCGATGATTTTTTGGTCCACTGTCGGACATTTCTGGTCCATGATATTCTTCTTCGACCTCTTCCTCGTTTCCCTTCTATTTTTCCTTGAATGATCAACCGTAATAGTTCATATTTTTGTCCTCGTATAATATGACCAAAATAGACTAGGGTTTTTCTTGCTTTTATTTCTTCAATTATTCTCCTTTCCGTTCTAGCTCTCTTTAGCACCTCTTCATTAGACATTTTCTGTACCCAAGATATCTTCAAGGCTCTTCTATATAACCACATTTCGCACGCTTCGAAATATTTGAGTGTTCTTACGGTATATGTCATTGCTTCGACTCCATACACTAGTGTATCGGATATATATAGCATTTTATGAAGTTCTGTCTTATGCGGAGACTTAGTGATTGGTCCGTTAACAATTTTTTAAACTTCTCAAACGTTGTTTTGGCTTGCCCACATTTTCTTTTAACTTCAGTATTTGGATCAAGCTTCTCTGTAATATAACATCCTAGATACTTAAATTGTTTAACTTCTTCGATGTTTTTCCCATTAATCTGAATAGTTGTGTTTCGATGTTGTTTGCGACTGACTACCATAAATTTTGTTTTGTTTTCATTTATCCCTAGTCCATATTTTTTACCTGCTTCATTAACTTCGTTAATAATATTTTGTAACTGTTCACAAGAGTCAGCCAGAAGAACGGTGTCGTTTGCATAGCGGATGTTATTTATGTACTTTCCATTTATCTGAATCCCAGCTCTGAGATTCCATAACGCTTGCTCAAAGATACTGTCTGCATATAGGTTAAACAGGAGCGGTGACAGTATACATCCTTGTCTGACTCCTCTATTTATACGGACGCTTTCTGACATTTTGTTTTCTACTAAAATCTTGGCGCTCTGTTCCTAATACAATTTCTGGATGATTCTCATATCATATTGATTTATTCCTTTGTTTTTTAAAATTCTTATTAAATGGTCGTGCTTGACTCTGTCAAAAGCCTTCTCGTAATCCAAGAAACATACAAATACATCTTTTTGTTGATCGTAGCATTTCTGTAGAGCTATATTTGCAGAATAGAATTCTAAATGGAAGCGAGGTCACGGACGTACGATTAACATCGAAAAAACTGCATTATTTCATTAGAAACGGTACTAAGGAAAGCAAAAACTAAGAGTAGATAAGGATTAAAAACGTGAACGAACAATACAGAAAATAATAGAGAATGATACGACGAGAGGAACTTGAAATTAGATGGAACATTAGATATAACATGAATGAAGGAAGAGCATCTGATATCAAAATCTGAAATAAATTAGGAAATTGTAATAATAATATTAATAATGATGATGATGACGACGATGATAATGATGATAACAATAATAATAAGCTCGATTTTTTTTTCGTAAAATATCTTAAGCACTAATTGCCTGTATGATCGTGAAAAATTCGACGTCTGTTCATTCAGCGAAAACCCCGAAACGGTACTAATGGTACAATTACAGAAAAATAATCGCAGAATGCATCTTTTGCATTTAAGGTGGAATGGTCGATGTAGGAAACTGCTACTACTTTTTACTATATTGTAATTTAGTGCAAATATAGCCTCAAGAAACTCTTTTCTCTCTCGCTCTCTCTCTCTCTCTCTCTGTCTCTGTCTCTTCGCATAACCATCTCAACATGTGGAGATCTCAGCGAGTAACGTCCCTGGGGCCACTTTGCCCGATTGCGTGATATTTAAAAAAGTTAATTTGAAAACCCATTCCTTATTCCAATTAAAACGTTATAGCCGCCGAAGGCATTAATATAGAGGCGCAATAACAGAACTAAATGTCATCAGAGAAATACAGCCGACATCGCTTACTGGCGTGATTGCTCTCGAATGCGTTGCTATGCATTTCGAAAAGATCGCGTGCGAAGTCGGCCAGTTGTAATGTAACAATCTGTTGAAGTCGAATGATAACGATCAAAGATCATTTCAAAAATTACGACTAAACTAACTTTAAAAAAACGCGGCTTTTAGAAAAGTACAAATGTGAAAATAATATATATATTCCGAAATGAAATAATGACGAACAATCTGATAAAACGAAAACAGCGAAGAAAATATGACGTTGAAAAATGAAAGATTTGAAATCTCCGTGTTTATAATTTGATTCTTACGCTCTCCAAAGAGAACGGCGTATAAACAGCATGTATTCCTTAAAAAATTTACGGCAAAAAATACCTCTCATATTTATTTCAATGTATTGATACGTAGGGGTAAAAAAGTAAATCCCACATATTATTGATAAGGTATCGTAGATTGTGAGGTTAAGATTTCCTTGAAGGTACTAAATAGATCTGAAGAGAATATCGGGGCCAGTTCATTTCTACTTGGGGATCCGCCCTTACTTATCCGGATTTCTTTGCTATAACCAATATTCAATTTCAGATTAGGCATAGCGACTTGGATGCGAAACGAGACAAGTCTCGAAATCCCATGTTACCTCTGGTTTTGGTAGCCAAGACAACTATAAATTCTTGACTGGTTTATGTACTTTTGAAACTGCCAAACGGTTTTTTTAAAATCAAATTTCCGCTACAGCACCGAGAGAACATTTAAACTTCGTAGTCTCATTATTTATCGAAAAGCTGAAACTTAAACGGCTTAATTTTTCTTATAACAGCGTTCAAAATATACGTGTTATAACTACCGCTGACGCGAACGCATCTACGACCTTTGTCAAATGCATTATAACGATAACTTTAGTAACATTTCAAAAATCAAAATTGATTAAAACGTATAGCGTCAATTTAAGCGGCACCTTAAAACACTTTTCATTATAAAAATGAAAATAAAAACAGATGAATCTCAATTAATTGTTACACGAGCAATTCCGCGTTTATTAGACTCATTGTCGATCCGCCTGTTTGTTAGTGTGTTTCTAGAACCGCGATTTTAGTATTTAACCGCGAACATTTATGATTTATTAAGTTGCTAGCCTCGTATTTGTCGGGCTCAAGCCGCTTTTATCGGTGGCATACGTACTATCTGAAATCGAGAGTATTGGTTATACCGAAAAGTTATCCGCGAAGCGGTAAAGAAGGATCATCCCAAACGGAGAAAGAAACCGACATTCTCTTCAGATCCACTTCAAAGACCACTCCTTAAGTACATCATGAAACTGATTTAGTAATTTTTGGAACGCTGCTGTAATTGTTAGTCAGGCGCTAATCCGTAACTATAGAATAATTATTCCGCAAATAATTTATAATAAGCTTATGTGGTTGCAGGGCAATCTACCATTATTACATCGATGTCCGTTTCGTATTAATTCATATTTTCGTGGTATTATTTCAATTTTTCGCCTTACATCAATCCGCGAATGTTCCATTTAAAGGCTATAACTTTCAATTACAAATGTATAAGTTATACAGAGTAACAGAAATAATTTTATGAATCTAACTAGAGGCTCTAGCCTGCTTTGCTCGAGTGTCCATCCCCGGCGTTTTAAAATTCTGTAAAAAGTTGATCTATGCTTCGAGCATACGAATACAAACGGTTTCAGTTTACTCTAAAGAAAATTACTTTCTTTGTTTATATCTCGTTACGACTTGATTCTTATTCTCCGTATGCAGTCTTCTCTTTTAATTTTTCCTACTTCTAATCGACTTAGTTAATCTCATGCATTCTTCTAAGGTTCTCTCGCCGTCGCTATGCAGGAATTCCGTACCGCCATTAATTCCTTATTTCCTCCGCACGCGAATATCTCTTTACTGATGGCTTCCTGGTGGAGTCGAAGCCTCTTATCCTTTCTTTTTCTCTACATTTACAGTCGAACTTTATGGCTGTGTTTTCTCCCATCGCTATTTCACAAACTATTTGATTGCCTCTGATTCCACGGCTATCCTCCCTCGGGGCTATATATTCTGCTTTTTCCACGTATTGTTACGATTTTATCATTCTTCGAATCTCTCATTCATGACTTCGTTTCCTTTTCATTCAATTCGTATTGATTTATTATGAGTTCTCCTATTCATACAGGCGTAGACAATGCATTGGCGGATTTTCTGGCTCGAGTTACTGCGCCCATCGTCTCCTCTAAAATTCCATGTTCGAACCTCCTACCTCTTTTCAATAAACTGACTCCAAATACTAGTTTGACATCTATGATCCGTCCTTTTCTGATAATCTATCTCATCACTACCTGGATGTTCAACCTATGCTTCCTTCCAAAGCGTGGTTCCTTTAATTTCCTTTTGTTTCGGCGATCTACCATCGTTCCCATTATTCGCTTCCATCTTAAATTCACTATTACTTTCTTCTCGTTTTCGTTTTTCTTTAACATCCTCTCCGTTTTGCCCTTTTTACTCGAACGATGTGTGGCCTTCTATGATTTCAACCGTATTCCTTTTCATGTTTGAGCTTCTGAAATGAACCCTTTATTTTTTACTCATAACTCGTTTAACGTTCCCCCCTGTTGTTTACCGTGTTTCGTTTGTCTTGTCATTCCATTCTTTGTCCGTCATTCCTCTACTTAGTTCTCTGACAAAATTGCTCCCCAAAAAAAGAAAAAAAAGACCACTACGGATTTTTCTATAACAAGCATTGGTTAAGGAATTTCCATCATACGACATTATTGTATGACAGATACTAATTCGGGAAGAATAATAAGAAACTTTCCCAAAATTAAATGTCTCGAATTATTCTGCGAAGTACAGATTCCCCCGATCCTAATCCTCAAGAAAAGAAACAAAAGACTATTTTCTAAAACCCATTCTTCCTAAAAAAAAAAAAAGAAAAAGATTTTCTTAAAAATGTATTTGCCGGTAATCGTTTTTGAAATTTTCCCGTGGAATTTGCACTAGACACACTCCATCGAAATGTCGATCGATCATTACTGCCTAGAATGGCGCGAATAATTATTATTAAGGGAACCAGTATGAAGCGAAACTAAGTGGCATCCGCGAGACAACTGAACGCAAAAAGGATTGAAAACTAATGTTAACGACAAAAATAACGAAAACCGGCTGTGTAAAATTGTCGTAAATTCGAGAATCGAGCTTAATTAAGGAGAAATCAAACAAGATGTAAAATAGCACTAATAACCGCTCGAGAAATACCGGGAGAATTCAAAAGATTTGACTGCTGTTTCGTAATCCATCGGGCTGAAATAAACGGATTCGAAGCAAATTAATGATTTGCGTAAGAAAATTAAATACGAAACGGTAGACCACTTTTTTTTTCAATTCGTAATAATTTTGTCTAGCAGTTTGCGAAAGTTCATTTTAGAGTTTTGAAACAATTCGAGCAGGGTTCATACGATCGCTACTAAGAGGAAGAAAGAGATAGATGAATAATTGATCACGACAGCCAGTGGCGTAGCCAGAATTTTTTTTCGCACGAGGTATGTATTGTAGATAAATTTGATGGTAACAGTATGAATACAATATGAAATTTTAAAGGGAAGTCAGTTGTTGTGTGTTACTGTACTATTTTCGTGGACACGTGTGAGATCGTGCAACCTTTCCAAACCACGTCTATCGGAACCAAGGAGATCTGTTTTTGCTTATTATAGGCAAATTCTTATGCTTCGAAAAATGGGAATGGTCCATTCGTTTAATTGTATAAACTCTTACGGCTTCATTAATGAAAGTATATGTTAAATCGTATTTAATTTAAACCCGACAAAAATTTAAGAGATCAGTAAATCATTTTGTCAAATTAATTCCGAGATTTCCGAAATGCGATATTAAAATAAGTAGATTATTAAACGCGAAAACAATTGAAAGAGATGAGTTATTATAATTATTAAAAATGGCGAATCTTACTTAATTTCAACTAGAATTTACTGCTACCTGAATTCTTCCGAACATAGTAATGAAAAATGTCAGAAGTACCTTACTGTCGTATTTTCTTCCTTTTTTCTTTTCTTTTTTTTCTATATCGCAGATCATATAAAAAAAAGTAAACTACACGCTCCGACAGACACTTTAATGGAAGAAATTAGTGAAATCGAGTCAAACATCAGCTATAATCATGTAAGGGAGATACTAGTCAACATCGAAATAACTGTTACTGTTATGGTCTTATATATCACGAAAAAAAAATAGCCAAGGGGGGACGGGGTTACCAATTGCACGGGATTTTGATTGTAATAATATTGTGTTTGCCCCCGATAATTACTTCCGTAATTCAAAAAAGTACCTTTTAATTCATTTTCTGGGGAGATTTGACTATGGAACCGATGACAGCCTAAAATGCAGCAAGAAACCCCTGAAAAAGTTCGGTATTAACACAATTAGCAATATACGGAGGCGTATCTGGTAATTTCTGTTATTTAATCAAAATTATTTCTTTAAACTTCTCACTCTAGAAGTACTCTAAAAGTACCGAACATTTAAAAAATTAATTTTCGACTTTCCATCATGATCTTTAGATTAGATTGATACAAAAACAATTGAATAAAACGAGAGAAAAAATTAAATCAACGCGACTAAACGCAGAAGACAAGATGATATCGCAGGTTTCAGTTTGCCGCAGCAGTATGTTCCATTTTATTGCTATCTCTGTATGATCGTTAATTATAATAAACATCATAGTGTCGTGATCTATTTCGTTCGTAGCTATGAGATTTCTTTCTTCGTTCCAACTCCGTTACATCCTGAGAAACTTTCAAGTACTTTATATCATGCAAGCAGTTTTCAACGGCTAAACGAACTCACTGATAAAACGGCAAAAGAAGCGGTTAGACCATGCCTCGTGCTATCTAACCTAGAATCCGACAGCATCGCTTACATCAGATCTCAGTCGGTATACATCAACGCAGTCAAATTCTTACTACTGACTATTATTCGAACTAATTCATGAAAGTCCCTTCTGCATTCAATTAAGAAACGTTGAGCTGGTTCGTGGTCTACTACAGTAAAAAACCTAATCCCCATAATTACCTATCGTAAAAAAAAAAGGGGGGGGGGGTTTCGTTGTTACTGCGGTCTTGTGACACCGGGGTTTAAGCGTCCATAATAATTTTTGGCGAAAACGCTTTCAATCCCGTCTAAATTTTTCGCCACAGATCACGCTAAAAGGCACAGAAAATCAGTACCACCCATATTTCTTAATCAAATATCATCAAACTCGTCTAAATTATTTTCAAGGTACTTTGGTCGCAGTATAGAGCGCTTCAACGAAAAGGTAAAAAGAAAAAATAATAAAATTCATCTATAACAACATTACGATCGGAGTGGAAGAGTAGCCGAACGCGGAAGTATTCGAAACAGTCGATGTAACATCCGCGACTCTATTTCACCATTGTGTACGAATTAAACAATTGAAGAAGGGAGATTTTTCAGTTGTTTAAAAAAAAAAAAAAAATAATAATAATAATAATAATAATAATAATAATAATAATAAAATTTAGACATTATCGCAAAACGAGAAAAGACTGAATGGTGTAATTTTACTTTCATATTCTGTAGGCTCGAGTAGAAGAAGGAAAATAATATTTCATTTTAGATGTTAGCGGAGTGTTTGAGTAACGGTAAAAATGAATTATTTTCCCGCGATAAATATTTATTTGCATAGTTAATCGACTGCGTTAAATTGACAATGCGTGTTCGCATCGCTCTTCTTCAAAAATGAAGAGAAAGTAAATAACGCCCGGAAAGAGCGAGGGAGAGACACGACTGAGAGAGAAGGGAACGTGGCTCAGTACGAAAATTACAGCGCAACGTTCAGAAACAATTAAATTAAATCATTCGACGAAAGATGATTTCGAATAACAGAATAAATCAACTGCACACAGGTGTTACTAAATCCATCTCGGCTAACGAATTCGGATTTTTCTTCTTTCTTATCATCAATACGGATGTTCGTTCCGTATTCTAGATTTTCAGAACGTCGTCGTCCCGACTATTGTCACGAATTTTGCGCAATTATATAACTTCAACAATCTGATTGCTCGCTTCGTATCTTCGCGGTGCAACAATAAAGCCACCGACTGGAGCAGGAAATGGAATTGGGCCAGTTCGTCTACGCGATATTTGTATAGTAAGAGGTTGCGTAGTTTTCCGAGTAGTTCAATTGAGACCGAAGATAAATACTATATGTATACACTGTCGATGGTCGGAAGATATGAACTGACATCATTTCTAGCGACCAATGCATGTACTCTTCAGAGAACCAATACAAATAGTAGTGCCGCATTGTCGCGCGCTATCATCGCAACAAGTTAAAATCTGCTCCAGCTTTGAACGAACGACGGTATCTTTAATCACATTCGAAGTGTAAATCGACGGTAAATATCTTCGTACAGTTTCGCTCTTTGCCGAAGTCCCGGAAAGTTTCCCCACTATCATCGACAACAATCATTATAATCCCGAACCAATCGTAATAAACTAACAATAATGTATGCAACGTAGAAATTACCATTTTTCAGCGACGATAACTTCAGATTATTTTAAAATGGCAAAAGTTATTTTTAATATAACGCGCCAACTTGCGAAATTAGAATGTCTCGATTAATTTTAATAATTTACGCTGACGAAATGTGTTTATGTTTCTTCATTAAACATATATATAAAAAAACACCGGTATTACAGAAAATTATAGTTACGAAAAATATAAAATATAGCCGACATGTTTCGGAGTTACATAAATCATGGCAATAATAACGTTTCAAGCATAGAATAACGTAGATATCCTCAGCAAACCCGTCTTAAAGTACTATCGAATTTATTAATACTTTTGCAAATAAATTGCTAGTTGAAATTTAAATCGCCATTTAAATAATTCTGTTCACTTCTACTTCGGTAAACAATAGTTTCCGTTTAATTACGCAATACTTATTACTTTAAACGCTACACAAATCTGAAATTACCAGTGTCCGATAAAAATTTTAATTCTTTTAAATTTTTTACACTAATTGTCTTGTAAATTTATTTTAATTCGATGTTATACTGTCTGGCGCAGATCACAATTCGAAGCTTGCTTTTTTTTAATTCTTTAATTAATTAACAAATTTTAATTTTTTTAAAGAAGCATATTTCTTCCTCTGAATCGAACTCATATGAAAAACCCAAATTCTACAATCGATCATCTGAACATATATATATATATATATATATATATATATATATATGTAGTAATAATAGTAACAATGATAGTAGCAATAATAGTAGTAATAATAATAATAACAATAATAATATTAATAATCAAATCAAATCAAATCAAATCAAATTGTATTTATTTAATATATGTAGTAATAATAGTAACAATGATAGTAACAATAATAGTAGTTATAATAATAATAACAATAATAATAATAACAATAATGATATTAATATTAATAATAACATTAATAATCAAATCAGATCAAACCAAATTTTATTTATTTATAAAATTATAAATATTGAAGAAGTATAACGTTAATATAATGAACCGCATACGCGCAAAGGTAGCGCGAGTAGCGGAATATAAATGGAGCACATGTGTAGACATAACCAAGATTTGCTTCCATTTCTTTTTTTTGTTTTTGACGTATATAAATACACATAAATATACACTACACGTCATGTGCATACAAATAATAATATAATAATAAAAAGCGTAACAAGCGAAAAAAAATTTTGTAAAGGAAGTGGGAACTATCTAAAGTTTCAAAACTAACGGAAACCAAAAGCCCCCATGCACATCATTCGATCTGAACGTGCGGGGCGATAATATTTCTCCCAGCAGTGTCTTTTACCCCGCGATTTGCACGCTACAGGAGAAATAATCGAAATACAATCAACGATTGTTAATTAACAACTTAATTATTTTAACCGGTACGCGGTTTTTATTTGTTCTTATCGGATAAGGTAAAAACATAATTACAATTAGTAAGGCTAGTACCATAAATACAAACCTTATAATGCAGTTTTTAGGCAATAACAAGCGTAATTAATAGGAATGAATTTTTATATTTGTAAATAAATTTTATACAATAAAAAAGCAACTTTACAATAAAAAATAAGTAAATAATTTTTTTATAATTTCATTATTTTATATTACAGTTTAACAAACAGCATTTCATTTTCGTATTAGTTTTAGCACAACTTTATTTTCACGACTTTAGCCTACTCTCAGTTGCTAGTTTATATTTCGCAATTTATCTATATAGTCTACGTTTTTTTTTTTTTTTCTTTTTTTTCTTTTTTAATGGATTTGTTAACATGGACATTAGTCCAAGAACAGCGAAACAGAGGGGAAAGAGAGACTCAGATCCTCACACGATCGGAGATAGTCGACAGAAAGGAATCAAGAGCCAGAAAATAACCGAAGAAGTAAATGAAGCACAGCATGAATACCGGTTTGTAAGAGGAAGGAATAAAAAGAAGCTTGTTCAGTTGATAATTACGAACAACCGAAAACATTATATGAACGCGATCAGAAACACATTGATTGCTGGGACGGTGCAATGGACAATAAGGAGGGGGCACGAGAGAATAACGGAACAATGAGGAAGGGAGCAAACTATGCCCAAACCGCAAAAGGCAAATCGCGGAGAGGTTGGAACGGCGCATAAAAGGAAAGTTAAAAAACCAAAGGGGAACCGTGGAAGGGAAGGTTGAATAGACAAGAAAAAGGAATTCGGGTTGGAAATCTACGTATTTATACGCGCGTAGGAGAATAATTAATCTGGGAGGCTTTTAAAAAAGAACGTAGATTCGGGCAATTGAAATGGGAGCATATTTGTCAATCGTACAAAAATACATCTAGATAAAATTACCACATTCTGATAATCTCTTCTTTTTCGGTGGTCTTTTATATTAAAATTTGATGCAGAACTTTGTATGAAATTACGGAAAATTGACTACATTCTAAACACCAGCGCTGTTAAAGTATTCGTGATGTAGTAACTCGCTCGATGACAAACTGATATGTAAACGCACTGGCTCATATCTTGCACCGGATGAAAAGATACTGAAATGATCTGACTTCGTGTTCAGTATAACCTCTTTTGATGTGTGGCAGCAGTTCTCTTTGTGCACTAACTGAAACGTATCATAATTCTCCCTAGCACGATCACTGCCAGAAGTTCTTTCTAATGGAACACTAAAGCTATCAATGCAGCGATAGTTCACTTTTAAACAATAATCACCTCTTCAAGACCAATAACGCATAGGTTTCTAGCCATTATAGCAGTGCAGCGTAGCCGATCACACACACATAAAAAACAAAAAAACAACATTTAAGCGCTGATGAAAGTTCACTGATCAATATGTGATTATATCTTTTACGGTTGCCACTTGCCTTTAAGATTGTCTCGAATATTTCCAGCTCATAAAATGAAACTTTACGAAAACTAAAAAGGAAAAATAAATACAACATTTTTTTTCCGTGAAACGTTATGAAATATTTCGACTACACGAGGCTTTGAGTTCGATTTTATACGATAAGTAACTCCTGAAACGGTTTTATAGAATTCAAAAATGATGACCTTATAGTAGATGCCGTGATTTCTTTTCCTAGCTGCGTAATTTGTGTTTATGAATTTGATAGATTCGTTGAAGAATCTTCGTCGAGGGATCGGTGTCAATGTGCAGCCTGAACGTCAGCCATTAACGGAAATAAAGTACTTTCAAGCATATCTTGTATGTAAAAGCGTCAAAAGAAATATGAAAGTATTATGAGAGATGATAGCCACATCACACTTTTTGTTTACGTTTTTATTTTGGGGGATCCGGTCAACTAGAGACCTTCGCTCGGGCGTAGTCGGAAGGAGGTAAAAAATTTTACCTTAAATTCGGAAAGGCATCGATAAAATATGAAGCAATATAGTAGGAATAAGGTGCCAGAAAAAAATGGAAACACGAGCGCAAAGCGGAGTAGGAAGTCTTTGAAAACCGGGAGAATACAGAATGTTACGTGGAAAATCAGAAATATTCAAAGAACACAAATGTAATTAGTTTCACGAAAGACTGTGATTAGAGAAACGGAAAGGAAACGGAACAAAAATAAAAGCGTAAGATAGTAGAATGTGTTTAAAGTGCGGGTACATTAACAAAACGACAAGTATGAAGGAAACTCAAAGGAAAACTATGGCAAGATTCAATCCAAGAGTAATCAGTAGCTCTATTACCAAAGATTCTTGAATTAAGAAAGAATGTGAATGATCGATATGCGGTGAGGAAAAAATTAATGAAAATGGATATAGTTGCGGTTAAGCGAAATTAGCTCATTCGTTGTTTAAACGCAACTTCAGCTTACAAATTTTCTTTTTAAGATTCGTTCTCACTTTTTAACATATGGATCTTCACAAATTGTGCGGTAGTTTGTAATTCAGCTTATTAAGGTATGTCAATTTAATCTATTAACCCAACTTTTTTAAAATTACTACATTTGATATATTATTTTACCGCTATTTTTAAAATTCCCTCTTTAACTTCGATTTTTTCGCGCCACATTTATTTTTGGTCGTAATTTTAGTTTGCTCATTTACCTGTTATTCATAATTTGTGTTACTTCGTACACTTTGAATAACAACAAAAATGAACAAACTAAAATTACAATTAAAAATGAACTGGTGTTACTAATGTAATCGTTTACCTAATTCATCAGATAATAGGCATGTTTACATAGGGTGATTTTTTAAGAGTTAAGTTTTTCAGGTTGGCAGCACTGGGGTTGGTATTGGCGTCCAAAGGTCGTCATCTGTCAAAGTGAAAAGTTTTCAGTATACTCGGCCATTTCATCATCATGGAAAGACTTATAAATAAGCAACGATTGTGATATGGTTGAAATTTATTATCAAAAACCAGTGCTCTGTGAAAAATCTGCATCGTTTGTTACGACCATATTTATCTATCTGTATATATATATATTTTTTTTTTATTTTTTGGAGTAATTCTCTCTCTCTCTCTTGATCTATATGAATGAAAACTACTCGATGAATTATTGCGTTCGGTGTACCACCGCTAACGAGTCTTTTGTGCTCACCAGCAGCGCGTGATCTATACTAAAAGGTGCGTTGTTCCTAGTCGGTTAGTTTTTTCGCCTCTTTATTCTTCTGCTTCTGAGAATAAAAGGAACGCACACGTTCGCTGTCATAAGAACGACTTTTATTAAATTTAAATCGTAAATGTCAATACTATTTATTAAATTAAATGGATAATATATTTATATATTTTCAACGACCGGAACAAGAAGAAAGAGACGATCGAGGGAAGAAGAGGTTTTAATTCAGAATCGTCAAGGCAATTTCACTGAAAATTAAGGAGAACTGCGAAGGGATACTAAAACGAATTTACCGAGCAAGTTAAATTATTAAGTTATTTACACTGCGGTCTTTTTAGCATCATAAATATGTGTGTACTACTTTTATATGAAATTGTTCTGACCATCGTGTTATATGATGATGGTACGTGATCGTGAGAATCCGTGAGAATGATAGTTCTAATAAAACGTACGATAGTCAAATCTGATGTTAATTTTTGTGATGATTTGAATCAAAATACATCATAATCAGTTAATATCGTTGTTTAAGAGAGTTAATCGAAGATCATTTTTTCCTTTGCGAAATGGTGGCAAAATGATTCGAATAAATAAAAGAATGTGTTCCTAAATTTTTAAAACTGTGTGATAAAATAAAATAGAAAAAAGGAAAAATTTTGTTATTACTTGAAATAAGGAGAATCGTTCGTGAAATTATTTCAAATTATATCAAATTGCTCGATTCTAAAGATCTATGATTTCGACGGTATATTATATAAAAATAATGCGCGTAAATAAACGATCTTCCGAATTCAATAATGTATATAATAAAGCGAACCCATACCCTGGAGTGTCGGGAATTACTGAAGTCCGCAGTCTTCTGAATCCAACGACACCAGAAAGCGAGTTAAACGATCTATTATTTCTGTCGTCTCTTGGCCAATTTCTCCGAGTTTTCATGAAGCGCGATTTTCGATTTGAGCGTCTGAGCCCGAAATCTCAAACTTCCACTATTATGTTAGCACTGCATTTTCGTTTAATTCGTTAAGAACTGATTAAAAAAAGAAAAGAAAAAAAAGAAAAAAAAAATACGTGGAGAGTGGCAAAAACACATTGAATAAAAGTTCTAGAGTTGGTGGTGGTACATTTACGGAATATTTAAAATACGTAACCGTAAAAGAAAATAGGCGACAACTGGCAACAATCACTGTTGATACTTTCGCGGTAATCGAAAAATGTTTATTAAAATTAACCGCTTAAAAATTTATAGAATTACACCGTGTAATGTAACACGCGAAAAAACTGTATAAAAAATAAGATAAATACGATAAATACGATAAATACGATAAATAAATAAACATCGTCTCGCTCGATGCTATGCCACTTTTAAACTGCACTCAACCGAGAAACGATTTGACAAGCTTATCTGTCGATTCTCTAGTACACAGGTAATATCGACTATAACTCATTCGCTTATCTGACAGTAGCAAAATTACAATCTTATCTTTATCTATCCGCCGTGGCAGCGATACGCATTATTCTTCTCTATTTTGGCCATCATCGTAACTTGCCTTCTAACCTTGCGCATATTTATGCATAAGACGTATCCTTATGTCGGCGGTACAGGTTGATTACTTTCACTGTTAAGTAGTCAACTGGAGAGTCGAATGTCTCGTTTTCTCATTAAGTAAAAAGAAAAGAGAGAAGTCCCATCGCCATATGTAGCCCCCGAGCGGACCACTCGCCCACCGTCTCATTCCTTCTCTCTTTGCCTAGTAACATATGTAACGTACACGTGTAGTAATGTCCAGTGCCCGCTATAGGTGAAACCGAACATACCGGTAATTCGCAAAGTACATAGAATAACGGTAACAGAAACCTGCCAGCAGCGGCCACTCTCAAATTACGATCGTTCCAACGACAGCTGCTGAGAAAATCCATCGTTAACCAGTAATTAATTACGAGTTTTACCTGAAAACCAGCGAAAAATCAACACGTCGAAAAAACCAGATAGTACCGCAAAAAAAAAAAAAACGAAGGGAAGAAAAAGAAAAGACAAAAAAATCGAAAAGTTTCTAATTTATTTCAGAGCGATACTGCGGCCGGCAATTATTCATCTCTCGTCGCGTCCGCCGAGATGCACGCGGTTCAGATTCATGCGTGAGAATGAATTATGCATTCAATCGATATCAGTTTCACAGCTACCAAGCACTAACTGAAACTGGCGCAGTGTAAAAGTATTTCCCGGTGCGATAAATGGGGACGGTCTCGCGCGATGCATCCGACGACTTTCTATACTATTGTGGAAAATTCGGACGCAATTTAAATTGCCAGGTTTGCCAGTTAATTAAAAACTCTGGTATTTTTCTGATTTGAAATTAGCTTTTTTCGTTACAACGTTACATTACTGGTTCCGTGTAATCTGAAAAGATCAACACAGGGGGGGGGGGGGGCGAAAAACTTACACAACTTACAGACTATTATGTAGGCGAGTAGTACCAACGCTATTGGAAGATGTATTGGAACTCAATTTGAATCGGGAAAAAGTTCGTTCCGATACATAACTTTTTCTTTCTTTCGTTGATTAACGGCTAATTTTTTTACCATTGGAAAACTAGTCTCCGGTTAAACTAGAGTCGGTTTATGTTTGTTTTGTTTTGTTTTGTTTTTTTTTTTTTTTGGACACGTCAGAAAAGGACATATACTAGCAGTAAAACAAGGATGATCAGTTCTGAATCGGTCATAAATAGCCAAAATGAACGAACCGAGCACTGGAATAATGAACTGGGAGGGAAGGGACAGGATGTAAGAGGCGCAATAAGGACTAAGAAACTATAACAAATTAGAATAAAGAATAGCTCATTCGGTCGAGAATCATTCAAAGAGGATGTGTTTGGGAGATAAATTCCGTGACTGAGAGGGAGTTAAATGAAAACGAAAACGCGAGGAAGGTAGTGTGATTAGAGACGCGAACGAATAATAACAGAATTTCCCTAGAATAGAAAAGTCATAAAACCGAAGATAGGTTATCTTCCTAGATTTGGCTGGATGGACCGATAAAAGGGATGACGATTGTTGGAAGAAGCATAAATATCTGACGAGAATCTCATATGAAGATTTAACCGTAGGGGTAGTGAGTTGGGAATTTTATTGAAATAAAGACACGCGCGAAAAAAGCATCTCTTTCGGCAAGGAATCCTCCATTACCTTCACTACTTACATGACTATTGCAGATAAAAAGAAATCAAAGACGAAGAGAGACGCAAAATCTCAGGAGTGAGTGGGGAAATGAGTCTGAGATAATGAAATAGTCGGAAAAGGAGCGATGAGAGGATGTATCGACAATGGAACGCTAGACGGTGATAAGTTCATCGGTAAAGACAGTGAACAAAGACACGAAAAGACTGAAAGTGATTGATATCAGGTAAAATAAATAAGGCTCCAACTTCAACAGGACCCCTCGAGTCATCCATAAATATGGTCTTGATGAAGACCTGATGGTGTTGTGAAATTCCTGTTTGACTGCAGAGATTTAGAGAGAAATTTAATTCACGGGGTAATGTTAAAATCCGATTTCGATATAAGTATTCAATTTACATAAAATACATGACATTATTCGATTTTTCGTTAAAACTTAAATATAATAAAATAAAATTTAATTTACAATATTTTATTATATTTATGTTTTAATAAAAAATCTAATAATGTCATGTATTTTATATGTAAAGTGCTTAATTTGTTCGTGTAATAAAATACATAACAGTGTAACTGAACTTAACGGTTATTTAAATTATTAAAAGTTTACATTCAAATAAGACAGAAAGAAATCACATATAATAATAAATTCTATTTTATCCTGGTAAAATTGCATTTATCTGACTACGCCTAAGCCGCTTGTATAAAACGAAGTTAATTTTTCTCCAACTATCTCTAGGTCGATTAGCAGTTTTATTAAAAACACCGGGTTTCGTAGAAAACCCCGGTGAAATGTCTGCGAATGAAGCAATCGCGGTACAATTTCAAGATAAGAGTATTTCTGAAGAGAAATTACGCGGTAAAGTTTCAAAAATCTCTTTTGTTCCTTTTCGGGCACAAATTGTTTGACTTTCATTCTCTTAATTTTTTTTCTTTTTTTTTTTCTTTTTTTATTCCGCCATAAGTTTCTAACGATTTTATAGCGAAAAATCAGCTATACCGCAACAGCCTGAATAGCAGCACGATGCTTTTCTTTAAAATTAAAAAAAAAAAAAAAAAAGACATAAATTACTAAATGAGTAACTGTAAAATTATAACCTTTGCGAAAAGTGACAAAAGCGCATTACGAAAAATATGCGAGCTTGGTGCGATAAGCAAGTCGATGCAGTACTACAAAAAACAATTTCAATGTTCCGTTTCGAGCAAAATTGTTTTAATACGCTGTAACAATGTGTGCATGAGTTAAACAACTCAACTAACCTCTTTTCTTTTTGAGACCCGTCAACTATGGATATTAACACAGCGCACGAGTGAAACTTTTAATCAGTTCCGTGACGTAGTTGGTTAAGCAGTAGAATTTTGTTCGGCTAGAACCGGGTATCCCGCGGTCGCACATTGTTACTTGCAAAAATTAGACATAGTTGACTCGCCAAAAAAAAAAAAAAAAAAAAAAATTCTGAAGTTTCAATGTGCAGCAGCCGGATAATACAATACTACTACCTAACCGACAATGTCACGGTAGCAGGTTGGTCGACCACCAGCGATAATTTACAAATATATTACTTTTATTTATTCATTGCTTCTTGCACCAATACAACTATCGTTAATATAGAAAGAAAAACAATTTAAACTAATACGAACTTCTTTTCATTTCTATCGGCGTCGACTCATCGGGAATTTCTAAGCACGGTACCGACTTCGCCGCTGCTTTGTACCCGTCAGCATAGTCCTCAGATCGTCTGCTTCGAAATATTCTCATAATTTTTCCGATTTCCCCGAAAACCTGTAAATAAACCAAATATTTCTGAATATATTTAAAAATAAACGTTCGTATTTTTATTATATATACATATATATATATATATATATATATATATGTAGTTCCATTGAAAATTTCGCAATGAATTCTACAGATCTCATTAGTTAGTTAACAATCTGCAACCTCCGAAGTACACGAAAATACTTTTGTGTAGGAAAGAAATTTTCAAAGTCCATCTTTCTCACTAGCATGTATATATGTGTATATTAATGTGTGTCGAGTTAGCGATCATTTTATTTTATTCGTACAAGTCGAAAATCTGTCGAATTATCGTGAATAGCAGCGAAGTAATCGGTCGTTTAAAACGTTATCGGAAAAAGTTAAATCGCAAAAACAAGAGTGAACTGAGAAATTTTCTCTATAATAAAAATACTTTTAATCCCGTTATGTTGATATTTACATCGTAAAGGAATGTGTCGGTCGCACAACTGTAATTTCCAATTTTGATAAACATGCGCCACTGCTGTGTGTGCATCTGTTACAAAACTATTCGTGTTCGATAGCTGGTACATAGTTTAATACGGTCGCTGTGTACATCAGCTGTATAGCAAAGAATACTTTCGACATTAAACGCCTCTATTTCGAACTAGTGCTTACCACTTGCTCCATTGATAATTAAAAATTTGCATGTTAGATTGTATCAGGTTGGAAGTAAGAGAGGTCGCTTAGTTTCTCTAGACGATAATCACTATTAGGGGCAGTTTGCGGACTCTAAAAAACAGCAATCGCAGGAATCACTATGTAAACGCGACAAGTTTTTCCTGACCGTAACTTCTTTCGTCTAATTCTAAGTGCGAGCTTGTTTCGACAGCCGACTATCTGTTCGATGAAGAGAGGGGCGACATAAGTATTCCTCCTATCTGGATCATCGTAGGCGCGACTATACTTCTAATAGTGAAGTAATTTTCAAAGTTGCGGGACCGAAGAAAATATTTTATCTCACCTGGTACGGAAATTGAACAATTTTTCTGCGGAACAGGAGACCGGAATTAATAAAAGTTCGCTGATGTGAAAATATGTCGATGATGCTTAACAACACGATTTATCGGAGAGATTTTAGTGCGTTTACTTTCGGAGCTTCGCAATAAAAATGTATATCGATATTGAAAGGTCTAAAAATAACGTAAACCCAGCGCTGGAGGCCAAAATAAATAAATCAAAAACAAATGAACGGCGCGGTAAATAAATGCATGCAGCCGTGTAAAAGTGTAAAAAGTAACTGCGAGGAGATCATTAAATGTGCTTATAGCTGCGCGCATAAAGGTAAATCCCATACATCTGTGTCCTTGATAAGGTGTAATGGACTGTGAAGCTTTCCATAATAGTTCTAATGGTTCTAAAGGAAACATCGGAACCAGTGTCCTTCTCTCGGCCGCCTTTACTTCCCCAGTTTCTCCAATACCCTTCATAGTTAATATATACTATATGCAAAATAGAACACACACAGAAAACAAAAAAAAACAAACAAAAAAGGTAATAAAACAAAACGTGGGCAGGGCTAGCGGTTACGTGAAAAAGTTTTAGAGCTAAATAGAACGAAGTCAGTTCAGATCGTGTTTTTGTTCAGTATAAACGAACTTTTAAGCTTCGAATTATTTTTCATCTTGTTTATTGTTACATTGAATAATAATAATAATAATAATAATAATAATAATAATAATAATAGTACTACCGATCATCGGGTATTGCATTATATCGAGCACTAGTAACACACTTTTTTACCAGTCGAAAATGTAAAAAAAAAAATGTTCATTATATGAACAGATTAAAAAAAAAAAAAGAAAAAAAACTGCATATCCGGTGTCATTCATGCTGTTTATTCGACGATAACGGGAGCGTATTAATTGTAAGCACATGTACGCCTAATACCGGTCTATGCTGTATACTATACGTTGCGTAATGCAGCGAATTACCCGACGACCCGTCTTCTGCTCCGTGTTCATCTGAAGAAAAGCACTTTTCTTATCTTCGACCGTTCACGCGTCTACGATAAATACGACTGGAATTAAAATTATTGTTAACACTATAGTAGGAAGAGAGAATAAAAATGTCTACACATAAATGCCCTATTTTTTCCATCGGCCGATGAAGAACATCCCGGATGTCTACCACTGACGCGCGCATAATAAATACGCTTTTATAGCTGTACAAACAGAGAAACTAACTCGATGATACCCCCTTATACCATCGAATGCATTTAAATTCACCTCCGCTGTGAGAATGATAACACAAAATAGCTGCAGAAACTCAACGACTGTTCACGCGGTACCACTGATGGTTTTTTTTTTTTTTAGGTTAATAGTCGTGACATACCGAGCCAAAAATCGGAAATAAAGTCAATTCGAAATGAAAAAAAAAAAAAAAAAATGGCCGACAGAATTTGAACAACGTACGCTCTACGTAAATAAAATTTCGATATTAGATCGAGTAGTATTTTCTTAAAATTCATTTAGTGATCATGTGTGCTGCGCGCGAGCTCCAATTGCATTTTTAAATTTTACCATCACCCGGTAAAGAAATATATCGTGACAGATTTCTCCGTTAAATTTTCTATCGGTGGCCCTGAAAAATTTTCACTTCGACGACGGTAGGTGCCCGTTCATTCGCCTCGAAATATTTCATTTTTCCAGCCACCACCTTTGCCAAAAACCGTTTTCTCGGAGTCCGCAAGACGACTGGGTTCTCGCTTTCTTTACTTCTTCGGCATTAGTGGCAACTGCGGAATATATCGCGTATTTAATTTAAGAAAAAGGCTGAATTTCGTAGCCTTTACTAGGATCTTTCCAGAAGTATCTCTATTGGCCCTATGTTGCAAATTAGTTCTATTCGAATCTGTATTTATCCCCATGGTTAAGAATGATGATACTCGTAATTTTTTGTTTTGCTGGAAATTAAATTTTTTCCGTATTACGACGCATTGTTGATAATGTTTCGAGTCAATAACTTATCGAAAGGGACCGACCACATTTCCTCACGATATATTTTTGTCAGTACTCTCACATGGTACTCTCTACCATCGATGAACCAACCATCGAAATCGGGGTCGCGATTTCCTAAGGCATTTATTAAATAAGCAATAAACGCTGAAATAACAATACTACAACAACACACAACTGTACAAAAGTAGGCCGCTTGAATAATTTTAAAAAGATGCGTTGACAAGTATTTCGAAATAAATCTACACAGACAACCGGTTCCATAGAACGAAAACTACATATTAAACGAGGAAACATATATATGTATTTTAGCACACCTTTCGAACATGTATGTTTTTTTGATGAATTATTATTATTAAAGTGTTTTTGCGCGCACTGTTCACTACGCACCGTCCAACTGATTGTGAGTAGGAATTGAATTTATATACGTAATTGGGACAAGACTGCGACCCACTGGTATAGAGATTGCTATTAAAAATTTCATATATCGAACTTGGGCGCGGAGATTGTTTCAGCGTGTAGGTCGCAGCACAACCTACCATCGTCTAGTAGGCCGTGAAGTCTGTAAAAGTACATTTATTCTTATTAAAAAACGGGGGGTGATAATAGGAAATATCAAAAGTGCTGTCATGGTTAAGTGTCCTTATTTTTCGCTTATGTAATTCTAGTTTAATTAGAAAAAACTACGTTAACGCTGAAAATAAAAAATACAATCAAAGGAAGCGGAGTTTTAAATTTTATTTTTAAATTTCGCTGTTTCAACCGATTAAAAGAAAAATCACACTCTCAACCAATTGAAAAATAGCTAAGATTAGTTACGATTTGTTGTGAATTCGAAGCATACATATGTAAACAAGAATTGAAAATTAATTGCTACAACACATCTGTGTCGCGTGACATTTTCGTAACATCAAAAAATTCTCAGAAGTCGTTGCGGATTAGTTTAATTTTTCTCCTATTTTGAAAAATTTTGAAAATTTGATCTTTGCTCTTAATTTTGTAACTAACGAAAAAGACTAAAAATTAATTTTGCAGAAATTATTGAGTTTTTTTTTTTTTTTTTGAACTGAATAGTATGTAATTTTCAGACACAGTTTATTATTATATCGATGGAAAAATGATCCCCTATTAGTGTCAGAGCCCGCGTTTAAAGAAATATTCGATATTTTCCAAATAAGCAGCTTGAATCATTCGAATAAAAACTTTCTCTACACACAACTGAAGCCATCCTGATGAGAAATAGTTTAAAAACTTCAAAGCTAAACAGCAACAATTAACGTTACATTACACTCCTCTTAAAGTTAAGGCTTCTTGCTCACGATTATGCTATCCCATCCTTTCCTTCTCGGTCTGTTGTTCGTGCCATATTAGTTCCTTTATTTCAGCTAATTAAGTTTTAATTGGTTAACTTTTCTTCCTATCGTTTCTGGGTGAGGAGGTCCCCCTGGTTGACGAGCCCCCCCCCAAAAAAAAAAAAAAAGTAAAAGCGAAATAAATTAGCTTAAATAAGACGTTGCAAAGCAAAAAATTTCGCAAAACGAAAATTACTCCGTTTTTGAAGAAAATCGAAGGAATTTAACGTGAAAAAACAAGTGTAAAAAGGTAGAATTTATTATTAGTATTATTTTTCTTAAAAAGGATGTCAAAAGCGATAAGCGAAACATACTCTGAGAGAGCGAATTAAAAAACTGGTTGTTTTTAGCGATACAAATAATAAGAACTCGCTGAATCCTGTTCTTCGTTAAATCTGATTTAAAAAAAAAAAAAAAAAACGGCCACTAATTATCCGAATAAATTTAAATGAGTTTAAACGAAATATTTGACGGTGTATTTTTAGAGTTTGTTTTTTTTTTTCGTTTTCTATTAAATATTTAGTTTCATCATTCGCGACCTTCTCGGAACGATGTTTGAGAATTTAACCTACATACACTGTCGCGAAGATTACAAATTAACATAATTCAGCCACAATTTACTTCTATGATTATTTACCGATGTCTTAAACCTTTTACGCCTAATTTCTCAATACTTACCTACAAACAGTATACTATAATAACGGTTATCCGTTATCAGACTGATTAATAAAACGCCTTAATATCGACTAATGCTTTTAAAAAGTTTACAAGATCAAAATTAATTACAGAACCGCGAATTGCATATTCTGTTGAAGCATCGTTTACGATTATTTTGTAAATAGCACGCAGTACTTACTTATTAAGCGATGATATACATACTTAACAACACTGAAGTGTTTAGTCGCAAAATTACGTAATTCTCAGCACGAAAAGTCGAGCATGGTTGCAACAATAACTTTAGTCAATTACTTTAATAGTTTTCTTTTGTTTTTTTTTTAAACCGTAGATAGAGATTTTTCTAAACCATTTTTGATAAAATCAATCATTTTTTTAAACGACACGGTTTAGAAAATCTATCCTACAAGAGAGTTTGATGTTTTTTGGAAAAATTTTATTACATTTAGTGAAAAAATGTCGAACATCTAGAATATTAAAAACACCGTTAGCGTAAATTTTTTTCTTTCTTTCTTTTTTCTAAAAAAAAAAACAACTAAAAAACCTTTAATTTTTAATTCTCCTTTTTCGGTTAATAACGGTATTTTTAAATTCCAATTTTATAGCCCTTTTTATACCTTTTTTCATTATAGATCATCAGATCTTGATATAAATTCTCCTCGCTATTAAAGAATATCGGTACTATTGTAGCAAGTGCGAAAAAAGAAAAGATCGTTTTATCGTTTCCAATTGTGAAGAAAAAAACAAAACAAAACGGAATGCGCATTTAAACAAGAAGAAGAAGAATATAGACGTATGCTTTTTCTTCCATCTCTCGAGCCGAGCGAGTCGTTCCGGAATTTAAAAAAAAAGGTTCAGTATCTTCCAGTCGTTGAATGAATAATTTTAATTTCACATGTCGCTCTATCCGTTTTAAGGTGGACTCTAGAAATCGCATTGCCAACGAGCTCTTCACAGACACGTAATGATCGCGTTAGACTGAGAAATAATTGCCAAGAGATTAGGTACGCATTGCATACCAGATATATAACAATAATTACAGAACTTCTTGATCGATTCTGTTCAATCGCTATTATTTGCCGACGCAGCTACGATTCAATTGCAGTTGTTAGCATGGATGTCGAGCTCCCTAAACTGGCTGTTTGTGCTTTTTTTTTCTTTTCCAAAATCATTAGCTATCCGCGCGAGATTCGATCGACTGCAATTCCCTGTGTACCATTTGCCAAGGTCTCTCATCATCTTGTCAGGCGAATCTCGCCGCAACCACTCCAACATACTCTATAGTAGTTTCATTTTATTTCACTTTTTACCACACCGCAGATAAGTTCCTCCTCATTGTCCACCGATGACGTGATAATAGTAGTGGTAGAATGTTTCCTGCTTTTTTTTTTTTTTTTTATTTCAGCCCTAATGCGCAATTTTTATATATAGCGCAAGATAAACTCTGATAGACTCGACTACAAATGGAAAGAATAAAAAAGAAAAAAGGGACCGATGATAAAAATGGAATAATGAAAAGGGAGGAGGAGAGCGGATTATGAAAATCGTCAACGATAACAAAATGCCTTCTCCGTGTAACGTATTTAATTGACTCGAGCAAATTTTACATATTATCGAGAATATAATATTATCTGTAAAATGTTGACATTCGATCTAATTATACGGGATAGGGGAAGCAGACCAAAACAAATAAGACCCGGGGTCGTACTGGCTTTTCTGTTGCTCTGCGTCACAATTAAAACATTTACAAGGGTAATGATTTACTAAAGAACTATACGAGCTGATCAGGTACGATATAAAGAATATATATATATATATATATATATACATATATAACCTGAATTACAGTTAGTCAATTTCTCGAACAGAAAGCTAATCTCGATCCTGCTACTAAATTTTCTTCACTGCTACTTCCTTCAGCGGCTAATAAATTGTCTAGCAGTGGGGAATTGTGTAATAAGGGAAAATTAGTAAATTGTAAAAAAAATTAAAAAATTACCTTTTTTCGGTCATTATGTATGACATCGGTTTTTTGGGGTACTGTGTTATTGAAAATGCACAATTTTCTAGTCGATTTTTATTTGCTGATTATTATTGTAAACGTGACAATAAAAGTCAGTGTTTTCTTACAATTCTTAATCTAACAAGGAGAGGTCACGATGTCATTGGGGTCACCGATTTTGATAAAATTTTGCAAATCGATAAAAGACTTATGTGAATCGAGTAAAATATTGGAATATAACTTATGCGAAAAATTTTAATTTTCAGAAGCCGCATATAACGAACGTTACGGATAGTCGTTTATTAGACTAAAACATGCGGAATAAATTCCAGATCAGGTTTATTTTTCTCGTACAAATGGTTTGAAAGACCGATTGTTCCGAAAAGGAAGTGTATATATTAAACTGAAAAAATTACTAAAAAACAATCGACTCACGCGTGGGCATGGGCTAGATTCAATATGCGGCACTCCATTTAAATTTTACAGAATAAAATCCGCGAGGGCTTAACTACAGCTGTAAT
Source organism: Icerya purchasi (assembly GCA_039619475.1). Taxonomy (NCBI): domain Eukaryota; kingdom Metazoa; phylum Arthropoda; class Insecta; order Hemiptera; family Monophlebidae; genus Icerya; species Icerya purchasi. The sequence continues at coordinate 487,783,881 of CM077115.1, forward strand.
TCTTATAGTAGTTCACTGTGGGGATAAATGCTGCTAAAAATGTGTCGGATAGAGTAGTAGGGATGATTTCATTCGGTACACAGCGCAAAATATTGATTTGGAAGTTTTAATCAACTCATACAATTGTAAGATTGCTGATCTGAAATTGAACAGATCGATAAAAGCGTATTGCCTTGAAAGGGTGCACTTTTGATGGAATACAAAATATGTTAAAATCGGAAATTGCTACGTAGCGGATGCTGGAAGTGATATTGCAATAATCGTTCACCCGCATTCGTATGTAAATTACGTGTTTAATTCAGTTAAAAAGGATGAAAAATGTAACCGCGCTGCATAGAAAGTGTTTTATTGGCTATCTCCTCTCCTTTTCCTACTCATGTCACTGATCCCATTATTCTCCAAATCCGCTTCTTAATTTCTAATTTATTTGCATCCCGTTCTGTTGAAATTGATCTACTATGGATTCCTGGTCATTGCGGAACTCCTGGCAACGAATTGACTCGTTGGCACGTTCGGCGGCGACCAATGGTCTATTCATTAGTAGATTTCCTACTCAAACTCTCTACTGTCTTTCTTATCGTTCCCATCACGATTTCTGGACCGAATTCTATCCTTCATTCTTTACCAATCCTCGATCTTTTTACCTTGCTGTTCAACCCTTCCCTTCCTCTCTTCCTTGGATTAATCTTTTCCCCTACCTTAGCCGTTCGATTATTTCCTCTATAGTTCGCCTGCGGTTCAATCATAGTTTGCTTCCGGCTTCTCTTTACCGTTTTTCTATTGTTCAATCTCCTTTGTGTCCTTATGATCCTCCAGAGCTCAATTATACCTGTGATGCGAATCACATTTTGTTCGAATGCCCCTTTATTTCCTCCGAACGTTCTACTCTGTATTCTAGTCTTCTGCGCCTTGGCCTTCCTACTCCTTATAGTGCCCACTCCATTCTTGCACTCCCCTCTCTCAATATAGTTCCTTTGTTGGCCTTGTTTATCTCCTCAATTTCTAATCTTTTCCTTATATAAGGTGCATTTCCTTGCGTTGGGTAAGTTCCACTGTTGACGTGCTCAAAAAAAAAAAAAAAAAAAAAAAAAAAAAAAATTTGCCTATTTTTCCTAGCATATCAGTTCAAATCACTGCTGATAATCCCCCGATGCATCATTGAATTTTCAAGCCTTTGCCCGTTCACTTCAATTTCTACGTAAAAAAATTCGTACCGGAATTGCGTTATGAATCAATTTAAACTATTACGACGGGCATTTATAAACAGAAAGGCAGCACACTAAATCTTTGATTAAACACAGAATCATGTCGAACGTCTTCGGAGAAATTTTTGTCTTGATGGCGGCGGCGCGACTACCGAGCTAATAATGACGGACTAACACACTGTGTTGATAGTTGAACGGACCACATTAATCCGTTTTAATGTAAACGGCTCATCTTATCAAACGCGCGCACACACACACGCATACACGAATATAATGTATAGAAGGAATTAATTCTTTGTAATAAATTACAAACGCAATAAGACGCTGGTCGATGATAATAACATAACTTACGGAACGTGAAAGGCGCTTATTTCACGATAGAAGAAGAATTTAATGAAAACCAATGAAAATAGTGATAGAGCTGAAAAACTATAGCAATTCAACCAGATGAAAAATGTAAACCACACGATGTCAACTTCTGTCATGTCCTTATACAACTTCTTACTGTCTCTATAATCAACAACCATTTTAAAAATAAAAAAAAAAAAAAAAAAAAAAAAAACATACACAGAAAAAAAGAGAGGATTGTTCGCGCTAGAAAGTCACAAACGGTTACCTCTTTATACCATTTGTACGCATTATCTGAACCGGTTCGTTCCACGTCAGCTTGAACCTATTTCTATGATAGAATGTAAAATTAGTATGTGAAAAGTTGTTTACACATCTTTTACGCTCTTCCACAAGCACACACGTATTAAATTTCCAGTTATCACGAAACTTATTAAAATTCGTACGAATTTCTAAATCACTGGAAATTTGAAAAAACTACCCCGTGTGGCCACAATCCGCTCAGAACGAAGCGGGTATTTTTCTGCCGCAGCATCAATCTCAAAGGAACGAGAAAAACAGTGTGTGAACGGGCACGCAAAATCTGAGGACAGCGAGTAATTTCACATACGAAAATACGAAACCATAATCGTCGAAATTTCGAACCGAATGAAAAATGTCCATAAGGAGAGAAGATGTGCTAATTAGCTTTTCGGAACCAGGCATACATATCTCGACAAGGCATATTTACGGAGGAACTATAGTCATCGCTGAGAAACGTCGTAATACCTAATCGTGCTCCGCTTTCGCAGAAGCATGGCAAAACTAGTAGTACCGAAGACAACACACGGGTATAGTGAAAAATAAACGCTATAAAAATGAATTATTTAAACGCAATCGAAAAGAGGCTCTAGTTCTTTTCGTTTATTCTAGAATTGACGCTAACGACAGTTCGAATAAATACCGTTACTATAAAAATCACGCTTTGCAAAATGTTCGAAGAAAATTAATAATATCTATTCAGACCACAACCATTTTTACGGAACGTGAACATTTTCCGGAAAGCTCTCTCAAACAAAATCTGCTAAAAGCGTTCCGATCGGCTGGATTTTTCCAGCAATATTTCTCTGTACTACTACTATTCGTACTTTCATTGCAATTTTCCATCAAAATTGGGCGCGGCTCATCGAAATTTTAATTATTTCGATGAAATAATCGATTTTCTCGGATTTTTTAAAAAGTCCGGATTGAAATATTAGACGGGAAAAAAACGACCGGGCTGCTAATAGAACGAAATGTCCAAAACGTCCGCAAATTCGTCGTTATAAGAAGGAAGAATAACAATGAAAAATGAAGGACATTAGTGAAACCCTCGACGGGTGGGGAGAAATTTTCTAAAAATGATCAAATTTTGAGTGGGCTTTTTAACAAAAAAAAACAAAAAAAAAACGGTATTTCGTTGCTACATTTCTGAACATAGAAGACAGTCAAAATTCTACGAATTTAGGTAAATCTCAAATTATCCAAATATGAGACTATAAATGTAGACACACTGTTTGACTGTTGTTCGTGTGTTTAAAAAGTGTAACTTCTCCGACGAAAAAAAAACAAAAAAAACCTGCGAAACAAATACACGCATCGGTGAAGGAACACTAATCAAACCGGAAAAAAAGTTGTTTGAGAACAGATATGCTCAACTTCGATAAATAGAGCGAGGACGTTTTGGCGTATCCGTCGATGTTCCGAATTTTTTCAAAATCCGCCAGGGAAACAACTTGAAAGGGCTGCTGCCAGGTAGAACAGCGGCTGCTGCTAAATGATCTTCGAAAAGGAGGTCTAAATTAAATCGCCGAGTCACTCTAAGACGATTTATATTATTGTACACAGCTTTGATGACGGTAAAATAAGAAACGAAAAAATCTCCCCGCGTCCAAAAACAACTCAACATGTCGGCGTACACGCAATAGTAAATCACGTAAAAAAATGCGCAAACTGGTTCAACTAGTTCTTTCCAGTCCAGTGTGCCGTAATGATTTAGTCATATAGTACGCGGCTGATAGTTTTCCGTTCATCATTATTACGTAGTAGCAGCGACTGGTGACGAACTTGGCAGTTCCATTGGCCGCCGGTAAGCTAGTGAATTTAAAGTAACAGCTAGTATCCTTCACAGCACTGGCGGCAGTGATTTAAAAAATATTTCACCGATACTTTGTTTCGTCACTTCTAGCCGGACCTGCTCTGCTCCTTCTTTTAGTAATAAGCAAAACACCTGCTTGTCAGGTTCACGCAGATTTTTTTTTATTTTTTATGTTTAATTCATTATTGACACGCGGGGTTCGAATAGTTTTTCGCCCTCTTTTGTTTGTTTTTTTCAGTTTTGGTAAAACTGTTTCCGTAATTATGAAAAAAATGTAAAACTAAGTATATTAAAATCGAAATAAGATTATAATCGTTAGTTATTATTTTTCAAATTACGCGCGCCTAAATTTTTTATTTATTTCCTAGAGCACACAATACGTCACATTTAATTCAGATCGGACATTATAATAGTTACACTTAATTCTCTTATAATTATTTCGGAAATGTTAAAAATTCCCCGCATACATAACATATACATTTATATACATACATACATACATACATACATACATATATATATATATATATATATATACATATATATATATATATATAATTTTCAATGCTAAAAAAATTTGAAATTAAAATTTCGATTAATGAAAATTCGTATTTTCTTTTCCTAATTTCACATTAAATTATCGATCGGGTGAAATTTGAAATTATCATAATTCGAGGTGTTTTAAAGCGCACGAATGTTTCTAAAACTTTCGATATTTCACCGCTTAAGTATGTTGAAATTATTCAGCTTCAATAATTATTCGGTCGACTTGGAAATTTATCACAAAACAAAATATAAAGATACAAATTACGGAAAAACTTGTTAATTGTACGAGAACTCGAAAAACGCAGTAAACGATGATTATAAAATTCGCCGATATTTAGTCATTGCTACTTGCACCTATAAAATCACCGCTGCCAAACATTTTAATTCGCAGGTTGTTGAGACATCGACTAACACCAGTAGAGTAGAATTGTAGATATTATAACGGATCGAGAATATAATTTTAGGTTCTTTTTTTGCCGAAAACCTGCTTAGCAAATGGTAAAAATCCGAAGAACAGCTACACACGAAACGATGAAAAAGTTGGTCTCCAACATACCTCCATTAATTAACGAGTTACCGGAAGAACAAATGGCTCAGGCAACAGTGTTAACAGTATTAACAGTATTAACATAGTGTGTTTCGTTTTGAATCTGACCATTGAAAATATGCTAAAAATTATCACGTCCGGATGATAATGCTTATAGTTGACGATCCGAAAATAAATAATTACGATGTACATAATTTTCATTTCGCCTTGCAGAATTCCTGGTCAATAAACGAGGCCTTCTTTTGCTTCGATAACAATGATTGTGTGTTGTAGGCTTTCTTTTGTCATAACTCCTTTGCAAAGGACTTCTTTGACATTTTTTATTCGATCGAAATTTCATTTCTCATTTGAATGTGAAATTGAAATTTCTGTTTTCTTTCTTGAATTCCGCCTACATTTAATCGAAATGGCCTCTCTCGAAGCGATCTCCATAGTTAAAATAACTGCCAAGGTGATTAAACAGGCGCGAGATAGAAAACGTTAGGGGCACATTTAAAAAACGATTTTGTAACAAACATCGTGCACCGGTGTGACAACAGCGATTTCACGAAATAGCGATTTGATACAACACTTTACCGCGGAATAGCTTTTTTCTCTCGTTCATAGCTGTTTGACGAAGTCGTTTTTTAAATTGTTGAAATCGATGTTCCAAAAATAACTCAGCAACGGATTTTTACTTGTTTTTTTTTCTTTTTGTTTTTTTTTTCTTTTTGTTTTTTTTTTTTTCTTTTAGCTTATTTACAAAATCGAACAACAATCAATCATATATGCAGTATCTGGGAGGAGAAAAAAATTTTCAGTCTCGCAAGGTTACCTACCAGTTCTACAGAGATCGGAATCAAACCATCATCACAATCTACGCAGATGATGTAACTAAATTATTAGCTCCGAACAGAATGATACATGCAAGCACAGCCGTTCAAGACCATATCAATTTTGATTACAAATTTTGGCGAAATACGGGCAGGTTTATCATCTGTCCTAAACGAAAAATAGAAATAAAAAAACACAGAAATTAAGCAAGCATTCCAACCGCCAGCTTTTATAACTCATAAAATAATCGCACGCTAACTACCCATCTCCATTCTCTACCGAGAAAGAAGTCAACGTTGTGTCTACTTGGTGGTTATACAGAAGCCATATGAAAAAGTTCGAAACAATTTCGATTAGTGTATCGTTTTTATTTATTTCTAGTTCGCGAAATTTGATCATATCGAATTCTATGTGTTGTTATCACTATATGGGATGTATTATTATATAAGTAAATATTCGCGGTAATTCTGTTTAGCTTTAACTTTAAATTAAAATATAAATTAATAAAAAAAAAGAAAAAGTATAAATCATTTATAACCTATTCCGGTAACGTATAATATTAACGCCGAAAATAGAAATGTAGTAAATCGTTATTTCAAAATTTCTTCTCGAAAATTAAGCCTACCTTTTCTTATGGGCTATGCAAAGGCAATGATACCCGGGTGGTGGCGATAAAAATGCATCGTCTTTTTAACCAATTTCATGAGAACTGTTCGCATATTCAACATTAATCTATGCGGAATTCGTAAAATTATTATTATACGGAAAGATAAAATAAATAACGAAATAAAGGTATCTATAATTTCACTGTTACTAAACTGCACCCTTTAATAGTTTTTCTTTTTACTTTTAACAAGCGCAGCTTTCCAAGAGAAAAGAAAAAAAAAAAATAAAAAATTTTCACAGTTTTCCCCGCTTTGATTAAGTTTATCGAGGATTTAGGTAGATTCGCAATAACAGTGATGTATCGAAGCAATATTTATTTCCTTTCTGCGATTTCTACTAATTTACGCTGTCGCACACATAGAAAGTAGTTCAATGTAGGCCAGGGCCATGTCCACAGGGGGGTAATCCCCTTCGCCATAAGAACCGAAATAGTTATTATAAATAAACAAAAATCTGAAAAAATCAAAAATTTAAAATAAATTTCGATGATTTTTTAGGGTGTTCTTACGCTAAAAAAGAAAAAGGAAAAATATGCTCCATATTTTTAAGTCTTCATTAATATCTTAAGGAAAAACTTTTTATTACGAGTATAATCTCAATAATTATTAATGTGTTTATACGGTAATTCATTTATGTAAATTATTAATATATAAATCAAAATTATGGAAATTATTAATAGTATGAATATTAGTGAAAAATATATTGTTATTTATAAAATATGTGAAGAAAAATTTCAAAACCCCCTCTTTTCAAAATTCTGGGCACGGGTCTCCTGATGTAGGCGATTGTTCAGTTCAACTTTAATTTTAAATTAAAATATTTATAGGTAAATATACTTAACTTGATCATAATGTATTTTTTGTAAAATTCATGTTTTTTTTATTTATTTATTTATTGGTTTATTTATGGTCGCTTTATAACAACTAGGTTTTTAGCGACCAGCATATATATATATATATATATATATATACATATAAGTTTTAGAAAATTCCCAGCTAGTTAATTATACATTAATTAAACGAGAGAAGACATTTAGTTAAATGAAGGTGATTGCGTTTATGGATTTAATGTATTTTAAAGTCTTGAGGCAATTTTCTGTGCTTCCTCAAGTGTGTCGTTGATAGATTCCGGGGTGTTGAACTGTTCTCTAGTTGTCCTGAGGGGGTGGCATTCTATTTAAAAATGTGACGTACATCAAGGTGGTTTTGATCAATCACAGTATGGGCATTTTTGTGGCTCCCCTTTAATTATATGATGGATGTGCGACGCTCTGATGTGGCCAATTCTAAGTCTAGTAATTATACATTGGTCTGATCGATTAGTTGGAATCATTTGTCTCGCGGTGAATGTATATCTTGTCTTACCGAATGGAGATTAGAGCTGATGGCTTGCCACCACTTCTTCCAGTGGTTTTTCATAGTTTCGTGGATAATTTTTTTTGTTTCATGGAGTTGGACTGGTATTACTTCTTGAGGAAAATTCGTGATTATATTATTGTTAATTTAATTGAATAAACAAATTGAATCGATACCTACAAGAGACCACCTCCTTACATACGCAACGGAAAAATAACGACTAGTTTTAAAACATTCGTGATTTCACCCGCTTGGTTCGATAAAATCTGTAACGTGAAGTTAAACGTTTTATTTTTATTTATTTTAATGGCAACAATGGAAGAAGCTAAAGAGTTAATTCAAATTATCAGTTAACATTAACACGATAATAAAATGTTTAATAGATGTCTATATTATAACAGCGGCTCGAAAAAACGATACGGTTTATTGGATTTTTTAAAAGCAATGAATGTGATTAAATTTCCGACAGATTTTTAGTTAATTTTTTCTCATATTTAACGTAGTTTGTAATATTCCTTTCCTCTTTCAACATTTTTAGCAGTCCTCATAAAATTGGTTAAAAAGGCGATGCATTTTTTTCGCCACCCGGGTATCATTGCATTTGCATAGCCCATAAGAAAAGGTAGGCTTAATTTTCGAGAAGAAATTTTGAAATGTATCCCTAGCGAAAGTTAACGATTTACTACATTTCTATTTTCGACGTTAATATTATACGTTACCGGAATAGGTTATAAATGATTTATACTTTTTCTTTTTTTTTATTAATTTATATTTTAATTTAAAGTTAAAGCTAAACAGAATTACCGCGAATATTTACTTATATAATAATACATCCCATATAGTGATAACAACACATAGAATTCGATATGATCAAATTTCGCGAACTAGAAATAAATGAAAACGATACAATAAATTATCTGCGCGGCCTTTTTTTCAACTTATTACTGCCTTTTTATTTTTTTCAAACAGTAATCAGTATCTCCCATCTATATTTCAGAGAAGAATTCCTCGGTTCCTTTTGCGTCGACAACGCAGTCCGTGAATATGTTTCCTTTTTTGGAACTTATAGAGAAAATCATGATATACACAAACGATTTTTGATACTTTTGCGGGTAGAAGGGGGCTCTCGTCGACTATGAATACTTAACAGGGCACTAGAGGATTTTTTCTATATTATTTAATTTAAAGAATCCGAATCAGGCCGAACGAAACAACTGGTCAACAACGGCTCCGGTAATTAACCAGCGCAGCTTCATTTACACAGAAATAATCATAAAATTTTAACAGAGCTCTACCTCAGTCGAACGTAACCGGGAAAGGGAAATATAATACTTCATTCACGCAAAATATTTCTGACCTTCCTAAATTATTTGAGTACGATCGTGGATCCAAAAAAAAAAAAAAGGAAAAAAAAAGAAAAAGCAAAAGTAAAAGAAAGAAAAAAAAGGAAAAACGATTCTACAGCTCACGTTGCTTAGCACACCTGTTTTTCCTCTCTTGCTGTGAAAATGTGAATATTAGGTTAATCGGTATTATTAGAGTGTGTATTGGAGCAAACGGTCAGGAATAATAAGCACCTATTATTTTATATTGCGGCGCGTGTGCTCAAACAGTTTAAATTCTAAATGATCAGATGAGAAAACGATGTCCGCCGATAAATTAGAACACGATCGAACGAGGATGACGAAGAAGAGAGAGAATGAAGCGAGAAGATTCGCACATATTTCTCGCTGACCAGAAAATTTAGGCTACCACGTGGTCCGCGAATCGTGGTTGTACAGTGCGGCAAGATTGATTATCATTAAGCGGCGTCAGAAAATCATCGACATTCGGCCGGTAAAGTGTAATATCCATTTCGGACAAGGCGCGACCGTTCGAATCGAATCGAATTAACACCTCCTCGACGTTTCCGGGAAATCTGATTAGAAATAGGTGAACACACTTGGCTGATCAATTTTCCTCTACCTCCTTTCAATTCAAGCTGCCTACTTCAAGAGCGGATAAGATAAAAAGTAAATCAATTATTCCGCAATGAGACGTCAGAAATTTCCTTCTTGAATACGGCCATATTCGACGACTGCCGCAGGATTCGGAGTTCGCAGTGAAGATCAATTGATCGTATTTAATTTCTGTTTAAAAAAAGTGTACCCCATCGTTAGATCAAATCCCTAAATTTGGGTACGACATTTTCTCGGTTTTCCGCGTTTTCTTCGAAGTTTATTTCTACATTCATTAGTCCTAAGTCAAAAAATCAGTATCGATACGGATCCATACACACCTGGAAAATGAAAACAAAATCGAAAGATTTCATTATGAGGGCAGAAACAACGTTCAGACATAAAAAGGAACGCTTCTTCTGGTGGAGTAGAAAAGGTCAGGTATAAGCGATTACAACAGTTTTAGAAACTGATATTTGATACTTAGCGGAATGTTCGAAACCCAATAATGCGTTTGTTGAGGGCTAAATTCCTATTCCCCAGTCAAAATACACCACGCAATATCCGGTATGACCTGCTATAGGTCTATAAAGCTGTTACCTAGTGTTGGCAAAACATTACATTCAAGAGTTTAGATGTTGAAAAAGACACGAAACAACAGATGCCTTTCTTATAAGAAAACAATGCATTAAAATTATTAAAAGTTGCGTACAATTGGTATTGATTTTTTACTTTTTTGGTCGGTATCATTAAAAGTCGAAGTTCCGCAAAATATCTCGCCCCGGATTATTAATTACTGTAATGGGACAGCAATGACAATTAATTTGCAGGAGAAAAAAGCTACCATCTGGTGAAATATTTCGTAATTATCTTTATAATACACTACACATGTTTATATATATATATATATATATATATTTATATACTTCATGTATATATTTATATATTATATGTATACATTTATATATATTTATATACTATATATATCAGTGGCAGATCCATGAAAAATATATTACAGAAAGCCCCTCTCCTCATCTCATCAATTTTGCAAACGTTTTTTTTAACATTGAATTATTGATATATAATAATATAATATTTTAAAAAAGGAGGAAAAACTCTTATAAATTAATTTTCGTCACTTCCACTGATATATATACATACATACACACCTGAATGTCTTCAATACACACGCGCGCGCACACACACGTATATATATATATATATACACTGGTGAATTATTAAAAGAGCATGTGTTGCTTTCCAGTATTAACGGCAAAAAAACGCGTGCAGTGCGACGTTGACACGTCAAAGGAGTCACTGGAAGCATTGAAATAGAAATTAGCTACTGAAAGGTCATATGTTAAAACGGAAATATGTGATGAAAATAAGTATTTTTAAAAATGTTTATTATGAGAGGAAATTTAACGTTGAAATGGTAGCAATAAAAAAAATTAAACGGTACATCGATTAATCTCTAATTAGAGCGGTTAGCACAGTACGGTTCACATCTGTTCACGGTAATTATGATGACCGAAAGCATTAGACTGCATATTTAATATTCGGTCGAAATAATTATGCATTTAGAGCCGAATCTAAACATCCGCAACTAGAAAGATATTGAAGTTTTGTCTACCTTCGGCTCACGGCTGGAACTAATGGAACGTGTCACCCTAACAACTTCTTTTTTTTTTCATATTATTAGTATTTATTCGAACTGAAAATAAAAGATGGTTTAAAACGTTTTCTTGATGATGACAAATTAAGCAAGTTAGAACATTTCTAGTATAAATTTCAGATGTTTTTAAAAACTCTCCAATTTCGAAATAGCAAACAAAAATTATCGAACCGGAATGATATGTTAGTTATAACAGTTGTACATGTATTTACTAATAAATAAATGTTTGGTGTTATTGATTATTGTTTTATTACTATTATTTTTTTTTATAAATTGTTAGCATGGTCTTTAGTACACCTGTTTTAATGATAAATTCGTTTAACGAAAATTACACCAACATTTATTCAATTTTCTGTTAGCGCCCGTTTACTCCAGTTATTTTTTACTCGTTTACTTTTGTCCTTTCTAAGCTATTCTGAAGCCATTCTACCCAGTAAAAAGTGGATCTTATATTCTTAATACTCTTTCCACTTTACATATAGTTTTTAAACGCCACCAATGACTGATTCAAACATGAAAACTGACAACACCCGCCTAAAATTCGCCACCATTTTTTTTTTTTTTTTAATATATAATTTCCAGCATCTGACGGTGGCACTATTGAATATTAAAAATGACGTTACGAATTTTCCATTTCGTTCACTAATATGTCGCGTACAAACGGTTCACGCTTCAATGAGTTCATTAAAAGTCGTACGATGTACCGCAGAAGTTAATTCAGTTCATCGCGCAGTACTAATTGAACTTCTTTCGTTGTCACCGACGAAGAATCATATTTCGATCTCTAATAAAAGTTCAACAGCACCAACAGATGTTGAAGAAACCAAACATCTGGTTTACACTCTACGTGCAACATAATCCGCCGTGTACTCCGATCATAAGTAAAGCTACCACATTATAATAAAGAACAGGTTGCCGAGGACGGCAGAATAGGCCGGTTAGGAAATTTAGAACATCCGGCCATGTAACAAAATTTCGATTCTATCTATGTAAGGTTTCTTAAACTGTAGACTGCAGCATACACGATCATCGTTTGCGGATGATTGCGTTCAACGCGAGTATCTTGTCTATATCATCATTCGTGAGAATGAACAACGTTGGATAAAAAATAATATAAAATTTCATTCTCCAAAACGAAAAAAAAAAAAAAACAACAGATAAAAATAAATGGATGCTACGCAGCACCATTCAAATAATATCAAGAGACGTTCTCTTTAAACAGGTGCTCTTTAGGGTGTGAAAAAACGTACCCTAAACTACCAGAACTCTGAAAAGCAGAAATATGTATACTTCTACAAAGATTAATGAAGTATGTTTTACTATATGTGAAAAATCATTAAATTTATAAATGAAGTATATTTTACTATATGTGAAAAATCATTAAATTTATAAATGAAGTATATTTTACTATATGTGAAAAATCATTAAATTTATAAATGAAGTATATTTTACTATATGTGAAAAATCATTAAATTTATAAAGCACAACTTACCTACAGTTGACGGGAGGAAAATTTATAGGGAAAGAATGTACGGTTAAAATAGAATCAGCAAATTACGAGAGAAAAAAAATAGAACGAAATTTTACATTAATTGTTGGTACTGTTTTACTAAGATTTAAACTCGCAACAGTTTAAAATAACGAATTTTTCACAACATTTGCAAATATGCGGAAACGAAGTGCTAATTGGAATCCCCTATTGGACTCCTGACTGCAGAGCTGTTAATTAGTTTATTTTCATAATCTGCACATTTGTAAGAGAGTTTTCGGTAATATTTTAAATATTTTATTTTAATAGCATCAAGTTCAAAATTGTATGCATGTCTTAGTGTACCTACTGTTATTTAAAAGATATTAGCTCCTTTTGTTCCCATTAAATCAGTAACGTCACGTCAAGAGAAGTCTAATTAAACTTTTATCAATCGCTTCCATTCTAGATCAGTTGGTTTCTATTGTGTTCGTAATCCTTGTTTTCGCTTTTTGTGTGTTTTTTTTTTTTTTTTTTTTTTTAATGAAATTATATTGGATATTTCAAAATTACTTGTTTTTAGATAATATAGTAATGCGCTATACACAGAAAAATATCTCAGACTATTTTTCCGGCAGCTAAATGTCCATCAATTCATACTAAAAAACATTGAAAAAAATCGTAGTCTTCCGCTTGCATTTTCACTTCTAGACTTTCTGTAATCGAACGCATATTTAAATATTCGTTCATAATCACGCTACGAACATATCAAACAATGTTGAGTATTTGGACTTGTATCTGAACCGAAGGCTTGTTATTATTTGCATATTTTTGCACGCTGCACAATCGTAGTTTAATTCGTTTAGTCCCCTTAGGTAGAACGGAGAACTCGCGATTATAATAGTGATATATAAAAATGTAACAAGAGCCAAGTTGATTTGAGGTAACGTCAAAAATTCCTCTGAGAAGACTAGCTTCATTACGAAAGTTTGGCCACACATTATTGTCAAGTTTAAAAATGTCCTCCCCGGAAATACCGCCCCTTTGACTACCCGGAAGAAATCCAATCTTAGATATTAAAATATTATATATAATTACTCCAATCCATTTTTCTCTATCAATAAGAATTCATTCTAACATTTGTTTACCGTATTTTCGACTTAGGGGTTTTATTTCGGTGTTTCCATTTTTGTCTTATTTATGAAATTAATCTACTGGAACTTATACACGAGGACTGTTTTTAAAAAATCTAAATAAAGGTCAAAAACCCGATTATTGTATTGACTTTTTTTTTTTTTCTTTTCTTTTAAAGTAATTAATACTAAATATCGCTGCGATAACCTAATTGCTAAAGTGCTTGACTTCTGTCACGGAGGTCCACGATTCCACGCGACGACAGAAACTATTACAAGTAATAAATAATCGCTAATAGTCCAGTTAAACCACTTATACCATCATATGTGTGCCGGTTGGTATATAGGCAGACCACTTAGGATTGAATATATTTTTTGCCTTTACAATTAGAGGTAGTCGCGACGCTTAGAATCAAGTAGTAGCAATATAAGAACTATAGGGAGCAACCAAATATTCCCGAATTGCAGAAGTTTTCTAGTACCCTCCTCGTAAGTGTATATGCAACGTTGTAAAATACCCGTGAAAATTAATATCGATAAAATATAATATGTGTTATTTCACCGAACATTTGCGTAAATTAAAATGCAATTAACAAAAACAGTTTTTCCAGCAGTCTCGTATTTATAATTATAGGAAAAATTTGTCTTACCTCAATTAAACTGGCAACCGTGTGTGGTTTGCTGATTAATCAGTACGGTAAGTAGATGATATTCGCATACTTTAGCTTTACCTGGAAAATCAAAATATACGATAATTAAATTTTCAAATCTAATATTTCATAAAAGATGAAAAAAAAAACGAAAAAAAAAGCAATTTTCAAATGAACGTAAACGAAAAACTGACTTTAAAGGCAGGAAAATAAGTACATTTCGAATTAGATCGTGGTGATTGGAGATCGTTGATCGAGTTTTTTAATTTTTAAATCCATGTGCGCCGCTTTAATATAAATGCGACAGAACAACAAGATTTTCGAGATGTAGTCTGTTACTTCATTTGCTTTATAAGCTTTTTAAAAAAGTTAATCATAGCTCGTATAAAAGAATCATCTGTTTCTTCGGGAAATATTTAAAATTCATGATCTAAACAAATCTAAAACGCGTTAAAAAGTATAGAATAGAAATATATATATATATATATGTCCAATAAAATATAATTGAAACCATGGAAAAGGAAAAGGAAAAGAAAAAGAAAAGACCTTAAATAAGCATTAAATAATATTAAAAGGCGGAAAACCGAATACATCAATGAAAGCTAAATAACGAAATTAAACTGTATGAAAAAAATTACAAAAAGTGCTAACCCAAACAGCAATTTTGCGCAATACGTTAAAATGTGGACTATTTTCAATAAATATTTCCAAATCAAACCACCATTCTAATTCCGGCAATTGTACTCTATCAGGTATTTCTTCGACTATGACTATATACACAATCTGTTAGATATTATCATCTCGATGCAAAATTAAATTTTAACTCTCGACCAATGCAACTATCCTCTATTCTCTGTGAAGGGACGCCAACGAGTATTTTGTCAAAATAGGAATTCGTAATATTCTCGTTATTACAGTAAACAGTTTGTCAGTTTTAACAGGAGTGGTCTTGTTTATCGGTTTTATAGGAATCTTTTAATCAGGCGGCTCTAGAATGGCGCGGAATGAAATAAGGTTGCGCTAAATTTAACGCGATAACGATTAATGAGAATAGCCTATTTCGATTAAGCGTGTCATCAATCGATTTAGCATAGTTCGCAGTCAGAGTAATTAACGTGATGAAGTTGTATTCGGCAGCTTAGATTGAAAAATCAAAGTTTTCAACTAACATGGCTTATTATCGGAATTGGCAAATTTCAGCAGCGCCGTCGATTTTATTAGAACAGACTATTATCAAATTTCACTCGCGAAGTATCGCAATTTTAAATTACAGACAATCTTTACTTAGGAAAAAAAAACGAACAAACTATTGTGTACTATAGCGATAAATATACGCCTAAAAAACGTAAAAAACTTGATTTATTAAAAAATAAAAAAAAGAACTTTTTAAAAATAGCCTTTCATTTATGCACTAAAAAGTACAACTTCATTAGTGTGCGACTATCAGACACGCATCTTAACATTAAAATCTGGAACTACAAAATATTCTGAAAAATAAAAGCGAGGGCCGCAGATTAATAATTAAATATTAATATTATAATACATGCTAAGCCAAATCTACAATCACTATTTAATATTGTTCCATTGTTGTGCATCACAATACCACACGCACCGAATATTTTTGTAACTGCGGCCCCCACTTTTATTTTTCAGAATATTTTGTAGTTTCAGATTTTAATGTTAAGATGCGTATCTGATAGTCGCACACTAATAAAGTTATTTTGTACTTTTTAGTGCATAAATAAAAGGCTATTTTTAAAAAGATTTTTTTATTTTTTAGTCTGGACTTTTTACTATGTATTTCAATAAAAAACAATAAATTTAGAATCGTATTTTATTTTGCTTTATTTTATTCAATATCTTGATTATAGGACATTTACAGAAATTTGTGTTACATTTTATTATTAAATAATGGATCATCGCATTCTTTCAATTATATTGTCTTTTGTTTTTCATACAATACATACTGAATCCTAAGCACATGAAACACAATGTTTGACTAATAGCGCGATCTTTCCATTGATATATCACATGACCGAAAAAAAAAATATTTTTTTGAAACTTTCGAGCTTTCGTCGCCTCAAGGGTCCGATTTTAAAGTTCAAACCCAAATGTTCCAAAGCAAAGAAATAAACAACGATGCGCATTTTTTTAACCTTGTTTAAAATTTTTAGCTATAAAGCTGAGCCACAAACGGGGGCTACACGTCATTTTTGTGCTTTTTTAAACTTCTAGTAAACTTCCAATGTTTCGTTAAGAAAATTAAATATGAGTTTTCTTCCGACAAATAGCGCCCTTCCAATAGTATATCATATGCCCAGGGGAAAAAAAATTCCCAAAAGTTCGAGCTTTCGGCGCCCCGAGGGTCTAATTTTAAAGTTGGAAACCCAGATGTTGCATAATATTGTATTGTCATCTATATCATTTCTGCAAAAGGACACTTTTTTAATTCATTGGGAAGTAGGTGAAAAATCGTTTCCAAAATTCCCCTCAGTTCGGCGCCCCGAGGGTCTAATTTTGAAATAATGTTATTAATGAACTCATATATTCTTTTTTTCAAATAAAAATTAACTGAATTCTTGTTAGGATAAAGAACGCAAATTCAAAGTCTCTCGCATTTTTACAGCATTGAGTATTTTGAGGAAATTTTGAGCGTACAAACTTAAATTCAATTCAAGAGCGCGAGACTCCCATGGAGGCTGGGGACCGGGTCTATAGCCTCCCTTAGATCCGGCCCCGGCTCGAGACATATAAAACGGATATGCCAAAAGAAAGACCTGGCTACGAAGTAAAAAGTTAAAGGAGAAAAGCAGGGAAGATGGAAGAAAATAATGGCGCAAACGACGGTGACGATAAATGTGAAACAGTGAAAACGACGAGGAAAGTGTCGCAAAAGCAGAGGCGCTGGCTAGGTAATTGAACATCCGACGAAAGGACATGGTGCCGTGTGACGAAATTGCCGGGAGTATAGTATTAAAATAGCAGAGAACTTGAATCGAATTGGCCGATCAAAAGGTTGCGATAAATGAGAATATAAATATTGCACAGCGAAACTGGTTTTATTTACGCAGATTTGCGTATTTCTTTTTCAAGGCACTTGCAGCTTTTTTCTTTTTTCGCCTTTTCTGTTCAGCGTTCAAGCTAGGATCGGTTCTAGGTTCTTCTCGCGGAGAGCGATTTTTTCACGAATAATAACAGTGCGGGGATTTATCCCGGTCGAACGACGTCGAAAATGCCGAAGAACAGTTCAAAAATCAGTTCATCCTCTAAGCACATAGTTCGATGTTGATTTTATGCAATAAGTGACGCAGTATGAAATAATAGTGGTATCGTTAATGTATAGTAGTAAGCGAAAAAAAATGGTGTGCGCGCACGATCAAGGACGAGTTTGAAAAAGATGATTATCTAGCTTAGCGGGTCTAATGCGCGTAATATACATACATAATAGAGTTCTTCGGCTTTTATTCGGGTAACACCAGTGGTCTGGTTTATAGGAAAATAGTTTCGAACGTAATACAGTCGACAGGTTGTTGGTAGGCATTAAAAGAATCGGCGTAAAAAATCGATAATAATAATCATAGCGACGCCGATGATAATGATAATGTTCCCTCTACTGGAATTAAGCAAAAGGCAGCACAACCAGTGACAGGTTGGCTTAAAGCAGGTGCATATGCGTGATCATGGCTTATTAAACACAACTGGCTCTCGGACTTGGAGGAAACATATACATAATAGTATTATTATTTCTATTTTTATTATTTCGGGGGGTTCGCCGGTTGAAGGCTATCTCGCACAACAAGAGATGATTCGCTATAGGCGTTTTCTGCTCACCGCCGTCTGAAGAGTACTGTGCATCTGCAGCCCCATATTCTCTCCTCTGCGCCATGATTATACTATCGTTCTCTTAGACAATCGGCGGTCGCAGCTAGAGACGGTTCGTGAGGCGACCGGTGCTCGTTGAAAAACCCGAAGAAAAACACCAAGCGCAACCGAACGAACGCGCGCGCGTAAAAACCATGTAAAACTGCAGAAGAGTAGCATACAACTGGTTTCGAACGAGTCTCACATCTCGCTGCACAACAGTTCGGTAATGATGTTTTTATTTCGTCCTTTACACTCTAAACTCACTCGAAACGCACAGCCACAGACCGCCTCCTCTCCTACATCCGTACGTCCATTTGCATGCGTATCTTCTCTGCAGTTGGATGCTGAAAACTAATCTATTTCCCATTCGAGATGAATCTATAATATGAGCAGCCGCCGATTAATTAACGTCTATTTTTTATTCTCTGGAAATTCGGAAATTCGGAATTAATGCGAATCTCGTTATAGAGTATGAATAATGTTACACATTAGTGTATACTACATGCGAAAGAGCGGATAACCGGCAGACCATGAAAATTTCACGGCCGCAAATTAAAATTCGTACAGATTTTATGATGACACTATTATTACTACCCCGATATCTAGTCTGTCGAAAATGTTTAAAAGTACGAGTTTTATTAAAACGTTATCCCTTCTGTAGAGTTTGTTCCGTTTCTCTGACTTTTTCTAATATCAATGATATACACCACACACACACACACACACACACATATATATATAAATATATATATATCATGGCCGTTGGCGAGGGGGTGTTTAGGGGGTCCAAACCCAAAATGTTTTGGATTTTATTTTTTCCTTTCCTTTTAATTGTAAATAACAGAAAATACAGAGGAGAGCGTTTTACCAATCGGTTTTTCTGTACTCTTCTTAACTTCCTGTTTCAAGTCATTTTCTCATTTATCAATTCTGTTTACGCAAGGATAGGAGGAGACTTTTTGCTTCATTATTGTATTAATATAGTTTATAGTATTTCGAGTATTGTTTCCGTCTTTAAACCAGTTTTCAAATGCATTGCTTGTCTCGAATTTACTTCGTACTTTTGTTTAAATGCTGAACATTCTAAACACGGTACAGTCCGGCGCATCTGTTTTAATTTCACATACTTTGCACTTATCATTGTTTGTTACTTTGAATCTTTTAAGGTATGTCTGAAAATCTCCATGACCGATTATGAACTGTGTTAGAAAATATTTTGTATCTTATTATTATATTTATAGAAATAATTAAATAAAAAATATAAAAAATGTAATATCATGTTATTTAATGTTGCGTATTGCGTATTGTTCGGAATGCCCCCCTCACCACCCGAAACGAATTCCTGTCTGAAGCCGTGGTCCACATGCACCCCCCCCCCGAAATGAATTCCTGGCTACGGTCCTGATATATATATATATATATTCGACGTCCTGGAACCTAAAGCATGCTTTAAAAACTACCATTAAATGATTTTTAAAAAAAGTTGAAGTACTTTAGAAACGTGAAGTACCTTTATTTTTATTTTATAAGCATTCCCTGCGCCGCGTCTGTAACTACAAGACTATCACAGCACTCCCAAGCTGAATCATCACTATCATTTTGATGCACCCCCTTCAGGAGCTTGAACGTCGATGACCGTCTGTTAAATATTTTTACTATAATCACAAGAGCGCACGTAGATAGAGACAAATAGTTTCATACGCATCATCGGCTGTTGTATTAGGATGTAAAACTAATGGTCCAGAGTTGTACACATCCATAAATATAACGGAACGCCGATTAATGGGAAGGAAAAAAAAAAGGAGTTTTATAATTCGAAAACTTTAGTACTAAATTTTATAACTCGAAGGTTTTATTTATTTTCTACTAGCGAAATGAGGGCGGAAAAGAAGAGTTTCTTAATAATTTTTTTTACAAAACACGGAAATATTCCTTTAATTCCATCTAAAAAACGCGTTTAACTATTGGTAAACTATTCACTGCGATACATTCTGTATTAATGCTACGACATAAAACCAATATAGCGGAGCAGATTTGAAAAAAAAATTAATCATGGATAATGAAAGGTCCCTGTAATTAGCGATCGCATAGGTAAATAATCTGGCTGTAAAAATAAAAGCTAGAGCTGTATTTTTAGTCTTCCAAAGATTAATTTCCAGGGGGAAAAAATGAAATTATTATATTAAACAAATGTCTGTATGTGTATAACTGCGCATAGATGCATGTTATCATGACATAGGATTTTGTAGCATGTTTGCTTCTTTACTTCCGGCTCCTGTAGCTTATCAATGTAAAATCGTCGAGATTTGAGCGAAAGATACAGATGTAAGTAAAAAAAGAAAACGTAAATGGTTAAAATTAGTAAAAAAAATAATACTTTCTTTCCCAGGTTTTAATAATCCCAAGACACCGTTTATTCACCGCGTACCGTTGAAAAATTATTTTGCGCTAGCTTCTACAGTACCGACAGAAAAAAAAATATATCTATCATTCTACCGCTAATCGTAAAAATTTTCTTCTTTGCAAGTTACTTTTTTTTAAATTAGGAGATTTTCGTTATTATTCATCGGGGAAAGAAAATTCCATCAAGATCTCATTTGTTTATTTATCATTATTTTAATTTTTTACGTCTTTATGGGGGCCAAAGCTCCTTTAAAATTTCTTCCAAACTTATCTTTCGCCGAGTGATTCAGCGGAGTCGAAACAGACAAATGCAAAAAAAAATCTTAAACGCCAACATAATAAAAAATAAAGAGAGGCTAGAAAATATTTGAAGAAAACTAAAAAAAAAAAAAAAAAAAAAAAAAAAAAATTGGGAATAAATTAACACAAATCTAGCATAAATATAAAATGTCATTTTTTTTTTTTTGCGCGTAGCTCATTTTATAAATATATGAAGAAACTTAAAGAATATAGACAATTTCGAAGAAGAAAAAAGGAAAATCACATAATAGGAAAAGAAAAAAATGGTATCAAATGCTCGGAAAATTATCGTTCCGCATCTCTGACCAGAAACGTTGCGCCAAAATCTGAAAACATATTATGCGATAAAAATAAATAAGACACAAGAGTGCACAGGTGGTCAAGGTTTGGAGATCTATGGAAAGTATGCAAAATCTTCGACTGCCCGAAAATTAGTCCGCCCTAATTAATAAAAGCTTTACAATGTTTCCCCTCATCAGTAGCAACTGTCACTGTCTTGCCATTACGATCTCCATCCAAAGCTTCTCCTGGAAATAAATTGGTTTCCGCGATTTTCTTTTCCATTTCACTTCTTCCCTACTTAATTTCTTTACGATTTATTCTCATCCCACTTCCATACTATCATTCTTCCTCAACGTCTTTGCCAGCGTTAATACCAACCTGTTGATTAGCACGCGCTAGTTGCCAGTGTTATATGTCGTTACAATCTTTCCCGAATTTGTAGGCAGCATGAGGACTAATCTTCAGCAGCTCCCACATTTCGCTGCTAATCCTATCATAAATGTTTTGAACATTTTGAACATTTATCTTATTCGCGATAAACATTTAATGCCGCGAAAATAAAATTTGCCCGGAAAATCT
This sequence comes from Icerya purchasi, assembly GCA_039619475.1. Lineage (NCBI taxonomy): Eukaryota > Metazoa > Arthropoda > Insecta > Hemiptera > Monophlebidae > Icerya > Icerya purchasi. The sequence goes on from CM077115.1 coordinate 487,805,768, forward strand.
TTAAATTATTCTAATAAAAACTACATTCGGAACCAAATCAGAAATATCTTTGGATAGATTTAAAAAAAAAAAAACCCAAAAAAACGAGACTTTTAGCACGATTTACAAAAAAGAAAATACTAAGACTAGTAGAAGTCGTCAACAAAATAACACCAGTTTAATTATGTTCGGAAGTGATAATTAAACATTTTCAAAAAAATAAAAAAAAAATTAGCACGCACCACGAAATTAGCAGTACTCAAACGTCCCTCAACAAAGCTATTCCCCCTTGTCGATTTCATGTTAAAAGTTTTTGCGCGGCCAATTAGTAGGCGTCAGGTAATTTCCAACGGATTTCCTAATCGACTATAATACAATCTGATCCATCGGTATCTGAAAAATTAACTAAAACCCCATTAGTGCGGTACTGTACGCGCAAGATCATTTGATATCCGTAGCCAGGGGAATTCTTCCACGTTCTCGAGCGACTGTGACTCTCTAGCGTGCGGTAATACTGTGAAGCGAAGAAAAGAAAAACCGACAACGATGACGGTCTGGAGATGTGTTCTATCATGCCGAACAAATCCAAGGTCGAAGTAAGAACTAAGCCCGAACAACAGAGCATATGCATAAAGAAGAACGCACTGGGCACACTCGCACACAGCTTGAACAGCGCAATGTAAACTAGTGGACAAACAAAATGCGAGTAGAGTACCAGCATCGCATCTCGCTTCATAGAGAGAACCTTTTTAGTTCATGTAATCGGAATTCCTTCCTTCTTTGATTATTCGGATCAAGAATGTCGAGTTGCGCTCATTGTTGGTGGAACACAGTTTTACCTCCTAGTTGCGCACTTCTTGGTCCATTGAAGTTATTCACTTTTTATGGCACTCCGTTGCCGCCGTTGGTACGCGGAACATGTAAACATCTTGATGTCGCTGAAAAAAATCTTACAATCTGTCATATATCTCCTTTCTTCATCATATTATTCCGCGCGATTGATACGCAGAGAAGAAAAAGAAAAATCCGAAGTTCAGCGCAGAAAAAAACTTGAACAAAATCCAAACTCCACTCGGACACACTATATTATCGGAGAAATTCCAACGCATACTTTAACCTCGGAGTCAATTAAAAAATTCCGGCACTAACTTTATGCGTACGACTATCTATGCGCGCGGGGATACCTTTAAAATATTCGCCGCTGATAACGGAGAATAGTTCGGTGGCAAAAATATCGATGAAAAAGTCATCGACGCTGAAAAGATTCGAATCGGCAGGTCGTTTAAAATAAAGTGTATAATAAATTATGAACGCGATTTTAATGAAAATTCGAGAAAACACATTACAATTTCATGACGTTTTCGAAAGAAAATAATTCACGAAGCTATTTTATCAACGGTCCCGCCAAAAACCTGGAAAACGGTATGCAAACCGTCCACTTTAAAGATGTTCAAACAGTGCGCAACAGTGGTTACATCAATTTTATTCCAATTATTGATCTAGACAAATAATGATTAAATAATAAAGTACTGACTAGAAAACAATTAATACGTATAATATATTAAGAAATGATTACAGCGATATTTTCGGAGACGACACAATCATGACGAATATACAAATTATATCGCCTCCGACATACATTTATCATTTTTTAATATATTATACGTATTAATTGTTTTCTAGTCTCAGTGAGTTGCTTATATTATTTTATTAATTCGGAAAACATGCGTGTAAATAGCCACTTTTTTATACAGGTAAAATTATGTTTAAATTATAAAGCGACCTGTTGATCGAAACCGGTGAATTATTTCTTAATGAAAATCACACTGTTCTGTGTGCAATTAATAAAAATTTTATACAATCAAATTAGGAAATAAATAAAACAAAATCAAAAAGGAAGCTACTGTAACTGAGATATTTAAAAATCACCTGTACTTCCATCATTCTTAATGTTCATGTAATTCGTAGTTGAAGCACTTCAGGTGAGATAACATTCGCAACGACGGCTAATTAATAATTTTTTATCCGATATTGAAAACTTTGAATAATAACGTGGCACGTTCTAACTTTTTACCGCGTTCGTCCCTTTTCATATGTTTAAAAGTTCCATTCGGAGCAGAGATTACGCAATAAACAAAATTTAAATTGTAACGCTCCCACTTCTGTTCCCTAGTTTATTTAGTTTTGTTAAAAATCAACGTTCACGCACTCCGATTTAAAGTGAAAATGACGACATATAGGAAATATATTGGCTTATCCTTAAAAAAAATCAAAAGGGATTTCATCCGTTCCTTTGACTTGTGGCCACTACTATGGTCCAAATTAAAAATTAATTCTACTGCAAATTTGAGATATTCGTCAATATCGCCTTTTTGCCGTGACAGAATCGAATGTTTTTACGAAGAACTACATCGGCAGTCAGAAGGCCGCTCTCACGTTAAGCAGGTGACAACTAGAAAAAGTGTATCCAATTCGAATCTGAAAGCTTCGAGTTTTTGGTTGGCGTCTCTATTTTCCGGGCTAATACCTAACATACCTTTCCTAACAATTGCCTCGCGGCAGTGACTTAAACAATTGCTGAATCTGAAATGGCAGCATAGGAATCTCGTCACAACTCCTTCCTCGCATTTCCTTTCCGGTGCAGTGCTAATCTTCTTTTCGTTTGATTTCAGCTTTCTTTTTAAAACGCAAATGAAAACGATTGCCGGATCCGCGAGACACACCTTAAACAGTTGGCTAGAAAATAAACTCTGTACGAGGTTCATTTGAGTGCCGCCACATCCGTTTCGGAATTCTCTGAAAAGGGATTTGCAATTAGCGATAAGCAACACGAGAAACCCGAAATAAAGAACTGCGTGATTACAACGTAACATCAATAGCGCGATGTCTCTGTCAGAAAAAAGGCAGCGATGGTTCTTAATCGAATTCAGGAGATATTTGACGACACTGCAGCAGCTTTGAAGGACGCGGGCAATTAAGGAGCGATTCTGAAGAATATTGCTGGTATAAAGGGAATTCAAGGAGGTAGAAAATGAAAGGAATCTTCTCTCCAATTAACGCCTCCTGCATTACGGAAACTTCTACTACATAAATGAACGGATCATGAAAATGAAAATACAGAGCTGTCTCGGGCATAATTTACGTATCTTCATTAGGCACAAAAGGAACATTTCATATCGAAATCGCCTTACTTATTAATAGCTTTTATTAAAAAACCGAAGGACAAGTTATTCAAACTGCCCATCTTGGTGCTTATCATATTTTAATGAGTGCTTTAAAAAAAAAGTAAATACATATATATATATATATATATATATATATATGTAACAAAAGACAGATGAACTTCAAAATGCTCTAAATTTGAAAATATTGTAGTGTCTTTATAAAGAAAAGTAAGCATATTTGCGGAGGGTTATTGATGTACTCTCGAACATGTAACAATGCCTGTGAGGATATTTTGGAAATTAGAAAACATAAATAGCACTGAATTTACTAGATAACCTTTAATTGACTGGCACGGTTAATGAAAATAATAAAAAATATGCAACGTGTACAAAAAACAAAGTTCGAAAAATGAATAATGACCGCGGCGAAAAAACAAATCGAACCAGATCAAGCACATTAGCTGCTCCGGACGATTTAAGAAGTTCTTGGAGCGTAATAAAAATTGCTCTATAATCTAAAATTCCGGCAGAAATCAACTATTGCCAGGTAAATATCACTTTTTTTCGTAATAAAAACAGCACACAAAAGTACCGGATGATTGAAAAACTAACGCGAACGGAATTTAACAAGCAAATATTCTGTATCGGAAGAAGAAGCGAGCTTTTAGATAAGCCCTCGACGAAAGAGTTCACTCAATAAGTGACGCAATAAATCGGTTTTTGACGCTGTAGCGGCCGACCTATTAGGAAAATTGGCGGGAATTTATATGCTCTGTTCGGTACGGTGCGGGCTGATTAGCAGATGGTAAAAAAGCAGCTATCTAATTGTGGAAATAAAAACTAGTGCGGTAATAATACAGAAATATCTGTAGTGCGCGCTGCGAGTAAACTTGTGAAAACAGATTCTTCTAGTAAGACCCGGGGGGAAAGCTATTATTCTAAATCGTCGATCAATTTGAAATTTGCCCTCAACGCATAAAGAAACGGAATAATTCCAATCAATAATTAAGCCTTACAGATTTGAGAGTTGTCAGCTCCCCGGGACCTCTTTCGATAAGATAAAACTGAAATGTAGATTAGCAGCGCGGATAAAACTGCAATCAATGTAGACGCTAGCGTAATTGTAAAAAATACCTCATCATATATTAAACGAAAAAAAACTTAAAGGGGAAATAAGGAAATGGCTGAAAGAATGGCGTAAAGAGTAAAACCCACGATACGGTTCGAATCATCACATTTTATAATTTTATATTATTGTTCCTTTCTTTTTTCTTTCTTTTTATTTCATTCTTTATTTTCCTTCTCGTCTTCTCTTATTTTCTTTTCTTTTCTTTTCTTCGTATTTGAAGATAGTTTGCTAGCCTTATGTATCGGTATGTAGATGAGTACTTGCGGTGTGTGTACTGTGTATGTATTCGTATATGTGTACTTATGTTATAATTTATATTATCTTAAGTTGACTATTATTATGATGTATAGGATAAGCAAGAATAATTGTAATTTTGTATCTTAAATAAACGGTAATGTCGGGCACTCACACAACGGGCAAAATTAACCATGTGAAACTCACAACTTATTTAAAAAGAAAAAAGAAAATTATGCATTAGTGATTTTTCCCCTGCTTCGAAACGTTCGGATTCTAAGCCGGTAGTTTATTTACAGATCGATTCGAAGCGAACAAACGAAAGCGCTCCGTGAAAATATCATAGTATCGCGATCGGCTGGAGAATTTATGAAAATTTATGAAAATTCCGCATCAGTCGAATGCGGCGACAAGCTCATTCTTGTCCCTGTTCCGGATTGATTTGTGAAGACTTATCAGATGGCGGCAAATATTCCACAAGCCGGCACATCAGCGAGAAAACGTTCGATGGAATTATTCGACAAGGCTAATTCGCTGAAAGGTTGTGCGCTATTTTATCGTTCATTAACGTCTGAGCATTCTTCACCGTTCGGGAGTAGGACTGCTTTCGGAATGCAACAGTTGACTGACCTACCGAGTTGTAACAACATCGATCAGAGTTGGATTCCTTCATTCGAGAGAGCCCGATCGAATAATTAACGGCAGAGCCAGCCGCCGCCGTGTGTCTATTATAGCTACAGGCGGCCGCCGCTGCTGAAATTAACGAATTAGAAATAAATTTTAACACGCGTACAAAGCGACCAAGAGTGCCGCGTCGTAATATCGAAAATAAATCATTAAGAACCGTTGAAATAAACAATTAATTACACCGTACTGCTGACTCCGCACAACCGACAACATTAGTAATGATCATTAATTCCGCAGTTATGTTAGCAACAATTGCAGGTGCCCGCCGCGCGCCTATCCATCTCCATTCATAGAACTAGTCGACATGTTGGCCGTTACGCGTGTACACGCCAACAGAAAGAACGAGATTGCTTTTGATCATCAAAGCTGATTCCCTACGGAGAAGAATTACCGATGTTTTTGTTCTCTTTTTTCAACCTTTCCGAGAAGTCGCACGCGGTCCGTTCAGAAATATGGTAAAACCGCGTTCACCGGACCACCGACCACTATTGGCACCGGTCGTCAGAAGAGAGGGAGAGAATCAGTCTCGATTCCATCATGGTAGTCGGAGACTTTCAGGATGCGCGGAAATTTTGAAGAACGTTGACGCTTCAATCTACATTCTATAGATGGTAAACGGACTTTATGGATATCGGCTGATGCCGAATCGATTTGTTTCGCCGCCATTCTCTTCTCTCATTCCGGTGCACTTTCTACCCGTTCGTCGCAATAAAAGGAAGGTAAAGAGAGTTCTCGTATGAAGATATCGAACTAACGTGTTCGGCTGCACGCGGAATGGTGCACGTGGTTGAACTCATAAATCGATTTTGATTAACGACTCCTCGGTACGTTCGTCCGAATAAATTAAATCTCGATATAGTAACTCCTCCTAACGCAACAGTACTGCTCCTCTTCGACAGTAATTACGTCGACTTTTGTAGCGACAGTTACCGAATGCGCGCGTTAATCGATAACGGAAAAAATAAACGCTAACTCGCGCAAATAATATACCACTTATTTATTATCAGGCGAATATTTCAGGAGCAGTGAGTTGCCATGTTAACCATTCACGAAAACTGAGATTACCGATTATCTGCACAAAATTTTTCATCCGAAAATGTCAGAAAGAAAGTATGGCAATTCCTCCTCCGGGAATCTTAAAATTAGATCGCATTCAAAATGTTTGTGTCTTCGTCTCTGTGTTGGTTCAGACCTACGTTATCACTTCGCGAATTCCATACTACTCTTTTCATTCTCAGACATCATAATTAAGCGCTTGCCTATTTATTCCAGCTCCCTTTTTATACATATTTTTCTGTTTGTCTTCTTCAATTTTGATAACCTACCTTATACCTATTTCAGTAGTTCCAATTTCATCCTATTAAATTTCTTTACCGAGGTCTGTTCTAAATCTGTAAATTTTCCAATGCTTTAAGTTCTCTCTTTCCTGATTACTGACAATTGGCCAAACGGAGTTTGTTCTGCCTTTTTTTTTTTCTTTTTTTTGTCCCGTCCTTAAGATTCTACCTCCGTTAAACATTCCTCTTTTTTCTTCTCAATTTTTTATGCGCAATCTATTGCTACTCCTTATTTCGTCATCGCTAGTTTTTCCCTCATAATCTGCTCCCTCCTCCAACGATTATGCAATACTTCTCATACTTTCATCTGTGATTTTTTTTTTCAATTTGCAACTGGGACTTTGAGATGATTTAATTTAGTAGATTCGGTAAGACAAGTTGCTGTTAGAAAATTAATTACAGCGTGTCGCGCTACTCTTCCGAGGGGGGGAGTTAATGGTCTGAAAGTGTCGGCCATTCCGGGAGGGGGAAACGGACGGAGCGATGCTAACCAAAATGGTGAGCAGTCGGGGTTAGAAGTGGAACTCTAGTGGACAATGAGCTGTGTGTCCTGCACGCAGACCGAGCTAAAGATGCAGAACTCCGAGCCGGAAATGTTTTCCCACGCACTCCACGATTGAAGAAAAAAAAAAGTTTAGCAACAGGACCACTTCTGTCTTCTACGAGGACTAGCCATTGGTTTAGCAAACAAAATCGCTAAACATGATGTGGCAAGAGGGTATTATTATCAGGCATAGCGTAACGAGCATAAAAAATCAACTCGTTTTTTTGTCGGGCAATCTCAGTTGAATGGGAACCCATAAAAACGGAAGTTAGACAGTGTACCCCTCAGACAGAGCACACCGTCTTTAACATCTGCTGGGGATGGTTAGTGAAAGGAACGTTTGAGACTGCGGGATGATGATGATGATGCTCGGAAAAGCCTATTAATTACCAGAGCTTTCTGGGACATACGCTGCAAAGGAAAGTGTACGAAAGATCTCTACGATAATGGATAAACAAATAATATTCGCCGCCGGTATTTTACCATAGCCAGATTGAATATTCAGGAGATCGCTCGTAGTTCAATTCGTTTTCGACAATATCGAAAAATAAAGAAATACATTTTATTCCCTCGAATCTGCTGCCCCTAGTTTACCTAATTAAATGCCGATGAAAGTTTCGAACATCTCCGCCTACTAACTCATTTTCACCGTCAGCAGTATTCATTATATAACCGACTTGTAAAAATGCTCTATAATCACTGTGTACGAGGTAACACGATAATATAACGATAATCGCTTTTGAAAAATCATTCCACACATTTCTAAGAAATTTTTCGGAATTAAATGTTAACAACTCGAAAGATTACGTAACTTTCGAAAACTTAATTTGAAAATTTCAGTAAGTCTCGCGGTCCGATAAGTTCTGCAGCCCTCTTGAAAATTCACGGTATACGTTAAATACATATAGAAGCGAATATAGATTTTAAGTTATTATTATAGATAACCGCAATACTGTGATCATTAAGAGCTTCAACGCGTGCGTCGGCGTTTAATTTTAAATGTATTATTATTATTTTATAAAAGTGCATAATATGATGTCTCTTTCGATTCATTTAATAAGAAGTGTATAATGGAAATAAGGTGTTTATCAAATTTTAATAATAATAATAATAATAATAATAAGCGTATTATTTACATGTGAGAATTTTCAAGTTTGCAAGCACGTCTCAAAAAGAAATTGAGAACACATTTTTCGTGACCTCTAGGGAGCGAAATTAATTAAAAAGAGAACAATTTAAACGGCGCGCGCTGTTTCAGAGCGTGGCTAGTGTGACGTATGCGCGCTAAAAATAATTTCCCAGAAAGGTGGAGGCACGACTTTTGGAGCACGTGATAACGAATAATTGGAACGTTTGCAGTAAACCTACATGTTCGGAGATTCCCGTCATCCGACTTTTCCTCTCCATGGGAAATTTAGTTAAACGCAACTGCGAATAATAGGTAGCTAGATGGAGCACACTGCCTTAACTTTCAAGATAGTTAATACGTGTGTGTTTTGTTACGGTACAGACATGCTCGATGCACGTGCGATAAAACCATCGAAACGATCACTTCCGTCCCCGGTTTCAGATAGATACCAAACAAGGGTGATGATACAGTCTCACCTTGAATTACGGCTGGACAATAGATAAACGTGTTGTTAGGAGACATCTAGTTAAGCTCAGGTTTTTACCACACCTGTTTGTCTTATTTTCACTGGAAAATAAAATAGAATCGAACAGACTCTTTCCTTTCGCATTTATTAAAATACACCAAAGAAACCGTGTCCGCATTCGACGTTTATCAGAATTTTCATCATGACCGAATAATAATGTCGATAAACACTGAACACTAGCGCACGCGGTATTAAATCTACTTCCGAATTTAATCGGTTCAAGCAATGATTCTTATTTAGCAATTAGAAGCGCTGTGACTCGTTTTCACCTTTTTAATTCTTTTACGCTCTCTTTTTGAGACTTATGTCGAATTCGACTTGTTTGACGTATATTTTTTGCAACTGATGATACAAAAAACGAAAATGTAAGAGTCGCGCAAGGTCGTCTGTTTTCAGAAACAGCGTTAAAAACTAGAGCTTTTTAAAAGTTTGAGAAATTACAATTTGTTTTCAACGTGTGTGTAAGGGGGGGGGGTTACTTTTGTATTATTAAAGAAAGAAACGGTATGATACGATTTATCGACCATATAACCCCCGAACGTAATCTTTACAATGTTTATATTTGATAATAGATTTTATTCGGCAGCATTTAAAATTTCTCTTATTTTCGCAAATGGCGAATAATACGTAACGGTGCACTCTGTTCCAGTAATTTCGGATGTTAAACATTATCATCGACCATAAAATGATGTATGCTGTAATGTCTTTTTTGACCGATAAAATTTAACATAATGATGTCTCATTCCGATTTTAATTTGTAGGCTACATATACGCGTGTACAGCCCCATATGCGCCTTAGTTGATCTCAGGGGCGCACTTCAGATAAACAGATTGATAATAGTTTAGTTTATTTCATATTCCTTTAATATGTTGTAATAAACCCTTCATTAAGTAACAGCGAAAATTCCTGCACTTCATCCGTCGCTGCGGGTGCTACACTCATTCTGTCCCACTGAAAGTATGCGGAAGGAAATTACAGCGACAGAGAGATAGGGCATTTTTTGCTGCTCCTCTTACAGCAATTTCCTCAGAGACCGAACGGCGAATTAATCTGAAATATTCCCGGTGAGCGAGTAACATTTTTTGCTTTTACAAACGGCGATAATACACTGAATTCGCTTCAGATAACGCGAACCTTATAATCAATTCTTCTCCTCGATCGACAGTAAAGAAACTATCACACCGTCCAGATCAACGCACTAAATCAAAATTACGCTACAAAATTTACCAGATTTATATTATACTACCTGTATGATATTATTATCATCTGCAACAAAATATAAACTAACGATGTGGTGCTAGCATAGGATCGGGAACAAGCGGTAACCGCTGTAAAACGTCATACATAAAAAGCGCAGATAACTGCGGAGCAATAATAATTCTTACAAACATTACGGTAAAGAATATGTAGAAAAATTAGTCACGTTTGCCACAAAAACATCAGCTGGCGACACAATAATACAACGCACTTTTTTTTTACAAAACGTAAAAATATTATATTTTACATTCCAAAAAAACTTTTTTAGAAATCTGTTGAAAAATTTAGTTAACATCCTTCTTTATTTATGATGATATATAACGTTCGCAAATCGGCGTGAAATTTCACTGTGAATGAATCACCGCTCGTATTTTTTCTATCGGCCAACATCCAAAATACTTGGCCCCGTCCCAAAGGCCGCGTCAACGGCCGCCTTCTCTGTTTCCGAGAATCCTTCTTTCCTAGACCATGATTATTTCATCATAATAACGTTTCATTTTTACCGATTTCATTTCAATTCCTCACCTCTTCCATCCCATACATTTATTGAAATGTTCAATTTTTCTTGTAATTGCGTTCACCGTATAATTATCTATATTTTTTTGCTCTCTCTATAATCTTAAATCGCACAGTGCGACACACAAGTGAAAAAAACGAAATTTCCGATTATCTCTAAAACATAATATATCTCGCATAAAAATGAAGAAAAAAAATTAAAAATAAAAAACACCGTGGATTCTTTGACTTGTGTCTTTAACTTTATTTGAGTTCACTCTGTATTGTTAGTTAATGATGGTTTAAGCCCCGAAAAGCTTTCTTTAAATTGAGGTATTCATTTTAATTTATTATAGTAAATTTTTATTTTTACCTATTTTGTTTCTTATCGAGGTATTTATTTATTACCGACTTCCAAAAAGAAGGAGGTTATACGTTCATCGCGTATGTTTTTATGTTTGTTCGTGCGTAACTCATATTCGTATGGACCCCGATTTTACTGATTCTTTTTCCATTAGAAAGAGTACCCCATTCAACTTAGCCCATGTGAGTATTAACGAAAACCGGTGAACATAAACTGTGTGTGAGTATTCGTTAGAAAATATATACAAAAAATGTGGTCCCTTTGGATAATTTTTTTTCTTCTTATTTTTTCATTAGCGAAGGCGATTAACGTAAAATACTATCAATTTGCCAAATTACCATGGAAATGATGTAGCTTTGTTACCGACTTCCAAAGAGAAGCCGGTTACCAACACACGTTTGTCGCTTTTTTTTTCCTTTTATGTTTATTCGTGCACAACTTATATTCATATGGACCCCGATTTTACTGATTTTTTGTCTATTAGAAAGTGTACCACCACTTAGATCATCATGTAAATACTGATGAAAATCGGTGAATATAAACTAAGCAGTTGTCAAAAAACGTGAAAAAATGTGGCCCCTTTAGGTTTTTCTTCGTATTTCTTATTAGTATGACAGCGGTGATTGATTTAAAATATTATAACTTTGCCAAATCATGGAAATGTAGTTTTTTGTTATGTTTTTTCGTCGAAAAGCAGTTTACACCAAATAAATCGACCTTTTTTCTTCTTTCTAAGCATAAAATATGGAGAATAACGTGACAAAAAAGTTTTAACAAGAAAAAAATTCAAGACGATGCTAAAAATTGTAAAATTAAATTTTTTTTAAAAAAAAAAATACCGACTTCCAGATTTATTATAAAAAATTTTAATGAAAAATGCACTAAAAAGTAAAAAATAATATACGATGAAAAATATATTTCAGAGTGATATTATTTTGGAGTCGGCATCAAATTCGTATTATAATATCTAGGAACAATTTAATGAATATTTAATGCAATTTTTAATTATAATTTTAACATTAATTTGATGTCCGCTCGAATAAATATTAATGTTGTATAATAATTACGATAGTATCACTCTTAAATATATTTATTATCAAATAATTATTTTTTACTTTTTAGTTCATTTTTATTAAATTTTTATAATACAAAGCTGGAAGTCGAGATTTTTTTTTTTTTTTTGAAAAAACATCTTTTGTACATTTTGGTTTGTTTTCAATTATCTTTTACACGCTTTTCATTTAATGTTACTTTTAGTGCGACATTTTCGAAATTATAACGTAACACATCGGACAATTATCCCTCTTTTCTAAATTTCTTAGCAGTTCTAAGTAAAAGAAAAAAAGTTTACCTCCGCACTCAACGGTATTTTTAATTTTTTACATTAAAACCATCTTTCTCCTTTACTTTTCTTTTTTAATCATCCACTTAATAATTACTAAATTCTATATTACCATAAAACTTGTTAAACATAAATGTGATCAAAACACATTCGTGACACAATGCCGAAAAAGAAAATTAAAACTACACGTTGGAGATTTGCTTGAAGTGAAATATAATATATACATACATATATATATATATATATATATATATAGAATTTCAGATGCCTAATAAATTATCTAATAATAGTATAACGGTTATAATTACCACACTGTGTAGTTCGTATAATTGTTACGTTGCGAATCCTTTAAACGAGCTTCGCACAAATACGTGTTCATACATACACCAGCCGTCACTTTAAGAACCGGTTTCTAAAAAAAAATGGTACAACGATTAAGAAGTGGATCCAAAAAAAATCCCAAAGGAAATTTACTTTTTTCTTCGTTTGCGTCTTTCTCGTTTTGCAATTGGACATTCGAAATATTTCACGATAACGATATCAGAAAAATTATTTTAGACCCGTTTGATTAAAAATATTGTATATTCAACTTCAAAACGTAATTGCAAGGCAATTAATCCAGTACCGAAAATTTATTACATCGATAACGTTACGAACCCTTTTCAGGTGTGAACAAGAATAAAAAGGAAACTACAAACGCATTAAAAAAAAAAAAAAAGAACAAAACAAATCGACGCGGCATCTCTGATACCCGTTTCATCTCAAAAAAAAAAAAAAAAAAAGAAAAATGTAGGAAAATAATTAACGGTAGACACCGGGTTATAAAAATTCTTTTATTTTAGCGCCCAATATTTCGGACAGTTAACGCCGACCATCATCAGAAGAAAGTTTTAAATGTTTAAAAGAAAAAAATGTTTATCCGATGAACTCTGTTGTTAGTCTCGTTTTTAAGTTGGATCGAAAAATAAACTGAATTCTTTCGAAAAATTTTAAACCTACTTTTATTTTGTCACGAGTGATGAGAGAATAAAGTATAGTAATTATGTGTGAACGAAAGAGAAATGTTTACCGATTTAACGACCGAAGTTATAAACTGACAAATTTATTAATAAACATTTACCGATTTAATAAATTGACAGATTCGTTATTGGTAATTGCGGGAAAAAAGAAAAAAACCTTCGTACCAATATAAGCGAAATTGCCACGAATTATCGGAAAATTCGATATATGTCTGCTAAAAATCCAAAATCGCTATTGTCACCGTACGTGAATGTCTATTAGCAGAGAATAAGACGAATACAACATCAATAATTACCAACTAATTATACTTTCTCCGTTAAAGCGATGAACAGTGTGTCGAAAGTTAATGTGTGTATTTTCTGTAGGCCACTTGTTCTTACCTCACCTCCGATAAACACATAGGCAGATTATAAACATCAGAACGTGTTTACTGATTTTTTAAAAGCTGATTATGCAATACACTACACGCGTGTCCAAAGATTTGCTAAAGAACCTGCCTCTTTGGAATTCAGACATCTAACATTAAGTGTGTCAGAAACATATTCTTCCTCATTTGCATATTACCATAATGTTAGAATGGACACGCTCATTTACATGAAATAGTGAACTTAATACGTCCGCAGCACATTACCTGGCTATACTTTATATCTGAAGAAATAAATAAATAAAATAAAAAATCAATTTAAAAGAAAAAAAAGCGGGGTTTCGTGAAAAAAATTACGGATTGAGCTGATTGTATAGTATGAAATTAAAATACTCGATGATGTAATAAATTACATATAACAAATTGGATACATTTGTCAAATTACGATTTAAAGAATACCATTTCTACTTCAATTTATTCCTAAAAGAAAAAGAAAAAAAAATATATATGACTTATAACATCATCATTTGCGTATTTTGCTGTTCTGAAAAATATGCTTTCACTCGAAGTAACATTAGCCAAAACTTTAAAACGGAATATTAACGACAGTGCGCGATCTTGGATGGGAACACTCCCCCCATTTTCAAAAAAGAAACTAGCCGCTACATCATCAGTAAATCGCAGAAATAATAAACGCATAATATTCGACAGCTAGCATGGAGTTTTAACTGCATGAAATATGTTAAAAAATTAATCGTTGACTCGGTCGGTTTTCGGCTTCATTCGGCATCTGTAAGAAGAAAGATGACAACAGACGTGAAAATTTATCACGAAATAATATCCCTATTCCCCGGATATGATGTTTGTCAAAATTCCTGCAAATCCGATGAATTCCGATTACTATATATATATATATATTTCCTTTGGTTTTAGAGTGGATTTAAAGTCCATAGGAGCGGATCCCGGGAGACATTTTGGAGAGGGAAATTATATAATTACCGTATTATCCTATACGGTAGACAGTCAACAATTTCGGAGAAATATTTTGTTTCATTAAGAAAGCCAAATAACGCGACCTCTTTAGAAAAATACATAATTTTACAATTTAAATTTTGTTTTATTTTTAGGTGAAAAAGGAAATTAGAAAATTCTAGTTAAAATGGTTGTTTCTAGAGTTTGAGTAGTAAATTACTAGAAAGAATAGAACGACAGTATTTCTTATTAGACTTCATTTTTATTTTTGTTAGTAATCCGATACGAATTCTGTTTGTTCGTGAGCAAGTTTAAATATATATACATTTCTCATTGAACTCTATTTTTAATTAAAATTACAAAATAAAAGTTAAATAAGAAAGGCAAAAGACCGATGACAGTTGCGTTTAAAAAAGAACATAAAAATGTAACATTAATAGTTTTACTAGAAAACAGTATTATTAAATATTAGTTATATAATTAAATCCATAGTTAACATTTGTACAAATATTTTATAGTATAAATTACGTTTTCCTGTTGTAACAAATTTTTTCATCGAGGTTTTGGTTCTTTTTTTGGTCGGGGGGTGCTCCTATTTCCCCTTCTACGGATCCGCCTCTGTTACTCTATTTTCTCTGCTAAAAAATATTAATTTATGCTTATTTACCGTTTGTTATATGTAAACCGTTTTAACAAACGGGACGTATGAACACACTAATAAGAATTATGAACAAACGGAATTAAGTAGAGAATATGTGCGAAATTGAAAATAAAATCGTGGACCATCAGCTTTTTCTGATTCTTTCTTTCCCATCTTCACCATAAGTTCTGCGCCAACCGCATTTTCTTTTAATGTTTTTCTCCGAACGGATTTCTTTCGGTATATTCACCTTCTGCACCTTGGATTCCTCATTCCAATAGTATATTATATACTGTGTTAATCGTCACTACAGTTCTTATCATTTCTTGTTCATCGTGTACACACTATTATTCCCAATCGTATTACGATTTATGTGTACGGTATAGTGTTCTCGCTTGACAGCCCAAAAGGGAAATGGTGCAAGTTGATAATTGAACTAAGTCTAAATCGCGAACTTCCACAGAAATTACTTCCATTACATCAATGTGTTAAGTGAGAAAAAAAAAAGAAGGAATTAAGCACATGGCACGAGCTATTTTAGTTACACATTATGTGTATATTTTAAAAATCTCTGTTCCAGTGAGGTAAAAAATTATTGAATAAAAGTAGTCTGCTTTAACAGAAGAACCATTATGTGACATTTAATAATAATAATAATAATAATAATAATAATAATAATAATAATAATAATAATAATAATAATGGTTAAAGTAGTTTTTTTTAGAATCAAGTGTAAACAATGCTAATTTATCTTCGACTTCAAAACTAAAATTCAAAAGTTTATCTATGATCCCGGGTATTTAAGAAAAAGAATAAATACAAATTAATACGGAAAAGATGAATCTATTAATTCACAAAATACATAAGATTAGTCGACGACGACTCGTTCCGGATGAGGCTCACGGACTTGGAAACATTTCGGTTAGTATTATACATTTCTAATTTTAGTCTTCACTTATTTATATGTACATATCTATATGTATATATTTCTTTGCGCGGTTTTCCAATTTCAATACAACCCCGATGGGGTAGATTTATTAAATAAAGTGTGTTCTATATAATACATAGATACATATGATGAATATATCATCTATTTGTGAATTATTTAAATACGTAGAATCTGGGGAACTCTGTTATGTAAGGATTGCGTAGCGTCGGATTTTCTTCCAGCAGTTATCATTTTGTTTTTATTGACATGAGGTAAATTTCATAAGTTTCTAAAAATGTTCTTTTCCATGCACGATATAAGTTCTTCACTAGTATATTATGTTTTTCTCTGTGATATTTTAAAATTTTTAACATATCTTAATGTATGGTCAGCGGTATAATTTTTACATTCTCTACAGCAGTGGTTCTTAACCTTTAAGTGATGAGGGACCATTTGACAAAATTTCTGTCTGCCATGGACCGCTAAAAGTGTTTAAGGTAATATACAGTAAATGTAAATAAATAAAGGGTTGTTCTATCTATCTATAAATAAGACACGCGTAAAATTGTTCAAAGCTAACAATATTTTAATTTTTTTTATCAAAATTTTACAGAATAGAGGCAAATATATTATTTTAATGCGATTTCTGCTGTGACTGCATACTTTTTACTAACTTCTGAATCCTTGGTTCAGCGCTACTCAAAGCCAAACACATGTCAGCGCTGGCATCCCACCGATTTCGGTGCTTGCTTTTAATTATCAAAAGCGTTGAGAACTCCTACTCGCATAGATATGTCGATGATAACAAAGTTCGGTAACGTACAGCAATTTCCTGAATCTCTGGGAAAGAAATTTCCTCTTGACTCCGAAAATTTTCAAAATTAATTCCTGTCACCTATTGTGTTGCATTTCAATCACTTCTTCTTGAATTTCATCAGGCACCTCAGAAACGTTGATCACTTTCCGCGAACACCTTCGTCCTCACAGTAGTCAGGAAAATAGCGACTGAATTCCCTTTTTAAATTTTTCAAATAAAGTATCATGTTCTTTTGTATTTCTCCTTTAATCTCAGCACGCTGCCTGTCAATAATTCGATTCAGCGTATCAAACGTAGAAAAATTTTTCTTCCAACCTTGTCGAACTATAGCTCGATTTTAGTGATAAATTCACTAATTTTATCTTCATATCTATTATTGACTGCGCCTTGCAACGTGAAATTTCATGACCCTTGCAGTTAAAAGTTCAATGTATTTAGTTACGCGAAAAAATCAACGAAATAAGCAAAAAAAATTTGAAATTTGGACTCGCAAAACTGATCCAGCAACTCTTTTTGTTCTCCTTGTTAGTTAATAATATTTGTACTTCCTCTTTCAGTTCGTACAACCTCGACAGCATATTTCCTTTGGAAAGCCGACACACTTCCGTATGGAAAAACCGAGTTCCGTGTTCAGAGTTCATATCTGAGCACAATTGTTCGAAGAGACGAGTATTAAGTACACTCTTTTTAATGAAGTTAACTACACTTTTATAGCTTTAATATTTTTATGACGGCTTCGCGGACCACCGGTTAAGAACCACTGCTCTACAGAGTCTCTTAATATTTTTTTTTTTATTTATATGTAAGCTACGAAATTGCCACGTCACAGAGTGAAGTGTGTTGACAAATAATCGGATATTAAATTTTTGGTTTTCACTATAGTTCAAAAATTCGATTTTAATCTATGCTGGTCGACAAAATTTTGCTCGTATTAATCTTGCCAGATTCTGTTTTTCTTTCACTGCTTTAATTTTTTTGCTGATCAGCGTACAGAAATCTATCCTCAGTAAAATTGGAAAAAACAAAAAAAAATCAAAACGAAACATTCCACTAGCCTGCTGAGATCGCTGCGTAGTTTTGAATTTGGTTATGGCACAAAAAAGGAACAACATATTATATTAGTCACAGACATATATTTAATCGACTAAAACGATAAATTGATACGAGGGGCAGATGATGATCGAAAAATTATATTTAACAGGTGACGTCATATCAGCGGAGAGAACTGTTTTCGGTACTAGCCCGCTGTTGTATGTATACTTGCATTTAACGGCAATACAGAAGCGGGCCACTGTGATTTTAACGTGAAAAAATTAACATTATTATCTGATTCAAGAACAGTAGAGGAGAACATTAACGCGACCGATAATATCGTCGAATTTAGCGAAAATCCGAAAAGATTGCGGCACTTCTTCGTTAGCCATGCACCGTGTGTAGGTATTGTGCATCATCAAATTTGGTGGACGACATCATGAAAAGAAGGTTTTAACCAAATTCCGGAAAATGGAGGATTTTTCCTGGTAATGACGTAACGCGATGACATCGTCGCGGACTTTCGGGTTAAATTCCTTCGGTGGTCATCGTCCAATTAACGCGTTTCTCCGAAACGACAGCGACACGAATAAAACTTATCATCGATTGCGGTTAATCACATTCAAATATCTCTCTGGTCGAGACAAGTTTGATTTTATTCGAATATCGCCACGGACAAGTAGAGTACCATATAGTCATATAGTTTCCCCGGTATTGCAGAACAACTATGACGTAATGAAAGTAATGCGAATGAAATTATTGTGTATAGAGATGTTACGGCAAAGACGTAAAAATCTGCAGAAAAAAATGAGCACGCAAAGCCCCTCCCTTATCATGTATTTTAGTCGACGAGATATTTTACAATAAAAAACCCATCTGCCGTTTATCGGAATGTTTTGTCTAATATTCTCGCTTCGACTTTAACACTTCCATAAATACGCATGTACGGATAAATTTTATGGATCGGCAGATGTCCGTGCTTTTATGTTTGTTCGATTGCATAGTAATTTGTACTCGACGTAACGAAAAGATTAATCAACCCGTAAATAATGCTCGACTAATCGGTGAAAATATTAGCAAAGGCAAATTACCGATTCCTAGATGAAGTGAAACTGAATTTTTACATTTCCTTATTATTTTGGAGAAAGCGAATAGAAATTTACGATTTTAAAATAAATTATTATCATACGCGCGAATAAAAAGAATTTATCGGTAAGTAAATAAATTACTCTAGAATCATCCGCTGCGATAGACGACGAGAACTAAATGTCCAAAAATTCACGTCAAAGTCGTGTAACCTTTTTAGAATCTGATTTTTCTTAACCAACCTTCAACCAACGCTTAATTTTTCTCTTTAAATAAAATGAAAAAAAAAAAGAAAAAAAAAAGAAAACATATATCCATAAACTTTTTAATAAGGACTTGTGTAAGTCTTGAAACACAAAAATAAGAAATATAAAATGAAACATCTTATTTTAATTCGGTAATTTTAATTTTGATGAAAAGCAGAAAAATCTCTACAAATTACTAAAGAAGATAAAAGTGTACACACAACCAATTTATAATATTGAAAGTATCCCATCTTGCGCAAATCTTTCACCAAGTTTTAAACAGAAAAAAAAAAAGAAATGAACAACAAAAAGAACTAATCTAGCGTATCAATGGAGCGTAAGAAAACCTTACGTAACACGTATTAACCGGGAAATGCACCGTAATGAACTGGCGTTTTTTATTTTTTTTTTATTATTATTATAATAATTATTAATTTATATCGAGCTGAATACCTGTCTAAGCCGTTAATCTGGCGTTTCGGTTGTGATTATTTTTCTAATACTTTCCTAAAGTATCGTTATAAAAAGTCTCCTGTTAAACAATGAATACTAAAAACACACACAAAAAAACAAACAATTATTGTGTCGAAATTATTTAAACTTTTTCATTCTTGGCGAATTGTTTAAAATAGGTTCTAATTAATATTTAATTTAATATAGTCGATATTTAAGCATTATCAGACGACTGCGAATTATCATCGTTTTTCAGGTTGTCTGCACAGCGTCCATTAACTCTTTTATGCTTTTCAACTATTAAACATATTCTTTTATACCGTCAATGCATTCCTCACGCTAGCCCGCCGGGTTTCACTAATTAAATTTCTTTTCTATAATTCTCACGTACCTACTACGTTTATTTCTTCTCCTAACCTCAATAATAACTTTGTTCAAATGTTATTCGTGCGATATAATGATCCTAATAGTTTAAAAGCGATTCAAAATTGTTACGCATGATAATTAGAACAATTATAATAATAATAAAATTTATAAAACAAAACACATTATTCAGTATTGTTATCCTCGGTTTATTCTTCTCTTTTTTTCTCAATTATCTTTATCCGCTTTTCGTTTTTACTTTCCGTGCATGAAGAACATTATTCCCCCTTCTTTTGTATTTACCTTCATTTCGATTTATCGAATTTCTTTTTAATGTTGACCTAAGTGTTCGTTTGTATAATAATTATTGATCGTTTCCTTCTTAAACATTTATATTATTAAATTAATTTAGTTGGTATACTACTCCTATATGCATAAATCAGTGACCATTTTTCTAAGGGATAGCGCCGGTTCGTGTTTAGACAGCATGGCTCAGCAGGTAGTTGAAAATACCGTATGGGTTCGAATGTTGTCGTCGATCTTTGTTGTTTACATATGCCGAGTAGTATAACGTGTTCTTGCGAAACTGTGTGAAATACATAAAGCGTATTGATCGTTTCGTGTGTAAATTATCCGTCCAAGTCTTTTTATGTGTTCTTCATTGTACCAAATAGGTTTCGCATAGAGTCCCCGTTTCGTCCGATTATCCTCGAATGTCCTATAATCTAGTTTAAAAATTTCGGTGACAACGAGTACACATTTATTTTACTTTCACCGGTTCTTCGTATATTATGACTGTTCTTCCGAAAACCGGTTCTCAAATGTAGGTATTACAGATTTTAGATATATTTTCTTAGTTTTTACATACGCCTTCGAATATTTCCCCTTTCTCCTTTTTTATAAAAAATATCGTCCAAGATTTAGAATTATCGTGTAAATCGGATTTTCAGATAAGTTTGTAATACTCCAGTCACGTATTAATATAATAATAATAATAATTTTTGATATGATTAAATTAAAAAAAAAAAAAAGAGCCTGTAACCGTAAATATTGAATGCGGATTGATAACCTACTGACCGTAATGAAGAAAATCTCGAAGACAAATTCAAAACTACAAAGTAACAATGAATAAACCGCAAACAGCGAAATTGTATGATGCGTAACTGTTTGTAAAAGTTGTTGTGTCTTGTAAAATGTAAACATATTTATCGATTAACAACCTTCGGCCTCTCTTTAAACTATCGGTAAAAATTTCGGTTTGTTAACGGCTCGCAACGATACTAGTGGCCTAAATTAGATTATTGTATTATTAAACATTTCTCGGAATTGTAGAAAGAATTAAGAGTAGTACATTGCGTTGTAATTTACAAAATTATCATATTTAAAAACAGCATTTACTGAAACAAATATAAAATTTTTATACACGTATGTATATTTTTTATTGCATACACGGACAATTGGCAGCACTGTGATTTTCTGAGTACGTGTTTTCCACCAATTGTTAATTCCTCTGTATGATGACTGTCGATAAATTTAGCCCTTATTTTGAATTGTGCCAAATTTTTGTAGCGAATTTAAAATTTTCTTAATGATGTTTACGTACATGTTTGAACTGTAAACGCCATTCTTGTTAGTAGAAGTTTTTCAGCTAGTAAATATCAACCCCATACTATTTTCGTGAAAGTTCAGCTGATCGTAAAAAAGGCCAAAAATGTTACTTTTAATTTAATTTCATTCAATATAAATTTTCATTTACAACGTATATGTGTCTATTATTTTTTGGGGGCCCAATCGATTACTGACACTCATTAACCCAGCACAAGTGAAATTTTTCTACATTTTCAATGTACGGCTCCTGACCAGGTTTTACTTAAACGAAACGCTGCAGCATGATATACAACTACAGTCGACTACGTGCGCTATTTTTATCGAAAATATAATGCAACGAAAAAAAATAAAACAAAAACGGATATATTTTTCAAGCTAAATAATATTCTAAAAAATATACGTGTATACATATATATATATATATGTTGTGCATACATATACACAAATTTTAAAATGAAAAAATTCTAATTTGCTTGAAGCTACAATATGCATACATATTTCCTTCATTATCATGTAAACTGGTCCATTCCGAAATTCCTCGATATTATTATGGTAAAACATGCCATAACATTGTAATGAATACGAGTTATTTTCCGTTTCTATCGTGAACATACTGCAAAATTTTGCTCTGCGGTCATTCAACATCAAGTCAACATCATCTATATGTATAGAGGTATACATACATACATATATATACATATATATATATATATATATATATATATATATATATATATATGTATATATGTATATATATATATATATATATATATATATATGTATGTATGTATGTATGTATGTATACATGTATATATATATATATATACACATACATATGTATAGGTAGTCAGTTGATTGAAAAAAAACCACCTACATCTCATAATCATATACCGGCACATACATACTTCCTTCGTTGTACCGTTTATTGTGTGGTTACTTATCGGCCGGTTGTAGCATATCCTGAAGGTTTATTACCTCTCAATCATGTCCAGACGTTGTATAAACATTAAAATACGTGTTCACACAAATGCACGCACTCGCTGAGTTGGGGAATGGGTACGTTATTATTCCTGTTACATAAGAACGGTATCCAATTCTGTTTAATGATAGACGGTGTCTGCTGTAACATCAATGATCATAGCTGGAATACGCAAACTACTGCGGTTGCTCCGTTTGCTCATAGTAGACAACAGCGTATTGCCCTGGGAAAATTTATTTCCGGTCAATGATTTCGTGAGAATTGTACCGGAAAAAATTCGCAAATTTGATGTAAATATTCCTTGCTGAACTGTACGGCAGATAAACTTACAAATATTTCACAAATTGGGAATTCTTAAAACTTTGATGTAAATTTCATTTATACGTGTATACACACACACACACACACACATATATATATATATATATACACCCGTATTTATCTATCTCTCTCTCTCTCTGTCTCACTGTCTATCGATATACATATATAAATATCTATATATATAAATATAAATATATATATTTGTTTATAGTATACACTAAAGCATAATGTAGTAAATTTATGCGATAAAAAAAACGTATTATTCGGTTTGTAATGATAAATTTACAAAGTTTACTTGAAATTTAATATTTTCTACTTTGTAATAAAATAAACATTTTTACTATTTGTCTGTTTTGATAGCATATTAATTTTTAAGAAAAAATAAACGAAGAATTCAGAAGGACAATTGATGAATTTAAATATAATGTACCAAACACAGAAATTAGTAAATAAAATTGTAAACATGCATAGTGCAAAGATTCAATGCAATGTATTAATTTTATTTTTTGTACTTGATCACTTTTACGGTTTGCTGAATTTAACTTGAAATGTCGTAACGTAAAAAACTCGACGGATAGATTATTTTATTTAAATTTACAACGACTTTTTATAATGATAAAAAAGACCCTTTTAGAATCCGTATTTTTTTAATACGGATAATATTGTAAATTTCATGATTTTAAAGATAAATTACCGCGATAATTACTTATTATTGATGTATATTAATTGAATTAGTGAACAGTGTAAGTTTTTATCATTCTTATTAAATCGCAAATATTTCGATCGAACTGGTTATTTAGAAAGCTTTCGCCTGTATTATTTCAAATACTATTAAAGATGGATACGTACCAGTATGATTTATAAAGTTTTACGTTTTGGTTATCTACGTTGCAATCCGCTAGTCGGTTTACCACCGTTCGTGCTGTATTTACTTTAAAAAGCGCTGATAAAGTTGTAAACGGTTCAAATGATTCGATTATAGCGCGCTGTCATCATTTGTTTGTAAACAAACGTACGTTGCAATCAAAATTCGGACACTGGGCTATTCGCTGGTATCATTACACGCAGAAGGACTTTCGCTAAATGCAATATGAGAGAGAGTTCTCGCAGTAATGAACACAAAAAAAAAAAAAAAAAAAAAAAAAGTAACAAAAACACTCACCGGCCAAAAAGTAAGCGTAATCTTCTAATTTAAAAAAAAAAGAAAGAAAGAAAAAAAAGGATATTGAACTTACTTTAAGTATAGTTTTTATTTGGTTTAAGTTAATTTAAAGGGTTTTTAATTATTACTGATTAAAAATTTAAGTTTTAGGCGTTCTTTTGAAAATATTTTTCAAAATGAGAAATTACGTAACGTTGTGCTAATTCAATGGTAATGACAACGAATATTTTCGAGTAGAACATCAAGTACCACTTTCGGGATCTTCCTTTATCTTATCTTCTTCGGAGCATTGATTAATGGAATTGTTTATTCGTTGCTATAGATATTCACGGAACTTTCGTATAGTTTATTAACTTCAACGACAGCTAAACAAAATGTAAAAAAGTTACCGCAAAAAAAAAAAAATGTTGTTTTCAGAAATCGTTTCTGCGCAAGCCCAAATATACCATTAATATGTCTGCCAATAGAACATCAAAAAACGCCCTATTAAATAAAACAATTATTTCTAAACAAGTCCCATTTGACTGTTTTATTTTACGTAATACAAGTATGACAGAACACAGTGACTAATTTCTCGTATATTTACAAGACAAGGCGAGTGAAGAAGGAGCAGATTTTTATTTTATAGAGCGAAATATAATTTGTTATATATCGTATTTAGAGTTGTTTTAAATAATTAAATTTTTAGGGCGAAAGCGCAATACTATGTAATGTAAAGTTGTATCCCCCCCAAAAAAAACATGGTTTCCCAGGCTGTTCCTTAAAATGAGTCGGAATACAAACGTACTCATTGAAGCTAATCCATGGCTAATAAAATAATAATTAATAACGATAATGATAATTATTAGCAACAATAATAATTAATTAATAATAACAATAACAATAACAATAATTAATAACAATAATAATTAATAATAATAATAATTAATAATAATAATAATTAATAATAATAATAATTAATAATAATAATAATTAATAATAATAACAATAACAATAATAATAATAATAATAATAATAATAATAATTAATAATAATAATAATAATAACAAATCGAGGAGCTAAAAATATAAGATACAGGGGATAATGATTCAAGGTTGGATGTAAAACGCACAGTAAACTATCATTAGAACCACCGAACGAGCATTTCTCATTAGGATGCTCGTCTGTAGACATATACTTGTCATATTGAAAATGATGCGGCCGCGTGGGTCGTCAACCTCGAGAGTGCAGATGACGAATGAAATAGAAGGCGAGTTACGTTTCTTGCACTGCTTTAGCGATTTAACAATCCGCTGAAGTTGATAATTAACCGGGAGGAAATCCATTATAAGGGCGAAGAAATGATGACCGAATTAAACCGTTATGTTCGTTTCAATCAGCCCTTCTCTACTGCAAATTCGACCTCCATATAAAAACAATCCGTCAACATTTCAGATAAAATTCTTCCATCGTTTATAATAAGTAAAAAATCCCAGAGCAAGTCATTTTCGTTCCATAGCTGAAGTGACTTGTTTCAAATTCCCAGAATAAACTGTAATCTCTACTCATCTAAATCGGCCGCTTTTAATAGGTGAACTTTGTTTTCATCGAGTTCCTGGTAAACATTTTTTTTTTTTTATTATTTTACTTATTATAAAAAGCCAGATGCATCTAAAGGGAGGCGAGGTGAAGAGAAGCTCATTAAAAAATTAGCAGTAAAAAAATTCTATTTAATGTAAAAACTATTAAAATAAATATAATTATTCGTAATTAGCCGTGATAGGTTTATAATTTTAGTGAGCTGGATGGTGGATTTCTCTATAATCTATTGAATGTCTATGAGACGTGGTAATAAACGTCAAGATTGTTTACATATCGGTTCAAAAATTTTCCCAGAACTTATCATTGTAATAATAATAATAATAATAATAATAATAATAATGATAATGATAATAATCGTAATAGAATGCTTGATTTTTTATTACTATTATTTGTTTTTTATACGCCAGAACTGAAAGACGCCTACTTAATTTAACCCATAAACCAGCGCGAATTATAAAATACAGAAACAGAAAGTAAGGAAAGTGTGTGATTTAATTAACTAAATGCGTTCAATCAAAGCGGAGAACTGTATTATTAAATTACAGGTATTATTAAACTAAAGTACACCATTAGAAATTCAATATCAATTAGTGCACTGAAATTGTACGTTTTCAGTAAATTAAAGTCTTTACAAGTTCTTTTCGTACACAGTTATTATATTACAAATGTTTTTCCAGTCACTTTCTAAATCCAGCAATAACATCGTATCTATATTGAGTTTCCGTTGTGCCACCCTTAACCGCCTCTAGCCCATTTCGACAAATGGTAACCGTGAAAGTTAAACTAGCAGAAACTTGTTGTTTACCTTATTGTACATCGCCATTCGAATAATTATGTACGTTCGGATTCGGAAAGCATCGGAGTGCTTTCAATTTAAGACAGAAATATTGGTACAGTAAACGAAACATGACTGCAAACGAAAAACTCAAATTAATTCGTTCGGAATCAAATGCGATTCGCAGGCCATTTAAAAAATGTCTACCGTACATAATCCGAGAAAGGCCATTTTTTTGTAAATTTAATTTTATTTAAAACTTGACGGGGGGGGGTTCATTCAGTTTCAGTTTGAATTTAAGTAGCAACGATTTCTTTTTTTTTTTGTATGTCAATGATGGAAAAATAACAGTTAGGCATTACATAGAGTGTTGTTAAAGTTTCACAATTAAGAAGATCGAAATCTTCCTATTTATCAGAATTTGTTGATCAGCTAACGGGTCGATATCTAGGTTACGTAGTCTATTGACGAAGAATAGAAAAGAACGACTCTTAGCACTGAGCATCGGGGATCGCGCATCAGTAATTTAATGAAAAGTTTTTTTTTTTTTTTTTTTTAAATTTTAAGAATAAGTTGTGGGTCTTTTCACAGGGCAAATCTGCCCGTTGTGTGAGTGCCAACACTCTTATCAACCTTTTATTATAATAGATACATATATAGTACACAAATTACAACTACTTAACTTATTTCGTAACTAACAATAATAATAAACTTAGCATTATACATATTAAAGTAATATCATATATACGTATGCTAATAAAACAACAATGCCGCGTAATACGCAACCAATACACCAATATAATATGCAGACAGGTTAATATTTAGAATCGAAATAAAACGTGGATCCGTGAGAGCCAAAAATCCAGGAAGGACACGCGACAAAGTGTCAAACACCAACAAAACCGTAAACAAAAAAGAACCATTAAAAAGAGTAACGAGATAATGGGCGAAACTTGATGTCTTTCCACCATTCCTTCAACCATTTTTGCACCTCTTTTTTCCACACACCAATTTTCTTTCCCTCTAGTATACGATTAGGGATTGTACTTATTCAAAATTAATTAAAACTGCTGAGTCATCAGTGCTATCAATTCGTAGATTTACCCCGCGAGGATAAATGTATTACTTTGGTTTCTTGTTAACTGGATTTTTTCCCTTGAAGGTTAATTCGATATTATTGACATTAAATTCCAGTAATTTGTAATAGAAATAGTACGTATCAGGGTGGGACATTTCATCATTTTCCTTCCACGCATAATTGATCTGAAGTCGATTTATTTTCAGTGGGGGAGTATAAGTTTCAAACACCTCTTCTGTATTTTAGTTATTTTATTTATTTCCCTTTTCTTAGCCTCACATAATATATTTGAATTCCATATAATATTCTAGAAATTATTAATTACTGAATTATAGTATATATACGTAGAGTTCGATAGTATCTGCTTTATTTTTGTTACGAGCCGAACTGAAGAAAGTTACTGCAGCTCGGCTCAAAACTCGTATCAACAGTACAGATCAATGCATAATTATGGTCAGAAAAGTCTCACGAAGAATATTACAGGAGCACCTAAAAGCTCAGTGTAAAAAAGTAAATGTCCGTGCTTGCGCTTCTGGAGAACTGCACGGCAGCAGCAACCTATACGAGGATATTCACGCCCAAGTCCGATAATTGTTACGGTTATTTCAATTTACATAAAGAATTATTTAAATACGTAAAAAACAAAAAAACAACAACAACAAAGAAACAAAGAAACAAATGATCATCATTGTAGAGCCGTTTTGTATTTGATGGAAGAAAACAAAATTAGCATAATTCAGGTTACAATAAAAACGCTGTCGTTAGCAGAGTGCAGTTGTTGCTGATCTATATGCATTTATTAACACAACGAATAAACTCCGGTGCACCGCCTACGGTTTACAACCCTGTCGTCGTTATGCTTGTAAAACTTGTCAACATCACCGCTCACAATTTGTAACCGTCACCCGGTTTCTTAGTATTTCTCACTACCCCGAATAATTACTTGGTGGCACGCGCATTTCCGAGTGATTTTAACGCACGCTCCAACCGTGTTATGAGGATCTTTTAGTAGTAGTCGCGACAAAATCATCTCTTATCGTTCGTGTCAGAGTCCTCCATACTCCAGCGTACACTTATTCCAGTTTCATACGTAACTCATTCTCAAAAATAGATTTCACATTCTGTGCTCCTTATTTTCTGTCCTTGAATTCCTTTTCCAAACGTTATTCCCATTTCTAAGCACTTCCCTACTAACGTACCATCTATCTGCAGCCCCAGATTAAAATTTCATCAAGCAAACTGGAGAGCATAAAATATCTTGAGAAACGGTACCACCTCAGCAATTATGTTCCATCGAAGAGCACCTAAAAGTACTTATTACAGGGGCGGATCCAGAAGGACAATTTTGAGGGGAAATTATAAGGAAACTGGGGAGGGGATTATATAATTACATAAAATCTTCTACAGTAAGCAGTAGATTTGAGAAATACCCCTTTTTTGAATGACGAAAATCAAATTATAAAAATTTAAAAATGTTTTAAAAATATTTATAATTATTACAATTTTTAATTTAACTTTTGTCTTATATTTAGGGGTGAAAAATAAAACGAAATTATAAAATTCTAGCTAAAATAGGATAGTTTAGAAATAGTAAGAAAGATATAGTGTTTTTATTAGACTTTATTTTTGTTAATCAATCCGATCCAAATTCTTCGTTCGTGAGCAAGTTTAAATATATATATATTTCTCATTGAACTCTATTTTGGCAAAAGATCGACGACATTTAAAATAGAATAAAAAAGAAATATTAATAGTTTTGCTAGGAAATAGTATTAAATATTAATTATTAAAATCCGTAGGTAAAATTCATACAAATCTTTTATAGCGTAAATTAAATTTCTCTGTTATAACAAATTTTTTCATAAAGGCTTTGGTTCTTCGGAGGAGAAATGTCCCCTATTCTCGGCTCCCCGGCGCGGATCAGTCACTGTTTATTAATATTCAATAAACACCGCCGCTTTGTTAACCGATTAAGCGTCCAAACCGTGGAAATGTTTCGAAATAAAAATTGCTATCATTCAGAGAAAAAGCGATTTCGAACCTAACGGAATTACAAAATGCAGAACCAGACACACATTCGTTGATTCGCATCACCAAACGCGAGTCGTGAAAAATTCCTTTATTTCATTTATGTCAAAAGATGCACAGCAGCATCGTATAGCGAAGAATTAAATTTCCAAACGGAATTACGGACGCTGACCGTTCACCATCTCTTTTTTCATAAACAATGTTCTCGTTACGGATTTTACAAGTGGTAAAAAAGGCATTGCCACTTTTCCGCGCGGAATATTTTTTATGCAATTTCCCGAAAAGCAGCTTCCCACCCGCCAACAAAGAATATAATATTCATTTGAACTTTGAATTTTTCTCACTCCAGAATAGTCCAGACTCTATCCCATATTTAGCAAAAACCTCTTTCATTACATACCTCTCATTGAATCTTGTCCACAAACTGTGTTCCGCATTATTATCGGAAAAACCACATAGTTGTCACTCTTAAAGCCTAATAGAGATGATCAAGTACGCCGCACTGGTGTCATTTCTAAAGTTACAGGAAAAATGATAAATGAACGTCTCTCTAACTTTTTGCACACTGGCGGTAGTCTATAATTAATGTCACTACTATCAAGATTACCTATTTTGGTCATTGCACAGACAAATTCTATCAACCCACCAAAGGTCACTCTTTGTAGTCAACATGTTTCTCTTAAGCGCTGTGTCCAGACACCTACTAGAAACAGATTCCCAAATGATTGTGAAGTTAAGCTTTCCTTAATGGTATTGAGCCTAACGGTTGTACAGAAAATATTGGGAGAGGGGGGCAGTTCATTTGTGCTTGGACTTTCCCAGAGATATCTCTGGTACCCAAATATTTTAGGCTGGGTAAACCACTTGGATCCGGAACGAGACAAGTATCTATGGACATCTTCTCTCGTCTACTAACGAAACATTTTAACTACCAGACTACTATTGCGCTACGTCATGTATAAAAATCGTATAGAAAATAATGTCTACCTTTTCTGCCACGTTGACAGATTAATTTATCTAATGACTTTCGAGGAATTTTGATATGCCTTTCATATATATCGTGGAGGTTTTCTTCTTCGAAACATGCGACGACTTATTTTGGGAAAAGTGAAAATACTTTACTGCGACCGTTGGTTTATTTTCTCTGTTGTTTTTTTTGTTTTTTTTTTGTAAAAGGCGCACTAGTTTTATTTCAGTCGTAAACGATCAGCAGCGGTATGGTATAGAGGGATAATTGTGCCGTAGTAAGTCAACAGCAGAGGAAGCGGCTATCGACCAGCAGTAAAAGGCAATCATCTGGTATCGTATTAACAACCTGGTCCCATACGGTCGAGTTCGATTCCGCTTCTCGGAAAAGAAATACTATTATTATCTCGCAACATCGATATACATTGTTTATTTTTACTATGCGTGCATCTCAGACCAGTGACGTGCCTGCATAAATGTACGCGAACATCCGAACGTGTAATTTGTATACGCAGTCTCTATTTATCGGAAACCGCAGTTCCAGTACCATTAGATCCCACGCAGCAACTGGAAAAATATATATCGCGCCGGCTTCTCTCGACGATGACGTAATACTTGTTTTAATAGGGAGTACTAAGAGTAAATAGCCACTCTGGCCGGTCTGAAATTTACCCAAAAACCGTGTGCAGAGTGCAGAAACTAAGTATTTCATTCGGCAGGCAAAAAGTAACCCAATTTACGGTGCCGGAGCTCAGAAACTAACCCAAGTCCCCCTTTCCCGGGTTCACTGAATTTCCTCCGTTCTGTTACACTAAAAATTTCCGATAAACCGAATGAATTTTCAAAATCTAACCTAAATTACGGTCTTGCGGCTCAAAATTCACCTCTGCCCGACGCTTCCTAGGCTGTTACAGGTAATCCGAACCGTTTTCAAAATAAACCGAAAATTTATATTCATAGCTCGAAACTCTAACCTAAGCTTCAGTTTGCCCCATTTTACCAACCGTACGTATATTTTTTTTCGTTTTTTTTCACCGAGCCTAAGTATTACGAAATTAGCCTAAGTATATTTTTTTCCGTGCACGCATCAGCCACCGCAAAAGCGTACCAACCGATCCCGCGCACATTCTACTAACAGTGCGTTTTTGTAACAGGTGTAGCTAGTTGTGCTCCGGAAAAATATTACCGAAAGATCGGTAATTTTGTCTTGGAGAAGCGGTGATGACGGAAAGAAAAATTGTTTGGTATTTTAAAAACTAATAATAGGATAACGTACAATGGAGAACTTCAATAGATGGTGCGCTTTCACAGCGGTCCGGAGGTTCTGCGGGTTAATTTTTAGAACCGATGAAAACATACAAAAATACTTACGGATGGAAAATAATCGTATGCGTGAAAGAATAAAAATATACTTAGACTAATTACTTGGGTCGGAAAAAATTATTACGACCGATAGGGAAAATCCCAAAATCACACTCGATAGCGGACGCGGCAACACATGTAGAAAAATTCTGCAAAACCGGCGCAGGAAGTGAATATATCGGCAGCAGACTGCGATTTGAGTTGCTGACGTAAGCAGTCGCGATCGTGCGACTATTTCATTTCCTTATAAAGTAACGGCGAAGCGACTTGAATAATTAAATTAGAAAGAAAAAGAAAGGAAAAAACAGCAGCAGAGCGAAACGAAAAAAAGAGTAAAAAAGGCAGATATTAGATCGATTAAGGGAAGATGGGAATGCGAATGAAGACTAAATTATTAGTCGCAGAGGTTGAGGAATTTCGGCAGTTATCTCCGTCTGGACCGGAAGTGTTGCTCTGGCTTCCTAGTGGAAAACACATTCATACAGTCGTAGAATGAATAATTCACACCGTCGATCGACCGCCACCAGACGGAATACTCTGTTCAGTAGTGCACAACAAAATCGCTACGTGTTCTTACATGCAAAACACATGTTTGAAACTAACGGGGCACTGCGCTTGTCAATTAAACTGAAATTACTTATGCCGGATTTTTCGAACGAAACCCCGAGCCTCTCTCTATTCGCAGACGAACCGAGTACAGCGACCGGCACGCGTCCCGTATAAATTCGGTTGACGTAAATTCGTCGCACTTTCTAAGAAACGTTCGTAAATCAGCAAAACGGCTTTTAATTCGATTTCCTTTTTTTACATATTCCGAGAACGGTGCACACTATATAATTATCGCACGGTGGTGAGGCGAGCCTTTGTGACTTGTGCATCTACGCGGACAAAAAAATTTCTTCGACGAATAATCTCGTACGGAGAAAAGAAAAAGGATGGCTATCTAAACCGAGAACATCAGCTCATAGTATCTCCTATATTGGGTTGTAAGTGGCGCACTGGTTCTCGAGCATAGGCGCAAGCACCCCACGAGTAATATTAACGATCGCTGTTGAACAGCCTAGACAATGGTACAAGCCACATCGCAGGTTGTAGCTTACGTATCAACTCACGTAATCAATATTGGACAGCGTCGCGGCGGTCTCATCTGTTACACAATACAAATGTGCAACAGTGGACGACCATCATAGCCGCCAATGTGATCAAAAAAGTAACGAAGAGGCCGGATTAGGTCCGGCGATTTTGAAAAGAACTGACCAATGAAAGCATTTTCCTTTATTTCCGATCGCACCGCTGGCTCGTTCGGTCATTTCTAAGAGTTGGTTTCTTTCATTTCTATCTGCTTCGTCCCCTTTCCATATTGTAGTTTTGCTTCTTTCCGTTCACCTGTGTACTCCCTTGTCAGCTAAATGCTAAAAATTCGCCGCACGAGCCCGGTTGTGTTATCCTAACAAGGTACTGAAAAAAAAAAAAAGATTTAAGAGACACTGCTTTTACCCTTTCCACCTTATCTATTCTAAACATTTTTATCCTCGCCGCAGCTCGGACGTTGGCTGCGCCGGTTTTTTCTCGCCATTATCTCGATGCAAACTACAATAATATGCGATAGTATCGATAATAAAAAATATTTATAATTTCATCGGCCCCAACATCCAAGTCCCTCCTAGCGCGCATCGCAGAATAGGAAAAAAACAGGGAAAGAACGCGTCAAATTTACAAAATGCGTACATTTATCAAATATAAAGATCACCCCAATAAAGGTGGGAGATTAGATTTCATTGGAGCCCTGGACACTCCGGCGTTGAACTGAATGATCTTGTAGACCGCGCAGCCACGGCATCTTCGAATGGAATAAGATTCCCGTTTATTCCCTTCTCCGACCTATACCAGAAAATAATAAAATATAATAGTCACATTGATTGAATTGAATATAGAAGTTGCATACCACCGGTAGATGTTATAATGTCGTTCAGCCCTCGAATTTTCCCGGTCACCCTGGTATTTTTCCCTTTCCAAAAGTATTTCAGCCCATTCTATACGTAGGTTCGTCACTATTATATGCAGATTGAGAATAGGACATTTCCGCATAGCTTTGAATTTCAACCATTCATACCGATTTCGTGAACGATGTTAACCACTTGTTGTTTCGTTGCGATAGATTTGAGAATGATAGGTTTATGTTCTTTGAAGAACTAATTGCTAGGAACATCTTTCTCCCATACACGCTGCATCATCTTTTATGTTGTAGGTAGACCACTTTATTTACAGTATTCAAATTTATTGTAAAATAACCGCCTTTTGTAGATCCATCTGCTAGTCAGTGGCCAAATGGTTTCTCGCTAAAGCCAAAAAAAAAAAAAAAATAGATTACTCGTATTGGCCTGATGGCACTTGAGGTTAATTTTAGACCATTATCATACCATTGCAACTGAGAATAAGACCACGTTTATTTCTGCAGTATACAAATTGAAAATAGTGTAGTGGTCGATTACAAAAAAAAAAAATAAAATAAAATAAAACTCCTTCTCCGTCGTATGAAATAACATATCGTAGTAGTTTTTTAACATTTACAAAATAATAATAATAATAATTAGAACAAGGCGCACATCAGATGCAAATTAATCTATCAACGTCAATGACGGAAGAATCTAATCTCCCGAGTTAGATTCCGGAATCAAACATCTTCACTGAAGCCACGATAAAGCTGCTCAGTCTAAAAAGCCATAACAATACGGATGGCCTTTTCTGTGCGAATGGATTTATTGACTGCTGCCTGACATCGCTAGACTTTAGCTTACAAATTCAAACACTCTCGTTCATATCGAAAGAACACCGGCGTTAAATTTTTAAATTATCCACGTAACCACTTGGCATTGTACCCCCCCCTCCCCCCCGATAAGTACGGCACTGAGTTTTTATCAAGTATAAGAAGGCGTCGCCGAAGCTGATGGCATTTTTTCACGCTAAAACACGTGTAAGGTATAAATCACTTTATTAATCGCTTCCACGACGTGATCACAAAACTAGAACGAAATGTGCGTCGTCATCGTTTTACTCAGAGGTACGAGCTGCGATCATCGTCTAGGCAATCACGTTGCGCTGTCCAAAATAGAACTTTCTCCGAACATGCAGAATACATTGCCCATGTCCATTTAAATTCCGCGCACTGCTACCGCCTCGTTTAGGAAGTATTGTTGCTTTAACAGCGCGCGTTCTGGCGCTCCGATTTTGTAGGTTATAGCGTACGATAAACGACAAGAGAGAGGCAATTAGAATGCTGCCAAAACTGACAGTAAGATAAATATCACGATCAACTATCGGTGACCGCTCTCGACGGCGACGGCTGTGAAATCAATCGATAAATCAAATCCGCGTCGAATAATGGAATTTCCGAATAACGAACGGAAAACATGCAGACCGTTAAAAATAAGCGATCACTGCGATGGCACTTGTGAATAAATTCGGGAAACGAACGTCTCAGAGAACGGAATTATTAATGCAGAACGAATGGTCCTTGGTTGGAACAGAAAGCCCAATGCCAATGTTGCAGACTAAAGCATTACGAACAGAGGCTCTAACAATTGTAAACAATTTACCTTAAACCGATATTGCATATTCCCTACAAGCCAGAAATTGAGACAATAAGATACCTTAGCGGCTGCAGCCGGAAGTGATGAACAACGCTGCTAAAAATTAAGGCGAGGTAAGTGCATCCTGGAGAACAAATAACGAAGAGCCGAAAACCATCGGTGGAAGTCGCAAAAATGCAATTTTCGGCACGTTTTTAAAAAATCCGTTCTAAAAACTAACGCATATTCAGTATATCTCAAAAAAAAAAGAAATATCCGTTGCAAGAGTGGTTTAAAAACTGAACCGTCGACAAATGCACAATACGTTAAAATATATACCATTGATGACTTCCGCAAACAAAAGTATTCCTATTACGGAGATTTTAGAATACCTCGAAATAAACATTACTAAAAGTGATAGTACCTTCATCATGATTCTGCAGCTGATAAAATCATATGGGGAACGAATCATCACATTACGAAAAATAGCGACTTTGTAAAGTAGTCGTAACGCTAATGCTTAATGCTAGTTAAATCCAAGAAGATACGGGCGTACACCATAAACGCTGTCAAACATTACTGAGAAATTAAATTTTTAAAAAGTGCGAAAATGTTTTCTATTGCTCAGAGCATTTGACTTATAGGTTCATTTTATTCCGCATCAATAAAGCAAAAATTTCGACTTAAACTTTTTTTTATCATAATGTATACACAATGTATGGGGGAAAAAAAGGGTTTTCATTATTCTAAAATTATTCAAACGCGCTCGCAGCAAAGATCTGATTAGCATAATTTCAGAGTATTACACACATAAAACACGTATATTTGTATTATATAAAAATTTCCAAATCATAAATATTTCTAGAAGGTAAATATGTTGTTCTTTAAGAAAAAGGAAAAAGTTAATTTTTACGGTTCGTACAATCAAAATGTAACGGAAACGTGTTCTCAATTTGAACACTATCTGTACATATAATAATACAGAAAAGCATATTTTCACCGATGTCGATAAAAAGATTTAGAAAATTCGTCGAAAATTAAATTATTATCTAAGAACGAAACTTGCGCGAAGTTGATAATACAACATTTATGTTAAAAAATCACTTTGGGACATACTAGTTTTTATTATCGTGATGAGTTCAAGAAACAAGTTTCTAAAAATGTAGATTATTTTATTTATTATTTATTTGATATAAAGATCCCATGTTCCTATCATTGTGTCCGTTCATGGGACTTCCTCCTCTCATGTAAAAAAAGAATCCCGTTCTCCTAGCTGGAACGTTTCAAAGGTTAATTGGTCTGATTTTCGTTCGTTCCTGGATTCCTCTTCCTACAGATTTGATCCTAACTTAGATGTTACGCCTCAGTATGAAAACTTCGTTCAGTTAATATCATCAGCTTTAGATTTGTCTTCTCCTCCACAAAAATCTCCTTCTGGGAGCATCAGGCGATCCTACGCCTCGTCCTTATGGTGGAATGCGGAATGTTCAATTGCACACCAAGCCAGTGTATCCACGTTTCGTATTTTTCGAGCTGCTCCTTCTCTGGAAAACTTCCTAGCTCACAAAAGAGCTAATGCCGAATTCCGATTTACTCTCAAAAAGGTTAAAAAGGCGTCTTGGGCTGCTTTCTGTTCTTCCTTTTCTAGATCTACTCCTCTCTCACAAATCTGGAGGTTGGCTAAGGCTTTCCGAAACCCTCAGTCCTTAAATCCCTTTACTTCCGGCGTTTCGGAGAACAAGCTAGCTGCTTTCTTTGATTGTGTTGCTCCGCCCTATGTTCCTAACTTTGATGAATTTGACCTTTCTATCTCTGCCGCAAGCCATTCTGAGCATTTTCTAACTTTTCCGTTCACTTTTAATGAATTATTATCAGCGTTCCCGAAAAATCCTAACTCTTCTCCAGGGATAGATGGATTATCTTATATTGTTCTTAAGAATCTTCCTGAATATTATCTTAAAATACTCTTAAATCTATTTAACTCTATTCTCCATCTAGGTTCCGCTCCTCCGTCATGGAAATCCTTTATCATCGTTCCCATCCCCAATGGTATTAATTCCTCGTCCTTCCGTTGCATTTCTCTTGCAAGTTGTCTGAGGAAACTTTTCGAATCCATGTTGAACCGGCGGCTGGTTTGGTGGCTGGAAAACAATGATGTCTTGCTTAACAACATGTATGGTTTTCGTTCTGGTCGAGGTCCTACTGATTGTGTTTCTTTCTTCTTGTCCCACATCTATAAATCGTTTATCCAGAAAAATTATACCCTAGCTACCTTTGTTGATATTTATAGTGCCCTTGACAGCGTCCACCTTCCAACTCTTAAGAGCAGAATGTTATCTATTAATTTACCTTCTCACTTCACATCCTTAATCATGAGTCTTTTCCTAAGTAGAACTGTTACTCTAAGATTTCCTTCCTTTTCAGAGTCACGAAAGGTTTTTCGAGGCCTCCCGCAAGGTTCCTGTCTTAGTCCTACGCTCTTCAATATTTATTCTCTTGGTGTCGCCTCTCTTAATCTACCTTCTACTTCCTTATTTTTTGCAGATGACATTCTACTTTTTTCAACTGCTCCTAGCATTCTAAATGCTTGCAATAACATGCAAGAATCCTTGTACATTCTGCAGAGTTCTCTTTCTCAAATCCATCTATATATCTCTCCTCCAAAATCTTCATGCATTGTTTTCACATTTCGTTCCTATAATCCTGAGTCAATCAACGTAAATATCGACAATACACCTATACCTGTTGTTTCCTCCTTCCGCTACTTAGGAATCTTTCTGAATAGCCGTTTATCCTTTACTGAGCACATTAATTACCTCCATTCGTCTACTCTAGAACGTTCGAATATCTTAAAGTCTTTATCTTCTTCCTATTGGGAAGGTGATCCTATGATACTTCTTATGCTCTACAAATCCATTGTTCGATCCAAACTTGATTTCTGTTGTTTTCTGTATGGTACTGCTGCTCGTTCTCCCCTAGCTAAATTAGATTTAGTTCAGAATGCAACCCTGCGCTTATGTCTAGGAGTCTTAAAATCCACGCCTATTCCTGCGATTTTAGCAGAGGCTAATGTGGCTCCTTTATCCATTCGTAGATCCTATCTCGCGTATCGGTTCCTTATTAAACGTCTACATATTTACCCAAACAATCTTGTCCCTGCATATTCTTCTCTCTTGCAAGATTGGCGTTTTTCCTCTAATAAGGTTCCCATTCTCTGCCACATTGCCTCGCGTCTTATTAAGTTTTCGCTCTTCATCCTAACTTTCGATAAACTTCCATTTTTCCAGTTTGAGATATTAAATGTTATTCCTTCTCCTAATCTTTTTTCTTTGCCTTCTTATGTAAAATATCTCCCTGCTCATGCAACAGTTTATGAATTTAACCAGGCAGTTTCATCATTCTTTGCTAACCATACCCTAATTTTTACGGATGGGTCCAAAATGGCACACGGAGTGGGTGCATCTATCTACATTCCTGCTCTTGACCATTCCAGCCTGTTCAAAATTCCTGCATTTTGTTCAATTTATTATGCGGAGACATTGGCATTACTACGTACCATTGAGCTCATTCCATCTTTTCCTCAATGTAAAATGTTCCTCCTAATTTCTGATTGCAAAAGCGCCCTTCAGTGTATATCCTCTGCATATGTTCCTTCTTACTCTGATCCTATTATTCTGCGCATCCGATCACTGATTTTCAGTCTTTGCAGATTGCACTCATTAACCATCGACTTGATTTGGATTCCTGGTCATGCCGAAATTGCGGGCAACGAAAAGGCGGATTATCTTGCTCGTTCGGCTATTTCTTCTGAGCGGCCAGTCGGACGGATTCCTTCTCATGAATTATTAAATATAGCAAAAAGTATCCAAAAGGCCAATTGGAAATCTTTTTATAAATCATCCTTCTCCAGTCCTAATTCACAATATTTTTCCATTCACCCTAATCCACCTACTCAACCATGGTATCTACATTTTCCGCACCTTCCCCGATTCATCATATCTGCTATTTGTCGTCTTCGATCTGGTCACAGTCGACTTCCTGCTTCATTGTATCGTTTCTCCATAGTGTCCTCTCCTATTTGTCCGCTGTGTATAGATAACACAGTCGTATGTGACTCTGATCATGTATTCTTTGAATGCTCCTCTTTATCATCGGAAAGGGCAGCTCTATACGCGGAGCTTCTCTCACATGATGTTCCAACTCCATATTGTGTGTCCTTTATTCTCTCATTACAGTCAACGTTGATCATACCAATTGTAGCAAAATTCCTATCCTCTGTACTTCATTATATTAATATCTAATCCCTTCAGTATTTCCTATTTTGGCATTCCTAACTTATCGTGTCCAGTGATTCCCAACGAACTCCTCTCTAAACGAAGAACACGCACTGATGTTGCAGTTACAGTCACAAACAGGCACAGCTCGCAGTTAATTTTGCGGGCTCGCTGTCGCATTTGCGGCCCTAACGGTAGATAGGTGAACTCCTTGTTAGCCGGCACTGCGGGCGCTGCTGTTGCAGTGTGGCCATAGTGTTCAGTGAAAATTCTGCTCATTTCCTTTTAACAGAATGGTAGGCGCTGTTTCTGCAGTCGTCGCCATAAATATGATTAATGTTTCATAATTAAAAACTATAAACTTTGCTTTATAGTGATGGAGAAAGTCATTGAACTTTCGGATAATTGTTTACGGACGCTAAGCGCTGTGTTCTATATAGGTTTCGTGCTTGATGGATCTAACTGCTTTTTAAACATCCCGTGTTTCTTCTTCCTTAATTATTTATAGCCAGATTCCTTTGTCCGTTTGTACTGTGGGCTCTGTAATTGCAGATGTGGCCATGGTATGGGACAGCTAACTCCTTTTGCTCTTACCTTCGTCATTTCTTTTCTTTTCAGGATACATACGTTTGGCATTTTTCGACGTTGATTGTTATTGTTTCTCCATCTTTGGTATAGCATTCTTTATCAGATTCCATTCCTTGTTACTCCTAATTGCTGCTATGTACACATGTTGATGGGTAATAGAACGTAAAATATTATCATTAAAAATTTATGTAAATAATATTTCGTTTCCTGGCAAAGCAAATATTTAAAAACAAAGTATCCATATTTATGTACCGCGATAGATTCGTTCCATGTGGTATTTGTCCGATAAACGTTATTTAATAGCGCGCGGTGAATTTCGTAACACGGGCTAAATTTTGAAAAGCCGTTGAAAATAACTAATATCCCGATATGTTTGTTAATACTCATAAAATAAAATAGAAATCACTTAAGCATCTCTAGCCGTTATTCAATTCCTTCATTCCTTTATACTTTCTATCTCCGATCGCCTCAAAATCTGAGTAGGTGATCTAAGTCCATGTAGTTGGGTCAGTGTTAACACTGAGCCCGTTTAAAAAAAAAAAAAAAAAAAAGTCGAGCTAACGAACGAAGAGAAACAGAATAGGTTTTGGGCCTTATTTTCGAAAAAAAACTCTATAAAATGAAAAATTTTACGAAGGAGGTGACCAATGTTCACTTCAGTGATTGTCATATTTTTAATCGTCCGTTGCTGACAAACCCAGGGAAAAACCCAAACAAGAAAAAAAAAAAAAAAAAAAGATATAAAGATCGACAAATTAATTTAATAAAAAAAAAAAAATGATGGTTTGAATTAATGAATGTTTTGATCTAAACGTTATCAGAGAGGATATTTTTCATTCAGCGCATTCTTCTCGCCATTCTCACACGCGAGAGGTTTTTTTGATACTTTGAAATATTTGTCATAGAGAAATTTAATGTTGATCGCTAAACCTTGCAAAAATTTTAGATAATGCGACGTATAAAGATTTTCATCATTTTTAATGTAATTTAAATTAAAAACTGAAAATAATACTCGCATTTTTAATAATAAAAATTTATATGCAATCAATTAAACTCTAATTTCTCAGCATTTGTAAAATTTCCCGGTAAAAATTCATCGAGCATCATCTGGAAAAGAAGGTTTTTGTTGTCGATTTCCCGTTTGAAGGAATACCGATAACGTCCACGTTCCTTGTAGCCAGTAACAGTTTTTTGTTTTTTGTTAATTTTTTTTAAATCTTTATATTAATTACAACTGGTCTCCATAGATCATCAAGCGCAATCGTACTGGAATGCAAATTAACGCGTAAAGGGCCACGAACATCTACTCAAGTTTTAAATAAAGTCAAAAACTCTAGAGCGTCTCAGCCGTCGAATTTCTTGGTTGTTGTCAAGCAGGTTGTTGATGGTTAGGATGGGCTTCTAAGCGACTAGTATACCGATGGGCGGCAAAAACGATAAAATTTATTAATATACGCAGTATCTGATAAAAAAAAAAAATTATAATTTTATTATGCTATTCGACATTTTTTACGATACTAATTATCACGTCTAAGGCCTCCCTCAAGTATCTATAATAAATTTAAGATAAAGTTTGACTAGTTTTTAAAAAAAAAAAAATAAAATAAATA
Source organism: Icerya purchasi (assembly GCA_039619475.1). NCBI lineage: Eukaryota > Metazoa > Arthropoda > Insecta > Hemiptera > Monophlebidae > Icerya > Icerya purchasi. The sequence continues at coordinate 487,847,777 of CM077115.1, forward strand.
AATAAATAAAAGGGCACCAAAACGCAAACAATTGCTCGGTATTCTCGTTCTCATTTAAAAAATGTCAGACGAATTTTTGAAATGTGTACCTCTGATTATTAATTGCAATAAACATTTTTTTATTAAGTAAGCCCCCCTTTCGACTATACTTAAAGCAGTTAGCGTAACCATCAGGTACATGGCGTTCTTCACAGACGGATATTTGTCGACATACTACTATAGCGAACAAGCAGCAGCGGTTTCGGGGAGACATCTTAAATAGCCCCGTTATTCTTAGCGACAGATAAGCGGCGACATACGCGCACTAAGTCATATTCAGTCACGCATTGAAAATCGATTTTTTGCCATTGTTGCAGTCTTCGTCCGAGCGAGTCTTTCATTTGGCATGTAAAATATGACTGAGCTCTGGAAACACTTGTTAAAATCTTGGCGCACATCCAGTTCTATATGTCAGCTCAACTTTGAGCATCGTTATTTCCGCCGACCGCCTGCATTCCAGTCTGAATAGTTTGCGACCACGTTTATCGAATGTCACGCACAAACCTTGTACTAACGATACTGGTTTTCTGCCGAAAACTGAAAAATGCATCCTTTTTTGAAAGACCTACGCATCATCATCTCATCTAACTGACTCGGAGATTTCAATTCAGTTCACCGATAAAAAAATTGAACAGCATCATCGCCGGGCATTTCGAGCATATTCGAATAAAAGTTCAACCATACATTCCACTTTCCGTCTGAAGCAAACCGATGCGGTTAGTTGTATTTCAGTTGACGGGTACGCTGAATTTCTCGTTCAATATAAACTGTATAATTCGTTTTTTTCTTTGGACACGTCAGCGTCAGAGCTACGCACCCAGAAACAAGGAAGAAGCGTCATATACATTTACCATTCGATCAGATATTGACGATGAGTTTAATAAAGAGAAACCAATATAGCAAGGATGGTAGATAAAGTTAGAAGAGCGTTACGTAATGAGATATAGCTTGAGTATCAATAAAGAACACACAACGTCCGGCAGAAAGAACACTCAGAAGAGCTGGATCGATATTATCGCTTCATTCAGGCGAAATTTGGAAAGGAAACAAGGGTGGGGGAAGCGAATAAAATAGAGCGGTTGAATAATAATAGAAAACCGAATGAGGAAGCAAGGAGGAATACATATATGTATGAGCAGAGATGATATATGAAAAATTCGTAAAAAAATGGATTCTAATAACGAATATTTTTGTCGTTAGCAATCGCAACCACAATTATTCGTCTCACCAACTGCTCTAGACGGACGCGCTAGAATATAAAGAATTTAGAATTGGACAGTGAAATTTAGAACAGTGATTAAGAGGAAAGGTTTTTTGGAAAAACCCCTGAAAACCGAAACTCGAAGAAAAAAAAGGAGAAAAAATCGACCGATCATCTGTAATAATCGTACGCAGTCAAAAATTTTAAAAGAAAAATTTCAACGAAAGAAGCCAAGGAATGCCTACATTACATATGAAAATAGACAGTAAAAGCGTGAGGAGAAACAAAAAAAAAAAACAAAAAAAACAATAATTACTCCATTAATTGACGAATGGGAACGGAAATTTCTTTTCGAATTTACTAGGCCTCGAGGACGGAACTCAAACACGACGTAATATTAGTGCCTTTGGTTATTTAACTGACTCACGCGGGATTTTCTTTGATTAGCTATTTGGTTTATTGTAAAACAATCTCTAGCGGTTCTGCGGCGAGTTAAAATATTGCGCATAACTTCTAGAACTAATACGTGGATAAGATTGGTACGAGATTAACTCGTGCTTCTGTGTTTACGCAATTTCCGGTTTAAAAAAATTCACTTCGTAAAATTTCGATACTTTAAATACCTAACGGTAACGGCTATGGTGAAGGACATTAACGTGTTAATCTAAGCTTCCCCCTCTATATATATATAGTCACCGTTTCGCACAATATAGACATATTATTACATTGGCAAGTACGTAGAGTGAGACATATAGACTTTCAGCGAACTCGCCTCTAGATCTTAATATCAATAAAAATCAAAAAAACAACGGAATGGGAGCTCCAACAATCGGCGTTAAAAAAGGAAATCTTGATTTTTAGAATCGGTCGTCGCATGAATAGAGGCGGTCGAAGATAGTTTCAAAGATGTGCAGTGTTGCCCGGTAAAATGCAGATTTTTAAATACTCTCATCGCATATTAAAACTGAAATTTACTAATAAATTCTTGCCGTTTCAGTTGTATCGAACAATAGTAAAGTACGAAGTTTTGAATGTCTCGGTTCGGATGTTCCTTCCAGTTATCGCGAATACAATGTGCGATTCTAGAGAAACAGTTCAAACGACTATTGCAGTAATAAGTGTAAAATTACTCAACAGTTCGCGCCGATATTTATATTTCTCTTCTTCTGCATTATGACCGTTCGTGAACTGTAACGCCATCAACGACGTTATTAGTTTCTTTGTTAAACTCATCTCTTTGCCCTTGACTGCATAAAAAAGGCACGTTCAATACTTCTTCCTGCATCTCTTCTACATCTCTTCTTTCCTTTTTTTTTTGTTTTTTTTTTCCAGCAGAAACTTACGCAAAAAGGCCGCTGACCAGTACTGTAAAAAGAAAGCGATGAAAATTATATGGAAAGAAACATAAACACACTGTTATGAATATACGGTTAATAAAAGCCTCAAAATTACACCCAATCATTACATAAGACAAGATTGTAATCAAAGATTTAACCGTAGCAATATGCAAGTTAATATGTCTTTCAGCAACACGTTTAAGTGTCCATAATACGTTCAATTCTGCTTCTTATACACACACACACTCACATATAATATATGTATATATTGTATATATAAACATGTAAGTAGAACTGGGTCTAATAACATCTTCGTCATTTTCCATATTCCCCACTTTTATCGCATTTTTCCGTTTTGATTTTAATATTGACCTGAACAAGACTTTCACCTGTTTCAAAGTTATAACAATTCATTTTACCGACTACTTCTTAAAACCTAATTTTACCGCCATTTCCGGACAATTTTTTTTTTTTTTTTGAGTAATTTTTATTTTCTCAGTTTTCTACCTCGCCAATTATTATTTCCAATGATACGTCGAAATTCTTTCTTGGCATTTTTCTTCGTATCTACTTGCAGTTTTTCAATTCTTTTCGTCTTGCTTCATTATTAAAACAGTTGTCTTTTTGCCTCACACCAGCTAAATCCGATAAATTTAATCGTAGCCTTTTTTAACCATGCTCGAAATTTGTCCAATTAATAACAATAAGCGTAGTATTACAATTGTAACAGAATTTAATTCTTCTCAGCGGCCGCTTATCCTTATAATTCGCTTTACGTACATCGTGTAACTGTCCACGTGAATGTATATCGATTACGACTGTAAATTTGGGGTTGATGGTTAATCAATTGATTATACTTGATCGCTTTAATCACCTGAATCAAAAATACCATCTTCTAGAAGTTTACATGCTAACGGAGGATGACTATGATTTTATAGTGTGTTCACGATCCATAAATTTATCATTCCTTGATTATTTTTACTTTTTTCTTTCACTCCCAATTTCCAATCACGATTTTTTCGTTTTCCACTTTATCACGAATCTGTTGTTGTATCTTTACGTCAATTCTGCAATTTAGCCATTACTTACTTCCCTCTCGTTTCACTTTTCTTTCCCATCGTCGCCGTATTATTTTCTTAATTTTTTTTTACAAATATAAAATATACTCGCACATCTATTACTTAATTAATTAACGACGGTACAAAAGTTTAATTGTAAGAGTATTTCTACTCCAAAAATCACACCATTGAACGGAGTGCCGTGTGGAACATGTGTACATCTTCATTTCTACGTACATATGTGTTATTTAGATTTATGCCGCAAGCTAAATATATATATATATATATTTACATATATATATATATTTACATATATATATTTACATATATATATATATATTTACAAATATATATTTACATATATATATATATATATATACATACACATAATGGTTTGCTGAAGAATCTCAAACGTGTTAATAAGAATATAGGAAGTACAAACGAAAATCTGCAGAGTTTGTTACCGTTAAGCGCTATTTATTGCAAAAAAAAAACAACAAAAAACAAGGTACAAAAAGGAAATAAATTAGAATATTGCAGTCTCTATTTCTCTCGAATAAACGAAAGACAAGAAATTATAAATTTGTAAATAGCACAAGAAAAACATTCTGTCCGTAATGAAACCATTTCAAGCCAGAAAAATCAATTAACGTACCGTTATTCAGCGGCAGTGCCTGCTTATTTATCACTGATTAATCGAATGCTCCTGCACGCTATATCGTAATATGAACAGTTTTTAGGTCAATCGAACTTGCAGCAATAAAATCACACAGATATCCTATTTCGTCAATCACTTCGTCGATCTGCTCGGACGTCGACCATTTTAAAAAATAAAATAAATGTAATTCAGTTACTAATAATCACTGCATACTTGGGATATTCAAAGAAAATAATTACACCTAACTACCGCGGTTTAAATATAAATTTTTAATTTCCATTTCACACTGCGCCCAAACTTTCTTGAGTACGTTAATATTTCGCTAATCGTAACTACTCGTAAAAAATATACATTTAAAAATCAATCGTTAAAAAGAAATTGAGAAAAAAGTTTTTTTTTTGGGGGGGGGGGCTTTAAAAACAAATTCCGCCCATTGCCTGTTACTATCAATTGTATCTTATGCTATAACTATACCAATATCCTACTTTTCCTTACAAAATTATAGATTGCGTGATACGTAACCGGTAGTGAAAGGATATTATAGTTCATATTATATATGGACACGGGATATGAAGTAATAATAACGCCTGATGGAGATTAGAAGTGTACGAAGTGAAATAAGAGCATTCTAAGAATATGCGAACCGCATCAGCCACTTTGTCTACGTCCCCAGGATAAGTACAGCATGGGGAATCAATCCACCGGATTTTATAGAGAAAAGCAGGCAGCACATTAGTCCCAGTGCGTAACCTACAGATGGCCACATAGAAATTTCTTCAGTATATGTTCGAGTATGACAACCGGGAATACCATGGTTTGGCAGGGATATTCCTTTGGATTTCTTTATAATGTTTATCAGTGTATGGGTTATACCATAGAGCTTCCCAATATTCCTTATGCATTAATTTGATTATAATTAATAAATCCTCAGATGGGATATGTCTTAGCATCCTACAATTACTAGCCGCGTTCCTAGCCCAATCGTCGGCAACCTCATTCCCATATATACCCACATGGGCTGGAATCCACGAAAATTACATTCAAAGTCGAGATAGATAATTTAATCGAAGAGAATATATAATTTAATTTATAATTGAATGTCATTTTTGAAAGGAACATCAAACAACTTTTCGAGTTCGATCGAATCAGGATATTTTTGCTGTTGACAGAAGTCAACAGGAACGTTAAGGTTCATGCTAACGCTACGCATTCTACCGTATAAACTGAAGCCAAACAAGATAGAAGAATTTTTTTAATGACGCCTAGTTGCGGAATGAAAAAAAAATTACTACCACTGCTTTTCTACGTGCCAAATAATGCTGACTGGCACAAAATATCGCAAGAACCTCCATTTTGCTATCTTCTACCGTAGTATGCACATTTACAGATTAATGTATGTTTTCGCAGAGGCAATCCGAACTCATCCAATTTTACAGATTGATTTAAAATGGGAATCAAAAGTGCTCTAATTAATTTTTACCGGTACATTTTACAGAAAACGTCATGCCACAAAGCATAATAATTACGAATTATCAAAAGAGACCATATAAATATACATGTTCCTTTAGACAACAAAAAGAAACAATCATATACAAACGATATCTATTACAAATCATGAAAGTATGACAACAATATATATATATATATATATATATATATATATATATATGTATGTGTGTGTGTATGTATGATCGCGCGCGCATGTATATGACATATATACACTTTTACGCTTTATTACTGCGGCATACATAATTGCACTAATATCTAGTTCTACATGGCAGTAAGTTTTAACCAAACCTATCGGGCTAAAAAGAACAGTATGAAAACCCAGTTAGAGATGTTATTTAAATATTCAACTTGAAACATCCAAGGGCAATATTTGCGTTTATTTATATTTATCAATAAATAAACACCGCGAGAGGTACTTTTGTGAATTTAAAAATTTGTGATTATTTCCAAGAGCATTGTCCTGAGATCGTGTATTGTTACATTTAAAATTAACATTTAGTAATTAAAGTATTCGTAGATTTTTAAATATAAATAAATATTACAGTATAGTATAGCATTTAATTATCGACTATTAACTGGCCAGAAGTAGTTTAAATTGAAAAAAATAAATAAATTAGTTTCGAGCAAACGTATTCTTTATTTATTTTTTGTATACAACAATTTTTTAACCAATCATTGTATATAATTACAATATTATATAAATCATTACATATATATTAGCAAGTAATTATATTACACACGCGTCCGTGCGCACACATATTGCTAAATACGTTTTAAAATAAAAATGTCCTTTGCACTTTGGCGACTGTTCCTTCGTTTGTGATCCTGACCTCATGCTGTTTGAATGTTCCAGTCTTTCCTCCGAACGTAATATCCTGTACGTTGAGCTATTAAAGCTGAATTTTCCTACTCCATATAGTGCTTCCTATATCTTAGCTTTGCCATCATCCAATGTGGTTCCTATTCTTGTCTCTTTTCTGTCATCGATTTCTGACTGGATTAAAATTTAATCTCTAGTCTAGTCCAATTGTCCTGGATAGCTGCTCTTAGTCGGCCAAGCCCCCCCCCCCAAAAAAAAACAAAAAAAAAATTAACTTATACACATACGCCCCTCCTTCCCGTTAAGTACGCCTCCTCAGCGATGGATGAAATCAGCAAACAGATAAACTTTTAAAGATGATTATAAAAAACATTTTTCTAAATTTACTTTGGCCAATATCACCACCCGGTGCAACTAGAAGGGGTCAGATAGCATAATGCGGTGTTTTCTTTTAAGTTACATCAAAGATTGTTTGTTTTGACTACTTAAACTAGGCACCTGCAATCCTATCCCAGCGTCTTTCGCTTATTTTCCCGTTTATCAAGTTGTACGAAGTATTATCACTTCTCTTTCTTAACGGTCCCCATTAATGTTTTCATATTCAGCTCTTCAATCTCAACTCTTCCGACACCGGCTACATTTCTTACATATTTTCCTCTTATCCCGTTTTTATCTATTGTAGCCAACCTTATCTCTACTGCATTGTAGATTTATTAGAATTTTTATCCTCCTCCCTTCAGTGACAACTCTATTCTTTAGTTAAATATGATAAAAAACAGAAAATAAAAAATGTTAGCGTATAATATAACAGTTGCAAAAATTTTCGATAGTACACCATTTACTAGTATTTATAGTAATCAAATTTCGCAATAAAGTTTTACTTTTGCTGATATTATTGGAACGCTATAAAACTGGATTCTTTTTACTGGTCTACATTATAAGCCTACTAGCCCACACATATAGAAAATTCTAACTAAAATAATTTATGAACGAATAAAAAGAAAAATAGAAGAGAACATGTCAGAGGATCAATTTGGATTCAGAAAAAATAGGGGAACAAGGGAAGCCATTTTGGCTCTAAGGATATTAATAGAAACAATGATGGAGAAGAATAGAACCTTGTATTTAGCCTTCATCGACATAGAGAAGGCATTTGATAATGTCAAATGGGACATTATGTTCCGAGGCCTAAAAGAAGCAAATATAGATTTCAGAGACCGAAGATTAATACTCGAATTGTATAAAAATCAACAAATACGGATAAATGGAAAAATCAGCGCGAAAATAAAGAAAGGAGTCAGACAAGGCTGCTGCCTTTCACCTTTCCTGTTTAACATCTATGTGGAAAAGGCAATGAGGCGCTTCTTAGGCAGAGAGAATGGAGGAATAAAAGTAAATGGAATAAGATATAAGACGATTAGATATGCTGATGACATAGTGCTGATGGCGGACAGCGAAGCAAAATTGCAAAAGGAGCTGAACGAACTAAACAGATTGTTAAATATCAAATGTAATATGAGAATCAATGAAACGAAAACTAAGGTACTAAGATGTGACAAAAAAGTAGATGATAAGGTAAACATAATAATAAATGGGAAACCGGTACAACAAGTAAAAGAATTTGAATATTTGGGCAGCCTGATAACAAAAGATGGAAGATCGGAGCGGGAAATAAGAAGGAGAATGGCCCAAGCAAAGAATGCATTTAGTAAAAAGCTAAGCCTTCTCTCTTCTAGAAATATAGAGTTAGATATCAGAAAACATTTCATAAAAAGCTTTATTTGGAGCGTTGCCCTTTATGGATGCGAAACGTGGACGCTGCTAAAGAAAGACAAGTACAAATTGGGGAAGCATTTGAAATGTGGTGCTGGCGACGCATGCTAAAGATAAAATGGACGGATAAAATTTCGAACCGCATTGTACTATCCAGAGTAAAGGAAAAACGAGAAATGCTAAATACAATAGAAAGAAGAAGAAATTCGACCATAGGACACGTGATACGCCACTCAATGTGGGTTACCAACTTATTAGAAGGAAAAACAATAGGGAAGACTGAAAGAGGAAGGCCTCGAAGGAGATTCATGGACGAAATAAAAGGAAGGAGGTCATACGCGGAAGTTAAAGAGTTAGCTAGAGCACGAGAAGATCTAACACGTGGCCATGTTACCCACCAACCCTCAAGGGTTGAGGAGAAGATGATGATGATACGTAATGATAAAAAAAAAAAAAAACCAAAAAAAACAAACAAACAAACAAACAATAATAATAAAGAAAAAGAAAACTGTTTACTGCAGAGTTAATATTTCTGCGATACTCTTCAATAAACCGTTAAATCTTTGAAATCGAATGCCATTCACCTTTCGTTTGATTTACATACTCAAATGTCCTTGAAAAATACACCGTAATGAGTGGAGAAAACATTACCGGAAACAAATTCATTCGAGCAACTTTTCCTTAATAACTTTACGAGTTTTCCGGTTAGCTCTGTTTCTCCCGCAAATCTTACATACAGAAATATACACACACCCGATTGATTGTCTCTGTTTCGGGACTTTTACCGCATGTTTATACCATCTCGGAATATTTTATTAAATGCACCATTTACTAATACGAGTGCATATATTTCAAGCTCTGTCGAAAAATATTTAGCAAAACGTATCAGAGATTCTTAAAATCCAATAAAAATTGTTTTATAATATCGGAACCAGTTTTACTAAAAGTTTTATTGAACTCGTCTTTCCAAGATTCATTCAGCAGTAATACGATACTTCATCTGATATAATTGTATTTTATTGTTCGAGAAAAAATAAATAAATAAACAAAACGAAACTCGGAAAGTAAACGCAGCATACCGTTAATTATTAGAGACATACAAGTAGCAACAACTATCGACTATACCGATGAGGCGCGTTGAATTAAGTATAGACTATAACCGCGCATACTAATAATTTTTTAATTAGTCGACTTATTCTCGCCGTATGCGTTACAGTTGGTAATAAAACTGCAGACATTTTAATCCGGTCGGAACGGAAATAAAAAAAAAAAAAAAAACAAGGGAAAAAACTCTAAAAAAACAAAATCAAACCGTTATCTACCATAAAATAATATACATGAAGACAGTGGGGGATTCTTGTATAGTACTACTTCGATAATACGGCAAAAAGAACGTACTACTGAAAGTAATTTGAAATTTCTCACTTCAGAACAGGCAGGAAAACTCAACATGAATGTGAAGACATTGATTACCGTAATGATTAAATGCAGATTCGAGATCTTCATCCGTATAGAGTACTTCATTTGTTTAAATACATATATGTATATACATGTGAATGTATGTATGTGAATATGTGGATTAATTCATGATGGTATATGTTCCTTTATTTATAAAGTGATGCACAAAACTTGGCTAACGGCAACGAAGTAAGTTCTAAACCGCACGCATTTGTTCATAGGAAAGCACTAATCAAAAGGGAAAAAGCTATTGAGAAACACGCCGCCAAATGTATTTTAAAGGTTTTGGTCATGCACATTGATTTTACGTTTCCAAATGGTTCCGTGCAAATGAAATCAAGTCGATTTTAATCGTTTTTATTCGTTCTTTTTTCAAATATACTTTAAAAGAGATCGTTCGCGTTTTTTAATTCACAGTGAAAAATATCGCTGCTTTCATTATTATTAATTTAAATTATTTCCGACCTTCAGGCGAAAAGTCGATGAACATATTTCGAAATTTCTTCTTAATTCAAACAGAGCGAAAGTACGAAATGGTGTACTCCGTGTTCGTTTATGATATTTCGAATAAATTTCGTATAAATAGAACTTTTCCTACAAATCTTTTCTTAGCGTAATCATTGACGAATTTCGACGAAAAAGTAGCGGCTCTGGTACTTTATCTAGTCGTACATACACCAAATCAAATCGAGTGGCCCCCCTTAAGTTCTCCTTTATTTGAACGCCAGCTATCCGTAACGCTAGTACGTTTACACAAAAAGATGACGTTAAAAAAAAAAGATAGTTATAAACAGCTAAAAAAGTATTACACTACGTATACAAGAGCAAACAGTTTGAAGTTGCGTTTTTAAGAGATGGATAATCTGGTGATGAGCTTAACTCAGCAGTTTACGAATAACGCTGAATAAACGCGTACGATAATCGCTGTAGTACTGGTTGTGTCAGCATGTAATGAAGGTAGAAAATATCATTGTAACGAAACAAAAAAGAAGGTTAAAAAGCTAATTAATTGTCTAAAAAAGTCTCCCCCCCCTCCACCGCCCTATTTGAACAATATATGCCAAAAACTAATGAAATTTGCTGAGGCAAAGTAACAATATAAGCTTTCGGTGATAGGCTTAGAAGAAATACGATAAAAAGACCGAAAACTAAAATCGGTGTCAGAGTCGAACACACGAAGTAGGCACCGGGTTTGACATCAAAGTCGGCCGGAATTATAAAAGAAAAAAGCAAAACAAATCGAATGACGTCATAATTTTGGTTTTTCAGAACACCTACAAGAGCAATAAAACTTTTCAACTTCTAAGAACGATTAATAAGTGCTAATATTTTGTCCATCATCGACTCGCTACTAATTTATACACTTCATCGTACAATGCGAAATTACAAATATCATTCACTCTTCGCGTAGTCTTCTACTTCTAGACCGAACTGGACAGTATGGCTAACGTCATATCGCTCAGATCCATTTAACAACTAAATTAATAAACGCGGATCTTTTCAAAATTTAATTTAACATCAGTTACCTACTCATAAAATTCATTTTAGTTTGTTGAGGAACTTATTAATACGACACAATGACAGAGTAACACTTCCCCGGCAGAACACTACTATTAAGACTCTCTCAAATTAGTGAAGTACTTACTACTTTTTTTCCCAAGCTAATTTAACTTGATTTTAATCATGTCACACCTTTGAGTTTATTTTTTAATATATATATATATATATATATATAATATATATGGGGGCAAAAAAGTATAACATAAACCATGATTATGGATTAATATCCAAAACTAGTCGGTGGTTTATATAAAATATTAATTATATTGTGTATTAAAGTTTAAATCGATATCACACAATAAGTAGGTTTTCATATCAAATTAAAACGAATTCGAATGTTTAAGGTGAAAAAATGAACACAACCGTAATATATTTAATTGCAGTGATTATTTAATTTTCCGAAACAATTTATGTTCTTTAATCTGCTGCATTTGATTTCGTTATAACTCTCATTCCCCGCATTGCAAATCAATTATTATGCTACTTTTCTTGTATATTCTCAGTATACTAATAATATACCTATTCGCACGTATGTAAACCAAATGGCCTGCTGCCGTAAACAGAAAAATATTTGACAAAAAAAAACTTAAAAAATCACATATAATTTAATCCCCTGCGACACTGCCATCGGGTAATTCTGTATACGTTAAAAAGATATGAAGTACTGTACAACGATCTTCTTGGACGTTTCGCAGGCCATCGATCCAATGATTGCATATACAAAACAAGACTCATTGATAATAGTTTTAACAACCTGGTAGCGGGAAGCAAACTATTCGCATAAACATCGACGATAAAATCAATATGAGTTCATATACAGCACTCGGCTTTATGGCTTTGCAAGGAAGAATCATATGAAACGATAGAGAAATGTACCGAAGGGAAGAGAAGATACGAAACATTACGAATGCTCCCTAGTTTGTATTAAATGAAGCTTTCTTCACAAGTTGTCTGTTTTACGGGTTATTTACAACAGGTGTAGTGATGTCGTAGTCACGCACACACACACACACACGTAAATATATGAAACGCAACATAAAAGGCTTTATCTAAATTTTACGTGTACCGGTGTGGTCTTATTCTTTTTAGAATTTACTCATCTTTCCATGTAATACTTTTAGAATTTCTCTCTTTTTTTTTCTTCTTCTTTTTGGGTTCGTTTTATGAACTAAACACATATCTCAATACTGAAAACTGGGTTAGTTGTCATTACAAATTTTTAAATAGTGCAATTATTTAATTACCGGCATTTCTACCAGTAATGTTATATGCAGGCGACACAGCCAACAGCAGGTGTCGATTTCTTACAGTTTCAATTTTTACTATAGTCGTGAATAAGTTGCGAGGACAGTATTTTGGTCGAGTTAAACACCTTGATACCCACTTTATTTAATCATGTGCAGCTGCTAAACGCGTTGCATTGTCAAGGTGTTCGTTGGAAACCGTTTAAACATTTCAAGTTCGAAAAACGTTAAAAGTATTATTATATACCAAAAAAGGAAGTCTTTAAATGAAGATTTTTCCATTATCTCAGCCGTATTTAATTGCGAAGTTATAAAAATTGCATGTTGATGAACTCCGATCAGCTAAGACGCCTACATTAAAATGTATGTATTTTCAGTTGTTATATTAATTTTTTTGTAAAATGCTAATAAAATCTTAGAATTATAATGTTCATTTTTTTTTATTCCATTCGTTTATTTTTTATTATTTCCTTTTTTTTTTTTTTAATGTCGAGAAGGGCCAAAATTTCAGAAATTAAACAGCCATGAACTCACCAGCCTCCGATCCAGACCCTGTTAATGTATCCATTACAACAATCAATCGCTTCAAAAACAAAATAAAATAACAGTACGTTCATTTTACGATATTATTAGCATAATATTTTGTCTTGGTTCACGAAAAAATCTTGATTGCGTACAATTTTTAATTATTTTCAGATATTTTGTACAATCACTGTTTTTCATTCATAACTTAATTTCGTATGATCGTATTTTTCATTGTTAACACGTTTTTTTTTTTTGTATTTTCTTTCCGATTCATTTTTGACTTACAAGATAGGCGCTAATTTATTGCCTCTTCTCTTAAGTAATATTTTATTTCTATCTTTTCTGACAGGCTTCGTTGCATTTATCCTCATCGCCGTACGCGAATTATTCTTATATTTAGTTATCGCGTACTTTTCTTTTTACCTTCCGTCTTCCGCTATCTTTGCTAACCTAATTAAGGAATATTCGCGAAGGAACTGGTCTGTTTACAAATAGTCCTTTTTCTTATATTCTCTATTCAATTTCAATCGGTTTTAACATTATTTCAAATTATTTGAGTCGATGTAGTTTGAAATGAAAATTTATTAATCTCGCTTAAATCATAGTCTATTTTCTCTTTTTTTTTTTTTTTGAAATTTTTGAGGGGAGCAAGATATTTAGCGAATGAGTGCCTGCGTTGTTTTCAAGTGATTTACTATACAATTCTCAATTGTATTCATCGACCTTACCAGTCATGTAACTTGCTCATTTGCTGATAGTGTAAGCTGTAAAAAGAATTGCGCGTATAATAAGAACGATAATTCCCGTGTTCACTTCGTTTTTTTTTGACTGCTTACTCTTGCCGAGTGATGCGGTGTACGGCCTTGTACAGCGAGAGATAGTGACGCCGAAAAAAGGAATTCAAAGTAAATAATTCGGGTCTTGGAACCAATGTGGACCCATTTTCAGGTATCAGTATCAGTCGCACCTCGAGTGCTTCGGCAATTAGCGTGGCCCGGTTTATCCTTCTGTGAATTAACCTTCAGTACAGTTATTCTGTGGAACGTTAGAACGATCGTTTCGAGTTACCTCCTTCCGCGTTTTGTTCCTTTCGATACCTGCCTTTTTCATCCGCTCGACCATTGTGTAATTACAGTGGTTATCGAGTAATGACTTATTTCGCGTGTCTCGATGATGACGGCAAGAAGTAGTTATTTCGCTTTTGATAGTTCTTTTTAGCGCTTCTTCATTCGTCAGTCTGTCCGAGAAAGATTTATTTAATTACAAACGCATCCGATTCATTCTTTTGAGATTTCTGCAATGCATTTAATGGACGCGTATGGGATCTAACCACTCTTCGTTCCTAGCTTGTTTTCTTTTTGAATTTGGCAGTTTTTCGCGCGCACCCGATTTCGTTTCAACAAATTTCTGCTGAACCTACCAAAACCCTTCTCATTGACCTGTGAATTCGGTCTTTTTGTGCGCATAACCAGTCGTTTAAATTTATTTTGGTCAAGAATAATTCGCGTGAATCACATATATTACCCTAGCGCAACATGAGTCTTTTATATAATTTTTTTCAATTTTAAGTTAATATTTTATTCCTCCCCCTCCTTTTTTTCCCCCGTAAATGTAACTTCAAAACAGATATCGAAATAGGTGGGAACATAAACGTTTTTATCAAATTATCCACTTTTTTGCCTTTTTTCGGCAAATTCAATGTACTACTCTTGTATCAACCACGATAGTTCCTTATAATTAATTATTGACACGGATATATCCTATATATACATATATACATATATATATATATATATATATAAATATATATATATATATATATATATATATATATATATATATATATAGGTGGACTTGGTGTAAATTTTTTTCCGTCACGAAGGAATATCACGAAATTTTATAACGATTTTCACTTAAAATTAATCGGGAGCTAGCCAATATTCATATACATTACAGGAAGCATTTTATTCAATTTGTGAGCAGCAAAAGTTTGAGTTCATGTTTTTACTTAAAAACAAAGCAGTCGCATTTCGTGCATCATCCGAAAAACATATATATCCATGCGGCAATGTACAGTTTAGTGCAAAAGATTAAGAAGCTACTGGAATTTTATCTTTTATTTTTGACATGTCTTATCACCGAGCTCAATGTAAAATTCTGTTCCTCACGAAGAAACGTCCGTGAAGAAATATCATGAAATTTTATTCACACTGTTAGCGTTGCGGCATTATTATTTAATTTTCGGTTTTCTACTAAAAGTAACAATTTTCATATATACCACTTTCCAAGAGACTAAGTCGTTAGTTAAAACGATAATTAAACGAAAAAAAAAAAAAAAAAAAAAAACTGCCCAGAAAGTTTTTACTACCGGGTAAATTTTTTTTTTTGGCGAACAGCATGTTTCTATGTTATTTTTATTATATAGAACGTATATCTGAATAAATAGAAATTCTTCTTCTTCTTATCTACGCCGTCTCCGAACGAAGTTTGTTGATCAATATGGCTAGTTTGTTCTTATTAATGGCCATTTCCGTCAGTTCTGTTTCTGTTTCTCCACTCCAACGTAATAAGTTATCTTTCCATGAGAAACTGAGCAACAAAATCGACAGAAAAGAGGAAGCTGGAGCAGTCTAGTGAAATGGAAATATGAAAAAAATCTCACTGTGATTGAAAAATTTTTATATACATTTTTTTAAAAAAACTTCAATCCGAGAAATATAGTTGCATTATTACATCTGCACTTCCACACACGCATATATATATATATATATATATATATATATATATATATACATTTATATATATTATTGAAATTTCCATTTATTTAAGATTGTGAGAAAATTCAGTTTTGGTTTTAAAAGAAAGACCTGCGCGCATAGAAATTAACCCAGTTCATAACGATTTGAAGAAAAAAGAGAACCGCATTCGAAAAAAACATACCCACGCCACAATATACTTTCGAACAGAAGGTTTATATTGGTTTTTTTACCTATCTACCGTAATAAATACTATGTAAAATCACCGGTGAATGATACGATCACGTACAAAAAATTCGCACGCTTATCCAAGCCGATGATAAGTGGGATGTATCGATGTACGTATACTTTCGACCGAAAATTTTAATAACCCATCGAAAACTGCGCACTTTTAAATCGGTAACGATGTACCGTAAGTAATGAAATAGTTGAAAATTAGAAGTACCTCTTTTACGAGACGTTTCGAGCGAGATTTCTCTGCTACAATTAAGGCAGCTCAACATCCGAGCTCGCTTCTTAAATTCAAAAGTCGCAAACATAACTGTTTACAGCTTTTACATAATTTCAGTAATTACATAATGTCTCGTCGCCGTAAAATATAAATAAACGACAGCTTAAATCATATACTACGCATCATCGGCTTTAAGAGAAGTCATTAACTGTGTCCGTATGATCAATTTTATGATTTTTAACTGTTAAGTGTCTCTGTCTGTCGAGAAGCAAATAAGCTATTCACAACCGTAAACGACAACACCTTTACCAACATACAAAAAGGGAATTACTAGCGACGGTTAACTTCTCTGTTGTCCTCTTTCTTTCTTTCTTTCTTTCTTTCTTTCTATATTATTATTATTTTTATCATTATTTTAAAGAAAAAAGACACCTGCACATCGTAAAGTTTGTACATTTCGTAATGGTATTATTAATAATCAGCGGAGAAAAATACCTGCGCTGTAAATAGTTCATTCGATCAAAACCAGTCTGCGCACTAATTAACTGTAACGATACCGGCCGCGCCACTTCTACACACATCAGACGGCGCGTGGTATTGTCATCACCGGTTATTATGAAGTAGAAAAGCGGACGGTATTAAAATTTTAAGAATTTCGCATTAAAACGGGTTTTATTAAGTAAATTTCAGAACTTTTCACGTGAATAGTTGAGAGTGCTGGAAAAAGGACTAAAATCAAGAATACATCACTTTATTAATTAATTAATTAATTGGAAAGCGTGCTGGAGCTGGGAAAAAGTAAACTAAGAGCAGGCAGCCAAGGGGAAGATGCACCTGTCGGAACTGTTCGAAATATTTTATAGAGTGAACAGAAAAGAAAAAAACACCTACACCGCGTAGAATTAATAAAATGTTACGGGAAATTTAAGGCTCAACTTCAATGTATTATATTATTTATTCGAAAAAGATGACACAGCGGGTTTATCGTGCTTTTGATTTTTACGAAAATTTAACCAAATGCAGCTTTCTCATTCGCTTTATTAGTAAAACAAAACAGGGGTATATGTAGTAAGATTGTTGTAGAGTTGTCCGGTCGCCGAAAACTCGTCGAAAGATCGTAATGTCCTCTAAGTGCAGCGACTCCAGCTGACCTGCATGCCAGGCGAGAATCCCTTTTCCTAAAAAATTCTCGATAAATGAGCAAAATTAAGATTAACGAATTTCTAGATTCTTGAAATCCGAAAAATCGAAAGGACGGGAATAATGCGTGCTTTTTCGGGTTTTCTGTCATATAACGCTGACGGCGCGTGCAAGTTCTCGCATTTCATCTAATTTATTGAACACCAACAAAAAACGTAGAACCATAATGATAAGACTGAAAGAAATGATGAAATATTAACTGAAATTATGGAAGGGAAAACAAGGAGAACCAGATACAGAGGAAGATCGAGAAATTGCAAATACTTAAAGATATGAAGTGTACAACATACGACAAATTAAAAGCAACAGTATGGAATAGGATCGAATGGAAAAAACGAACCAAACGGATCGATGATTGATTGATTGATTGATTGATTGAATAAAACAGTTCGACGAAACAGCGAGATTTTTTTCGGATTTTTCCAACCGGAAGGGCGATATCGCTTAAAGTTTTGCTAACAGGTGTAATATTTTCAAGAATTTAATTTTATGTAAAATTTGACAGCGGATGTGTTCCGCTCTCCAGCGGTTTTATAAAAATTATTAATAGCAAACGTTAACAAATGAAAAAAACTGGCAGCTGCTTTTCTGTTGTATCATAATTATTTACGTAATTTTGTTTTCGGCATATTTTGTTATCCGTTTCCTTGCTGCGCTTCCTGTATATTTTTCTGTTCCGGTGTGTTGTTCCTATTTTTGGCAATTTTATATTAACAAAATTTTCCGTATATCAGATCTAAAATTAACTCCACCTATGCCTCCTCTTATTCCTGAACGATGATGGACCATAGAAATAATAAAGTTATACATTGCAATAATTCGGATACATATCAATGTGAAAAAGAAGAGGACAGTACATTTTTTCAATATTTATAATCGCCGGTTATGATGATGTGTTTTGATTATTATTAATTTTGAAATATTTTACAAATCAAACACGAAATTCAACGGCAGTCAAACGCTAATTATGGTCAATAAGAAACGTGAGAAAAATAAAAAATTGTCGTCTGTGTCTTCGTCTGCGTAACACAATGAAAAGTTAATTTCGCTAATTAAATTGCCTCATGAAACGAAACCTCGCTATTAATGTGTGAAGTACGAGTTCGAAAAGAAAAAAAACTAGCTTCGTTTTAGGGATTTTGAAAATCATACGAAAACACAATAGTCGAGACTTTTTAAAACCGTATTAAGAAACGAATGGTAATTTATTGCCGCTGTCGGAGCAGATTTAAATTTTAAATACCTAAAAAGTAAAGTTGAATTTTAAATTCGCTCACCGGGTTCCATATTGTTCTGCAAAGAACAAATTTCTTTAAGTTCCCTCTGCTCATAACACTTGTTTTGCGAAGCGTGTTGGAGTGTTCGGATTTACACGTTCTAATGTGTTTAATTTGCTTCTATTTCCCCACTGTTGTGTATTTAGCACCATTAACACTGGTAACTCCGTGAAAAGGTTCTATATTACACTGTCACATTACGGCTTACGCAATCGGTACGTAACAGCAGGCTTCGGCTGTGTGAAATTGGCCGATAAATTTTTGGTAATTCAAAATGAACATCGCAAAACAATTAAGAATCGTTTGGTGGTCATTAGTAGTCCATTCGTAATATTCAGTAGTAAATGATTTCGTTTCTAGAGACCGATAAAAAAAAATTAGATGTGGCCTACAAAATTGCGAAAACCACTTTGATACATTATTTTATTTGACTATATGAAGTGTATTTAAGTTTATTTTATAATTTAAAAATTCAATAAGTAATATTCACTGTATATAGTTAATTAAGAATATTATAAATATAAAATGTTCTGCTAAATAATAATTCGAGATAATTTTACGTTTAGCATGTAAATTGTGTCTTTTCATATTTGCAGAAAATGCCTAGTTAAAAAAAATTATTAATTCTGCGCAGCGACAGCTGTGTAAAATTATAACGGAATATTATTTAATATAACGTAAAACATTTAGAAAATAAAGTTTAAATTCGTAAAAGTACTCGTTTAGAAAGATTATCTCGATAATTTTCATATCACGAAAATCTTATTAAAACGACGACAATCAATTGTGCTCGAATTTCTTAAAGTTAATTGCAAAAAATAGAATCTTTACATTAAGCGCGTATGCGGCCGGTAAAGAATTAAAAATGTTTTATCAACTTCGATTTTTATTTCCTCTTTTTATTGTACTTTTTTTCAATGCAAAATATTTATCGAACTTTTATTTACACGATTACTACACACACCGTTAAGTTTATAATCGATATTAAACAACAAGTATGTGAATTTATGTAACCTAAGAGGTGTCAGTAGGAAGTAATATTACATCATGGCAATCGTGTTTGGCAACATATTTCTGGTTTTCGACTGACCAGTGTTGTCTGCACTACGCATTCCACATATCCTATTCGAGAATATTTTCTCTTTCTAAGGCCCTTTGTCTAATTTTATTCGTTATTTATTTTCTGTTACATTTAAAAGACAGAGCTACACAACTTCGAACCGATATTTGCACATGGAACAATTACAATAAAACATTTCAGTTAATCGTAGGGAAATTCATTTAAATAAAAATAAACAAAGAAAAAAGCAATCTTTTAAGACGGAATATTTCCATAGAGTTAGTCCTCTACAACGTTTTAATCATAGTTTTTTTTTATTCACGAACAAGTGTGTGAGTCTTGCAACAATCATCTTGACAACAACAAATGCATAATTTTTTATACATATATGTACATCTTTTTTGTATTTATTTTTATTGTTTATAAGTTTCTGCTAGTCACCGAAAGACTAAACCAGTCGAGGAAGTGAAAAAATGAAAATTCTCCATCAGCCAACAAAGTTATACGTCTCTTTTTTATTTAGTAAAGCTCATTGTTGTTCTCATAAAATTACTTAGTAACATATGCTACCGACGAATATCACACTAGTATATAAAATGGGGTTAACCGATCGGTTATTTTCGATTTACTTAACTTCTAAATTAGTAAAGCAGAAATATCGGTGGAGAAAAAAAGAATACAATAAAGCAATAACTGAATTATTCCGAAAAAAAAAGCAAAATTTGGGTTAAATGTTCAAGATAATCGATAAACGTTTTTTTGTTCATAATCCATGCATGATACAGAGAAGAAATAAAAATTAGATTTGTTTCTTCTTCACTTAAAAACTACTATAACGTAAATTTAAATAAATCAAAAAAAAAAAAAAAAAGTATCTCATAAATTTAATTAACCTTTGCATTTTATTAGATTCCAGACGATTTAAACTATAATCCAACTGATAAAAAATTACTGAAAATGAAACTAAGGACAAAAATACTAAAATCAGATACAGTTCGAAAATAAATTTTATTTCTATTTGTTTTCATCGAATTACTACAAAAAGTCTCATTCCCGTACCAAGATAATAAAAAGAATTTCTTTTTGCTTTTAATCTAAGTGTAATTGAAAAAGCTTAACTAAGCTTAACTTGGAAAGATGAAAATTTCTTTTCGTATGTACACATACATAAACCGAATCTCTTGGACCTCGCCAGGCAGAAAACCCTTAAACTTTCAGATGGAAATTAATAGAAAAGTAAATTTCATTGACAGAGCCATTCTTTAAAAAAAAAAAAAAAAAAAACGCGGCTCGTTTTTATACATTTATTTTGGAACGTAACGGCGAACTATAAGTATTTCCCCGATGTTTTTTCATATTATCCTCGATATAATAATGTTATCATTAATATATAGAGATACATATACATGTATGTATGTATGCATATATATAAATGTTTTTCGAAAATACATATTTTTTGCAAGTTCACCCTGACCCTAAAAAAAAGTACTTGTATTATTTGTTTAAGATAAAAATTAAACAAACAAATGAATTACATATACAATCTTCCTGTTTCTTGGGCTAATGTCCTCGTTGACAAACCCATTCAAAAAAAAATTAAAAACTACATATACAATCAGTAAAGAAAGATAGTTAAGTTCGAGCAAACAGATCTTATCGATATGTTAACGCTACCGAAATTTAAAATCATTATTTTTCCCCCTTGTATTATTTAAAGTGAATTATTTAATTCAATGACAAAAACGTGATTCTGACAACAGCAGCGTGATGACTGTAACCATCAAATGGAAAAAGCCAACTCCTTCCATTAAATTAAAATTACCAGTTTACGTAGTGCGGGAAGGAAAAAACTGTTAAAGAATTAGCCTTAATAAGTAAACAGGTAAACTGTTAAAAT
This sequence comes from Icerya purchasi, assembly GCA_039619475.1. Classification (NCBI taxonomy): domain Eukaryota; kingdom Metazoa; phylum Arthropoda; class Insecta; order Hemiptera; family Monophlebidae; genus Icerya; species Icerya purchasi. The sequence continues at coordinate 487,869,600 of CM077115.1, forward strand.
TCAATGATTCCCCCTATGTTTAAAACACAACGAAGATTTAGGATGGTGGAAATTACTTGTTTTTTTTTCTTAAAATATTTCATTTGCGACCAATTAAAAAAAAAGCCCGTTATTTTTAACACTTTCAAAATAGCATGCCATTCGAATGAGAAAAATTCCATCCATTTACACGTGCTAACTAATATCAGATAAAATATGCGTCTATGTATCCGCTATTACAAAACCGCGTGAAGGAACTGTTCCATTTGAAATACTCAAGGACCCGCTAGTGTAGCGGCAACTGTGTTCATCAACCCATAAATGGCGATTTCTATTTCCATTTCTACTATGTCATGATCACCGCCTGCATGTAATACATGCAACGGTACGCATACTTCAATAATTAGGTTACAATTTCCACTTTATTAAAAAAATTCATACTCACCAGACGTTATTCGTTATTAACTTATATCCGCTTTTCTTCGACGGAATATTTAGACGTTCCTCGGAGCGAGACTAATATATGCACACTTTCAAGGTTGATAAATGTGGCCAAAGGAAAAATAAATTAAGAGAAATTATTCACGCTAATAGCATCCATCCTAAATTAGTAGTTGTAAAATGTGTACAACATAATTTGTAGCATAGATTATTTTTGCACTAGGCACGGCATAGATTTTCAAGAATTTTCAGAGGGTATTTTATATACCATGAATGAAATGCCATAGCCGATGGGTTATGTTGTCAGAGCCCTCTGCCCCCTCCAAAAGAAACAAACAAAAATGTCATACGCTCCGCCTGACGCAAAAAAGATCGAAATAAAATGAGTTCTTTGATGATAGTGAAGATACTAGCTGAATGGTCCGTTGATTGTAGCTTTAAAAATCGTACAACTAAATTTTTTTAAAAATCCGTCACTTTCTTTAATCATTTAACGTGTAGGCCGCCCTTTACTTTAGACAGAGTAGTTGACGAGTAAAAATAAAAAAAAAAAAAAAGAATGTCCTCGCTCATCATATCGCTTAAGCAAACAGTTGGATCGAAATAGGCACTTTAAACATTTCTATACCCGCAGAGAAAAAAGTATTTTAACTTCACATTAATAATAAATACGAAATAAAAATAGATACGTTAAATTACCACGATACAAATGAGCTAAAAATCTGATTTATCTTTCCGGAAAAATCTGCAAAAATACTTATTCTCAAAAGTTTTCTAAATTGGAATTTACCGTTACCGCGTAGTGTACTTCGAAAATCTGAAAATCTAACCGAAACTGATGATTGATTTTTAAATAAAAAAAAGAAAATAATTCCCTTCCTAGATACTTCGGCAAATTAAGTGAACTAAAAAACATATTTCACTTGTTTAAAGCTTTTAAAGGAAATCTGGAATTGCCTTGCATTCCTAAATTAGAAAATAAAGAAAAAAAAATGACCATCTAAATTGTAGGCACAATAAATAGATGCAAACCTAATTTTATCGATAATGTGACATAAGAAAAAAAAAAAAAAAAATGTGACCTAAACAAATACAAAACATTAGAAGCGCAGGACTGAATTTAAATTCAGCTACCTTTTTCTAAATTTCTATAATAGTGTATTATAAAAAACTTTAAAAATATCGGATTTAATAAAGTAATCTTGAAATTGCTATAGAATTGCTTAAAAATTGAGAAAAAAAAAGTTATTAACCATAGCGATAATTCCAATATTAAGGAAACCTTGAGATTAGTAGATGAAGTACAACGCGGATGATGATAAAATTTCTTAGATTCAGCGAACGGTATAATAAAACGTATGAAATTTTAAGCTTTGGTCACAGTAGTAGAACCGTATGCTGCGACCGAATGAACAGATTTTTTAAAATACATATAAATATTGAGAGGTGTAGTTATAGCGCAACACTGACCGATGTCGGACGAATTCGAAGCACATTTTTTTTTTTTTTTTTTTTTTTTGGGCGTCGAAAATTCAACCCATCGACAGCACATATTTTAGTATAAAAAAGTACTGTTACATTCTTTTTCGAAATGCACTTTCCGCTTTAAAATTTTTAAAAGGAAACAACAAAATGGGCTATTATATCCATTTGTAAAAAGATAATCAGTCTTTTTTATTCACCATTAATTTCAGTATGTTAAATTTATGGCCAATAAACCAGTTCATTCTCTTTTTCATTCCTTTCAACCTAAAAATTACTGTAAACATTGTCGCTGCGCATTTGTCGGCCTTTTGCTTTCATCTTTCTTTTCCTTTTATAGGAAATAATTGCCCCCCAGACAGAAAGACTTATTAAAATAAGCCCCGAAACTAGTCGCTGGGTCAACGCCCCTTGCTGGTGAGCCTAAAGAAATAAAAGAACAAAAAAAGAAGAAATAATAAGCCCCGAAACAGGTAAGAAAATGCGACTGAATGATAAATCTTTTTCAGAAACAGTCAGGGAGCATGGTGATTTTTCTAAGAAACTAAAAATTCCAATGCGAACGAGTCAGCTATTAAAAGCACCGGAATATTTCTATTTTACAACGGAATTCCTTAATTGGTTTATTTTAGCCAGCAAGTAAAACAGAAATAATTTTCTTTCAGACTTCATTAAATAAACTAAAATCTGTGCGGTAAAAATAATATCAAAAAAGTATTAAAAAACCGTTAGTAAAAATAAAATAGTTCCTAGTTATCGGACATTTTAAAAAATTGATTGTTTAATGGTACAGTAATTAAAATATAACTTATAAATATAATTACGATGAAACGGATATTATTTATTATTTCTTGCAATTTCAGAAAATCAATTTCCTTTCAAAACAGCGATAATTCACAATTAAAAAAAAAAAAAAAAAAAAAAAAGTATTTATTATAAAGAAAGCAATTTAAGCTTTTGGTGTTTTATATTCCGACGATGGATAAACTGCAATTCGAAATCTTATTCACGAACCTTTTACCGAAAGTAAAGGAATAGCAGTAATTAGAAACTCTCTTATTGGACACTTTTTTCGAAGTGAATCTAATATGCCTTCTTATTAATATATACGTTTTAGTCACTTTTTCTCAAAAAAAAACAAACGAATTAACCTCTATATTCATGTACTTTTAAAAGTTGTATTAAATAAATCCGTTTCATAAAAATAACATAAATAATGCCGCAATCATTTACTGTGTACCGAGTTCTACACATCAGTAAATATAATAACGTTAATAAAATTTAAAAAAAAATCATATAACGGTATGTAAATGAAATTAGTTAGTAACGAAAAATTGACGCCTTTAGTTAACCCTTTTAGACAAGGAGAACGTCCAAATTCAATTCAACACTGCCGCAAAATTTAATTTCGTCATCATCATTATTGGTGCATCTCGCATTCGGGAGGTTGCACGTCACGAACATTATAAATCCCTGCATCTGGCTAATTTTGTTAGTAGGAAGAAGTCTTTAATCCCCCCTGTGTTCGTATATTCATTAATCCCATTTTCCTTCTTGCTCTTGGTGCTTTTCCTTCAATTTTCCCCCATGTGCGACTAAATAAGCCTTCTTCTCTAATTTTGTGTGCAATGTATGCAATTTTTCTTCTTCCTATATCGTGTCATATAATAATTATTGCAACTTATCTATTTTACACCTATTCATCACCTGACGGTTTGTTATGAAATCCGTCCACGGGATTTTTAGCATTGTATGCCCACATTTCAACGGCTTCAATTCTTTTTTTACAATCTGCACTTATTGTCCCCAGGTTTCAGCAGAATATTGCATTACAGACTACGCGTAGCATCGTAATATTCGTTTTTTCATATCTATGTTAATTTTCTTATTTATTATTATCTATTTTCTAAATTCCCAAAAGCCTGTCTATTGCTATTTTGGATTTTATTTCTATATCGTCAGGTCCATCTTCAGTTATCAGTACACCTAAGTATCTATATTGTTTAACATATTCTAGTCGCTGTTCCTCTATTTGTATTTGTGTCTCTGCACTTTTTGGGGCACTTCATTATTTTCGTTTTATTTGTATTTATTTTCATATTATACTTTTCTCCTTCTTTATTTATGATGTCTATCATTCTTTGCATTTGTTCGGCTGTTTCGGCTATTAATACTTTATCGTCCGCATATGAAATGTTATTTATTAATTGCCCATTAATTAAGAATTCCAGTGCATTTAGTTTCGGGGATTTCATTATTTCCTCCGCATATACATTGAAAAGCCTAGCAGACAGGGGGAATGAATCCTTGTCGGATTCCTTTTTTTAAAATACAACGGATGAATTGAAATTTTTCTGAAAATTCTATAAGTCTTTTTCCTCTATCATTTATTTTGCCTAAGCCAAATGCACCTACAGTTGTTCTATATTCATTATTTCCTACTCTTTAATTTCGTACATTATTGAATAACATTATTATCACAATTAACTTTTCATCGTTTATTTCCCGGAAAACTGACGATAAAAAGGTACGGATAAGCAGATAAAACGTGGCCAAAATAATTTCAAAATATTATATATTTTCAAGTTATTTTCAAACAATTTTTAGAAATATAAAGATATGATCATATTAATACGAATGATTAATAGGACTAAAAAATTTATATACGATGAATGGAGTACATGTTATCATTTGAATCTGACATGAGCGCAGTGGCGCGTGCCAACGTTTCACAACCAGGATGGCTAAGAAGATATAAATCATCCCCATACATAGAGAGAGGCCTATATAGATTAATAAAAAAAGAATGTAGTTTCGTTTGTCGCTATTGATAATATTTTATATAAATAAAAAGAGTCTTTAATTATGAAGTGCAATTAAAACGTTTTTCTTTTTTACTTTAAACGATTTCCTCTTATTGAATTTTTATTATTTCCAGCTGTCCGAAATTTTCCGTTTTCTCGGTTCGGTGGCCACTTTGTTTTATTTTTGTAACGACGATGTAATATTTAATATGGTTAAAAAAGTTGAATTTTATCAATTCAAACGATTTCTCTTCGCATTTATTTCGTCTAATTTTCTTCGATTTTAATTAAATAACTGTTATAATATACCTACTGGTATAATATATATTTTTCTGAAGGGGCGTCGCCCCCGTAGTTTTTTCTCTGGCAGGGTGACTGCCTCTGTTACCCTTCCGTTTGGCATGCTACTGTATTAGTAGGACTATTTTTGTTTCTATTTTCAGGAAGAGTATCCAGCATTCTGTTCGAACTCTCAAATAAAAATCGAAGGTGATAAATTGATTAAATAATTTCTGGTTAATTTTTTATTATCGAGTGCCAAATATTAAATAAACAAATACGAATAAATACGAAATCAACATTTTTTTAGCTTTTAATGTGAATCGGAAAAATTCATGATAAGAAAGGACGTCAAATTCAAATCTAAGGAACATTTGATAAAATACTGCATTAATATAAATGTTTTTAGTATCATTCGGTAACGGATATTATAATAAATATTACTTTTTTATCTGACGAAATTACTGAAATTTTTCAGAGCTGATTATAATTCTTAATTATTTTTGTCGTGAAATCAATATTGCCCGATAAAAAACATTTCTCTAACATGGATCGATTTATAAAGCTTTTAAATATACAGAGCTTTGGAAATACATTTTAAATCGAGAAAAAAGATTAGCAAGTATTATTAGCACGCTTTGATTCTCATTCAAGACTAGAGATTTGAATTCGAAAAAAGGAAATCTAACCCCAATTGCTTTAATAAAATAAAACGAATTCCCTAAAACCGGTGTGGTAGTGGAATTTTCGTAATAAGGGAAGAGAATATTTCTCGAAAATTAAAGATCAAGTTAGCCGGATATTAATATGTAGAGAGCACATGGATATCGAACTATGCTTCAGTTACCGCAGTATTGCAATTTAAATATAAAATTTTGTACATTTTGTTTGTTAAATAAATTAATAATAATAATAATAATAATAATAAAAAAAATTGCCGAAATATATGTAAAATACTTGGTTCAAGAAAATTTATCAGGATTATCCTTAGCCGATGAACACGCGGACGTGATGAACGTCTAAGATTGTTTCATGCTCCCGGCACATTCACATGTCCTCTTTCGACTGATGATGTGATAATCCCAAAAACCTTTCGGAGCGAAATATTTTCTTTACATTTTAGTTGTTATTAATTAGTAATTATTAATTAATAATTTTTAATGTAATTGAAAATTTTAAATTCAAATGATTTGGTATGATTTTTTATTTTTAAAAGTGAAATAGAAGATTACGGAAATTTAGTAATATATAATAATTTTATGGAAAATACTTTGGTAATGAAAACAACTAAACGCATAAGTTATATCAAGATTTCAAAAGAAAATTTAAAAAAATTAATTACTCGTCAGTTCCCCGGTTTGATGTGTAGGAAAATTTGATTCGCTCAAAGCAAATTTGATAGCGGAGGACAGCGCACCTCGAAAATTATAGTTTCGATTAGGTCACAAATTGAAACTTTGTTAATACTTAATAACCTTGGTAGCTTTTACTCGAAAAAAAGGCCGAAACATTATTAAAACAACATTTTGCAAAATTCAGTTAACGTACTTAAAATAGTTCAATAATTATTAAACTATGCGTATCTCAGATTCCTAAATCTAGCCCATTGGAAATCCATATTTACCTTTTGTTGCTTTTTTCTAAACAAGTTATTGCAAAACAAAAAGTTATACTCACTGCGCAAAGAAGTTCTCCTTTTTCGACAGAGACTAAATTAAAAAAAAAGAAAACCCTTGTGAAAACGGGTTTAAAACAAACATGGGTTAATAATTTGTGACCTTCCTTTTCTGTTATTTGAGATATTTTCTAGACGTCTTATTACAAGTGCAGTATCACCGTTCTGTAGCATTTACCGCTTTGAATCAGTCAGGTTGTTAACTTCTTAATAGAGCCCCGGCGAGGCTACTCATTAAGGCATATGGTAAACATACATCACGGCCGTATATACATGATAACCGAAAGTCTTTTTTTAAAGCTTACAACTATATTTAAAACTTATTTATGTGATAATTTTAAGTGTAACTCTAAAGGCAAAATATTCTTTGTTCCGAATTATTTCGAAGTCCGATAATAATTTTTTTTTTGTTCTCCAACGACGGTGAGTCCAGTAGTTTTTGCCTGTGCCGAAAATAGACCAAAACTAAATTGCCTTCACTGTATCAAAATTGAATTCATCTTTTAATAGCCGTGCATGTTTAAAAGATTGTTTTCAAATTTATTAAGTATATATTTCGTAATTGCAATTGCTCTTGTTTCGCTTCTTTTTATCATCTCATATTCTACTAAACACATATTCGTAAAAAAAGATACGTTACACTTTGTTCATTATGCATTTTAATTTATAAAGGAATCTTTAGGCCCCTTCGATAATTCTAATTTGGAGGAACAACAGTAGCTTGAACTCCTTGATTGACTTTTTATGCTAATAGTACGGAAATAATACTTACCAAAGATGTCGGCGTAATTTTTAACTTTTCGGACAAAAATAAATTAATTCTTCAGAAAATTTTGAAAAGGAAAACAAAAATATTAAAAATGTTACCAATCCGTTAGAAGAGAAAAAAAAAAATTTAGACGTAAAAATATTACATTAAACCTCAAAAAACGTAACGATGATCGCAGAAAAAATATAAACGTACCATTCACGAACCGCACCAACCGATTCGCCAACTAATAGCTTCGCTTGTGGTGCTGTTGCACTTTCCGTGCGATGTTTTTGTCCAGATCACTAAGGGGACCTACTATAACGCTATCTAATGAAAACGGTATTTTCATTTTCATCCGGAAGATAGCGCCAAAAATGGAACAGAAGTGTTTCATCGAATCAAATGAAAATCTGATCGAAGAGCAGTTTAAAACAGAATCGGCATTTAGAGTGTAAAAATACGTACATTATTTTGAAAATTGTATACTGCAAAATGGAAAAAAAGTTTTTATAAATAAATAAAGTTTACTTTTTTGCTTCAATATATGTATCTCTCTGTAAAAATTAACAAACGTTAATATAGTATCATAAGTATTCGATCTTTTTATTAATTGTTGGAATATATTTACTAGCCTCGTTGCTTGGTTGACAGATTTTTTTTTTTTTTGCTACAGAAGGGGGAGTTTCATAAATAAACGCAATTACAGTTATTTAAAAAGTTAAAGAACAACATTCACAACTCTTAATAAAATTTCATACCGAGGACTTTTTTGTTCATGAGGAGAAATTCACTCGAAGGTAAATTTAATTCAGCAAATAGTTAAAAAGTAACTATGTATGCAAAACGACGTATTTAAAACGTTTTAACTAATCCATTTAAAATAATAAAGAAAATTTATACAATTTTTTGTACGCGAATCCAACTTTTTTTCTTTAACGAAATTTTTAATTATTTTTTCATCAAAACCGCAAAATTTCATAATGAATTAAATTGTGATTGACCGAAATCGTTGCTTAAGTATTAAGTCTCACTTCAGTCATCATATTTTTCAAAAATGTTTCTATTCTTTTAAAGATCGAAAAACATCGCTTAAATTCAGCAGTTACGCTAATCTGAATTAGTTTTATGATTCCCAAAAGTATCATTTAGTAATCCATTTTCAGACAACAAAGAAAGTATATGTATATTCAAAGATTCAAGAACGCATCGAGAGAAATAAACGATTTCTAACTTTGTGTTTAATTTAGATTAGGTAAAAAACTGAGCGACTATTCAAACATTGATTTAGGGAAATGTTTCCCATAGATAGCAAAACGTTCAGTACTTACTAAATTAACAGCCTCTAAATTCTAAATGACCATGGTGTGAAAATGTTTCCTTTATTTGAAAAATTATTACAGCACACATACTTCTTTAGTAACAGCAGAATCGATATTCCCTTCTGCCGTTACCCTTCTTTGTCGACTAAAGTTTAAACAGCTTTAATTTCGAACTCTTTGGATACGGTTTTTTCAAAATTTTCTGTATCGTTTCGAAGAGCTCCGTGTACTATCTTTACATTTACATTTGAACAGTATATTTACATGCCGAGAAATTTTTAATGAAAAAAAAGAAAAAGATAGGATTTTGTAAATTTCTTCGTAAACTGTAGGATCTTTTTGCATGTTTTTATCACATTTTTCATAAAGCAGTTCGAAAAATTCCAATAAAATTTTACAGTTCTAACGAACTGTATTTCTAGTCTGTATATGATATAGCTAATGTGTATTTGCGAGCCTTTTTGACAGTTTTTGTTGTACAATTTCTCTTAGTTCGTTACATATGTCAGTTGAACTTGAAAAAAATTAGGAATTGGAGGTAAGTTTGAAAAAAAAAAAAACAATTACTCGTACAGTTTTGACGACTCGCCATAGTTTTATGTAATATTAAGTTCAATAAGAACAATGGGCAAAATGAGCGTATTTGAATTTTTGTCTAATTGTTCGCCACTCGTATTGTGTAACAATTCACTGTCACAATCAGTTCTGTTAAAAACCATCACATCTGACTGATTTGAAACCCTACAAAATGATTTTAAAACCTTTCATACACTCTCAGCCGTTATATAACTATTTAAGTACAGGATCCATTTGACAGTGATTCGAAATATTCGCTACTTCTTCATACTGAACTGCTAAAAATTGACTTTCTCATTAATTCGTTTTTTTCATTTGTTCTTGTCATACAGAAAATACGCTTTGTGTAAAACCTCATTTTGAATTATATGCCCCCTATGTTCGTTTAAAAACCGTCGCAGTATCTAAATGTTATTTTAAAATTATACTACCTAATTCAGACGTTTAAGTCATTCGCTGACAACATCGCGATTTTGGGAATTACCTCTTTCATTATGTTCCCGTAATATCTTTTTTTGGCTTGTTTTTTTGTAAAGTCTTTTAACCAATTTATACTATTATAAGCATATTACATAGTATTCAAATTTGAAACTTCGATATCGTATTTCTTGCGATATTAGTAATATTATCTGCATAAGGATAAATATATTACATTTACCGGTAATGTGTAGAGTAATTCTGAGTTTATCTATAAGTTCTTCTCGTTGTTTTTGGAATCAGGTACACAGTACCGTAAGAGATGATGATTATGTTTTTCATAGTCTTCGTTAAAGTACTGACATTTGGTGATGTTCAGTTTCTTCAATTAAACCGCTGTTTTAATGTGTCCTATTCTAAGGCGTATGATTTATTTTATGCAGTTACTAACGGAGGGGATTTTTTTGAGGTGGGTAATTTTAGTTGTGCCTTAAATATTTTAAAATTTATTCGACGTTGTCATGCGGAAATGGAAATACCTTTTTGTTTATTACCTTGTTTAGGTTTATAAGGTTCTGCAAATAAAAATATAACGTAAGTCTGAAATTCATCATGAACAGGTAATAAAAAATGCAGCAAATGTTAGAAATTAATATTATTACGAAGTAAAGGGTCACAGTGGTAATATTATTACTTTGTGTGATCTTATTCGGTTGCATATATTGCTCTGTTAGTTTGTGGGTGGAAACCCCATTTGACTCCATTCAAAGCTCGCCGTATACTCTAAATCCATTCTTTACATTTCGTTTTTATGTTCTTTTAGCTCAACAAGCTATCGACGGTAACACACTTAAATATTTATTATCATTGTTAACTTAATGCTTTCCCGGGGATATGGTTTCATCGAAATTGCGAAAGTTAAATTACATGTTTTATTATTTACGGCAATTTTTCAATGAATATTACAGTTGTACAGAATATACTCCTCTTTTTATAAACCGGTACTACACTAATGGAATAATTCATTGGGGTACCGCACCGTCTTATCAAATTAAGCAGCTAGGTCAATTACAGAAATCTACTTTTAAGATTATAAAGAAGGATAAGGGGGAGTTTCATAGAAATAAGCTAATAGGCATTAAAAACCTTTATGAAGTTCAGTTGTTACAATACGTTCTGAAAAATTATAATTATTTTCAAATTTCGAAAGTGGAAGGGCAGGTCCGTGCCCAGAATTATTTATTTGGGGGGGGGGGGGGAGTTTCTTCGCATATTTATTTTATAAATAAAAATACATTTTTCACTAATATTCATGCTATTAATAATTTCCATCATTTTGATTTATATATTAATAATTTAAATAAATGAATTACTGTATAAACATTAATAAAAATTACATATGTTATTGATTATACTCGTAACAAAAAATTTTGCATAAAATATTAATGAAGTACCTAAGCTATTTCAGTTCTCATGGGGGGGTTTAACCCCCAAAATCCACCCCATGGACACGGCCTTGTGGAAGGGTTAATAAGAAGTGCAAATAACACGAATGCTAAAGAGTGCCGCGTGTAAATAAACATCACATTAGAATTCAAGCCAGTTATATGGGTCCAAAATTGTATAACCAACTGCCTGAACAGCACATAAAAGTTCACCGAACAAACTAAAAGAAAAGTTGTAAAATTTTAACTGATTATATTAACAATGTTATTTAATTTTAATGTTTATTTTGAATTTATTTTATTTTGTTTAGTAACTAGGATATATATAGTTATATTTTCTATGCATATTTTATAGGTTCATTTTTATTGTTTAACCACCGATGAAACATTACTGTGAAGTGATTTTTGTATTGTATATTTGTTTGATCTGTTGATCATGTATGTGTGTGGATGTGTGTGTCTTGCAGTCTAGGTATATGTATATATAGAGAACCGGCTATAGGGTAGGGCGACCCGTGTGGTCTCCCGGGACGACAGTATTTAGGGGGCGCCGCGCGCATGGTGCTTGCTTAACTACTTAATTTGAACACGCATCTACACGAGTTTTAAAAAAATTTAAATTTAGTGCATTAACTTTTATGAACTTATCTTGTAAGAGTGAGTTCCAAGGGCGTCGCCAGCCGATGAGCCAGGGGGGGGGCAAAATGATAAAAAGAGAATACGAGTTTTAGGCAAAACAAAATTTATAATTTGTAACGGCTTAATATTTTATTAAACAAGAATAAAATCTTAATTAAAACATAATTTTCGTATGGACATAAAAACGGCAAATTCGGAAATTAATTCTAATGAATCGAAGTAATTCCCATTATGTGTTGAATCAATAATTTCATCACTACCCCGAAACGTAAAACCTCGTTCTGCTAAAAACTTTATTACTGCAATAATTCATTTAAAAAGCATTTGCCAATAATTTTTCTCAGTCTAAATTTGGCTCACAAGTTGAGAAACGACACACGCATTCTTGTTTTTGCGATTTAACAGCGAAGTTATAGCTTTTCTATGCGGAATGCTTTCTTCATGCCTTTTCAACAAATTGTTCGCATTCTTCCTGTCATCGAACTAATCTTTCGTAAACCGTGATGACTGATTAATATTTGAATCTATAACTTTGCAAACAAAACAGAAAAATCGCCCTTTAGTTTCTGAATAGCACAACCAATTTCCGACGTGAGTTTTATTAGTAGGATTATGTTTATAAGTGAAAAATTACTTTTGACAGAATCGTAGACTAATTTTTTTTTTTTCTACATTTTCTTTGAACTTAAAAAGTCACTGTTCATATTTTGCAGTTCGCTGCTTCCTTTCGCAATCTAATAATCTCTGTCAAAGTTTGCCGATTTAGCGTCCTTGCCGGAGAATGTGACGTTTGAACGCTGCCCGAGGAAGCCCGAGAAATTGAAATTATTTTCCTGGGAAATTGTCAAAAAACGTAGTCTGGAATTTATCATAATTATTATCATTATTTTCTAACTCAGACAGCGTGATCAAATATCGTCATGGTGACCGAATCTGTCTTAATATGCAGCTTATTTTAATACCAAAATAGAACGTGTCCTTTGAGAGCTCTTTTCGAAAAAAAAAAAAAAAAACATTTATCCCAGTTAAAAACATATTTAGCTTATTTTAATACCATGATGGAACATGTCACAATCCTTTCTAAAAGGTGTGTAACATTTCACGTTTTAGTGACATCAAGTAAATTCAATATACCACGACTTAATAAGTTTCACTCAAAAAATTACACTCAGGCGGAGGCGGGTTTGGATACGCGGGGCCCGTAGCAATTGCTACTCTTGCTACGTGGTTAATCCAGCACTGTTTACATGTATATATAAATCTGTTTCGTTTTATATTTTGTATTTATTGATTTAGTTTTAATTTTAATTTATTGATTTAGTTTTAATTTTAATTTATTTGAATGAATGATTCGTTTTATTTCGGCTCTGAGCACGTTGTGTTATTTCAACTTTTGTTTATTTTATAGTATAGTAGTTAAATTTTAATTTATAGTCTTATGATACATATTTTGTTATAATATGAATATTACGCTACACCATTTTTTGTACACTTATCCGTTATAGCCACAGTAGTTTACGCATGATTGCGCATTTGTGGGTCATTCTTTTGTAAATATATATATATATATATATATATATATATTTGATTTAATTTGATTTGATTTGAATAATGGGCTGATTAGTATTCGATGCAGTGTGTATATTGTACTTTTCGTTTTTTTTCCGGTTTATTTGTAATACTTTGGAAATTCTTAATTACGTTTTTAAGATTATTAATAGGTATATTTTAATTGGCGATAAATGACTATGTTATATACGTACTGTAGCACTTTTACGCGCTTGTCATCTAGTTGATCAATTTCCTTAGAATATATATAATGGAGGTGCGAGTGTGACGACTTTAGTTCTCCTACTGTAGATTATATTATATAGCTGATTTTAAAAGCTTACTTCAGTTGGCGGTTTGGAAGATATACACGCATCTATTTAACAATATTATCGGCGGTACCTGAACGCGTCTTAATTTCTACGTATTTAGAGTTAAATTAACCGAATCAAATGCACTTTTAATATCAATATTAATATTCTATCCTATAATGACTTTTTAAGTAAGTTATATTTGTATTCCTGGGTTAATTATATTAATGTAATCTTTAGTGCCATATCCTTTTCGAAACTTATGCTGAGTTTTAGATGAAAGATGAAGTTTATTAAGTGCCGTTTCGGTGTCAGTTTTATTATGTTTTCGATAGTTTTACCTATACGCATTAATAGGGTTATGGATCTGTGTATATTCTTACCTGATTTTAAGTTAAGGTAGACACTATATTCCATCCTTCGGGTATGTATGTATGAGAGCTGAATGAATTATTATAGAAGTTTAATAAAATTGTTTAGCGTCTGTCGGTAATTCTCATAATAGTTCTATAGAACATTCCGCCTGTTCCAGCCGTGGTGTTTTTAGTATGATTCAAACTCTTAAATCGTTGTACGGATATAGGGGTTTTTAAGTATTGATCACGATATTGATTGTTATTGGGATGTAAATTCTATCATTGTTAGTGTGCTCGTATTGCTTTAGTTACGGTTTTATTTAAGATATGTGTATAATTTTATTTTGACCCGCAATGAAGTATTTTTTATTTCTTTTATTTTGCGCCATAAATGTGTAGAGCTACCTCTAGATGCAAGACTTCTGCTATATTCTACCTAAGCTTTTCTTTTCTTCTTTTATTGTTTAATTTTTTTGTTTTGGTTTATTCTGAAGAGAATTTAGTGTAATTACTTATTGTAAGATACTAGTTACACTGTGCTGGTGATAATCGTTGCTCGACTACTGCTGAATTGCATTCATCATTCCAGCACAGGTGTATCGTTTTGAGAAATTTCAACTTTTAACTGTTGGTGCGAACGCTCGTACCGCATTAGTACGATGTTTTATTTTATATTTTATAGATAACTTCTCATTCACGAGATTTGCTGTGTTGATTTTTTTAGTTGTATTTAGATGCAGTCAGTTTAAACCATTATTATCGTTTATTTCTAGTTTTTGTTAATGATATAGGTGTTGTCCTAAAGAGTCTTTCTAAATAATTACCGCACAGTTTAGCACGACATTAGTTACGCACGCCATTAGATTTATTTTTTAATTTCGTTATCGCCTTCTGGCTACGTGTGTTTAGTTATTAGCATTCATATTTACTAAACTATTATTATCAATGAATTATCGTAGTTCTATTTCTTCGAACTGTTATTACTGTAGCGCATGTAGTGTGAGTATTTAAATATTCTTCATTATTACATCGATTATCTGTAATTTTAAATTTAATGGTTTCTCGCTGGGTACAAGTTAAAGACTGCCGCAATAGATATTATCATGCTTTCCTATATACAAATATACGAGTATATGTATATATACATATATACATATATATATATATATATATATATATATATATATATATATATATATATATATATATCTTCATCAACATAGATTATTTGTATTTTGATATGGATATTTTCGGTAAAGTTAAGTTCATATGTGAGGGATTCGTGGATAAGAACAGCAGTTCCACCACCAGTTAATAATTTAGATTTATCACATCGAACAATATTGTAACGTTTAAGTTTAAATGTATGTTTTGTTTTTAACCAAGTTACACGGAATATCCCCATTGAGGTATTTTCTATGTACTGCCACAGTTGGAGAGGTTAATACTAATTTTCTGTATTATTTGCAATATTACGATTTTTATTTATTTATTTTTTTTTTTTGGTATATAAAATAATAATAATATTATTTTATATATTTTCTTTTGGGAGCGCCAGCGGCTTTGACCCAACAACTACAGAAATTATAGAAGGAGTCTTTTAAGTTCTAAAATATTATTTCAAAACTAAACGCAATCTTTACTATTTTTATTTTTTAATGATAGCACGAGTTCGTGGTATTATGATTACCAGTACTATTATTATTTATTTTTAGTTTTATCGAATTTTTTTCTTCTTTGTTATGAATTCTTATATCATAATCCGTTATTTGGCCTCATTTTCGTATTCGGGAGGTCAACTTTTCCGGTTATTTTTGTTGTGTTAAATTTTTCTCCGATCTATTTATTATTTTACTTTCTCTAAGCAAATTAAGTCTAAGAAGTTGTATTCCTTTATTAAATACATTCACACCCTTTTTAGAATTTTATTCCGGTATTTCAGAAGAACTGTTTAATGTTTGTCTAAATCTTTATACCATTTTTAAAGAAAGTGGGTGTTCCTATCTCTTTCATCATCCTCCTTTATCAGTGAAAAAAATTGCGGTAAGCAAATGCAACCGAAAGAAACCTTTTAACCAGTTTCGAGAACTGAACACTAGCTATTCACACGAAATTACAGGAATACTTGATCCGGCAAAGATCCGCAAACCTCCCGCTGAACGCAGCGTAAAATAAACTTTAATTAAGACTTGTAAATTTTATTAAAATTTACCGAAACGGTAAAACCGAGTTTTTCCTGAACAAGGCTTCGACCTCTTTTTTCCAAAAAAAGTGACATTTTCATTTATGTTTTAACTATGTATATTTAAAAGAACCACGATTTTAATATTTTGGCAAATTCAATTGAAATATTAAAACCAACAGAATTGGCGGGTTAACCGGGTTTATGAAAAACCGGAAATCGGTTTTTGAAATTTTATGGGGTTTTTACACGCTATTAATATCAAGAGTCGGGTAAAGCTAGACCTTTCTTACAAAATTAAACTAATCAAATTATCTGAAAAATGGTAATTACATTAGCAAAATAGTTCGCGAACAGAGAAAAGTGCTGAAGCATATTGAAATAAATTTTGCAAATATTATTACGAATTAATATTATAATTTCTCGCTAGCACTAAAAATTTTCCATGAAAGATAAAATTAATTAGTGATTCTCGTAACTGCTTTCATGACAACGGCTTACCCCAACTTTATTCCAATAAATTCGGTTATAAAGCGATTTATGATAAATGCCATCGTGAAAAGAAAATTATTTCACAAACAACAGGCTGTTCGTGAAAAAATCTGATCGGTTACAGGGAATAGTTTCGTGCAAAATAGGAAACTATAAAATTCTGTAATCAGCGTATTTAATGGCATTTGCTGGAATTTTATTATTAAGCTAATAAATTAAATGGCGCAAGTTTAAATTAGCTGCAAAAATTCTAAATGTATAAAGTAAAACTAAAATTTTTTGTAAAATATAAACCAAAAATATTTTCTTATTTTGTAAATTTTAAGTTTCTTTTTATTAAAGTCGGTTGAATAAATTAAAATGCAAACAGTCGAAAAAAGGGAAGCATTTACTATTCGAAATTTACACAAAAACTTTCAAATATAAAAAAGCGATATGCTTTCCACTTTAAGCCGTTGTATCAAAAACTTCTTTTGTAGTATAATGGAAAATCCCGTTACCCGTTTATTTTCCACTGAATTCTTGAGGCACCTTTTAGTTCCTTTTAAACTTGAAAAAGACCTTTCCAGAACAGATTTTATCTTTGCGTAAGAACTTCACTTTTAATGAACTTAAATTTCCAAGAAGTAAGACATCGAAATCGTCTAAAACACTCCGATTCGTTCTGAAATCACCTACAAGTCCGCAAAATAAAAATGTTTAATTAGAGAATAAAAACACGCTCATTTTCTGAAATATTCTTCAGAATTATTATAAGATCTTCTCGTTCTCTACTAAACTTGTCGATAAATCGTAATTGTCATATTAAAATTTTCTTTTGCAAAATGTTCTACCTCTGCAATATGTCAGGAAATTTTGAAACACTAGACTCTTGCTTTTATTTACAGATTCGCGTTGTCGGAAATTTCAAAGTATTGCAACATCATCAGTATACACCCATATATATACATAACGGTGGAAGAAAAATCACATTCAGGTTTTCGCAAACGCACACTGTAGTAGAAAACTGCGTGTAGTTATCTGAGATGAGTCAGACATCGGTTTTTTGCTAAATAATAAAGTTGACAAGTAATGGCCAAGTAACTGTAACCATTATTGGTTAAAAAAGAGTAGCTAGGATGCACGTTTGCTGACTGTGCGCGATTCTGATTGCAATAAGAGCTAATTGACAGATATTTTTTAATTCAGGGAACTCTATATTTTATTTTTCACGGCAGGAGGCGGAATCTCTTATCCTTGACGAAGCCACCACACACCCCTAATAAAAATATCACAGCTCCAATTATACAAGATTTTCAAATTATCCATTTATTATAAGAATTAATCATAGTCCTCGACCATGCCTAGTGTTTTTTTTTTCAGTTTTAGAACATCTTAATGTTTTTCTTTTTTTTTCTTTTTTTTTAATTTTTTGGGCTCGTCAACCGGGGAACTTTACTCAGAAACAATTAGAAAAGGAAGGAGTCAGTTTCAGATACTGCTGGACGAAAGGAACACATAATAGGAACAATATGCGGAGAGGGAAAAGATAGGATATAAGAGGCGTAATAAGGAGTAGGAAGACCAAATCGCAGCAAACTGAAGTAGAAAGCAGAATAACACTAAGCAGCATAATAAACACACGATCAGCATCGCAAACACGCTCTTCGTTTGAGTAGAGAGTATAAAATGTATAGGAAACTAAGGAAAAACGAAAACAATAGGGAGATAATAGAGCATGGGTTAAGAATGCAGACGAATAACGGGGACAACAACAGAACGACGAAGTGAAGAAAACAAAGAGAGCCACGGATTGGCAAGAAGACTAGGTTGAACGGACATATAAAAAGAACAATTGTTAGAGAAAAAGGAAACGTACATATTCGATACCATAATCTGAGATGAAAACCTTTGCACAGCGGAAGGAGATTAGACGATGGGACTTTTTTAAAGAAAGTGAGAAGAGGCAGCAACCCGAGCCAAGGAGTCCGCCGTTTCATTTCCGAAGATGCCCGAATGACAAAGATCCCGTAGTAAATGTCAATATAAATGAAATGGAGGGAAGAAAAAACGCGGATAAGTGAGCGTATGCGGAATATGATAAAATCACAGAAATGATCAGGTAGGGGAGAATAAATTGAAGGGCGGTCATGGAGTCAGATATAGTCAAGAATTTAGAAGAACGGTAATTGGAGGAAATGAAAATAATGGGACGTAGGATAGTCATTAATACGTTTATGAATGTAGAACAGTAAAAAGGTAGACGAAAAGATTCTGAAAAGCCAAAATCTGGGAGGATAAAAGAGGTACCGACACTACCCGGCCTCCTCGAACCATCTGTAAACACGGTTGCATGGGAAGGAAATTGCGAATTGATAATACTATGGAATTCCTGTCTAATTAAAGAAACTTGCAGAGTGTAGGTACAGAAAACATATTTGGAGGATGGCCAAGATCGGCGAAATTAGAAGAGAAATAAGGGAAATTGACAAAGGACATTGTGTAAGGACAAAACGAACTGGGCCGAAGAAAGATGAGGAATAAAATAAGGGGTTTCTTAGATGCGAAACGCCAGTTCCTAGAAATGGATAAATAGGAATAGATAAGAGTAGAGGACGTGAATGAAAGACGCTTAGCAAGAAAACGATAGCTCAAATAAGATCTGCGAATAGAAAGGGATAGTGTATTAGATTCGGCAAGGACTGCTGGTACTGTGGAGGATTTAAAAGCACCAAGGCATAGACGAAGGCAAGAATTTTGGATTACATACAATTTAGAGAGTCGGGACTTAGAGGTATAACCATAGAGATGTGAACAGTAATCATATTTTGAGCGGATGATAGATTTATATAGAGAAATAAGAATATAAGGATCACACCATCCCATTTGATTAGAGATAGGGCCTTCAGCAGGTTCAGCCTTTTGGTTGTTGAAGAGGAAAGATATTCGATGTGTTCGGAGAAGGATAACGAAGATACCAAGATAACAAAAACAATTAATACGGGAAAGGAGTG
Source organism: Icerya purchasi (assembly GCA_039619475.1). Taxonomy (NCBI): domain Eukaryota; kingdom Metazoa; phylum Arthropoda; class Insecta; order Hemiptera; family Monophlebidae; genus Icerya; species Icerya purchasi. The sequence goes on from CM077115.1 coordinate 487,889,289, forward strand.
TATTATCTAAGGATAGGTAGACAGAATCAGGATTATTATTGAATTATGTATTTTCTTTGCCGTTTTCGTAATTGTTTTTATACGAAATGTTCAGAAGGTTCCATTTCCTTTAGTACTTTCCATAATAAATTCTAACGTAGCATATCGAAAGCTTTTACATAATCTAAGAAACGAAACAGCTCGCCATATTTTGCTTCTTTTTTTTTTTTTATCATTTATTTGGTCTTCGTTAGTTGATCTCTTGCGTTCCTTTCTCTAGTAAAAATTCTGCTTGTTTTCCTACGGTCTGCAATAGTAAATAAGTGTAATTCTTGAATAATTTTCTTTTTCTTTCTTTCAACTATTGAGTTGGTAACTGACATGGTATTACATCCTTCTTCGAAGAACCATCGCCTTAAAATTATCTATGCTATTTGCCCCTTTACTAAATCTGGGTACTTTGTTTTTAATCTACCTCGGTTGTTCCTTCTATTATTCGTTATGATTCAATCTGAGGTGGCTAATCATTTTATTTATTTTAGTCGCGCTTTTCTTGACGCGTGTTCCATTCTATTTTCTGGCACAAACTCACGATATCTTAAAAAGCCTTCACAGATTATGTTGTTCTCTTTTATATATCGTTCATGCTTCAGCTGTAAAAAGCATACTGTTCCATACGAACGTCTTGATAAAACTTTTCCTTCTGTCTAAAATCACGCTTTCGATGTCGGTAGTTCCTTTTTTTGTTACACATACTTTTTTCTAGCCACCACGATTTTTACAGCGACGTCTCGCCTCCCCGTTCTCCATAATGATGTTAAAAAAATTTCTGTATTCTTGTATATTCGGTTGATTTTTACATTTTCGAAAGACTTTTCAAGATCTACAAAGACAACCGCAGTTTTTTTTAACTGTAATTCATTCTGAAATCCATTATTAAACGTAGAGTTAATATCGTTTCAACATCATCTAACAGGTTTTGTACTATTTTCTGTTCTATACGGTTGTGGATGATCCGAAATATTATCTCGAAGGCGTACAGCGTTAAGCTAATAGTTTTATGAAAGTCACATTTTGTGCTATTTTTTTTTTTTTGCAATATTGAAATAATTATGCTTCCCAGAAAGACTTGTGAATTTTTCCGGTTACACACGTTTCATTCATTAAATTACATACTGCAGTTGTATTTTTGTATCTAGATTTATGCTTTCAACGCTTAGTGCTTTGTTTATTTTTATACCTCGCACTTTTCATTATGGAATATTAGAAGATATTGTTTTATATTTGTTGTGTATTTTTCTATACCTTTTTTTTTTTTTTTTTTTTTTTTTTCGTTGCTATAATGGAATATCAAGTCATTCTGCAGGTCATTTTCACGTGCCGGAATTTTTCGTTACAAATATTTTATTTTATTTTTGTCCTAATTTGACTCATGTTCGCTATCATTTCCAGCGCAACGTCATCATAGAACCTGGTTCTCTATTATTGCATATTTTTTTCACTGTTGGTTTTACCGCACAGGCCAGAGTATGTAATCGTTAGTTTTTTTTTTTCAGTTTTAGCGTCACTCTCTGTAACTTTGCATTTTTTTTCTAAAATTACTTTTGTAATAGGCTGCTATTATCAAATTATTGCTTGGTAAAGACACTTCCTTAAATAGACATTTTATTTTGTATGATTTTCGATGTGTGTACTGATTTTATAAATTTATTTTGATTTTTGCTTAGACTTTTTCATAATATTATTATTTTTTTTATTATTCGCAATTGTATTAATATATTTTGATTTTCCTATCCAGCTATATACTCTTCGTATTTGTTATAAGTTACTAAGAATTCACACCATTTGGTTTTACTTCTTTCGCCTTTTTGAACGTCGTACTTATTCAGTTTCTCCGGTAAGTTTTCGGCACATATTATTTCTTTATCCGTAACGTTTTGTAATTCTATAGTAACATTAATCTGAATTGCATGTTCGTTGGTTTCCGTTTTGGTACTTTTATTCAGTGTTTGCACTGTCTCTCCCTGTTATTTTAAGCAAACTTCAACTATCACTCCATTATAATGGTCAAAAGTTATACTTCGGTATAGTTTTGCATATCTTGAATTGAAACGAAATATTCGGATGCTCTATTCGCCATTAGTAGATTGCAAAAATATATTACTTTCCGGTGTATTGTGAAAATTTTTTATTTACAATGAAAACACGATTTTCCACGCACAATTCCAACAACACTTTACCCCGATCGTTTCTTGCCACAACATCAAGTTCTCCTTTAATATAGTTTCTAGATAGTTATTGAAAGTATCACAAATTGTTGGATAAAAACCTCCCCCCAACAACTGTAATCGCCGTTAGAGACTGCTTTAACAATATCATTTCGTATTCTATAGGAACTAGTAATTTCATCTAATATAGACGTCGCAGCAGAAGCATAACGATGTTTAGATCCATAAGTTTACCTTTTAATTTACGTAAAGTTATATTCTACATCATTCACAATTCTGTAACCGGAAACAGCTCCTTTCAGTTTTGGTTTATACAATAAAGGCTACTCCATCATTTTTCGATTCAAAATTTCTCCTAACGATGTTGCCCCACTAACCAGGATTTTCTAAGGTGCTTTCGTTAGTACCGTGAGAACTAATATATGTTGTTGCAATAAAGTCAGTACGAGATTATATATTCAGCTTTGGGGCTCTGCCAAAAGAATACGAGATAACTGGAATGCAGTGCAGCGAAGAAGATACGAAAAATTACGAGCGCCCCCTGGTTTATGTCAAATAAAGCACTCGAACGAGACTTTTGAATACCATACCACCAATAACAGAGGTTGTCAGGTCATATTATAAAATATTCTACGGTAAACTTAGTCTAAACCGAATTAAATTTCACACAACTGTAAACCCCATCCGTATTCAATAAATAATTGTAGATATTAAAATGTTCATGGACGTTTCTATTGGTACATATAATTTACTTCGCAACATTGTACTGTTTAAACATCTTTTTTTGCTAATTGCATTATTGCAAATTATAGAAAAAAGAAAGAAATTAAACGATTATTCAAACTATAGCGTCTGCTATTGTACATGCTTCAGATTAAGTGTATATATGCGAATACTGCTACACTATAATACGTTCTCCCGTTATTATTTTCATTAGTGTACTTTTTATTGGAGTATCAATTTAATGTCATATCTCATCGCATCTATTGTAGCGGCGATAAACAGAGATAAAGGTTGATTACAATAACGACCCAATCTGCAGTAATTGCTTAATCCGCGCAGCCGGGAACGTTTTAATTCACACAATTATTTGATGAACGCGAGTAGTTTACAGCTGCCATAATTAAAGTTAATTTAATTTTGTTTTGGCTAAGTTGTTTACCATAGAATACTCTACAATGTGACCCTCCGATTAGCTCTGTTATTGATGCAATTCAAAGGTCTTTCCTGAGCACTTCATTTAACACAAACCAGGTAGCATTCGTAATTTTTCGTATCTTCTTCGTTTCGGTGCATTCCAGTAGTCTCGTATGGATTCCTTTTTGCAGAGTCTCAAAGCTGAATTCCTTATATAAGTTCGTATTGGTTTTATTGTAACTCCAAGAGCAATTCTTTTCTTATAAAAGGATTGACCGAATGTTAGGAATAATTTGAACTTACCGAGTTTAACAAATTACAATTTGTTTTTGTTATTATTCCTTTTATTTATTTATTTTTTTTAATTCTTTCGAGTACGTCTGTTACGGACATCAAGCCAGAATAAGTACAATTAATTTCTCTATTATTATCGTGTAATTATGAAATAAGAAATAAATGGCGATTGGTTGACAAAAATTTATTATCGAAACTACAATTACTTTCACGATCTGCGTTCTATATTACCTTAATGCAAAGTTGTAACAACCGAGATTTGTTTCATCCTGATCCAATCCCATTGTGCGTTTTAACATTTTTATGCATATTTTTGCCGTATCTGGATTTATAAGATGGACATTTAAACCGCCACAATATATTGCAAAGGTCAAAAAATTAAATTCGGTGCATAAATAATCGACAACGTAGGGTTTAAAGTCAGCTACAAGTAATCAATAAAAGATAAAAAAAAAAAAGTTAACAACTAAAAGTACAGTTAAAAATTTCGGTGACGCAAATGTGAAAACCAAAATAGTAATTAAAGAATTATTTACTGATATATTTTTATGAGCAATTGATGATGAATGAACGAAGTGTAAGGCTAGTATTTAGGTTAAATGGGTGATATTTTAAGATGGCTGAATATGAATTTATTTTAAAATATAATATGTAGGTATTAACAAACCGTATTAAACAAATATCGCAGTTCGTAATTATTAAAATTCTAAACGGCCGTCGCGATAGCCTAGTGGCGTGAACTCTTGATTATTAAAATAGTGGTAATGAGTAGACACCGGTCTAGAGACGGAATAGAGAGGGAAAGAAAGAACAATGATTCTAGATTTGAAAAGGTTAACGACAAGGGAAAAAAGAAGAGTGTAATATTAAAACAGAGCATAAAATTAAATAGAGTGAAAATTTAAACATTATCAAAGGCAGTAGTGACATGAACAAGGAAGGCGATAAGACATTTTTTATTGAAAATAATATTTATATACATTTGACCAAAATATGCCAATACAATCTGGAGAGTCATGTTCGAAAAGTTTGGATGTAATCAGGAGCTAATGAATTCATTTTTCAGGAGAAAGGATGTGTGATTTGGGGGATGTGAGTTAAAGAAATTAAAGAAAATTTAAAGGCTTTCGCTATTTTTCAAATATGGATAATAGGAGTGGAGCATGAAAAAGAGGAGAAGAAGTTTCTGCGCTAGAAAATCTTTTGTTCCGTTTTAAAAGTAAATGTAACTCTGACATGTTGGAACTTTTATGAAAAAAAAGTTGGAAAGTAAAGGACAGGAACATTCTAAAGCTCTTCGATCAAAGCAGCTTTGCAATCCTTATTCTACCACAAGGATGGAACGAATTTGCATCTTTTTTGAGTTAAAAAACGGAAGCTGAACGAGTTAATGCGTAGGAAATGGATTCCATAAAAAAGTCAAATTAAGAAAAGGTTAAACCCCTTTTCCTGAAAAGGAAAAAAAGAGAAATAGTGAGCGTAGTTGGGTGAAGAATACGGCTAGAAATAATGTTACAAAGAATAGAATTGTAGACAACGTTAATAGTCCAATCAAATTAGAAAAGAATACAAAAAGTCGGTTAATAAAAATCTCTCACCGCCGTAATATATAAAAAGATGTTAGGAATTATTGAATGGACACCAAATTTTATGGGATTCCCGTAAAAAACCAGTTCGCAAATGCGAGCGAAACCGGTTTTTCGACTTTTTCTATCAGGAAAAAATGATTAATAATAAAAAAAAAAAAAAGTATCTCGCGCCAGCGGCATTGACCTAACAACGATCTTTAAAACGCGAACAAATCCCTTTTTATTTAATTAAAACCGGTTTATAAGTTTTCGCAAAAAAAGTAAAAACCGTAAAATATAGCGAATTTTGAAAAATTAATTATGTAGCTTCTAGTTATAGTATCGAACATTTTCTTTATTTAAATCGTAGGTATTTGGAAGGCCTAACTACCATAAAAATTTGGTTTCTTGATATTCATAAGTTTCTGCAGGATTGGCAATAATGTTAAAGTAGAGGTCGTCGAAATCCGGCCTCCGATCTGTTAATAATAGTATTCTAGAGCAAAAATTCAAAAAGGATTTTATTCTGAAACAAAAAACTTTTAATTGTAAGTTACACGTAGTTCAAAAACGGTGCCGAAAAAGGTGTCACTTTGCGCTTCGGGCGGCCGCGTCAGCAAGTGCGGCATAATGGGGGAGTGTCCCATCGGCGCTCAAAGAGACACTTCCCCCACTGTGCCGCACTTTTCCTTTTCGTCACCGTTTTTGAACATTGTATTGCAAGTGTTATGGCACTTTGTTGCCGAAACATACTGCAACTTATTTAAAATTTAATTAAGTATTTCCTAAAAACAGGGTCTTTATTATTAATCAACATACATATATATGTATTTTATATTGGTGTGTTTTTTACTTATTATATGTTAAAATAAAAGCAATGAGTTATAAAAATCTATATATAATAATAAAGTAATTGCATGCTCTTGACATAGTGTCGAAAATTGTACAGTTAAGCTTTTCAGAAGGATAAAGTCTGTGAAAACATGCTACAGATTTTAAGCTGAAACTTGGCTATGTCAGTCGCTACACGTCTACAAGGATCCAGCACTACCCAATGTTCGACATGGGAATTTTAAATTTCAGCCGAATAAGTATCCTCGATATGCTGTAGCAGATAGCAGCTAGAACAAAATAGGATGTTCAAAAGATCAGAATAAATTAGAAATCTCGCTAAAATTAATTTGAAATTTCACTTTCAATCGAAGTTGTAATTCTTCGTCTCTTCAAAGGGAACCATTAACGATTAACTCCACACCTTTCATGTTTTATATTATGTTCTTGCAGAATTAATTATAAAGTACACAGTAATGAAAATAAATATTATATAAAGTTAAAAAGTGGCTTTAATTCTTTTAATTTCAACAACTGTTACCATTTAAATAAATAAATAAATTTTCAAGACTCGATTACAAATATGGTATGCTATATTTGGGACTAAAAAGTTCTGAATAATTTATGTTCAGCGTAAAGTTTACTTCACGGAATTTGGCTAACCGTCGTATTTCGAGTAACGAATAAATAAACCACCGATTGCAGCATAGGTAGCTCATAGTTGCCTTATCAGTTAAGGTAGTTATCAACACACGTGTCGCTCAATTATTACTCATTAATTACCGGTCACAAAATAAGGAATTGACGCCATCTCTCGTTAAATAAATTATTTAAAATAAAGATGTTAGTTTATTCTTACGAAACCAGAGATCGCTTAATTCTTACCGGTATATAAACATATCATCGTTACCGTTTATTTAAGTCATCTAATTGATCCACCCCTATCAATACAGTTTTTGATATTTCCGTTTGTTACCATTTCGCCTGGTTCTTCATAATTATTGATGTTTATTTTTTTTTTAATAATATATATCAGTATTTATCTCGGCTTCCCTCCTGGGTTGCGAGTAAGGATTTTTCCTTCAATTGTATTCGAAACAACCTTCCGTCCCAAAACAAAATCGATCTATACTAATTTTGTATTTTGAATTTTTCGTAAGAGGTATTCTTGGACTCGTCTAAAGACTTTTTTTTTGGGGGGGGGGGGGCTCAATCAAGGACTACAAGTCAGAATCCTCACGGAAAAAATTAAAAAGGAGGTAAAAGATTCTATTTTGATGTGTATACAGACAGAGGAAATGAAGGTACCTAATGCAGGAATAAGGAAAAAGCAAGGATGACCGTCGCAGAGTAAGATGTAGGAAGACCTAAAATTAGGAGTTGAGAGTATAAAACTGAGCGCTCCTAAGAAAGAGGTTGGCGTCGCAACTTTTAAAACGAACATTTGATAAAGAAAGGATATTGTGGACTGAGAATTTAATAATAAACCGGCCGTTGATAGAAGCTGAACGTGCTATGGTGTCTGATTGCATTGTTGCCTGGAATGCCACAATGATTGGGTAATCTATTGCTTGTATTCGTCTCTCCGTCAATTTTCACTGTATATTTTCAATCATGATAAGCTACCTTATTTTCTTTCAGTTTCTCCAGTTTCCTTTCCTTAAATACTCGTTCCAGACTATATCTATTCTTCTTTATTTTTCAACTTTGACCTATTTTATCCCTCTATTCAACTATTCCTTAGCTATTTGTCACCTTCGATTTGATCATAGTCTCCTTCATGCATAATTTTCTCGCTTCCCATCTGCATTTACTTCATTTTATTCTTTTCACTTTCTTCATGACGCAGATCGTGTTTTATTTGAATGTTTAGCCTTTTCAGATTAACAATTTTTCTTTTATTCCATTCTTTGAAACTTAATCTTCTGACTCCTTACAGTACTGCTTATATTTCTTCATTTCCTTCTACTTTTGTTGTTCATGTCCTCAAATTGTTTTTATTCTCTATTCTTGAGCGCTTAAGAACGCAACTTTTTCATTTCTTAGATATATGTCCTCGTTGCCCCTCCCCCCAAACGTACAGTCTCATTATTTTTTTTCAGTTTTCTCATATGTATTGATGCATATTCAAAAATAAAACAGATATTTCTTGATTTTTCTGTATTTATTTATGTTTTTATTGTGTTGTTAAACATGTCTAACAAATATCTGTACAATAGTAGCCGTACGAGACGTTTAGTCTGTTGTCAGTTGCCGAAAAAGGTACATGTATTTTGGCGAGATCCGCGATTTTTTACTTATTTGAAAAACTGGATCAGAAAATTTGCACTAAATTCTGTTATAAGAATGGAATGAAGTGCAACTATTTTTTAGAAATGTTAAATATTGCTTTTAACGAGTCTACCATCATGGGTTTACGAGTGGTATAAACGTTTCTAAAATGGTCGTGAAGACGTTGAACATGACCAGCATTTCAGACGCCTCTTAGAAAACGAGGGAAAAGTGAAAAAACTGATTATGAACAATAGCCGAATCGTCATTAAAGAAACTACTCATGAAGATGGCAACTGGCTCATGCTGTGAAAATTTTGGGTATGGAATATGTGGCTGTAAAGTTTGTTCTGAAATAGTTGAATTTTGAACAAAAACAGCAGCAAATGGTAGTTGCCCAAGAATCGCTAAAGAATTCAACAGTGATGCAAAATTACCGAAACGTGTTATAACCGATGATAAACTATGGGTTTATGAATATGGCACTGAAACGAATACTTAATTATCTTAGTGAAGGCATTCTGGATTGCTGAGAGCCTGACAAGTTCGACTGAATATGAAGCTCACTGCGGTTTTTAATTTTAACCGCACAGTACACCATGAGTTCTCATCACAAGGTTAAAGAATCAATAAAGAATATTACCTACAAGATCAACGCTGCTTGTGTGAAGCAGTCGGAAAAAAAGCTGGATTTGAATCGAAATAATTCGTAGGTTTTGCACCATGATAGTACGTCTGCTTACACTTTATTGTTTGCTCATGGATTTTAAACGAACTAACATTTTAATGATGCTCCAGCCTCCATATTCATCAGACATGGCCGTGACCTGTTTGGTTACCAAAAATCAAGGGAACATTAAAGGGCTGCCGTTTTTCAATCATATATATATATATATATATATATATATATATATATGCGATTAAAAGCGTATCGCTGAAAAAGCTAAAAGCCATCTCAAAATTTGAGTTTAAAATTTTTTTTCGGGGATTGGAAAAGCATTAGCATAAATATGTAATATCTAATGGTAACTATTTTAAACGGATAACAATGATATATAAATAAAATTTTTTCCAAAAAATGAAAATTCCCGTTAATATATTCAGTCCAGTTGTCTTATTACTAATTTCATGATTCATCGTTTTTCCTTTTTTTTCTTTGAAGAAGGGAGAAAGTTTTCTGCAGATTTGTTCAAACCTTCTTTAGTTTTTTATTCTTCTCGATACCTGCCTTCTTTAGACTTTTATGCTGATAATATGTTGTTATTTTTTCCTTCTCAAATTTTGTAACAAGCAATGAAGCATTTAATTCGTCATTCTGATACTCTCCGGTCCTATTTATTTTTGTCTCACAATTTGTTCATTTTGATCTTAAATAATCTCTTTTAACAACCTCATCTATTTTTCATCAAACTGAACGGATCTCTGTTATCCTTCGATGTTTTAATTTTCTAGAATATATCCAGTCTTCTTTCCTTTTATTCTATCGTTACAGCCTAATTAGTGACTACAATAGGCTTTAATGTTTTCATTTCCTCTGATTGTTTTTTTCCAATTATTTAAGATGCTTAATACGTGCCCTCAGGTGACCTATTACTCCTTCGCGGTTTATTAAAGCGATTTTCTTTTCTTATCATGTTTCTTCCGACCATTCCATCTATGATGGTCTGCTGTGGTTTGAGGGCATCGACAGTAATAAAACAGTAGATTCTTTCGCCTGGTTTACTACTGCTTCTTCCTACTTGTTTTTTTAAAAAACCTATCCTCCGATCGATTATCCATATATAAAGAATTTCACCCTACTCTAACTGTCCAATTTATCCTACTTCCTAGTTTCTCCATTTGCCTCCGCGCCATTTATTTTCACTGTATTCATATATATTATTATTCTCTCTATTTGTAGTATTTATTCTATTTTTTAATTTTTAAATTATTGTTGGTTTTAACTATATATAAAGAGAATTTTGTAGTGGTATATACTAAATAAATTGTGCGGACTGTGATTGATCGTACATTGATCGTATGAGGATCAGTTGTAGATACCGCGAACATATCACAGCACGTTCAATAACAATGAAATTGGAAAGTCAGTTATGCTGAGCACTTAATAAAACATAAACATAGGCCAAATTCATTGGAAACAACAGTAACTGTCCTACGTATAACAAAGGAAACGCTATGAACATAGCTGAAAATTACTACATGAACAAATATAAATCTAACATATTACACGATCAAATACCAAACAATAGCAATCTCCTTCTAATAAAAAAATTTTAAAAGTTTAAAAACATTTTTTCAAACAAACTTTTTTAAATTGTTGTATTTTCATATTTATTGTTCCTAATTTATTCAAAAAAATACCCTGGTCTATAATTAATTTTTTATGGGTTTTTTAATACAGCGCCTTTAATTATTTTACTGGTTTTTATTTTCACTTTTTTTCGGTTTCCCTAATATTTTTCGAATTTTTTTCCCGTTTTTTGTCTTTGTATTTCTGCATATTTCATATCATTCGCGGTTTTCCTACCGCCTCTATTATTACATTCGGTTATCATTAGTTTTTTATTTTCTATTTCAATTTTTTATCTTTATATTTTTAATCTTTTCTTATACAGTTATTTTTCGTATTTCTCTGATTTTATTTTTTTCAGTTTTATCGTGTTTCTTACATAATCATTACATGTATTCCTTTTTTCTTGAACTTTTATAATAATGGTTGATCTGTGTTAATAACTTTTAATTTGCTTTTGTGTTTCCTTCGCGACACATTCTCGATTTCATGTTCGCATTTTAAATTTTTGTAATTTATTCGGTTGCGTGTTTCATGTTGTAAATTCCATCTTCCAGCTGAGGATGGGTTTTGCTTAAAAACGTTTCGGAGTAGTATACACAGATTTTATTTGTTTGTTATATTTGTAATTTTTTTTTTATTTCAAATTACTATATTTAACAAACAGTTTGGTAAATAATTCTATATTGAAGAAAATTTGAGAAATATAAATTTTGTTTTTTTGAAGAGAAGTACAATAGAAGAAAGAAATACCGTGTTCCGTTTAAAAAAAAAAATGTGGGTAGAAATTTTTAAAACATTTTTGAATACAGCGAGGTAGGCAGTGCTGGAGTGCTAACGACATCAATAATACAGAAATAGTGCAATTTTAGCTTGTAGCAAAATTCACAATCAGGAATTTTAGATAAATTTCTAGGAATATAACAATGAATATTCATTACTGATAAAATTTAAGTAAAAGTATCTCACTGTCTACAATTTATTTTTGTTTATTAAAATTTGTAAATTTACTACTTAATAATCTATAAAATGAATAATTCTCAAAAAGAAGCAAAAAAAAAAAACAAAAACAAAAAAAAAATTATAAATAAAAGAATTAGATTTCCTGACATTATGGAATAATAATGAATGAATTTCAGCTTGAACAGTTATGAGCGCGATCGCCAGACAGTGAGTACATCTAAATATTACCTCGAGATGAAGTGTGTATGGAGTGCCTCTGAAATATTTCTGAGCGAAGTTTTAAGTGTGTACGTGGTCTGGTAATAAAATTCTTTTTGAAATCAACACTCCACTCAATTAATATCTTATTGATTCTTATTTTTGTAGAATTCCAAGTAAAGAATTTATATTATTGTTGCTTCCAATAATTCCATTTTTCTCCCTTTTGCTTTTCTACATAGATTGTTGTTCCGTAATATCTTATTTCACAATGTGTTCTTCTTTACTATTCATTAGCACTCCCTACTCTTGTTCCCTTTGTCCTTTACCTTTCTTCATTTAGAAAAATGGAAAAAATCGAAATTAATCCAACTAAAACAGAAGCTATACTTTTTACTCGTGGATACTCCAAGGCAATAGAGTATTAAAGGCACCAGGATTAGATGGACCGTTCGATATCTAGGTGTAATTTTAGATAAAAGATTATCTTTTAAGGAACACTTAAAACACGCTGAAAGGAAAACAAATAGATCTATTGCAGCCACCTCGTGTCCAATTATTAATCGAAGATCTTACTTAAACATTACAAACAAGATTATTGTCTATAAAAGCATCATTAGACCAATATTGGCTTACTCAGCTTCAGTTTGGTGCTCGAGTTCAAACTCTGATTTTAATTAATTTAAATTACTACAAAATAGATGTTGTCGGTGTATTTTAAACTTTCCCCGCTAAACTAAAATCGATAATACGCATAATTAGTTATAGTTGACTTATGTAAAAGATTCTATAGTTAACACAACAAAAAAATGTTTTCATCGCCGCTCCTACCACAACAATATATGCCTATCAGGAATATAAGCGATTACAATTCTGAGCAGCTAGCCCGGATGTACATGAAATATAAGCATCGTCGGATTAAACACAATTTAGTTAGTCCGTGATACTGCTAAACTATTAAGTAATGTTTTTATTAGTATAAATTGGCTGCAATTTTAATTATTTTTGGGGTTTTTGATATACTTTTTGCCCTTTGCTTTTGTGTATAGCATTTATATTTTCGTTAATAACATTTGTTGTCGCGATGGCCTAGTTGCTAGAGCGCTTGGCTTCCGTTGCAGAAGTCTCGGGTTTGAACCCGGGCGACTACGGAAGTTATTACGAGTAATTAAAATTAAATAATCGCTAATAATAGTCAGGTGGTAGGTAATGGCATGCCACCACGTATATCACCATTTACGCGTTAGTTGATGTATAGTAGGCAGACACACGCGGGACTGCATTGATAAGAAGCGATTGCGATCAGTTTCGAGTGTAGTTTTTGCGTCTAAACTTAAGCGTCTTCATTAGCGTCGCATATTAACTATTACCATGAAAACCTGGCAGCAGGTATAAAATGCATCTCCCAATTTGCCTGGCCAGCACAGGAGATTAGGCCAACTTATCCCCCCCCCCCCCCCCCCAGGAATTACCTACACCCGGCAGTGGGTTGATATGGGCATATTGTGATATCGTTATAATAACATTTAAATGTTCTACTTTTTTTTATCACTAATATAATGCGGCTAAATAAATCATTCTCTACTCCCCTCTTCACGCTTTCGATTCGTTTTGTCCCCTTCTCCTTTCTGCTCTCTTCACGCTTCTGAGCCTTCTTGTATTTGCGATTCAAATCATATCATTTTTGAATGTTCTGCACTCTTCAACGAACGCTCCTTTCTTTATGCCCAACTTTTAGCTTTAGGTCCTCCTACTCCCTTTAACGCTACCTATATCCTTTCCTTCCCATTTCCTTCAGTTATTCCGTTGCTGCTGTCCTTTGTTTTTTCCATTTCTGACCGCCTGGCTATTTAGTTCTATCTCTTAATTTTTCATGTTGTTGGATCAAGGCCGCTGGCGCGCCCAGGGTAGGAAAAAAAAAGTCTCATTCGAGCTGATACGCATTTCGTGTTTATATATACTGTGGTACTTTGTACTTAGCTAAATAGGTGTTCTATTCTATTCTCCTCATCGCTCCATAGACACATTTGATTCGGTGTCCTTGATTGACGAATTCGAAAAAAATTACGTAGAAATCAAAATATTTATAACACGTTAGGTGTGTCGGCATGATAAGTTATAAAATACTTACATAATTGCATTTTTCTTTCAGCCCTGGTTTCTTTCTTAATTTCGATGGATTGGTGGATAGTTTCGGAATTATCCTCTAGACGCACGCACGTGCAAACTGTAATAAAAATGCGTTTCGTATAGTGGCAGTGCAGTATTTATCTTATTTAACACTTTTCGGCTACTTCCATATTAAACAACTGTATAGTAATAAATATTTATGTAGGAAAATAAAATATATTATTTAAGTAACGTAATATGTACCTGATTGTTTACTATTAAACACGCCTTTTTAAAAATTAAAATCTTATTTCAATTCAATCCCTTAGAAGAAAAGAAATTTTAAATTTCGACGTATACCTCGCAAAAATATGAAAAAAATGTTCAAAATAATTAGTAGAATTAATTATGAGAATGTCTATATACTTGTTTTTAAAATGAAAACCGTAAAAAAAAAAATATTGCCCACAAAAAGCATTTTAATTTAACTTGATTTAAACTACGTGTACAGATCTGCAATAAAAATTTATTGTACTATGTTTTAAAAAGGAAAAATTTTTTGAGTTTATGATAATTTTAAAGTGTGATAAAAATGAAGTTTTTTTGACCAGTAGATTTTTGTAATAGGACAATAAAATAACAAATAAATATATATATATATATATATATATATATATATATATATATGTATATAAATCATGAAATTTACGAAATTGGAAACAAAACATTTATGTACGGGGTAAGCAAATAGAACATTGGTAATAGGCTATAATGAACGTATTGGCTCTGTTAAACATGGCCATATTATTAAATCATCATGAATATCAAACATGCCTTATTAATAAACATACATTAACTTTAAATATAAACAATAGCATGGCAATCTTAAAATATATGTCTGATAAAAAATTATCGAATTACGCTGATGTTTTTTACATTAACAAATTTAAAAACATTTTAATTAATTTTAATTATAACCTCAGTATAATAGTTCATTTTTTTTTTCTTTTTAATTTTTTAATCAACTTTATTAATAATGGTCGGTGTTATATTACTATTTGCAACAATCGTTTTTTTACATTGGTTCTATACCATTTTGTAATAATTTTCCATTTAAATTTACGTACTGACCATGATCACGAATTATATTACTACCCCAAGATATGTTTTCCTAATTTTATAAACTTTATGAATTATATATTTCTGCATCTGTCATTCCATTTTGTAATTATATTAATCTAATAGAAATCGATAATACTATTACCAACCCAAAATTGTAATAGTTTTTTTCTATTAATTTTAAATCCGTTTTCGCGATAAAAAATTAAATTTTATCTACATCTACAGCTGTACTTTAAAATTATTTATAAAGAGGGGGTTATATATTCGTCACGTATGCTTTTTTATGTTTGTTTACGCATAACTGTGTCCATGGGAGCTGATTCGAAAGTGGTACAAGCCAACAGTGCCATTACCGACGAGTACCGGTGAATACAGACTGAGAAATCATCAAATAACGTAAAAAAGGTATCTTCTCAGAGAAGTTTTTCCTAATATTATAACAAAGACGATTAACTTAATATTAAAGACTATGTAAACGTAGATTTGCAGGAAAAAAAAACAGTTAATTTCTAACAAAGCTAGACAAAAGACTTAAAATGTTGTCAACCAGTAGATTCAAATGAAGTGAACGAATTTAAACCTCTCATGACACAATTTATAAGCTCATCACTAATGGAAATATCACGTTTTTACATTGCTGTGTATACCTTTTGACTATGAAGAGTAATTCAAATGATTCTTTGTTTATTAGAATGTGTATTGATAAGCAGTAAGATACGGGTAAATATCGGTGAGTACTGAATTACTAACAATTATATAACTCGTAGTTTTAACACAGATACAATTTTTTTGAAAACTGTGTATTGAGTGCATGAAATCGTGTTTTGTTTATCAAAATTTATCAAGGGGTATCAAAAGCAAAATTAAAGAAACAGCGTGAATTCACGATAAAGTGTCTGAAATAATTACAGGTATTAGCGATAGATATTTCAGATGCGATTGGGGAAAAAAATCGTCTTTTAATAATCAACTGCAGAATATGCAGAAAATTTATCTGTAAAGAACATTCAGCTCCGTCTTGTGCATAAAAAATCAAAAATAATTCTTGTGAAAATAATCGATGTAGAAAAAAAAAACTAAAAACAATCTATCGATTTTTCATTGTTGTCGATGGATGCACGGGAAAACGACGTTCCGACTTTAATAATAAACGTAGTACAAGTAACGAAAACCTTATTGTAAAGGTACTATAATAGAAATATTAAAAAAAAACCCAACTGACTCGTCATTAAAATAAACATTAAAAAAGGAGTATCTTTAGAGATATATTTTCTTTGCTTTAAGCAAAAAAGTGCAGCCAAAAAATTATTTTCATAGAATGTAGGGAAAATATAAATTCCGAAAATTTTAAAAGTAAAAAGGCGATAAGTGTTGGCAACTTAAAGTATTGTCAACATTAATTCCATGAAAATTTAGATTTAAATAACGGTAATAAATTTAAAATCCCCATAGCTCGATTTACAAGCTCATCACTGACAGAAATATTGTACATTATACCTAAGCCAATACCCAGTTTTATAGAGATAGTAGGTATAGTTGAATTTTTTATGTCTATCTGTATTATCACGCAAAAATATTTTCACTAAAAGTTGTGAAATAAGAAATATTAAAAGAAAAAAAAAAGCACCGCCTTCAAAATTGAATCTAAAAATTTAATAAAAATGCATTAAAAAGTAAAAAATAATTATTTGATAAAAGATAAAATACATTTTACAATAAAATATACTTATAGATATTATGATTATTCTTAAACAAAAAATTTTTTGATTCAGCACTAAATTCAAATTGCAACAATAATTAAAAACCACATTAAACATTTCCGACGTTTTCAAATACTTGGCGCATAAAAAACCGATACATAAAAAATTGCCTCGAAATAATATTATTCTAATGTGAACTTGGTGTCGATTTCAAATAGTTAATGCTGTTCGAGGTAATCATGTATAGGTTACTGTAAAATATGTTTTTTATTAGACAAGTATTTTTGGCTTTTTATTGCATTTTTATTCGATTTTAGAATAAATTTTGAATTCGGTGTTTTTAAAACAATTTCATTACAATTACTACGAATGTAGAAAATAGAATTAAATGTTTTTAGTAATTTTCCGACAATTAGAAAGTCTTAAATTTCATAAATTGCTTACATGGTTCGTTAAGAAAAAGAAGCCATGTTGATTCCATACAGCAACAAAGAGAATTCTGTAATATATTGCAATTTTCCTGGTTACTTCTGAGCTGATCTTTTAATATTTTTATTGTTCCATTTCGATATCTTCTTATTAAAACTAAAGTTTCAGATTCCATTTCATTATTTAGTGTTTCCTTTGTAAAACCTGTTAATACATTCCAGTACGCTTCTAACATTTAATATAAATGAAAACAAATTACGTTCGTTACTAAATAATTTCAGCGTAAGCTCTCTTCATTAAATAGCAGTGAATTCGTTAAACTGAATATGTGCTATGTAAAAATATTTATTGTAATTATAAAAATTATACCGATATGTTTTAAAAGTGAATTTATTTATGATATCCTATAGTAAAGATACAAATCAATGCACCGTGGAATATTTCAATGTTATTTTTAATTGATAAATATTATTTTTACATAGTTCTTATTTTATTTCATAAATTTACCGAAATAATTTTATTTACACAATTATATTCTAAACGGAATATAATCGAATATTAAAATTATCGCGGCGCTGTGCTTCTCACTGGTTTTCCCAACACGGCCCGGCTACTATGGAAGCGTTCCACTGCCATATACAAGAAAAGTATGAAATAAATAAAACGGCATTTTCATTATAAGCTTCCAGCAGAGCATTTTTTAAATAATACTATATTGTTAATTTCGTAATGCATTTATCTAAAGGTAGGTACCGGGTACTTCTCCCTTCATGCTCAATACATCCCTTCCCGCATAAATATATTGCTAAATAGCCTATATAGCCAGTTTGTAATATTATAAATAAGAAGGGAAAAAAATGTCTAAAACGTAGAAACCTGTAAAAGAGAAAATTCATTAATAAACTCGAAATTTCTAAAGTTGACGCTGATTAAAATACAAAATTTTATTTAGAACTGAGAATGTCAATAGGACAAATTCTCATATCATAAGAATAACTTGGCTTACGATTATCTCAAATTTCTATTTATTCATTTATTAGGCATTACAATATAATAACGATTGCATTTGAAAATTACGTAAAATTAAAAGCCCATATTTTGGACGAAAGCCTTACGGTCCTGAGAAATTCTCTCATGATGTCATTTATGCAAAAATGCCATTATTTGGTTATTCCATCTTAAGTAATGTATACCTATTTTTCTTTTTTTTTTAATGTACCAGTTTTTTTACATAGTATGTCCACTATCCTTTAACCTTGCTACATGTCCACCCCAGCTCTACTTCCTTCTTTTATATTCACACTAACAAATTAATTTTATATTTTATTTTATCCCGGACAATTGTATTTTTGATCACATCTCTACATTTGACATTTCGGATAGACTTGTGCATTGCGTTTTGAGTAGTCTCAATGTTCCTTTCTTTCATTTTTCTTATGGATATCATGTTCGAGAGCGGTAAATTAGTGTGACGGAATTATACAACTATCAAATATTTTACTTTTTGCTCTGATACCAAAGAACTCTTTTAATATATTTTTTAGCGAGCAACGCTTTTTCCAAGCCATCACTATCCTTCTCTGTACATCTTCTTTAGTCCTGTTCTCAATCTATGACCTAGATAATTTATTTCATTTACATATTAAACAACTTTTTCGACTATCTCTATTTTTGTTTTTTCTATTGATGCGGATTCGATACGCGTAGCGCTATCTGTTGACGACGTTTGAGTTAGAAATTAGTCTCTGGTCGTTCATTAATTCACAATCACTCAAACGTCGTTGTAGGTTGCATCGCTGCTTTGTCGTGTCAAGGATGCTTATTCGGCCAAAACCAAAAATCCCCATGTTCGGTTGCAAGCCTGGTCATTCGAACGGTCACATCGGGATAGAAACGCGTTGGTATCTGAGTGGTAGTGGTCGAGGGCTGAGACAGTGACTTGTGCTAGCAGCGAAAGCGCGCAATACTGTTTGTCGAGTCACGTTGAACTGTAGGCAGACTGTAAAATCCCGCTAAAAATCAGGCAGGGTGGTATGTGCAGTGATCTACGCAGAAGCGTTGTTCTAGAAACTTCTGCGTAGCCTTTGTTACCGTGAACGCATTGTTCCATCAGTTAGTTGTCACTTTTCGCTTCCAGTCGTTGCAACGTATAAGTAGTGGTCTTCGTACTGCATTTTTGCTTTATATCAGTGATGAATTCAAGAATCTGTTTCCGGGGAGGTGGGTATATTCTGG
Organism: Icerya purchasi; assembly: GCA_039619475.1. NCBI lineage: Eukaryota > Metazoa > Arthropoda > Insecta > Hemiptera > Monophlebidae > Icerya > Icerya purchasi. The sequence goes on from CM077115.1 coordinate 487,908,643, forward strand.
GGAGGCAGAGATTTTTTTTTTAAATTTTTACTGAGAAAATTTTTTAGGGATATTCTTGAATCAGAACCAAATATGTAAAACATGATTTATTACGTAATTTAAAATAATGAAAAAGCAAGTGTGAACAATAAATTCCGAAGTAAAATAACCGATTATAAACAACAATGTTTTTTTAATTAGTTTTAAAATGATTAATTCTAATTGTAGCATTAAAGAACATCATATTGTGAAAACATTCTAATGGGTTCATCATCTTTTTATAATAAACGAATACACCGTGGTGTTTCAGCTGTTTTAAATGGACTTTTCTTGGAAATAAAAAACAAGAAAAAAGCAACAGAAACAAAAATAGAGTTGTCTATAGATCATGTCGCTTTAAAAAAAAAAGAATAAATGAAAACCGAAAAGAGAAACCTTTAAAAACAATTTATTGATATTAATGATACATATGGATCGACGTGAAACGTGAGAGTTCCCGTTTACGCTGACAAAAAATACCAACTGCAGTGAATACTTTTTTCAGCTCACGAGTATTTTACATCTTTCGCACGTTTGTAATGAAAGCATATTAGTTTTTTCATAGAATAACAAGCAACGCCAAAGTCAAATTTTAAATGATCATTTTTTTTTTTTATTGCTATTTTATGAAGTTTCATTTTTTCGCCAGAAGTAAATCTTGTAATTTTGAAATTTAAAAATATACGACTAATTGAACCATTTCAAAATATTTTGGCGTCAACTTTTGACATAACTGTAAACAAAACCAATAAAAAGAATTTTATTTCCTATGAAATTGCCGCATTCTTAAACAGCTTGTATTAAGTTCTGAGGGCCCCCCCCAAAAAAACCCCACTGGATTTATTCCTGCTTTATATATGACAGTCATGTCGCCAATTTAAACCATTTTTCTTACAATTTGTTGTGATATTTGTGTTTTTACTTTGTTTTTGTTTGTTACTGTTATCTATACCGTACATGCGCGTCTAGTCAATCGTCTAATTAAGTGTTTTGTCAATTTTTTATAAATATACGCATTTTACGGCCATTGTCCATTATTTGAACACGCGGTGAATTTCCGTAGTGACATCTCTTAGCGGAGAGAGGCGGCTCCTGTGGATAGAATCGGGGCCACAGGGTCGAATAAATTTTAAATTTGGTTTTTTATATCGGTTTCTTCTTATTTAATTGTACGTAATAAAGCCTATGTACCGTCGATGAGTTATTCATGGCATAGTAGATGCCACTGACGTTCGTTTCATATCAAAAAATACAAAGAAAAGAAATTTTAGCACGCGGTTTATATTAATTTCACTGAAAATATCAGCGCTTTTCGAATAAGCGGCACTGAGAATCGGAAGAAAGGCGAGTTCGAATCACTATGCTGTTCATCATAATTTTGTTTTTTATTTAATCGTTTTTTTTTTGTTCTTTTTTTTTTTTTTTGGCTTAGCCTTCGACATTCAGCCAGTTTTTATATTTAGTCCCTCTAACATGATTTTTAGTTATTAAAAATTGTTTCTCGTAACTACCACATCGTCTGCAAACCATAAATTATTTAGAAACTTTCCGTTTATTTCGACACCCCTTTTTTTTTTTTAATTTAATTTTTTGAAAATTCAAGATGTGCTACGATGCAGTACATCAGCAAAATATTTATAACGAGTTTAAAGGAATTTTAGTTTGACATAATTATTCTATACCACATATTACAACATGGATAGTACATTTTCGGAAGAATTTAACAAATTGTGTGAAGATGTAATAAGCATCAAAAATTTATGTACAGAAACTAATACAAAAATCAACGACTTTAATGCTGAAATAACGAGTCTAAAAAAGGAAATAGAATGGAAGGAAGAGATGCAAACAGAGATGAATAAATTACAATACTCAAGTACAGGCACCGTAATCATCAGTGGTATACCGATAGAAAAGGATGAAAATGTAATAAGACAGGTGAAAATAATAGCTGACCAGCTGAATGTAAATTTAAAGGATAACGATATAAAGGTGGCCCATCGGCTAGAGGATATGGAGTGGCCGTAGTAGCAAAATTAAATGATGGAGTCAAAAAAAACAACAAAAAATAATTAGAAATAGCTCTATTTATAGAAATTGACCGGTAATATTACGTAGGTTTGGATAATATAGGATCCGATCAGAAAATATACGTTGAAGAATTATAGACTTTAATGTAATACAAAATTTCAAATTCTATTCGGATCATAAATTATTTTCATGCAAAATTTCGCTTTCAAAGTGACGGTTTCAAATAGTGGAGAAACAGGAAGGGTAAGAGAATAAACAGAGAAAATTGCAAAGATTACAAGATCCAACTAGGCAAATTAAGAAACGTTAATATGCAAAACATGAAAAATATAAAACTGTTATGTACTATATAAGAAGATAAAAATCAACATAAAAAAGCCACTGAAAGAACAGGAGATATAATTGAGAAATCAATCAGGACAACTCTACCGATAGACATATAATAATTAATAATTAATAAGGAGAAAAAATGAAGTGAAACAAAACAATGAGAAAATTGAGCTCAATAGTTTATGTAAAACCATCGAAAACAAGTTGAGAATGTTTAATAAAAAGAGGGAACTTGACTTCATTCAGTTAGTGCTAGAAAATGACAAAAGTATAAACATGATGTTAAGAAACAAATGGATCACTTCCCTTCTGGACACAGAAGGAAATAAAGTACATAACCGCATGAAGAGTAATGAAGTTACCACGATGTATTACACTGAACACTATATGATGATAAGGATTCGGACGGAAAATGTAGTAATATATCAGGAACTGAATATACTAGATTTAGAGATAGAGGACGTGGAGGACTCAGCTAAAAACAAAGCACCAGGAGCGAATGAAATTAGAAATGAACAATTAAAATTTGGAGGGAAATATCTAATATAAAGCTCAGCTATACTATTCAATAAGGTTCTGGAGAAATAAAAAAATCCATTGCAATGGAAAAAATCAGATATAATTCTATTACACAAAAAGGGAAATAAAAATAGGATCAAAAATTACACAGACCTATAAGTCTGAGTCCTATTTCTGTTGATTAGTCTAAAGCATTTGACTGCCTGAAATATAGTTATATGTTAGACACACATTTTTATTATAGTTCATTAAATGCGACAACTGACAGAATAATTTGAAATTCAGTACTCAGAAAAAGATAAATATGACTTACCGATTTCATCAATGCATGTTAATGATTCAATTATAGCCGAAAACATTATGACGCAGTTTGATAAAATTAAATATTTCTGGAATTAGAACTAATTCCAAAGAGTGAATTAAAAATCTGAACTAAATTAGAGTTATTGAACAGGGTACTTCTCCAAAACCTAAACCAGTTTAATGATAAAATTTTTCAGTTAGAATTGTAGGTTGTGTAACCAAGAATTACTCATTACCCGAAGCCTTTAATGTTGAAGTTCGTACCTTTCCTTTTGTTCCATTTTTTCTGCTGAAGCAATCTCCATTCTTCGTGCTGTCTCCTTTATTTCCACTTCAAGAGGGATCTGTAAATTTCTCATTGTTTCTAATTCCAAATCTGTGCTGCAAGCTGTTTCTTTTCCTCCTTCCCACTCGTCTAATGATATTATTCTTCCTGTTCGTGCCTCTATTTCCAATTTGCGCTTAACACGTTCTATCCTTATTGACTTTATAAGGGTATCTGGTCACTCTGGCGCTGAGGGCAACGAAGCAGCTGACTTCCTAGCTCGCTCGGCATCTCTCAATGGTCCACTCCTCCCCCATTTTCCTACCTCAAACATTCTTTTTCTCTCCTCAAGTTTTCATGCCAGACTATTATTCCCAACTCACAGTCCTGGTTTCAATTTCTTCCCTTTTCTCGGCGCTCGGCTATTGTTTCCTTAATCAGACTATGACTTGGTCATTCTCTCCTTTCCTCTTCTCGTTTTTCTTTTTCTCTTTCACCTTCTCCCTTTTTTGCCCTCTCCACTCTACTTATCCTCCCTTTATATGCGACCCCAACCATATCCTTTTTGAATGTCCTACTCTTTTTCCCGAGTGCTCTCATTTATACGTCGAACTCTTGGCGTTGGATCTTCCTACTCCTTTCAATGCTTCCTTTATCCTTTCCTTCTCATTTCTAGTCGTTATCCGCCTCCTACTTTCCTTTATACTCTCTATCTCCGATCGTCCCAGAATCTGAGTAGGTGATCTAAGCTCATGTAGTTAGGTCAGTGCTGGCACCGAACCATTGAAACAAAAAAAAAAAAAAAGTTCGTACCTATGCGACACCAAAATTTTGAAATTAGAGCAGTTATTAATGATAAGTCTCGATGAATTTTTATTGATTCTTAAGCTGTGGGACAAAATGCTGTCTGCTTTTCTCTATAAAATCCGGTGGATTGATTGCCCATTCTGTACTCATCCAAGGGACGTAGTACCGAAATGACAATTCAGGTACAGTGGTGGTGTTGCCTTGCTTATACACAATAGTATAAGTTAAGCGAATTGAAGCAATTGGAATTAAACTTGGCGTGGAAAATAATAATCTGGCTATAATTTCTGTATATAGAGCACCTAATGTGCCGAAATTTTTTCAAGAGGACATTAAGCATCTTTTAAGAATAAACTCCCGAACATTGATTATAGGTGATTTAAATGCCAAACACCGCGCTTGGAATTGCCATAATGCAAATCGAGCTGGTAATATTTTATTAAACTTATCTATGACAAACCATTTTCAAATTTGTTTCCCAGATACGCCTACATTTTTTCCGCGAAATCCTCGTCTCAAACCTAGTGTCATTGACGGAATCTTAGCGAATGGATTTCACAAATTTACGGACCCCATATCAGTCAGCCAGTTATCTTCTGATCATAATCCTGTAATTTTTGAAATAAATACCACCTTTACTCAAACCCCTTCCGTGGAGCGATATAATTACCTTAAAGCAAACTGGAATCTCTACCAAGCTTTTATCAAGGAACATATCATACTACCTGCTACCTTGAAATCACCTCCGGAAATAGATAAATTTATATCTTCTCTAACTTCAATATTATTAACCGCTGTCGAAAAATCTGTACCCAAACCATCTCCACATAAACCTTTTACTGCTTCTAGAAAACTTGGTTTTCTTATTAGTATTAAAAATTTCTGCCGTAGGATGAGCCAAAAAAATCAGTTGCCTTCTTTCATTGCATACAAAAAATTATATAACAAATTAAATAAGCTAGTAAAAGCCCGGCTACTTCATGAGAGAAATGAAAAGTGGAACGTATTTTTGAAGAATTTGTCCCATAAAGACAACACTCTGTGGAAGGTAAACAAACGTTTCTGTAGAAATCAGACTGAGCTGCCGCCAATCACAATCCCAAACAGTATTAATAAGATTGCATATTCCATTAAAGACAAAACCGAAGTACTTGCTACCCATTTTCACAATATACATAAGCAAAATGACTGCTTATCTACACACTATCATGTTCGCAATGATCAAGAATCTCCCAAAAAAAGCTATCCTTGGGTTAGTCAGACTTTTTAATTCCTGCCTACGCTTAACTTATTACCCTTTATCCTGGAGAACCTCAATAACGATACCTCTTGCGAAGCATGGAAAGGATGCTTCCTTTGTGCAAAATATCAGGCCTATTAGTCTATTAAGTAATATCAGCAAAATCTTTGAAAAAATAATCTTAATTAGACTAAACAAGTACAGCGACACAAATGCTATTTTTAGGGAATTCCAATTTGGATTTAGGCCTAATTTAGGTACGACAATGTAACTTGCCGCTTTATGCGATACAATCACTGACAATTTTAACCAAAATAAACATACCGGTCTAGTACTCATTGATCTTGAAAAGGCGTTTGATATCACTTGGCTTGAAGGCATTGTATTTAAATTAATCAAATATGGATATCCACAATACTTAGTACTGCTTTTCAAAACTTATTTAACGAATAGACAGTTTTACGTGAAAATTAAAAATGTTAAATCTAGTAAGAAACTTTGTGCCGCTGGAGTTCCTCAGGGGAGCATCTTGGGTCCCTACCTTTTTATTTTATTCATAAACGACCTTCCGCTTACACATCATGTAAGTCTAAATCTTTACGCTGATGACACTGCACTTGTCGCCACGTCCTACCGAATTGATACGATATGTCGACGACTCACGGATGCCGCAAATAAGTTAGTCAAATACTTCACTAAATGGAGAATTAATATCAACGAAAATAAATCTAAGGCAATTATATTTACAAAGCGCAGGCCAACAATTAACAATCACGTTAAAGTTAAAAACAATACGATTGAATGGAAAGATGAGGTAACTCACTTAGGTATGACACGGGATAAAAAACTTACGTTTATAAAGCATATAAATCAACGTATTTATAAAACTCAGCGTAAGTTATGTAACCTGTTTCCGATTTTTAATAGAAAATCATGTCTAACAGTGTTTAATAAGTTTATGATTTATAAAGCGGTATTACTACCCACGCTATTATATGCTGCTCCAGTCTGGTGTTCGACCAGCCATAGTAACTTAATGAAGCTCCAGCGAATTCAAAACCATTGTTTTAGAATTGTATTAAATAAGTCACGATACACACGCATTAAAACCATGCATGATTATCTGCATTTTCCGTATGTCAGTGAGATTATAAAAGAACGTGCAATAAGTTTCTTTAATTATTGTGCTATGTCTGACATTATAACTATAAACAATATAGGTAGGTATAATTATCAGTCCTTAAAGCATAGATACAAGAAATATAAACACAGACGAATTAAACATGTGTTACTCTGAGTATTTTTACAGCCCTATATCTCTGTTCCTCACCAAATTGTTAATTTCTTTCCATGAACTCTTAGAATTTCATCTAAATTGCGATATTATGCTAATTTTATGCTGAGTCATTAAAACTTAAACTATTTAATAAGCTAATGTGTCAGGTTTTTTAAAACTTTTCCTGTCTATAATTATAGATTCTTTTTTTCTTGTTTATCATTTTCGTGTTCTGATATATATATATTAAGTTATCTGATAAGGAAATCATGTTTTTCCGGTACAGATTACCCGCTTAAGTTATGTATTGTTATTTGTTAAAAATTAAGCGTAAATATACGTTTCTTCTTCTTCTTCTTAAAGGGACGTAGACAAAGTGGCTGTTGCGGATTGCATGTTCTCAGAATGTTCTTCTTTTACTTTGTACACTTCTCATCTCCATCAGGCGTTATTATTACTGAATATCCTGTGTCCATATAATATGAAATATATCTTTTCACTACCGATTACATATCACACAATCTATGATTTTGTAAGAAAAAAATAGGATATTGGTATAGTTATAGCATTTGAAAGTAACAGGCAATGGGTGGAATTTGTTTTTAAAGCCCAAGAAAGAAGAAGAAGAAGAAGAAAATTTTCACTGTAATATATTGGATGTACCAAACACAATGGCGAGTAAGAAACAGTGTAGTAAAAAAAAACAGAAGAGAAAGGAAAAGAGAGCAAAAACACTCGAAAACAATAAAATGTTGAAAAAAGCTAAAACAAAATGAAGAGTAATGATATTAAAAGAAGTAAAATGATTAGGTGGAGTGGAAAAGAAAAAATTCCTTGCACCCAACATGGGGATGATATGACATTAATAATCGTAAAAAATAAAGCAAGTCCCATGGCGTCGGGGATTATGGAGTTGAGGTTTACAATGTACTAAGCACAACGGTACTAATGGGAGCAGGGGGTCAGTTTCTTTCTCTCGGCCGCCTTTACTTTCCCAGATTTCTCTGGTACCCAATTATTTCAGGGGACCGCTCTATCGGGCGCGATCGATCGGGCGCGAAAAGCGGGCGCGATCGATCGGGCGCGAAAAGCGGGCGCGACTCTATCGGGCGCAGCGTCTTTCGGGCGCAGCCTCTTTCGGGCGCAGGCGAACTCAGACCTTTTACAGACCACCTACGGTGATTTTCAGGTATCATCCGTTAAACGTAATCATTTGTGTTAGTGAGAAACACGAGTTACCAAATACTGCTTTCAGAAATTCCGTCCAAAAAATACCGCTCTTGGTTAACGATTTATTTTTTCCGCGCCTATAGCATGTTATATATGCATATATAATCACAAAACACATATTTTACATGATTTTATTTCGTTATTCGCTTTTTTAAAATATTTTCTATTTTTTTTTGAAATAACGACTTCAGCGTGAAATACTGATAAACAGACTTTCGCGATGTTTAAGAGTTCTATTAGCAATAGTGATACGATACGGACGAAGATGATTAATATTAATAATCGGTCAAATGCATTGTCGGTTCTTTTCATTTTTTTTGTTAATGTATAGTCAACTGTATCTAAAAAATTACAAATTATCAACTCTACGTTATTTAAAGTGTAACATAAATGGATTGAATTTGCTTCTGATACATATTCCTTATACTATTTTTCTTTTTTATTCGTATCTAGTAAGTTTATTTGAGGATACGTTTATTGAAGTTTTTTCTGTGATCTATGATTTTAATTATATATTTAATTCTTTGACGAATCAACCCTGGTTTCAAAAAAATATCGAAGAAGACAAACAAAGGCGCAAAAATTTTTAAACATAAACACATTTATGTTAATACTGGGCGAGAAATATATACGATATTACAAATTAAAAATTAAATATCATTGTTTTGAATTTAATATTATGTAAATGTAAATTATGCTAATCTTTAAATTAACTCACAGAATGTTTACTACATGAAACATCTTGCCCGGCTAACTTTTTTTTTTTTTTTGCTTCGTTTAGAAAAATTTCCAATCTTCAAAACACTGGACTAATATTATTTTCATAAAAATTTTAATACAGCCAATAAGCAAGAAGCTTTCAAACGTTGAATTTGTTTAAATATTCCCGATAAATTCACGGCGGGAAATTCTATTTTATAAAAATAGATAATCTTCTTCTGTATATAAATAGGCAAAGACAAAACAGTTAGTACTTTCTTCTCCGCTGTTTATTAACCGATTTTCTTGCTTTTTTTTTTCTATACTAGCTAGTGTGTTTTAAGTTTTCACTAAGTTAGTTTTAGCTGATGATGGGTTATGACCGAAAACGTTTCTAATTAAGGTATTTATCTAATTTATTTTTATAAATTATTTTGCCCTTATTGTTTGTTATTAAAGTTTGTTTTATTATACAGTTTTAACAAACAAGTATGTATTCAACTACATTTTTTTTTTCTGTTTAGTAACTATTGATTATTTTTAGAGCTATCAGTACATCAAATTTTGGAAACAGTTAGACCTTTTTTTTTTGTATTTAAATAAAAAAGTAATACAAAAAGTGAAAAAGGAAATCGCTGCAGTCAGTAAATCTGTTCTTATTGAAATGTTTTAATTTTTCTTAATAATTATCATTATTGGCTTTTTTACAGTGTACTAAATCTTAAGGTATCACTTAATTTTTGTATTGAAAGTATAAATAAAAGTATATGTTCTCAGATATATGATGAGCGAATGTAAAAGAGTGGGAAAACAATTTTGGACATATACAAATTCGTATATATTTTCTTAAAATTTTTAATGATAATTATGGTCGAATTTTGACCATTGGGAACACTAGTATTTATAAACAGGTGACTGAAGTGGCAAACTGTAAATATATGAGATACATCTACACTGCAAAATGATTTAATCAACCCAGAATAACACTCCTACTGAATAGCATGGACTCATCAAATTAAATGACGAATTAAAATCACGGTTTTTATAATCTTTTTGTATTTACCTGAAATTTTGTACAAGCAAGAATATATAAATTGACACATTCCCCGTTTTTAGAATTAACTTAAAAATATTAATGACTTAGTAATTATATAATGATTCATTAACCTTAGTGTGGTGAACATTAACGTCCCAAGTCCAAGTAAAAACAGTCAGTGAAAGTTTTTATATGTATGTATAATAATTGAAAGTTTTTAGAATATTTATTAATTAATAAACTGGCGTACCTTGGCGGATAGTTTTCACAAAATTAAAAATGCGATATCGTGATTTTTTTTTATTTTTTAGCTACTAAGGCTTAATTAGTAACCTACATGTTTATGCCGGGTGGAGGAGTAATCACATTTTTTTATAATCTTTTTATACCTACCGGGGAGTCGCATCATTTCGGCCGCAGCACGATTCGCCTCGTTACATTTAGACTTCGTTCTTTTTCCAAGTAAACCTAGTTTAGGCTTAGTGAGTTTTTTATTTATTTTTTCTTCTATAATTATCATATTTAAGGCGTAATGAATCAAAAAAGAACACCCGTGAAATTAGTAATTAATTTGTTTAGAAAATAAACCAGCTGTTTTCAAAAAGAATCATTTTCGGTTATAAAGACTTGAAGTGCTGATTATGTATTTGTTTAACGGGTTATTTCAATAAAAAATTTCAGAAAGAATTAGTAGATCATAGGAATAATTTGCCTCTGTGACAGATTTTCTGCTTTCAAAGGAAATCTAAATGCTTTACAATAAATGATTACATTCACAAAAAATTAAAATTAAATTAACTTTAGTGATTATGAAAACTACTAAAAAAAATTGTTTATTACTTTTAAGATATTATTCTTCTATTTTTATGTTTATTTTTAACGGAACCCATTCGTTTGAGCCAAATCGATTGGCCCTGTTTTCAATTTAGTATTATGTAAATTGAAATTACGGTAATTCATACTTATCATATTAAATCCTTGGCGGTTGACACATTATGCTCAACTACTTTGCTGTATTTGTAATAAAATTATATTTTATTTTTTTTTAATTTATTTATTTATTTTTTCTAAAATCTAGTTACCTGAAAAGTAAATATTTTAGAGCTAGATATTTAATCCTGCACGTTATGTAACACCGATTAATTACTTGGAATCTGTTTTTCTTATTACTGTGAAATATGACCTACATAAACCAGAATTCATTTTTAAAACATGCAAAAACATCAATAAAGCAGCTCATTTAGTAATAAAATTAACATAATTAAGTAACAAAAATTTTCCGATTTTTAAACAACTATTTGACATTCTTAAAAGTATATATTTGTTTTATAACCGTTATATGTAATTATTTTAGAAAATATTGATCGCCAGTGAGTATTACGAAAAAATACAACAGCACTAAAAACATATATGCCGAAAATAATTTTATGGATATATTGTAAACTACTCATGTTTCTCAAACGGGCGTCAGTTTTTTTTTGTCGGTTCGGTTCTCACCATGGGGGATTTCCTGCGAGTGATTGAAAAGAGGTAATGAATAGGACCTCGAATATTTTACAATATGCGAATCTGTAGGACTAAAAGAAGAAGAAAAAGTAATAAAATTGTCATGGAAAAAATCGTACATTTTTCTTGGAATTGACTATAGGTCTATTGTAAAGCAGTTATTATTTCGGTGGAAGAAGAATTACTAGTATATTTTTCGAATAGACTATTCTTAATAATGATCGTAGTACGGAGAATTAACGAATGAAACTGTTTTCTGTAAATAAGTGTAGCGCTTTAGTTTGTTTATTTGACCAAATCCTGAATAGCTTCATAAGAGGTGAAATTTATTTACCTGCACTGTTCATAACCTGTACGATTGGCTATTCGGTTTTTAATTTTCCTAACAGAAGAACATAACAAAATGTACAATGAATGCGTGTAAAACTTGCCATTATTGTTATTTTTACTTTTCTGTTCCGAAAAAAAAAGAATGCCGCAAAGGATGTTGACACATAATGGTTTTTGTCATTCGTCTATGAACATGATATAATATCAACAAAATAAAGAACTTATTGATAAAAGTAACCGAGTAAAAAAGAGAAATATGTCGATTGCGACAAACGTTTGTTGAAAGTCGCAACAAATTATAATCAGCTTCAGCTCGAAGATTATCTTCGTGGTGTAGCACAATGTAATTAGTTAACTTTAGTGTTTGCATGTATTATAGCCTATAGGTATTATTATTATTACTTATATGTAAGATTTCGAAATCGTTTATTTCTATATTTATAATTAATGTTATTATTATTATATTATAATTGCAAACTCTTATTTTGTTGGGAAAACGTGAAAGAGTAAAAACATAATTTCTAATTCGACTAGCTGTATGAACACTGGTTGTACCTTGTATATATATATATATATGGTTTGAGAAATTTCATTCCTGCGGAAAGAGGGGGATAATTTTTTTGCGACAGTTTTATCGCAATACATACTATAGGTTTCAAATTGTTGGTAACTTAAATATTGTTTATGCGTGTTACAGAAAATACCTATTTATTAAATAAAGCTGTATCCATTTCATATAAGAAAAATTGATTCCTTATCGAAGAATAATGAGGATATTGTTCCAATTTTTGTGGTTTTTGAAAATTTCAGTTATTACTAAACGACCAAATATTGTAATTTGTATAGTATGCTGTAAACTAATTTAACAGGCTCAGCTTGATATCGGCACAGTTGTGTTTAAGCCGTATGTGAAAAAAAGAAACAAAAAAAAACGACGGACTAGAATATTATTTTTCTTATAAATATGTTCAAAATTGATCCTCTTCTCTCTTCCATGCCTACTTCATGCGAAATTTTACGTTTTCGTTTACTACAAAACATACACGCAGGAGAAAGTTTATTTTTTCATAAATATTAAACATTTTTTTCTTTCTGTGCATTTTACTTTTAGGCTAATAATGTTAAATTTAAAAAAGCAACCTAAAGGAATCGAACAAAAATAAAAACAAACATACTAAGGCTAACTGACGAATCATTCTGAATAAATTAATGAAATAACTATATAAAAACAAATAGACGATCTTGCTCATTTTAACAATTACTCATTTATTGTTTTGATCACATTTTGCCTCAACGGGACTTTTCTGTTCAGCAAATACAAAAAGAAAACAAGCAAGCGTACGGATAATTTCGTATTTGCAACAACACATCATAAGTATCGGAATGCAAACTGGGTAAAGGTCCTTGATTGACGTGACCAAATAAATAAATAAGACTGAGGTCGAAAAAGGTTTCTCATTTAGGTTTTGCAGTCATTATCAATAAGCAGCTTCTTTCATATCATTCACTACCGTCACTAAAGAATTTTTTTTTTTCGAAATAAAACCAAAAAACCTTTAGTAAAGAAAGCCGATATGATGAGAAACAGAAGTAAAATAAGTTACTATTATAAATATTTAATGTAAATTGATAGAACGATGATTCGAATAACGAATACCTGCGAATTTATTCCTTTTAAAGCTTTGTGTTACTCAAATCCAACCCAGCTGAACTGACAATATTTAGAAAGTATTGTTGCAATTTAGTGTGATAAGTTAGCAAAAAACCGAAATTTAAAAAAAAAAAAATTCGGTTAAAACGCGTTTTGTAACTAACAAACGTGTAAATTACAAAGTGGTTGTAGCCATTGACGGGTTTTTCCTTTTTTTATTAAACACTATTTCACAGTGGAAAATTACTTAATCGTTTTTGTTTCTCAACTTACTTCTTTACTTATTTCTTCTTCCCTACAAAACACGCATCAAGTATTGCCGAGTCGATTTTTCTAATTATTATTTTTTTATGAGCCGCTCGCTTTATTATTAGACAAAACAAGAAAAGCTTCTTGCTTATTGGCTTTATTAAAATTTTTACGAAAATAATATTAGTCCAGTGTTTTGAAGATTGAACATTTTTCTAAACGAACTAAAAGAAAAAAAAAAGTATCCAGGCAGGATGTTTTATGTACTGAACATTCTGTGAGTTAATTTAAAGATTACCATAATTTACATTTACATAATATTAAATTCAATTAATTTGTAATATCGTACATATTTCTCGCCCAGTATTAACATAAATGTGTTTATGTTTAAAAATTTTTGCGCCTTTGTTTATCATTTGTGATATTTCTTTGAAACCAGGGTTGGATCGTCAAGGAATTAAATATATAATTAAAATCGTAGATAACAGAAAAAACTTCACAAATAAATTTGTTAGATACGAATAAAAAAGAAAGATAATATAAGGAATATGTATCAGTAACAAATTCAATCCAGTTATGTTACACTTTAAATGACGTAGAGTTGATAGTTTGTAATTTTTTAAATACGGTTGACTATACGTTAGCAAAAAAAAAAAAACAAAAAAACCGACAATGCATTTGACCGATTATTAATATTAATAATTTTCGTCCGTTTCGTATCACTATTGCTAACAGAATTCTTAAATTTACACCGCGAAAGTCTGTTTATCAGTATTTCACACTGAAGTCGTTATTTCAAAAAAAAAAAAACAAAAGATATTTAAAAAAAGCGAATAACGAAATAAAATCATGTAAAATATGTGTTTTGTGATTATATATGCATATATAACATGCTATACGCGCGGAAAACTAAATCGTTAATGAAGAACGGTATTTTTTGAACGGAATTTCTGATAGCAGTATTTGGTAACTCGTGTTTCTCACTAACACAGATGACAACGTTTAACGGATGATACCTGAAAATCACCGTAGGTGGTCTGTAAAAAGGTCTGAGTTCGCCAGCGCCCGAAAGAGGCTGCGCCCGATAAATCGCGCCCGATAGAGCTGCGCCCGATCGATCGCGCCCGAAAGAGGGTGACCCATTATTTCAGGCTGGGTAATCCTGGGAGCGACTTGGATCCGGAACGAGACAGGTCTCAACCTCGTGACCTCTGGTTTGGTAGCCAAGCGCCTTAACCACTAGGCTACCGCGCTGCCTGATATTAATAATATAGAAGGAAAATACATGGAAGAATTTATAATAAAAACTAATTCTATGCCATAAAGTCGAAACAATTGATTCTTATAACTGGTCAGTTTTTAAACGAATATCGATCTGCTTACAGATTAGTTTTTGTATTCGTAACACACCGTTCTCTCATTGAATTTTCAACAATCCGTTTCACTTACTCTCGCTGGTAATTTACACACATCAACTCATCATACATTATCTGGATTTCGGCGCAGCCGCCTAATATTATCTATTCTTATTTTGTAAATGAGTAATGATAGATGTGACGAAATTAAGCATATAGCAAAATAATGCAAAATAGTTCAATACCATGTGTGTATTTTGTGAAAATACTAATTAATATACAGACAGTTCATGTCGAGAATGAAAAAGAATGAGGTTATTATTTCATTTAATCTCAATTTTCAAAAGATGGTTTTAGAAATACCATCTTTATTTAGTCAAGAAAATCTTTATTGCAACGTGGTAATTAAAAATTATGTTTCACCGCTGCCGGAAAAAGATAATTTTCTACTTGTTCCTCAAAATACTTAGGATAATGCGCAATATAAATGCTACTCAAGCCTAAGCCAAAAAAAAAACAGGTTATTACAACTTTAATCAATTAACCCTCAGTCAAAAACGGTCCGGGAAAATAATTCGAATGGAAATTGTTTTTAAAAAATTTGTTAGATAAATCTTTAAAATCGGGTAATAACCCTCCACTGGAATAATTGATTCCTTCAATGGACCATCTGTACTTAAAAATAGTGTAAGTAATATAATAAAAAAAGTTCAAAGCAAAATACAATTAAAAATATCAGTAGTAAAGATTTAAAACAAAATTCTAATAATAGAAGTAGTAGTAAAATTCATAACGTAGTGCAGGAAAACCTGAATATTTAGGGTCTTTATGGTTTTTGTTTATATCTATAATTTCAAGACTGGCATTGAAACAGCTAGTTCTTTAGATCGGATTGGTGCTTCCTCCCACTTCCTTTCTTAAGAAAAATCGCAACTTCTAATTTACTACAGCTGTGTAAAAGTTATAACTATATATATATATATATATATATATATATACACAAATATATGTATGTATGAATTACCTATGTCGGTGGGGTAAAATAAGCAACAATGCTGTAATGGGAGAAGGAAACAGAATTAAAGGTCTTGCAGAGATATATGGATCATTCTACAAAATTACTTTCAATATATACAGTGAAAAATTTTGAATGATGATTGATTACATTATTTTGTAGATACTGTATTATTATTACTATTGTTATCAATGCTATTATTACCATTTTTATTAATATTATTATAATAGTACTATCACCAATGTTAATTCTTATTCTTCTTATTATTACTATTTGAAATAATAACAGTAACCTCACTATTAATAACGGAAGTGCTAAAAATAAGAGTACCACTGTAAATGTTATTACTTTTTGTAATATTAAATATTTTAATAAAATTATTTGAATTATTAAAATTCCAATTAGTGAGGAATGTCAATAATAATGCGCATTAAAAGTAGTATCACGATCATTATATTCTATTTTGTATCGATTAATAAATAACGTAAACTTAATAAGTCATGATAAATAATAATATATGTATATAGAATGAATTAATCTTAGTAGATTATTCGTACATGAAACTGTTCAGTGCATTATTAAATAATAAGCCATTGTATATCATGATTTATTAAGTTTATTTCATTTAGCATAGCTCTATAGTGGTGGTAATAACAATATAAATGATGAAAAACTGTCGGTCACGTAATAAAAATATTTCGCATACTATTTATGTAGAAAAAAGAGAAAAATGACACAGAATGCAGTAATTAAGAAAAAAGCGATTTAATTTTTAAAAAATTTTCGGTAATATACTAATAGACGTTATTCCTTAAATAAGTTGTCATTAATCATAAAATTAGTTTATTGATTTAGTGTTACCTGAGATTAAATACGTAACAGCCAGACTTGCAATGAAATATATATTTTGTTTTATCATGCTGAACATTAATTAACATCATTTGTTACGCGTTTTGCTTTCCAAGTAGGTACGTCAATTATTGATTGAATTGTAACAAGCGAATAACGGTTATTTTGTAATTTAATTACACAATTTCAATGTGAAAATTACATCATTTTGTGAAATAGTATGTGTTCGCAAGTTATTCAAGAAATCTTGTTGCATGAGAAATTAATTTTAAATAAATTTTAATAAAAGCCACCGAGATTATATAATAGTTATAAATTACAAAATGGGAAGCAAGAATGTAACGATGTTTCATGTTTTTATTAACAGTCTTTAACCCATAGCTGAAAGGTAAATTTAAATGGTTTGTCGCAACTTGCCAAAGATTAACGGGTACAAACTGATTAAACTACTGCACAGAAATACATATTTAAAATATGTTAAAGTAACAAATCCTCCCTTTTACAAATTGGTATTCCCATTCCATACAGTGCTTCGTTCATTCTTTCCCTTTCTTCTCCTTCCGTTGTCCAAGCTCTTGGTTCTTTTTTGTCGGCTATCTCTGATCGTGTAAAGTTCTGAGTCCCTTGCGTCCTTTTTCCTTTGTTCTTGGACCAATGTCCTTGTAGACGGCCCTCCTCCAAAAAAAAACTCGTGCACAGTTTTTTGTAATAATTGGACTAGTATTTTAATTCCATCGAAATATAAATTATAAAACATCAATAAGTGCCATAAAAACGGGAACTGAGGATCGTCAATAAATAGTCGAGCTGTAACTACCGGCAATGTAATTCCACAATATGATTTATATAGGAAGATTTCAAAGTGAAGTACAGATATTAATGTTAAAAAACATTAACGTAGGATAGAAGAAGGAATTTGGAATATAATTTGAATTCAAATAATAAAATCTGTTTAAGCATCTAAATAATGATGGGAAATAATAATAGCAAAAAAACACGGGGTATAATCAATAATATTGTTAGTAAAAAAAAACAAAACAATGTTTGATGATTTCATTACTAAACATTTTGGGAATAGTTCAATAGTAGCTGAACAATTTAGCGAATATCTCGTACGTTCGGTAAAAGAGCATAGACACATGTGCGTCACGTGGCTACTCAATATTAACGTCGACCAGTTAAATATGTCCTCATTCTTCATTCCATTTGCAAATGATTCTCGAATAGAAGCAATAATTAACGACCTAAAAGTTCATAAGGCACCAGGATGGGACGATATTAAGGTTAAAGATATAATGATCCACCTTAACTTTACTAAGAACGTTTGTAAATGAGATAAATCTATCGAGGAGGAACCGATTCATAATTACCTTTATTGACCTAGCTAAAGCATTTGATTTAGTTGACTATGACCGGCTTATTAAAAATCTAGAAGATGGGAATTGTAAATAATGGTTTAAGAATTATTTAAAAAATAGGAGAAGCATAGTAAAAGTTGCAAGTAATATTAGTACTGCTAAGGTGAATTAATATGGAGTAAATCAGCGTACAATACTGGCTCCTATTCTATTTCTTATGTATACGAACTCATTATTAAAAATGCAAAAGTTTACATATTTGCCGATTACATCGCATTATTAACTGAACATAAAAATCTAGAGATGGCGTAAAAATTACTGCAGCAGGATGTCGATAATCTCAGTAAATGCGCGCATGACAACTGGAGGTTATGCATAAATGTAAATAAATTAAAACTACTCCCCATATTCGAAATATCTCTAAACATATGAGTCATCACCCGCGAATCAGTATACGTAATAATGAATGCTTACATCATGAACGCTACGGAAATAACATTACTCACCCATGACCTCTAGTGAATGTAACAGATTTTAAATATCTCGGAATATATATATCAATAGATCATTGAACTGGAAAAATCACATACAAAACTTAAATTCGAAAATAAGACAGTCAATTCCAGCGTTATATAAACTGAAAACGGTTCTCTCATATTGGACATTACGGATATACTTTAATGCATTAATAATGTCTAGAATTTTATATGGGATCCAAATATGAGGTAAGGCTAAAAAAACGGACATCAATAAAATAGGTAAAATTCAGAAAAGGTGTTTGAAACTTATACTACCACATTGGAAGCGGAGTGACACTACATCAACCTGGTGGGAGGAAAATAATGAAATGTCTACCAAGATGCACTATTATTAATCATTACAGACTACTTGAATTTAAACGCAATAACGTAAAGTTTCCTTCCAGACCGAAAACTCGACTAACAAGGAATCAAAGTTACACCTATTACGTTCATCCTAGAGGGATAAATCTAGGAACCGACAGTACAGATGATTCGGTTCTAGTTAAATTAACGAATACTATTCCCAGCTACATAATAAACGAAAAAAAAAAAACGGTGTAGGGAAGAGGGAAGTGGGGAAGTGATTGAATGAATGGTGCAAAGATTAAGGAATTCTGCTGCACCCTTTTTTTCCTTTATTGCTGCATTTTTTTAGGGCTCTTTTAGACCTTTTATTTCCTTGTTTCTCTTTCCTTTTTTTTTTCCGTATGCGACGTCCAATATGTAAGCGGCCCTTATGTATGGGTGTGCTATTGTGCTTTTTATATTTATACTTACTTTGATTGATATTTTTTTGGTTTAATATGTTCGATTTACGTAATAAGAATGATTAATTGTAATTTTGTTTACTTAGAATAAACGATAATAAAATTGTTGGGCACTCTCGCAACGGACATACTTACCTAGTGGGACTACAACTTATTTATTTTAATAAAAAAAAAAGAAAAAAAAAACTTTGCAAACCTTACTGTTGTCGATAGATAGGGGGAATTAGAAAAAAAGTAATTTTTATCCGATGTATTAGAAAATCATATAACCAATCCGAAGAATATTTGCTCGTACGGAGAACCCTCGATGCACGCTGAATCACGAAAAAATGGATACGGGAGTGAGAGAAAATAACAAAATGGAATATACGAATATAAAGACGTTGAGACATTCGGACTGTTTTCTGATGATAAAAAAGATAAACAATTCTAATTGAATGGATATCGAACAGTGCAACTCCTCAGGACATAAAGCAGATAACTGCGGAGCAATTTCAAACCCCGATTATTCGGAGCCTGAAGCCCACTCACACCCCTTAGCCTCTCCAAATTCTACTCCATATCCGGCAAAACTGGTTTCAGACGACTTTCCATCACTTCCAAGCAATACCTTACCCGATGAAATAATTCAAGGGACCGATAGTCCTGTTATAAAATCACCACTTGATAACAGTAAAAGGTCGCTTTCTTCAACGTCCTCTAACCCATCTGCTCACTTTTCTGCACCCAAGGCTAACACCAAATCAAAGAAAAGACTCAAAAAAACCAGCACCGAATCTGTCAATCAAACATCGTCGGATGAAGAATCTGCGTTGGAAGATCCTGGACCTTCATCAATTAAAACAATTCTTCAGCCATTAGAACCATACTTCAAAACGAACCAAAACGCTGTACTTTCTCTATCAAATTTTTCACTCTTCCTTAACATGTGTCGAAGCCCACGAAGCGACCCAGTAGCCATAGCTAATGAATACACAGTAGATATGACGGGCTTGATTGCACTAATGAAAGAGTGCCACCTACTAATTACAGACAGGCGCACTAAAATTAAATTTACTAAAATTATAAATAGCCCAACAACCCGAATTAATCGTATTCCTAAATAAGCTATGGTGATTCAGCAATCCGATATTATTTCTTGGAATTGCAACGGTTACTACACACACCACCAAGATCTCCAACTACTACTGCAATCTTACAATCCGTCCATAATATGTCTTCAAGAAGTTCACCTTCAAACCAATCAAAAAGTCTCTCTACCTTCTTATTCCTTATTATACAACACCCCAATTAATAACAGAGTTGCTCATGGCGGTGTTATCATGGCAATTAAAGACAACACTATCTTTCAACAGCTTCATTTGCAAACTAATTTGCAAATTTTAGTCATCCGTGCTCATCTTAGATATGAAGTTACTATCTGCTGTATATACATCACTGAAAATATAGATCAGATTGAATTGCGTCAACTTATTAAAAAACTACCTACGCCTATACTTCTAGTTGGTGACTTCAATGCCCACAGTCCACTGTGGGGCGGAAGATATGCTAATGCAAGAGGTAAACTACTAGAAGAAATCATTGATGAATTTAATCTTATCCTACTGAATACCGAACCTACACATTATAATTTCAGCTATAAAACATGGTCCACACTGGATCTAGTACTTGTATCACCATCATTAGCTAACTCTACACATGTTTATTACCACACTGATTTAGCTGGAAGTGATCATCTACCAATCATAATAACAGGTTTAATAAAACACCTAAGACCAATAAACAAAAATAGATTCGACCGAAACTACCGGAAAACAAATTGGGATAAATATGCACACCTCTGCACTAATGTCGATCCAGCAGAGTATGCATCTAATATACAAACCTTTACCGTTCAGCTGGTTGAACTTGCAAATCAGTGCACTACTCAAAGCTCTCGAAGCCAGTTAGGGCGTAAATGCGTGCCATGGTGGATAGAAAGCTGCTCAGCCGCTATCAAGAATAGACGAAAGGCCCTTAAGAAACTAAAAGCACAACCCATTCAGGAACACCATATCACATACCGTAAACTTCATGCCAAAGCTAGATTTATACTAAAACAAGCAAAAAAAGACTCCTGGCAGAAATTTACATCCACGATTACATTTAATACACCACCCTCAATCATATGGAACAAGATCAACTCGATGGAGCAAAACAACACTCACCATTTACCATCCATTATTATCGCTAATAACATAAAAATCAGTGAACCGGAAAACATTGCAACAGCCTTCGCTAATCACTTTTCGTTAGCTTCAAATCGTGCTTCCCCTAAATCTCCTTCTTCTTTGGCCGCAACAATAGAGGCCGACTCACATCAAGAGTTCAATAAATTACTAACGCTTGAAGAACTTAATCTAGCCATTCGCACGATAAATCCCTCTGCAGCGGGATATGATAAGTTTCATGCTAATATGCTCAAATACGCCCCACAAAGTATTAACTCTCATCTGTTGAATATATTTAATTAGATCTGGATATCCGGTTCTTTTCCCACTTCCTGGCGCTTGGCAGAGGTCATACCGATTCTAAAAGAGAACAAAAATCCAATGGAACTGGACAGTTACAGACTCATTGCTCTTACGTCTGTGCTTGGCAAGGTCATGGAAAAAATAGTCAACCGTCGTCTTCAATGGATATTGAATAATAGAAAACTACTATCAAACAAGCAGTGTGGATTTCACTCTCACCGATCTACAACTGATCTTCTTTGTTACCTACAGAGAAACATTTTGGAATCCTTCTCTAGCCACCAACACCTGCTCGCCATCTTCTTCGACGTCACCAAGGCTTTTGACACGGTTTTACATCACAAGATCCTCGAACAGTTACACCAATGGAATATCGATGGTCGATTATTAGCATTCATTAGGGGATTTTTGGATCAACGTCGGTTCCAGGTTACTCTTGGCGACGTCAGCTCAAAATCTCTTGAATTAAAAAATGGTGTACCACAGGGTTCAGTCTTAAGCCCGACGCTCTTCATTATTGCTATAAATTCGATGATGGCGGAGATAAATCCAATGATCCGAAGTGTACTATTTGCAGATGACCTGGTGATTTTCGTCCGTTGTCATGATCATAAACTTGGCGAGACTATGCTCCAGGAAGCTACACAGAAGCTTACTGAATGGTCCACAAACAGTGGTCTTTCCTTCTCACCTACTAAAACTAAAGCGGTGCACTTCTGTAGAATTCATCATTGTCGGCAGCAAATGGCTATTACTTTAGGTTCAGAGGCCATAGAAACTGCTCCTCGGATTACGTACCCTGGCCTGATTTTCGACAGAAGGCTGTCATGGATGGATCATATAAATTATCTCAGAGCTGCTTGCACGAAAAGGCTAAATCTGATGAAAAAGTTGTCACATACTACCTATGGTGCGGACAAAATTTCTCTTCTCAGAATATACAGAGCCTTGATAAAATCAAAATGTGACTACGATTTTCCTGCTTACGCGTCTGCTACACCAACAACTTTGAATCGATTAAACTCAGTCCGCCATACAGCCTTACGCCTTGCACTTGGTGCATTGAGATCAACACCAATAAACCATCTTCTTTACGACTCTGGAGAGCTTCCCGCTGATCTTCATTATTCTTACATCCTTCTTAAATTCCACATTCACTCACTCACAACTCCTGATCTGCCCGACTCTACAATGTTTTATCACAACTACCAATCTATTCCTTATTCAAATTTATTCTTTTACAACAAGATTACAAATATCTTTCAAAACCTTGACATTAACCTGCCTCCTCTCTGCAAAACTAGCCAACTATCTACTCCCCCTTCGATATCCATTCCCATAATATGCGACACATCTCTCCTAAATATTCGCTCATCACCACAATTCACTATTCAGGACTCGTTCCAGAATCTTCTGAATATGTATAATGGTCATGAAATACTATACACGGATGGAGCAAAAAAAGGAAATTCCTGTGGTTGTGCCGTCGTTTATAAACATGGGACAATTCGATGTCCACTTACATCAACGTTCTCCGTGCTGTCGACAGAGCTATATGCAATTTCTTGCGCAATTGATGCTGCAAAATCGGAGTTAAACCATGATATACTAATTTGCACAGATTCCCTTAGTTCCATCAGATGTATACAGAACAGACACGAACATCAACATCCCTTCGCGAAAACTATATCGGAAAAAGCGCTTACTTATTCGGGCCAAATTGTACTCGCATGGATACCAGGGCACAGCAATCTTGGAGCTAATGACGAGGCTGACACAGCGGCAGCAGAATCATGTAATATAACACCAATTCCACTCATATCAACGCCGAGTAAAGATATCCTGATTCATATTCGGAGTAAGCTAAAGACAAAAGCAACGGAACGATTCGCTATTCTTCCTCACTACGACTCCAGCGTCACAGATCCGGTAATGTCGACGTCCAGGCGGAATGAGGTAGTCATCTGCCGCGTTCGGTCCGGACATACACGTCTTACGCATCAGTTCCTGTTTGCAAAAGAAGAACGGCCGACCTGTCCTGCATGTAATACTCCCCTTACCATCGCCCACATCCTAACTTCCTGCACAACTTATACTTTCCAACGCCAACTCGCTGACCTTCCTAATAATCTTCCTAACATACTGCGGCGCACCTCCTCCGCCGAAACTAAACTCCTCCTCTTCCTCAATAATACAAACATCCTACCTTTAATCTAATATAATACCTTTCCTTCCGTGCCTCTGGCCCAAGTAGCAAGATACGGCACGGTTACAAATCAAAAAGAAGAAGAAGAAGAATTTTAGTAAATGGGCACATGATAGGAGGTTATGTGTAAATACAAATAAATCTAAATTATTACATATCGGAAATAGTACAAAACATAAAAGTCGCGATAATCATACTTCATAATAACGAATGCTTACACGAAATTCATGAAACTAAAAACTCTCCTTCATGTTTATGCCTATCTCTTGAAAGCGTAAAAGATTTCAAATATTTAGAAAGATACATCGATAGATCACTGAACTGGAAAAAGCAAATACAAGTTTTAAATTCGAAAATTATATAAATTAAAGCAAGTGCTGTCTTATAAAACACCACGGATATACTACAATGCAATAATTATGTCTAGAATTCTATATGGAATCCAAATATGCTAAGAAAACGGAAATCAATAAAATCGGTAAAATTCAAAAAAGGTGTCTTAAACTTATACTACCCTACTGGAAGCGAAGCGACTCGAGATCAATTATGTGTAGAAGGAAAATAATGAAATGTCTTCCAAGATGTACTACTGCTATTACAGGTTACTTGAATTTAATAGCAACAATGTAAAGTTACCAACGAGGCAAAAAACTCGAATAATAAGAAATCAAAATAATATATATTACACATTTATTCTAGAGGGTCTAATCTACGAATTGATAACATAGATGATTCGGTTTTAATTAAAATAATGAGTAATATTCCTAATCACATTTTAAACGGAAACAGTATTGGGGTATGGAAAAAGGAAGTAGTGAAATGGCTGAAGGAATAGTGTAAGGAATAAAAAACCAAACTAGGTCATAATTCTTTCCATTCAGATAATTAAGATATATAATAATTCGAATATATATTTTCTTCTGTGATTCTTGCGTCTTTCCTTTTTCGATACTTTTCTGCTGTATTACTTAAAGAAGAATAAGTATGCAAATTGAATACATAAACAACCTTTATGTTTGGTGTATATGCTTAACTACAGTGAAAGCGTATATTATTATAAATATTTATAAGACATACATATATTAATTAAGGCGTATTTATTTCGATTTCGTTCAATAAGTATAAATAATTTTGTAATGTGTTTAGACTGAATAAACGATAATAAGAGTGTCGGCACTCACACAACGGGCATACTTGCCTTGTGAGACCCACAACTTATATAAAAAAAAAAAAAAAAAAAAAAATATTTACACCAAGAAAAAATAAACGTAAATTAGAAGGATGAAAAGTAAATGCAATGCGGACAATTAAGTTAAAAGGGCAGAAGCTAAATCGGAAAAGCCGACGGAAAATACTATCGACGACAAAGAAATAAATTTAGAAAGCACATATAAGGTAAGAACGAATATGTGATAAATTAAAATTTTAATGACAGTACTTGCTATTATTAAAATCATATTTCTTTTCAGAATTTATTATTATTTATTTTTTTTTTTTTTTATACTGTACCGGTGCCCTATACCATAACCAGCGATGAGGGTATACAAAACATAACTTGTTGTTCGCCCCATCTCCCTATAGGTAGTAATGGAGCTTTTATTACTTAAACTGTTACTTTAGTTCGGATATGAAAGGTTTAAACTAGTTGTATAATATTAATATTAAAACGACACTTCCGTCTGCGTTTGTGGGACATCCCGACACCATCTTTTTTCTAATCGTTTCGCAGGGTTTCCAGGCAGAGTCCGTGTATACAGTTTCTTAATGTTGGCGTTACCATGCGATTGTAGTTGATTAAAAAATTCTGATATTGATGAAACTTATCGAAAGATGGAATGTGGAGATCATAATGTAACGTCTCATTGGACACGTATTTTGGTGCCGATGTTATCATGCGTGATATCTTGGACTGTTGGCGCTGAATTATCAGAGTATTTAACCCGCTGGTGCTACCGTATATTTCGATTCCGTATTTCCAGATTGGGGCGATGATCGATAAGTAAAGAAGCCTCTTTAGATTTAGGGTTAATGAGGACTCCCGGCCCAGTAACGGTTAGAGCGACCTGGTACGCACTCGCATCTTTGTTCGAACTTGTGCAATGTGAAATCTCCAAGCAAGACGCTTATCTAGAATAATACTCAGATATTTGACTGATCCAGATTGCTGAATTTCTGTGTTGTTGATTTTTAAATTACGGTACGCTATTAATCTGTTTGTGAAAATGTCGTGTTGGTATTTCTGTTCATTGATTCGAATTCTGCAATTGTTTGCCCAATCTTGGATCCAGTTTACATGTTGTTGGACCGCATTGTTCGCAAAATCTGTACTGGCATTTGCTGACAGTATTATTCTTTATATTAAAGAGATGATCTGTAATTTGTGTATATACGCATATTTTGTTATAAAAAGATTTAAAATAAAAATAAATAGTTCATTATCATTATTTTATGTAATTTTTGCGTTGAATACTATGAGTTATTTAAATCACGCAACTTCTTACATGATTAATAACTAGAATTAAAGTAGTTAAAAATGTACTTCCTATTATGGGAATTGTTGTTGTACATTTAATTTCTTTTTTAACTCTTCGCGTTCCTTTGATTCCTTATCTTTACTTATCATTTTGCGCTTTCCTTTTGCTTTTCGAATTTACATTGGTTTATTTATATCCATTGTTTTTCTGTATACCCATATTTCGAATTTTTAAATTTAAATATCTTCAATTTTCCCTCGGGTGGCTTAATTTTTGCATAATATTTTTTGAGTAGAAAAACCGAATAAGTTCAGATTTTTTATTTATCTTCGTTTTAATGTATTTTGGGAAAATTCTAATATTTTTGGTTTCTCGCATAAAAAAGCTAAATATATGATGTATATATTCGTGTAATTTTTAAAAATGTAGTAAGGTACTTTAAAATATAATCATGTAGGGACGCGGAAAAATCTTCCTTTCCTTGCGACCTCTGATGGGTTAGTGTTCTTGAAATTCGATTATATTATTATTACTAGCTAAACCCCGTCACGCTTCGCTGTGGCTCAGTTCAATATTAATTATTGGGGAAGTAAATAAAAGTATTCTAGTAAACATCGATTCACTGAGAAAACACACTATTCAATTTAACACCATGCTTTGTGTTGCTCGGCTATACTGTGGAATGAAAGGAAAGAAAGAAAAAATGTTTTTCTCTGAAAATCGTTTTTTATGTAAAGCTAATGAATGTACTAGTTTTTTGTTTGTCCGTTTTCTGCATATAAAGATCAGATGGTTTACCTACTGTAGAGCATGTGACATATAATTGCCCATGAGAGAAGCATTCATTTTCTACTTGCAAAGATTGTCCTTGCGTTTTATTAATAGTCATAGCGAACGCAAGGCGTATTGGAAATTTATGTCGTTTGAACTAGAAAGCCATATCTGTCGGAATAAATGGTATTCGTGGAAATAGTACGTCTTCACCTTTATGAGGTCCGATCAGAATTGTTGCTTCAGTTAGATCATTTATCGATTTTTTAACTACTATTCGTGTACCATTGCATAACTTTGGCTGACTGACGTTTCGGAGTAATATAATTGGCACTCCAATTTTCAAATTCAGAATGTGTGATGGTAATCCAGGAATTAAGAGATTCCATTGGAAAATTCACTACTTCACTTTGGTCCATCACGGAGTCAATAGATCTGTGTGTTACTGTTTCACCTGCGTGTCTGTTCAGAATGATGTTCATATCGTGTACATCAACATTTTTAGCCGCTCGAATGGTTCTTCCACTAAACCATGTGTGATTTTGATAATTTGTTTCGATGCTTCGGAATACCTTGTCTACTAATTCCTCTTTTGAATTTATGATATTGCAGAAATTAGAGGGGAAGGTGATTTTTTCTGTTTCTGGATTTGTGTAGGTACAGTACCGTCACCGACTTCGAATAATTGTATCGAAAATATGGCAGCTGTTAAGATCGTTTTAAAGTTGAACTCTTACATTCATTCTAAAATGATTTTTTTTTTTTTACTGAGCTCCAAAAAGTTGACTATTTTAAGCAAACATGCAATTCATCAGCTGGTGTTGAGCGAAGTATCATTGGAAGCGTTTGCCTGAAGTCACCAGATTAACACCAATGCTCCACCAAATGGAACAACTTGATTATTTCGCAAGTCTTTCAATGTATGGTCTAATGTTTCTAATGACTTCTTGCGAGCCATTGTACTATCATCTATATACACAAACGTTTACATATACAATTTATGAAAATGAATTCTATTACGACCTCTTTTTTGATTTTTGCTTATTTTAAGAACACTCAAATAATCGCGTTGAAATTTAAAAAAAAAGTACATGTTTATATTTTTGGCTACATATTATGTTACTTTATCTAATGTGTATCCCTTCAGTTAATTACAATCTATAGGCAGAGTATCCATCTGCGCAAATATTATTTAAATAAATATGTGCAGATACAAAGGTGAATAATTTATTTATATCAAACACTTCATCGGCATTTTGAAGGTACTTGGTAAAAATTAAGATGTAACCGTATAGTAATCTTTTAATTAGTAATTGTATTTCAAAAAAAGAAAAAAAAAACAGAGATGAAAAAAGGATAGAATTGATTTGATGAGAAGTGATTTTATGTCGTTTTCATTTCATACATTCTTGGATAATTTAAATTAGGCTTATTTATTTTACATCACAATTTTATTTTTTCATCTTCATTTTAACTTTATTCTTTTATTTCAATCGTTCGGATCACGTCAATTACTTTTTCCCCTCCGTTGCATTTTTTCCATGATTTATTTTTTTCATACAAATTTATTAACCTGATTTTTCAGATATAGTATGTTTTATTCATTTAATTTTTGTTGATGTTACATATTTATTTTACTATGCACATTTAAATAAAAGAATACTGTTGAAAAAATGACGAAAACTTTGGAAAAAGACAATAGTGCAAATCACAATTTCAAATGGCATCCGGTTCAACTTTCTCCAGTACACTACCCCTCGAAATCACGAACAGCGTCGTAAAGAACAGTTTTTTTTTTCTAGCATCATCATCAACTTGTTTGCTTGCTCGACGATGATGATCGTTTCCTTGCAACGAACCTATTGCAGCGCACCCTCTTACCCATATGTATTCTTTCTCACTTATCTCATCTCTGATGGAAGACTGTCGTCGCGTATTGGTATCTACACACCCTTATGCAAACATACATGCTCCCGCATATAAATTCACGATACGTTTTTCTGCAATTCCTCTCTATGATGCCGAAAGCAAATCATAGATCGCGCCACTTAAGTTATTTTTCGGAACGCGTAGAATTTCCCGTTCCCGGGGGAACTTCGCGATAAAAAGTATATACACAAACACTCTTATATAGAAATGCAACGTTGCGTAAAAAATTCAGGTCAATCCATTCACTATTTTTCGAGTTTTGCAGTCACATACATACGGTCGCTTAATTTTTACATATACATATAAGATTTTATGTTTTCTTAAATATTTATATTATTATTTAAGTTCAAATTAGTTCATACACTAATGCTCTCATAAATAAGGTAACCATTTTAATAGGAAGGCATCGGTTTTTGTTCGGACACGACCTGTCGCTTTTCTTAGAAATGGTTAGTTTAGAAAACGCTCACGTGTGTTCAAGATTGGCGTCGGCTATTGTACTCGTTTAGCTATAGGTATGCGAGATAATGTGTTTTGTGTACAAGTGGAATATTTATAAAATGTAATTATCGTGTTATACATGTATATTTTATGATTCACTTTCATTATTTCTTAAATTTTTATTTATGTGTATTTTATCCGTGAATAACCGTCCGACTGTTTGTCTATGTTTTGCTCGCTTCTTAGGTGTTTGTTGTGTCTGGTAAATTAACAATACAAATAAAGAGTATTCGTGTAGATTTTATTTGTTTGTCCGACCATCTTTTCTTATCTAATCGTTTGGAGATTAACTTAACAACCTTTCTATTAACAACAAGAATGTGCTGTGAAATCTTTTCTACTCTCAAATATATGAGATCTTTAATTATAATATTATTTGAACACGCGTAAATAGGCTTAGTTGTTTTATTTGCTTTGTCTAAATTTAATGTAATAAACAAAAATTTATAATTACTCAGTTGTAAACAAAAATAATTGATATATTAAAATACCACGATTAAAAGTGAACTAAATTAATGAATATCGTAATGTTTGCTGATTTTATCTTTATAGGATAATGCGAATTTAATTTTTAAACTTTTTTTTTTTTTTTTTTTTTTTCGATTTCAGCCTCTATGGACTACGCTAAACAACTAAGTTTTCATTTTACATCTTTTCCTTCTTCCTTCCTTAACATCTTTCCAGTATTTCTTGAGACCCTCCATCAAGGCATTTTTATGGCTTATCGAAAGCGACCTCTTCCGGTTAACTTGTTCTATTTTAAAGATTGACGTCGCAACTGTTTTATGAAACCATTCCTTATTAAACATTTGTGTTTCAGTAACATCCATTAATTCCATATCCTTTTCACATTCATTGAACCATGCAGGTCTTATTTTCTTCGTTTTCATGAATTCATAAATTCTCTTGGTTAACCTGTCCTCTTGCATTCTGGTAATATGCCCGTAAAATAATAATCTTCTTTTCCTTATTGATATGAACAATGGTTCAATTTTGCTATATAGTTTATAGTTCGAAACCCATTTGAACTGTCCATCATTCCATCTAACTCCTATAATCTTTCTCAGGATTCTCCGTTCCCTTATTTCTAATTGATTTGTTAATATTTTCTTCTTTAGATTTAACGTTTCTGATGCATATAGCCCTTCTGGTTTTACAACTGTAGCATAATGTCTTAGTTTTGCTCCTATGCTCATTGCTTTTTTATCGTAAACATTCTTCACCAAGTGATATGCCCGACCTAATTTAAATATTCTACTATTCATTGCTTCTTCTTCTAGTCCATTTTGTTGTATAAGTTCCCCTAGATATTTGAACTTTTTAACTCGCGTTATTTTTCCAGCAGATGTATTAAAATAGTCTGGGCTGTTTTTAATATTTGTCATGTACTTGGTTTTTTCAACAGCTATTTGAAGGCCTACACATTCCGAGACTTTTATTAGTTGGTTGATCTTATTCGTTGCTGACGTTAAATCATTAGCAAAGATAGTTAAATCATCCGCGAACGCCAAACAGTCGATATGTATTCCTTTATTCTTAGTACCAAGTCTGAATTTATGGTTGTTATCCTCTTCATCTATCAGAATTCTCCATTCTCTGATAATTTTTTCCAAAATACAATTAAAAAGGATTGGTGATAAGCTATCTCCTTGTCTTACACCCGTAACAATCTCAAATGGATCCGAGATTTCTCCTCTAAATTTAACCCTGCACCTTGTGTTGATTAAAGTTTGCTTTATTATATTTCTGGACGTATCGTCTAACCCAAATTCTTCTAAAACGTCAAACACCGTACTCCTATCGACCGAATCATATGCCTTCTTGAAATCGATAAATACGGCTACATAATCATTATTTCTAATTGATTTAAACCTAATAATATTCTTCACATTAAGAATTTGTTCCGGGCATGATCTTCCTTTCCTAAAACCGGCCTGGTATTCCCCTAAATTTTCGTTTAAGGTGTTTTCGACTCTTTTTAGGATTGCTTGTGAAAGAATTTTATAAGCTACAGGAAGCAGGGATATTCCTCTATAGTTGTTTACATCCCTCTTGTTGCCTCTTTTGTGAATTGGATGTATTAGTGCGGATTTCCATTCTATTGGTATAACTTGTTTCTTCCAAATTTCTTCGAAGAGCTCAGCTAATACACCTGCAATTCTTCCCTCGGCCAGCTTGAAAAGTTCCGGAATAATCGAATCCTCTCCTGGTGCCTTGTTGTCTTTTAGGCCCTTAATAAGTACTACCACCTCATCCTTGGACGGTGGCATGGTGTCTTGTTGCTTATATGTTGGTTGACGTTTGGGCAATTTTTTAACTGGTTTGTCGCAGTTCAGCAATCTTTTGAAATAACTCGCCAGAATGTCACAATTTTCTTTATCTGTTAATCCCAATCACTTTCCATCTTCGAAGCAAATACCAGACGTCTGGTATCCTACAATGTAGGATTTGAACACTTTGTAGAAATCTCTAACGTTATTTTTCTTGAAATCCTCTTCTATTTGTTCTATTTGTGTTTGTTCATAAAAACGTTTCGCTCGTCTAAACGTCTTATTTGTCTCCTTTCTAGCCCTCCTGAATTGTTCTAGATCTTCAATTTTTTTACTAGAGTTCCATTTTCTCCACATACTTGTTCTTTGTGCCAATATCTCATCACATGTATCATTCCACCACCTATGTTTTTGTTTCTGCGCCTTTAGAATTGAACTACCAGCTGCTTGCTGTATTTTATTTGCAATATCAGGCCACCGCCTGGATTCGAAGACTAATTTATTTTGGTACTCTTCTCTAATTTCGTTCTTAAGTTTCAATTTCTTTATGTCATATTTAATGGTTCTTGACTTGTTTTTAACATTTCGAAAGGGGATGAAATTTACTTTGATCTTTGAGAGGTAGTGGTCAGAATCAAATTCTGCTCCTCTTTGGACTTTAACGTTCATGATTTCTTTTATCGCTTTTCTACTAATTGCTACATGATCAATCTATTTTTCTTCAATTCTATTACACCTGGTGATCGCCATGTTTTTTGTTTGCTCGGTTTATGCTTGAAGAATGTTGACATTATTTGCAAATTAAAACTTCGGCACATTTCTACCAGCCTAACTCCGTTTCCTGTTAGTTCTTCTGTGTGCCGGGTATTTTCCTATTACTGCTCTATATTTATATTCGTTACCTAACTGAGCATTAAAATCTCCTAACAGAATTGTAATGTTCTGATTTGGTGTTTTATTAAGATTTTCTTCCAGCATATCCCAGAATTCTTCTACTTCCTCACGTTTGCATTTATTGTCGATATTCGTAGGTGCATGCGTATTAATCAACGTATACCTTTTATTTGCGCACCGAATAGAAAGTAATGACAATCTTTCTGAAGGACTCCAAAATTGTTCGATAGAACTCAGAATTTTCTTGCTAACAACAAACGCTGTTCCAAATAGCGGTAGATTTTTACCTATTTTTATCGCTTTAACTCCTTTATAAATTCTGTATCCCTCTAGGTCCATTACTTCTTCATCCATATACCGGGTTTCCTGTACCGCTAGTATCAGTATGCTATGCTTATCCATCATTTTCGTTAGTTCCTTATGTTTACCAGTCCTTACTAACGAGTTAACATTCAATGTTCCAAAAAAATATTTGTGTTTAATCTTTAACTTTTCCTTACCGTAATTGAGTTCACCAATGCATCTAGGTGTAGACACCCCAGAAAATGATTGCCTACTAACACTCCTTGGAGTGGTGGATTCCCTTAAATGGTTACCACCTGGGGTAGTGTCTCTCTTCGGACTATAATCCATGATGCTTAGTTGTGAATACAAATGTGATTCGGAAAAATTCCTCCTCAAAGTTAGAACCGAAGTTGTAAGCCCCGGAGCTTGGTTGTGTTTTTTTAAAATTGTAGTGTGGAATTCCAAAATTTATCCTGCCGTATTCCGAATTTTTTTTATCTGTTCATATTAACTATTGTCAGACTGCTTTAAATGTTCCAATTAAACTGGGTTATGGCAAAATGGGGGTTGCAATCCCATTTCCACCTTCCTCGTTAGTCGCAATTTCTAATATTACTACTATTGGATTGGGTACCCATACGTTCATATTAGTCAAAGCGTGCAAGGGTCACCACGTGCAGGTGAGGTGTTGGCGCGGAGAGGCTAGCCAAAGGTTTCACCCCTTGTATATTGCGCATCCAGCGTCCTTTTATGTTCAGTTATAAATTTTTTCCAATTTATAATTTACTACAAAATTAAATGCTTTTTAAAGTTGTGAGTGAATGTAAAATTGTATCTTAGAAAAAAATTCAGAAGAAACTTTATTTCTTTTAAACGGTAAAGTGTAAGTTTTACAAAAATGTAGTAAAAAAAATGGTAATATTGAAAAGACAATGAGTTGTATATACTACTATCAACATTAATTAAAAAAACGTAAAAGAATAGGTTGAAAAAAATAAAATGATGTTCAAAATCTGATGTACAGAAGTTCTCAAATACTCTTATAAAGTAAATTGAACTACAACAGAGTCAGTCAGACTGCATGATTGCTGCACAGCACTGGACGCTGAAATATATGCGATTGTTTTCTGCATTCAACACTATACTGATACTAACCCCCAGTCCCAAAAGGCCCTACTTATAACTGACTCCTTAAATTCCCTTCAACTTATTTCAGAAATAAAACCCAAAAACCCCCTGATAAGAAAAGTCCACTACCTACTATACAGACTATCCCACCTAAACTCTGAAATATCCTTCCTATGGGTGCCGGCCCATGTAGGAGTCCCAGGTAATGAGCGCGTCAATCGAGCAGCTCAGGCGACACTATTCTCTCCAATGCCATGTAATCCCCCTCTTCTCCCCACAATGGCCCATTTATTTATGCACCAAACTGGAGAAGAATGGCAGCAGGAATTGAAATCCGCAAGTACATTCCTCCGAAGCATAAAATCAACCACAGAACCCTGGTGGCCCATAGACGAAATTTCTCGCAGAGATTTTTCTGTCTTGAATCGCCTCCGAACAGGTCACACAACCCTTTTGCACGGGTATATCTTCACGGGACAAGCACCCCCAAATGTCTGCTTCTTCTGTGATCAACCAAGCGCCCCGTCTACATCTCACCTCCTTCTCGAATGTTTCTCTTTTGCGGCACCAAGATCCACCTATTTCACTACCACCTCTATCTCTAAGATCTTATCGAACGTTCCGTCTGCGGTCGCAGCTATGTTGGCTTTCGTGCGTAGCAGCGGCCTATACCATAGAGTTTAACCTTCCTAAGTAGGCTCCATGTGCTGTAATAGCCTCAGTAGTTAAACACAGCGCATGGAAATCCTCACTATTATTTTTTTTTTTGGTCTTGGCCGACTAAGGGCAGCTACCCAGGACAATTGGACTAGATTAGAGATTAAATTTTAATCCGGTCAGAAATCGATGACAGAAAAGAGACAAGAATAGGAACCACATTGGAAGACGGCAAAGCTAAGATATTATCTCCAACATCAAATCATAAAACTTTTTCACCAGCTCAATCTTACTTTCCTCCTCTTCCTTCTAATAACCGTAATTATCCAGACGGACTTTTCTTTTCAAATCATACTTCGGTCAATAAATCTAGTCCTGTTACTAAAAACTCCGAGGTGCCAAATAATGCTCCGGCTAATCTTAATCTTTCCTTACTTGTATCAGCTCCCGAGGCAGCTGACAGGATGAATTTTATTTTAAACTTCCAAGAAATCTCTCCACAACTGCGCAGTAATCCTGAATTCCAAAAGTTAGCATATAAATTTTTCCACTTAATCCACTCATGTTCTACAGTAGAGAATCAAACAAATTAGCGCTTTTTTTTTGTTTTTTTCTTTCTTTCTTTTTTTTTCTTTCTTTTTTTTTCTTTCTTTCTCTCTTCTTTTCTTTTCTTTCTCTGTTTTCTGCTCTTCTCTCTTACTTCTTTTCTTTCGTATAAAACACTCTTTTAACAAGTCTCCCAAAATGAGTACCCAGAGTTTAAGAGTCGACTGTTTTAAATTAATCTCCTTCTTATATCTAAACCTTTTTACTTTTACTCAGTTGTTTAAACTTTTAAAGGGTCTAGCGCCCTTCCTCGGTAACTTAGTTTTACCTATTGCACATTCCTTCTTTTCTCCTTCTCATACTTCCTCTGTATGTTCTTTGCCACACTTGAACTGCAGCTGGTTGGCGATGGTCAATTTGAGCTTTAGCTTCATATGCTATTATGTTTTCTCCTACAAATATGTGTTCTAATTTAAAAGTTTTACAGTGGAATTGCCGAAGCCTTAGAGCAAATAGAGGGTCCTTAGAGGCTCTGCTCAGTCAAAATGAGATTAACATAGCCTTGCTTTCAGAAACATGGCTTAAACAGAATACTCATTTCACTTGTAAAAACTATTATGCGATCAGGTTTGATCGGGATGATGGATACGGTGGCGCTGCAATTCTTATTAAAAAAGACATTCAATTTACTGAACACAATGTTCAACTTCCTCTTTCTTCCTCACTCCATGACTTGAACATAGTTCATATTTCAATACCTTCCAAGTCTTCTGATCCTCTTCACATAATATCTGTCTACATTCCTCCGTCTTATACCCTCCGGGACTCTTCTTTTTTACTCTTCCTTAATTCAATTCCTAATCCCTTTATCGTTGGAGGTGATTTGAACGCTCGCTCGCCGCTCTGGGGCGGCTCACATTACAACCGAAACGGTGTGATTCTAGAAGATTTTTTCCTCAACAATAATTTAGTTTTACTTAATGATTCTTCGCCTACTTTTTTCAGAAACGCTTCAGTTACTAGTTCTCTCGATCTTACCTTCTGTTCTTCTTCCATCAGTTTGCAACTTAGCTGGAGA
Organism: Icerya purchasi; assembly: GCA_039619475.1. NCBI lineage: Eukaryota > Metazoa > Arthropoda > Insecta > Hemiptera > Monophlebidae > Icerya > Icerya purchasi. The sequence continues at coordinate 487,945,250 of CM077115.1, forward strand.
ACTTTGGATGGCACCTTTGGAAGTGATCACGTTCCTATCCTTATTTCCTTTTCTGATTTCTCTTATCTTACTGTTTCCAAACCTGCTCTTAATCCTCAGTGGAATCTATCCCGGGTTGACTGGGCTAAATTCAGCTCAGTGGTGGATTCCTATGTCTCAAGAATACAAGATGTCCATGATTCTCAGTGCCAATATAACTCTTTCATCCTAGCAATTACTAATGCTCTTTCTTTGTCGTGTCCTCCTTCCCGTTTTCCCTCTCAAACTAAATCTAAATCCTCTTCCTATTTATGGTGGAACGATGAGTGTAAACGTGCTTATGACCTTAGTTTTCGAACGTTCAGAACCTTTCGCTCCAATTCCACTTTGGAGAACTTTCTCGCACATAAACGGGCTAATGCTAAAACTAGATCTACAATAAAAGCCGCTAAGAGAATGTCATGGAGAAAGTTCTGCTCTTCTTTTACACGAAATACCCCTCTCTCGCGGATTTGGAGTCTTGCCAGGGCTTTTAAATCTTCATCTGCCGGTCATTCCTCTAACCACTTCCTCTCTGATGACAATCTTTCTATCTTTATCGACTCAATTGCCCCTCCTTATGTTCCATGCCTCGAGGAAACGATGTTATCGTCTACTCCTATCCTTTCTCCTCATTTTCTTACCTCTCCTTTTCATATTAATGAGCTCCAATTTTCCTTGCATAAGGCGTCTAAATCCTCACCAGGAATCGATGGAATTCCTTACCTTGTTCTCCAAAATCTTTCTGACAGTGCTCTTCAATTCCTGAATTCGCTGTTTAATTCCTTTGTTGATACATGCAATACTCCATCCTCTTGGAACACATTAATTGTCATCCCCATTCCCAAAAAGATCTCTTCTTCTTTTCGACCTATCTCACTCGCCTCCTGCCTTAGAAAGCTCTTTGAGAGTATTCTCAATAGGCGTCTCGTTTGGTGGTTGGAAAACTTGAATATCCTTCCTAGCAATATGTTTGGTTTTCGTCCGGGCCTTGGTCCAGCTGATTGTATAAGTCTTTTTGTATCCGATATATATAAATCCTTTATTGACAAAAAATACACCTTGGCAGCCTTTATTGATATCTCTGCTGCTTTCGACAATGTTTATCTTCCCTGCCTTAAAGAAAAAATGTTATCCATTAGTATTCCTCCTACTTTTGTTAATCTTGTTCTCAACCTTATGCTGAATCGGTCTATCCGTTTGTCTTCTGCAACAGATTCTCCTTCAAGAAAGGTTTTTCGTGGTCTTCTGCAGGGCTCTTGTCTCAGTCCCACTTTGTTTAATATCTATATGCTCAATGTTGCCACTCTTCCTATTTCTTCCTCTTCCCTGTTCTATGCAGACGATATTCTCCTTTACTCCTCAGCTATGGATATTAAAACCGCCAACGAGATACTTAACAGATCACTGTCCGTCTTGGAACTTTCTCTTTCTTCTATTCATCTATCTGTGTCTTCATCTAAATCCTCCTGTGTTATATTTTCTCTCCGTCCTTACAATTTAGCCACGGTCAATGTTTCTCTGAATAATCTTCCTATTTCCCTAGTCAACTGTTTTTGCTATCTTGGAGTGTTTCTAAATAGCCGCTTGTCCTTCTTTGTTCAAGGCCCTGTCACATACGAGATGGGGCGGTGATCCTCAAATCCTAATCCTGCTGTACAAATCAATCATATTATCTAAACTAGATTACTGTTCCTTCATATATGGCAATGCCTCAAAATCTCTCCTCTCTAAACTGGATTTAACACAAAATTTGGTTCTTCGTTTTTGCTTAAGGGCGCTTAATTCCACTCCTATTCCAGCTCTTCTTGCTGAATCGAATGTAAAACCGTTGTTTATCCGACGATCACATTTAGGATACAGTTTCCTTGTAAAAAGACTTTCCATCTCATTTTCTAAGATTCGTCTCACATACCTCTCTATCTTTCATAAATGGCTCTTCTCTCCTAATAAATGTCCTATCTTAGCCCTTGTTTCTCATCGTTTAGACAAATTCTCCTCCTATACTATTTCCCACAGTAAACTTCCTTATTTTATTTTTAACTTCTTCATGTTTTTTCACCCTCCAAAACTCTTTTCTCTTCCTTCATCACTTAAAACTTCTGGCCCCGCAGTTGTCAATCAAGAATTTAATTTTCTTATTAATTCCTCGTTTCCTTTTCATTCCTTAATATTTACTGATGGTTCCAAGAGTTCAGGAGGAGTAGCTGCTTCCTTTTTCTCTCCAGCCAATAATTCCGCTCAATCCTTCAGGCTCCCGGCTTTTTGCTCCATCTTCTCCCCAGAACTTTATGCCATTCTTCGAGCCGTTATATTTATTTCCTCAACTCGTTCTTCTGATAGATACTTAATTATATCAGACTCCAAAAGTGCTCTTCAGGCTATACCCTCTCCCGTTCCCTCATATTCTCTCGATTTTATTGTTTTCCGTATACGTTCTCTCATCTATAGTCTTTCCCTTTCCCATTCCATTTCCATCGACCTGCTTTGGGTTCCAAGTCATGCGGGTATTGATGGTAACGAGACGGTGGACTCCTTAGCACGCTTAGCGTTGCACTCTCCACATTTTGTTAAAAAGATTCCTGGTCACAACATACTTCCCCTCTCCAAAAGAATGCATATCAGACTTTGGTCGGATGTGTATCCTTGCTCCTTTTCCAATCCTAACTCTTTTTACCTTTCTATTCAGCCTAGTCCTCCTTCTTGTTCTTGGTTCTATCATTTTCCTACTCTTAAACGTTTTTTCATCATTGCCATCTGCCGTCTGTGGTTCAATCATACTTTGCTCCCATTCTCTCGGCATCGTTTTGCTCTTTTCCCATCCCCTTATTGTCCTTTGCACTCTGGCGACTGTTCCTTTGTTTGTGATCCTGACCACGTGCTGTTTGAATGTTCCAGTCTTTCCTCCGAGCGTAATATCATGTACGTTCAGCTGTTAAAGCTGAATTATCCTACTCCATATAGTGCTTCCTATATCTTAGCTTTGCCGTCATCCAATGTGGTTCCTATTCTTGTCTCTTTTCTGTCATCGATCTCTGACCGGATTAAAATTTAATCTTTAATCTACTCCATTTGTGCTGGGTAGCTGCCCTTAGTCGGCCAAGCCCAAAAAAAAAAAAAAAAAAAGATATAGGAAGCACTATATGGAGTAGGATAATTCGGCTTTAACAGATGAACGTACATGATATTACGCTCGGAGGAAAGACTGGAACATTCAAACAGCACGTGGTCAGGATCACAAACAAAGGAACAGTCGCCAGAGTGCAAAGGACAATAAGGGGATGGGAAAAGAGCAAAACGATGCCGAGAGAATGGGAGCAAAGTATGATTGAACCACAGACGGCAGATGGCAATGATGAAAAAACGTTTAAGAGTAGGAAAATGATAGAACCAAGAACAAGAAGGAGGACTAGGCTGAATAGAAAGGTAAAAAGAGTTAGGATTGGAAAAGGAGCAAGGATACACATCCGACCAAAGTCTGATATGCATTCTTTTGGAGAGGGGAAGTATGTTGTGACCAGGAATCTTTTTAACAAAATGTGGAGAGTGCAACGCTAAGCGTGCTAAGGAGTCCACCGTCTCGTTACCATCAATACCCGCATGACTTGGAACCCAAAGCAGGTCGATGGAAATGGAATGGGAAAGGGAAAGACTATAGATGAGAGAACGTATACGGAAAACAATAAAATCGAGAGAATATGAGGGAAAGGGAGAGGGTATAGCCTGAAGAGCACTTTTGGAGTCTGAAATAATTAAGTATCTATCAGAAGAACGAGTTGAAGAAATGAATATAGCGGCTCGAATTAAATAGCCTAAAAAATCGGGATTACTGGAGGTTAACTACTACTCTCCCAATACTTACTGGCTTTAACAACTACTCTGAATTAAAGATTTACAAAAATATTAAACCGGCGCCATATTGGATGGATTTTCAAGAATCGTTTTGCTTTCCATAAACTAAATTAGATATACTAAAGAATTCGTAACCTTTTTATTATCCTATCCGAGAGTTTTTTAAAACTTCTTGATTGACGTATGCTAGATCTTCTTTTACGGTAGAATTATTCGCTATATTAAAAAGTCTAGAATATTTTAGAGGGTTTGTCGGTCAAAAAATATTAATTCTAACGGACTCTCTGGCCGTCTTGCATAAACTATCACACGGAACTGACAAAAAAATGTAAAATATGAAATGTCTTATAAGAAGTCAGATATTTAATTTACAACAAGCGGGAACGGCAGTAGTACTAAAGTGGATTCCGTCGCATTGCGGTATTAAAGGAAATTAAATAGTGGATAGAACTGTAAGAACCGCAGTAGGCAGAACAATGTCCAGAAATTAAATTGGTCGGAATTCTTGCCAGTAATTAAAGAACATATTATGATGAAATGTGGAACGATCAGTACCAACAGAGCAGTAATCAAAAGGGGAAAAACTACTCAAGAATACAAACGTACATTCCAGGAGTCCCTTGGTTTAAGGGAGTTAATAACTTCAGAGAGACTATATAGTAATGATAACTAGGCTGAGAATAAGACATAATAGAATCCCCGTTCACTAAGGAAGGCTAGAAGATAAAGAAATGTTCAAATCGTTGGTATAAAGCCTGAGTAACAGAAGGCGTGATACAATTTTCTATATCATTTATAAAGAATGTAAACAAGGTTACACTTCGGGCAGAGCCTTGTGGAATTCCATTTTCTAGTGGCATAGTTTTTGAACTGGTAGTTCCAATCTTAACTTGAAACTTTCTATCTGTTAGAAAATGTTTTATATAGCTGTCCACATTACCAGTTAACCGAGCGGTTAGTAGTTTCATTAATAGTCCCCGCTGCTATATTCGATCAAATGTTTTTTCTATGTCAAAAAATATTGCATGTACGCTTTGTCGGCAGTGGAATGCTGTAGAAATTTGCCGCTGTAGGCTCAATAGGTGATCAGTAGATGATCGCATCTTACGGCCCCCGATCTTCTTTTAAGCATAAGCCTCAATTCCTCTCTCTTCCGTCAAATCATTTTTTTCCCTCCTCCAGTGGCTGGGCTCTAAACCATCCCGTTAACTTTAACAATAATCCAGGCCTTCTCTGTATCAATGTTACCACTGCTTCTATCTCCAATGATCCTGCCCCTATTTCTTCCCGAGTAGTTCATCTTTTTCCTATTGTCATAAGCCTACAGTTGAGTAACGTAAATAAAATATTGATTTTCTGATTGGAATTCTGGTTTTACTATGCTGTGGAAAATGAAAAACATAGATTAAATGTTATATTTTTATTTTATTTCTTATCGATCAACACAGCATAGTATTTCGTATATATATTTCTCTAGTAATGTTCGGACCGAGTAAAGTGAAGTAGCTGATTAAATGGTTCGAACGGTTGGGAAGTTGGAATCTAATTCTGATGCCGTACCAACACAATTATAATAACGTAAAATTAACAAAGGCTAGACGTACTGCCCGACTAAAGCGACGTAATTTTGCCAAAATTACGCGTATGATAAGAATGATGTGTCAGTGCGACTGGTCGGGCAGTACTGACAGCTGATCGACTACCCGGGTTTTGGCGAGTCTTTTGGTCGTTCGGTAATTAATCCGTTTGAGTATCCGTTTTGCTCTAGAAGAGTTACCGTTATCGAAGCGTTGTGTGGTCAGCGGATCCGCATCAATTTTTTAATTAAATAGTTTGCCGGAAGAATTTTATATATATATTTTTAATAATTGCTCTTTGTTCTTGGTAATTTGTGAATAGTTTTTTTTCTATATTCGATAATATGATATTAACATACTAGTCATCAAAAAAATCAAGTGTTACAAATTTTATTAGTACTAGTACATACATTACTTTGTTAACAAGTATATTTCATTTCTAACATTCAGTGGATATGGCGGATTGAGCCGCCGTGAGATAGCTAGATTTCAGCTTAAAAGGCTTCTTACTCATGAGCCATTAAGAGTGAGCACACGAGTCTATTAATATTGACTTGCTCTCTTCTCACAACATTGCGCCCTCTTCTAACTTTGCCTCCTTGTTTGTCTCTTTCCTGTCTAGTAATTTACACTTTAATTAACTTCTCCTTTGATCGCCTTTTGTCTAAATCAGCTATGCAGATCGCTGTTGAGAGATGGCCTAGATTCATCTGCTCACAACAGCTTATATCAAAGTTTGGAATCTCTCTTCCAAATCCTTTCATTTATTTGAGAACTTCAAAATATATGGAGTTAGTTCATTTGAACCAGACCTCTAGTGCAGTTAATGTATTTTTCCATACTGCTCATCCTTGTTATTTTAGAGAGACGCGTTGGGCGGTATTTAAATCTACCGGGCCAATGTATGTTTCTTTAATCTTTTAGGTAATTCACAGGCTATTAACTTGGTTGTTTTTTATTATATATCATATGCGAACCAGTCATAGCTTTAAAGTTATAACAAATCTATATAATAATAAGATGCGTAGATTTTCCTTGAGGAATAATTTTCTTCATTTGTTGTTTTCATTTAATGTTATTTCTTATCTCTTTTCTTTTCGCTTATATTTCGTTATATTTCTGCAGGTTCAATCTTATTTCTTTGTTTTCCTTTACTCCTCTGCGTCTAATTTCTTTCCTCCTCCTTTTTGTCGTTTCTTGCTCGGTGGTCTAGATCTGCTTTCCTATTACTTCCTATTTTTCTTCCGCATGATACCCAAGTTTAATATTCTCCAATGAAACTTTCGTAGTCTAACAAGGAGAGGTCACGATCTGCGGGTCACCGATTTTGATGAAACTTTGCAGATCGATAGAAGACCATGAGTATATAAACTGTGTAAAATATTAGAGTGCAACGTTTTGATTTACGCGAGAAATTTAAATTTTCAGAAGCCGAATTTAACGGATGATATACATAGCCGTTTAGACAAAAATATGCAATAAATTCCAAATCATGTTTATTTACCTTGTGCAAATAATTCGGAAGATTGATTATTCCAAAATGAAATATATTAAACAAAAAAATTATTAAAAAACAATAAAATAATTTAAAAAATTCAATTTTTAATTTAATAAAAATTTAAACATGTCATTTATTACATTTATATACTATAAAAACACAAGTTACAATGTATATGTTTTGTGGTGTAGCGGTAAAAGTGACGTCTGTTTGTACATACTTGGAAATAAAGTATCCGGGCTCGAATCCCCGCGTGGTGGTGGTGTCCCATAAAATTTTTTTGATTCTTATATTTTACATTACTAATTTTTAACTAATTATTTCAATTCTTTATACATAACTATATAAATATAATAAAGCATAAGATAAATACGTTTTATACACAACGAATTCATTACATACATACAGTAGGTCAAAAAAGTATTTGCACACCATAAAAAAATAGGAAAAAAGGGCAGCAACAGGGTTCCGGATAAAAGAAAATAACGTTTGATGTAGAGAATCACCTGAAATGTTTAACTGCCACATACGATGGCCGACAAATAAAATGCAACACCGCTATGGTGGAAAAGGGGGGAAAGCAGCGCCAAAAAAGTATTTGCACACGTACAAACGAATGACTCACGCATGCAAGTTTGACCTTGGAAAAACCGTTGAAATGATCATATCGTGTGTGTACGAGTGCTGCAGCGAATGCAGTAGTACGTGAGTGACAAAAGGTGCACGTGTTAGCATAAAATAGTTTAATTATTGTAAGAAATTTAAGTGTGATGTCGCCGAAAGCTTCTGAAATACCAGCACCTGTACGTTCGCGCATTGTTACCCTATATGAAAAAGGTGAAAGTTACCGAGAAATAGCAAAAAAAGTTGGCTTTACATTTTCCGCAGTACGGTATGTAATAAAACGGTTTCAAGTCGGAAAAACAATCGAAAATGACGCTCGTAAAGGTCGACCGAAAAAATTAAAACCAAGAGATGAAAGATCCGTTATACAAAAATCGCGAAAAAATCCATTTTTCAGCGCTCCAGCACTGGCCGATGACCTCGCGTTAACATCAGGAGTAAAAGTTCACCCTCAAACTGTTAGGAACGTTCTTTATTCGGCCGGCTTCCATGGCAGATGTGCTCGTAAAAAACCGTTCATTTCAGAAGCAAATCGCATCAAACGTTTGGAATTCGCAAAAACGTACATAAACAAACCCGCAACCTTTTTTTCATCAGTTTTATTTTCCGATGAAAGTAAATACAACTTATTCGGATCGGATGGACGTGGATATGTATGGCGGAAAGCAAACACCGAGCTGCAAACCAAGAATTTACTGACTACCGTCAAATACGGGGGAGGTAAGGTGCTTGTATGGGGGTGCATGGCGGCCAGTGGTGTGGGGAATCTAGTTTTCATTCAAGGAAAAATGACAGCCGATATGTATATCAACATATTGCGCGATAATTTAAAGAGCAGCGCTCACAAAGTAGGCTTGGGGGAGTCGTTCATTTTTCAACAGGATAATGATCCGAAGCATACTGCGCTAAAAATCCGTGAATGATTGCTCTATAACGCGCCCCGCCGGCAGTCTACCCCACCACAATCTCCGGATTTGAATGTAATCGAAAACTTATGGAATTGCCTAGAAGTGGAAGTACGTAAGAGGAGAATATCAAACAGCGGAGATCTAAAAGCGGTCCCCCAAGCTGCTTGGGCAGATATTTGCCCCCAGGTAACGGAAAATTTAGTCGAATCAATGCCGCGGCGTCTTCATGCTGTTATAGATGCAAAAGGAATGCATACCAAATATTAATATCCTTTTTTTTTTTAACGGTAAAATTTTACTTTCATGTTTTCCTGTATATTTTGTATGTGTGCAAATACTTTTTTGAGGTTACTTTTTTCCTTTTTTTAAATTCCAGGCTGTGATTCGTTTTTCTCGAAATAAATGTACATTTTCTTTTACTTTATTTTTTGTCTGTTTATGTCTAATAAATGTTTCCGAGCCCTATGCCGTTCCCCTGTGACCCTGTAGCCAATTTTCGTGGTGTGCAAATACTTTTTTGACCCACTGTATGTATATAAATATAAATAAAAAAAATATAAAATAAGAGAGTTGATGAATATCAGTTATAATTAAAATGCAAAAACTTAATTTTTATTTAAATAATTTGGGGTGACATAGATCATAAAAACAAATAAAACAGCAATTCCTGAAACATTTACTGCAACATATAAATGAATTATTACCACAAGTGCAAAGTTCTTTTAATTTTTCATTTGAAAAACAAATTTCATTTACATTTAAAAATATTTCACGTTTATCTGAATGTTTAGAGGGAAGCCATGCACAAAAACAGTCGTTAAATAATTTAAATGTCTAAAAATTGTTATTAAATTTACATAGTTATGTATAAAGAATTGAAATAATTAGTTAAAAATTAGTAATGTAAAATATAAGAATCAAAAAAATTTTATGGGACACCACCACCATGCGGGGATTCGAGCCCGGATACTTTATTTCCAAGTATGTACAAACAGACGTCACTTTTACCGCTACACCACAAAACATATACATTGTAACTTGTGTTTTTATAGTATATAAATGTAATAAATGACATGTTTAAATTTTTATTAAATTAAAAATTGAATTTTTTAAATTATTTTATTGTTTTTTAATAATTTTTTTGTTTAATATATTTCATTTTGGAATAATCAATCTTCCGAATTATTTGCACAAGGTAAATAAACATGATCTGGAATTTATTGCATATTTTTGTCTAAACGGCTATGTATATCATCCGTTAAATTCGGCTTCTGAAAATTTAAATTTCTCGCGTAAATCAAAACGTTGCACTCTAATATTTTACACAGTTTATATACTCATGGTCTTCTATCGATCTGCAAAGTTTCATCAAAATCGGTGACCCGCAGATCGTGACCTCTCCTTGTTAGACTACGAAAGTTTCATTGGAGAATATTAAACTTGGGTATCATGCGGAAGAAAAATAGGAAGTAATAGGAAAGCAGATCTAGACCACCGAGCAAGAAACGACAAAAAGGAGGAGGAAAGAAATTAGACGCAGAGGAGTAAAGGAAAACAAAGAAATAAGATTGAACCTGCAGAAATATAACGAAATATAAGCGAAAAGAAAAGAGATAAGAAATAACATTAAATGAAAACAACAAATGAAGAAAATTATTCCTCAAGGAAAATCTACGCATCTTATTATTATATAGATTTGTTATAACTTTAAAGCTATGACTGGTTCGCATATGATATATAATAAAAAACAACCAAGTTAATAGCCTGTGAATTACCTAAAAGATTAAAGAAACATACATTGGCCCGGTAGATTTAAATACCGCCCAACGCGTCTCTCTAAAATAACAAGGATGAGCAGTATGGAAAAATACATTAACTGCACTAGAGGTCTGGTTCAAATGAACTAACTCCATATATTTTGAAGTTCTCAAATAAATGAAAGGATTTGGAAGAGAGATTCCAAACTTTGATATAAGCTGTTGTGAGCAGATGAATCTAGGCCATCTCTCAACAGCGATCTGCATAGCTGATTTAGACAAAAGGCGATCAAAGGAGAAGTTAATTAAAGTGTAAATTACTAGACAGGAAAGAGACAAACAAGGAGGCAAAGTTAGAAGAGGGCGCAATGTTGTGAGAAGAGAGCAAGTCAATATTAATAGACTCGTGTGCTCACTCTTAATGGCTCATGAGTAAGAAGCCTTTTAAGCTGAAATCTAGCTATCTCACGGCGGCTCAATCCGCCATATCCACTGAATGTTAGAAATGAAATATACTTGTTAACAAAGTAATGTATGTACTAGTACTAATAAAATTTGTAACACTTGATACCCTCTTATCTGAAACCTGGCTTTCTGAATCCTCTAACATATCCATTCGAGGCTTTACAGCAATCCGATCCGATCGCGTTGATGGCTATAGTGGCGCTGCCATTCTCATAAGAAATGATATCTTCTTTTTCTCCCACGACCATTCTTCTGATTTTTCTTCTAATTCTCATTCACCCAACCTAATCCATATTTCAATTTCAAATATTTATCCCCAGACTATTCATATAATTTCTGTATACATTCCTCCCAATTTTGATTTTAATAATTTCCCACTTACACTATTGACTTATTCTCACTCTCTTCCTTTCATTATTGGTGGCGACTGGAATGCTCATTCTCCTCCATGGGGCTCTGCGCGTCACAACAGAAGCGGTCGTATTTTTGGAAACTTTATTCTCAACAAAAATTTTGTCCTTTTTAATGACAACTCACCTGCTCTCTATAAAGGTGCACACTCATACAGCTCGGTGGATCTGTTCTCTACTTCTCCTCACTTTGGTCTTAACTGTCATTGGAGAACTTTGGACAGTGCCTTCGGCAGTGATCATGTTCCCATTATTCTTTCCTTTCAAGACTTTCACCCTCCTCCTCTCCTCCTCCTACTAATTATCCCAGGCCTGCTCTCACTTCTAAATGGTCGCTCAATAAGGTTGATTGGGATAAATTTCGCTCAAACATCGACCTATCTCTTCCTTACACACACTCCCATACTGATCCTATTCAACAATATAACGCTTTTTCTAATTCCATTTCTTCTGTTCTTGATGTTTCCTCTCCACCACTTCATCATTCCAAAAAAAAATTTTATCTTCTGTCGTCCTCACTTTGGTGGAATAATGATTGTATGAACGCCTTTGAGGACAGCGTTTCCTCTTTTTGACTCTTCCGGACTTGTTCCTCCTTTTCCAACTTCATGGCTCACAAAAGGTTTAACGCCAAGGCCAGATTCATCCTTAAAACGTCCAAAAGAAATTCATGGAGAAATTTTTGTTCATCATTTTCTAGATCTACTACCACTTCCCATCTTTGGAGGATGGCTAAAGCTTTTCGCTTCTCCAGCTCCGAACGCCCCTCATACTACAACCTTCTTTCAGAGAAGCTCTCTATTTTTCTCGATTCAATTTTTCCTTCCTATGTACCTTCCCTCGAGGAATCATTGACTCCTTCCCTAACTATTACATCTTCTTTTCACTTTTTATCTTCTTCTTTCAGCATCAATGAACTCTATGATTCCTTGATCAACTCTTCTAATTCTAGCCCAGGTATAGACGGCATCCCTGTCCTTGTCTTCAAGAACCTCTCTGAGTTAGCACTCAAAACACTTGTGTCAATCAATAATTCCTTCTTGTACATTTCTGCAACTCCACCACTTTGGAATTTCTTTATTATTATTCCTATTCCGAAAAAGAAATCTAACTTCTTCCGTACAATCTCTTTAGCTTTGTGTTTAAGAAAACTTTTTAAACACATGATTAATAAACGCCTGGTCTGGTGGCTAGAATATAATAATGTTCTTCCCGATAATATGTTTGGTTTCCGTTCTGGCCTTGGACCCACTGACTGCATATCCCTTTTCCTTTCCGATATCAATAAATCCTTCATTCACAGGAAATGTACCATCGCCACGTTTGTTGATGTCACCTCTGACTTTGATAACGTTCACTTACCTTCTCTAAAGAATAAAATGCTTTCCATTAACATACCTCTTGAGTTTTTTCCGGAATAGAACAATTCGTCTTTCTACTCCTTTCTTCGACGATTACAGATCAATTTTTTGAGTCTTCCGCAAGGATCGTGCTTGAGCCCTACATTTTTCAACATTTATTTTCACAGTCTCGCTACTCTTAACATCCCTTCTAAGTCCTTACTCTTCGCTGACAATCTTCTCGTCTATTCCTCCTCTAATAATCTTTCTTCTGCCAATGAGGAGCCTAATTCCTCCCATACTATTTTGGAATTACCGTTGTCTTCTCTTCGTCTTTCTATTTCGTCCGAAAAATCTGCATCTGTAGTTTTTACATTTCGTCCTTTTAACTGTTCCTTAGTTAACCTTTTCCTGTGTCAACTCCCTATTCCTCTAGTTAACTCCTCCTACCTTGGTGTCATTCTTAATAGTAATTTATCTTTTTGCGATCATATCAACTATCCATGCACATCGGCTCTCAAGAGATCCTGGAAATAAGGTGGCGATCCGTATATCCACCTCATACTTTATAGATCCATTATTCTTTCTAAATTGGACTATTGTTCTTTTCTTTATGCCAGTGCTCCCAAATCCCTCCTTACCAAACTTGATCGCATCCAAAACTCTTGTCTTCGCCTCTGTATTGGTGCTCTGAATTCATCTCCATCTCCTGCTCTCCTAGCTGAAACTATTTATTCGAAGACTTCATCTTGGTGAAAGATTTATGATTAAACGTCTTCATATTCCTCACTCGAAACCCGTAAATTCCTATCAATATATTCTGGGCAATTGGCGTTTCTCTTCACAAAAAATTCCAATTCTTTCACACATCTCCTCCCGACTTGTCCTATTTTCTCACTTTATCCTCTCTTGTAACAAATCCCCGTACTTCACTTACAACTTCTTAGAACTGACGTTTTCTCCTAAGTTATTTTCTCTTTCCTCTTCCCTCTAACATTAAATCTCTTCTGCTTCCTGTAATACATAACGAATTTAACCAAACTCTACACTCACTCTTTCCAGCTCACATCACGGTTTTAAAGGATGGCTCAAAATCTGCTTCAGGCAGCGGAGCTGCTTTTATTCTTCCTGATATCAACTATTCTGAGTCTTTTCAACTTCCTTCCTTTTCTTCTATCTTTTTAGCCGAATCCATAGCTATTGTACGTAATATCCTTTTTATATCCTCAACATCCAATTTATTGAAATTCGTCATATGCCCTGATTCGAAAAGCGTTTTATTAGCCATCTCATCTCCTTTCCCTAAACCCTCGTCAGATCCTATTATTCTTTATATTCGTTCCTTAATTTATAATTTATTAACATCCCGTTCTATCCTAATTGACCTTCTCTGGATTCTGGGCCACTGCGGCATCGTTGGTAACGATCTTGCCGATTCTTTGGCATGTCTAGCTGCAGTAAATGGCGGCTTCATAGACAGATTCCGCTTCCAATGTCTTTGTCCTCTTTCTTATCGTTTTCACCATGACTTTTGGGCTGATCTTTATCCGTCTCTTTTCTCCAATCCTAACTCCTTTTTCCTTGCTATACAACCCTCTCCATCCACTTCTTCCTGGTTTAATAATTTTCCCTGCATCAGCCGTTCTGTTATCTCTTCTATAACTCGCCTCCGCTTTAATCACAGTCTGCTTCATGCCCCCCTCTTTCGTTTTAATATTGTTCAGTCTCCCTTGTGTCCCTTCCATCCCCTTATCTTAAATTTGACCTGTGCTGTAAATCATCTTCTATTCGAATGCTCTTCTATCTTCTCGGAACACACAGTCCTTTATTCTAATTTGCTTTGCCTTGGCCTCCCGACCCCTTACTATGCCCACTACATTCTTTTTCTTCCTTCTCTTTCTATTGTTCCTGTATTATTATTTTCCAGTACAAGCTTGTTAATGATATTTCCATGTTTATTGACCAACATTGATCCCCATACTGGTGAGTGGGCATTGAATTCTCTGACAATAATTGAGGGCGGAGTAATCTGCAATAGCAGCTTTTCTAGTTCATTTGAATTTATCAATATGTTGGGAGGAATATAACAGTTACTTACAGCAATAGGATGGTTTGAAAGAGAGGGTATGTTAACTGATGGAGCAATTGTTTGGAGCGACGTTTTTAGATTTATAGTTGGTGCATGTAGATCGGATTGCATTAGGGTAATAATACCTCCACTTGCTCAAATGTTCTGGTCATAATCACATCTCATTATAGTGTAATTCAGAACTGTTGGGTTATTAGATGCTTTCAGATGTGACTCCTGTAAGCATATGATTTTGGGGGCGCATGTGGGTATTAATAGTTTATGTTAGTTGAGCTGGTTGTAGAAACCTCTACAATTCCACTGCAGTATGATTTTATTATGAACCATGACAGTATACTTTAAGATATAGTCTTGTTTGTTTTAGTCGGCTATGTATTTCTATTTACACAGGAGAAGGTTGTGGGGAAAGTTGCAGAATGGAGCTTAGTGTTTTGATTAGCTGAGAAAAACGTCTTTTCATTGCGCGGTTTTCCAGTAGGGGGTAATTGTCGGAGAGCATGTTTATCAAGCCATCTATGTCGCTGGTTAAACTATTGACGATATTTATGTTTTTTTTTTGTTCCTGGATTAGGTCCATTAGGTTTACCAAATTTGAATAAGATGGGGGTAGTGTGACTTTTCGGTTCATTACCCTCAATTGATTTTAGGAGTTCTTTTGTGTTTTTTTTTTTGTTTTTTAGGACATGTAATAGGATAAAATTCTTTGAAGTTTCTGGATTAGTAGTGTAATCATTCGTGGTTGTTGGGGTAGCATCGGTGTGGCTTTCTATCGTTGTATGGGACATTATGTCCATTTTACTGTCTCGGTTTAACTAGTAGGTCATGCGAAGGAGGGTGTGGGCGTTTGGTCCCGGTTACCGTTTGCTCGTTCTCTTCAAGTTTCAGAGTATATTCATGGGCTGAAAGATTCGTAGTGTTAGATTTTTCTATCTGCGTGGATATTCTATGTTTACGATCATTGTGCATTATCAGAAAGGATTCAGATATATCATTAGCAGCGTCAGTGTTTTCTGTGTAGATCTGTCTGCGTCAACTTATGATATGCCCGAACTCGGTATCATTAGGGTTGACTCATAATAATGATATGGCCGAGACTAATTTCAGATTTTTGTAGATATATTTTAAGGACTGCATTTGAAATGATTGGTGATATATGAGATAGAGATATCTTTCTGGCGGGGGTTTTCAATCTTTGACCAGAGGTAGTTATGTTGTTCACTGATATAGGAACTTCGTTGGCTATAAAATTTTCAACTATGCTTTTAGAATTTAGAAAAATCAGAATCCGGTTATTGTTGATTTTAGATCCTGCGATGATATTTTTTGAACCACTTACGAACTTTTTTAATGCTGAGAAATAATCGTGAAGGGCCACATTCTTGATGAACGGAAATATTACTCCTTACTCTTCTGAGGGATATTTGAATTCCACAATGGACGCAAGGTACATTTTGGATTTTAATTTATCCGAAAACACTGTTGTGTTTGCCGGCGAATTTTGTTTCGAAATTGTTCCTATTTTGATATCGGTATTAGTGATTAGATTGATCGAATTGTTTGTTATCAAAAAACAATTATTAGTGGAATTATTTATTGCCGACGTACTAATCAGTATGCGATCGATTGTATTGTGTAAATTGTGTGTGACAGTGAGTGTGGAGATAAATAATGGATCGTTTGCATTGTCCATCTCATGCTGCAGTAAGTTGCTTCTAACGGTGAGGAGGGGGACGTACTCCGCTGCACCAAGATCGAAAGTGGCGTGAAATTTTATCAGAATTACGACCCTTTGTAGAGAAAATCGAACACATAATACATGACTTTATCGTTTAATTTAGAATATTAAACACTTATATTGAATTTAACTTTTAACATGAGTTATGAATTTTTAAGTGTTTTTTGAGGTCGTTTTAAATTCCATATTATATATTCTTGACGAGTTTTGGAGGTGTTTGCCACTCCTAAGGTAATCGGTTACCTTGAATTTTCAGATTGTCTTAAAGAGAATTTTAGTTGTAATTTATGATCTAATTTTGAAGTTTATAAGTTAAACCGTTCATGAGTTATTGATTTTTATTTGGTCATAATCATGTGTAAAATAAACGATGGCTTACTTAATGAAATCCACAGATGGTTTTATGCTCAAAAAACTTTAGTTTTATTCGTTTTTCTCGTATATATTTTATATGCGGTTTAGAGACTGAAATATGAAGAGCCCGCGTTCTATATTATTCGCTGTTGTCATGTGACCGAAAAATTAGCTATTGACGGCTTCGATGGTTTACTACACTACAAATAGACTGTGCAGTTCTAGTGTATTAACCACGATTCCGATAATTGTTAGCAGATGATTTTGCTATTCATTTAATGAACCACGTAAAATGTATATTTTGCAATAATTTTTAAAATGCACTCTTGTAAACAAATTATTTTAAAATTAAAAATTCTGTTCTATAACACTAATTTTTTTTTGAGTCATTAAAAAATATGCATTTTTTTGAAAATTCACACTGGGAGGCTCACGCCCTTAAGTTCCTAGGAAGAGCAACCCCTGGACTATTAGAACTCCTTCTGCTTAAAAGTTTGCTTACATAGTAGCCAGTTTTGCTGATTATGACTTTTATCATGTAATCGTATACAATCAGAAGTTGTTTTTTTTTTCCTCACAATAATAGCTACGTTTCCAACGAATTTTTTAAACAATATTCACGAAATATATTAAAATCATTGTTTTAAGGTTGAAATAAGATTAAAATAAATAAATAATTTTCAAATGGAAAATGTATTTATCGAGCTATATTCCAAATGCAATTATTTTAATTCATTTTATAAAATAATTTCAAATTTTCAGGTAAATTATGAACACAAAATACATTTAAAAATTCTCATACTAATAATGTCTATAGTTACATAAATATAATAAAAATAGTAACATTAAATTATACAATTATGATTTTAACACAACGAAATCAACACATAGACAATAAATACTGAGACAAATAAAATTATATTATATGTACGGTAAAAAAAAACTAAATTTAAGAAAAAAATTACAAAAAATGATTTTTTATGATTTTTAGATAAGGATTTGTTTACAATAAGTAATACTAAAAGGTATTAATAATAGTAATATTTAAAAGTACTAAATAAATCAAACAGGAACAGTTGAGAAGCTATATTGAATATATTTCATTGTATTAACTCTTCAACATTCTTATTGGAACTTTTCAAAAAATGGCTTTCTTTAGGAATTCCAAACATTGGATTATTCCATGGTTGTGGTTCAGAGTCGGCATATATTAAAAACAGCACTCCAGGAACAAAATACAATAATCCACTTAACATAAATACACTGTTCCACTGAGACATAGTCTGTTACAAAACATAAATTATATTAAAAAATATCCAGAGAAATTAATTTTAAATTATGCAATTTCATTAATTGTAGCCAAAGTAAATATAATTTTAAAAGAAACGAAGAATAAATTTCCAGAACTTAGAAAAAAATCAAATAGTTGATGTTATGAATTTGGATTTTAAAATGTAGAACAGATTCTGCAATGAACACAATCAGATTACCCTTAAAATACAAAAAATACTTTCGTTCATTGATTAATCATTTATAATCAAAAACTTTACACCTTATGAAAGTTATCTATGTTTTTTAAATCAATTTACAAAAAGTTATGCTTCCTTTTTAAATATACAAATTAAAATAAAATTGAATTAATAAACTATTTATTATGGTATTATTTTTTTAGATTTTATACACTCATACAGATTATTACTACAACTGATAAATTATTAAAATTGTATTAGTTTTGAAGTGAAATTATTTAATATCGCTGATAGCAAATAATTTATCTGTTTTGATTAAAATATTATTAACATCAGTTAATTTATTTAACAGTACTTTAAATGGTAACTTAAAAATCATAAGGAATATCTAAATCATATTATAACAATTGAATTGTTATAGAGTATGCATATTTCAGAGAGTATAAGCAGAAAAACTAGTAGGAAAATTAATCCTTTCATATAATTTTTAATAAAAAAGCACAAAAAAGAACATATATTATACACCTGAAAAATTCTTTGCTATTTTTCTGTTTTAAAAATTTTTAATAAACAATATTTTATATGCGTAGCTATAAAATTATAAGAAAATGATGAGATATTAAATCAAGAATAAGTGGTTAGGTTTTCATTACAGATTTAAACAAGAGAACAATATGAAAATCAATTTATGGATAATAAATAAAAAACCAAAAAAAGGGGAATTTTATATAAAAAAATTCTTCTTAGCGAAACAAAATATATATTTCAATAATAAAAAACAAATTAAGTAACTCACATTATCTCTTATCATATAACTAATAACTATAGGTGAAATAAAACCAGTAAATGATGTCATGAAACCACTTATTCCTTCAAGTATTCCTGCAACAAAAAATCATTTTTTAATTCATACATATAAAGTAGCCTGAAATTTGATAAAAGAAAATAAATTAAATAAAAACATAAAATGAATAATCAATTTTTATTTGAAAATAGTGTAGCTCTGTTTTAATTCTATTTAACCATCAATAAGGAAAACACAGTTGTAATTTCAAATACTAAATATTATATTTGTAAGACGTCTGTAGTAATATTAATTGACAGAGAGATAACAAAAGTTTTGATTTAAAATAAATTGCAAATTTTAATGAAAAATAGTTACAAAGTGAATACTTTAATATTTATAATTGTTAGTAATATATAAAACAGTAGTTCAATAAACATATAAGTGGTACATAAATGTGTGTTCTAGGGCACTAACCAATCAGAAGTAAACATTTAGTCACATGACCATGTTCTCTTTTTTCTACTTGAAAATCAATTATTCCATGCTGACATATTCTATACTAACTACATTATTTTGCTTTGCAAACTTGGAAACATAATAGTTCAGCAACTGCAAACCTTCTTACATCATAAATGTTTTCTCTGCAGACTCTACTGTATGACTACACTTTTTCAGTAGCAGCATTCAACCACAATAGGGATTATGGGAGGCTTTAATTAACTAAAAATAATCATTTTTCTAACCCTTACTAAATTGTTTATTTTTTTTTGCATATGATTTTAATGATGCTTTTGTTTTTGCCTAACTAGCTTCATACTAAGTTATTTCATATGTTTGTTTGTTTTCATATATTTTTTGATAATGCATTTGCTATTGATTAGCCATCATAATAATTTACTAACCCCTATGTAGTTGTTTAGCATGTTTAAATGCTTGTATCTACTTTCGATAATATGTTTGTTATTGACTAACCCACTTGAACATTTTTCTAACCTATATTAAAACATTTGTTTATGAGTGTATGTTTTTGAAGATATATTTTGTTGTACAACCTATGTTAACACTTTATTAATCCCATATTTTTATGCTTCTCATATTTGTTTGAATAAACATGTTCCTGATAACAGGTCTGATGTGGTGATTAATCCAAATTGGGTCAATACTATATTTTGCTACCATTTCTTTTGCTAACACAGTCTAGAAACCTTGGGCAAAGAGGAAGAAATGGACTCTGTTAATTGCCACACACAGATAATTCATATAACCATTTTTAAGAATTCTTACAGATAAAAATTGAAGCCAAGGAGAGGTGTAGAAAGGACCAAAGAAAAATGTTAAAAATGATAAGAATTCAAAATGTATAAGCAGAAAAAAAACCATTGAGATGAGGGAGAAAAATATATAACAAATAGTAGAACAATACATTAAGGAGAAATAAAAGTGAAATGAGTTTATATATAAATGCATGAATAAATGATGGAAGCTGGTATTCTAAATTATACTTAGTGTGAGCTACACGACAAAATTTTCCAGTGAAATGTTCATGACCTACAACTTTATCATTATGCAAAGGCTCTCTTAGATTTGACACATTTAATGGCACATACTTTTCCCATGCATCCTTGTCCATAATAAAGGAATATTTTTCTGATAAACCTTTTTTTATTTCTTGCACATCCTTTACCAACTGTTTAAAAAGCATGTTGCATCTACAATGCATTTTACATTTTGATGGGATATTAAGCCCAGTCCTCTTCAAATTTGCACACAATTTCATAGTAAAAACAGAATGCTTTAAAGATTAACACTGGAAATATTTCAAGAATAATTCTGAGTAACACTATTCAAACCTTCCACAATATGTGTGATCATTTCTTTTACATTTCACACTTTTTCATTGCTTCTGACTGAATTCTGCATCATCAATAATCACTATTCTCCTCCTCTATGAAGCCAAACAACTCGATCATTCATAGTACTAAACATTTTGTTGATCACTATTTAAAGGCTACAGAAGGCACTAAAAATTTGCATATATTACAAATGGTACAAATTCTTGATGTATGTAGCTCTAGAATTTCAATATTTTATTCTTCACTGCAGGTATTACAACTGTGGCAGGATTATTAGTAGAATAACATGTTAAAAGAAATTATTATGCTCTAGAGTGGAGAGGTTTGTTTAGTTATTATAGAACATTAAGTAACATTGTATCATTAAATTAGATAAAAATGGGACAATGTGAATGAAATAAAAAATAAAAACAAACAAAGAAAAAATAATTAATTTCTAGAATTAACAAAAAAGATGCAAAAATTATATAGTAAACATAAACTGTGACTCTTAGAAAATACAGATAATGGGGAGAAACTAAATCATCAAAGAAAACCTGATTTTCAAGAGAAAAAAGTAATATACAAAAAGGTATTAAAACGCAAGAAATGAGAAACAATTTGAAGAAAATAATTTAAAATATACTTTATTATGAGGTGTTCATTTATCAAACACCTATTTTAATTGTAAACTAGAAGTAGTAATGGAAAATTTTATAGTAAAACAGTAAGATGTTGCAATTATATTGAGATTCATGCACACAGTAAGCAACCGATTAAATCAAGGTGAGGCAGAAAAAAATAAATAAACTTCAAAAAAAGCTTAGTAGAATATAAAAAAAAATAATGATACATGGCAAAAAATACGAGTATGCCTGCTTCAATAAGAAATCCTATGATCGATATAGATTGTTGATATTAATGTAAAGCATTATGCCATGTTTAATCCCCTCCCACATAAAAAAGAAATCAGCAAAACAAATTTTTGCTAGAGAAATTTGTTAAGAGCAGAGTATGCCTTTGTTTAAGTAATAATAATATAATCACTGATGTGGTTAAAGAAAAAAAATTCTATTGAATGTTTTGATGCATGAGTAATTAATTTCACGGCACCTTTCTTAAATCTCTAAGTGAAGGGTTGAAAAAAATAATTTGTTATGTATGATCATTTATTATTTTTAGTCAAAAGTGATAATTTACTTTTACACTAATAGACATAAATTAGAATCAATATAAGATTAAAAATTCTAAATACTAGATCTATAAAAAAAAGTATGACAAAATTAATATAAACACAAAATATTGATAAAAATGAAAAAATAATACACTAATAACACAGGCCAACCATACAAAAACATTTTTCAAAATTTGAACTGTCTTTACTATTTTTGAGGTCACTGAATCCTGCACTGTTTTCAGTATTTCTCTATCACATACTATTTTTTCATTATTTGCGTTTGCATTTTTCATAAATAAAATACTAAGTAATCAAGTAAATCTGTACAGTGCGTCAGATTTGGAAGTATGCCAGTAAAAATCCAGTTTTTATGTGTAACCAAGTCGTCAGTAATGAAATAAAGAAGGGCAGACAACCGATGGGCAATGTGGCACTAGTCACTCTGGCCACTCTGAGTCGATTTGTTTTTGTCTGTCGATCCTGTTTGTATTGTTTGTTATATTAAGCAAAATAGGAAGTCATAGCTGTAGCAGCAGTCCTAACAATTTTTGTTATATTTGTGAGAATATATGGTAAAAAAATATGAAGGGAACTTTACAGAACTTGTTAAAAAAGTTTGCTTATTTTGGTATAAGTCTGAAGATACTGTCCGTTCAGACTAATTTTCCTTCAAATCCTTGGTTCCTTCTGTTCCCTTCACTTCCTTGTCGTTATTGTGCGTTTGCATTTTAACCATTTCTTGTTGCCTTCCTCACGCTTTCCACTCTCATTAGCCTCTTCCCCATGTTGTTCTCTCCAGTCAAATGATGCGGTTGTTTGTGACGCCGATCACGTGTTCTTTGAGTGCTCTGCTCTTTTAGTGGAGCATTCGGCTCTGTATTCCCACTTGCTTAGGCTGGGACTTCCTGCTCCTTTTTGTGCTCGTTATATTCTGTCTTTTCCTTCTACACTTATTATCACCTCCATTGTTTCCTTCTTATTATCCTTGTCGTTATTGTGCGTTTGCATTTTAACCATTTCTTGTTGCCTTCCTCACGCTTTCCACTCTCATTAGCCTCTTCCCCATGTTGTTCTCTCCAGTCAAATGATGCGGTTGTTTGTGACGCCGATCACGTGTTCTTTGAGTGCTCTGCTCTTTTAGTGGAGCATTCGGCTCTGTATTCCCACTTGCTTAGGCTGGGGCTTCCTGCTCCTTTTTGTGCTCGTTATATTCTGTCTTTTCCTTCTACACTTATTATCACCTCCATTGTTTCCTTCTTATTATCGATATCCGATCGTCTCACTATATAACTTTAGTTTTCCTTTAATTGTTTCTGGGAGAAGGTCCCTGGTTGACGAGCCCAATATAAAAAAAAAAAAAAAAAAGACAAGTCTTAGGTACCACATAAGATATGTTTTTGTAAAAAAAAAAAAAATTATTACAAAACATTACTACACCACTTTTTGGTACATCTAGGTAATTGTTGTAGGAAATTATTTTATATTAAGTGTGTTATGTTTGTGTGGAAGAATTGAGAAGAAAATTATGTTAAAAACTATAATATGATAAAATAGAATAATAATTCCAAATGATTAGTTTCATTATAATAACATTTTAAGGGACAACAAAATATCCATGATATAACTAGATTTTAACATGCAACAGGGTCATGACCAGAATTTTAAAGGGGGAGGAGAGGTGAAAATTTGCTTTGCATATTTATGTTATAAATAACAATACATTTATCACTAATATTCATTCTATTAATAATTACCCATCATTTTGATTTATAATAATTTACATAAATGAATTACATATGTTATTGAATACACCTATAATAAAAAATTTTGCATAAAATATTAATGAAGTACCTAAAGACATGGATCATATTTCTTTCTTTTTTTTAAATGTAAGAATACCCTTATTTTAAATTTTTGTTTTTTTCAGATTTTTGTGTATTGCCTAAATTTAGTGTTTGGTGCGAGCTTTTAACTACTGGTGCAAAGGATATATAGCATATTAACTTTTGAACAAAAGATGGCTATTGTAGGGACCCAATGTGAATTTTAATTAATATTTGTTATAAACAAGATGGACATTTCTCACTGCGAGTTTGATTAAGATCAACTATAGTCCAACATTATATTATAATACACCAATTACAAAACAAATAATGCATATGATGACGCAGCTTACTTTAATTTTATTTTACTATATCAGTGTTCACAATGCAAGAGGTTTATCATTTATACTACACGACTTAAAAAATCTCATTGTTAGTCTCCTATTCAACTAAAAATGTTTATTGAGTGTCAACGATCACTTATTGTATTAGTTAAGGCGCTTAGATATGAAACGTCTACAACAGAAATTAAAATTTTTCATTGTAAATATACAATACACAAATATATCTAAAAAGTTATATTGCATGTGACTATATTTAAAATTAAATTAATATTTACATTAATTTCCCCCCAAGATCAATTATAGGGCTTACACCTAAATTCCCTAATTCACTTTGAAATTTGTAAACTTTTAATATATAATTTTGTGTTGGATTTTGTAAATTTTATTTATGTTAATTTTTCCGGCATACCTGCATAATTTGGGCTCATATCTATGGTGTTTGGTATAATTCCAGCTGCAGCTCCACCATTTAAAGTTAGTGTAACAGCCAAGAACGTAATAGTTAATGTTGTATTGCAACCGGTAAGAGGAACACAGAACAGCAATAACCCACCAATTACACTACCTGTAAATTTATTAAAGTAAATAAATAAATAATTACTTACACTGTCAAAATAAAATAATTTTTATTTTATGTTATAAATTTTATAGTTCAAAAAATTTTTTGAACTAAAGAAATATTTCGTTCCATTATTTTTGCCATTTTTGTATATGGTACACTTGGTTTAAGAAATTCAATGTATACCAAAAACACAAAAAAGCGGTGACTAAGATTTATATACTTTTGATGATTTCGAAATATTTTTTTTTTTCTTTCGCACCTTTTATGTCTGCCACATCTGTTGTCCAATAGATATTTTATAGGACTACTTTATACGGTTTGTTCTAGGCAAGAGAGTAAGTTCAATATAGGTGCTGATCCTTCTGAATGATTAAATGTTATAGTTTAATAACTTGATAGATTAGCAGAATTTAATAACTGTTAATGTAGATTTTATTGTAAAGATACGTCGAATACATTGAAGAAGAAGGTTATAAAAGTTGCAAAGTTCGAGGGTCGTTTCTGGACCCAATTGGTGGAGGTTTTACTTAATTTGACAGTATGCGGTTTCTTATTGTTACATAACAACAGAAAAACAACCATTAATATAGAGAAGAAAATTATAAAAGTAACAAACGGTGTTGGAATAACAACATAACATGTGTAAACAGAACGTTTTAAAATAACACAACCAGTAAGATAAAGTAACCACAGTGTTGCCAAACTACAAAACTCTCCGCCACCCCTTAATTTTGACAAATAACAACAAATAGTAACAAGATATACACATTACCGTTAATTTCAGTTGTTTTTCGGTATAAACATTAATCTATGATTTTCATTCATAAATGTATCAAATTTTCCATACCAACATCTGGGACTTTCTTTTAATCCATAAACAGCTCTCTCTAGCTTATATACTCTTCCACTTCCATCGTTTGTCCGTTCGGGCTGTTTCATGTATATTTCTGATTTTATCTCGTAGTTTAGGAATACTGACTTCACATCCATTTGTAAAATTTCGTAATTATAATGAACGGCGATTGATAATAACGTACGTAAAATCGAAATAGCGATTATCGGCGAATACGTTTTTATAGTGTATAATTTTTCTACTTGTTGGTTACCTCGAGCCACTAACCTTGCTTTATAACGCAGTGTACCATCCGGGTTTTCTTTAATTCTAAACACCCGTTCGTTGTCAATTATCTTTATATCTTTCTTTTTAGGATTTTCAACGAGCATCCATGTTTCGGGTTTTTTTTTTTTTTCATACTACATATTTTTTTATCAACAACTTCTTTTCAGAATTTTTCATCTTTTCGTCCTTTCAATTGAGAATAAGTTTGCGGAACATTTTCAACATATAAAATAGCCGAATAAGCTGATATCTCATAATTGCCGAAATATGCTGGTCATTTTCTGATACGTTAACTTCGATTAGCACATCTACCATTTTGTTTTCGTCATTTTCATCACCGTTTTCTTTGCTTTTGGTTTTTTTTGTTATTTTCTTCGATTTCAAAGTTTCCAATTAATTTACCTCAATTAATGTAACATTTGGCTGCGGATTCTGTTTTTTTCTTTTTGATTTTTCAAACGTTTCGTTATTAGATTTTTCATCAAAAACAACACTGCTAGAATACTTTACTTTATCTTCTATAGCGTCCTCCATAGTACCTATGGCTAGTTTCTGTATAGCCGATTAGCAGATATAATTCGCTTGTATCATCAAGCTTCTTTCGTTTAATTTTCAGTATCAAACGATAACTATAATATCCAAAAATTTTTAAAAGTCCGATATTCGATATTTTTCGATAAAATAATTCAACTGGTGTTTTAACTACTTTGATTGCTGACGTTGGAGTTCTATTTAGTAAAAAAGCTGTAGTTTGGAGTGCATAATTCCAAAAAGGTTTCTGTTAATTTTGAATTTTTTTAGTAAAGCACGAGTTTTTCCAACTAAGGTTCTATTCATCCGTTTAGCAACTCCATTCTGTCGAGGTGAATATCCGGAAGAATAGATCGGTACGATTAATCTTTACTTCTGCAGTATTGTTTGAACGCCGTAGAACTATATTCCTCATCGCGATCACATCGAATCGAAACTATTTTAGAATTAAAATTCGCGGAAACGAACGACATTCTTTAAATTTTTCTAACATTTCACTTTTCATGTGAATCAAATACACGGCACAAAAATGTGTATAGTCGTTAATAAAGTATTTTTCACGATTTTAGATCGATCGGACCGTACACATCACTATGAATTAATTCTAACGACCGCAAACTACGCACAATTTCATCATTACTACGTATATCAAACCGTTTCGAGTACGAATGTTCGATTTGTTCAGTTTTTTTTACAGACATTACACGATTTGAATTGACGAACAGTTTGTTTCTTTAAATTAAAACCATTGACGAAATTTTTTTCACAAAGCTGATACATAGCTGTTTCGACCGAGACGACGATGCCAAGTTTCTAATGATTTTACCGACTTCTCGTTTCCTTTTCTATTTTTTAATGCCAGTTTTTAGAGATTAGATTCTTGTCACGTTTTCCTAGTATCTCACTATTTCTCGAAACATTTACTTCTCCATTTCCAAACGTTGTGTAGCAACCCATATCGTCTAATTTCGCAACTGATAAGAGATTATGACGAATATCTTTAACAATCATGGCATTACTCTTATAGTGCCATTTTTATTATTTTTCAAAATAACATTTATACCGCCAATTTCGTTTGTCGATAGACACTGTCCACTTTTAGCTGTTTTAATTTATATTTCATTAATTTTCTTTGACGACGAGAAATAATTATTTGAACATATATGACACTGTCAGCATACATTTCTAGCTTATCATTGCTTTCTGTTCCGACATACTGCGCCGAAGCACACATGATGATTCGTTCTTCATCATTTCTTTTATTCTGCGCACCGACCATATTTGCATTGATGTTACCAGTAATTTTCTTCTATCAACAGTTAGCTTTAGACGACCAATTTTATGACAGTTATAACATTCGAACGAAAAAAAATTGCTCCGATTTATTATCAGTTGTTTTTGTGTTCGACGAGGTACTCAAATATTCCTTTGGTTGAAACTTACTCGACGTATTCAATTTTTCATATTCTTTCTTATAAGGGTTTCCTTATATTCTGCGATCTTATTTCAAAAGCACAAGTATCTGAGCGTCTTTATTTGCGTTTTCTAATTTTTTAAATGTAAAATCTTATAATTTACGTTTTACAAACGCCAACGAAATTTTTTATTCTTTTAGCGTATCAATAGAGCAGTTACTATTGGATCGAGGGATGCAGGTAGATTCAACGGCACATAATGATTTACATAGTGAGTTCATCCATTTTCGTACTCATTGATTTTAGTGTTTTCTGAATATTTCGTCATTAATGGTTTTCTTCTAAGATATAGCTGAGAAAGAAAACCTTTTTCTCAAATGTTTCACATCATAAGTGTCTCCACATGCAATATGACGTTTCTTGATCTCAAGACGTATTCTAGATGAGAATCGACGATGCATTGAACGATAAGAGGTTTCGCCTTTCTATATTTATTCCCCCGGTAGCTTCGACATCTTCAATGGCTTCTTTTCCTATACGTTGCAACAAAGTTTGTGACTTTAGCAAACATTGCATTCTACATTTCCAGTTGCTAAAATTCTGGCCATTGAACTGTGTAACACTTATTTTTTCTGCGGACGAATTACTTTCCATCGTTAACGCAGTTATCGATAGCATTTATGAACATATAAACTTTACAATGACAAAAACATTACGATTTTAAATTATTATACGCGTATCTGGGCCCATAACCTATTGAATAAAACGGTTTGTCGAAATTATAGAGGTTTATTGTTATTACAACCATTAATAAATTATAAAAGTAACGAACAGTGTCGGAATAACAACATATGTACCGTGTGTAAACAGAACGATCTAAAATAACCACTAATGTTGCCAGTCTATAACACTGTCTACTTCTGAAAGAATTTTTGTTTCCCTTCTATAACATTGTTTACTTCTGAAAGAATTTTTGTTTCCCTTTTGAGGCGAAAATTTTCTAAATTTAAACATAACCTATTATAACATTTTTTTAGCTGTTCTTAAGTCGAGAAATTTTGAATAAATTAGGCGATTGTTGAAAAATATCGCGGTTCACTTGTCTAATGTCCTATCAATGGTATAGCATTTGAACTATTTGTACAATATTAACTAAAGTATTTTTATAACGAGAAAAAATATGTTTTACTACATATCTGAAAACGACTTACTTATTAAAACAGCTAGTTTTCGTACATTGGTTTTGCGTAAAATGTCTTTTTGAAGTAAATACTCTGTACTAACACTAGCAAACGCAGCAAACATCGTTTTAAGGAAAAATGGTAATCCTGACACTACACCATTCTGTAAAAGAAAAAGAACACTTAAAAATATTACAAACTATGAAATACGAAAAAAAACAAAATAAAATTACAAATTTAAACCTGTTGACACGAGAAATTCCAAAAAACATTTGAACGACTATTTGAAGAACATTTATATGTTCTTAATAACAATTTTAGAATAGATGCGATGC
The DNA here is from genome assembly GCA_039619475.1 of Icerya purchasi. Taxonomy (NCBI): domain Eukaryota; kingdom Metazoa; phylum Arthropoda; class Insecta; order Hemiptera; family Monophlebidae; genus Icerya; species Icerya purchasi. The sequence goes on from CM077115.1 coordinate 487,974,453, forward strand.
TTTTAATAAAAAGAACATTCTTAATGTAGTTCAAATTTTTATTACGAGAAACCAAACTTTAGAAGTACTATAATTAAATCGACCTGGGAACCTAGTGGGAACCACGAACTCTTCCCTGGTAGCACTGATCGAAATTCTTTCCTCTGCCCGGTAGGTCTCGAACGAGTCGTAGTCCTGTGACGGCTCGCCCGGGCCAAGATTCTTACTGATAAGTTAATTCTGTATCGTACGTTTTTTTGTTCGATTCGATGTCACTCAGTCCACACTTTTATCGAATAAATTACTTTTGCCGCGTACTTTTGTTTTTGGAGTCTTTTATACCTTAGTATTTTTCATTGGTGCTTTAGCCCCGTTTGCTACAATTAGGTATAATGAGAAACAATATTTGGTAATTTCTATGCATCACATTTATGTAATTTACTGTTATCAAAAAATTGTACGTGAGTTAAAAAAAAACAGAAATAATTTAAAATCCTACCTTTTCTATAGATAATCTATGTACTGAACTAAAGTAAATTGGTGTGAATACGCTAAATGTGAACAAACACCACATAATCCCAACTTTGCACAATATATTTACTATAAATGGCTTCGACGTTAAAATACTTTTCCACGGAACTGGTAACTATAATAAAAAAAATTTTCAAAATTAATTACATACAAGTGAAAGTATCTTTAGTAAAATAATTTATTTAGTTACAGAGTTGTAACTAGAATCATTAAACAGAATATTTACTTTGCCTACCAACTCGCATAAGCGTCGTAGAGAGATTAAACACCAAAATTCCTGCGAGCGACAACAATATAATTTAAATATGAATGTTGCTTTTCTATTTTCTTCTTTCTTTTTTGTTCTTTTTTGGCATCGACTTTCCTTATCTGGTTAATTTACTTATATAACACTGGTTTCGAACGGAAAACATTTCTTCTTAACCCGGGGCGTCATTGTGGCCGGGTATCTAATACCTGACGGTTTTTAAAATCCTAATAACTTTAAAAGGAAATACTCGCGTTATTTGCCATACACATAGTAGCTGCGGTCGTCGACCTCTTTGAGAGTATTAGCTATTCTATTTAGTGTCACTGCGGCTACGGTGGAGTTTTCACGTCTGTGAAGAGCGCGCAGGTAAACTATATCCGGCCACAATCGTAACATTTATATATACAACGTGTTTATTGTGTTTTTTATTGTTTATTGATAAATTGCATATTCTTCTTCACAGTTTTACGAACGATGTCATACGAAAATGAACAAAGTCGACTTTAAGCCTTGTTTGAACAAGCTTGTATCAGTGACAGTGTTCAGTTTTGTTCAGATGACGAGCGCGGAAGAATATGGAAAACTTACCGAGAGGCTTACGTATACATATTCACGAACAAGTTGAGGAAACTATGATCTACCTTCCGAATAAAAGTTGGAAAACATATACGAGATGTAAAGACTGTCCTTCTGGGAAAGACAAAAAAACAACGTTTAATTGCAATAAATGTAACAAGCCTATTTGTATGCAACACATTATCCCAGTATGCCAAAGTTGCGTCGATCTCGATGATTAACTTGGTATATAAGTAATAAATAAGCTTTGTTTTACATAATTCGTAATTTAATGTTAACGTGTTAAAAATAATTTTGTTTTGTACCTAAATTGTTATTATTTTTTGTTTTTGAATATATGTATATTCTAAGTTATGTTCTAACACAAATTGATCTCAGTAGAAAAATGTTTAATTTTTTCACTCATTTTATAATAAATAAACGTTTAATTTCCATTAATTGATGTATATAACTACCAATTTCCCTAATATAGAAAACTAATATTGACATAAGATTGATTTAGTGTACAATAATGTACACGGGTATTAGATACCCGGCCACAACGGCCGTGTTCTGTTTGGCCGTCATAATGACGCCGGGTTAATAATTATTTTGTAGGAAACACTCACAGTTACGAGTCAAAATATATCAATTAAGTTTAAATGTTAATAATTGACCCTTCAAAAAATATACAAAAAACAAAAAAAAAAAAAGATAAAGCAGTTACAATGTGGAACACAAGTGTCAATATAAGAACGTTCAACGGAAATCAATAATTTGCGTGACGCTTATAAAACTAAGTTAGCAAGGCTTCCCATTTTATTCAGGAAAGCTTCGCATTACCATATTATTTTCAACCAACAAATTTTTTTTTCCCCTTGTTTTCTTTCTTCTCTATTTAAATATAGTACTAAATAAAATAATGTAAACGAAATGTAATAGAAACGGGTATTGTAGGAAATTTAAATTCTAAAAAATAGACGCTAAATGTATGAACATAATTATTTAGTCACAAAAAGAATTTTGCGCTGTTAAATACAACGTTAATATATCCGTTCTTACCTTTTCCTTTGGAGAGAAACACTCAACAGTGCTTTTGATCAGTTTTAGTTCATTTGCTGATATTCTGGGATGAGATGTCGGAGTATCATATATAAAGTAATAACAAAAAACGCACCATAACAAACTTACACAGCCACTAATATAAAAAGTATATTCCCAACCAAACCAATGTATAACATAACCGTACACACTGTAAGAAAGTGAAATGCCCAGTGGTAAACCTGTAACAATTATATCAATAAAAATATATCACTTACGGAAATTTGTGACCAAAACAACTAATGTATATCGAAAATGTTTAGAACAAGAATAAAAGTCCAGTTATTCAGATAGAAATCAAAAATAATTTTTTTTAAATAAAGGAATAAATAAGACGTAAAAATTGATAAAATAATAGGTCCAGGTAGGTTATATGTACAAAAATACGGAAAATTAAATAAAAGTAAACGCAGCTAATCCGTAATGGAATTTTTAAGTTCAATCCCCGGAACTTTAAAACAATATCATTAGAATGATTCGAAGTAATATTTATATCTCGACCGAAAAAACTAAATTTAAGATGCTATAATGGGTGTAGAATAATTAGTTTAGTTAAAAATCTTCGTTAAAATACACGCGCTGTAATTTCAATTAAGTACGGCTTTGAAACCCAGAAGCTTTTTTTGTTCAATGGTTCAAAGATTTTCAAAAAGCATTCGATTGCGTGAATTACGGAAATAGCCGATCGTTAATACAACTGCATTTGAACGAAGAAGCTCTGTCATTCGTTGCAAAAATAAATATCATAAAAGAAAAAGAAAATTCTTTTAAGCGTGTGGCCACAAGGTAATCTCACCACTATTAATTAATACTGGTATGTATTCAAAAGTCACTTTCAAAAAGAAAATAACAAAATTAAAATGGGCAAGTTTCGAAAATAAGGCACTTGGATATAAATAGTAAACGGTGCGACAGAAAGAAATGCGATCATGAAGATAAATGAATATTTTATAACAAATTGATGATCATTCGTCCGAGAGTATAAATGATGCAGCGATTATGGTTATCGAAAAAGTAGAAATCAAATGAGGAGACAACTGTAAACAAGCACTTCTATTTAAGGGGTTTCAAGAAGAGTTCGATAAATTTATCGAAATGAAAATGAAAAGAGAAAGGTGGAAATTAAGTCAATACTCATAAATATGAGCAGTACAATTTCGTGTGAAGCTATAAAATGAAAATTAAAAACGAGCATAGTACGTTATGTTATTCAATATTGTTGCTGCATGGAATAGAAAATTGGATACTTGCAAATTGTATAGAAAAATACGGGCTTTCGAAATATACCTGTGTTTTCGAACATTCAAGATGAATCCTGCTGTAACCGGATCTCAAACTTTTATAAGTATTACAATGAATATAGCCCAAAAAAACAAAACTGCTATTTATAGTTCAGAAAATAAAGATGGAATATTACGAAGCGCACGTAAAAAGACCCAATCAGAAATATAGAGCGGTTTTTGTGAGGAAAGTTGATGGGAAACATAGTGCAATGAGAAGAAAACTGTTATGGCCAACAGACTTTCAGTGATAATTCCGGAGCTTAACATCTTGAGTGTGAATAGTAAAGCCGAAATGACAATGATATTCATCAAACTCTGATCGGCGGCGGTGTTTTAAGAAAAAGATGAGAATAAATGAGATCTATAAATATATCTTCTAGTTTAAAATTAATATTCAATGTACTTTTAAAGTACTGCGATCATTAAAATTTAAAAAAATAAAAAAAATAAAAAATTTTACCCAGCATTGTTATCATATATTTCGCTCTATGATATGGCGGTACCCATTTTGCGACTAATACTGCTGGTCCGCCTCCAATTCCTAATCCCTAAATTTTTTACGGGAAAAAAACGTATTATTTCAACTACACTATTTTAATTATATATTATAAGCTATTTCACTTTTTACATTTTATAGTTATATTTTTTAACTTTTTAATTTTATTTTGGATTTGCCAGTGAACTATTAACTGTCTAATTAATTTTTATTTTTTAACTCGAGATAAATATTTAATCATTCTTATTTTCACACCAGTTTACATTTAGAGCACATCAGTTGTAAAAATTAACACTGACAATTAAGAAAAAAAAAAAAATCTGACTACCGCTAGTGTATGTGATATTGCTAGAACAGATGAAAATTGATATTTCTTCTATTTAAATTTGACGATTTGCTTGGTAACAGAACTACAAAAAATAGCGCATGGATAGTATCAGTTTTGCGTGACTCTTTCTTTTATTTTTTTTTGGAAAGAACTCACCTAAAATGTTTATAATGCTCTTCACAGTAAATGTCGGTTGTGTTACTTTTCGTTCTAAAGATGTACCGACTTTGTTGAGTTCTCCAAACGTTTCGGCAGTATAAGTTAATTTAATAAACCATTGCTCGTCTGCAAAATACTTACGTGTTCTGCCTCATTTGAAAAACCCTCAACTTCATAACCAAAAATTTTCCTCTAAAAAATCGGTCATCGGACTTTTGTGTGAAGGAACACCTCATGCTGACTGATTATTTTTTCGCACATGTTTTGAACAATCCTGCCTAACGTGGGTAGCTTTTGACCTAATTCACAATCTTTATTACTTCATTTATAACTTTCTGCAATAGTATTTTCTTCGCTAGAACAGCATGTCGATGTAAAATGGAATGGATGGCATGCCGACGCAACATTTTGAATTTTTGATACGGTACCTTTTGTTTTCCTACAACTGCTACAGTCCCCGCATCGTTCTATTCGACAAATAATTTATTACCACTCATGTAATAATTCATATGATACTTCGACTTCAGTTATGTTGATCACGAAAGATGTACAGCTAAGCCTTCAATAGATGAATCGAAAATATACTCACGAACACAAGTGACAACCGAGCGACATATATTTATCATAGTAATCATTTCATTTAAATTTTTACCTTCATATTTTTAATAAACATTTTATTACATTTTTTTTTTTTTTATTTCATCAAGTGTATTTTTCTTTCTATTTTCCCACTTTATGAACAAAAATTATTACAGATTAGCTAAATCCATCAGAAGCCCATAAATTGTCCATTAAAACTTTCGATCTCAATTGCTATATTCGCTGGTGAAAATCGGAATAAAAATTTTATAGTAAATTAATAAATTATATTTATCGTATATATCTATTAATATATTAATTAATTTCAAATAGTATACTAACGGCTAATATGCCTTGCAAAACACGAATTCCTGTTATATGTGCATAGCTGCTATAGGCTGCCATAGGAACAAATAATGAAACTAATCCTAATAATAAAGTTGAATAACCCCAAACAAGTTTGGCACCGTACTTATGAGCTAGATAGCCGCCAAAAAAATGCGATATACCACTGACGTAATAATGACTACTTAATATCATCGTCTGCTGATTTTCAGTCCAGTTAAACATACCAGTTTTTGACACTTTCTGTAAAAAATAATTTATTAAATTAAAAATGGAATATTCAACGTTAATTTATATATTTTGTACATTACAAAATCATGTACACACACCCATATTCGCATATATACATGAATCCAAACTTAAACATCTGTCATGCATTCACACCGAAATTACCATAGGGATATCTTAAGTTACGCATACACCAAATTCTTAAATACATTTTTGAATTTCGAATATATCAAACTTAAAACCTTCTTTACACTTCCTAAGACAAACATTTCTAATCACTTGCAATTCCGCAAAACACTAATGAACCCAGAGCAGTTAGAGATTATCAAATATGTACTAGAAAATGAATGGAATGGTGAAATGATGAAATAGTGGGAGTTCAAAGAAAAAGGTGTGTATACGATATCCTGAAGAGCAGTCATGTAGTTGGGGGCAATTAGAAAATTGAAGAAATAGCAATTAGAGTTAGTATAAGTAATTGTACGCAGGATAAAACATCAGTTCGAAATTAAAGCAAAAAAAAAAAGGAAAGACAAAAAAATTAAAATCAGGAAGAATAAACGAAGTTCTGATACATCTGATTAAAGAAGCCAATTCGTAACATTCTATTGATAACAGACTCATTAGTGGAGGCTAAGATGATCGGAACCCCGTGGAGGGGATTAACAAACCAAGTCCTGACACTTATCCTGGAGCTGCAGTCAAAGGGTTATCATTTAATTATGTTGTGGGTCCTAAGTCATGCTGGAATCCCAGGGAACGAAAGGGCGGACACAGCAGCACACTCAATCATTATAGCTCCCAGTCCGCAAAACATCCTTGGGCCTCCTCAAATATCAGATGCAGAACGAAGTCAAATAATGGAACAGTGGAACTAAGAACACATCTCTACTCCGGCTCACCTCCAAACTATTAGGAAGTCCTTAGAGCCATGGTGCCCCCCTCTACCCAGGGAACCTTACGAGTATATTATCATGCGCTCAATCGCTTTCGCCTCGGTCAATCCCACAACTATTTGTTGGAGGGCGGTCATCCTCCAATCACTTGTCCGTTCTGCCGCGCACAAGAGCCACTAGCGGTTGATCATATTCTCATAAATTACCCTACATTCCAACATTTCAGAACGACACACGGATTTCATAATCTCAGACATGTTCTCTCAAATTCAGAAGTGAACCAGAGTGCGCAGTGTTTCAATCCGTCAGGGACAATAGATTAAGGGCAGTCCTGTAACCGGAGACTCTTGGGCCGTACGGTCCGGAGTCTAACCAAAGTTAAGAGGCATAAAAAAAAAAAAAAATTAAAGATGAATAAGAGAAAAATAAGAAATTAATAATTCTGTGAAATTCCTGTTTAATAGTAGATTGGGAGGGACACTTAGAAGATTTAAAAGGAAAGAATACTTGGGGAAAGATTAGAGTAGCTAAATGAAAAATAAAAAAGATTATTACGGGAGACTGGGAAAAAAATGAGCTAGGACGTAAAAAGATAAGATCTAAAAAAAAGGGATTTTATTAAGAACAAAATATGGAAAGATATAAGTGTAAAAAAAATGAATGTTGGATGTTCAGAAAAGAAACGATAGCCTCGATAGGATTATCTAATTGAAAAAAAAGTCTTACCAGATTCAGCAAGGATTGCTGTGACAAGAGAAAATTGACCACTGAAACAGTGATGAAGAGAAAAATTCTTTGGGAAAGATTTCCTAGTTGGTGTCTCTTGTTAGTTAATGGAATATGTTTGTTTTTTTTTGTACTGTTGATACTACACGAACAATCTTTATTATTAAGGTGCGATCGGAGCTTAATAGTGGCACACGAGACATGTTTCCTCATGTTTCTGCTGGTAAAAGGAGACACTCTTTCAGAGATACAATTTGTATGCGATGACCAGTAATTAGGATAATTTGGTGTCACTTTATTTTCTTTGATTTTATTTTTGATAATTTGTGTTCTATAATCACTTTTGATTTCGGGCTTTTAACATTAAAATCATCTTCTACCGTTAGTCTTGAACTAGACCTAGTAAAATATTCTTTAGTCTCTCCTTAAAAGTAGCTCATATTTAAGTAATTATATATAACTGTCATGGCGAAATTTAATTGTGCGTTGCCGAGTAGTTAGTATTCGGCAACTATAACGATTTCAAAATAACTATGATGTACATATTTTATTTCATACTAAGAGAGCAAAACATCCATGTAACTTGCTATCTGGACATGAGGCATAGTAGCTGATGTAAAATCTAGAAGTTAAAATTAGATATATTTCACGTAAAAGTACTATGTCTATTTTGTTATCATACCAGAATAATTCGATCAATCCATTGTAATACTAAAACACGATTGCTAGATTATTATTAGTAGTTATTGTTGGATTTATTGTGCAAGTTTATCTGATAACTTATTTAATATGGTAAAGAGTGAAGGAATAATTAACTTAAAATCACTAATTGACTAGTTAAGCGTACCAACACAACTTATGGAAGTATAAAACGTAAGTATATATAAATTACGGAGTAACTCAGTTGTACGAGTATGTGAATTTTAGATTTAATATTTTAAAAAATTGCAACATTTTGATATAACAAAAATCTTACATGTGAAACAAATGGATTTTTATTATGAATATATAATATGCAGTCAACTCGCGTTCGATTTTTCAAAAAAAAAAAAAAAAAAAAAATAAAAAAAGAAGAAAAAGCCAAAGCGCTTTTATAAAATTCACAGCTATATGCAGTACGTATCTGAATATTTATTTACATTCGCTGCAAATGAAGATGCTGTGAAATTTTTAAAACTTGGTTTCACAAAGAGTTTATGCTATACCACAAGATGGAGGGACTGAAAGCGATCGAAGTAGCGCTAGAGTACATTACTCAACAGGAAGAAGCGTCACCGGCTGATATCATTTGTTTACGCAAGTGGCGATATATCGATCGGCAAGGAAGAGCATGCGAAAGACACTGACCTTAATCACAGACTTCTTTAAAAACTAGTTAATGTACCGTAGGTTAATTTTCATGTTTACTTTTTTATAGGATAAGTTGATTTTCATTTTTTCATTTAATTTGCAGTATTTAACCTTGAACTCTCTGGCCTATCCGGATTTTTTGCTATCCGGATCGGCCGGCCGCCTAATTAATTCGGATAATCACGAGTCGGCTGTGTATAGATATATATATATATATTTATTTATTTATATTATACTAATCACTAAAACAATTGAAACTAAAACTAGTTTCTTTTTTTTTTTTTCTTTGGACTCGCTGACAAAGAGCATTGACCCATGTTCGACAAGAAAGGAAAGTATTGCTGAATTAATTATTCAGATTCGTACGCGGTCAGATATCGCATCAATGAAGGATACAAGGGGAGCGACAACAGTTAACGAAGGAAAGGAGAGAACAGATGCAGCACTATAGGGAGCAGGAATATTAAGTCTCAGAAGTTGAGAGTAAAGAAGGAAACGTTCAGACGACAGTGTGGAGCATTCGAAAAGTATGTGGTTAGAATTACATTCGTGGGCATCATTTGGAGGATGTAGCGGACAGTAAGAAGAGTCTGAAAGTGAAACTCGATAGCGAGATGAAGGAAGCAAACTATGATCGAAACGCAATCGACATAAAGAGGAAATAAAATAGCGCTGCAAAGACGGAAATTCATGGAACCAAGGATTAACTGGAATATATGGCTGAATAGAAAGATAAAGGGAAAATTGGTTAGAAAAGGAGGAAGGATATGAGTCTGACCAAAACCTATAATGGAATTTTTTAGATAATGCAAGTAAATTATTAGCAGTGAACTTATTAATGGGGAGTCCATTAACAACTGCACCACGAGACAACTGATCAACTCTTTCGTTTCCTTCTATACCAACATGGCCTGGAATCCAAAGGAACTCGATCTGAATGTGGTAAGTTTGGAAGAGGTTATGGATAATCGAGCGAATACGAAGAATGATTGGATCACAAGAAGGATGAGGAAAAACAGATGAGATAGTTTGTAAAACACTTTTAGCATCAGAGATAATTAGGAATTTATTATTGTCTCGTATTAAGGATATGTAAAGAATGGCTCTTAATATCGCAACCGATTCTGCAAAGAAAATAGAGCAAGTTGGAGGAAGTTTATAACTTTCAAAGTAGTTGTGAACAGCATATAGGAAGGATGCTCCAACGCCGTGAGGACCCTTCGATCCATCAGTATAAAGAAGAGAATGAAAAGGAAATAGAGAGTTAATAGTGTTAAGGAAATCTTGATTAGGTTGTGGAAGGGATTTAGAGTAAGTGGACAACAAAGATAGATTAGGAGGAAAGAGAAAGTCTGTAAAATGAAAGGTAAAGTAAGGAAGTTTATTATGTATTATAATTTGTGGAAGAAATTTAACAAGTCGATTTGAGATATGAGAAAGAAGGGGAATTTTTTGGAAGTGAATCGCCAATTCTGAAGTAGGGTGGAGTAGGATGAAATAAGTTTTGAGGAAGAAACTGGAAGCCGTTTTAAAAGAAAGCGATATCCCAAGTGAGATCTACGGATTGGTAAAGGGAGAACATTGCATTCAGCATGTATTGCAGGAATGGGAGTTGATTTAAGGGCTCCTAGACATAAACGAAGAAAGCAATTCTGGACCCGATCCAGTTTACAAAGGAGAGATCTGGAGGAGTTACCATAGATAAACGAACAATAATCTAGTTTGGAACGTACTATAGATTTATAAAGGATAATTAAGGTACTAGGATCTCCTCCCCACCTTGTTGATGAAATAGATTTAAAAAGATTTAGTCTTTTATTTACCGACATATGAAGATAGTTAATGTGCTCGAGAAAGGAGAGACGACTATTTAGGAACAGACCAAGGTAACAAAAATTTTTAACTAAGGGAATAGGAATGTTATTTACTGAAGGGTTTATTAAGGAAGGATTAAAAGGTCGATAAGTAAAATTAATACAAGCGGATTTAGACGGTGAAATAAAAAGGTGTAGATCTGAGAGTGAATCATTTAATAATGACAAGGAATTATTCATTTCTTCGTTTGCAGAGCTAAGATCGTGAAAAGTGGAATATAGAAGGATGTCATGACTAGTTTCTTACCGGCGACTGAATGCTTTCAGTTTTAACTGGATTCACGGTTGTTATATTATCATCGAATTTAATGTGGCAAGCATCGCTGGATGACTTAGAAATATTTTCGAATTTATTGTATCTTCGTTTTACCATTCCCGGCATTGATATATTTATATTCGATAGCACTATTGAATGAATGATAACACCACTCAGCAACATGAACCATAGTGTTACACGAGCTGAAAATAAAAAATTCATTAATTCTTCGAAATATTAAATATAAAGTTATATTAATTACAATAAAACGAGGTTGATATACTTTAATCCTATCTTTCTTAATATGTAAATTATTTGCAGGTGCCAATGGTGGTGTTTTGTTTGAGCAAAAGTACTGCTAGAAGGAAAATATAAGGCAGAAAATGAACAAGAGATAAATAAATAGAAAAAAGAAGTAAATAGGAATCGAAAGGAAAAGGAAAATAAAGTAGAGAAACTATTGTCGTTATCGGGTAAAGTGTCAATATAAAACTAAGATACATTCTAAACATTTACCATTGGAAAAAATAAGAATATTTTCCTCCACTAGAACAGTAGATGATAGCGCAATTGTGTTTTTCAAAGGCGGTTTTAATGTGCACACACAAAAAAAAAATTTCAAACAGAAAAATAAATTCTGTAATTAGTCACTAATAGATTCGTTTAAGTAGCAAAAATGGAATTAATGAAGAAACATTATTTATTCTCGGGGTATTTTTTCAATTGTCCGGGTAGAGCGCATTATTTCCTCACGACTACGCCTCTGACAGTAAAGGAGCCGAAATACCTGTTCCTCTTTGATGAGGAATGAATTTATTGAAGTGATAAGCAATGAAATGTTAATTTATTATAGCACTAATCTCGATGATATCTAGGTAGATCAAATTACATCATTGAGGGAAACAGTCAGAACCTTGACATTTGACTCTCAATACATTTCCCGCAAGTTGTTCAGCGCTACGATACAACTGCATGTTGGGCTTATAATTACTCTCCAGTGCCATCTCTCCATTCGGTTGTTTCTTTTGTTAACCGCATTCTTTTATGCTACTCATCCCTTTCTTGTTTTGCCACCCATTTAATAAATTGCTGCATTTTTCTTAAATGCCCTCTTTACATATTTTGGTAACCAATAAATAACTTCCATCAGACATTTTGATCTGTACGTAATTTGTGATCTATAAAAGGTTCAGAAGTTATAAACAGATTACTTTTTATAAAAAAAAAAAAATGGGAAAAAACACTGGATTAATTAATTTTGAATTTTTTAAAAACCAGTTATTTAATTTTACTAATCTCTTTTGATTGTGAAAATTTTTAAAACGGTTTCAAAAAACCATAACGAGATTTCTCTGCTTACTCCGAGTATATGTAAATTGAACTACCTAGGTTTTCGAATTTATTAAAATTAAAAATAATTTTATAAATTAGACTCACAGGGCGTGAAACTTTCAGCATACTTTACAATACTTCCATTGCGGCTATAAACTTGGTCGGTTCTTTAAATGGATATAACTACTAAATAAACTTACCGAAACAGCCGTCAAATTATGTGCACTTTTAAAAAGCACAAAAACACACTACAGAATAAGCGCAACTTAATTCGCAAGGGATTACCCTGCACGGGGACACAGTGGTTAAAACATCGAGACCATCAATAATTGCGCGAATTTTTTCGACAATAACTAGATTGATCTTTTTTAGCATGCAATGCCGTTTTCGACACACTATCGCCTCAAATTTTTGCCGTAAAAAATAATCAAACAGGTTGAGGTACGGATTTTCACAAATGCCACTTGATGGCTACCGTAAGATGTAAAACATTCTTTGCTAACTATTATTGTGCGTTTTTTGTTTGGCGTGCAGGGAGCATTATCCCGCGAAACGTTTTATGTTTTCTCTTTCAAGCAATTTTGTATTATGCGGTTTTATTAGTCTTTCCAACGCAAGAGAATATACCTCTGCTGCGGCGTGCTAAAAAACTGCCTATCATACTATTAAAGAAACTTGGTTACACACTAACTATCGCTTACACAACGAACATTTCTAGGAATAGTGCTGTTCTGGCGTCCAAACCCAAGATCAAATGCAGGGTGCTTCGTTTAATTTCTCAATCAGCAAGTGGTATGCATATCTCTTATATCCACTAATATATTTGCTAACAGTCCGCGTAACAATATTCAGTCGGCAAGATAATTCCGTTCTTGACACATCTTGCACCTCAGCTCTGGCAGAATTAGCTGTCACACGTAGTTGTGTACAATTAGTTATTGCTCGAAATAAGAATCGTTTTTCTAATAACGGCACAGCAACAATTCCTTCGTTTGATCCTTCGCATCGAACAGTAGTGCCGACATCATAATGCCATTTTTACACGCCCTACTCGGCCTTTCGCGGTCCCTTGTTACAAACAGTCAAATTACAATTGCATTCGTATCAAAAAACCGTACATACCTATCACAAACGGAATTACCTCACGTTTATTCACTCACAATTTTCGTATTATTAAGTGTTTTAATTTCGTTGACAGAATTAACTGAATTTTTGGAACTCTATTACTAAAAATAATTGCACCGCCTGTAATTGAATGAGGAACAGAAGTTTCAGATAAAATGAAAAATATAGATGAAGTAAAAGTACAAAAGATGTTAGTTAAACTATTCATTGGATATATAAAAGAAGAAGCAAAAATCGGGAAAGTTGAACAATACTAATTTCACTTTTGTATAAGAGAAAACAAATAAATAGACTCTGACTCTAAAAGTCTTGCTACACTCATTGTATAAGGTTTTTACTAGAATTTTAACAGACGGCTTAAACGGTGGTAATTAAACAAACGGGCGAGCTGGGTTTAAAGATATAATTTCAGAATTGTGGGTCTAGATTATGAAAATATAAAAGTGTCTCATAAATTTATAAAATCAATACTATTAAAAAAAATTATAAATAAAACCAGAATACGCACAAACAATTAATGGAATACATTGAAACAATACAACTTCAATAAACAAATAATTGTTATACTGAAAAAACAACGTCGAGAAATAAAGTAAATTCTTCGGCTACAAAAATTATACAAGTTGGCGTTGCAAAAGATAATGAAAAATTTTAAATGGAAACATGTAACATCCATTGCAACTACCGCCCAACATATTCGAGTATATTAATGATATTTTTTATTGACAACTTTTAGAAAAAGTGTGAACAAATTGATTTTAAAAAAAATATCGACCTCAAAATTTGCTCTTAGAATTAAAAAAAAAAAAAAAAAAAAAAAATGAAAAAAAAAATAAAAGGTATCCTCCGGTGAATGATAATATATTTCGATAATAATTTGTTTAAGGATATTTTAGTTATTATTAAACAACATTGATGCCTATTAGAAACCGCACTAAATTAAAATTACAACAGCAATTAGATATTATTTAATTTGGATCCGTGAGAAATATTTGAAGTGACCAGCATCGTTTACTACCTGCAAACATACGATTGTCTGCCGTTTTCATTAGTACAACATACATAGTTCTATTATAATCTAAGGAAGTCATTATATTTTCGCATTTTCGTAAATACTAGATATTCCACAGAAAATATAGTGTAATATTCTAAATACAAGTAATTATAATGCTCAAAATATGTATCCCCATAATTCGATGGTTCTGCGAATAACGTTCAAAATTACTAAAATATTTTTTCTAAAAGCGGTTAATATCGTTCGCGACCGACTGTCATCTCTCGCATCGGAAGTCAACATTAAAATAACTGTAATTGTTACTGGCCTCAATATGTGATAAAAAAATAACCAATGGCATAATTATTTTCCGACTAAATAGAGAGTTTTGATTATAACAATAAATCGTGTTTATCAATGATACATTCATCATTTTAAAAAAGTAACTTTTTTTTTTTTTTTTTTTGAGGGGGGAGATCCCCATGATCCTCACTGATTAACTAAAAACAAACAATTCTTAAAAAAAGCAATGTTTACTTTAGTTAGCTCCGCTGGAAAAATAATAATTCGTATAATGTATAGAAAATTATTAATTTCCAATTTAATAGATGGCGCTACCGGTACAATTCATGTATAATATTTAAACGAGCAGCTTGTATATATACATATATACATTTATATATATATTCGTGGGCGTCGCTAGCGGGGGGCAGGGGACAGACGCCCCCCTGGCCCTTGAAACTTTTTAATTAACTGGCCATGATGAGTATTCATAGTCGCGTAATCATGGACAATTTGCCAGAAACCCACGAAAATTATGTTTTAATTAAGATTTTATTCTTGTTTAATAAAATATTAAGCCTTTATAACTCGTAAATTTTATTTTTCCTATAACTCATATCCTCTTTCTATCATCTTGCCCCCCTGGCTCATCGGCTGGCGATGCTCTTGTATATATATATATATATATATATATACAATAAAGACACGAAAACTCTAATAAAATTAAATAAACTGCTAAAAGAAGTAAAATTAACAGTATCGGTTGAAAAATGTTCTTACTTTTTACAAACGTCAGAAGATATCATAGGAAAATGTATTAAATTTCAAAAACTAAGATGTGGTAGAATTAAGTTCGATTAACCTTTTTAATATTTACTTAGTTTATTCTTTTGTTTTACGTGCATGTTTGCATTCATCTTTCATTTGATTATTACACTTTGTATATCTATAGTTATAAAAGCGATTATTTGACTCTGAAATATCCATACATAAATTATGTTATGGTGATTTGGACATTTAATATGATATGTATGTGTATTAAAAATTTGTAGCTTCATCATACCCTTATCCGACCAGTAATCAACTACGGTTCACGTCTGTATGAATTTGCCTCTCAATTTCGACTCGACTCACTGAATACCATTCACAATACACGCCTGGGATTAGTCACAGGCGCCTTTCGAACAACTCCTATTGACAGCCTTCAAAGCGAATCGTCAGAATCTCCATTAAACATCTGGAGATATCTTATCTCCACAAATACTTTTCTCAACATCCTCGCGAATCCCCACTTCAACAGCCCTCTCCATTTCATGATTCCTTCCAACTCCCTCTTTCACAACAATGACGATCTTCTAAAATCAGTTATCCTAAAGAACACCAATATTCAACACTTCCCCATCAGTATCAATCTACCTTGGTCCTCACACACTCTGAAGATAGATCTGTTACTTATTCACTTGGGTAAATCTCAATCTAACCCTCTCATCTATAATTGTCACTTCAACAACCTTCTCACCAAATATCAAAATTTTGTCAAAATATACACCGATGGCTCTAAATCAAGCGGAGAAGGATGCTCGATTATTCACGATCACAATGAAGTACTATTTCCACTACCTTCACATTTTACAGTCCTCTCAACCGAACTTTACGCTCTCAAATTAGCCACAAAACTACTCTATGGATCTCTCATCAAACAACATTCTAATTCTAACAGACTCATTGTCAGCACTCCTCACAGTCTAAAACTATCATAAAAAGAAATAACATCTTATTTCCCAAGAAATAGTAAGTACTCTCTTATCTTTTTACAAAGAAATCATCTTCTGCTGGATATCATCTCATTGCAACATCCGTCAAAATGAGAAAGCAGGCAAAATAGCAAAACTGTCCTTGACCATCTCTCCAATTCCAAACGTTCCTATTCCTTTTTCAGACTTGAAAATATCCAGTAAATCCTTCAAACAATACTGGAATCAGATCCCAGACACAAACAAACCAAAATCCATAAAAAATACCGTAGATATTTGGCGAACTTCTTATTAAGAATCTAGAAAAAACGAAGTCGTACTATTCAGACTAAGAACAGGTCACTCAGCTCTCACTCACTTTTATATACTAAACAAACAGCCTCGACCTATATGTGAATCCTGCACAGTCCCCATCTTCATCAAACACATACTAATCGATTGTCCAAAATTCCAAACCCAAAGAAACCTATACATCCGAAATGAATCTCTTGAATCCCGACTTTCAGATAATGATACCGAAACCCTCAAGCTCTTTTCCTTCCCGCAAGCTACCAGTATCTACTCCCAAATTCCTTCCAATCTCCAGCCGTTATTCCCCTCCTTCTTTCCTTTATACTTTCTATCTCCGATCGCCTCAGTATCTGAGTAGGTGATCTTAGTCCATGTAGTTGGGTCAGTGTTAACACCGAGCCCATTTAAAAAAAAAAAAAAAAAAAAAAATCTATATCCTAACAGTCGCCTCTAGCCATAGGCTGTACATAGCGTAATAATAAAAAAAAAAAACAAAAAAAAAGAACTGATTGAAAACATGTTTTTATTTTGTTCACAAATTTATTTTAGATTTTCTGACACTTTAAAAAAGTGACTAGTATTACCCTCTCTAATGACCAGTATTACGCGAAGTGAGGGGTAAAACCGGTCAATGACCGTTTGCGTTTATTTTCTAAATATTTTAAGATAATTATTTACAACGGGAAAACGGAGATATCCTTAGGTAACCTAAATAATTAAGATACATAATTAAGAACAATATCAGGAAGATAAGTTTACTCTAAAAATATTTATGGCACTTTTGGGTTAGGTGACCGCCATTCCCCCATCCACCGCTACCAGTGATACGCAATCCTTTAAACCTCACCATGGGGATAAGTAATAGTTTTTCTGCAATACTTTTTCAATTAACTACCGGGTCATCTCTTAAAATAAATAAATTACAGTTTGCGGAATAATTTAAATTACAATTTCCTTAACCACTTCCGCAATACAAAAAGCGTAATGGATTTTTATATTGAATTTATTAAAAAGCAAGTAAAAAACAATTCGCTTATTGACGATTTGCATAGTTAATTTTTACCGAAGTTTCGAAAATTGCCGAAAACGACATTTAATTTGAAACATAAATAAATTTGTTCAGCTCGCAGTTAAGTCTACGTTGACTACTACTAATGAGTGAGTAGAAGGATCACGCTAATCTGCCTTGCCTAAAATGACTACAGCGATACGAAGCCATTTTACGGAAATATTAATTTTTGAATCTTCTTTCAATAATCTAAAATTACTCGGGGAAACAGTAGCAAAAAAAATTTGGCAAAAGATTTTGCACACAGTTTGGCGAAGTGGACAGAATATAAGGTGATATCGATGATTAAAGCCAAGTTTAATATTTAAAGTTTTTGTGACGACGCTATCGATCGTACTTTCAAGATACACAGATAGAAAATATAAAAAGTAATGTGCATAACGATCGAAATTCAGTTACGAGTTGAAATTGATCAAGTCAAAAACGATGCTGACAAATAAGATAAGAACGCAATAAAGTGGCAAGCTAAAATTAAAATGTGTGTACCATGAGATCAGTAGGATATACGTGAGTTAAATAATGATTGTTTTTACATTTGTTTTTAACGTAAACATCGTAACATAGTAATTACACCTGACCGGTTTCTATCTGTTTTTAATTAGATACCTGGTTCTTCCCAGCAGTTTTTGATTTTACCACAACTATTGCTATCAGCTTACGCTTATCACAGTCATTTTAAACGCAAGTAGCTAAAACGATCAAATCAAAAACTAAAACATCACAAAATAATACAGTTCTATTTTAAAATTTTACGCTGCTAAGCGGGACTAATAATACACGTAAATAAATTCGGTTTTTTAAAATGTCATCAACAAATATACTAATGCATTCAGTCAACTTAAAAGAGCTACATTTATATGTACATAGATGTATATTATATGAAAAATGAACTTTTTAGTTCTAACTTTAATTATAGTTTAAATAAAACCTTAACTATGGAATTGCATATATTCCTAAAATGTTAAAATTTAAACTTTATAACCGTCACTGAGATCTAACATTTCGTTTTAAACAAAAAATCGGCTAATTCATTTAGAAATTAGCAATCCACACAACTCTTATACTTTTTTTATACCTCATTTCCAAAATGTCTACCAACAACTGTTTTAGCCATTAGCCAAGAGTTTTTTTTATCATCTACTGGCTAGATTTTTTCACGAATTTTTCATTTTAGCATAAGTCTTAATAATTTTTATTTATTTTTTATTAAACTAAAGGTGTGTATGAGGGTTTCCATGTTTAACTATAGGGGCTATTACAGCACATGCAGCCTACTTAAAGGAGATTAAACGCAATAGTACAGACCCGCTGCTTCGCATGAAAGCTAATACAGGTGCGACCGCGGACGGAGCATTTGATCGTATCTTAGAACTAGAGGAGATGGTGAAGTGAATGGATTGTGGTCCTGCAAGGAAGGAATATTCGAGAAGTAGGTGAGAGGTGGATGGGGCGCTCGGTTGACCACAAAAGGGGCAGACATTTGGGGGTACCTGGCTCGTGAATATGTAGCTGTGCGAGAGGGTTGTATGTCCTATTCGAAGACAATTCAGGACAGAAAAATCTCTACGGGAAACTCCGTCTGCGGGCCACCAGGGCTCCGTGGTTGTTTTTATGCTTCGAAGAAACGTACCTGAAGGTCTCCATTTCTGTTGCCATTCTTCTCTAGTTTGCTGCATAAACAAATGAGCCAATGTAGGGGGGGTGCGGGTGGCATTGGAGAGAACAATGTTGCCTGAGCTGCTCGATTGGCACGCTCATTGCCTGGAATCCCAACATGAGTCGGCACCCATAGGAAACACATTTCAGAGTTTAGATGTGCTAACCTGTATAAAAGGTAATGGATCTTCCTTGTCAAAAGGCTGTTGGATTTAATCTCTGAGATGAGTTGAAGGGAGTTTAGAGTGTCAGTTATGAGTAGGGCCTTTTGAGACTGGGGGTTGCTATCGGTGTAGTGTTGGATGCAAAAAACCATCGCGTATATTTCGGCGTCCAGTGCTGTACAGCAATCATGCAGTCTGACTGACTCTGCTGCCCCTGAGACTTCGACGGAGCATGCCGTCGGTGACTGATAACCTATTGCCTTCGCTCCATCTGTGTAGAGACATGCACGGTCTGTGTAGCTCGCTATGATATTTTTTGCTATTTGTACTATGTTTGGGGGGTATTGTGCTTTGTTAAATTTTGTTAGGGATATTTTTATGTTTGTGATTAGTTGACTCCAGGGTGGTGCGATTGCTGGGAAGTCTGGCAGAGTTCTTGGGATTAAAGAGATTTGGAAGCGACCCATAACCCAAAAAAGTTCAGGCACTGGGCCATTCCCAAACCTCATATTAAGAGATATGGTATCCAACTCGAGTGTCGGGGTTTTTGTACCACTAAGGAGGGTGCTCAATTCTTTCAAGTTATAGTACTTCCTATAAAAGGACAGTGGAGGAAAACCTGCCAGTGCACACAATCTTACAACCGGAGAAGAAGGATAAGCAGAAAGTATAGATCGGAGGGCCGCAGAATGTGTATAGGATCTAAAGATCTTAGCACACTTTTAGCGGCTAAATAGTATTTGTAATATTCTATGGCAATAGTGAACAGAATAAATTATAAAGTCCGGAAGTGTTTAAAGTCCTAATATTCCAAAATTTATTCGATCTTGTAAGTAGTGAATTTTATACAAAACTGTAAAATGATACTAAAAATGAAAGTTTAGGATAATACTGCTGGTCTAAAGCATTTTTTTTTATTTTTTCTCTTCTATCTTTTTGTATAATTAAACCCTTAAAGTACGTTTTTTTTTTTTTTTTTTTTTTTTTTTTTTTTTTTTGAAAACAAATGGAGCTTCTTCAGGTCGAGTGTGTGCATTTATTTAGAAAAGCTACTGAAGTAAAACGTAACGAAGCGGGCAATTTAAAGAAATATTAAAAATCGTTAAAGTTATCTTAATTTTTCACATGATATTCTTTCGTTTCTTATTTAAATTTGTTTCTTTAGCGTCGATTCTAACGAATACTTTCTATCGGTTATTCCCATATAGCTTCTGCTTTTAACCTAATTTCACCGGTTACATTTTCTTTTCATTCTTTTCTTAATTTACTTTTATTTTTCCTTGGCTGCAAATAATTACTCGTTTCGTTTCTCCTGGTTAAACAGAAATTATTTTATATATTTTTTATTTCTATGTATAATATCCAGAGTCCCTATAAATGCGTAGCCATTTTTTAAGGGTGCCGTCGGCCTTCGTTTGGACTGGATGGCTTTCTTTAGTCTACAACAGGTAGCTTAGTAAATGTTGTTGCGTCAAACGTTGGCAATGTCCTTTTGTGTGTTTTGGCGTGTAGATGTATGGAAAAACGTGCTGTTAGATTTTTGTTCCACTTTTATTTTCATATTCAAATGTGTTGATATTTTCATTTTAATTTTCATTATAATTAGATTTTAGTGTTCCACATTACTATGTTTATTCGAGGATTTGCTAAAATTAGTTGCGCCACTTGATATCTGTTCAATTAGAATTGTTTATCTTTTTTGTAATCAGAAAATAGTCCAAATGTCTCAATGCCGTTTTGGTGATATGTTCTTATGATCCTTTTTGTTATTTTCTTTCACTCTCCTATCCATTTTTTTTTGTGAATCAGCATGCATTGAGGGTCCTCTGCATGGGTCAAATATTCTCCGGACTGATTATTCAATTTCAGGTATCATATCTCATAATAATTACTCACTCTTAATTATTTTGGTAGACTAAAGTAGTAAGAAAAGAGGAATTCTGGCACAATTGATAGGGTAATTGCAAATGGCAGAAAGGTAATGCCAGATGGAGGAGAGGGATGTCAGAGGGGAGGATAATGTGACGCCATTCCAGCTCTAGCTCCAGTCCTGGAACAGTAAAAAATACTGGTCAGTGAGGAGAGGAGTAAGTGATAACAAGCGCCATGCCACTAAGCCATAACCTGACATTACCCACGTCCACAACATTATTCAGCCATTTTTATCTTTGTGCAACCGTCCACCCGCCCAGTTGTGTTTCAGCTACCTTCAGCCAGACTATGCTGCTCAGAGGCTGGATTATGGTGAAAATCTTATCAGTAGCCGGGTACACATGTTTATCACAAAATGGCACATTTACTGCACGTTCCCACTAGATGCAAACTCCTGTGTGGACTCTTATCATCGTTCTACGCCGCAAAGACGTCCAACGGCGCTATAGACATTAATACATTCCATCACATACAGTACTACCAGCACCATCACCGTTAAATTATACATTAGCAGTAGATTTAAGCCGGGATGTGAGCAGCGGAGAAACAGTGGTACTGAAAACGGGAGCACGGCTATCCTTAGCAGCAGAGAGGTGGGAGGCGGGCGTTGCATCTACCCTTTTACCACCTAAAAGCACCACACTATCGTTCTAAGCTCTAAGGGTTACTTAATCTACTATTTTTGTGTGTGTATATGCTCTTGTATTTTAGGACAGTTTGTACTAATATGGTCTTCTTGTTGCTTCAGTGAAAGCACAGTCCAGATTAATCAAACATATTCTGTATAGCATATTTTCGTAGTTGATTTGTAATGATGTTGGTAATTTTTTAGTGTCTTTAAAGTTTATAAAGACATTTCGTCGGATTGTTAAAATGTGATCAAGTTCTGGTTTATCGAACCCCACTTGCATTATGTTGATAAAGGAGGTTTGCCCTAACTTCTTAAATTTGGTCTCTATTAGATATTGTTATATACTCGGGTATATATTAGAAATTATGATCCACCCTGAGGGATTTGTTAACTTCCCAATTTCTGTTATTATGCCATTGAATAAGGAAAATTTGTGTTTCTTGGCAACCGTTTCCATTAGCAAACTGTTAGCGAAGAAGACACATAGTCGACCGACAGTCTGAATGCGGCCTTATATCTGACCTAGGAACTAATTTGTTCTACATATCGTATCTGCTTAATTCCGCCAATAGCCGCGTAAATACGATGACATTATTTTTATTTAAGAATTGATCAGCTGAAGGTGAAGTTGTGCATTTGCATAACTGATTTTGTCGGTAGCTGGTTGGTTTGTGTTAGTTGTTTCGTTTATGATATGAACCGTTCTGGTTTCGAATGATATGAATGTGACGTCTGTTATATTTGAGCTGCTCTTACTGCGATATGCCGAAACCGGTTCATCGTCTTGACAACTGTCCTAGTAGTGATGCGGGAGGCGGGATTAACTGTTACTGAATTATGTCGCGATTGTTGCGGCGGGCGCAACATCGCGGCATTGTTTGAAATAATTACTGATCTATCGCAATAGTTCGTAATACACTCACCGAAATCTGCCACTCTTGAAATGTAATCCGCGGAATTGAATTGAACACGATGAATTATTATTATTCTCCCTCTATTACGAGTATGTGATTATCTTCTATTTCGTAGGAGAATTAAAAGATAAATAACATCGAAGTTGAGAAGCACGTAGCCGAAGCGCAATTTACCTTCTGTGCTGCTGATCAACGTGAGAAAAGTTATCAATGGCAAGGCGAACCAAGACGACTGGCCTGCTCACGTTGATGCGATTGTTCGCCGACTGAATATTTCTATGCGACGCTAGCGCACACGCATGACTACATTTGGAACTGACTATAGTCACTTATTATCGCGCTCTAAATGGTGCATATTCTGTTATCGCTCGGGATCGAACCCGAGGCCTCCGAAAAGGAAGCGGCCGACGACAACACGACGAATACACGTCATCATTTTAGCACAAATTACCGAAAATGTAAGGTGTGGTGTACAGTGTACACCATGTAATTTTTCCAGTGTTGATGTCAATAAATAAATACATTAGACTGATTCTACTTAACAGAGAAAAGACATTTTTGTCACGACTTGATGCGATGAGCTAATTTACAAAATGTTAAAGTATAAATTTCTAATATGCTTAATTAATACAAGACGCTAATTCTGGTTTTTTAGATGTTCAGCTTAGACCGATCTTATTCATTGGCGTTCTGTTATTCTGCCGAGTTTTCCTTAATTGTGCTCCGCCCCCCCTTTCCCTTGTTTTATTTTTATATCCGTAGAGGATAATTTTTACCTATTTTATGCACCACTCCATTATGCTTTAACCTTGCTCTTCCGTAATCCCATTTTCCGTTCCTGTAGTATATCGTGGGGTATTACCTTCACTAGTTTCTCATTAGAATCATTTCTTGTTTATCCCTGTAGGCCATATAAAGTACGTATCATTAGCACTCCTTGTAGTCTGTATCTTATTCATGTTGGGCATGTGTATTTCATTCATTTTGTATTTGTAATAAAGGAACACCATTTTCGGAGACATCTTATTTTTCTTCCACCAAGAGGAACCCCCTTTACCAGTAGGGGAGAATAATTTTTAAGCAGCTTCTCCGCAATTTGTCTATTTTCTTCAACTTTCTCTCCTTCACCTCTCCCCACACCGGTATACCATATCTAATTCTAGCTACGACTATGGCTTCAAAAAATAGCCGAACGGTTCTATACGGTAACATTAGCTTTAATTTATAGAGTGCTGATACAGCCTGTCTCGTTTTATTGGCTATTTCCTCAATATAATATTACCACGTTAAAGGTTGGTCTACATTTAACTCAAGATACTTTCATTTTGTGATTTCAAAGATGATTTTAGGTGATCCGGTTTTTTTACTTTCAGAATAGAGTCTTCCTGTATAAATTTACGTATGCTGGCATCCGGACTTCAAAATAACAATTTTAGATAATTTAAATTAATGACATATATACGTGTCATTTTATTATATCATTTAACAATACTTCTTTTCTTTCTTCGGATTTCTTCTGAATCTGACCCAACTTATTTCTTTGTTGTTCCATTAAAGTGCAAAACTTTTTCTTCCCGTCAGCAAATAAGTTAAATTATCCCCGAAGTTTCTCATTCCTACTAGACTAACGATCATACGAAAACTACGAAACTCTTTATAATTACGATTCGAAAATGTCATTGTAAAAATGAAAATATGCACAGCGTATGTAAATAATGAAGAAACAATCGAAAGATCATTGCAAACTAAACGGAACAATTATTATGATAAAAAAAAAAAAAAAAACAGTAGGTATAGGAAATACGCAAATGCTAGAACAAAAATTGAAATCGTAAACAAATAACGAAACAACAATCAGTAACAATTAACGCCTTTGCCAGTTCTTATTTATCAATTACTGATAAAGCCGTCAACGAAGTGTAACTATTTGAACGTACGAATTGTGTAACATTATAAATAACACAATCAAAATAAGAAAATACAAAAACAAACCTAAAAAAATAAAAAAAACCAAATAAAAGCGAACCCGAATAAGAAAAAAAAAGTGTTTAAATTTTAAAATATAACAAAACGGAGAAAAACACTATAAACTAAAGTAAATTGCTAGCGGCACTGTTAATTGTAAAAAAGAACAAGTTCAGTCAAGCATGAGGTTTCATGCGCTGAGGATTCCGTATGTAAGTTTTTTTTTTATTATTATTATTTTTTTATGGGCACGTCAGCACAAGGCATTCACCTAGCACAAACGATTAAAAGAATAGAACGACATATGGAGTAACAGGTTATATCAAAAAACGATTGGGGACGGAAGAAATGAGGGCGGCTAACAAGGGAACAACGGAAGGAGATGGAAAAGCGAGAATGTAGAGAGCATTGTAAGGAGTAGGGAGGCCAAGGCTAAGCAAATAGGAAATAAAGGAACATTCGAATAGAACGTCTTTTGCGTCACAGGTGATATTTAAGATAACAGAATGAAAGGGACACAAGGGAGATTGAACAAGAGCAAAACGGAAACGATGATTAAAACGAATGCGAACTATGGAAGAAGTGACAGAACGGCTGTTACTAGGAAAATTGTTAAACCAAGGAGAAGAAGCTGTGGAAGGCTGTACGGCAAGGTAAATTGAGTGTAATCAGGGTTGGAGAAAAGAGACGGATAGAGATTAGTCCAAAAGTCACGGTGAGAATGAGAAGAGAGAGAGTAAAGACTATGGGAAGGAAATCTGCCTATGAAACGACCATTTACTGCGGCTGAGCATGATAATGAGTCAGCAAGCTCGTTATGTATGTAAGTTAACGATAACTATAATTTACATTTACGTAATACTAAATTTAAAAAAAAAGAAATTTGATTTTTGCGCTAGAAAGAGGAAGAGGAACGTAATTTTTTGCGGTTTTTTGAAATTATCGCCATTCCGAAAATTTCGTTAAGAAAATGAAGTAAGGTTTCGTTCCCGACACAACCGATATATGACATACCCGAGAAAAACATTTTTTTTTCAAAAATTTCTAATATTCCGCGCACCTGTGGTGTTTAATTTTGACCCGCGAACCCCGGATGCTCCAAACTAGAAAAATATATGAGAATTTACATATATTTAACCTTGTTCAAAATTTTTAACTATGATGCCGTCAAGAAAGGGACATATTTGAACTTTTTGTCAACTTCATAAGTTTCGTTAAGGAAATGACTTACATCAGATAGCGCCAACAACATATCACATGTCCGGGAAAAAAAATATTTTTTTGAAACCTTCGAGCTTGCGGTAAGGATCCGATTTTAAAGTTGGAAACCCGGATATTCCAAAGTAAAGATATATACTGGGATGCGCATTTCTTTAACCTGCTACAAATTTTTTAGCTATAAAACTCGGGTCGTAAAGGAGAGACTACATATCAGTTCTCGCGTTTTTTTGAACTTTTCGTTAACTTTGAAAGTTTCGTTAAGGAAATAAGATACGGTTTTGTTCTCGACAAATACGATCTTTCCATCGGTATATCATATGACCGAAAAAAAAAAAAAAAATTTTGAAACTTTCGAGCTTTCGGCACCTCAAGGATCCGATTTTAAAATTGGAAACCCGGATGTTCCAAAGTAAAGAAATGTACAGGATGCGCATTTTTTTAACCTTGTTCAAAATCTTTAAGCCACAAGCGGGGTGCTACACGTCATTTTTCGCGCTTTTTTAAACTTTTAGTAAACTTCCAAAGTTTCGTTAAGAAAATGAAATACGGGTTCGTTTGCGATAAATAACGCTCTTTCCAACAATATATCATATATTCGAGAAAGAAAATATTTTTTTTAGAAATTCGAGTTTTCGGAGTCCCGAGGGGTTAATTTTAAAGTTGGAAACCTAGTTGTTCGGAATCAATGAAATATACGTGGATGCGCATATTTTCTGCTTTGTTCAAAATTTTTAGCCATAATACTCGCGTCGCAAAGAGAGAGCTACACATTAGTTCTCGCGCTTTTTTGAGATTTTTGGCAACTTTGAAAGTTTGGTTAAGAAAATGAAATACGGGTTCGTTCCGAACAAATAGCGAGCTTTCCAACGATATATCACATGCCCGGAAAAAAAAAATATATTTTTTTCAACATTTTGTAAGCTTACGACGCCCCAAGGGTCTGAATATAAAGTTGTAAGCATGGCTATATTTTTCCTATGAAGCGGTCTTTTATGCATATGTTTGAAATACATTTTGGTTTCTCCAAAGTTTTTATTCGGGCTAATATTTACGTGAACTTCTTTTTTTTTTTCTGTTTTTGGCCCAAAAGGGGTGGGGTGGGAGGTTAAATAATTTTTTTACTTTAATTTTTTGATTTTATGAAAGGACTCCTGCATTTTATTTTATATTTTGAATTTCACCTTTAAAGGGTTATCTCTGGTGATAAGCTATGACTTCTTAAGGGTGTTTTTTGAGGTCGTTTTAAATATTATATTATATAATCTTGACGTTCCTTTCGGCCCGGGATAATCGGTCATCTTGTAGTTGCAAATGTGGTTTTAAAGAGAATTTTAATTGTAATTTATGTTGCAAATTTGAAGTTTAGAAGTCAAACAGTTCGTGAGTTATTGATGTTTATTTGATACTTTTATCGTTCTTGAACCATCTCTTATTAGGATTCCGTACATTATATGTGTACGGAATCCTAAAAAGGAACGGTCTGGCTGCCGTTGGAACCTACTGAAATTTCTGTAATTTACTTCCCTGATGTCGCGCGTTATGCTGACTTTAATTTTATTATCCTTGTTACAATTGTCGGTTTAAACGTTTCCGGATTATTACTTACCTGTTTGGTTTCGTCCCCAACGAGTTCGCGAAGATTTGGGATTCATAATAATCAAAAGGCACGCGTGTAAAAAAGGTCTGAAACGTATGAAGCTGCTAGCGGTGGTTATACATACAAACTACTGTTAAGCAAAGTTACTAGTGTAATGTACAAAGCGTAAAAACGTACAGGTAAAAAAAATTCTATTATAAAGTGCGTGCGTTAAACATGGTTTCCTTAATTGAATACTACACAACTAGTTTGATCTTCACATTCCTTTAACGCTGCAAGATAATAATATTGCAAACTTATCGGGACACAAAATTGCAAATACTTTTTATGTTTTAAAAATTTGTGATATAAAAAAAAAACTGTCATGCTTTTTAAAATTATGTGCTTTTTTTAAGTTCATTTTTCCTCGTTATGTAACTCACGCATATCCTTCGTTTTCATTGCTTCCCTTATTTACTTCACATCAATAACTATTGCGCATAACTAAGTAATACATTGCACCCGGTAGCGTTAGATAGATAATTTTTATGAGACTACGTGAGTAACAAATTTAAAAATGTAAACAGCCTATTGCTGTTTGTCATAGATTAGAATTATTTGTAATATTCATAATTAAATTATCCACTCGGGCCATTGAATAAAACCTGAGTTCCTATAAGGAATTATCAGCATCATTGAATTTAATCGAATAATGTTATATCTGATTACTTTCTGCTTTAACGTAGAGTAGAAATCGAACATGTACAGAAATAACATAATAAGGAAAAATACGGAACATACTCAAAAATTCTTAAAGGTTTCATATTTATTTTAATTGCAAAATCTCATCTCTATTTAATATTAAAAGAAATACAATTACGACTGTAGCAAACAACTAGAAATTGAATGAAATAATATATTTATTTGTATTTCGGGTCCAACTAATCATCATCGGCTCAGAAAGAAAACCTACCCAACTGTAATTAAAAAACAAGCTGATTACAAACGAAAAATTCAGACATGTGGGAGTACCTAAATTTTATTAGTCAACGAAAAAATTTATCAACGAAAATGGTTAATTCTAAAAGTGACCGAGTGTTAGAAATGTGGGACATTTCTTACTGGTTTTCAAAAATGGGAAATTTATCCGCATTAATCTCGTTTTTATTTTTCATTTATTGACCTTTCGCTTGGATTTTAATTCTATTAATCGGAAAAGTTATATTAATTTTTAGTTATCGCTCCTTTAAGCGCATTTCATTATAAAAGATGTTATTTAGAAAAATTTTTTCTTTGGAAGGGGGAATTTTATCAACTATGGACACTAGCCTAGCGGGCAGGTGGATATTTTGGTATATTCTTAATGTGCAGTAACCGGATTCGAACAGGTCCTTCCTGAGCGGAACACCACTACCTTACCAACTACGCAACTTGACTTTTAATTTTTTTTTTTTTTTAAATGGGTTCGTAAACATGGACATTGGCCTAAGAACAGCGGAACAGAGAGGAAAGAGAGACTCAGATTCTTACACGATCAGAGATAGCCGACAGAAAGGAATCAAGAGCTAGAATAACCGAAGGAGAAGGAAGGGAGAGAATGAATGAAGCACAATATGGAGCGGGAATACCGGTTTGTAAGAGGAAGGAATAAAAAGAAGTTTGTTCAGTTGAAAGCGACGAACAACTGAACATTATATGATCGGGATCAGAAATACTTTGATCGCTGGGAGGGCGCAATGGGCAATAAGGAGAAGGCACGAGAAAATAACGGACCAATGAGGAAGGGAGCAAACTATGCCCAAAGCGCAAGCGGCAAATCGCAGAGAGATTGGAACGGCGCATAGAAGGAAAGTTAATAAACCATGGAAAGTGTGGAAGGGAAGGTAATTTAGTTCAATAACGAAATACGTCAGTTTTTAAGTCCACAAAGATGCCATCACGGTCTCAAATTTACCGTGAACGTATAATTCTTTATTTTTATTATTCATTTAGTTACATTATTATTATTATTATTGTTGTTATTATTATTACTATTTTTAGTGTGTGCACTTCGTTAAAATTTATTATAATGGGAATGAATATAAAGTTTCAAGTGACAGTATATTATATTATAAATTGGCACCTTAATATGTTTGTGGGTGGGATACAAACGGGTATAATTTTGTGAAAGTATGCGCGAATGCATGAGTGTGTGTAAAATTTAGTACATTGTAAGTGTGTATGTACAGAGTAAACATATGAATACATAAATATTAGCATGTGACTAAATATTTATAAATAGATGTCTTTTTTTAAACAAAAAGTGGAGCGAAATGTTGTAGGTTAAGGGGAAGAATTTATGTAACGTTTTTTTTTTCTTTTTCTTTTTAATGTTGTCAGAAATAACTAGTGTAATTTTAATTATGTATACAAATAATAATAATAATCTCCACTGCTCGCACATAAATTATTAAATTGAAACTGATTATTATTATTCGGCTAATTTAAATGAGGTTTAAGAGTTTTTATAATTTATATTAATAAAAAAGGTACAGAAATTTTTTAATATAAGATGACCTCAAAAAACATAATTCTGTAATCATATGCATACACATATGTACAAAAAATATGATCGAATTAAAAATTTTATAGAATATAATTAATACGTATCACTTTGCGCGGTTGGTTGATTTCAGACTGAGTTCCCAATGAAAGCGGTGAAAAGATAATGCGGGAATCCGATTTTTACTTCAATAAAGAACGAGTTCGACTTTCTAGCGATCTGGTCATTTGGGCGCTACTAGACTGTGCATTTCTTTGCATTTCCTGACGCCAGGACTGTTGCCGAAAATTAGCTGAATATTCCTTGCCGTCTTAACAAATAATGTCTTTCTCATCTAGCATCTCAATCTAATATTTGTTCGTACTATGTCTCCTGCTACTGCGGCATGTCATTCGGGGTTCATTAACGATCACTGTGTGGATCCCCCGAAGGCGAAGGTAGATTTTGGTCCGTCAATCCCTAGCCAGTAACTGATTCCTATATGCTCACACACTCACTCTCTCAGCACGCTCTAATTTTATTAACCACTTTTTTATCTTATTTTATTTTTTTCTTTATTTCATATATAAAGCCCAATGTCGTGTATACATTACACATTGTTAATTTAGGAATAGAACTTTAGAATTGCCGTATCGGCATAAGGAGTGTAGTCTTTGTACACCTCACGCTGAAGCTTTCGACGCAGTTTCGCATAGAACATTCACCAAAAATATGTACGAAACAATAAAAAACTTCAAGTGTACCCAAGTAGTTTAAATATTGCTGAAAAATAGAAGCTTCTACGTGTCACTAAATTTGAAAAACAACGTACGCAGGATACAGAAAAACAGACTGCTATAAAGAAGTGTCTTTGCTCCAGCCCTAATGAACGGCCAACTGGGAGGGATACCGAGTATCTGATGTATGCTAATGGCCATATGGTAGCCACTCAGCACAAGACATTCAAAGAAGTTGAGAATAGATTAAAATCACTAATTACAACTTGAATGAAACGGAAGAATTAAACTAAGGCACACCGCTAGAGATGTGTAGTTCGCGAACGAACTATTAAAATGAACGATTCTTTTGAAGGAACTATAAGAACTAGTTCCGGTGGAACTAAACTGATTTACTTCCACACCGAACTATTTGGTGTAGGAACGGTTACGCGGCGTATGCGGTAGAATGAGATATAGGTACGCGCATTTCGCACATACACAACTTATTCACACTGTCTGACCTCAGAGTGACCTCTGACCATTGCAAACAAAACCATATTGTTTTGATTATTTTATTAGCGCGTTCTACTCTTCCGATACTTTACTACCATTGTTATTTACTCACGCACATTGCCTACTATTCTTCAATTCATATCATATGCTGTTAGTGTTAGAAGATACACTATATAGGTCCGAAGGAACTAAACTGTATTTATCGTTCTCGTTCACTCATTTTATCTGACCGACCGAACCATTTGGTCGGAACGGTTCCACAACCTAAGGACTTTCGATCCAATGCAGCGTGATTATAATGAATTAATAAGTGTAGCCATTGCGTATCGCGACTGTGGAGCAAACGGATCTCTATTCCATTCATTACAATTTACAGTTAGTGAAACGTTATACGATTTTAAAACTATATTGTAACTAAAATAATGAAATTGATTTATAGAAATATATACAAGTACCGATATGATAAAAACGGGAAAAATAAACTTATAAGGATATAAAAAAGATATTATGTAAACATATTATGCGTTAAAAGAAAACTACAAATTATGATTTAAGAAAATAAATTTCTTCAATTTTCTTCGATTAGTTTCCGCCGTTCGCAGCACTGATCGTGTCTTCGCAGGCTAACGAATCTTTATCTCGATATCTGTTATTACCGCGTATTTCGATCACCACTTTCGTTCGTTTTTTTTTGTTTTTTTTTTGTAAAATAAATGTGAAATCTAAGCAGAACGTTTTTAGTTTATTTTTCATCCGAAAAAAGGATTGATCGGTGCTCGCGTATTCATCCGGGACCACTACACAACTTTGAAAATACGTTCTCACACTACATTTACTTGTCTAGTTCCAGAATCTAGTTCCAGGAACTTCGAAGAACTAGATCGAAGTTCCTCAAAAAGAACTATATTGCCCATCACTACACATTGCTCAAGTATCTGGATGTATCACTTGATCTTTAGACGTTACTGGGAGAAGAGAAAATTATGACAAGAACAAATATCATTCGAAAACTACTAAACTGTAGCCAGGAAGCTAAACCATGTATATTAAGAATACTCCCTGATACTGAGCTGGTCTGTCCGCGTCAAAAAAGTGAATATTGCCCAGAATGAAGTATATAGAATAATCACTGGTTGTTTAAAACCAACGTCGGTTGGCAAACTATCGAACTCAGTAGTACAGCACCAGCTGAAAAGTAGCAGCGAAAAAGAAAAAAACGGGAATCTGTTCGGGATAATCTTCATCCCCTAAGTGGATGCAAAGAAGTAGCAGAAAGCTGACTAAAATCTCACCCTAAATTTCTTCGAACAATGGAGAGTCTAAAAAACGAAGAACACTTTGAAAGGTTTCGGATATGAAACACACGCGCAAAAGAAGAAGCAAAAAAATCCCTCCGCCAAAAGGTGTCCATGTGAACTTCATTCTATGGAGATCACTAAATAGAATTTGCAGTGGTGCAACAGAGGTAAAATACAATTTAGTAAAATGGAGTCACAAAGTTACAAATGCATATTTAAGTGTAAATTATTTGGGGTATTTGAAACAACCAAGGTAAATCAGGATTTTGACGAGAAAACAATCGAATTTCTAAAATTTTGGACGGCCAAATTTAAGCCGACTGGATACGCTATAATTAAATAGCGACAAAAAATTACATTCGAAATTTCTATGTAGAATATATGTTGGTCTTTTGCAAGCTTTATGGAAAATCTGTTTTGTTTTAGTTGTAGTTATGTTTTATTTAGAAATACTTAGTTCTTGATTATCTTCTTTTTCTTCCGTGTAAAGTATATACATATATATATATTTTTTTTGCCTTCTATTTTTGGCTGGTCGACATCGGAAGTTTACCCATCATTATAAAGAAAAATCTTCCGAAAAACCTAGGGAAATAAACTAACCAAAAGTAGAAAGGGAAAAGGGGTAGATAATAACAGGAAAGCGAAAATTGCAAAAAAGAGGCGAAGATACAAAAATGGGGACAGGACAGAAAAAAAAAAGAAGAAATATTGCTAATGAGAGAGGATAAGAAGGATAAAACTAGAAAAAAAAAGCATGAGGGAGTAAAATAAGAAGTCAAAATTGTGGTTAACCGTAGTAACTATTAACTGCAACAACTCAAAAAACATAGATATATAGCGAAATATCTTATACCAGTGTAATAATATCGTGAAGGGCACATGTATATAGTACCTCAATAGAAAAAGAACAAATACCTCTTACAAAACCACAACCACAACTACAAAAGTATAACCTATAGTGCCGATGGGAAAGATGATGGCCCATTTGACGGCTAATACTACAAAAACGGAGTCCAAAGTGGAAGATTACTCCCGGCTTTTATTTTTATTCTAGTACATTTATTTCTACACAATCGAAATTAGGTCGAGGTATTTTCAAATAACTTTGTACCGTATGCGCATAAGTTAGGTTTAGGATATTGCATAAAAAATACCAAAAAGTTTGTACAAATTAAGAATAATAACAAATAACAGGAGAAAATCAGTTCCATACAATATATCGTTTGACAATGCAGTCATAATCAAAAGTAAATTTACATAAAATTTGATACCATATTTCTCGACCATTATTAATAGAACAATGATACAGGACTTAAATTTGCGCATATTTCAAATAGCAAAATTTAATTATAAGTGAACAAAAAAATAAACAAAATAGCAAGCGATAAATCGGTCAAATTATGACAGTTGGAATAATAAAAAATAAAAATAGTACAAAAAATTAATATCTTGTCCCCATTGTTTTTCTTGTTTTTTTTTTGTTTTTTTTTTTTTTTTAGTTCCAATTATTATCCATTAACCTGAGAGATGTGTTGAAAAAATAAAAATAAAATGTTATACTTTTAAAAAATATGTGAAGGTTACATATAAAGTAAATTAATTAGGAGCTCGGATAATTTTACATATCGATTGTATGCAGTAAATTGTGTCGTTAAATTCATTTAAATTCTTAAACAGTTGATCGCTGAAACACAACTTCATTATAAACTGATAAATACAGTAAATTGAAAAGAATACAAAACCTTATTAACATTTTGGAATAATTTCGATCGTCTTATGTAATTTTATAGTTACATTCAGGTTCTTCGTTAACTTCCGAAAAACCGTCAGCTTTTTGAAGGTCAGCAGAGGGGTGAGGCTAATGCAAGCTAATTTTTTTCTTTTTAAAGAAAATTATTGTAAATAGTGGTAGTTTTTCATTATATTTATTTTAATATAAAAATTCGGTTATATTTTAACAATTTCTAATCGTTCATTAATCCATTCAAGTTTATATTTTATAAACGGTAAAGCTAGAATTTTGCGATTAGCAGCTACGCGGCTATGAAGATTGCCACCGGTTTAATTAGTGGCATCAGCCTTGTTCTAGAGGCTTTTTTACCTGAATTAGTTGAAAATTAATGCCTACCTATTAATTGAACGTGTTTTTTTTTATCGTATTAGTATGTAATTTATAAAACATACATTTCGTCGGCGTAGTTAACATCTCGTAGCATTCGTGACCTCAAAAGAAGTTTTATCAACTAATAACAAGAAGCTATTCAGACGTCTATTCGCACGATTTGTACCGTACCTCTGGCAGTGATTAATTTATTATTAATAGAATCCTACCGGTACCGTGCAATCTCATTTACATGATTATTCAAATTCCGATTAAGTAAGACATCTATGAAAACATTTTTTAATTGATTTCAACAATTTTTTACTTTTTTTTATATAGGCATCATGTGCATGCAGCTACAATTGTTGCACTTTCTTATACGTGTCGAAAAGCTCGAAACATTTGCTACGTATAAAAGCTGTTAATAATATATTCTTCTGTTGTTATAACTATGAGTAAATATTTCTACTAGTATTCCTTTCTTCTTTGCATTATATATATATATATATATATTACATAAGAACTGCATATTATTTAATCTTTGTATGAGATTTTGATGTTTATTAATTATACATTTTATCATTGTCGCGAAAAACAATTTTCATCACGGACTGCATATATAGAAGCACGCAAGTTTTGTATTTATCATTTTATCGCCTTAAGTAATCAGTTTTTCAGGTAATTGTCAGCGAAGTTGAAATTTCATTGTAAGTGCACTTTTAACACCGTTATGGAATAGCGCATGACAAAAAAGATACAAAAGTACAAGGTTTAAATGCATTCTAAAATGAGATAAAATAAAATAATTCTACACTTATATAGTAATTAAAAATAATTATTCCGCT
The DNA here is from genome assembly GCA_039619475.1 of Icerya purchasi. Taxonomy (NCBI): domain Eukaryota; kingdom Metazoa; phylum Arthropoda; class Insecta; order Hemiptera; family Monophlebidae; genus Icerya; species Icerya purchasi. Next base: position 488,010,295 of record CM077115.1, read on the forward strand.
TCCTCAATTTTTTAATCATTCAGTATTTAGGGGAGCGTGAAAATCCCAAAGAATCGTTTCCAAACTCTTCTGACCGTTGAATTCGTAATCACGTCGTTCATGTTTGCTTACGGCAAATTCTTATTCATCATTTTAAATCATTTTTTTCGCCTGCTTCGGCTATCCTTGAATTTTTTCTTGCGCGACTACCTTCAAGATATTCCTTTACCTCTTGTCCCATATATTTAATCCTATTGCCTTTTACATCTCTACTTAACTGTATGGCACATATAATCACTGAATGCCACAAATTCGATCGCCAAAGGAAGGAGGCACCGATAGCCGGAGTCTCAGCATGGATGAAGTGTTACAGGACAAAGAGGACAAACTCAGAAATTACTAAATTTTTTAAAGATCTCAAATCTACTCAAATTAATATAATTAAGATACATTAATATGTAGCAATATTTACTTTTTCATTGTTTTCATATTCGTGGAACTTCAATTTCCATACTGTATCGTGGACGCAATGTAGTCGAGCGTTATTAAGTAAATATATAATAATAATAGTCAACTGTAAATTTTTTTCCGTCACTTTGATTCGAATCTTGTCGACACTATCATGGTTTCTTTAATAATTTGCAATACGTTCACTTCCTTCTGCATTCAGTGTTTTTAGTGTTCACGATTCGCTGTCACATCTCACTATCATATCTCATTGAGATAATTGCATAGATTTGCAGTTGTGTACACAAAATAAGGGATAATAACTTCGATCGTAACTACGGGAGAGAATGCCTGAGTGTAACTAAAAATAATACAATTCTGAAGAAATAACGTAACTTATTAGAAATGAGCCGGATATTTCGTATCATATATAATATGGTATTGTTGAAGCGAGAATTTAATATGTAATAGAAATCTGCGAGAAGAGGCAAAATAAACGAAAATAAATTGAAGATAAACGGATAAGAGATAAAATAAAAGTACGAAATTGTAGCTTTAATCATTTTCACGATAAAAAGTGAAATTTACTTTCAGACTACTCTTGCAAGTGATTAAAATATAATAAGTTATTACGAACTATTAGAAAAAGAAACATAAGAGAAATTATAATGCAACATCGTTCTAAAAACAAAACAAGTTCAGTCAAGCATGAAGTTTCATGCGCTGAGGATTCCGTATGTTAAGTTAAAGATAACCATAATTTTCATTTACATAATACTAAATAAACAACAATAATTCCAAAACAGATATTTTTAGTCCAGTTCTTTTTCACACATCACGCAGTGTCATCATATTGCACTGCAAAAAAAATAAATTCTAATAAATAAACGCTATTTAGTCCTAGATTTTTGGAAGGATTAATTATCAATAAATATTTAAAAATTTGCAATTGTACTTGTTTGTTTTCCGAACTTCTATATAGTTATATTTGAATACTATTACTTAAACCACCTTCCTCGTTTGTCACTATTTATTAGATTACTATACTAAGAAGTTAATTTCTCAACTGTTCATCAAATAAAATCAATAATTTTCTTGACATAATTTCACTTCAGTTACGATTTTTAAATAAAATTTATTTAGATATATACATAAAATTTTAAATAAACTCCAGTAAACATGCCAGAATGAGCATATTTTCAACCCCATTCGAAATTTATAGCTATAATATTCGCGATGCAAACAGGAGGCTACATATTAGTTCTCGCGCTTTTTGAACTTTTCGGCAACTTTGAAAGTATCATTAAGGAAATAAAATACGGTTTCGTTTCCGACAAATAGTGATCTTTCCAACGATATATCACATGCCCGGGAAAAAAAATATTTTTTCCAAAATTTCGAGCTTTCGGTGCTCCGAAGGTCCAGTTTTAAAGTTGAAAATCCGTACGATCCAAACTAGAGAAGTATACGGAGATGCGCATTTTTTTAACCGCGTTTAAAATTTTCCGCTTTAATATTCGCATCGCTAAGCGGAAAGACATGTCATTTTTCGCGCTTTTTTGAACTTTACGGCAACTTTGAAAGTTTCGTTAAGAAAATGAAATACTGTTTCGTTCCGGACAAATAGCAGGCTTTCCAACAATATATCACATGCTCGGGAAAAAAAATATTTTTTTCCAAAATTTCGAGCTTTCGGCGCCTCGAGGGTCTCATTTTAAAGCTGGAGAGCCGGATGTTTCAAACCAGAGAAATATTCGTGGATTCGCATTTATTATATCTTGTTCCAAATGTATAGCTATAATACCCACGTTGCAAAGAGGGGGCTACAAATTAGAGCTCGCGCTTTTTTGAACTTTTCAGCAGCTTTGAAAGTTTTGTTAAGAAAATGAAATACGGGTTCGTTCCCGACAAATAGCGATCTTTCTAATAATATATCGCAAGGCCGGGAAAATTTTTTTTTTATTGAAAAGTTCAAGCTCTGGAAATTTCGATGTTCAAAACTAGGGAAATATACTTGGAGTCGCATATTTTTAATCATGTTCGAAATTTTTAGCTATAATATTCGCGGCGCTATGAGGAGGGGAGACACGACATTTTCGCGCTTTTTTGAACTTTACGGCAACTTTACATAACTTTTGTAGCGTAATTTTTTTATTTTATGAAAGGACTCCTGCATTTTAGTTTATATTTTGAATTTCAGCTTTATAGGTTTATCGGGTGATGAGTTATGATTTTTTAAGTGATTTTTGAGGTCGTTTTATGTACCATATTATATATTCTTGACGGTTTTTTGCCGCCCAGGGTAATCGGTCATCTTCAAGTTATAGATCGTTTTAAAGAGAATTTTAATTTTAATTTATGTTCCAAATTTGAAGTTTATAAGTCAAGCTGTTCGTGAGTTATTGATTTTTATTTGATATTTTTGTCATTTGTGTACCATTACGGAATCCTAAAAATTGAAATACGCAAAACGAATGAATTTCCTATTTGAGTTGTTAAGAAAAGGTTTGCGAGAAGGTAGAAATAGAGTTTATGAAAAACGAAGGATAGGGAGTGGTTTTTGGATTGATATCATAATTAAGGCGTTCACAAAGCTAACGGTCTGTAGGTATTTTACATTGAAGCGTGACTGTATAATTACCATTTGTTTTTCTGACGCTAGAAACGAGGTATTTGAGAAGCTAATCGGTTTTATTTTTATTTCGTTTTAAATTTTTTATTTTTTCCTTCTTTTTAGTTTGATCGTTTTTATAGGGAAACACGTATTACTAGTTCATTTATATTTATCATCATCATTACGAGTCTATTTTTCAAATACACGTATTATTTTACAATTTATTTTTATCTCGATATCTCATGTTTGTTCAATTCACAATATTTATTTTAAAAAAAAAAATAACCGTTAATTTTAAGATGATTTTTTGTTTAATTAATTTTTTTTTTTAACAATTATCGAATACTAGTTCTAAAGTTTTTCTTACGGGCATTCTAAATTGGCTTTTTATTCATTTCCGATTTTCGCGTTGTTCATCTACGCCCGGTAACTAATTTTGCCGGAGCAGCTCTGCCCAGAGAGCAGTTCTACAAAATAAGCAGTGATTTTTCGAAACAATATTATTAAATATTTTTACCCTGGCAACTGACGTGCGAAATGTTTGATTAATGGATAATAAAGATTAATATTCTTTTACATAATTAAAAATATCCTGTTATACTAAAGATTTATACTTAAACTCGCGACTATGTAAAAATTAAAAAATATAATCACTAATGTTAACCGCGCCCCACAGAATTTTTATTAGAAGAAACTATGATTTACACAATGAAATTAAAACGACGATATAACTGTTTTTAGAATGGCATTTATCAGATTTTAAGAAATAAAGATAAACGTAAAAATCATGTAACGCATTTTAATGCGGCGAAAAAACAAAATTAAAGTTAAAAAATTGACTCCATCCAATATTTATACATGTGCCTTGCTTAATGGTAGGTGACTTTTAAGAACTTAAAATACAATTGAAGCAAATTCTTTTAAGATAATTAATTATTTAATATTAGAAATTTCAATTGATTTTTTTAGCGATGAAACAAAAATGAAAAGCAGTAGCACTTACACACGTAAAAACAGTGTAAAAAAGCGTGAGCACATTAATGCTTTCGATAAATTCCAAATATCGTTTGCGTAATATCATTTATTTTATAATTCTCGGAAAATAAGACGAAACATGATTATGAAGGAAATTGTGTGACGGAAAAAAACATTCAGCGCCAGCAGTGGCCCGTACTTTTTCTGACTGTGTGTTTTGATCTGTGCGTGTAAGTGTAGTGCGCCTGCATGAATAGAGGCAGTGGAACCATCGGCGTAGCAAAAAAGGGTGTAAGAGTGGGCACTGCCCACCCTAGAAAACTCGTTGCCCCCTTTAGAGAAATCATCTAAATGTCACACGGAGAAAAATTTGAAAAGTGTAAATGTACAATGTACTTCGAAATTCGATACCGTGATTATCACAATAATTTCCTATGCGCATGCAATTAGACGACACTTTGCATACTATTCTACCGGAGCAACGATAGACTAAGTAGACACATCAGTATTTAAAAGCTCCCCCCTCAGTGACTACTTTCAGACTGTACTTAATTAACGTCGGAGTAAGTTGCACCGTCTGAACGTAGTCACTAAGAGAAGAGAACTTTTAAATAATTGAAAGCCAGCATTGTTAGATATCCAGTGTGATTGTGTATATATTAGTATTTGAAAATTAAGTGATCTGTAAATAAAGTCCTTTTTCAAATAAGCTGTTATTTATTTTGGTTATATATTCATTTATTAATTTTATATAAACTTTTTAATAAAGTACGATTATATGTGCGCCCACACATACACACACACATATATAATATTCGGCTGGTCAACTAACCTCCCGCTAGGAAAAATTCTTAGCTATGTCCATGAGTGGAACATTCAACAGAAGAGACAATGCCGTTTTCTCACTCACTGCTTTGGAGCAGTATTCAAAGGAATAGTCACCGGAGGGCAGTAGTCGCAGCAATTGCCGGAACAGTGATCAGTATTTTTCTAATCACTACTCCGCGAATCGCAACTGCTCATTTTTCGGAGCAGTGACAAAAAAGCGGCGCTGCGAGTTTTCGGCCATCACTAATCTCTATACTTTGCGGTATCTAAATTCCGATGTACTTTCATTATGCCAATCCCATTTTTCGCAAAAATTTTGTTAGTTTCCAGTACACATTTATTTTTAGATATATATTCATTTTCAGTTATTAAAATTGTCCATTTTCTATGTATCAGTGTATAAATTAGTCTGAAACAACATGAAACGGAATAATAATTCACTAAATATATATGTTAAGAATTTAATAATTTACGAAAAATTAACATGTTTCGCAAGGCATTCCGCATAATCGTGATTAGACGAATAAAAAGTCAAAGTTAAAAATATACGAATTCGATTAAAACAATCATTCACGATATACCGATATAGATGAATAAAAGATAATTATCGACGTTAACTAACGGATTATTACGACTAGATTATTGTTAATTAATGAAACTATAATTCATTATTTAAGATCTATAAATTAACTTTTACAAATATTTCGGTATTTAATCGATTCTATATTTGTATATCATTTTAACTTTAATTTCATTCATGTAGGATTACACCGAGTGATTTCGAAATATGTGTAGGATTTTTTAAATTGCATTAAATTTATTTAATTCGTAACGTATATTTTACTATATTTTCTGTTTCATGTTTTCTACACTATAATTTACACATTTAGAGCTTTTTATTCAATTTTTAATCGATCGAATCTATTCAATCTATTACGCGGTCGTCACGTATTTTCGGAAGAGAATTACTTTATCATCCACTCTACGCATTTACTTTTAAGCGCACTTTTTTCATCAATGCGGGGTATCCTTTATTTGTTTTCAACGGTCGTAGCAAAAGCAAGAAACCCCCCTCTCGTCGCCACTACGCTTAATACTGCAACTATATTCACGGGACATTTCCCGTCAATTGTAACGCGTGACAAATATTTCTTATTGCGATGGATATCCATACTTTTGTAGAATTATCATTATTTTTCACAATCTACACGATCGCTTTTTATTTCTCTCTATTTACATTCGGCGCTCTTTTTGGTCCATTGTTTTTTCGAAATACGATTACTATTCTTATCCCTTTTTTCGTCGAAGAGTCCCCCGTTTACGATCAGTTCTCTAGAATTTTCGTTTGAAAGTCGCAATAATCCTACATATTTATTTTCGGAATTGCAATAGATCTTATAATACAAAGATCTTCTTCAAATTGCTCACACGGTATATTGTCGTCAAAGTATAATATTTCTAGTAAATCTGCTAATTTTTTTTGTTTCTGCAATTTCGGTCATTTATCAGTTCTACCCCCACAATTCATCTTCGTTAACTTTGCAATTCCCGCTTTAGTAATTAAACTTAATTTTAAAACATTGTCAGCACAATAATGCTAAAGAGTTGACGAATTTTTTTTTTTGTGAAAATAAAATAAAATCGTTTAACATAATCAACTTTTCTTTTTAAATTTTTTTCTTTTTTTTTTCCCTATAAAATTATATGGATAGTAACTATTTTTATATATTTGTTTGGATTTATTTAAAAGGAAAGATAGTAGTAAAATCAGGTCATCAATTATATGTCGGTATCACCAAATTTACGTCATTATTTAGTTCCGATTGCGATTCATCAACGTAAACATCAAGCCAAGAACTTTCTATTGATTACCGCAAAAAAATAATGTTTCATTAGATCGAAAAAAAAAAAAAAAATACAAAGCGGTAAACTAATTAGAAATTTGGGTCAACGCGGAGGTTTAAAGTTGAATTAAAAGATGCAATATAATAGGATTTTTTTAATACTAGGATTCTTACGCGATGTATAATACTATGTTTCAGAAACTTTACTAGTGACATTTATACGGATTCTCTCGAAATAAGAAATTCTTGCAACTGAAAATTTAATCATCAAAGTTTCCTTTTAAAAGTTAGAACGATTGAGAATACTTTTCTTTCGAATAAGTACGGATTTTTCGCAACCGGGAAGCGTTTAAAAAGGTTTCTTACTAATAATTTACACAGGTAATTTATTCGTTTCGTGCTAGACCTAACAAGCACGTACGGAAATTATAGAATGACATCCTTAAATAAAACTGTATCGTATATATTGAAATAGCCTTAAGAAAAGCTTGTATAGACCGAATATTTAACACGTGTAACCTAATTTTACCATGTCAGGAAGACTATGCAAACTTTGAAAAGCCGTTTTGACAATGTTGACGTAACGTTTAGAATGTATTACCAACAGCGTGAGTTCGAAGGCATCTTCTAAAGCTTTCGAAAAATGCTGAAGCTAAGAGTACAGCTTTAATAGAAGAAACGCAGTGCCAAGTGAATATGAAATTAAGAAAACTATTAGACACGGGCATTTATTCCAAAGTAAATATTAAATTAAGAAAAGTATTAGACACGGGCATTTATTCCACCTTAACGTTGTATAATATTTATAAATTACGATTAAATTCCGATAAGCGAGGTGCGAGGAATATTTGTCAGGGGAACCCGCTTTTTTACAAATTTCTGATCTGCAAATGGCAAAGATAACATTAAATATGCGAGAAATTGAAAATTCTGTAATTCGGAGAATAAGGCAAACATTTTGAAAAATACAACTAGTTTATTAGTTTGAAGTAACAGTTTCGCTAAGTTGTTCCGTGCAGTATCTTTTCTTTACTCGCGGTAGATCTTATCGAACATTTTCATTTTTAATGTATCCGGAAATGAGATTTAGATAACTACAAACTTAAGACCGAGCCAAAATTCTTCTGTACTAGAAAATTACTTTTAATTAGGTTTTTTATTCTTTTTGCTGTTTCCCCACTTTCCTCAAATTTATCCTATCATCATCGATTTGTTATAATTTTCCTACATCGTCTACAGTCCAGCTTTAATATCCGTTTCTCAATCTCATTTCTCGCTTTCACTATTCTGATTTTATTTATGAAGTCATGGTATTTTAATGTGTTACAAAGTTCATCGCAGGTTTCATGGTTTTTCATTTCTAAATTTCCTAGCTGCTGAAGATCGCAATTCTTTAATGAAAATTAAACCCTATCCGCTAAAATACCCCTATTTAGATATAAAAACGGTTCCGAAATCGGCGGAGCTGTTTTTAAAGTTGAACACAGGCCCGTGCCCAGAATTTTGAAATGGCGGGGGTGACAATTTTTTGCGCATATTTTATAAATAACAATACACTTTTCACTAATATTCGTACCAATAATAATTTCCATCATTTTGAGGTATATATTAATTTACATAAATGAATTACCCCGTATATGAACATTAATAAAAATTACATATGTTATTGATTATACTCGGAATAAAAAGTTTTTCCTTAAGATATTATTAATGATCTACCTCTAAAAATATAGAGTAAATTTTTTTCTTTTTTCTTTTAACGGTAAGAACACCCTAAAAAATCATCAATATTTATTTTAAATTTTTGATTTTTTTCAGATTTTTGTGTATTTATAATAACTATTTCAATTATTATGAGAGGGGGTAGGGTTAACCTCCAAAACCCACTCCGTGGACACGGCCTTGGTTGAACACACAACCAGACAGAAACTTATAAGCAAGTTTTGTTTATATATCGATATAGTATTATATTGTTACGTACATTTAAAATTGGTTAAGAGAATAATGATGATTGTTTTTTTTTTTTTTTATCATCAGCAGTTTGGCTGTTTTGATTTTTTTGCACAGTTATTTCGTTACAGAGATTGCTGTACTTATAGTTTGATGCGATCGGTCGACGGCTCAGGCGACCACAAATTCATGCACCGGGCTAATTTCTATTCCACCGAGGGAAAAGAAACCGGAATTGGTATAGGAACTTGGTTGCTCATCTTTTAAGATTATATCGTCTAATAAGAATTATTCTAATGCATTAAATCTTCATTCAACGCCTTTCTTCACTCGTTTCCTCCACTAGCAACTTATCTATTTTTCGTTTGTCTTATCCTACTAGAACCTGTAAATTCATTGGTGTAATGTTTTCGTTTATACAGCATTGAAACTTATTTCAGGTGCATTTTTACCAGTTTAATGGCCAGTGAAACCACAAAAATTGCATCTCGATAAGTACAGGAGCATCTTCTAATTCTTAAAATGCCACATAAAATCGGTCTCAAATTTATTAAATTGTATTAACATTTGATCAGACTTGATTAACTACAAGAAAACAATCAACAGTGAAAAACATATTCATCGAATTAATTACAATCCGCCGAACAGCCTGAATTCCAACGGAGCCACCTGCATTGCGCATCAGCTTTCAATGGGACAGCACAGACATGAACAAGTTTTAAAGAGAAAACAAGCCAAAAAAATTTTTCCAATCAGCGAGGTAAAACAATTGGCAGCAGCTTTCCCGCTTTAACGTTACCGAATCAAAACATGTAACAAAAAGTTGAAAATCTTTGATAAAAAGAGGAACACACTAGTTGTAGAAACTCGAAGAACTGCGACACTTTGGGAGAACTCTTCGCTATGAAACATACAAGATGCAGCGTTCAAACTGTAATCTAAAAAGTAAACGTCCACCAAAAATCTTATCGGATAACAAAGAAAATTGCAAGGAACTCTCAAAGTGCTTAAGATATACAGCCTGGTATATTATTTAACGTTAAAGTCGTAAATAAATAAGTGTAATCTTTGTTTAACGAAGACCTATGCGCATATGCAGATGACTTTACTATTCATAATAATGGACGATACAAAAGTGAATTTCGACAGAACAGCTAACAAAACGCTAGTAGCCTGGCTAAATAAAGTAAAGCTTAATATTTCAGTTGAAAAATGCTTTATGTCCCTTTTCACAAACTCCGTGAAACTAAAAAGGTAAAATATTAAAGTACTTTACAGGGGGATAACGTTAAAAGTAGTCGATCATTTTAAATACCTAGCGAGTTATATTAGACAATAAACTTTTCTTTAAACAACACATAGACTACACCGAATCTAAGAGTTGGGCTCTAAATACTATCAATTACTAAAAGTGTGCAGAAATACATGGAGCTTTGTTTACAGATACAGACTTGTACTGCACAAGTCACTTGTTGAGAATACAGTGTGTTACTGTAGCTCTATGTTTTTCCAATACCTAAAAAAGAAACCCCTAAAGCAAAAAATCTACTCCACACAACGTAAATACTTAATAAACGCCTGCACAGCTTATAGAACAATTTCTCACAGCGCCGCTGTTGATCTTACCGGAGTCCTTCCACTAGACTTAGAAATTAACTATAGGTCAATCATTTTTACCATAAAAATTTTGAATATATTAACGATCATGTCTATCAATTAATGAACTTTCTACCTCCAATAAATCCTCTTCGGAGCATTTACATGCTAATCCACCATGACTTACATATAAAAATGCCACTAAAACAACTCAAAAGACACATTAAAAACTATTTCACGTCCATATGGCAAAACTCCTAGGAAAAAGATACAGCAGGTCCGCATACCCACAGGCTAATCCCAAATATTAGAACAGGCTTACAGTCATGGGCGTCGCCTAGGGGAGGGCAGGAGGGCAGCCGCCCACCTCCTGGAGCCTTGAAACTTTTTAATCAACTGGCCATGATGAGTATTCATAGGCGCGTAATAATGAACAATTTAGCAGAAACCCACGAAAATTATGTTTTAATTAAGATTTTATTCTTGTTTAATAAAATATTAAACCTTTACAACTTATAAATTTTATTTTTCCTACAACTTATATCCTCTTTCTATCATCTTGCCCCCCCCCCTGGCGGCTGGCAACTCTTCTTGCCCGCCCCCTGACTCATCGGCTGGCGACGCTCTTGTTTATAGTTAACACCTGACTTATACACTACCTGACTCCTCACTGACCACGGATACTTCGGAGTTTACTTAAAAAAATACAAAATTACTGAAGACGACAAACGTGACTGTGGGGAAATTGAAAACGCCGTTCATGTAATCTTTCACTGCAGTAAGTATAACGACATCGGACACTTCAACATAAAAAACCTCAATTTGAGCAATTCAACTTTAGCAACTAAATTTCAAAAATTCGCATTCTTAATTTTAAAACTAAAATTTACTGGAAAAAATAACAACCTTCAGTGATTTACATTAGTTAAATAAAAAACATTACACTTCAAATCTACTCATTAACACATATGTAATTTTCAATATTAATACCCGGACAAGACAATCTAGCTTAAATAGTAGATCAAACTGAAATCAATAAAAAAAAAATATATACATATATATATATATATATTGTCTATTTATTAATAAAATAAATAAATAAAGTTTACCAGTAGAAATTCAAGAATTGATGTAATATGCAAAATAGCAGTCGCCCATCGTCGTCTAGTTAGTAATGAATTCCGATTTGATGATCTTTTAATCTTTTGTGATTTATTCGCCGTACTTCTACCGTATTAGTGAGTCACTAGGAGCGCATTGAGAAACACACATACATATAATTACAGTGTACACAGGCAAACAGATTGAAACGTATTACGAAAACCAGGAAGTTATCTTCTCTGAGCAAGCCACATGCGCGTTATGCACTTGTCTACAAACGAAATGACGTTCACACGTCTAATGAAAATCTGTGTCGACTATGATAAACGAAAAGCGGTACAGAAGCGGTAGTGTAGCGAATCAGCGGTTATTAGATTGACAGTTTAGAAAAGTTTATTAGTATAAGCAGACGTAAATCGATTTTTTAATGTAAGTTTAATTTTCTTCTGAATTCAACTTTTTTTCATTATAAGACGAAGAAGACACTGTGTATATTTTACCTTATAATTCTTAAAGTTACTGAATAAACCTTTTCATTTATTTACTTTTTTGAATTCATTTTGCCTTTGTCGAAATTTAATCGTCAATTTTCTTTTACATAAATTTAACTTTTTGTTTTTTGGAGTTTTTTTAGAAAAAAGTAGCTTCTTAATTTTTTTTTCGGTTTGTGTAACTTTTTTTTTTTGAAAATATATATATTTATTAATATTTACACATTTCCTCGTCAAGCTATACGCTTGTCGACGAGTTTTCTTACATCTAAATATGCCTACATTATACTACTTATATACTATACACTTTTATCGCCGCGCAAATATTTTATTACAAACTTATCCTATTTTTACTTATTTCTAACTTAGCTATAACTAATCTATTATTTATTTTATTTTTATTTTTTATTATTTCATTTATTTATTTTGTTCCGTCTCTTTCCCTTTCTCTTTTTTCACTTTTGTTTATTACTATTTCTGTACCCTCTTCTTTTATTTAATGCTTATTATTGTTCCTACGTTTCCCTCTTTCTGTAACCATCGAGCTAACCGATTTCAGTATTTTTATCAAAAGAAATACCGGAGGGAAAAAATTAGGATTCGCCGCTGATACATATACACCAGTGGTGGATCCGCGGGGAAAGGGATAAATCCTTCCCCCCCCAAAAAAAACCAAAGCCTCTATGAAAAAATTTGTTATAACAGAGGTACTTAATTTATGCTATAAAAGATTTCTATAAATTTTACCCACGGATTTTAATAATTAATATTTAATGGTGTTTTCTAGTAAAACTATTAATGTTACGTTTTTATTTTATTTTAAACCCAACTGTCATCGATCTTTTGCCTTTGTGATTTATTTTTAATTTTTATTTTGTAATTTTAATTAAAAATAGTTCAGTGAGAAATATCTATATTTAAACTTGCTCACAGACAAAGAGAATTCTGATCGGATTACTAACAAAAATAAAAAAAAGAAGTACAGTCTAATAAAAATACTATCTTTCTTACTATTTCTAAACTACCATTTTAGCTCGAATTTTATAAGATCGTTTTATTTTTGGGTGAAAAATAAAACGAACCTCCAGCCTGCACTCAATGCAATTGCCAGATCACAGTCAAACGCATCATCACTGAATGCCCGATCTACAGTATTGAACGCCAACAGTCCACACTTACAGACGATCACTCCCCGTGAGTTTAAATATAAATAGTTTACACAGATTAATTAAATTCATTAACACTACAAACCTTAAAATGTAAATAACCTCATCCGAGGTGAAAGCCCCAGGCAATATGTACCTCGTTAATAATAATAATAATAAATAAAACGAAATTTAAATTAAATTGTAATAATTATGTATGTATTTATAAAACATTTTTAAATTTCTAAACAGGTCTCTGTTTGATTTTCTTTATGGAACAAGGTATTTCTCAAATCTACTGCTTACCGTAAAAAATTTTATGTAATTATATAATCCCCCTTCCCATGTCCTTCCAGATCCGCCCCTGTATATACACACACACACACATATATATATATATATATGTACATGTATATAAGGGAATTTTGTGGGAGTATTATGTTTTTGTCTATTTGTGTCCAACGAGTTTGTGAATTGAAAATGAATGTTCAACGATTCGAATAAGACACAGAATAAAAAACAGTTAAGAAAAATAAACGCATATTAGATACGTTTACGTTAGTTCGTTTTGTGTTCATTCTGAAAAAACGCGCCCACAAATATTACACTCGCCAACTTACGAAACGTTACTCAATTTGTTTTTGCGCACAAGAGTAATCCAATGTGCTTTCACAATCATTAATCCAACTATCGAAATAACCTGTCAGCGTTAGTGACTACATCTACTACGATCATCTATACGTACACAATACCACCGGTAATTACCGGTTTTTTTTTTTTTTCGTTTGCGTTTAATTTCTTTGTTAATTTTATTTTATATCTTTATTATTATTATCAGCGATTTTATTTTCTTTGTTAGTGCAAAACTAGAATGGATTTTTCACTTCCCATAAACAATATCGTCAAGTCAACGATGAAATATTACGGAAAGTGCTTGTAAAATATATTTTTCGTTTTTCAGAATATATCAATTTAATTTAAAACGAGCCTTGTACAGAACTGTTTTGTATTACAGACACACCTAATGAATGCAATTGTTTGATTTTAGATTAATATTTTGTATTGACTGCTTTTGTATTAAGTGTATTCGAGCGCACGCACGTATTTTATTACAAATTTTAAGTATCCCATGGTGCTATTTCGTAAGCAATGAAACAGTTTTCAAACGGGTTACTAAAACTCTGACACAAATTCGTTCCTTTCCAGCTGTTCGAGTAGGAAAGAAACGAGTAACCTCATTTGAAATTAATATTGCAAATTAAAGGGGGGGGGGCATACACGTTATTGTATCCTAAAGTTTAGTTCTTCAAACAAAAAAAAAAAAAAGCTTTTTGTTGATTAAAACTTCAGATTAATTCAACTACGACCTTGGTTCTAGTTTTCAATACGAACCTATCCCGCGAGATTGCAACTACGAGCTCCCGAAGGTAGGCGGTAAAATTTGTGAAAAGAAGCCAGCAATTAATGAAATTATTTAAAAATAATTCATAATGATAATGAACGAAAATGTAGGAAATTGGTAAACATACAACGACTTTAAAAAAAGGAGCACGTATTCAGTAACATGTTAAAGCCCCGATGAGAGTAAATTAAAGACTAAATACGGCAAAGAAAAACTATTAAACTGTGCAAACACATGCACCCTTAAACAAGCTAATTTTGGATCTGATGAAAAAGAAACAGAGCCGTAAGTTTATATAAATTCCGTTAGCAAAAGATCGATTTGGGCCATGGAAACATCGAATTCCCACAAAAATCAAGAATTCATTTTTTCCGTTAGATTAAGATGTGTGTATCTAGTACGGCTGTAGATAATCCGAAAAAAATTTTTAAAAAAATGTTGAATTCAGAATTATCAAAAAATCAGGCCATCACTGCTTATTCGTATTAATATGAGAATCACTAAAATTACCACCTCTCGGTTTTGGAAATGGAATTTTATTTCGGTTAAAATCAAGTCGCTCAAAATGGTTATAATTTAAAACTTTCCCGGTTGTAAATGGAACGACAAAACAGCGTGAGCCAATCAGAAGAGAGTGCGTTGCTCTCTGTTAAACTTTTATATATGTACCTATAACTGTTTTCAATTATTTTTTGCTCCATTTTTTTTTTTTTATAAATTTCTATGGGCGCGCCGTTTATATAGGCATTGACCCAGCTGCTTCATTGTTCTGAAGATGAACGGTGCTTATCTGTTTGAAACGTTAATACATAATACGTGTGACGCGTGGGTTTTACCGAAAATAATAACACGGAGTTGTACCCTCAAGTGAGATTTTTTAGCTTTTTGAAGTTGGTTTCGTCCTTTATAAACGCTACTAAAAACGATATATGTTAATTTTCACGAAGTCATTTCTGAGAATTGAATGTTTTTCATTGAACACATCTCTGCTGTAACGTATTGAACTGAAATTAGCAATTCAGTTTTACGCTTCATTGATTATCGTAAACTAGGCACGCAGCGGTCAACATTACGCGCCATGTTTTCATAATTAAATTTGTTTCACAATTTCACTCGTTCAATCACTGCCTATTAAAATGTGCCCATTATTTTAAGGGAAGATAATTTATTTAAAAAATTAAACGATGAAACCTTTAAAATACACACTGCCTACTCGTACGGAAAATGTAGGAATAAAGCAATTATTGCGTTATTAATTTTAAATACTCTTCAAATTAATTAATAAGTAATACACGTTTTTCTCTATTACTGGTGAACGGAAACCACTTACGCTACAACACATAGTCAATTTTTTTTTCTTCTTCTTTATGTACATATATTTATTGAACTGTTTAGAATAACAATTCAACTTTAAATATTCGTTTTTTTCACATTTGATTCTCTGGTTTAATTATTAATTTGCACATAGCGTTTATAAACAAATAATTATACCGAAAGATTTGCAACTGGAGTAAGATAAAAGTAAAATTAAATTGATGGATCATGTTAAAAAAATTGATGAACAGTTTTTAAGATGTGAATGCACGAGAAAATTAATAAAGGCGAACCTAACTACAATCATAATAAACAAAATATACAAGTGTACGTTTTCGAACAAATATTATTAGATATATATATATTTTTTTTAAAATTTATTATTAATAAATAATACACGGTACATTCATATGATATGTAGGTTATACAAATTGTTATGTATCCCCAAGCGTTTGCTTGTCGACGGAATGTTATATAATATTATTTGCTTTAAATATTAGTATTAAATTAACAAGTTTATTAATTACTAAACTTACCTATATAGCACTTATACACACGCATAAAACCGCATAAACGCACATTTTTACATACATAAAAATTAATACATCGCCACATTGTAATCTTGCTATATTAAAAAAAAGTTCAGTCAAGCATCGTGTTTCATGCGCTCAGGGTTATTCCGTATGTCAGTTAACGATAATTATAATTTATATTTAGATAATGCGAAGGAATTTGATTTTTCCGTTGCAAAGAGGAAGAGGAACGTGGTTTTTTGCGATTTTTTAAAATTATCGCTCGTTACGAAAATGAAATACCGTTTCGTTGCCGACAAATAGTGATCACTGAGATTGATATATCACATCGACGAAAAAAAATATATTTTTTTTCAAAAGTTTCGAGTATTCCGCGCCTCCCGGGTTCTACATCTGACGTTGGAAACTCGGATGCTCCAAACTAGAAAAAGTATACGGGAATGTACGTATTTTTAACCTTGTTCAAAATTTTTAACTATGATACTCGCGTCGTCAAAAAACGGGCATACGTCATCTTTTGCGCTTTTTTGAACTTTTCGTCAACTTCAAAAGTTTCGTTAAGGAAATGACCTAGTTCGTTCCCGTCAAATAGCGATCTTTCCAACAATATATCACATGCCCGGGAAAAAAAAAGTATTTTTTTCTGAAGGTTCGAGCTTTCGGCGCCCCGAGGTTCTAATTGTAAAGCTGGAAAGCCGGATGTTTACAGAAATATACGTGGAAGCGCATATTTTTAACCGTGTTTAAAATTTTTAGCTATAATACCCGCTGCACTAGAGGACACGTAATTTTTGGCGCTTTATTGAGCTTTACGGCAACTTTGAAAGTTTTGTTAAGGAAATGAAATACGAGTTCGTTCCCAACGTATAGCGATTTTTCCAACGATATATCACATGCCCGGAAAAAGGAATATTTTTTTCCAAAATTTCGAGCTTTCAGCGCCCCGAGGGTCTAATTGTAAATCTGTAATCTTGGCTATATTTTTCCTATGAAGCGGTCCTTTATGCATATGTCTGAAATACATTTTGGTTTCTCCAACGTTTTTACTCGGGCTAATACGTGAACTTCCTTTTTTTCTGTTTTTGGCCCAAACCCCCGCTGGAGGGGGTAAGTAATTTTTTTAACGTAATTTTTTGATTTTATAAAAGGACTTTTGCATTTTATTTTATATTTCGAATTTCACCTTTAAAGGTTTATCTGTTGATCAGTTATGATTTTGTAAGTGATTTTTGAGGTCGTTTTAAACACTACATTATATATTCTTGACAGTTTTTTGGGATAATCGGTCAGCTTGAAGTTATAGATATGTTTTTAAAGAGAATTTTAATTATAATCTATGATCCAATTTTGAAATTTATAAGTCAAACCGTTCGTGAGTTATTGATGTTTATTTGATATTTTTATCGTTTCTGAACCATCTTATTAGGATTCCGTACATTATATATGCATGTGTACGGAATCCTAATATTCTGTGTAGATTTTAAGTACTCACCGCAGTCGACACGCAAAATATAACATTATTGTAGATAACTATGCTATTTTAAGCACACTGAATACGATTGTGTACAGAATTTATTAATAAATTTGCTCATCGGTTATTTATATCCGTTCTAGGGACCCCCCTCAAAAAAAAAAAAATGAATAATAACATTAACACCTATTAAACTCCTATATAAACTATTAAATATACCCCTTTGAAACCCACTATCGAAATGAACAAAATTATAATGACTTAATTATTTTTATGATTTGGTAATAGATTATACATTATTCCATGATGTTACATTGTTTAAATAGGCGACTGATGTGTCCATGTTTTCGTTTGTTGGAAAACAGAATGATTATGACTGGGTGCTATTAAACTATGGCATGAAATAAATCGGAACAGGAAATAAACCATGTCCATATAGAAAGAAAAATTATCAGAACTTCCGAAAAGTATGATAAAAAAGTTTAAAAAGAAATAATCAAACGATCGAATAGAATATATTGTATTTTCGGAAAATAATATTTAAAAATTAACAAAGCACATACATAGACCGACTGTATTTTTTTGCTTCATATAACCGCAGCAATAATTTAACCGCATTAGATAAACAACGAAGGTGCTTAAGAAAAATTGTTTTCTTTTTAATTTTTATCTATTCGTATTTCAAGAAAGGGCGTCGCTGCATCCCCGATGATATTCGGAATGCTACAAATATTGTGTAATTTATTCTAAGGATTATAGTTAGGGATTACGATTTTATAAAGTTTAAATCGAGTCTAAAAGATGTGACCAAATTTTTTCTTGTTAATAATTAATGCTAGGATTTCCATGATATAGCGTGCTTTTTTTCTTTTATGATTAAATAAATCTGATTCGGCTGGATAACAAGGTTAGTTGTACATTGCACGTTTTTATACGTTTTAGGGTTATTTTAAAGAAAGATGATTTTTCGGGTGGTCATTTTACTATCAGCAACAAAAAAAAAAAATTATTATAACGTTTCCTGTAAGGCCGTGTTCAAATTGAGTTTGCGATGTGTGTGTGCGATTTGAAGATCCCCACTCATCGCAGCGCGGTAAAAGCGGAAGTACCTAATACGCATGATGTATGCGTGCGTGCGTTTGTTTATCAATAGTTGTTTGTTTATATTTTTATTTTGCTACTGCGTAATTTTTATATTATTTTAATGGATATTAAAAGTGTTAAAAGATCACTTATTTGCGATACATTATTTATTATTAGCGTATGTTAACAAAAAAAAAAATGAAATTTATAAAATGAGAGAAACATTTAGTGAATTTCATTGTTGATTTTTCTCAAGTTAAAAATAATAGAATCGCATTTTTGGAATACACCAGAATGAGTATATAAATGTTCAATTATTATTTCTAAATATGTGTCGCGACCTGTAACAAACTTTAAGTGCCAAAGTTCGATAGAAGAAGTAAAATAAAGATTTATTAAAAATATTTTATTTGGAAATTGTTATTTCTAATATAAACTACTTTAAAAGGATTAACTTTTAATATATTATATATAGTTATTTAAGTTTTTTTTTTAAATTTCACTAAACTTGAAAGTATAGAATTTAAATTTTACCAGTAATATCTCGTTAATGTACACTTGATTTTATATCGCAATTTGTAAAAAAATTTAAACAATTTTTTTACATAATTACAATAATTTTAAAATAAATAACGTTTTAATCACAACAATTTTTTTCCGCCACATGTTTCTTCTTTTATAATGTTATTAAATACGCAGGCTATTTTTCCACTTCCATAATTAATTGTTCCATTATTACTAAAATACGTAAAAACACAATTAACCACACTATCGATATTGTAAACAGTATTTAAAATTTACGTGTATTTAAAGGAAAATCAAACTAATCCGTGCTTGCGTGGACACACTGCACAGATTACATTAGTTCAAAAAAATATTTCCGCAACGCACGCACGCATCGTGTACGACTAATTTGGACACGGCTTAAATGTGTCGGTTATAAACTCACAGTTAGAAGACGTACGTATTATGCAAGTTTTGATTCAAAAATTTTTGAAACAAGACTTATTTGCATAGTTAAAATTGCTTTTTATTACAAAAAGAAATATATCATCGTCGGAAAAAAGCAATAGTAGGAAGCGTAAACAATAACAAAAATAAACAAAAATCACAAAATGGTAAGTTAATTTGTTAGGGAGTAAACTTTTCGAAAATGTATTATTTGGAGAAAAAAAAAAAAGTTGACTTTTACTAAGTTCCGTACATGATTAAAGCAAGTAAAAATTTACAATTATTTTACTCTGATAAGCAGGTTGTATACCAAAAAAAAAAAAAAAAAAAAAAAAAAGAAAAAGGGGGTAGAGAAAATACTTTGAATAATGAAGAAATTAATGCTGAGCATATTTTTAATTTAGCAAACGCATCTTTAACTATAGGGGTGATTGAGTGGAGTCGGTTTTCGATATATATATATATATATATATATATATATATATATATATATATATATATATAATAGTATTTTAACTGTTTGAAAACATAGTTTTAAAAAAGATAACTTAAAAATGCATTTTTAAATATATCATTTAACTTAAATTTATTAAGTAAATAAGTAAAATTAGATTTGAATTATTATTTTAAAATATTCTTTAAAATTAAATTTTTTCTGCATGAAAATCCTATCTTTCTATTGATAATGATCGTTTTAATTTTCATTTCGTTATGTTTTAAAAATTTTGCAATACTTAATAATTATGTCGCTTTTATTTAAACAAATGTTAATATGTAAATGTACACGCGTTTCAGTGATTATAAATTAATTTTTTCGAGTTCACTTGACGCTGCATTTTCAATTTGTCCGAAATAATCGTTTCATATTAATTAAAAATAGAAATACGTGTCAGTGAATATTTTTCAACCGTGTGACGTTGTATTTTTTACATTTTTCTAAAAGCGGCTAAGCTGGTTTTCTTCCGATGTTTATTCCAGCTTGTCGGGTCATTGAAACTCGTAGTAATTTGAACTTCACAGGTAAAAAAAAGGGGAAGAAATGAAACATGAACCACGGTGCTTGTATTTAAAACGTTATATTTAAAACTAAAGAAGCAGTACAAGTCGTTCGATAACTGAACTAAGGGAGGCAACTATTAAGAAAGCTTAACAGACTGTGAAACCATTTTAATACGTTAAATTAAAGACTATATAGGCCGCTACTTTTAAACATCATACATACCGTTACTGTATTACAGACACCGGTGCACAGTTCCTGACACATTAGTTACTGTTATCTATATGAAATCTACCTTATGCAAAAAGACTACTTTAGATATCTCATTTTACTATCGCGTTTCTATTTCTTCTTCTTTTATAACCTAAATACATATTTAAGACAATTTTTATTTCTTTAAAATATCATATTTAAGAATTAATTTTACAATCAGTGCTGGCGTCCTAATACCATCGCAGCCCGAGGCAAATTTCGATAGGGTGCTCCTCTATAAGGGTAACATTTTTTTTCAAGTGTTTTAAAAATAGGTCAAAAGCATTTTATTCTGATATTAAATATTATCGATACACTTCCCCTTAATACTGTTTCCTTTTGTTTCCGAGCGCTCATGTCGTACAGCGTCATTTAGTGACATTGTAATAACTTTAAGAATACGACTAATTTACCGAAGTGCTCAGGGATAATTCTGAACAGTGAACTGTGTGTCAACCATGCTGAGTTGGTGTAGTAAACGCGCAATAAGAAATTCCGGAGACGCCGCTAAGTGGTTACCTACGCCTATGATGAGCACTGCCTACACAAATGCAAAAATTAAATAATAATTCTCGTTATCTCAGAACGACCAGGCGGATAACAAGAGAGAAAATTATACCAGTTGCAAAAAAGATAGAATTTTGTACGGACGCGAACAACATCTATGTTCGATATTCTCTTACAAATAGTCTAAAGTAACGCACGTTGCTGTACGCACTAGGAATATAGTGCGAAGATGATGTGTCTGTAGG
This sequence comes from Icerya purchasi, assembly GCA_039619475.1. Taxonomy (NCBI): domain Eukaryota; kingdom Metazoa; phylum Arthropoda; class Insecta; order Hemiptera; family Monophlebidae; genus Icerya; species Icerya purchasi. The sequence continues at coordinate 488,032,020 of CM077115.1, forward strand.
ACTATTAACCCCGAAATGGCTGATGAATATCATTTTTAAGAGTGCCGGTGATTGGGAGTTAAAACCCTTCCCCAATGAAACTGAAATAGTTATTAAGAGTACAGAAAAATCTGAAAAAAATCAATCGTAATAGACGGAAGAAATTTGAAGTTTTCGAAACTGCGTATATTACCTGATATTGTTGTTTCACTAGATGTGATAAGCTTTTTAGGTATTGCTTATTCTAAATTTTAATTTTTCACGTAATTCTTCGAAAAAAAATCTTCTTTTCCGTATTTTCCTAAGATCTCTGGTTACTTTTTAATTTTAATTAAATTTTTAATTTTAATTAAATTTTTAATTTCATTAAAATCTACCTTGTATATTCTTAAATATTTTTTATTCTAATGTTCCCTATTAAATGTTCATGTATTACTTTAAAATCCGCTCTGCAAGTAGTAGTTTTTTTTAAATATTTCATAATTATTTTTTCTACAATTAATAACATACGTAATTTTTATTTACGCTTAAAAGTAGATCATTTACGTAGATTATCAATATATAAACCAAAATGGTAAAAATTACCATATAAACATATTAGCAAAGAATGTATTTTATGAAATAAAAATTTGTAGAAAATTTTTCAACCTTCTTCCCGGCAACTAAATGACATTGGCCCTCCCACATACATATGGCTTTGCAACCGACTGTGTTATATATTTTTTCACACATATGTAAATACGCATACGTATATCATTTCGTGCAAAGAACATCGTTTGAACATTTATTTTCGTTCGTGATATTTACTTTTGTGAATAATTCCGTGTATTTAGAAAGAAAAAAAAATGTCTCAATTTCACAGTTTTTACAGAATAATTAAAAAAGCAATACTCAACACAATATTTCATTAGGGGGTTATTGTTTAAATCGAAGCCCGATTTTCCAGAGTTGATCGAATTCTAGTTGAAAAATATATAAACGGATAATAAATTATTATATATTTTTAGTATGTTTTATTTCTTTTCCTTTCATAAAGTTGTTAACAACTCGCTCGGACTTTAATTATGTAAATTCGTACACATTTTATTTTTTCAAACTGTTTAAATTAAATATATTTTATTTAGCGACACCACCTCGTCGGACTTTAATAATTACACACTGACAAAATTTAACCACGCTATGAAAAGCGCACTCTGTCGCAAAGACATTGCAAATTGGTAATGTAGAATGGCTACTGTGCCTATTGCCCGTATAGGTATGTGTGTTTACGGAAAAAACAGTAAACGTAAAAGAAGATATAAAGTAGGCAACATTAATGCGACTTAAGCTTGCGACTTGCCGACGTTATCTAATACGCTAAAAACAATATTAGCGTAATAATAACAGCGAATATTATTAAACCAGGATAATAACAAATCTTGATTATTTCACGCTCGCGTTTTTCCCATAGTTCAGAATTCTCGCTTCTAGTCAGCTGGTTGCGTGTGTATAATTTTTTAGCTTTCCGTTTTCGTTGCACTATATCAAAACAGGTAACAAACTATTTTCTCACTTGCAACTTGAAAAAAAAATCGTTCAGCTGAATTTCCGAGCTTTTCATGTGTTTGGGGGTAATACCGTATTTATTATAACAAAAATTATACCTAATTGTAAAGCGCATATTTCCGGTTAGTAAATAGCAACGTGTTTGCTATTTTCGACTATGTTTTTTTTTTTTTTTATTTGGGTTCGCTGACAAAGAACATTGACCGATGTTCGACAAGAAAGGAAAGTATTGCTGAATTAATTATTTAGATTCGTATGCGGTCAGATATCGCATCAATGAAGGATACAAGGAGAGCGACAACAGTTAACGAAGGAAAGGAGAGAACAGATACAGCACTATAGGAAGCAGGAATATTAAGTGTCTCAAAAGTTGAGAGTAGAGAAGTAAACGTTCAGACGACGGAACATTCGAAAAGAATGTGGTTAGAATTACATTCGTGGATATCATTTGGAGGATGTAGCGGACAGTAAGGAGAGTCTGAAACTCGATAGATGAAGGAAGAGCAAACTATGATCGAAGAGCGCAATCGACATAAAGAGGAAATCAAATAGCGCTGCAAAGACGGGAATTCATGAAACCAAGGATTAACTGGGAGATACGGCTGAAAATTGGTTAGAAAAGGAGGAAGGGTATGAGTCTGACCGAAAACCTATAATGGAACTTTTTAGATAATGTAAGTAAATTAGTAGCAGTGAACTTATTAATGGGGAGTCCATTAACAGCTGCACCACGAAACAACTGATCAACTCTTTCATTTCCTTCTATACCATTTCATCCGATAACCTCTCATTCTATATGTAAAAGTTTACATATCAGCTATTGGTGTCACGCTTCCTCCTTTTCCAATAATTATTCATTTCATCAGTCTGATCAGTCTACTCTTGCTTCCTATTCATGGTTTCTTTTGCATCGCGTTTCTTCGACGTTCTGATGTTGTTTCTCCGCTGTTCGTATGCGTTTTGGTCATCTCTGCTGTCTTTTTTCCGATTTCGCTTTTCCCTGATTTCCACCCCACGTTGTCCTCTCCATCCTGATGATGCAGTTATCTACGACGCCGATCGTGTGTTCTTCCAGCGTTCATCTCTTTCTGTGAAGCGTTTTGTATTCCTATTTGTGTTGAGGCTTGGCCTTCCTACTCCTTATTGTGCCTCTTATATCCTGTCTTTTCCTTCCCAAATTAATTATTCCATTCTATATATTGATTGCTTTTTACCAAAGATTTCCGATCGAATTAAAATATAACCGACTTCTTTCCTTTCTATTTGTTCCTAGGTGAAAGTCCTTTGACGAGTCCGAGAGGTAAAAAAAGAAAGATAACATGAATAGTTACAAAGAGAGAGCCCTTTTCATCTTCTCATCATCGTCGAGAAGCGCATATAGGTGTAAGAAAATCAAATTTTGATTTTTACACATTCTAAACCACTGATATACCGAGGCGCGTAAAAAAGATGGATTAATTCTGTCTGTAATTTTCTGAAAATTCTGGAATCAAACTTTCATTTTGTAAATTCTTAATATGAATCAAAACAAGATTTGTATCCAGCAATCAAGAGGGGGCCGTATCGTTTCGGCTCGAATGATTTAGCTCTAACGATTCGGCCACGACATTTCGGCCTTTCAGTCTCGTTAAGTTACGTTTCGGCCGGGACACATTTCGGCCTCGTCCGTTTTTCGAATAGATCATAGTGAGTTCTTCGAAGCTTTTTTTTTTTTTTTTTTTTTTGGTTCTTTAATTAATATCATATTTAAGGCGTAAAATAATCATTGAATCCAAAAAAGCACCCACGAAATCAGTAATTAATTCGCTTAGAAAATAGATCAGCGGGTTTTTCAATTTTTTTTTTCTCGTTCACACATTGCTTAAAAAATGATTTCCTCTTATACGGACACACTTGAAATACCGATAATAGGACTATGCCGAAATGCTGAGCCCGAAACAATAGCGATCCACCCGGAAGCTTCCTTCACGTGTAAAACTGTACTCGATCTTTCTATAAAAATATCAGATTATTCTTAAAAGAAAAACGCAACAAAAACGCGTGGAAATTGTAAAATTTTATTATACAAACAATAAAAAATGTTGTAAAACGTTTTCCGTTTTTCTTGATCGGAGAGGGTACGTGACACAATTCGATATTTTTAATATGATGCGGTGTACTTCATAGGGAGCCGCTAAGGATAGCAGTAAAAGATAAAAAGACAGGAAGAAATCGTGTATGTTTTTTTTTTTTTTTTTTTTTCGTTTTTGACAGGGATGGACACTAACCCAGCGCAAGAAAAATTTATCGGTATTTTCGTGGCATTCGAAGAGCAGATCGTACCCTCTTCCTGACAGCTTCAGTACAAAGTAGGGAAATTACAAGAAAAAGTGGAAAATATATCAATGCGACGAGAAGAAAAATCGACAGGGTTTTAGAGGTGGTTTTCTTATTATCCATTGCACCTCTCGCAACAATTTGTAATTCCGATCACATAATGTTTGGTTGTTCGTCACTTTTAACTGAATCTTTCTATTCCTCCCTTTTACAAATCGGTATTCGCACTCCATGCAGTGTGAGCTTCATTCATTCTCTTCCTTCCTTCTCCTTCTGTTATCCAAGCTCTTGATTCTTTTCTGTCGGCTACCTCTGATCGTGTGAATATCTGAGTCTCTTGCCCCTCTTTTCCTTTGTTCTCGGGCCAATGCCCATGCTGACAAACCCGTATCAACAAAAAAAAAAAAAAAAAAAAATCTATGAAAACTTAAAGAGGTAAAAGTAAAAACGGGGTAAAGTAAGCACAACGATACTGCGCAAATATTGACGACAAGGAATCTATCTTTAAAAGAGTGCAACGAGAATCAGGTGAAAATGACCGTAAAACAGCTCGATATTTATTTTTTATTTCTTTCAATACGAAAACAAAAGTTAGCGAATCATCCTGGAATAATGTTGAAGAAATAAAACGGAAATACTCAAATTTTGATAGAACCCGAAAGTACCATGACAAAAGTTGTTAATCCTACTAACCTGGTTGCAGATTCGGACGCTACAATATAATCGGATGTACATATGAGATGTGAGTAGGTATAAATGAAGAACAAAAATAAAATCGAATCTAAACATATCGTGGCTTATAATGGCAAAAATTGGAAAATCCTTAAACAGCGTCCAACACATAATTCCTCTAATATAGTAAAACAAAAATACCGAAACGAAGAAATGCAAAATTTTACAAAATTCGTGTCTTCTTTATAGAATTGCGTCGCGAAATCGTTAGACGCAGTTCTGATACTGGTCGCAGCCGTCACAGTGTGTCAGCGAATGAATAGGAGAAGATTTTAAACTGGTGCTACAGCCGCTTTGCCGTTAGCACATCATCGAAGGACACCGGGAAATGTAATGTTTAAAAGCGAAAATACTTCAAAACTGCTTTTTATGTGGTCCGAGTCGTGTCACATTGGCAACACGCGCTCATTACTAGATGCGCACGAGCTGGTGCGCACACGCAATTAAAGAGTGTTTCTGAGGCGGAATTTACAGGTATTTCGAGATTCTTCGCATCATAAAAACTCGCATATATTCCTCGACATTCAAGTTTGGCTATTCTTCTTTCTGTATACCACATTCGGCTAACATTTTCCTTACCGAAATATGCGAGTAACAACGGCTTAGTTTCCTGGAACACAATTGAATAGCGTGAAATCCGAATGAGTCTCTTCGAAGATGATCCTCCCGGTTTTGCAGATGGTGTGTATTTTTAATTAGAAACACGTAAAAGTTTTAACATTTCATCTCTTACCGGTTAAAACTATTTATTAAAGAACGAAAAATAAAAATTATCAATTTTCAAGCGGATGATTTTGGACTATTTTTTCACTTCTCCGTTTTGGCGTCATTCCGTAAAATACAAATTATAACGATTGAAAGGACAATGAGATTTGTACGGTTTTAAATTGCACGAATTGCTTAAAGGCCATAGGACACGATGAACATAGTGAATCGGCCCCAGAGGGATATCTGAATCATCTTTTGTTCAGGCAAATTTCGCCACCCGCTTACTTAGGTACTTAAATTCAAAAGACTCTAAAATATACAGTAATTCTAAAGAACTTTTCAGCAAGAACAATCATCATTATTGAGTGCTATACAGGTTACAGATAAAAAAGTGTCATGTATATATATATATATATGTTTTACAATATAATAATCACATTTATTACAAAAATTCTTACACGTATTGATATGACAGATATAGAACACTTCTGATTATAACGATCGGCAAGATTAAGTTATTAGCGAATTAAATATAAAACGTAAAAAGAATTAAAACTAGAACACTACTGTTGGTATTTATTTTTTTATTAAAAAATAATATAATTGATAGAATTAAAAATAAAACCTCTGTCTTTAACTAAAACTCTATTCGTCTACTTTTTTTTTAAGAGCAAAGCCGTTTATTGCACTATCAAGTGCTCAATAGACAAGATAGATTGGTTGGCCTTAAAGTACTCATTGTTGATTTTAATTGATCAATTTCACAATTTTGCAAAACTTCTCTCACAACTGACATTGCTTTTGGCAGTTCTGAGGAATATTCGGAGCATTATTATAATAGTAGGCAGCGTATATTCTAGCTTGGATTTCACAATAAATTTTAATAATTTAAACGAGTCCGCATTAATTAATTTATTTTCATTGTCTGTGGCCGCAGTGAAAGTCCGCAGTAGAAGTCGTTCGAGCTTGAAGTCCTGCGCTCGCCAATTTCGGCAGATGCATAGTCTAGATTACATTTAATGTCGTCCACATCTAGTAATATAGCCCGGCGTTAGATAAGCAAATTTATCCGCCAAATTCTGTAATTGCTAAAGCCTCTCACGAATTTTTCCGATTATTCTATCTAATGAAGAAATCAACTTCCGTCACAACTCATTTCCATAAGACAAGTTGGCATCTCTGGTTCCACCATCAAAAATGTCGTTTCTTCTTGTTATGGACCTCTGAGAGGTTTCATGGAAATGTTCTTTACACGTATTTTTTGCGAACTTACAGCGTCATCTGCCCATTCCTCTCGTTTCTCTGTCAGTACCATCTGCAAAGCATCTACTTTCTGGGCGCACAGGCTTATATTAATTTCTATGTAAATATTTTTGTGTATCATTCACTTCATGTAGCCAAAATACAAAGAAAGGAAAATTACCGCATCGCAATTAGCAAAGTTCCTGCATTTGTTCTTGTGTTTAAGCTTTCATCTGTCTCTGACAGTTTTTCCGAAGTGACGACACTGTCTTTGTAATGATGTCATGTCAAATTTTCTCACTCCATCACGTATCTTGAACACGTTTTAAACGTTTGCCTGTAGCTGCTATCAGAACTTCGCAACGATGTGTGGACATGGAAACATATGAATAGCAACGTTCTAATGTGCCGAAAAAAGTTACTGAACTCGCCTTAACCGAAGCAGTGTGTAAACAAACCGGATTTAACGAATGATTTGATCAACTTTGGGGTGTATTTCTTTAATTCTTTGCTGAACTCCTGAATGTCTTCCAGCCATAACAGCAGCACAGTCATATGCTGGTCCTCTACAGTTGTTTATATCAAGACCATCAAGCTTGGTCAAAATCATCTTTGAAATTCCTTCAGCTGTTTTATCTTTTGTTTCAATGAAATCTATAGAACATTCCACTATTTGTGCACTTCCTGATTTTCAATCATTACGTATCTTAATCCCTGGCTTGTTTGATCTTTATGAGAAACATCTGGAGTACTGTCGAATATAATCGAATAATACTGGGCCTTTTTTACTTGTCTGATGATATGTTGGCGAACTTTATTTCCCAAAATTGCAATAAATTCGTTTTGAATTTCTGGTGACATATATATATATATATACGTGATGGAAATTTTGCTACAAATTTCAGATCTTACGAAATGTTCACGAAGTACAGGATCGTACGTTGAGTATTAAATGCAGCAATTCTAAAAAGTTTCCTCTATTAGTACTGGTATCGGTTTTTCTATATGGCCATGTAAAGGGAAATTTTGTTTAGCAAGGAATATTATAATATCAAACATTTTGATAAGAATTTCTTGCCAATTTTTTGTTTCTTCTGCCACAAGTTTTTTTTCTCTTTCTTGTCAATAGTTTGTCCTTTATGAAATCTGTGGTCTCCACCTCCTCCCAATTGCAATAATTCTGGTTGTGTAGTGCACTTGATTCGTGACTTGAAACCTTAGGATTTAATTTCCCCCAAGTATTAAATCTGTCAGATGAGTAAAACGTTGTTCCATTCGGTGCTTAAATAAACGGCAGAAAAAGCAAAATAATGATGCTTTGGAAGGAGAATAAGCCATCCAAGTACGTAAAACTTTTTCGCCGTTACTCAATGTGCGGGGTAAAATCATTCCTCGGTAAGGCGCCTTGTCCCTCCTTTTGATGTTAAAAGGTACGAATCTGAACGTATTAACAGCAAAATTAGTATTGATATGCTGAACAACTTTCTGGCCTTGCTGAATGAGATGTAATCGTATATTTTCATCTATATATGATCAGGCCATTTTCCGATATCGTCAAAATTTTGGTATTGAATAATTGTCGATAATACTGTATATCCAGTCTCTGTCTCTAAGCTATCGAATCCATATTTAAACATATAGATGCCGACTTTGACTGAGTAGATGTTGTTGGAATTTGATCTTTAGGAACGATGTCAACATTCCTAACAGGTACCAGATCAACGGTGTCAAGTTCTTGTATTATCTTAGCTTGTTCTGGGTTTGAAGGCCCAGTTGTCTTTGATAAATTTAAACTCAGCGTGAAATCTGACCTCTCAGGAACAGGGTTTTTCACATATTTAAGTAAAGCCCCTTCATTTTTTCTAATATTTTTCAACTTAGCTCTTCTTTCATTACGGTAAGCTGCCCCGCCTTCTTTTACTCTTTTCATTTTTCATGCTAAGACAAAACAGGATAATTATATTGACATTATGGAATAGAATATTTTATATCATAGCATTTAAGGCAATAATTTAAATTTTATATTTTTCATCGGAAATTACATATTGTGATATACTTAAAAATTGTATATAATAACTAAATTACACGTGTATTATTTTAAACTAGAACAATAAGTTAAACATGTATAATAAATCAGTTCCAAATTAATGTTATTGAAGTTAATAGCGTTAAAATTTGAACTGGAACATTTTAAGTTATGATGATTATAAACAAAATTAAATTAGGTAACATTTAAAATGTATACATATTTTTAGGTATGATTTTTAACGTTCTTATCATATAAACTGTAACTATACTAAATATAAGGAAAACTTTGCATAAAAATAATATTACGAAAGACTTATCTGAAACATAGCATGTAAATGGAATAAATAATTTTATAATCATAGATATCATCCGTATACGTACTATTACATTTACATGATAATTATGAAAGAAATATTTGCCGACACGTTATGTAGAAAAATAGTTTAAGTTTAACTAAGAATATTTTACAATAGCCTTAATTAATATAAGTGAAAATTTAACGTACGCTCCTCTTGGAAAATACTAAAAATTTAAAAAAATTTAATTTTAATATTGTTATATGTATAATATTATTATGTGTAAAATAAGTTAATTAAATATTACTTTATCCCAAATGACTTAAAAAGAATTACGCCAGCAATAATATTTTTTATTTGTGCAGGTTATTTTTGTTTTTTAAATAATGATCGGTAACACTTCTAGACGTGAATAAGAATAATTATGTTCAATTTTATGTCCAGACGTTTAGTAATTTTTTTGATTAAGTGTACCACCACAAGAAAGGGTCATTTTCACCTATTATATAGGCGAGCCTAAATAAATTTTAAAAAGTAAAACTTACTTTACTAAAATTTACTTGTTCTGATTTTTTTTATTTTAATTAATTAAAGCTCGAAAACAACGTGGCACATAGTCAAACTACAATTACATCAATAAAATATTTCGTGATCTTCGTTATGCATTCTTGTGTGTTACCTGCTTTTGTTTTTACATAAACTTTTGAGAATGCTTTATTTATCTGAACCTGTACTTTCACTTTATATTCGGCATTTCTTAATTTATCCACGTTTATCATATTACTTAATTTGTATTTTCATTCTTTCTATTTCCTGAATAACGTTATCCCAGTTGTCAGCCTGATGTAAATTTCGGACGTTCCATCTGTTTTAATTTGCGAGTTTGTTTTAATTTGTAATTTTTAGTTGTTACTTTACCTTTGTTATTATTAGCTATCGGTGGGATTCTTCGCACCCTGTGCCCATTAAAGAGCCGCACCGGACTCAAGGCTATTATTTTACGATTTACTGCCCTATGATAACCTGCGGATGAATTACAGCGGTGGTTTCCCTGTTACCTTCCGCTGAATTTTCTTTTACGGTTTACTCCCTTAGACGAAATGATCCAATTTAAAGGTGCCAGAGACTCGCCTACTCAATTCATCAATCCGACTGGAGCACAGTGTCATGAACGAGTTTGCTGATGGTCTGTTTGTTGGTAATGCAGTTATAACTTAACGATATTTTATGGTAGGAGCACCTTCGGCAAGTGAACTTACCCCTGTCTTACTGTCAACGAAATATATGAGCACTGCTTTTAGCCTTCCCGATTGACGCCAAGTCCGCCGAAAAGAAAGTTACTTCCCCGCACGTCACCAGTGGTTGTTTCGTTTCTATGTCGATGGGACTCTAGCAACTTATGACAGTCAAGTGACTACTTACTGGAAACGGTAATCCCGGTTACAACCATCTGTGATTTTTTTTCTTTCTTTCTGTACTTGCTTATTCAAATATTTATTGAGATTTTAACAGCAATATTTCGATAAAGTTAATAGAAATTTAAAAAAATTTTACCCTTGATAAGTTAGAAAATTTATTTTGAAAACATTTATTCATTTTTTTTAAAATTATACTTCGTGAACGTTAATATATGTACATAGGAATATAAAATAGATAAATAGAGGATCGCGACAAACATTTATGCGATATATGTAGCATGCTAAACACGTTGGGGTATTACGGGTGACATAAGGCTCCTAGGTGAACTTAAAAATCTAAAAATCTATTACTTTTTTTGTGCATTATATTTCATATAGGGTATATTGGAAATTTTTAAATATTGAAATTTTAATTAAATTTAGAAAAGTTATAAATGTAAGCTAAATATAATTAAATTTATGAAACAAATATTTTTAGAGGCGCCATAAAACGTCTTCGGTAGAAGCATTGGAGTGATTTTAAATAAATATGAAATGAGTAAAGACAACAGTGATATATGGGGGAAAAAAAACCGTACCAAATACGGATAATCGGAAATTTACATTGATTGTATTAAAAACTGTTTTAAAAAAATTAACTTTGAAGTTAGAAAAAACTATTCGATATAAACGCGGAAGCTGTTGAGATGAACCAAAAACAGAGCGTATTGCTTTCACTTAAGAACAAGAACACAAAAAAGGAGGAGCAATAGGAAAGAAAAACGAAAAAACAGAAAAGTAAACATTTAACTGACTGATGTGATATTTGCCGTTTAATGCGGTAAATTACCGACGAAAAACAGCTACTCGTATTGTTTTTACTCATTTCTTTAAAAATACATCTCACAGAAATTTGCAATAACAGCATTTTAATTTGTTATAGAACAGAAAAAACAGACTTCAAAAGAAGATGGATATTCTTTTGTGTTTATTTTAGCGTCAAAAAAAGGAGCTGCCAAGTATCACCTTTCTGTTGACTGTTCTATACTGTTGAGATAAATGAATTGGTATTTTTTTTTTCAAATTGGTGCATATGAATTGTATATTTTGAATTATTGGTTTTACAAAACAAATTTTTATTCGTCGATACCGCAGCCTGCCGTCGAACTGAATCAACTTTTAAATTTCTCAAAGTTGTTAAATAAACTAAATTTCATTTCCATTTCAAATTGTTAATTCATAATTTTATTTTTATTATGCACTAATATTATGAAAAAGATTTTCACATTTGTTATCATATTTTGCCGACTTCCAATTAGAATTTTCTAAAAATGCCGATAGGATTTTTTTTTTTTTGGGGGGGGGGGGGGTAATACAAAACCCATTTCCTGTTTGATACGCCTCCGATCAAAACACGTACTTATGAGCACTGAAATCATAGGCTGGAAGTAGTATACATATATATATATATATATGATTAAGTCAATGTAAATTGGACGACTGATGATCGAGCAGTAAATAAAAGTTTCTTTGATTTGTTAAAGCATCTCACGGACGTCCTTGAAGGAATTTGCCCGTACTGTAACCTAATTTGCAGGTTTTATTATACAATATTGAACACTATTCTTTATGTGAAAGAAGTCATTCTCGCTGAATATTAGTCGTAAACAATCCGAGCACAAAATAAAACAGCGGGAATCACTGCCAGTCACTACAGCGAGCAAGATGGTTACACTCATTTTAAAAAAAGGAATTCCCCGGTTCCGTCACTGAATAACTAATAAAAAGTTCAGTGCTCATTTTAATCGGTACGAATTGTAGGTGCGACAAAAATATTGAAATGAAATGATTCAAAGTTTTAAAAATTATTATTATTATGTATTGTGAAATTTTGCCGCCCTCACTACGCTACGCTATTGGTTCCAGATATGTTGATTCTGCAAATTTCGGACCTTTATCTATTTTTGTGTTTTTGAATAAATCGAAAAAAACGAAAAATCCAAAAATAATTTTTTTCTTAAAAACGGCTTTTGGATGAAATTTTTGAACACACCATACTACAGGTATCTATAATCGGAAAAAATAACAGTTCATAATCTTTACAATAACCATTAGAAACGGGCGGTGTGAAGAGATCAGAGTTGCTATAGTGCAGAGGAAACAAGCTCTAAGAAAATATAAAGTAACCAGATTGCAAGAACACTTAATATTGAGTTTAAAAGACATCGTGCAACTGCAAGAGACCTTATTCACACCAGGAAGCAAGAAGTATGGCAAAAATTTCTAGAGTCTATAACCCAAACGACAAATGATTACAATATATGTGGCGGGAAAATCAAATCTATAAATGGAACGCCTAATACTCTTAAAAATCCAAAGATAAATGATTACGGAAGATTAATTATCGATCACCAGCAACATTTTGCGATGTACTTTTCCACAGAATCATCTATGTACAAATATATACGAGAGAGTTTCGGTAGCTAAAAGTGCATATAGAGCAAAATAAAGCGAAATTCAAAACAGATGATAATGAACCTTTCAACCGCCCATTCACTCATGATAAACTCGAATTCCAACTTAAATTTCGTACAAAAAATAGTGTACCTGGCATAGATCAAATCCACCCTTATATGATCAAACACGCGTCGCAGTCCGCTAAAGAATTACTATTAGACATATACAATTAAATATGGGATACCGGCGATATACCGAAATATTGAAAGGTTGCTATGATTGTCCCGATCCTAAAACATAATAAAGATCCATGTTCGCCGCAGGGTTACAGACCAGTTTCCTTAATAATAACATTATCCAAAATATTAGAAAAAAGTGGTTAACAGACGCCTCCTATATTTTTTAGAATCTAATTCCATTCTATCGCCTATGCAGGCTGGAGGATGCAGGTCGAAATTAACTATCAGCTATTTGATAGGTCTTCAAAAACAAATCGTATCAGCCTTTCATCGCAGATCCCACCTGTACTTAGCGTTCTTCGATTTAAAGAAGACATTCGACCGTGTTTCGAGGTTTTTATTGCTTTAGAAATTAAAAGCGATCGAGATGGACGGTAAGCTGGAACGATACATTCAAAGCTTTCTCTAACCGAACGATTTATACAAGTAAGAATCGGTTCAGCAATCTCAGAAACCATCTCTATCGAGAATAGAGTTCCGCAGGGCTTTGCATTAAGTCCAGGCCTGTTTATATTATACATTAATGGAATCGCTGACTGCATAAAATGCTCAGTAGTAGGCAGATTATACATTGATCATCTCAATATATCTCTATCTTCCGTCAATCTTTTTCTAGCTAAATCCTTATTACAAAAAACAATTAATAAACTAAACAAATGGTCTGAGAACAACGGATTGGTGTTATCCAGTCAAAAATCTATATGTGTTGATTTCCATCGAAAACGACAACTTCAAAACCGAATACAACTCTATTCCTTAAAGAATCGTTAGTCCAGTTTAAATCATCAGCAACCTTCCTGGATGTGTCGCTAGATCCCTCGTTGACATGGAGATACCATGTAACTAACCTAAAGTCAAAATGCTATCATTCCTTAAATATAATGAAATGTTTGTCCAACCGTAATTTCAATATCCATCCAAAGCTACTACTAAAAACATATACAAAACATTAATACTCAGTAAAATAAATTATGCATGTCAGGTGTACTGCAATGAAATATCCGTATTAAAGATACTTGATCCAATATAAAACTCCGTGCTTCGCATTTAACTTGGGAGCGCACTGTACTTCACCTTTGTCCAGTTTGTGTTCATTACCGGGGGGGGGGGGGGGCATTACCCCTAAAATACAGTTCGCTCGTTACATGGTTATCCGTAGTTTATTAAAATGGTCAGTAGAAAACAAAATTGTTTGCCCCTTTGAACCTGCTTTCCCCAACGATGCATTCCCAAAAGTAAACAAAATGCTATGCAAATATAATTTTCCTCTCCGTGCCTGGCGGAAGCTAATAGGTTACCCCACTGCTCGCACCATGGGACCAGTGTACATAATAAAGATAAATATTAGAGTACAATAACTCACAAACATCTCCAGAAGATCTCAAACAGAAGGTGATTGAGGTGATTAACGGATATGAAGATTTCACAAAGGCGTATACAAACGGATCTAAGGCGTGTAAAATTGTTACCAGCAGCGTGCGCTTAAGAAATTGACGGTGTACACTAGTAGGGGTTCGTTTAAATGATACTTGTTCGGCACTGGATGCAGAAATTTTTACAATTCTGCTCCGTCTCCAGGAGAAGTACGACAATTCTAAAGCTCAACGGAAAAAGATACTAGTTATTACAGATTCTCTGACCACCATACAAAGTCTACAAAATAATAATAACGAAGAAGAATCAATTGCACGAAAAATTCAAGCGACTCTGCTATTGCTAGACCAGAAGGACTACCGGGTTGAGCTTCTGTGAGGGGTCCCTGCACATACTCAGATTCCAGAGAATCAGCGTGCGAATATAGAAGCTCGGTCTGCTATGTTATCCCCACGATTCCTCATAAATTTCAAGGCTCAACAACGCTCGATACGTTCCTACGAAAAAGATTGACTGAGCAGTGGAGCAGAGAATGGATGTCCAAGACTACGTTCTTATGCTACATAAAAACCGATGATCGAACCATGGTGGCCGCCGACTAATAGCCCGCGTGTCGAATACACAACGATCAATCGGCTAAGAATAGGGCATACAGCTAAAAGTCATGACCACATACTACTGCACAGGATAACTCCTCCTAGAACACATGTCCATACTGCGCTGAATTAAAATATCCGTCATTACAAATCATAATTAAATGACGCAGTTTTAATACAGTCCGCCTGAGCTCGTTCATATCATTAGCAAAAATATTAAACAACAAATAATCGTATAACACTTTGGATGGTGGACTGTTGGATGGTGTTTAAGTAGTTTAGGCAGCTCTCACCGTGATAACCTTAGTAGTTAAAAACAGTAATTCAATGAAAAAAAAAAAAAGAAACGGCGATTTTTTCTGAAATTATTATTATTATTATTTTTTTTTATAATAACGTTTTCGTACAATTTTGAAACTATTTTTTTTTTTTTTTTTTGTCTTTTTTAATGTAAAATAAACTCTCAAATCCATACATTGATTAAAAAGGTACTCCATATTCAGTGGTGTGCCAAAAGAGGGGCAGTTGGGGCAGCCCCCTCCAGCAAAAAAACTACGAGGGCGGCGCAGAAAAATATATATTATACCAGTATATATGTATATACGAGTATAGCAGAGTTATTTAATAGAAAACCTAGGAAAAACGAAATAAATGTGAAGAGAGAGATCGTTCGAATTAATAAAATTTAGAAAACAGAAATCTCGGATAGTTGGAAAAAATAAAAATTCGATAAGAGAAAATCATTTAAAGTAAACAAGAAAAGCGTAAATTTTAAAGTTGCCACAGACGTGAAACATGATGCAACGAAGTACGGCTGTTAAGAACGCTAAATGATCAAAGCGACTAAAATGGAAGCATTATTAATTTCACTGCGGCAATTTCCGATTCGATCTGTATGCTGCCGGATAAAAATTATATACATACGTGTACGTGAACCTAACTAGGTCCCACTTTGTGGATATGGAGTTAAGCCCAGTACGATATACTAGACAAAATTTCTGATCGATTGAGAGACCACCTCACGGAGTCTTCTAAATACAAAATTCGCTGATATACTTGCGTTTGAAGCTGAAATTTGAAAAAACATAGTTTTGAGTAAAAACAGTTTAAAATTTTGCTTATAGCAACTAGGTGGTGACAGGCGAGACGCATTCAGGTTTTTGGTCATAGAAGAACACGAACGCGAGATCAGATCACATTGTGCGGTTTGCGGTACTGGAAAGAGCAGTGTTCACTCTATCAGAAACGTTAAAAATCCCAAAATCAACATTTCTCACCTAACGTCCGAAAAATCGCTAAATCTCCGTTAAACAATTTCGACAAAGTGGCACCTTGTTACATTCACGTACACATATATTGTTGCTTTTTAAAATAACGATCCGAAATTGTTATTTCGTTCTCCCTTTATTCGGAACTGTTGAACTGCTTTGATTTTGTTGACTCTAAACAATACACCTCTTTTTGCTTTCGACAATTTATACGTTTTTAAAAAAAAATTCTGCGCTGTTGGAATTAATTTGTTAAATTTTCCCCAAGTATATCTAAATATGGGTTTTGTTAATATATTCAATACTCAAACGGATAACATTTTACCCATGTTGTTACCCCGAGGACTCTTCGTAATTATCCCTTTTTAAAATTCCAAGTCCGCTTAAAATTTCCACATCCGGAAATGAAATCCGGTAGAAAATTTATATTTTTCATTCCGCTAGTATTACGACAGTTTTTCCGTATATATAAATATGTATCGTATGTATATTTTGAAGACTATTCAAAAAAAAAAAAAAAGGTAAAATTGCCTATATGAGATTATAACTCGCGTGATCATGAAGCTTTGACTTCGAAACGGGTCTTGTTATTAATTGTTTTATACATATTAGTGTGTTTTACTTATTATTATACGCCTATATGATTATTTCTAAATTTTTTTTTTCTTTTTTTTCATATATAATATTAATTTATTCTTTACATTAAATTTATCGCGTTTACACGCGAAAAATGGTTGAATTTTTACTCTGTGTCGAATTTTTTTTCTAATCAGAAAAAAATTGTAACGCGTTTTACGATTTCATATTTTCTGGCCTTAAAATCTTATGATTAAATACAAGAACATAATGGAACTAAAGAAGAATAAAAGGATTAAATTTTCTAATCATAGTCAACAATGTCATCGTACACATACTGTGTAGTATCTCGGAATAAGCCGCACGTTATTTAATTTAATCAATGCTTAATCAAGGAACATACTCGTAGTTGACAATTTGTGCGAACTAATTAATCGCGAACGTTAATTTAATTATATTCGATTAAAATCGTTAATAGCCAATAATTAAAAACTCTCTTTCTTAGTTCAACTGCTTGCTTCATTGTGCACTTTATAAACTCGCCTGAAAAAGTGACGCGTTGTATATCGTCCATGGCGCTTTATTTATAATTATAAATTACTGGACTGGTTCGTAAGCTCGCTTCGATTTAATTTATCTAAAGCCATAATGAGCGCGGAAATTATCGGCAATTTCCCCCGTCCGTAGACTTTTCAAAATAATTCCGCTTATAGGCTGAAAATCTTCATATTATCGTAAAACAAAACCCGGTTATATTTAATTATTCTGAATTAGTAGCTGTTTTTGCATGTTTGATGCTATTTTTTTTAAAAAAAAGGGAATATTATGAAAACGATAAACATAAAACAATGAAATTTAAAAGACAATCAGTTACAAAATTCGCAAAGGAAAATGCCATGCTACGTCAGAACGTAAATTATGGGGGCTCATTTCAGATAGTTTCCATAAAAAAAAAAACAATGCTAAAATTGAAATAGGATAAACAGCGATAGCTAGTTGTTCTTCATCATTTGAATCATTAGGTGATTTCTATATTTTTGCATTACATGGTCGTCGCGATAGCCTGGTGGCGTGAACTCTTGCCTAACAATATTTGACCGTATCAACATATAGTTGATTCCTTCCAATTCTAATTGTGTCCGGGTAAGGGCAAGCCCCCCCCCCCAAAAAAAACAAAAAAAAAAAAAAGACTCTTGATTATTAAAATAGTAGTGTCATGAGTTCGATTCCGAGTGACGGCCAAAAAAAAAAAACAAAAAAAAACGGTTTAGACCGATATTTACTGAAAAGGTTAATTTAATTAGTTAGTGGCCAAACGGTATTTAAAGGTAAGCCAAAGGAAGAAAAAAAAAAAATTTCTTTTCATCTGTCTTCATTTTAACAGTTTTCTTTCGGAAGTCCCCCCTTTTATAATTTCCACTAAAATCCAGTCTCCCTCTAGCTCATATTTTTCTTTTTTTCCCTTCTTCTTCTTCGTTTTTCCGATAATGAACTGAAATTGAAGACCGAGATAGATTGTTGTGCTCTTCGCGCATTTCTTCTTCGGTTCTAATATCTCTCTCTCGGAGATGAAAATTCGATACGAGTTGATGTTAAAAAAAAAGGTTCGTTAAACTACACCGAGAGCCGTGTTGACGTTGTCTTTTTAATAGCTATGCCGATTAAAGCATAAAAAACTCTTAAAAACTTCGAAATTTACAAGCCAGATTATTCCTATTGTTTCGAATCCTTTTATTGTTGGTCGCATCGTTGAAACCTGCTGAACTGTACTTAAATTTCCTCTTCTTTCCTTAAGTAAATCATTTCAAATTATGGCTCAACTCTTATTCTTCTTCATTTTCTAACGCTGCCTCTATTTAACCTCTCTGTTCAGCCAGCTCTTCCACTTCGTCCATGGTTTCCTTGATACTTACTCCCTCTTAAACGTTCTACAATTTGTAGCCTTAAACCATCGTTTCTTTTCTGCATTATTTTGTTATTTTTCACCTGCATCTACTTTATTTTTTGTCCTTTTCAACCCCTTTCCATATACTTTTCTTGTGATGCTGATCTCATTTTATTTGAATGTGTGGCATTCTCTGCTGAGAAATTTGCTACTCTTTGTTGTGTTACAACTTGATATTCCTCGTCTCCTTATCGGTGCTTCTTACATTCTTTCGTTTCCTTCTGTTTCTGTTATTTCTGCCCTTGAATTATTTTTATCCTCTGTCCTTAAACACATTAGAATATAAATTTATTTCTCCTCCTTTCCATTTCTTGGGCTAATGTCCTTTCCTAACAAACCTAGTGAAAAAAAAAAAACAAAAACAAACTTGCCTCGATTAATTTCTTATTTCCTTTTCATAATATCCATTAAGAGGTTTCCTCAAAGCACTATCAAGTAGCTGTAACCCGTCTAAAAGATTAAGGATGAAAAACATAATTGCACTATTTTATCTCTGTTAGATAACTCTAATGCTTTTTATATCCGTTGGAATGATCACAAACCACAATCAAAGGCATTATATCACAAATCCATTTTCCTTTCATGTGCAGGTTGGGTTTTTCTAATCCTTTTTATACCAGTTTTTGTGAGTGGCCACGTTTCCGAACTGTATGTCAGGACCGGAAGTACACATTAGTTATACAATTTCCTTTTTAAGTTAATCGGAATTTGTTCATTTCAAACCCTGACAGAAAAACAGAAGCAGAATAACATAGTCTTACCACCTCTGCTTTTACAATGGCACTACTACTTATATAAATTAAAATGAGATAGCTTAAAGGCGATATAAATAAACCAACAAAAATTAAATAGATAATTCAATAATTACAATAATATCGATAAAAGATGAACGAACACATACAGCTAAATAATAACTAACCTGGCAGTAGGGATAAAATGTATCTCCCAAATTTGCCTGGCCAGCACGGGAGATTAGGCTTTTAGAATATCATTAAATGTTCTAAATGTAATTGCGGGGTGAGGTACAAAAAGTGGAGCACCTTTTGGAATGTAAAGTTTGCCCGTGCACTTTCAACGACGTCCTCCAATTGACCGGATAAAAAATATTAGAATTTATAGGCCTCCGGTATGGATGTGATCAGTTTTAAATCCATCTGTATTCACGCATTCGGTTTTATGCGCTTCAGCCAAACATCTAGCCGGTAAATCCGATTCAGATTCTTTTGGCCTACATGTAAGCGGAAATATAAGCATCGATATTTATCCAAAAGTTCATTTAATAGGTCAGAAAGTTTGGTAAAAATTTTAGCGTGAGCAGCAGAAATTGTTCCTGTTTTGTGGCTAAACTAAGTGTTCACTACTGAGCTTATTCATAAACGGCACTTCATCCAGTGCCGCCGGCCATTTAAATATTTATATGAAATGGATTCTTCAGATTAAACTAACGCTAGTTGTTCTTGAAGGAGCAACGAAGCGGAAATACATATATTCGCCGATAGATTCGATCAGTTTGATAGTTTTTCATTTATTACCTGTTTCGATATATAATTTCTTACAGTAGATTTTTTTCTCTCTCTCTTTTTGGTATGTTAAATTGTACTGAAGTTTTTTTAAATTCCAACTCTTTTCTTAAAACAACAGTCAACCGACTCTTTTTTTGTTCAATTTTAATCTATTGTCTGCGGACCACTACTGCCTATCAGTTTTTCGTACGTAATTTCTCGCCGATCATTTGATAGAAAAAGAAGAACGTTTAAAGTTAACTCTTATATTTCTCGTATAAAACCATCTTGAAAGGAATGATATAAAAATAATAATAAATTTAAATGATTTCGCGCAAGTAAAGTAATAATTTTATTAAAATGAAACATAATATAATATAATAAATAAAAATAAAAATAAAAATTGTCCTATTGCAGTTATTTAACGTTATCATTTGTGCTACCCGAACTTTTCACATTCGTAATTCATAAATATGTAAATACCATTTAAACGTATAAAAAAAGTTCAACCGTCCGTTTCGTCGGTTTTAAGACGCACATTTAATGTTTAAACTAATTCTATTATAATAATGTAAATAATTATAATAATAATTCAGCGGGCTGACTATTACTTAGTACGTGTATCGGGAACGAAAACATTGTCAAATAAATATTATGCTCAGTCTTTGGTGTTGCCTAAGGATAAAATACGAAAACTAATGAAGCAGATAGCGCGTTCACCTTTCGACGAACGTTTGAAAGCGGAATATGGTAATAAATTGACCTGTCCAGTTTTAAAATGGCGACTTTCAAAATAATTATACAAATTTATAATTAAAAGTGAAGTATTTAAAAAGTAAACTTTACGCAGTTCGAGAATAACGATAAGAAATTTCATAATAAAACTTGCCAGATATGTAAGACAAAACATTTTATACTTCATAACGGATTCAGGAAAAAGTTCTTAAAAGCGCGCGATAAAAAATTATTAAATTTGTTGAAAAAACATAATTTTATATTCGACACATTTATCGCTGTCGTCTCATTAAGGAGAATGATTTTTACCTACTTATGTTATATAGATCGATAATCCTTTCCAAATTTGACTACGGCGCATTCCTGTACGCTAGTGCTCCCAAGCAATTTCTTCGTAAACTTGATCGCATCCAAAACTCATGTCTTCGTCTCTGTATCGGAATACTTAACTTCTCTCCAATTCCAGCCATTTCGGCAGAGTCGGGATTCCTTCCTCTTTTCATTCGAAGACTCTTATTAGGTGAACGATTTCTGATTAAATGCCTTCCCGTTAGTAATTCTAAACTCCTAAGTTCCTATCAATTTATTTCCGATAACTGGCGCTTCTCTCCTCGCAAAATTCCTGTATTATCCTCGATCGCTTCTCGGCTTATGCTCTTCTTGCCTTTTGTTCTCCCTTTCACCAAACCACCTTACTTCACTTTTAATTTCTTTGAATTCAAGCATTCTCCGAAGTGATTTGTTCTCCCCTCGGACATTAAATCTCTTCCTCCTCATCCTGCCGTTCAAAACGAATTCAATCACGTGTTATTCTTATACTTTCCTTCCCATACAATTATCTACACGGATGGTTTGAAGTCTGATGTTGGCGTTGGGGCTGCGTTCATTATTCCCGTGCTTACCTATTCCGAATCCTTTCGGTTGCCCTTCTTTTCCTCTATTTTTCTTGCCGAATCCATGGCTATCCTGCAGGCAGTCCTTTTCATATCCTCGACAAATAACATCTCTAGATTCCTCCTATCCTCGGACTACTCGAAAAGTGTTTTATTGGCTATCTTCTCTGCTTTTCCTACTTATGTCGCTGATTCCATTATTCTCCAAATTCGCTTCTTAATTTCTAATTTATTTGCATCTCGTTCTGTTGTAATTGATCCACTATGGATTCCCGGTCATTGCGGAATTCCTGGCAACGAGTTAGTTGACTCGTTGGCACGTTCGGCGGCGACCAATGGTCTATTCATTAATAGATTTCCTGCTCAAACTCTCTACTGTCTTTCTTATCGTTCCCATCACGATTTCTGGACCGAATTCTATCCTTCATTCTTTACCAATCCTCGATCTTTTTACCTTTCTGTTCAACCCCTTCCCTTCCTCTCTTTCTTGGTTTAATCTTTTCCCCTACTTTAGCTGTTCGATTATTTCCTCTATAGTTCGCCTGCGGTTCAATCATAGTTTGCTTCCGGCTTCTCTTTTCCGTTTTTCTATTGTTCAATCTCCTTTGTGTCCTTATGAAATTTTGTTCGAATGCCCCTTTTTATTTCCTCCGAACGTTCTAGTCTGTATTCTAGTCTTCTGCGCCTTGGCCTTCCTACTCCTTATAGTGTCCACTCCATTCTTGCATTCTTCTCTCTCAATATAGTTCATTTTTTGGCTTTCTTTATCTCCTCAATTTCTAATCTTTTCCTTATATAATGTACGATTCTTTGCGTTAAGTAAGTTCCACTGTTGACGTGCCCAAAAAAGAAAAAAAAAAGAAAAAAAAAAGAAAAAAAAAAGAAAAAAAAAGAAAAAAAAAAGAAAAAAAAAGAAAAAAAAAGATTTTTACCTGCCCTAAGCGGTAAACATTTTTTACCCGACAAACTTCGAAAAATTGCGATAAATTTTAAAAATTAAATTAAAAGCTATTTACAGAAGCATATTTTAAAAATTTTCCGTGAATTTTTAAACAGGTAGGGGCGGTAATAAATAATTTATATATTTAAAATTCGTATACAATGATAAAAATCAAAATATCGTCACAGTTCACGTTATTTGGCGGTATCTGTTATAAGCAACGCGATAAATCTTCTTTAATGAAAATATCACGTAAAGGTATGACCGAAACGAAGACGATATATGGCAGTGATCAGGGGACGACAAAGAGAAGGAAACTTGTCAAACCACCTGGTCAGAGAAGGTAAAAAGGCTGGACGGAAAGATGAAAGGAATTCGGTTTGGAGAAAAGGGAAAAATAAATATCATTCCGTAATGTAATATGGAACTGGCTGGAAATATGATTAATATTATGAGCAGGAAATTTATGAAGAGGATGTCTATTGGAAGCTTCTGAGCAAGCCAAGGAATCAGACTCCTCATTACGCTCAATTCCAGCATGGCTAGGAAATCAGAATAAATCTATTCAGATAGAACGGAACCGGAATAATAAGAAGAACGAAAGGTTGTTCAAAAGAGGGCAACGGTAAAGGGAGAAGAAATCGCCTGCAAGACACTTTCAATCAGCTATTAAAAGAAATTTATCCGAGAGGATAGAAGAGGAAGAGATAAAAAGAACTGCATATGAAAGGTATGGCAGCAGATTCAGCAGTAAATATAGAACAGCAGGAAGGAAGTTTAAAGGATTCAGAGTAGTTGTGAGAAGGAAAAACAAAGGCGACACCAACCCCATCACCCCTCTTAGACTTATCAGTAAAAATAATGGAATGATTGAGATATAAAGAACTTAAAACCATGTGTGAAATTCAAATCTAACTATAGAGTGAGTAAGAAATTTAGCAGAACTTGACAAATAAAATACGTGAGGAGGATGTAAGAGACCGAAATAATTAAGAGAAAAGTACGTAGATTTATCATAGGAGAAAATATAGGGAGAAAAATTGGCAAGACGAACAGAAATGAAAGATAAAATTGGAATTCTGTTGGGAGTAAAACGCCAGTTGTGAAAAATAGAACAATAAACAGCCGAGAGGAAAAAGAGGGAAGGCGTTTAATTAGGAAACGATAGCCTGGATAGGATCTGCGGATGAACAAAGGGAGTGATTTTGATTCGGAGAGGATGGCAGGAATTGGATTAGATTTACGTGCACCCAGACAAAGACGAAGACAGGAATTTAGAATGCGGTCAAGCTTTAACAGAAGATACTTAGAAGCGTTGCAGTATATATATATATATATATATAGGATCAGTAGTCCGACTTAGAAATAATGAGAGACTTATACAATAAGGAAAAAATGTAGGGTTCACCACCGAGAGTGATTTTAAGAGATTAATCCATTTAGGACAATACAGGCGACCAATATACTCCTAAAATGACAGACGGCCGTTAAGAAGCACACCCAAGTAATAGAAGCACTCCGCAAGAGGGACAGGATAATTTAAGGTTAGATTGATTGAGGAAGGATTATACGAATGGAAAAAGTAAAAACCGAGGAGAGATGAAAAGATGAATATTGGAAAGAGCATTTTTTATAGTGGCTAATGGCCTATTTACATCTAAAACAGCATCTGTTATGTTGTGAGAAGAAGAGTAAATAAGGATATCATCAGCGTAGAATAGAGACGATAAATTTAATGGAACAGCAATAGAAGTATAGATGTTGAAGAGAGTAGGACAAAGACAGGAACCCTAAGAAAGACCACGAAAAATTTTTCTTGAAATGGAATAACAAGAATTGGATAGATAGTCCGGGTTTTGGAAGAGACTGATAATAAGGGAAATAACATGGACCGGAAGATGCAATGACAGCATTATATTTCTGAGAGTAGAGAGGTAAACATTGTCAAATGCACTGGAAACATCAATAAAGGCTGCGATAGTAAAATTTTTGTTTATATAGGAATTATAAATCTCAGAAAGGAAAACACTAATGCAATCGGTAGGATCAAGACAAGGACGGAAACCGAACATATTGTTAGGAATTAAGTTATTGTGTTCGAGAAACCAGAAAAGCCGTTTATTTAACATGCTTTCAAAGAGCTTCCTTAAACAGGGAGCAAGTCAGATAGGACGAAAAGAAGAGGAGTTTTTCTTTAGTATGGGTATAACGATAAAAGCATTTCAAGATGGGACAAGAAAGAAGAAAAGAATTATATATATATATATACTAAGAAGAATCTCAAGAGATTGAATACCAGAGGTTGTTTATGGTGAGAAAAGATATACCACCAATACCAAGGGAGGATTTATAGGAGGAATTACTTAAAGAAGCACGAAGTTCATTAAGACTAAAGCTGGAAGATAAGAAGTCAAAAGTAGAATTAATAGAAGAAACAGAATTTTATCCAAGCGGCTCTTTTTGAGCGTTTAGCAACGAACCTAGTCTTAGCATTAGCTCTTTTATGTGTAAGGAAGTTGGGAAAAGAAGGACAAGAGCGAAAAGATCTAAGAGTGGAAGCACCGAGATCGAACGCAGACTTGCAATCATTATTCCATCACAGGGATGAAGCATATATAGATCTATTTTTTAATGAAGAATGGTATGGAAGAGCAGATAAAAGAGCAAAGGAAATAGATTGAGTGAATGACTAATATTGGGATATAGGATTCCTGTCAACTTTGATGAAAGGAAGAGATGAATCAACAATACAGCGAAACTTCGAGCAGTCAGTTTTGGGAAGGTACCATTAAGGAGTATAAATGAGTTCAGGTTGCACAGGAGGAGAAAAGTTGTCGAGAGATATGATTATCGGAACATGGTCGCTTCCAAACGTGCTATTTAAAGTTTTCCACGAACATAGACTGGCCAAAAGGCGAAAGCTGGGCCGAAAAAAAAAAAAACAACAAAAAAACCGAGGTTAGGAGATGTAAAGATTAAGTCAATTGAACTAAACGTAGTAGGATTTTTATAAACGGTAGGAGAATTATCATTTGGCAGAATAAGATTATTACGGAGAAAGATGTCTTCAAAAATAACACCGTTATTATTATAATTGGAGCAACCCCAAAGAGGAGAACGAGCGTTCCAGTCTCCTCCTATAATAAACGGGGAAAGAAGCGAATCAAAAAAGCCTGAAAAAGGCAAGTTGCGAAGCTCAAAATTAGGAGGAATATAGACAGAGATAAAGTTAAGAGGACAAGCAGAGTTGTTAGGGATGGAAATATGAACTAAATTAGAAAGTAGGGAGGAGGATGAATTAAATAAACGAATATCGCGAGAATAGAAAAGATTAATAAGAAAAGAAGACTATCTTTTACTACAAACGACCACTTTAGTTAAAAGTGACGAGAAGGAGAAATAGCAATAGGTAAAAGGTGAATAAAACCAGCGTATAATATTATAGCATAATACTAAAAGGAGAGAAAACTGTCCTTCACTACTACCGACCAGCTTATTTAAAAGTGGCGAGTAGAAAAAGCAGCAGTTAGAAAATATAGGATAAAAAACACTTTTATTATGATAACTAAAAGGTAAGCTGAAATAGCGATCATTATTGAAACAAACGTTGCCTTCATACAAATATACGTTAATTGAAGACCATCGCCAATTATTAATCATCCTGTTAAGGGAGTTAGAGCCATCGTTACCGGTTAATATTAAAGGATAAAGAATCTGTCTTACAGCACCACTGAACAAATCAGTGATGTGTACGTAGCAGGAGTAATATCCGTTAAGAAAAAAAATAACAAGTATAGGGAACAGAAGTAAGGAAAGGAAAATATAACCTGTAACTTTGACCATTATTAGAAATTTGTGCTCACAATAGAGACGAATAAAAAAAAAAAAAAAATAGTAAGAGAACGGAACATAATGGAAAGGAAAAATGAATGCTTTATTAAGGATGAAAAAGTGTAAAAGAGAAGAAAAAGAAAAAAAAGACAAATAGAGTTCAAAATATAATAAAATTTTAAATGTTGCATATGTTAATATATATTATAATGTATGAGGCATAAAGCTCTGGAGCAAAAATTGGAGAGATTTTTCAAGTTCGGAGGAAGCTGCAATGTTATGTCTAGCTAAGAGCTGTATGAATGCAGAGGAGAAAGACTCAGCTGGGGAGGAAATTTGCGTGGGAGTATCATTAAAAGAATCGTCGGAAGTAACAAGATCAGCAGAGTTATTCACATTAATGGCATTAGATTTCAAAGCCCAACCATTAGATGGAAAAGGTATGAGTTGGACGGTATAGAGACGGAAATTGAGGAGTAGTTTTAGTTTGCGGTTTTTTATTAGATTGACGGTGAAAGTACCGGCCTTTTATTGACCTTAGTGCTCTCATCTGAGGAAATAGTTTTTCAGATGAAGGATTTGTTAATGAAGGGACTGGATCCCTAGGCTGAGCTGCGGCTCTGTCAGCGTAAGAAAAGGCTGATGATGCGAAAGATTTACTTTTCATGTCGCAAGCTTCTTGGAACGGAATGTTCTCATAGGCCATAATACGTTTTATCTCCTTTTGTCGAAGCCATTCAGGGCAGCGTCGATCCAAAGAGCGATAATGCCCTGTGCATTTTCGACATACAGGAGCGGAATTAGTCGAAGGGCATTCTGAGATTGAATGTTTGTCGCTGCAGTGAACGCAGTAAGTTGAGGGACTACGAGAAAGATTAGAAGTATGACCAAAAAGATGGCACTTATCACATTGTGTAGGAGATCTAATACTGGGCGATACCTGAAAAATTAATATAAAAATGGAGATATGGGAAGGAAGAACGGAAGAAACAAATTTAATCTCTACCGATTCCATATTTTTAGAAATTCTCTTAGTTGAAGCAACGCAGGAATGGACGAATACCTTCCATGATATTTTCCTCCGAAAAGGAGGTATGCACATCAGAAATTATACCGAATCGGAAGAAAACATGATTGGGTACGAATGGTTTGAGGTTATTTTTCAACATAAAATCACGTTGGTATAAGAATTTATTAGCCGTAATCGCAGAGAGGAATAAAACTGATAAGCGGTTCCTGCCTTGCTTTTTTGATGTTTCAACATTCCGAAGTTGATTTAAACAGCAACTTAGTAGCTATGGCCAAGGGATGTGCATTTCCAATACTTTTTTTCGAGATGCTCTCAATATATTCATAAAAAAGGACCAAGGTGATCTAACGGAAAGATATGTTTTTTATTAATATTGTTACTACTCGTAATTATGTCGTTAACATTATTATTAGTAGCATTACCATTACTGTTATTTACACCGTTTCTATTGTTACCACTTTCGTTAATATTCCCTTGTGATTTACTAATACTTTTGATTGCTTAAATGTCATTAGAGTTATTACTCTTTTTACTATTATTACTGTGTAAACTATTGTTATTATTAATTTTTGTCGGGAGGCTTGGATACATCGGACTGCGGCAGTCGCAGATCCTTATTGTAACTGGCGAGAGAGGATCGGACGGTTTACGTTTCACTGAAACGTCAACCTCCATCAGGGGAAGAGTTAAACCCGTCTTTAACGGTTTAGTATCCTTAGAGGATAGACGAGCTCATCGAATAAGCAGATAAATAAATTAGAATAATAAATAAATAAATAAATAAATAAATAAATAAATAAACAACTAAAATAAAATAAATAAATGAAAACAAATGAGACGAATTAACTGTACCGAAAAAAATTAAGCCTCTGCACTGCAGATCAAAACTGAAACAATAATATAGAAAGATAAACGGAACAAACTCATCGAATAATTCTTTATCAGCTGTCGAACACGATAAGAGATTAAACACGAGAACAAAAGACAAAATATCACGTTTTACTTTCTCTTACTTCGAACTATACAGAAAACCCGTTTTTCTGAAGAATAAGTTCACTGATACAAAACAAAAAACTGTGCATCAATCGAGAACTAACTGCGTTAGAAGTGTTCATGGAATAAGCAATAAATTTGAAACAAGGTAACAGAAAAAAAAAGAAAAACATTGAAGTAATTAATAACAGAAATGATTTGTGTAATGTGCAGATAATCTCGAATTAAACACTACAAAAGTATTGGATGTAGTAATTATTATGTATATGTAACGATATATATGTAATAATAAATATATGTACATATAAACGAAACTTATGTATAATGTTTAATTTAAGAGTATCATCTGCGCATTGTTATTTATATTACATATCATTTCTGTTATAGTTTTAAGTAAACATTTTTCTTTATTTCAATGTTTGTTTCCTCGTTTAAAATTTATTGCGTTCCATGAAAAGTTTCACTTCTAACGCCGTTACTTTTCGACTGACTTTTTCTTTTTTTTTTTTTCTTCTGGACTCATTGGCAATAATTAAAAAATAAATACCACAAATTTCATTATCTTTATTGTCGCTCTGCAACTTTTATTTGAAAATTCTAGAAATAATTGGTTTATGATGAAGGTCATCTTAATGAATTTAAGTATCTTGAAAAAATAGCATGCAAGCAAGTACCGTATCGCGATGTTGAAATACGAACGTGACATTATTCATTTGAAATGTAATTCATCACGTAAAAAAATGAAACAAATAGTTCCGAACTTTCGTCACTGAAGTTCACATTAAAATTTCCCCGGTGGAATCTGGTGTTTAATTTTTCTGATTCCGTCATAGATATGCATGTGATATGCAGTATATGTCATAATTAATCGAGGATATAATTTCATTATTTCATTATTTTTTTGAAAAATAAATATTAAGATGATAATAATAGTAGATAATGCTTTTGTCGTTGTATATGCAGCAGCACACACATCGCCGACGTTTAATTCTCGCGTTTTGTAAGGATAACTTTCAATATAGAATCATGATTTTCAGAACCGCGGTGAATTAGAGTGTATTTTTAATTAATTTTAGTGTGTCAGCGTTATCCAAAATTTTGCGGAAAATTGTAACACCTCCAACCCTCTTCTTTGTTGAGGTCTTTTATATTTATTAACACATTTAAAATTTGCAATATCTACATTTTCGTCATCTTCCAACCATGCTTCAGCGAGCAATGAAATATTACAATTTTCTAAGACTTGAAATCCTTCAGATCTAAATGACGGGGTAAGCTCTGACAGTTTTTCTGCCTTTTGCTTTCATTCTATTCCTGTCTGTCGTCGTTCCACCGTTGTTTCCTTAATTAGACTCGGCATCACTACTCCCTTCTTCTCGCTTTCGTTTTTCATTAGCTCTATCTCCTTTCTGCTTTCGTTATGCTTCTGAGCCTCCTTCTATTTGTGATTTAAATCATATCCTTTTCGAATGTTCCGCACTCTTCAATATACGTTCCCTTTTATAAATTTTCGGCTTTGGGTCTTCCTACTCCCTTTCACGCTATCTATATCCTTTCCTTCGCCTTCGGTTGTCCTTTGAGAGTTCCATTTCTGATCGCCTGGCTATTTAGTTCTATCTATGGAATTATCATGTTGTTACGTCAAGGCCGCCGACGTGCTCATGGTAGGGAAAAAAAAAAGAATCTTCGACAATTTATAAATAGTTCTTTCGCTTCTCTACGATCATATCAACTATACATTGACTTACGCTGTTATTAAACTTGTAGTCTCCAGTCTTTCTAACTTTTTTTGGCAGATTTTGTTAGCTCGACGAGTTTCCTCTCTATTAAAACTCGTTATGTCCCATAAGGGGTTTCACTTCAAAAAAGTTTATATCTGAACAATCGGAAGCAATTTTTTTCTTCGAATTAATCATACTATTTTCTATTATTATTAACTCGTTTCCATTTAAGTCTGATTGCCCTCTGAAATCGGCGCAAATGATATTCTAACGTAGTAATTTTCCTTTTTTTCCCTAAACCAAACACTGGGTATAAAACACATTAATCGTAGACGTAAAGAAGATTATTTCTAGTTTTAAAAGTAGTCCTACTGAAAATTGTCAAGATCATTCCGATTAGTTAGTCGCGCTTAGAAAAATACGTTTGAAGGGGAAAGGTGCATTTAATTTTCTGAATATTTTGAACAGCGGACAACATCGATTTTCTTACGTTTATTTATTTATTTTGAACTGTTGCGCTTGTACCGTTTCATATTATACATCATAAATATTAACGTGAATTATTTAGACCGGTTTTATTGAAATCGCCGTTGGATGATGGTATGCGGAGTGTCATTCTGGGCAATGATGCAGTTGACTCGCGTTCCAACGGGGCTGATTTTATTAATAAATTTTCACTCGCCATTATTACGCAACATGTTCACTTTAAAACGCAAGAAGGTTTACTCTTCTTCTGTTTCTATACTTCATAATTTTTATCGTGAAATTTTATCCTTCTTCACGGTCTTCGTCTTTCCCCTATCGCAGTCGCCCCGTCGGTAAAAGTATGTCGCCCTTGGCAGGGCGTCGGGGATTGCGAAGGTTGTACTAAGCGCAACGGCACTAATGAAGTCTTAATTACACCTTTCTTCTCTTTTTCAATTCTGCATGTAGTTACACTCGCGGACCACAATTGTATCTGAGACACCAACTACCTTCATTCTATTCTCTATTCCCCCAACTCCCCGAAGTTTCGGTCTTCCTATTGTGCAAAACACACCCTCGCTCCCCTCTCATCTGTTCCTTTGTTTATATACCGTATTTTAAAATATAACACTTTCTTAAACACCGCTCGGCGTCTCCAATTAAAAATATATTAATACATTTAAATAGTGTTCTAGTTTATTATTATTACTAAGACGGATCCCGAGTAGAATGGAACTACTGGCCCCTCTACTCTCATTTAGTGCCGTTCTCGGCTTAGTACCATTATGAAAAGCTTAACTTATCCTCGACGCCCTATCCAGCATATGGGACTTGCTTTACTTTTTTTTATGCTCCTAAATCAAGCAAATAAAGCGGGCAATTAAACTCACAAACAATGGTAACCTACAAGCATAAAAATTGTAAATTCGGACGTGCTTTAGTAGCTGCGCAGTGCCGGTAATTTAAATTTGTAAGATCAGAAGAAAGAGATGCTTTTAGAAAAAAAACATTTCGAATCTTTTTTTTTTCATTTTTTTTTCTTTTTTCTTCATTGTTATTTATTCCAACCGTTTTTAAGTCCGTCAGCTTGTATCGTACTACCAACCGAAGGAATCAAAAAAACGTAACCTTCACGTTTACTACGAAAGTGTGGACAGATTTTCCAGAGGGCGAACGAGTACTTCTTTGATGATCAGACGGAAGACGATCATGGTTCGCGAGCAGCAAAAACATCGGGGAACATTCAGTTTTGTCCGCTCGCGATCGTTAAGCTGGCAGGAACCCGGCTTTGGGCTAGGGTAAGCGGAGTTCAGTTACGCATGAACTGGTTTAGCCCGGTTAATGTAATTTTTGTCAAATTCATCGAGATTATTGAACCGGCAGCGCGCTTCTATCTGAAAGATTTCGGTGAAATTATTACAGCCAGTTACGCAGTCGTAACAACCGTCATCCAGACGCAAGGGATTTAACGCGAGCTATTAGCGATGAAAACGCTTTAATTTCAATATTTTATTACCAGTCGATGTATAAACATTGACGAAGCACATTATGAAATAAACGGTGGTAAAATATGAAATTATACAGCGGAATAAAAATAAGTTCGATATATAAAACTTTTATTATCGTTTGCTGTTTAAATAAATAAAATACATGTAAAGTTCGTAGCACTGGAAACGGTTTACCTTTATCATCAGTCAGAATGTGTATTGTTTTTGGCCTCCATCGCATTCGCTAGATATGCATCAACAGTATTTACGCATACAAAATTTTTAATAATTTTTTATTAATTTTGGTTCGCAGTATTTCACGTCAAATGTGTTTTGCGAGAAATTTCCCCCGTTTATCGTGAATTTTAGATATCTGCTAATGTGTATCCTACTACTGTTAAAAAAGCGATTAAACTTTCGAAGTTGAATTCTTTTTTTACACTTTATTAATTAAGAGTAACATTTGTAACAAAGGTGTTTTTATTTATATTTCCGGCTTGTCTAAATAAAAAACAAATCTGATGCTATTAAACGATTGTTTCGCTATGGACCAAAGAGGATTTTTTAAGAGAGTTTTTTAAGTGTATTTTCTTAAGAGAGTTTTTTTTTAAGTGTATTTTCTTAAGAGAGTTTTTTTTTAAGTGGATTTTCTTAAGAGAGTTTTTTTTTAAGTGGATTTTCTTAAGAGAGTTTTTTTTTCGCAATTTAACGAGTAATGTAATGTAAAATTTTTTTGATAATCTTTTTAATTTTCGGGTAAATTTTCGCCTTTTTACGTATTCTCAAGTTTAGTTGTTTTTCTTAATTGCGTATCGACGAAACTGCATCGATTTCTGACGTAATATTTTCCGCCTGGGGATATTTTGCAATTTCGTCCATTAAAAACTTCGCCAAAATTTCGAACTACGCAACAATTTAAATGAGTCAACCGTTTTCCAGGAATTGTAATACACTGTTTACCATTTTCCCTTTTTAATTAATTCTTATTAAAACTACTTCATCTGAGAACATCTTTTCACCATTATACGCAAGTATATATATATATACATACATACATATATATATATATATATATATATATATATACATACATATATATATATATATATATGTATATTACAAGTCTACCACAGTTTGCGGTGAATTCGCCAAAAAACACGTTTCGCTGGTTCGCTTCCGGCGTTATAATAAATAAATGTTTATAATAAGTCGGTGGAAAATTTTTAATAATACGTTATGACGCTTATTTACTTTTCTTTATTCATTCGATTAGTAAAAATACTTTTACAGATTAAAAGAAAATGATAAAAGACCGTTTTATAATACGATCAGTACTAAAAGTTAGAATGGAAGTATTTTAAAGTCGGAAAAAGTTGCGTGTTTAACGCCGCTTAGTTTTTCCTAAAATAATAATGTTTTCAAAATATTCCCATTTCGACTTTTAGTGTCATGATTTACATCATAAAATATGCTTATAATTTTAATCCTGTTAACACTAAATGAATGAATAAAAAATAATCGCGAAAGTTCACGGAATATTCCCCCCCCCCCCATGTTGTATATATTTATTTTTAAAATGCGGTATAATACAAGGAGAAAATGTTTAATTTTGAAAATCAAAGCATACCGCTGTTTTCGCATAATTAATAATAGCGAGAAAAAGAATGCCGCATTTTGAAATCCGTACCGCGAATAAAATATCCCCTGGTAAACTTCAAGTTCAAAAAAAAATTCAATCAAAATGGCACTCTACACGCATCCCTCGTAAACTCTATTCGTGAATGTAAATTTCTGTACAATTAAGCTGAACCCGTTTTTTTTTTTGTTTTTTTTTTCGTTTCTCAGCGGCATTAGCATATTTTTTGTAAAAGTACCGATGCATTCAAATGCTTTCATACGAATAATTTTGACATGTCTGCATGTTGCATGTGGGGGCTGGTCAATAACAATTGTAACATATGAAAATGAAACATGTGTCCGGTGTTTACATAGCTGCTAGTATACCTGAAATTATAAAAGCCCGCTGCTGTATAAATCAGAGTTTAAAATTATTTGGTGTACCGGGATTTTATTGCTGCATTTTAAATAACGTTACGCAGACGTGTCTCAAGAATTCTCTAGTGCCCTAAACTTCGCCTCATACGTTATTGCCTTTACACAGACTGTACGAATTTTACTGTGCGATAATTGCGGTTATCCGGTACCGAAAGAAAGATACGATAACAGGAAAAAAAAAAAAGCACACTGTCGATTCGGCGAATAAAAGTTTAAACAATGACGAAAACCTACGTAATGAGCATAAGAGGAATGTACTTATTACTGAAGATATGGGAGTACACATATCAGCAGAAAAGAAAATTGAATTGGAGGAAAGAATAAACACAGAATACGAGTTGAGGGAAAAACTTTCGTACCAACTGCCGCTAGCAAGAACATAGATTAGCAAACAGATAAATATATTATAACTTAGATGTTGAATAAAATACCCAAAGAAATAATAGAGCAGGAAAAAGTAGGGGAAAGAAAAAGGAAAATAAAGAAATGGTTTCAGGAAGAAGAAAATATAAAAAAAATAATAAACATGAAATAAAATGACAAAGCGCAACAAAAAAAACTAGAAAAAAAAAACTTTGAATATAGAAGATAGAAATAGATTATTAATTATTGATAAGTAAAATAGATAGATTAAGACTAGTAAATATTACATGATTATGTATATGTACAAGTTAATTTAGGATGGTAAAGTGTTCAATAGGATAATTCGTCGACAAGCGTTTTAGCTTGACGAAAGTTTTGTATGTAAAAAATAATAAATACATATTTTTCAAAAAAAAATAAAAAATTTTAATTTTTTTTGTGTTTTGTTTATTTGCTTTTTTGAGTGTATTGTTGTATGATTTACCAGGAAATTCATAAATACATGTATCATTATGACTTTTTAAAATTTACATTTATTGCACTATCTATGTATTTCCACCTTATTAATTCCCCCTTCCCCGCCGGAGATTGACAAAAACACTGATCAAAAAATGTTAATTGTTTTTTTTTTTTTTTTTTGTTATTTCGTTAACTAATGACTAGTAGAGTATATTTCATTAAACGACTCTCGCTATGATATAAGATACTCTTTACGATGAATAAAAAAATTGATTATTATTAGAGCGTGGTTATTCCATTTAGGCCGTGAAGAAAATATTCCGCGCATTATTTTAAAAGGCGAAAAAGTAAAATTACACATACGAATTCCTATAGACATCGATGTAATAATTACAAGTTAATATGACGTACCGTGTAAATATGTGAATTTTACCGCGAAATGACTATCATTACCGTGGCTTCTTATTTACGATGGTGGGCAAACACCGGATATTTCCATGAGAATCACAGAAATGTGTACTTCTTTCACGGCGTATTAAAATTATGGACGCGCAGAACACACGAAAAGGTAAATATTTTATTTAGTATCATTTGTTGTAAACAAATAGTATA
Organism: Icerya purchasi; assembly: GCA_039619475.1. Lineage (NCBI taxonomy): Eukaryota > Metazoa > Arthropoda > Insecta > Hemiptera > Monophlebidae > Icerya > Icerya purchasi. The sequence continues at coordinate 488,067,804 of CM077115.1, forward strand.
TAATATATATGTATATGTGTGTATGTATGTCGAAAAATCAATTTGTATCACCCCGTAATATTTAGATTTCGGAATAATATAACACTTTTTCAATAAAAGTGAGAATGTTAATAGGCTTATTAATGTATTTAATCAAACGTATCTCTTTTCTCAGATAACTTTTGTGACGGGTATATTTTTCTTTTTTCATAAACCAGTTCCGCGGCATGGACCACAGTTTCGGCGTCGGTGATTTCACGTATTTCATCGGATGGTGCAACATTTTGCTTTTTTTCTTAATTATAATCTTACGATACCTCTATGAGCTTCACCTGTAGTATCCGGATTACATTATCCAGCTTTCTTGATTGCCTTTCATTATGCAATTCCCTTCGCTGTTCGTTCGGTTTCCAGTATCACTACATAAAGTGGACATCCGAATCACGTAAATAATCTTTCCTCTGGAAACTGCTTTAATAAACTAAAATCTCTTTGAAACGATACAATATAATATAATAATAGAAATTTTACGACGCTTAACTATTTAGCTAAATTCTCAGTCAATGTACTTATAAAATACGAAGATTCCAGTTCACGACAAAAGAACTTTACCGAGTTTTGATATAATAGATATCTTTAGGCTAATATAAATGACTGTAGGTGTTCAGTTTGAATCGATGGCTTGCCGATGAATTACGGAATTTAGCGGAATTCCTCGTGATTTGAAGGCCCTATCGATTTCCGTAAGAGCACTTGTCCTGTACCGCAACTGTTTTTCATCAGGCCAGTTATAATACGGTGGAATTTAATTTCCTATACGTGATTTAATAATGTTCCGGCTACGGCTTTTTGAATTATTATTTTATTTTCGATTTTTTTCTTTCTTTTATATACATTTAACGTGCCATATACATCCCTACTAGGCTAGAGGCACGGCAAAGAGTTTTATCACAATAAGGTTATGAGATCTGTTGCTTTGAGAAATCCGAGGAGTCGAAAAAGATTATTTTTTCATCACCACTGAGAAGCTCAGCGCAAGTGATGAAGAAGGTAGTGAAAATTTTGAGCGTATCGTTTTGCACATTTCGAATTCAAAAAGAAGGTGTTGGATGATCGATATTGCAGCGAAAACAATATGAGTCGGTATAATTCAAAAGGTACGAGTGAGTAAAGTGTGGCTAATATGGAATCGGCAAAGAGCAGTTTTCTCTCTACGGTTGGATCTTACTGAGCTTGACCCAGACGCTGAAGAAATTCCTTTTAAGCGAGAAGCCAAGCGTCGTGGAATTTTTTGGATTACTGATATGCTTGTCAAAATCAGTTGTCAGTATTTGAAGTTGCGTTGTGATTTTTAACGCTATTCCATTCAATTTTATATAAAAATTGTTTACTTGTGGACCACTTAAATCAGCTGAGTTTTATCACGATTTTAAATTTCACCTTAATCATTTAATTTTAAATTATATTTTTTCAAGTCTATTTTCAGTTTGCGAGAATATTAAATCTGTCTCGCCTATTATCTTCCAGAGTTTGTCTTGATAACGTATAAATATCATTATTAATAATTTTTCAGGTGCAGTACTGTGTAATACTTTATTAAAATCAACATTATAATATATCGCATCTTCGTTGTATTACAACAGGGGTCCTAACCACAACCGAAAAGAAACAAAAAAAAAAAAACAGAAGTCAACGTAACATGTAATACCTCGCGCAAATGAATGTGTTATTTAAAACGTGTATTATACTACGTGCGTATTTAAGGTCGCCCCCGGGGGGGAAAAAATTCTAGACAGCGAAATATAATAAAAAATATTTAAACGGTACTTTTATAAAAATACGATGGAATGGGGAAAAGCATTTTTCGAGTTCCGACCTCTGCAGAATTTTACTTGACCTTTTATCAATAAAATTAAAGGAAATGCGCCGTAATTTTATTTATCGGTAGGTGCAGAAACACTGCAAAATATAGGAACTTACGAAAAGAAATCGTATTACGTAATAATATGTACTTATAGAAATATAAACGAATATGTCTTAAATTAACTTCTAATGGTTAGAACACTGCTGATTAAATTACGCGGGTCTTCGAAACCTGTAATGTAGCACATTTTTCAAGTCTGAATACAACAATCGGACATAGATAAAAAAAGTTGATTACCACATTTGATTGCGACACAAGGCTGACTTAAGGTGATTCTCTGGAGTGGTTGTGTGACAAAATGGTTGCTTACAAATTCTCTTCGTATTCCTGCTTCATCTTATCAAAATCCTTTCTTATGTAAGATTGATACTATAGAAATTCCCGCACAGATAATGTCTCTAAGTTTCCTAAAAATTCGGTGAGTTTATGGTAGACTTTTTAGCGAAACGGTTGAAACACAAGTGAGGTGTGGAGAGTAATATAGATTTGATTCGATAATAGTAGCGGAACCAAATCGTAACACTATACATGTGACTATTCAGAGCCAATGAAAGGCAACAATTCGAAATAAATGCTAACACTCCACATAGAATTGACACCGTAAATTGTAATAAATGTTCTTAAATTCTTCCGTGTAATGATGAAAAAAAGGGTTTTTATAACGCCAACTAATCTGAGTGATTAAACTTCAAAAATAGCTTAATTAAATATTGTAACTGAAGTTCTACATGTACGAAAATATATGCAGAACTAAAATTAAATATGTACAGTGAACACATATTAATACATATGCGCACATAGATGCGTATAATATAAGCTATATATAGCTTTGGTAGTGAGGTTTAATGACCTACAAAAAGGTTATGTATGTGAGCAGGGCCGTATCTGACCTCAAATGTCTGCGAAATAATAACTGCTTGAATTAAATGGACCGAAATTCGGAAAAAATTGATTTCAAAGAAATGAAAACTGAAATTTTTATGTATTTTATGAAAACGACTGTGTTTTATTCGTTTTTATTGTACTGTTCAAATATTGCATATACAATAATTGACTACAAGGCTTTAGTGTACTATTTATAAATAAATATATTTCATAATAACACACAATATAAAGAGATATTTTTGTAACCCTTCCCAAATATACTGCCCTGTATATGCGTACCTAGCAAATATATATGTATACATATATATATATATATATATATATATATGTAAGAAGTAATTTAAAAGCTACAAATAGTGTACAGAAGTGTACCAGTTTATACTCGATTAGGATACTTTGCGTGTTTGTATTTGCGCGCATGTGTTTGATAATTGCTTTTAAATATATATGATTAACTATTTTAATAGAATTGTGCACTGGTGAATAAGAGTGTACATCACCGATACTTTCTTTTTTTTTTAATCTTCATTTTATGTAACAATATTGTTTATAAATAACTTGCTCCATCGGGTTGGTCCCCGAACTGAAGAACCAAAAAAAGGAAAAAAAAAAAAACATTGTAATATTGAATATGCGCAGTAAGGATTTTTATTTTAGAGCAAATCTCGTATAATTAAATATATTACGTACGATAATTAAAGATCAAAAAGGAAAAAACGAACTTAAAAAATGAATTTAAAAACCTAACCGTATAGCTAAAAATAATTTCACATTTTGCGATTTACAGATTCTAAAAAGGAATGCTTACTGTGTTGGGAGAGGGACAAATTTTAGCCGAGTTCAAAAAAATTTTAGCTGATGAAAGAAAAATTTTTGAAACTTTCAAAAAATAGTGTAATAAATTTTAACCGCCTGAGCCTCGCTTTAACTTCTCTAAATTCATAAGACGAATTTTCGCGCCTTAAGATATCAAAGAAATAAAAATTTCTTTCCGGCAAATGTCTGATCAGTTTCATATTTACTTTCTTCGACGATATTCATTTTTAATTCCGCTTCATTCACTCTTATATCGGATGAAGCAATACTAAAAAATAACGAGTCTATTATTACAGGTTATTCAAGATAAAATACAATATTTATATTCAATCTTTGGATGCGTAATACTCGTATTATTACGATAAACTAACTACGTGACCTCAGTTGGTACATATATCCTGCATACTGTTTGAAATGGCGATACTAATTCTTGAAGTTTTCAAATGGAAAAGCATAAAGAGCGTTCGTATGGTAAAATCGATCTGAAGACACGAATGCATTTGACGGTGATTTTCTTATCTTCCATTCGCTAAAAATCGTTATGCTACAGGTAACAAAAATGCTATAGAGAGCCTTTTGAGCAGATTTCAGAATCCAGATAACTTTTTTTGTAATAAGATCTCTCGCGTTATGTAAGTTTTAAGTTTACGCAGTTTAAGTTAGAAAGGTGTCTCTGACAGAAGGAAAGCTGCCGAAAGAGGGAAAAACAAAAAAAACTATTACGGAAGAAAAAAAAAAGAGAATTTTGGATTGATTCATTTTTAATTTTTTACGTAGCTCTTGCGGTGGGTATGTAGAATTAGTTAGGTCTTTTAGTTAAATTCGATAATACTAAATTATTTGAATATTTTTTTATTTAAATTTAAATGGTTTCGGCTTGTGAAATAGTTTTAATGTAATGCCGTGCGTGAGATAAAAAAAAAAAAAAAAAAAAAAAAAAAAAAACAAAAACATTTTTGTTTACTAAATTCAAGAGAATGATGTAATTAAATTTTTTCCGTTAAATTAATGACGTATTACAACTCGCAGGGCAGGAGGAAGATTTTATACGAGCAGGTTAACAAGACACTACTATTACGATCATTAAACATTTACTGAACAATTGAAATTTCAAAAACCTTCGGACCTATTATTTTTTCATCTGTAATTTAATCCATGTAAATGGATGGGGGTGTAAGTGTATGTATGCATTACGTATTCATTTATGTTTACAAATAGCAAAAATTGCGGCTACAATTATTTATCTTCATCCGATTAAATTTACTTAATCGAAATTTTTAATAATATATAAATTGTATTAAATATTTTTAACTCGAAATAAGCGGTCGATTTTTGATTTTTGAATTTATAGTCGAAATTTTATATTTCGTATTTAGATTTTAAATATTTCACAATAAATAAAAATGTGAAACATCATTTTTATAAATTCTCGTTGAAAAGAGATGATACCAAATTACTCTTTAGTAACGAAAATATGGCACAAAGTTTACTCTTATCATAGTTAATAATATTTGTTCGTTTTTGATTTTTTTTTTTTTTTCTTTTTTATTTGTAAAAAGTGGTTTTATTATAAGACAATATTCGTTGTACTGATCGTTTCTTTTTATTATTCTAATATAGTATATTCGCGTGCCAAATATAATGACAAAAGTTATGAAATATGATTGTTTGTGAGGACGTCGCTACCGAAAAAAGTGAGAACTAACCCCGAATCGTGTGATTAGACAAGAGAATGTCAGGAGTTCGTCCCTAATTCTAGTAAATCGACTGTATCAAGAATGTACTTCACAGCAAGTGCGACTGCTGCACCGCAAGCTGTGCATGTAGCGGAAGAGGAAGCCCTCTTAAAAAGTTCTTATATAATCGTAACGGATGTCTGTCTCAATCGTTATCTATTATAATAACAGAGATCTTTAGCCGTTCAGCATTGCTACTTAAAAAAAACCAATCCACAGTTCTTCCGTGTTTCTGTTTGGAAAAGGAACACTATTTCCGCAGGATATCAGACGGCATAGGAAAGGATAATGTTGCTTTTGCCGCTAGCTCTACGCATTTGTTTTTAAATATTTCAATACGCGCCGGCAGCCATAGAAACCTTACCTGCGCTCCTAGCTCGTTAGAATAATTGTACTTTTGTTCTGATTTTTTCCATTCTACCGAGCCTACTACGGTAGCTGCCTGAATAGACTGGAGGGAAGCCGGATAAAAATTAGATAGTACATATTGATCTCACACGACAAGCGTACTTTCAGACCGCGAAGAATTCCCCGTATAATTCGACTTCAAATGCATAACAGTAATTGTGTAGCCACATACGAAGCTAAAATCAAACAGGTGCATACAGCCTTTGAGCACCTGCTTTGGCTCCATTTCTGTGTATATCTAGAGCGTATAAGGAAGTATTTTCTAAGGTGTTATCCTTTGAATATTTCTGATTTACGAACTGTTTCTGCGGTGTTTTTTTTTTTTTTTTTTTTTTTTTGGCAAGACTAGATCTCAGAGTGTATTTGATATACTTTTCGGCGAGAAAATAAAGGATATTATTATTGAGCAAATGTTAGAAGGGTGGAAAAGAAACGGTGAAGTTCATTAAGGAAAATAGGTATCGGTAGATGCCAGTGTAGATGATCAGGTATAGAAACGAAAAATATCGGATAACAGAGGCACTCCTGTTAATATAAAAATACCCGGCATAATAATATGAGTGGTGCGTCCCAACGATCGGGTTTTTAAGAGAAATTTCTAAATAAGTTTTTAAATATATACATACATACATATATCACTTAGTATAAAATCAATAAAGTATTAAACATTCTTTAAACGCGCGCATTCAATTTTGAAATATATTTGTTTAATCTGAAACGACGTCAGAGTCCGAAAAAACTGTCAAATGCTGCCGATCTGCCGTGCTACCGAAAATAATCAATGAAAAACGTATAATAATGTAAGAAAAACTGAATTTTTAGTGATAAAATCGTGCTTTTACCGTGAAATATTAATTTTTAAAATCGTGTCATGGAATCTCTCTGCTAATTGAAAACTTTAACCATGTATTCATCAAATTTTATTTTAATGATAAAATTTTATCTTTTTCCGCTCTTCCGTTCCGGAAAATAGTTTTATTTAAGACAAATTTAAAGAAGGAGAAGTCATGCGGAATCTGTTGTGGACCTTTTTTCGGGTTTTAATTTTAATCCTAACCGGGGGGACAGATTTCGGTTACGTGCTGTATTTATTGATTACAGTTTTGTGTTTTCGAGGAAAAATGCCTTTGACGTCAATTATTGCATAGAAGAAAAATAAAAGAATTTCGAAAGAAAGCAACCATTGTTCTTTTTTTTCATTTGATAATTATAAGAAAAATCGAAAAAAGTAATCATCAGCATACAAAAGGTTAGATTAAAAAAAGCGATCAGTGTAGAGAGTTCCAGCTAAACGAAATATAATTGGGCGAACACTTTTTTGTCGGTAAGGTGCAATGACTTTGATGATTTTTCGGATAATTTTCGTTTTTAACTCAAACACGGTCTGTGCGGTTTGTTCAGTTTAACTCATGCGTATAATAATCACAGATCGGCTTTGCTTTTTGATCAGTCATCGAACCTCGTGCGCACATATTATTCTTAACGAAAAATAGCAGCTGATTAAGAACCGCGTTACAACTGTGTAGCACACAGGTCGCGCACCTAAAATATACTTCTTTTATATGTATTAATTTTAAAATCCCACTGCATTTACTCAGTTTACACTTCGGTTCATGGAAGAAGAACATCGGAAGTTTAGCAGCAAATTTAAAACTGAAATTTAGTACTAGAAGTCGTAAACCAGAAAAACAAGTTCTGCAAACATTTTCGGAAAGTCTCGCTACTAATAATTTCAATCAAATTACTCAATATTACTATGTTTATAAATTACGTGAATCATTTAAAGACTTTCGTGTTTGAAATTAATGTCGCTAAAATTAATGAGATTTTGTTTTCTTTTCCGGCATTTGTTCGATGATAATGTATTCTCATTAATTTCTTATACTTCAGTTGTTAACATGATAAACTGGCGGGGGAAAGTATTTCGTAAGAATTCGTATGTTTCTTACGTAAAATTAGTTAAATTTGAAATTGACAAGAACTCGACATTGCGAACTTCGAAATAAACAAAATTATCGTTTCAACTTTTTTTTTTTTTTTAAAAAGATCTTAAAAAATCAAAACATCCCTAAATTAAATTGTTCAGATATAATGGACTTAAATGTTTATTTGACGAACCATTTTCGGTCTTTATTAATTCAAATAATGCGGTGTTGTCCGAAATCACTACACGGCTCGTTTTGTAAAGAAAAATTCAGATAGCAATACGTTTTTATTAAAGTTCAGTTTCCGTTTTCATTACCTCTTCAAACTCTGCCTTCTCATTGTTGCTTACCATTTCTAATGTTTATCAAAATCATGTACAGTTCAGAATTATACTTGATCGATTTTAAATTTGCAAAAATTGCGTATTTTGCAAAAAAAAATATTTTTCATTCTATAATAAAATTTTTATGTACCTTTTAAAATTAATTTAATTTCGCTCTTATACGTTTTTTTTTTTTTATCGACCGGTTTTTCATTCAGAGAATTTAGCTTGTGTGATTCAATGGTGTGTATTTAGGAAGACCCCCTCACAGGTTTTCTCACATCATACTACTAATGTAGACTAGACTGCCGTTGAGTACACTAAAAAGAAGAGGAAAAATTACGAGTTTTAAGTTTATATTTTAGCTGTTAATGAATTTTATAAATCCTAACAGCCAGCAAATATAACATATAAACTCTTAACTTGGTAACGTTTCCGGAATTCACCATTGACTAACTGAAGAATATCGGGAAAAATTTGAATTGACGATACGCTCAAAAATCTTAAGAAATAATTTATGCGTTTGTTTTTTAATAAATAAGTTTTATACAGTTTCAGTTTTACGTGTAATTCACAAGTAGAGTATTTTTTATCGTTGTTAGGTGGCCGATATTTACCGGATATACTTTGAACCGTCCTTGGCACACCAATTTTATCTTAAAGCTTGACGTAGGGTCATATTTTATTCTTCGCAACAGTAAATAATAAATCAAAATATTTATTTTTAAATTAATAAGATCCAATAAATTTTTATAGGTATATATATATATATATATATATATATATATATATATATATATGTATATATAAAACTCGCCCTTCTGGCCTCGGAATGAGGCAAGCCCCTTTCACCCCCAGGTGTAGTTCTTCTATAATTCTTATAGAAGAGTAAACTTTTTCATTGGCTAGGCCGTTTGACAGAAAAACATCTTTCGGTTCCAATTTTCACCACCAGGGAATATAGGAGCGCTAATATTGCATTAAAGTCTTATAATATATGGGACAAATTTCGTAATAGGACACTTTTCCTAATGACCCCTGGCGTAAAAATGGCATAGTCATTAATATATATATATATTAATTACAACGTAATTCTCAGGCTACCCCCCATTAGAAAAATTGTCCCAAAAAAATGTTCCAATTTTATGTAACGAAAAATGCCCCAATTTTATGTAATGTTTGTTATATTTTATAGGATTTCTGTGATTATGTTATTATATTCATATTTACCGATTTAGAATTACGTTGTAAATTTTGATCATTTTATACAAAGTATAGAAGAGAAAGAGATAGCAATGTAAGCAAGACGAAGCCAAAATAGCCGAGTTTTTTATATATATATATATATACATTTTATGTTTATGCTTCGGTCGTTAGTGCTTCAACAACTGTAGATTAAAATATTGTTCACTTCCACTAATACATAGAGAGACAGAGAGAGAGAGAGAGAGAAAATTTTCTCTGTTAAACAAATGTTTTCTAATGTACTTAAAATTTTTAATTATTTCTGAATAGTTGATAATATTAAAATACTTTTCAAACTTTTGAACTGATCGCAGTGCGGATAAATGACTGCAAAAACCGCTTATTATATATTACTCGTATATATAGTATACATGGAGAATGAGTGTAGGTGCGAATGTGTGAATGTCGATATTTGACTAAGTAATAAGTAATTTTACAAACTGAGTTGAAATACATAATAAAGAAACGTATTAATTACATAAATACAATCGCGAAACATAAAAACGTGTACATAAATTATATTAATTCCGACTGGTTTTCGGGTGACTTTCTAATCATGGCGATCATAATTTGAAAGTTACCCGAAACGAATCGGTATTTTTATAATTTACGTGTATATTTTTATATTTTGTAATTCTATTTATGTAATTAAAGTTTAACAAATGGTTTTATTTTTAATACGGAACAGCGAATTAAACATAAATTTTATTTATTTACTTAACTTTTTACCTAACTGGCCCTACGCGATTTACATTGTTGTCGCTGAAGTCAACTTCTTTCGCCAAAAGATATTCGATCATATGGTGCGCCAGTTTTTCACCGATAAGTGACAACGAGGAACTTTTTTTTGACGTCTCGCACAAAGTGGTAATATTTCTTCAGTAAATTTGGTACCGAGGAAAGAACTAAAACAGAATTCTCTCTCGATAACATAGACGGCGGGACATCGCAGGCCCAACGCGTCGCCTTAATAAATAACGTAAACCAATTCGGATTGCATGAAGACCATGCAGGTCAATTCAAAAAACCTACTCTTATCCTATCTTTCCATTTCTAAGAACTGGCGTTTCGCACTTAGGGAAATCCCTATTTTATCTCTCACCTCCCTTCGGCTTAGTTCGTTTTGTCCTTACACAGTGTCCTTTGTCAATCTTCCTTATTTCTCTTTTAATTTCGCCGATCTTGGCCATCCTCTAAATATGTTTACTGTACTTACACTCTCCAAGTTTCTTTAATTAGACAGGAATTCCATAGTATTATTAATTCGCAATTTACTTCCCATGCAACCCCGTGTTTACAGATGGTTCGAAGAGGCCGGGTAGTAGTGTCGGTGCCTCTTTTATCCTCATAGATTTTGGCTTTTCAGAATCTTTTCGTCTACCTCTTTTCTGTTCTACATTCATAAACGTATTAATGACTATCCTACGTTCTTCCATTATTTTCATTTCCTCCAATCACCGTTCCTCTAAATTCTTGACTATATCTGATTCCATGGCCGCCCTTCAATTTATTCTCCCCTACCTGATCATTTCTGTGATTTTATCATACTACGTATTCACTTATCCACGTTCCTTTTTTCCCTTCATTCCATTTATATTGATATTTATTACGGAATCCTAGCCATTCGGGCATCTTCGGTAATGAAACGGCGGACTCCTTGGCTCGGATTGCTGCCTCTTCTCACTTTCTTTAAAAAAGTCCCATTGTCTAAATTTCTTTCCGCTGTGCAAAGGTTTTCATCTCAGACTTTGGTATCGGATGTATACGTTTCCCCTTTCTCTAACAATTGTTCTTTTTATCTGTCTGTTCAACCTAGCCTTTCTGTTAACCTATGGTTCTCTTTGTTTCCTTCACTTTGTCGTTCTGTTGTTGTCTCCGTTATTCGTCTTCATTCTTAAGCCATGCTCTATATTATCTTCCTATTGTTTTTGTTTTTCCTTAGTTTCCTATACATTTTATACTGTCCACTCAAACGAAGAGTGTGTCCGCGATGCTGATCATGTGTTTATTGATTTCTTTCCGCTAAGTGTTCTCCTTTCTATTCCATTTTATTGATACTCGGTCTTCCTACTCCATATTGCGCCTCTTATATCCTATCTTTTCCCTTTGTTCCTATTATTTGTTCTTTTCTCCTAACAATATTTGATATCGTACGAGAATATAATTGACTCCTTTCTTTTCTAATTGTTTTTGGGTAAAGGTCCCCGGTTGACGAGTCCAAAAAATTTAAAAAAAAACATTCAAACCCGGTCCAGACCACTAAGCAAATTGAAATTGTCTCAGAGTGAGTAAGAGTACTTAAAATTGTACGTTTTGGAGAGAGTAAAGTCTTAGGGGAAAAAATCATGGCGAAAAGTAACATTACCACTTTCCCTAGAATTTCATCACATCTTGTAAATTTTAATAATAAACTGACGGTCCAAGTCTCCGCCGCCAAAACAAGTAAATATGGTGCGAAGAATTTGCAAAATTTAAAACTGCGTTGGAAGAATCTGGTTATTCTTTCCACTTGAAACGAAATTATACCAGAAAGGAAAATTCTCGGCATTAGAAGCTAAACGACTAAACATCGGATATATTATGAAAATTCGCGAAACACTATGGATAGCAAGAAATGAAAAATTTAAAGTTTATTGAACTTACGAAGTAGTAGTATGTCGAGATCGGCGCGAAATAGCAACGTTAATTTAAACGTAACTAGCCAATGAGATAAGTACAGCTATTTCAAGGTCAAATAGAATCATATCGGCTCTATATAAAACTCAACTTGTGCTAATAATTCCAGTTTCCACTTCCCCGCACCAGATGGTAACAATAAAATTAGTTTCTATAATGAGATAGAAGAAATGAGAAAGAAAACCAAAAGTAGCGATGTCGTCTTCGTCACTGGTTACCTCAGTGTAAAACGACCGCGAAAGACAGAGGAGGTCAAGATTGAAGAGAAAAATGTTCGCAGATCGCGTACAAAAAGTAACGATGATATGTAGGTTTAAGCAACACAAAGGGAAATTGTACTGATGGTCTAGCCCCCCGCTGGGAGAACAAAAAACCAAAAACTAACTATAATTTGGCTGATGAACTCTTTAAGAAAATGTAGAAAAAAATTGCCACAGCTACCCGGTGCTGGCTGTAATGCTAACCGTTATTAGCGACTAAATATCACGACAGTAGTAAAGAAATGAGGAAAGAAGAACGAAAAACAGTCACGGTTACATCGATGACATATAAAACGAATGAATTCCGACAGAATCAGGAGAATAGGAAACGAAAACTATGCACGATTAAACCTCTAAAAGGGTTTTAAGAAACGAATAATGCGCTACTATATTTGGTCAGTCTGTAATGTTTTCTCGAAGTATGCCTTTCAATTTTAAATAATGTAAACAAAATTATCTCTCACAATGTACGCAATTATCGCTGATTATTAAACATATACTTTTCAGATGATTTTGTAATAAACTGAATTTTGGAGCCCTTGAAAATTTGAATTTAGTTTTAAACCGATAACGGGGTTCTAGATGCAGTAGAAGAAAGAAAAACAACAATAGTTGATAACTCGAAGAAAGGGACATTGAAATATACGGCCTACAATTAGCAGAAAACGGAATTTTCACATAGACAGCGCAAGGAAACCCCGAAGGAGGAAAGAGAAGATAATGATAACGTGGAATTTGTTAAAAGCGAAATTTACGTAAGACAGTGATGATAGCAGAAATAGCGGAAGGTATAAGGTCAGAGATATTCGGGCTATTATCTTTTGTCGACCATGACGACATGGTATATATCGCTGGAGAGCATTATCCCGGAATACTTCTACACTATTGATAATAAAAATAAAATTTTGCAAGTGTTGTCGTGGAAGGTGGTAGAAAAACTGTACATTCGTTTAATTCTGCTGAATTATGTCGAGATAAGTAAAAAATACGTGCCTGCGAGCAATTCTCTGCATTATATGAAAATTCGAATTCCGTCTGTTCCTATCGAAAGTTCTACCCCTTTGTAGTAATATTTTCGTAAGGGTTTTTTGCCTTTTTTTTTTTTTTTTTTTTTACTTTGGCGCCTAACTTCAGCATTTGTCCCTATGCTGACGTGCTCACAAAATAAAATAAAAAAAAAAAAAAATTTCTTTTATTTAAAAAAAACCTGAATACTCGTTGGAAACAAACCTACAACACTAAGGGCACACTATTCGTTTGTATAATTATTTATTTTGTTTTAAATTACTTGTAATATTTTTTGAAAAAAACCCGTTTTTTCATGTTTTTTTTTTTTTTTTATTATTTTATATTACTTTATTTTTACATATAAAAATTTACTGTGGTCAGTGGTGGAAACCATCCAATTCGGTTTTGGATTACTCCACTCCACATTGTACAATCATTAATCTTATCTTAAAATACTATTAATATAAATTGATATCGGACACTTCTTATATTCCAATTACTTTTTTGGCCAATTTATTGAAAATATTCACATTTTTCCCCTTACCGATTCATCACGGTCTTCCGCTATCTCTTATTTAAAATATTGCATCCATTCAAGATATGCTGTAGTCATTGCATTTAATGCAATTATCCGTTTCCGCTATGTTAAATCTTTTGAGGTAGATTTCGAAATTGCCATGTCCCGATTTGAATTGTACGTTGTTAAAATTCGGAATATAGTACGTGTTATTAAATCTTTCTTCAATTGATGGAAAAAAAACTTTTCGTTATTCCGTCATGAGGTCTATCCACACCGTTTCAAACTTTTCCATACGGTGTTCGCTGATACTCTTTTTTTGAATTGCCTAACTGTTAAAATTTTATTCTCTATTATATGATATCTGTTATATGCATATGTGATATTTTCGAAAGTTTGTTCTACCTTTAATTCATTTTTGATTGCAAAAATATTGTTATATATATTTTACTATTTCCAAGTACAAAAGGTTATATTCCCCAACTATAACTAATGCTTTTGTATAATTTATCATTTTGTAAGCTTTAATTCGTTTGTTATGGTTCTATATATACTCGCTAAAATTTTTTGGAATTTATTGAACTTCAGCATATCCTTGTGAATAATACTACCATATGTAATAGATTGAGAAAAGCTCGTAAGAAAAATATTTTTGAATCAACTTCAACAAAGAGCGGAATAAATATGTAAGAAGCGCACGTATCCTACAGACTTAATGTAAATATTTAATTCTTGTACACATCCGTTATTAATTAAGTCCAGTTTTTTTTTATACTTAGCGTTAATTTTAGATTTATTTCAATGTTTTTTCCAGTGGTTATTAAACAAAAATTATAGTATGTTCACTATATTCCTTTTTGACCATGAACGGTGCTACAACGATGACCTAATTATGAACAAATACCGGTTTAAAACAGAAAAAATGGATCAAATTTCTCCTGGATTATTGGATATGAATTGAAGAAATAATTCACACGTTACCGACGATGTCGATTATTAAAAAGATGTATTTACAATGTTATGTTGAAATTAACATATTGAATAACATACCAGATTGATTAAATTTGTACGTTACTGTCCTTGGTTAATATTTTTGTGATTCGTCTAATCGCTGATTTGGAAAATCATAAATACGATTATTGATAATGTATTAGCGCTGATAATTTGGTATATAATTATTTAACGAGTCGTCGAATTAGGTTTCAATGTCATCTTGATATTGCAACCAGTTATTTTAAACGTTAACAAAAAAAGAAAAAAAGGGAAAAAAAATAAACAATACATCAAATGCTTCCGATGCATAAAAAATTGAATGTGATACTTGAGGAACTTCGGCAGAAATTAAATACAAATTTCGTAGTATCCGATTTATTACAATGTCATTTGCGAAAATATTGTATTAATTTCCGATGCGAAGAATATTTTATTTACGAACTTGCTTCCTCTAGATCCTCTAAATCGTTTTTAACTGATTTCACTGCGGTCCGAAGGCTTATTTTTTACTTCCTAAAGAGCGTACAATAAATTGTTTACTCTTAAGAAGACTAAAATGGATTTCATACTATCAGGCGAGTTGAACGGTCGTCGGAAATTATCGATATTCCGGATAACCTGTAGCCGCTCATACAGTCAAAGGCATAGCGCAAACCTCTAGCGGTGATATGATTTTATGGATTAGAGTTATAGGATCTCTTTATAATTCATTGTAAATCGTTCGTTTTAAATTGGATATGTTGTTATTACTTTTTAAAACACGTTGGTTTACTGCTGAAAATGAAGAAAGAAAAGTAACACGCTACTCCTGTGAAATTTAACTGCATTATCAAAATCGTACATCGAAATCACCTGAAAAAGTATTAAGGATAATTATGCGGAGAATTACTGACGTCAAACTATTGTAATTTAAAAAACCTGATTAAGAAATTGTTATTATATTAAACATATTCGCGAATGATGTCCGACTCTCGTGTGCAAATATTGTAAATTTTTTAAATTGAAGTGTCCGCTACTGAGTATTAATAAAAACTATTTGGACTACGGACGGTTGATTGTGGCGAAATACATATATGCGTTTAGACTTTGAAATAGGGCATGAAGATTAGATAAAGCATGTGTGAAATATTTATTTTACTGTAATAGATGTTAAATAAAATACCCAAGGAAATAATAGAGAAGGAGAAGATAGAGGAAAGAAAAAGGAAAATAAAGGACAGGACGAAGGAAGTGTACAAAAAATAATAAACATAAAATAAATGATAAGGCGCAACAAAGAAGGAAAGAAAAAATACGTCGATTATAAATGAATAGAAAATGGATCATTAGTTACCGATTAAGATGTAGCAGTTATGTTACATGAAGTTACATATATATGTATAAGTTAAGATGGTAAAGTGTTTAAGTATCGGATAGTTTATCGACAAGCTTTTCGAAAGAAATTTATTCTAATAGGAAATAAATGCGTATTTTTCAAATAAAATAAAGAAGTAGAATATTAACTCTGAATCTAGAAGATTTGAGAATTAAAGTGGCGTTTTAAATCGTATTTAAAGTTGCTAAAGTATTATTTGAACGGAATATATAAATCGAAAATCTGTATTTCATTTTAATACGAATTATTGATCGAAATAATTGAAGCGATAGTTTAACGAGATTGAATCGGTTTTTACGTTTTAATAATTTTCAGTGAATTAAGAAATTTTATGAGATCAGCCTCAGCATTGGAATTTTTTTTTTTTTTTTTTTAGGATAATTATTGTCGGTAAATGAGTAAAACGTATTTTTTTATCAAAGGCTTCATCTAAGATAATGATTGCATTTTGTTGTTTTTTTGTTGTTTTTTTTTATCGCATATAATAGTACTGCTATCGTGTGATAAAAGGCTTCGTTCACCAGAGGCGAATGGAACATGTGATAAACCGTAGAAATTCCCGGTGCCCTGATGCTTGCTAAAATAAATATGACTTTTTTAAATACTTTTTTCTAATTGTTCTATACGAAAATTCTGCCTGGTTTGCACAATGGAAAAATACATTGTAGCACCGTTATATACCACATATTTACGTTCGGCCTTGTCTTTAAATAGGAGAATCCTCACTAAGCATATCCCTGTAGATATAACGATTTTTCCGGCGTCTTCTATTTCAATATTGACTAGTGCCTGTGTGCAACGTAAATCCTAATGTATAATAACCGATTGGTTTGTTTTTGTTTTGTTTTTGTTTTGTTTTTGTCGTTATTCTTCACTAAAATTATAAATTCTGAAATTTCAGGATAACAACTATATGTATGTATTTTTATTTTATTCTAACACCATGTATTTTTAAAGGGCTCGTATCGTGATGCCAGAATCGATTTTAATTTTCTAAGGTAACTTTAACGGGAATTTCTCTAAAAGAAAAAAATGATTGAATCGATATGGTTTGAAAATTAATAGAAGCGCAATATCCAAAAATTACCAGCGAAAATACTTTTTCTGATATTTAAGTGAGAATCAGGTTATTAAATCTTATTACGTTTTTCACTTTTTAGAGAAGTTACTTACTGAAAAATTTGCTTCGGCTAAAAAGATATTTCGAGGAATTTTAATAATGAACGCCACTCTCCAGGAGGAGTGATGAGGAAGCAAAGAAAAAATGGGTGAAAGAATAAAACAATTAGATGACGTGAAAAACATCGCGAAAACCAAAAGTTCGACGCATTTCTGAATGAAGAAGATGAGAATGTGAACAGGCTATAGAGTCGATGATTAAAATCTGGTAACATTGGAACATTCTGATAATCTATGTAAAGTTCTAGATGTAAGTATAGCTCGGAGAAAAGTCGACAAAGGTTGTATTCTCGATGGCGAGGCAATTCTATCGCTGATAATGAACTGCTATGGTATCGGCAAATAATATAAAATATTTTAAATTAAGAACTGATATAAGAGCGAGACCGTTGAAATGAATTATGGATTACTTCAAAATACCGGGTTTAGAAAATTTCTCATTTTTTCTAAGGGACTATCTAAAGTAGTCTCCCCCCACCCCCCCCCCCATCAGCTCGCAAGTAGAAACTAAGAAAATAGTTGACATATTCAGAAGAAAAGCCGATTCTATTCAGTTTCGTGTGTATGGTTAATGGTAAGATAGCTTTCAAATTTTCGCTGCTGATTTTCGTCATCATTCTCCTGGAATAGAAGAACACGAGACGAGTAATGAGCAGAAGTATAGTGCGGATGTTTTTTTCCGGATAAAGAGAGTAATGTAAATATACCACACATTTGACTCAAAAGGAATGCGGGGTCAGTGCAATAAAACAGCGAGTGGAATTTAAATGAGATGTTGTGAAAAGAATAATAAATGTGGTGAAGCTAATTAGAAAATTTGGTATACGTTATAGAGAGTACAAATATGAAGCCGCGTATACTCCTTCACCTGAAGCGTGGACATCTCTTAGAATTGCTTTCGCTGCTCAGGAAATATGATGTTTCTCTTAGCTCGCATGCTACAGAAATAACAGCTATTGGTAAGAAAACCAAAAAGAAAGCGATCAAAAAAGCCAGCCACCCAGATTAAGCCCGGATTAAGCCCAATTTATCTTTTATTTTCAAATGTGATTTTAAGCATTAAGAAATCGATGCCAAAAATGATTAGCAAAGAGAAGTTAAACAGCAGGCATATTTTCAGTACCGTTATATGCAATGCGCGTCTGTCGTTGATTAATGAAAGTTTTTCACCATGTTAAAAATCAAGAAATCAAAGAAACACTGCTGAATATTTTCGTCTACCGGAAAAAAATTTCTGGAGACACTTGAGAAACCGGTCACTGAGGAGAGTGGTATCGATTATACGCCAGTGTGTGAGAAATGCTGCCGACGGAGCTTCTAATACATATGTATAGTGTCGGATCCACGGGTGGGTGTGTATGTAGGGGGATAGGGGACATTTCCTCCCCCAAAAGAACCAAAGCCTTTATGAAAAAAATTGTTATAACAGAGATACTTCATTTATGCTATAAAAGATCTGTATGAATTGTTTACCTACGGATTTTAATAATTAATATTTAACACTATTTTCTAGTAAAACAATTAATGTTCCTTTTTTATTTTATTTTAAATGTAATTATCATTGATCTTTTGCCATTTTTATTTATTTTTAATTTTTATTTTGTAACTTTAATTAAAAATAGAGTTCAATGAGGAATATATATATATTTCAACTTGCTCACGAACAAAGAATTCGGATTACTAACAAAAATAAAAATAAAGTCCAATAAAAATACTATCTTTCTTACTATTTATAAACTACCATTTTAGCTAGAATTTTATAATTTCGTTTTATTTTTCACCCCTCAATATAAGATAAAAGTTAAATTAAAAATTGTAATAATTATGTATTTTCAAAACATTTTTATGAATTTCTATATTGATTTTCTTTATGAAATAAGAGGTATTTCTCAAATCTACTGCCTACCGTAGAAGATTTCACGCAATTATATAATCCCCCCCTCCCGTGTTCTTCTTGATCCGCCACTGATATTTAAGACATTTATAATGGGTTTCCAAAATCGTTGCAGCACGAAAGAAATTTTTTACACTTTTGGAACGCAACTTCGGAAAACTTGAAATCACAGTTGTTTTACTTTACCAGAAATCGGATCATCAATTTAAGAAAATTTTGAAAAAAAGATCTTCGGGAGAAATGGACTATAAATCAAATTTGGAATAGGCAACGAAAACAAAAGTGACAACGATTCTAAGAAAATCTTCATGTCCAATTCTTGTAAGAAATCTAATTTATCTGCATTGTCACAATGTACAAATTGTGCGCTTCGTCACTTCCGGAAAAGTATAATTTGATTTCTACAGCGGCCTATCTCGCATACGAGCATATAATGTTACAATTGCTTACACAAGTAGCTAGAAATGCTTTTCTAAATTGAAATACATCAAAAATCGGTTAACTAGAATGCCGTTAGATTTATTGAATAACCGCATGCTACTGAATTCTGAATGCGATATTACGGCATATTGTAGATCTGTTGACGAAAAAAAATCAGACTTATTAAAAAACAACCTCTATTATTATAAATTTACCACTTGGCGGTAATTTTACATTTTTTCAAAACGTTTTATGTGGTGCTGTTCTGGAAAACATTTAATATTACATTCGTTTTAGAGTTGTTAACATTTTGGCTTTAGTTTTAAAATGAATCAAGTTCGTAATAAACACTCCACCGACTTTTTCCAAATTTTAAGTTACTGTTTGTGTTTGTGTTCAAAAACCCTAATTAGATCCAATTTCGATTACTCGAGTATATTTATGAATCTAAACGAAGCTAGTAGAGAGAAGTGTTAAAAATAGTACGAAATAAAGCGCTACGACTGTATATATATATATAGGAAGAATGGCATCTGCACACCGATTTAATGCGAAGTGTGTGGAATCAAGCATAAATGTATATCATCGGAAAAACATATGAAATAAATTTCAACTAAAAATCAAAGGAAATAGGAGGTATAAAATAAATTCGCAAATTAAAAAACTTAAATAAATTGATAAGAACATTGATTAAACATAACCGTGTATCGCCTCCAGTAAGTGCTCGCCTATATATAGATGATCTAAACATATCCGTGGCATCTAAAATCCCTTCCTTGGCCTAGTCTATCCTGCAAAATACAATTAATAGATTGCAGCAATGGTCAGGAAAGAATGGATTGGATTTCTCCTCTCAGAAGTCTCAATACGTTGTGTTCCATAGAGGTCGTCCTGTTCAGAATCCGCCATCACTACAAGTGAACAATATTCCAATTCCTTATAAAACAACAGCAACTTTCCTAGGCATCTTGATGGACGCCAACCTGACGTGGAAGCCCTTTATATCTGATTTAAAAACTAAATCCCTTCAGTCTTTAAGGGTAATCAAGTTCTTGTCAAATCCCAAATTTAATGTTCAGCCAAAGTTTCTCTTAAATATTTATAAAGCACTGGTCCTCAGCAAAATCAATTATGGGAGTCAGGTGTACTCGTCAGCGAGTGGTTCCCTGTTAAAAACACTGGACCCAATCCATAACGCCGCTATTCGCATGATACTTGGCGCCCATCGTACATCTCCAGCTAAAAGCCTATGTTCGTTAGCTGGTATACCACCGTTGTCTTACAACAGAAAGTTCTTCACTTATCGCGATATGCTTTCATGGGCTGCGGAGAATCATTGCGACGTAACTACGGAGCCTGATTTTCCCAAGGATAACCTACCTGAAGTCAATGCAATCTTGTTGCAAAATAACATAAAGCCCAACTTAACACCCAGAACGGACTTTTCAAAATTACCCCCACCCTGGGCTTCTTTTCAGGTAGAAGCTATCACAACTCTCACTGATAATAATCACCCACCGGCGCTGCGAGGGCACAGGGCACTAAATATTATTAATAAATATACCACGTTCTCGAAAGCATACACTGATGGATCTAAAGCTAATGAGTCCAAGGCTGCCCCAGCGGCATGCGCTTTCGAAATAGACGGAATCGCAGAGGGCATGCGGTTGAACAACGTTGTATTCATTGCGGAAGCCGAAATGTATGCTGTGTTGTTTTGTCTTCAGGCATACTTAGAACTGAGATCCCAACCGCTCGGAATCTTACTGGTGACTGATTCATTGCAGTCCATACGTGCTTTGCAGTCAGATCACCCGGAATCACCAATGGTCCTAGAAGTCCTGGCTATCTTATACCAGCTGAGCCGAATGGGATGCCGAGTTGTTTTTTTATGGGTCCCCAGTCATGCCGGTGTTCCGGGGAATGAGCGGGTTGACCTGGTCGCTCGGTCATTCATGATGTGCCCAATGCCGTTATTTGCTTTTGGTCCATTATCTCTGAGAGGTTTCCTGTCAGATACGGTCTTCGCACAGTGGAGTCATGACTGGATGTCTCAGTCGACCTTCCTCAGGGAACTGAAGCCTACGACGGAGCCATGGTGGCCTCCAGTCGGAACAGAACGCAAAGTGTTTTCGGCAATCAATCGCCTGAGAACGGGACATACGTCCTTTTCCCACGACTATATCCTCAAACAAGCCCCAAAGCCAAGTACCTGCCCACTTTGTTCTACCGATAAATACCCGTCAGTTTCGCATATCTTGGTGAAATGCATACGTCTAAATGGGTTACGGCGAGGCCAGATCACATCGATTGAAGACATCCTCTCAAATACCCCTACTGCTTTGAACAATCTTATGACTTTCGTTCAGGCTAGCGAGCTAAGGAGTATGTTTTAAACGTGGGTCCACTCACTGCGATAACCGAGGTAGTCACATGCAGCGAGTGGTTTAGTACCCCTTCTTAAATTTAAAAAAAAAAAAAAAATTATCCAGCGATGCAACATTATACATTCAGCCGATAAAAAACTATAAAATGCCAATGTGTAATATAACGCATACGAAAAATACCTTCAGACATAATTCCAGTATACGACACAACTTAGCAATTTTTAAAAGGTGAATTGGGACTAAAAATAAATAATAAAATACTTCAAAATACTACAGAAGTTCTCACAATATGAGAAAATGTATACTGGTGGATCAGTAAGTAATGATAATCAAAAAAAAAAAAAAAAAAGAGATTATATCAAACCGGTATGTGTACCATAAAGACGCCAATACAAGAAGAACTTATAAAATATCACATGCCGGATCATCTACCACCACAGAAATATACATTCAATAGAAAAAGCAATGTAATGCATTAAAAACAAAAAACATTCGCAATAATAACCGACACTCCATGATGGTGATACAGTAGCAAAGGTACATCAGGATAATGCAATTAATAAGAATGCTGTCGTACACAAATTTAAGTACCTCGGTACTCAATTGACTAATAAAGATAACACTGATGACAAACTTAGGTGTAGAATTGAACAAGGAAGACAGGTCTTCAACAAGATAAGAAGAACACTCACAACGCACGATTTAAATTTAGAACTGCGTATAAGAGAATTCTTAAGTGCTACGTGTGGAGTACATTTTTATATGGATGCGAATGTTGGACCTTAAAGAAAAGCAATATGAATCGCTCAGCAGCTTTCGAAATGTGGTGGTTTCGAAGGATCCTAAGAAACCCATGGACAGCAAAGAAGACGAATCAGGAAGTGCTGCAGATGATGGGAAATAAGGATATGGAACTAATAGGCATCATAAAAGACAGGAAGAGGAAATACTTTGGTCATTTCATGCGTGGATTAAAATATACTCATTGTTGCAGATAATATTATTAGGAAAAATATCGGGCAAGAGGAAGGTCGGACGATGTGCGACATCAAGGCATGGTCGGGGATGAATACCGAACAATTAGTCCACCTTGCATACGAAAGATTTTCTTTAATAAGGTCACCTACGATCGAGAACGGTCGGGACTCGAAGAAGAAGAAGAAGAATGTACAAATAGGTAGTAGTCATCTACACTCAGAAATATAGCGCACTACAAAGAAGAAGCTCTTCGTGTAAACCTCGTTTATATTTTCTAAGCCGCAATGCGTTTCCCTGCTTTATATCTGCTGAACTGTATCTTCTTTATTTTATGAAAATTTCATAACTTACGTAATATTATTAACCAATTTCATTACTAGATTTTTGTATTTCGCCGTTCTAATCTCGGATGTGGTTTACTAAAAGAACATTACATTTCAATTAATCTATTAGCTATGAGAAATCAAACTTTCGAAATAGTGGTAGTGATGTAATTTTAAAATGCTGATGTATTAAAGAAAAGACGGGGTAACCTTTGAAAGCGACGAACATAGAGACTGTGAATAGGATGCGCGTTGGAAAGGGCGCTCAATGTCTAAATGAAATGACGGGGAAAAAAGAATAAAAGAATGGTAAAAATGGTATAAAAAGGTATTATATTATTGCAATATATAATAGCGCAGGACTGCTAAAAGAACGGAGATGCAGGAAACTGAAAATTTTTAGCGGAAAACGAATCATGACGACAGAATAATTACAAATCGGGGATAATTTCCTAAACGTTCCGAGCTAGCGTAGGTTGGCGCTTGGAAAATTCATTAGCAAAAAATTTTCTTCCCTCTTACTAAGAGATGGGGAAGATAAATTACGAGGGTGATTATTTATTGTTTAAAATCTAAAAATAAAAAAGGAGAATAAAATAAAATAATGAAAATGAAAAATAAATAGAGGCCGGTAAACAATGTGCCAATTTAATTTAATTTAATTAGTTTCGTACGTAAAAGATTAGGTATAAATAATTAGCTACTTGAAGAATTCAACAGCTTCGTGCTCCCGTTAACAGAATTTATCAGAAAAAATAATTTTTTGCTAAAATATGTTTTTTCATGTTTAAAAGAGTTATTCCTTCTAAATATAAATGGATGCTTAATAAATCTTTTGATAGATATTTATTAACGGATGACGTTCATTTATTGATTTATCATTTCTCGCGTCACCGTACTGTTGTGTAATTGAGAGCGTATTCCGCATGAAAACATTTATGTCATGTTTAATGATGGAGGAGTAAAAAATAAAATAAAAAAAAAAGAAATGCTAAAATAAGGAAGATGGCGGAAAATATTTAAAAAAAAAAAAAAAAAAGACTTTTTAATGAAAACAAATCATTATTATTTCTTGTTATTATATTATGAGGAATTTAAAAATTGCCTTCGAAATTCGTCAAAATCATGGAAGATGTTTTTATGACTGCACAATTCTAAGAAAGTTAAACTTCATCTACCCTGTTAGTGCTAAGTTGTATATCTCATTAGCCTTGCATGAAATCGTATTCTCAAGAAAACCTGATAATATTAATTTATTTCATATACACATACATCTATTTTCAATCATTTTGACGAATATACGCTGGTCATTACTTAAAATAGCCGATACACATTTTTCTTCCTGTTCTCGTACTAATGCGATTTTCTCTATTTTCACCGCACGTCGTAATTCTGCCTTTCCTTACACTTCAATCATTTATCCGCTTGTCAAATGCCAACATTTGCTGACAACGTAACTACGACGTTCTAAATTTCAATTAAATCGACTTTTTAATTTCGCAAAAAACACCGTCAGGAGCGTTCACAATTTTAAATGTACTACCCACCCCGCTTATTACATTCGAAATTGAAGTGCTTTTTGGAGGCATAAAACGACTCCGATATATCTGTTCTATTTTTACAGCCGAGTTGATGGCTATCCTATTTACGATTATTTATATCTCCTCCAATCGTAACTTTTTCTACTAACTGATAATATCTGACTCCATGAGTGTCCTTCTTCAGGCTATCAGTTTACCTCTCCCCCACCCCTATTCGGACCTCATCATTCTTCGTATACGATCTCTCATACACAATCTTTCCTTTCATCACTCTAACCGGCATTGATCTGCTAACGGTCCCTGTTCAGAGAGGCATCGAGCCTAACGAAATGGAAAATGCTTTAGCTCAGGTTGCTGCCCGCTCCCGCTTTTACTTAAAAAAAATCCCTAGTTCTAATCTTATTGTCTTTAAGTGAGAAATTTCACTGTAAATTTTCATCGGATACGTATATCCTTCCTCTTTTACCAATGCTAGTTCCTTCTATCTCTCAATTCAACCTAACCTTCCTACTAATTCTTGGTTCTCAGAATTCCCTTCTTTTCCACGTTCCGTTATCGTCCCTATTATTCGTCTACGCTTCAATCACACTCTATTGCCCGCTTCCCGTTATCATCTCTCTTTGGTTTCCTCTCCTTATTGTTATCTATATCCGAATGAGGAACTTATCTGTGAGGCTAATCACATTTTCTTCGAGTGTTCTGCTCTTTCTGCGGAACGCTTTTCCCTTTATTTACACTCCTTTTAAAGTCAAGTCTTCCTGCTCCTTACTGTGTACTTCCTATATCCTGTCCATTCTGTCTCAGTGTCTGTTGTTCCTGCCATTAGTTCCTTTATTCTGCCATTTCCGATCGAATTAAGTTTTATTTAGTTAACTCTTCTTCCTTTTGTTTCTGGGTGAGGTCCATCATGATTGACGAGTCCAAAAAAAAAATATATATACATATATATATAATTTATCTAGCAAGAAGATGCACTTTTTTTTACCTCTATTAGCAGCAAAAAGTCTATATAGCACAATTACGAACGTGCAAATGTTACACATATTAATTAAACGAAAATTTATCATTTTACGTTTAAATTTTTCAGAACACAAAAAAAAAAAAAAAATGAATGTTTGGACATTTATTTTCTTTATTTTGTAACAAACTATTTTAAAAAACTACAATTTCATTTAAGTGTCAGTTAATATTTTCAAAGCGGAAAAATAACGCCTGAAAATATTTAAACCACGTATAAGACCTAGCCGTTCGTTAATTTCGTAAATTCTTATTATCATCTCACTGTCAAATACATATTAAATTACTGATAAAACAAATCGTTTTTTTTTTGTTTTTTGTTTTTTCGATTTTTTCCCGTAAATTACTGCAAAATATGTAGATTAGACAAAAAAAAAATATGGACGGAAAAAATAACTGTAATTTACTACAATTTCAGTGACATTTTTGGAGTTAAAAATTACGTTTGTTTCACATTTAGATACCGCGCCGTCACAGAACAGAACAGAACAGAACGTATATTTGGCTAAGTACAGTAATACAGTATTTATAAACAAAATGCGTACCAGCTCGAAAGAGACTTGACCGCATTACATTAGAGTGATAAAATAGAATATTTACGTATTGTTAACAAAAATATAAACACTACACAAAAAAAATAAACAAAGGGCAAAAAAAGTGTAACAAAAAACTCAAAATAATCAAAAAATTACAACCAATTGTTACCATTGAAAACATTACTTAACAGCCTAGAGCTATCACTAACTAACTAAATTGTGTTTAATCCGACGATGCTTATATTTAACGTACATCCGGGTTAGTTGCTCGGAATTATAATCGCCTATATTCCTGATAAGCATATTGCTATGGTAGGAAAACAGCCATGAAAAAATTTATTTGCTGTATTAATTATAAAATCTTTTACATAAGGCAATTGTAACCAGTCATGCATATTATCTATTTTAGTCCAGCGGAGAACGTCACAATATTCTACTTTACTGAATGAAGAAATAACTGGCCTACAATACGCAGCTTTCTGCCAAAGATAAGTCCTCTCAATTTGTGAGCACCAGAAAAAACCTTTCGTAAGGAATCCGGAATACGTAGCCGATTTTGAGTCGGGTCGCATATTTCTTTTGCATGCTTATCAGTTATATTTTGCGCGGTTATTAAGTTACCTAATTCCTTTAGAATATACGGAATTTCTGAACAATTTGATTTAATGAAACCCTCGACGAACATATTAACATTCGTCGAAGCAACCGAACTTTCAGCACATAAAGAAACGGAAAGCTACCAACCGCGTATGATGTAATAGCCATAGCAATTAAAAACAACATACAGCAGTTATAAGATAAAAAAAAAAAAAAAAAAAAAAAAAAAACTTTTTATCTGACCTGCTTTCGATAGTTTACATTTCTTGTAGAAATAATTTAAATGATCATTTGTACGAATTTGGTATCGTCGTTTTACAAATTAGATCGATTTTTTTCATTTATAATAGTGTACATTTGAAAAACCAACATTTTACATTTTTATGTAACGAATTTAATCTATACTATTCTATACATTAAATGAGTTGACTAAATCATTGAACTGCGATCACATTTAAGTAGCCATTTTCCCCTAAAATCAATCTTAGAAAATCGATTTGTTGTACCACACAGAGGGTGTTCCCTTGATAATGGGAGATTTGTGTGAGAGATCTTGGTGTTTTACTAGATGCAAAATTTACATTCGAGACTCGTGTAATGCATACAATTCGTAAAGCGAACAAAATGTTAGGGATTTCGTTTTGCGGAGCAGTGCAAACTTCAGAAAACTTAAGACACATTTAATTCTATTCACCCTACTAGTCCGCTCACAGTTAGAATTTGGTGCGGTAATTTGGAATATCTATAGTGACTTAGAAAATAGGACTGAAAGTGTACGGAAAAAGAGTTTCTAAAGTACTTGCATTACAAATTTATTGGCTCCGGTGATGTACGTGTCAAATACAAATAATCCGGCAGTTAAATATGCACAGCTTGGATAGGCGAAGAAAGGAATTAGTACTTCGTTTTTTTTTTTTTTTTGCACAATTTAATGCACGGTAAGACAGTTCTACTCTTTTAGAGAAAATTTTTTATTTGAGCTCCGATTTTGCCCACTCAATTAGTACTCTGGCTGTTCCGTTTGCGAACACTCAGCAGTACGCATGTTCCCCTCTTCGTTCTTTATTCATATTGTATAGTAACTCGGAGAAAGATCATCGCGAGCTAGACATTTTTAATGATCACGGTGGTGGTGAGTTCTTAGAAGCTGTTCGGAATTTAACGATGTGAGCCTGTGTTGTACTAATGTTCTTAAGTGTTTCTCTGCATGAGCATGGAGTGTATGTGTCAGAGTGTATGTTCGCGTGCTACAGGTGTGAGTTGCGTTGGCGTGGGAGTGTGAGTGGGATAGAAGTAAAATAAGTAATGCTATATAATATCGTTATGTACGTACGGGTATCATTTATATAACTTGGTAATTTTTCTCTTCTATTGTTTCATTGTACCTGTACATATTTCTACTGAATTGTTTCATTATATAGCGCTGTGCAGTAATTGGCGTAAGCTATTGCACTGGCGGATTGTATAAATAAGTAATTCGTTAGTATCGTTGAACTTGTTTCGTTTAATTCTTGGAATCGGACGATTAACAGCCGAAGATTTTTTTAAACTCGCAATATTCGATTTTTTCCCGATAAAATACAATTCGGCGGGTGTTTTGCTTACTTTAATCGCAAACGTCGGAGATATTTGGAGTAAATAAGCTGCAGTTTAGCACGTGATCCCGAAACGTTTTCCGCAATTTAACAAAGTACGAATTTTTCCCAACTAGCCGGTTCCCTACCTGTGCAGCAACGTAATTCTATTGAGATGAATATGCGGAAGTATAAATTTGCGTGATTTCTTATTCTTCGAACGCCGTCGAATTACGCTTTCCACCGCCATCACACCGACCCGAAACTACTTTAGAATCAAAACTCGCGGAAACGAATGACACATATTCTTTACATTTTTCCAACATTTTTTATGTTTCACGCGAATCACATATACGGCACAAACATGTAAAAAGTAACGAAGTATTTTTCACAATTTTCATACTCGAAGAATCGACCGGACTACTTACTACTGCACACACGTCGCTGTGAATTAATTTTAACGGCCGTGACCTACGCACAATTTCATCATTATACTACGCTTATCAAACCGTTTTACGGACGAATGCTCGTTTTATTTGCTTCCCTTACGTACGTCGCGATGATTTTGACTTTGTTGATTTTTTCAACGGGAACTATTGTCGAATTATTTTTTTTTTTTTTTTTTATAAATCTGACGGCGTTGTTTCTCCAGATAACGATGCCAAATTTCTAACGATTTTACCGATTTCTGCACGATAGGCCTGTTTTTGATTTGCATTTCGTCGAGATCGAAATCTATTTTGTACAAATTTTCATAATGATGCCAAATTTCTAACGATTTTACCGATTTCTGTACGATAGGCCTGTTTTTGATTTGCATTTCGTCGAGATCGAAATCTATTTTGTACAAATTTTTGTCGCCTAGTATCTCATCGTTTCTCAAAACAATCATTTCTCCGAAAACATTCTACAACAAACCATATCATCGCCTAATTTTGCAACTGATAAGGATTTTTAGCAAACATCGCATCGCCGATAATGGCGCTTTTATCGTTTTTGAAACTAACATTTATCGATTGCAGTGTCCGTTTTTCGTCGATTTAATTTCTCTTTAATTAATTTTCTCCGACGACGAGA
This sequence comes from Icerya purchasi, assembly GCA_039619475.1. Classification (NCBI taxonomy): domain Eukaryota; kingdom Metazoa; phylum Arthropoda; class Insecta; order Hemiptera; family Monophlebidae; genus Icerya; species Icerya purchasi. The sequence continues at coordinate 488,097,397 of CM077115.1, forward strand.
AATAATTATTCGAACGTAATCAGTGGCAGCTTTGTAAGTAACTATATGCGTTTGTAGTTTGTTATTTTCTGTTCTGACGTACGGCGAAGCAAACGAATTTGTTCTTCGACATTTCTTTTATCATTCTGAGCACAGATCTATATTTGCCATTGACGTGTTACCAGTACTTTTCGGCCACTGTCAGTCTGCTTTACGGTGACCAGATTTTTTATGTTGTAACATTCGAACGACGAATCGAATGCTTCCGTTCCATCCTCAGCTGTTTTACAATTCAACGAGCTGCTATGTGGATATTCTTTTAGCGCGAAATTTACTCGACGTATTTCGTACAAGGATCTCTGTGGTATTGTGCAGTCTAATTTTTTATATCTTTTTAGCGTGTAAAGTCTATAGTAACACTTACACGTTTTAAGAAAGCCAATTTAATTTTTTTTTTCTCGCAGCGTATCGATAACGCAGTTACAATTCGGTGGAATGACGTAGGCAGATTCAATAGTAAATAATGTGTAAGAAGATCGTTCAGTTATGATTGATTTTACTTCTCCATTAACACCGTGAAATTTAAACGAAACTTTTTCAAACTATTTCCAAATATTTCATTATTAACATGTTTTTTTTTGAAGGTTTTTGAAGATTTTCACAAATGTTTTACATAAGAGTTTCTGCGTTTTGCACATGACATATCTCTCGAATCTTTTACGTATTTTCCATCTTTCCACATCGTCAGTGACTTCTTGTTCTCTCTATAGACTCTGTATCAAATTCTAGAATTCCAGTAAGTATCGCGAACTAAACTCCGATGAAATTGCGGTCACTGAACAGCGTAAAACCGAGTTTGTGTATGGTCGAATTGTTCTCCGTCGTTAAACCGAAACGATTTTTGCGAACAGAAATTTTTACCACACAAACGTATAAACAACTTTTTTAGAACATCTAGAACAATAAAGTCCCTGAAATAGTTTATAATACGACCGTATGAAGAAAGTAGGAGCAGATACCAATTTAGTTTTGTTAATAATGCATCGGTTCAAATATTTATCGCAGAAATTTGTAAAAAACCATTTTAGTCAGCCGATTTTTCATTTATACAAAAATTTGGAACAATCCTCAGCCATGAATTCGTATTACAATACGAAACAATTTGTTTTTTTTGTAGTAATATGAAAATGAAACATTTTCCATAAATGAGAGCCATATTATCTTTTAATGCAAACAAGAGGACTCTGCGGGTAATTTGCACTTTTGCGAATTCTTTTACAGTTCTTAATATGTTGCTGTTATTAATGTAGCGATATTCTGATACACATTTTTTCCCATCGTCATTATTTTTTTTCAAATCGAAAAAAAACGAACGTAAAGAAAGAGTTAAAATTAAATGTGTATTGGAAAACTCTATAGCTGAGAATTTCTTGAAATCTGAAATAATTACAAATGAACTATCCGTCATATTTTCTAAATGTATCGGAGAATCATAAGAAGTTTTTATGATTTCCCGTCGTTTTTGCAATGCACATTTTTCAACTAAGCGGCGGATACTCGAAAAATTTAAATATACAACGTCGTAGAAAAAATCACGTAAGATGACATTTATAGAGGATAACATCACGTTTTGATAATAGTGCTAACGCTAAATTAGCATCGTAAAATAAATTGCAACAAATTAAATTTTGCACGAAAAAAATTCGTAAAAATAATAAGCATTTATATTGAAGAAAAGCAAGAGAATAATTTTAAATTTAACAATTATATCTTTAGTTGTAAAACTGCATTGCAGAACTCTTAACGTGACCCTTAAACTCTTAGCGCTGAGTAATAGATATGAGTGACGAATAGGAAATTCGATTCAGACAGGTAAAACAAAATCTAATAGTTATCAAGTGTTGGTTAATAAAAACAACATAAAAAAAACAAAAAAAACGATTAAATATATACATTAAATTAAATAAAGGACACGCTGCAAGTCAACCAAACTGAAATTTTCAATGTGTTTTAATGTAATATACGCCTATTTCATCATTCGTATTTTGACTCCGTTTCAAAAACTATTTATTGTTCAAATGAATTTACTAAATGACGCGTCAGGAACTTTCGAAGTGCGAAATATGTAAGAAACAAAAACGAGGAAAAAATAGAAATCCATTAATCGAAATGAAATAATTATCGATACAGTTTTGTTTCATCGAACGCTGTTGATGTGTTTAATGATTTAGCTATTCAGAAGGATTTTAACAAACCCTGGGTAGTAAGAAAAATTTTCCGTTGAGCTTTTTTTTTCGTACATGTCACTATCATATATTAATTTTGTTACTGATACATGTAAAACTAGCATCTGATGATGGCCAGTAGTGTGTAAGCTGGTCGAAACGTTAAGCGAATTAAATTTCTTTTTATTTCCGAAAATTATTTATTATAAGCTACGTTCAATCCACTAGGGAATCTAATAATTGATATCCTGACCAATTTTTGCAATTTTAATTAACTGCGATTATCCCCTTGTATAAATTGAAATGAAAATAATCCTAGTAGTTAATTTTTTACATAATAAAAAGTCGAAAAAATCATTCGCAAAATATTAACATTTTCCTCTACATTATCATGTAGCGATTAAATTTAGCAATTTCTATTAACTGTATTATCTGTTCCCGGAATTTTACAGTAAAATAATAACCGGCGAAGACTCTAATTAACGTATTCAGTTTTTTGGACGGTCTATTAATTTTAAATGCGATATAATTTGATAAATCAATTAGTTAATCTGAGAAAAACAATGAAAAATTTGTTTGTTATGTGATTTCGATGATAATAACGGTGCGACATTTTTGTCTGCTTAAAGAGGCAAATTATTTCTTAAATTTGTTTACTTTTTTTTATTTCATTTAATTTTTTTAATTAAGCACTGATTTATGCGTGTGTATTATTTGACTTTGAACTATTTTCGTTTTATAACCAATACTTTTGCATTAACATTCGTGAGTTTTAAGTTTAATTTTTTTTCCATCATTATAACTATTTAAAAATTACTTACAAATGAAAGTGAAAATATACGTAGTGAAAAATAATTAATTAAATGTAGCGCGTCTGTACGTCAAAGTTGTTAATCGGTTAATATGATAAAATAAATAAATACACGCGTAAATAACAAACAATAAATAAACAGATATGCTAAAAACCCTTTTTCGGCGAGTTATTCCCGGAACGTTTCTAGCATGTCAGTTTACGTTTAATATTCGTTATTTGCATTTAAAATTATTCGTTATTTTATGTTATTAAATAATTTATTACTTTTCTACATTTTTCGTTACGTAATTATCAAATTTGTTCACTTATTTCACATTTCAGTCGTTTTCCTATTAGATTTATCATCCTGGTGCAAATCTGAAGGATACGGGAATTTCCATCCGGAAACGGGTTCTTGGCAAACCAAGCCAACAGCATCATTCAGTCGAACTCCACGATGATTGAGGATCCGACAGAAATTTAAACTACACTCGTTGTCCATAATTTGGAGATATTTTAGGATGTCGTACATAGACGGATGTCATTTATAATTAAACGAGCCACATGTTCAAGTGTAACCGGAGCAGTGAGCCCAACGGAAATAATAATTGTGTATTTATTTTTAGGATTAAGGCATTCAAAATTAAATCAAGGGCCTCTCATCTGTGGCTAGCAGCTCAACGGTAAAAACGGATGCCTCCGGCTGGAGCTTGAGCTTTTAAACTGCGATATTTAAAGCGATGAAAGTGTAGAGTACGTTTATTATTGGAATAACTTAGCACCATCTGTAAATATTTTAATATACACATATATATATATATATATATATATATTCGAAATAATAATGTTCCCACGAATATGGAGCGCTCTTCTCTGAAACATGTCGAGATATTTTTATTTTTTGTAATTAATAAAGACTTCTGTGTTGATGTTTTGTAGTTTTAAAAATATTATTCATATTGAAATTATTACCTGTAATTTAGTTCGATGAAGTATTAATATCTAACAGGAAAATGCCTTCGCGAAATGAACAGATGGCAACTTAAGCATGGGAGCAGCGCTTTGTGTATGAAAAAGTGAAACTTTTTTTATTATTATTATTATTTATAAATATTACATGATTTCTGGAAGTTTAGTGAGGTGTTAATATTATTCGCATTATCGACAAATATATAATTAATGCTGGAATTATTGCAATTGTAATAGGTCCGTCTTTCTTTCTGCTATTTCCGACAATCTAATATGTGGTGTACTAACAATTGGCATTCTGAACGGAGAGGCGGTTCGCTGTGTTTGTAGAAGATAGTTAAGCATCAATCTGGTGCGTCCAATCTTTAAGCGGACTATTATGACTTTCTCTGTACGGTAGATTGTTTTTTCAGAAATCTCCAAAAATTGCTAATATTGTGTAGAACAATTGTGGCAAAGAAACGAACTGATAATTGCAATATTTAAACAAACATTTATCAGCCGGTACGACTCTGTCTGAAGAAAATATATCGGTCATAAGACCTGATACGGAAACAATTGTTTTTTAAAATGTCAAGTTTATAAACAAATGATTCAGAGAGGCAGGCGTGATAGAATTAAAGATTTGACACGAATTCTGTTACCAATATAGCTTTTAGGAGGTCAGTGATTTTTAAAGTTTGCTTAAAAAGTGATGAAATATGACCGAATAAGCTTCACATTTCCAGTCATAATGCAAGTGAACAACGGCCCATTACGCAAGTAAATAACTAGATGGCAAAAAGAAATTAGTCTAGTATTTCTTAAAGACAGGAATAATTTGTTGTAGTTGATGGACAAGAAATCAGAATCAAGTGCGTTAGTTATAAGATCGGGGGGATTTCATTAAAGACGAAAACATAAGAAGGTGCAACCATAGCTGTAAAATTTTCGAACCAAGAAATGTTCTTAAAGGAATCTTTAAATTTTCCACCTGGAGATTAGAATTCGTTTAAAGGCGTGTTTCCATTAAACTTCGCACAATAATTTCTTCGTGAGTTTTTCTTAGCATTCTTCAAAAATCTGCGAAGCCCAGCAGCAATACTATTTACTTTTTTAGTTTATAAAAACAATCCATAACAAAATGTTACGGTAGCACTAATTATAAAGGAAAATGTCTGCCAGCCACTGCTACAAACGTTTAATATATTCACTACCTGTACATGTGCATTCAAAATATTCGAACTAGCTTCTCTATCGTTTGAAAATAAGATGGTCAAAGGTCATTTTAACCCTTAACCGAAAACTAGGTTGCAATCAAAGAAACATACTGCACCCCTTTAACCATTAGTGCATACCATATAATGCAATAAGGAGCGAGACCGTAGAAATCAATAGAAAGTTAACGGCAATATAATATAATATAATCTATGAGGCGCCACGTTTCCGTTTATGTTATTACATTTGATAATCATACCGTTTGCATATTACTCAGGAATCTGAGATCGTTATCTCGTTTTATATTTACTTTTGGGTTTTATGTTTTAGTTTGTATATTAGAAAGGCCCTTTTCATTATTGCTTCTCGTTTAAAAACTGTAATCAGTTCTTCGTAATTCTTCCGTGGTTCTAATTTAAATGAAACCGTACTGGTTAAATGAAGAAGGTAGCGTGTAATTTTTGAAAAAATGTAAGGAATATTATTCGTGAAAATCGTAGGATACAAAATATTTACGTATAAAATGTTGAAAACACATATAAAAGATATACAATGTTTTATAATATTATTATTTTATAAAATTGTGTACTTTTTACATAAATGTATTCGTTAATTAATAAAAATAATGTGTAAAATAAATCTTAACGTTAAAGTTTATGTAGCTGGAACGTAATTAATAGTTTTTCATATTTACACATTTTTGATAACGCTAATTTTTTCATAATACATAAAAAAAATAATGATTAGTGTTTATTTTTTAATAGCACATATTTCAGTTTGTTCATTATATATTAAAAAATACTTTTTTAAAAATATGTTACGTAATTAACAATTTATACATTTCTTTTTCAATGCAAAATTAATTTTTTTAACATCTGATTATATATAAGTATATATTATATATATATATATATGTATATATATGTATATATATATGTATATATATTATATATATATGTGTATATATATATATATATATATATATATATATATATATGTGTGTATATATATATATATATATATATATATATATATATATATATATATATATTGCTGCCTAGATCGTTGTGAGACCCAGTACATCAAACGGACTACCTGAGACCTGGATTTATTTAAAGTGTTGGATTAACAAAATTATGTTTTTTGTAATGTAATTATCCGTGTGAACCATAGGAACCATAGAGAGGGGTAAGCTAAATTTGAAAGTAAAATATACAAATTTTGCAGTTTTATAATGTATTATGCGAGACCCGGGAGGTAGACTATTACATCTAAGACCCCTTAAGATTTTATACAGACGCCGCGAACATTTGTGCTGTCAACACTACGAGGTCCATTTAGTTTGGTTTTAACATTTTTCAGAAGTTTTGTGTTCGCGAATTTTTATATCTAGAATTTTTTGTTGTTGCTTACTATGAAAAGCCGAGTAGATTTAAATTTGAGTTTAGTAAAAAGCTGGGAAGTTTATTATTCATACATATTTAAAATTACATGTATTAATTAGTGGCGGATCTAAATATTTTGGCCCCATTTAGCGAACATCACATAAGATTTTTAAAAAGAAATTAATTCTAACGTAATACATAAAGTTAAATTTTTAATAATTTTATTTCTTTCTTTTTCTCAACGACATCATCCTGGAACGATTCTCATCCTAATTTTTCTAAATATTGCTTTTTTGTGCTTCATCTATTTAATCTATTTTACCTTTTTTTTATTTCATTGTCTATATAGCTCTATGATTAAATCAGAGAAAGATTGAAAAAGTAAGGCTTTGGTTAAAGAGTTTACTAGTCAGCATTTGTAAATTGAATTTTCATATTAAAAAAGGGAAAGAGTCCAAAAAGTTCACTGATTTTGCAGATTTTGAAAACAAAATTATTCGTTTCGCATTAGGGGAGGAGTTACAGTATGTAGTTTACTGTTTAAATTAATAATGAATTTTTGATACTAAGTTTTATACTGTGATAAGTTTGTAAATCAGAAGTTCATTGAATAAATTTGAAACACATATTAATTACATAATTTCTAAATAAATTTAATATTGGATTCTGATTAGCATAATTTTTATAAAAATACATAAATGGTAAATATGACTTTATTCAAAATTTTGTTTAGCTTAATTTTCTGTGTGTGGGGTTAAAACATTTATCGAAATATAAATGCATATGAAGTTGATTTCTTGAAATATTTTTGTGCATTCAGAAATTTTCAAATGTAATTAAAATTCTTAAATTTTTTTAAACCATCATATTTTATTAATCGAGGGAAAGTAAATAAATTTCGAAACCTACTTTAATTAGCAATAATCGCGCTTCAAATGAACTTCATTGGTTACCATGCTTCCGCTGAGTACTTGATTCTCTAATTTCTCTATCTCCCGATCTATATAAACTACATTGTCTTCATTTCTCTCATCAGTCTTTTTGATTCTTCTCTAGTCCATTTTGTCTTGACTACATCTAGCTTTTGTACATTATATCCTGATAATTACTATTATGTTTATGACAGAAATCACATATTTTTTGAATATTCCAGTCTATCCCTTGTACGTGACTTATTTAGTTCTCAATCGTAGGACTTGATTTTGCTGCTCTATATAGTGCCTTTCATGTTCTTTCTTTACCTATCATCTCAGCTGTTCCTATTTTAGAAGTTTTCATTAGTTCCACATCAAATAAAAAAAAATTATTTTCAACTTGTTTCATCTATTTCATACATGTGTTGGACCAATGCTCTCTGCTGACAAAATTTCAAGGAAAAGGAAATAGAGAACTTTTGATTTTGTCCCTTATTTCATACTTATTTAAAATCCATTGCCTGTTCTGTTTAAAAAATAACACAATATCACTAACTCTATTTCAAGTAACTAATTTTGCATACAATTTTCAGGTTAAGCGAAATATTTATCAAACGTCTAAAATGGACAAAGTCGTCTCGGAAAAATAGAGGAAAAAATTTTAGGAAATTGAAGTAACTGATGATTTAGAGGAAAATGGAAAACTACTTTGAGTTTTACTTATTCTAATCCTAATTTTCATACGTTGTTATGTTAATGTTCTTTCTAACAAGTTCAATACTGAAAAAAACAGAGGACCAAATAAAAAGTATATGAAATAAATATAAGTTTAGATACATGTAAGTAAATCCAAGAAATTGACAATCTTGGCTAAATTAATAAATCCTGGGACAAAAAAAGTGTAAACATAAAATTTAATCAAGTCCAAATTTGATTTGTTGGTGAGAGTTTGAATATATTGAAATCATAGTTACTTAGATCTAAACCAAAATAATTTCTGAAAAATAAACAGTTTGTCTAACTGCCCACTGGTACATTTGAAAATATTACCTTTTATAGTAAATGATATTAAAATTGAATTTAAAGTCTTTTAAACTGTTATGATTCTTTAAAATAGTAAAATAATTTAAAACTTTACAATGTATTTTATGTAATATTATTCGAGTATACCGAATGGTATCAGATGCCAATGTCACATGTTTAAATGATCACTCGTTGAATTTCGTAACATTTTTTTGTCAATTTCATAATGGTATATTTTTAAAATGACGTGGAAATGTTGTACTTTCTATAACTCGAGTCTGTTTATATATACAGATGCAGTGTTGCCATAGTGATGGGCTTCACGGGAACTGTATGACATCCTAAATTACAAAGCATTTATATAATCCATAAAGCGCTCTCTGGTTAAAAGCTGCCGAACTAAAATATATATAGTCATTGTGAGGCCCACACAAAAATTTGCCAAAAGACACATGGTACTCTGCACATCATGAAAAATCAATCAAAAACTGTAAAACGTTGTGAGACCCGCACCGGGTCTCATAACGCTTGGACGGGTCTCACAGAATGAATTGGCTTTCCAGAAACGGGCCTACCTATAGCCAAATAAATAAATATATATATGTATGTGTGTATATATATATATATATATATATATATATATCAACTCGGCTACTTTGGACTCGCAAAGGATTCTGCCCCTTAATCCTTCTTGCTTACATTTCTATTTCTTTCTCTTCTATACTTGACATAAAATTATCAAAATTTACAACGTCATTATTACTGCCATCGACACAACATTCCTTAAATAAAATTGGAACATTTTTTTTAATGGGGGCCGGTTTAAGAATTACGTTGTAATTTATATATTTATATATATTAATTACAACGTAATTCTTAGGCTACCCCCCATTCGAAAAAATGTCCTAAAAAAATGTCCTAAAAAAATGTCCCAAAAAAATGTCCCAGAAAAATGTCCCAGAAAAATGTCCCAATTTTATGTAACGCTAAATGTCCCAAAAAAATGTCCGAATTTTATGTAACGTTTGTTATATTTTATAGGATTTTTGTTATTGTTATTTAAAAAATGTCACAATTTTATGTAATGAAATATGTAACAAAAAATGTAACGAAAAAATGTCTTAATTTAATATAACGGAAGTTAAATGTTAGAATAGGATTTTTGTGGTTATGTTATTTTTTGTGTGTGTTGATGCCAGTAAGAATTACGTTGTAAATTTTGATCATTTTATATAAAGTATAAAAGAGAAAGGGACAGAAATGACAGCAAGAGGGGTCAAGAGGTACAGTCCCTTGCGAGGCCAAAATGGCCGAGTTATATATATATATTAATGACCATGTCATTCTTAGCCTGAGCCCCATCCCTTTTTTTGCCCCAAAACGTTACATATATTGTTTGCGTTAAGGAAGTAATGACAGACATTTCTATGCAAACCGCAAATTAAATGTATTAGTTTTGTATTCTTTCTTGATTACGATGAAAAAGAAAACTTATTTTGCGAAGAGTTAATTGAAACTGACTCTTCCAAATATATACATATATTAATTACAACGTCATTCTTAGCCCGACCCACACTACTTTTTCTGTCACAAAAATTTGTCCTGAGATGTAACATTAAAAAAGGATTTTCTTTTTTCCGCACAGTAATGGGAAAGAATGACGTTGTCAACTTTCCTCGTTCTACAGGAAGTACAGAAGTGATAGAACCGAGGTTCCAGAAGTGTCCCCAGGCGGGGTCAAAAGATGAAGCCCCTTGCAAGGCACAGAGAGCCGAGAATATATATATATATAAATATTTATAATTTCGGTGTAAAAATTTAATAATATTTTAATTTTTACTAGTCCTATATTTTTAATTATTTAAAACATGTAGTCTGTCAGATTCCTTGTTTTCATCAGCATACTAATTATTGTATTTTTTTGATTGTTGGTTAAGATTCACATGCATACCTTTATGCTTTGGGGGGTTTAATCCATCCAAACGACCTTTTAGTCAAAATTCTTAGATAAATTTTAAGTACAGATTTAATTTTTCGTAAAAAGTTTTAAATTAATTCGCGTTCTAATTTTGTTGACTTCTGACGAGATTTCGATTCTGGCCAAACGATTGTATAAATTTCAAGTTCCCCAGATTTAATAACATTTAATTTTTGACTTTTTAATAAATCGTACAATGCCTTCCTTTTCAAAGTTTTGCGCTGATAAAGAATTTCAATAGTTTCATAAAACTGAGTAATTGACAAATTAAAAAAAAAAAAAAAAACAATTTTTTCGACATTACACCGTCGCTACAAAAAAAGAAATAAAATAGAACTTTAAGAACGCGTCTATGTATATCAAAATCAACAGTACTGAAAATAGCGTGAAATTTTCATTGGCGGCCGTCTTTTTCTTTTTTTTAGACTTTTTCGATCCTCTGTTATTGCAGCTAGATCGATCTCGGAACCGAGTCCCGAACAGTCCAAGTCTTGAATCTCGACCAGCTAAAGTTAATCGCTGCCGCGAAAGCGATTGATGATGGTTGGAAGGCAAATATAATAGCAAAAAAAAAAGTGACCAGTTTTTGTGCATCGCAGATAAGATTACTAGTCAATTAATGGTTATAAAGCAGGGTAAAGTGCGTGTGAGATCGTGAACTGTTTCTAAATTAACGACGCCAGGTGTCAGTTTTTCGTTTTCTTATTATAGAGAAGAATCGACAAATGAGAATGATTCAATTCCTGACGATTTAACGAATACATATTATAACTTAATCTAAACATTTCAGAAACTGGTGAATTTCTTTCAAACGAATTCCGAAGTTTCCGATATGCGATATTATTATATTAAGTAAATGATTGAAGAGAAAAAAAATATCAAAAGACAGGTAATTATTAGAAATAGCAAATTCGCAATACCCGTAAATAACAGTCATAAAATATCGACACTTGCTGCCGAATCGTGTACACCAAGAACATCCGCTCCTGTATAAATTGTTTCGTACATAGTTACGACATGACGCGCCATAACTGTATAGCGTCAAAATAAAATCACTGTTCCGTATTGCCCTTTTTCTTACCGTTATTTTACAGTTCATCTCTAAAATATATAGACTATGCATACTCTAATGGAAAAGCGATAAGATGAGAACGTAAATCATGGTTATGTAAAATTGATCTCTTAATATATATATACATATATATATATATAACTTGATCATTTTAGCCTCGCAAGAGGCTGTTCCCCTTGACCCCTCTGGCTTACATTTCTGTCTTTATCTCTTCCATAGTTTGTATAAAATGATCAAAATTTACAATGTAATTCTAAATCAGTTCATATAAATATAATAACATAATCACAAAAATCTTATAAAATATAACAAACGTTACATAAAATTGAAACATTTTTTTGGGGCATTTTTTCTAATGGGGGTAGCCTAATAATTACGTTGTAATTTATATATATATATATATATATATTTAAAAAAAAGTAAAGCAAGTCTCATATCCTTGATAGGGCGTCGGAGATTGCGAAGTTAAGGTTCACAATGTACTAAGCCCAACGGCACTAATGAAAGTAGGAGGGCCAGTTCGTTTCTCTCGGACGCCTTTACTTTCCCAGATTTCTCTGGTACCCAATTATTTCAGGCTGGGTAAGCTTGGGAGCAACTTGAATCCGGGACGAGACAAGTTTCGAACCCGTAACCTCTGATTTGGTATCCAAGCACCTTAACCACTAGGCTACCGCGCTACCTACATATATATATATATATATATATATAAATTTATATATATATATATATATATATATAAATTTATATATAAATATATAAATATATATATGACAAAAAATAGTAAAAAACCATTTACCGACTGTTTGTGGCATTTCGATTTTAATAACAGCGTTTTTAATTCTCTTCTTCGGTAGTCCACAGAAGTACCCACCCTTTTTTTTTGTCCATACCCGCGGGACCCTTCTTCTCTTAGATACATCACTGCGTGTGGTAAACACAACTTCCCCCGTTCTGTTTTCGCATAAAAACTCCGTTTCAACTTTAAAAAATTCGCGCGCGTTCATTCGATTATTTTCTGCTGGTAAAATAATTGCTGATTGCTAAATTATCCTTGTTCGCTTTGAAATCATTACAGGCAATGTAGCTAAGATAGTTAACTTAAAATACACATATACAACTACGAAATAATCATTCGTGAAACATATAACGGTTGAATCCCCCGACTTTCTGATTTTTTTTTTAATACAGTTCACATACGCCGCGATATTTTCAGCATTCGCTGCTACTGATTCAGTTTACGTATAATCCAAGAGCAGGATCGGATAACATTCGAATACGTATCAAATGATTCAAAGCTTAATAGCTCCATCATTCTGATAAGATGATCAAACAGCTAATCAACGGAACACGCGTATCACAAAATGCGCCGCTGTTGTGATAATTTTTGAACTGGCCGAAAACGAAACGATAAAAGTATAAAAATAACACGGTACCGACTTCCTGCTCCTGTCCAATTTTGCAACGCTCTCTGCTAAAATGCCGGCATTGAAAATTCGTTAACAATGACCTCGCGATAACGATTTTCGCTAATTTACTTCTAATTAATAGAATAAATACGCATCTCTAATTGCTTAAATAAATAGTTCCAGTGAATGGTTTCTCGCATAAAAAACTAACACAACAAATTTAAATTTGACAGTCAAAGGATAAAGGTATTGCTTGCCACAGATCGATGAAAAAGTTTTATAATTTGACCCTGCGAGTATCGGAATAGATTAAAAAAAAAAGAAAAAAAAAAAGAAACGAAAACCCGAATGAAAAAAAAAATTAATTAACAATCGGCGTGCCGGGATATACGATATTATTCTAAAAATGAAAAAGAATTTTAATGAAAATAAAATTATTTCATTTGGCGGAGTATAATCACTGTTACTGCGGTCGGGATGTAACGGTTAATCTAGAATTCACAGCGCAATGCGCGAGTAATAATTAAAAATATCACCAGCGACCGAGCTTCTCCGCACGAAATTTAATTAACGGGAATAGTTTTATGTTTACTTACCTTCGATCATATTGCGTACAAAGAAAATGAGTAGGCGTGAATGGAGTGATCGGCGATTTTTAACTAGAATATCGGAGACGAATTGAGTGAGCCGGTTAAAACCTGCAAGCACCACGACGAAATCGGTACTACCAAACGAGCACTGGCTACCCGATGTCCAGTATATTTTATACTGATCGGATTCGTCTAGTGATAAGATTTTAATGTCGGTGAACAACGACAGTACCGCCGCGAGTGTAACCGGATATAGGGAAATAGAACCTGAATGACGAACTGGATGCGGAGCTCGCGCACTTCTCACTATATCTTCCTAGTCGCAACATGCAGCCTACTTCGAAGCACACATACACAGACGTCCTGTACAATGTAAGAAAGAAAATGACTCTTAAAGTTAACCTACAATTCACGAAAACACTGTTCAACACCGGCCGTGCCTTGACTACATTGAAATCTTCGATATATTAGAACTGTTACTATTATTACTAATATTATCCGCCTAACTCGTATAGTGTTTAGTAGATGTCCGACAAGAATTTTTTCTCGGTAGTTTTTCCCCGGTCTCGGCCGAAAACTGATCTGAAGTTTTGTAATCGCTCGTAAAGTTTTTTTAAAAGTTAAAATTATGCTTATTTCAATTTACATCGCACGTGACAAAATAAATTTAATTGAAACAAAACAAACAAATTTACTAAATAATTTGCCTTTATTTTTCTTTAAGAAAACGTTAAAATTTACCGAAAATTGTATGATTAAGTCTAACGATTTTTAAAAAGACAATTCTCATTAAGTAAATTTAACCAGCTACACTACAAAAGAAAAAAACAAAAACCGTCCATTAGTTACACTGATAATTAAGTTTTAACGCCGTTTTCAGGAGTTCCAATAAGATATATCCATATTTCTTTACACCCCCCCCACCAAAAAGACAAATTTCGAAAGATTGCGTTGAATTGTTTAGTTGATTATATTTTCTCGTCACAAGGATCAATATCCACAAACAGTTAAATCTGGGGGGAGGGACAATTTTTGACATTTAAACGAACGGTAAATCATAAAAGACCAGCCGCTTAGGAAGTCGATCTCAAAAACATAGATTTGTCCTACGAACTCGAATAAAATAGATTTTCATCTCTATCGGTACAAAGCCTAAATTGGAGAATTATAATAGAATATCGATTAATGTCCAAGGTTTGGTTAATTAAAATCGAAACTGACATTTTTCGGCTGAAACTGAGAAACTTGGATGTTCTACAAATAAGTAAGTTGAACTTTTACATACGATTACACTCGATCGCAATTTATATTTAAAATAATTGTTATAGCAGTTTCGGAGCACGATTAAAACTTTACGAATAATATAAGCTCGCAGTCTAATTTTTAACAGACGAAAAATTCCATAACAGTGAATTTGCGTTGGTATTCTAAGGATCTATAATGACGGTGGTCTTGCTCGTGATTTTCTGTTAGCTCTCCGAGTCGAAAAAAGGACTCGGCATTACGGTACCGCCGCATACTCGCCTACTTCGTTGCGATAGCCTAGTTGCTAGAGCACTCGACTTCCGTTATGAATGCCTTGGGTTCGATCCCAGGCGATGATAGAAATTACTGCAGAAATTATTATAAAAATGATTAAAAACAATCGCTAATAGTCACGTGGTAGGAAATAGCAAATCACCGCGTATACAATATGCGCATACGTGCGACTTGATAACGAGCGGTTGTAATCAATTCGGAGTGTGGACTTGCATCTACATTAGCGTTGCATATTAACTATATTACCATGAAAATCTGGCAGCAGGCATAGAATGCATCTCTCAATTGGCCTGGTCAGCGCGAGAGATTAGGCCAACTTACTGTCAAGTAGAATAGCTTTATACATATTATAGATATAGCTCAACGCTTGTACATCCATCGCTTTACTTTAAACTTCATTATGATATATCAAAGATCTGAAAACCCAAAACCTTCCGCCCAATCCATTAATTTCCGATTTAATTATCTAATAACCATTATCACGATTGTGTTATAATTTTTACTGACGGTTCTAAAATCGGAGAACGTAGTAGCGCAGTAGGCGCAACCTGTTTTATCAAAGTAATAACACGTTACAGAAGTTTAAGGTGCCGCCGGAAGCGACGGCCTATACTGTTGAACTATTGGCTATAGATAAGGCTTCGGGATTTTTAACAATCACACTCGACGTCGACAAAAGATACATCTAATTATCAGTGACAGCTTAAGCTATCAGTGATAAAATCACTTAACTATAAATTATACCCGCTGGTATATGAAATAAGAAATAAATGCCTCAAGATAATTAATAGCGGAATGACTTTGAAGTTTTGTTGAATTCCGGATTAATTTGAAATAGATGGAAATGATAATGTCGATCTGTTTAGGAAGCTGCTTCCGGAGGCGTTCCATTTCCTTTCATCCCTTCTACTGATTTATTTCGGAAAATTTTACAGAGACAATCGACAAAATTGGATAAATATAAAGAACAACTCAAAACCTAGGTATAGGTTCCATAATACAGTCCAACCAACTATCTCGTCAAGACTATGCGGTATTATCATGTGCCGTTAAATACCGCTGAAAGGCTTATTAGCAAAATTCGTTACCTTGATCTGTCGTCTCCGTATAGGACATACACGAGTTTCACAGAATTTTCAAAGTCAAACGTTAAATTTGATTTGGAGCGATCACGAGATGATTAGTTACTCGTAGAGCATCGGTTATTTTCTTGCAAATTATTTACCAGACGCAGAAATAATATTATTTTCAGGCACTTAATTTCCTTGTCGGTTTTTCCTCATCAAAACATGCAGTATTTGCTTTGTTGTGGGAACCAGGCTTTGGTCGCCATATTCAGGTTCATAATCGATTGCAACATTGTGATTCACAAGGTAGTAGTTTAGAGTTATTTATTTTCTATTTCGTCTATTTATTCATTTTTATTTTATTTTTTTTTGTTTTTTTTTCTCTTTATATTTTATTTATATATTTGAAATAAGGCTAGTTTCTGTTTAGAGTAAATTTATGCTGGAAGTGACCGAATATACCGAGAGTTGATCAACATTTTTGGGTAGGTATTTGAGGTACTGAGAAAACTTGTTCAATACGTCCTTCAATAATACCTAAATACGAAAAGACAGAACTGGCTAAAGGCTTAGCGGGCTTAAGTGACCCTTAAATTTTTAAAGAAGGGAAAAATATTTTGCAAAAAATGTTCTTGAGGCATTTTGGAATTTTAACATCGTAGAATTTAGTATTTAAGGAGTTAAAAGATCAAAAAGCCAGATCATTTATCCAAGTCGAAGATTTTGCCAGATGCTTGCAAAATTATCTTTTTAAAAATCGAAAAAATGTACTTCATGCAAGATGAAATTTTTACAGTATAATATTCGTGACTAAAAAGAATCATTCACAAAAAGACAGGTCGTTTCGCTGGGACATTTTACCTACTAGGTGATTGAGAATGTTCAACGTTTTATTGTGCATTAATATTATTCGTAACTCATCTTTATACTTTTTTTTTTTCAATTTCATCTCAAACTGAGCTTTACTGAAGACGTTGTCATACTTTTCACCTTCTGTTATTGCTATGTCCGTTATTATATCTACATAATTATCGCATATAGAAGTGAAAGAGTGGATTCTATTCCAAAATACAATCAAACTACAAATTTCATCAAATGCTTCTTTATGCAATTGTAAATTTTTGTGATAATTAGTTTCCGGTTTTTAGGTCCAACTCTCGTAATTTATTGAAATATTCTTTCCGACATATGCGATGATTGTTCAAATACTCCAAACTTTGTATTTTTTTGTATATAGCAGTTTCCTTAATAGACGGATCGTACTTAGCTGAAATGAATTATCATTGGATAATGGAATATCTGTAATAAAAATGATTTTTACAATCTATATAATTCTATTCAAAATAAGCCAATTAATAGTTGTTTTTTTTTATGGGTACGGGTAATGAAGAGCAACAGCCCACCCAACCAAGGAATCTATGTAATAGCTCAAAAGGAGCATAACATATTAAATTTTAATCTAGTGCGAGATAGAATGAATGAAAAAAGCTAGAATAGGAACAACTGACAAAGAAGGAAAAGAGAAAACATATAAGAGCCATTGTATTATCCAAAAGTTGAGAATAGAAGAAAGAACGTTCTGAAGAAAGTCAGGAACATTCAAAGAAGACATGATTGACATCACGGGGGAAAAAATAGTTGATAACATGAATGTTCGAAAAATTTCAGTAAACAATTAAGTACACTAATGAAACGAATATTTAGATAAATACCGAACACGAATTGGGTTTATTAAATTTTATTGCCAGTTAAAGACTACAACAAATGCCTTTAAATTATTCTTAGCTGTATATTACGTTATTTTTAAGTTTATATTATTATAATATACAGTAGTAAGTATATGGTAAGTATATATTATTTTAATACTACAAAGAACGTAAATTGATAACATCAGAAGAGGGTAAATTAAATTCTCTTGGGGTCTTCTCGTGATATTTTTTCATCAAAGCAAGGAAATTCTTGCGATATCCGTTTTTGGAGTTAACACTGGTTCTGTAGAATAATGTCTTGGTATTTTAACCTATGTTTTTTTCTGATTTCCAACACTTCAAGACTTTATTTTAAAGTTTTTTCGCTAAACAGAATAATTTTTTTATTGTCTTTTGAGAAAATTACACACACCAACTTTTCACTGGCCATCATATATAATTAAAGAAGCATTTAATGAAATTTGTAGTTTGATTGTATTTTGGAATAGAATCCACTCTTTCACTTCTATATGCGATAATTATGTAGATATAATAACGGACATAGCAATAACAGAAGGTGGAAAGTATGACAACGTCTTCAGTAAAGCTCGGTTTGAGATGAAATGGAAAAAAAAAAGTGTAAAGATAAGTTACAAATAATATTAATGCACAATAAAACGTTGAACATTCTCAATAACCTAGTAGGTAAAATGTCCCAGCGAAACAACCTGTCTTTTTATGAATGATTCTTTTTAGCCGCGAATATTATACTGTAAAAATTTCATCGCGAATGAAGTACATTTTTGCGATTTCTAAAAAGATAATTTTGCAAGTATCTGGTAAAATCTTCGACCTGGATAAATGATCTGGCTTTTTGATTTTTTAACTCCTTAAATAGTAAATTTTACAATGTTAAAATTCCAAAATGCCTGAGGAACATTTTTTGCTAAAAAATTTTCCCTTCTTTAAAAATGTAAGAGTCGCTTAAACCCGCTAACCCTTTAGCCAGGTCTGTCTTTTCGTATTTAGGTATTATTGAAGGACCTATTGAACAAGTTTTCGAAGTGCCTCAAATACCTACCCAAAAATGCTGCTCTCGGACTAAAATAATTTTTATGGCGGGCCAAAAAAAAAAAAAAAAAAAAAATCTTTAAACTTTAAAGGAAATACATAAAATAAAACTTTTACTATAATCAGTTGCTTCAACTGATAATATTCCCCATCCGCTATTTCTTTGGCATTTCATATTCGAAGTTTTTCAAGTCCTATTCATTAATGAACGGAGTAAATTCAGGGTCGCTTTTTGAACAATAGGCACACTTATTCTCGCTTTCGTAATTATTTCCTAAAATCGTTAAATTTTCCCCCCATTTGGCACAAAAAATAAGGCATTATTTATGAATTCAGAAATGTAATGAACTGAACATAATTCAAGTTATGATTTCTAGTATTTTTTTGTGTTTTTTCGATTTTAAATCATCTTAAAAAATTGTAACCATTTACTGGATTTAAATTCCCCCTTTCGATCAATTTTTATAATTGCCCAATTGCTCATTTTTCGCTTGTACACCTCTAGCGCCTGTCTTAATGT
The DNA here is from genome assembly GCA_039619475.1 of Icerya purchasi. Classification (NCBI taxonomy): domain Eukaryota; kingdom Metazoa; phylum Arthropoda; class Insecta; order Hemiptera; family Monophlebidae; genus Icerya; species Icerya purchasi. The sequence continues at coordinate 488,116,816 of CM077115.1, forward strand.
GTAACACATTGAAAGTACTCCCAACTTATATTCCCGCTCTTTTAGATTTTTTCTTCAACGTCCATAATTTTCTTCGCTTTTATGTCCCGGATTTATTTAATAAAAAATTGCTATTAGACTTTTATTACTTTCCGTAGAAGTTAATGCAGTATTTTAAATATTTTTGAAAAATGCGTCATTGAAACATCATCGTATTACATTCCTTTAAGTTGGACTTTGTTGATTTTTTTTTTTCTTCGAAATCGTGATAAATACGCGAATAAAAGAGTAAATATTAGAAAAGGAAAAAATAAACATTTCGCTGCAAACAGTTTATGTCGTAAAACTTCCGCCGGGAAAAAGTTAATAAAAACGAAATTATTCAAAAACTTGAAAGTTCTATTTTTTAATTTTCATTTTCGTTAATATATTCAGTTTAGTCGAAATTAATTAAAAGGTTGTTTAAATCATATTAACGACATCGCAAGAATATGAATACTCCTCTAAGCTCTTAATTAGAATGTGCGACTTGCTGAGTATCAATCTGAGAGGTTTCATATGTTGTCGAGAAATTTATAAATAGCAAAATTTTGATTCTGTAATAATGTGGGTTTTTTGCATTTATTGAAACGCTAAAATCCTTTTAGTGACTGCTGTTCTATTTATTTATTGTATTTTTTTAAATTTTAACACGATAAACCAGCAGCAAAAGATCAACCTACAACTTACAATTTATTTTTGTTAGAAAACTGGTCTTTTCAAATTTCAATTCTCTAGGCCTAATATTTGATAAAAAACTTTCCTGGCGCTCTCACATAGCTGAGCTCAAAACCAAGTGCCTAAAATCCTTGTCCATCCTGAAATATCTATCAAATTACAAGTACAATATAAACCCAAAATTACTTCTTACAATCTACAGATCGATTATCCTTTCACGAATCAATTACGGGTGCCAGGTGTACTCCTCAGCCGCTAAAAGTGTGCTAAGATCCTTAGATCCTATACATTCTGCTGCCCTCCGGTCTATCCTTTCTGCTCATACTTCTTCTCCGGTTATAAGTTTGTATGCACTGGCAGGTTGTCCCCCGCTGTCCTACTATAGGAAGTACTATAACTTTAAAGAAATGAGCACCCTCCTTAGTAGTACCAAAACCCCGACAACATCTCCTAATATGAGGTTTGGGAATGACCCAGTGCCCGAACTTTTTTCGGTTATGGGTCGTTTCCAAATCTTTTCAATCCCAAGAACTCTGCCAGACTTCGCAGCAACCGCACCACCTTGGAGTCAGCCAATCATAAACATCAACATATCGCAGACAAAATTTAACAAAGCACAATACCCCCCAAACATAGCACAAATAGCAACAAATATCATAGCGAGCTACACAGATCATGCATGCCTCTACACAGATGGAGCGAAGGCAATAGGTTATCAGTCACCGGCGGCATGCTCCTTCGAAGTCTCAGGGGCAGCAGAGTCAGTTAGACTGCACGATTGCTGTACAGCACTGGACGCTGAAATATACGCGATAGTCTTTTGCATCCAACACTATACCGATAGCAACCCCCAGTCCCAAAAGGCCCTACTCATAACTGACTCTCTAAACTCCCTTCAACTCATCTCGGGGATTAAATCCAACAACCCTTTGGTAAGGAAGGTCCATTACCTATTATACAGGTTATCACATTTAAACTCCGAATATGGGTGCCGGCTCATGTTGGGATTCCAGGCAATGAGCGTGTCAATCGAGCAGCTTAGGCGACATTGTTCTCTCCAATGCCACACAAACCCCCTCTTCCCCCTACACTGGCTCATTTATTTATGCAGCAAACTGGAGAAGAATGGCAACAGGAATGGAGATCTTCAAGTACGTTTCTCCGAAGCGTAAAAACAACCACGGAGCCTTGGTGGCCCATAGCCGGAGTTTCCCGCAGAGATTTTTCTGTCCTCAATCGTCTCCGAATAGGACATACAACCCTCTCACACGGCTACATATTCACGAGCCAGGTACCCCCAAATGTCTGCCCCTTTTGTAGTCAACCGAGCGCCCCATCCACCTATCACCTACTTCTCGAATGTCCCTCTTTTGCAGTACCACGATCCATGCACTTCACCACTTCGTCTAGTTCTACGATACTGTCAAATGCTCCGCCCGCGGTCGGAGCTGTATTAGCTTACATGCGGAGCAGCGATCTGTACTATCAAAGAAATACGAAGTAGAATAAATAAAAACAGACGAGTTTCGTTAATAAAACATGATAATGTACTGCGAAGATAAAATAGAATCTTATTAGTTTACAATTTTTATAAAAATAGAAGCCAAATGATATTTAAAAAAAGTACAGTGAGAAAGATGCGGTGCGTGCAAAAAGAAAGAGATCGCATGAGGGTTGCTCAAGTTAATGCGCATGTAAGAAAGAGCAGCAGCGGCGAGGAAAAGCAACGAAGTATATAGTATACGCGTCACGCACACACAAGCAAATAGCGAGCGGCGACGGAGAGGAGGCATGAGGGCATGACGTCACACCGTTTCTGTCACGGCATAATAGAGGAACGTTAAGTAGATAAAAATCCAACCCTCTTTTTCGATGTAAGTTCTTTGATGAAAACTGGTAAGTTCAGATCACAGATATCAGCGTAATATTATAATTGCGGAAATTCCGGAAACGAGATACAATAATGAAGATAACTGTGACTCAGAAGGACACACAACTATAATGTAAATAATTATTCCCTCTGGTTTTTGAATATTTTTTATCAATTCATAAACAAAAAATAATTTAAGGGCGTTGACCTAGCGCTACACGGTTAAAGGATTCCGGATGCAGTAGCGCGATTCAGAAGCCTCTGTTCGGACCAAAAGGTTCCTTAATAACTGCGCATAATTCCACCATGGCACCGACCGCCGCATAAATGGAGTTAACGCGTAAAATTATTGAATATTGATTAAAAAAATGATTGTACGTATTCGCGTGTTAGTGCGCATGTACGAAATGATCGAAATCCAATAAATATGGAAGTCGCACAGCTCGCGAATTGTGCAACAGTTTGCTTCCACGATCCGTACAATAAACTTATACAGTTACACAGATTAAGGTGATAAAATAAACAAAAACCGATCTCGACGTATTTAAAGAATCATGTAAAATTCTTTTTATTTCGCGGACTCTACAAGGTTATTATACAATTCATGGAATAAACAAAAATGTTACGCAATTCATGAAATGTGCGATTTAATATTACACGAAATATACATATATACATACATATATATATACATATACATATATATATATATATATATATATGTATATATATGTATATATATGTATGTGTGTGTATATATATATATTTATTTATTTATTTATCTTAGGCATTTACATATAATGATACATAAATATGAATGTATAGGTGTGAAAAAATTAACGCTTTCGTCATAATTTATTTATTTAGTTTTTAAAGATGTGGTCGTACCACTATATTTAAAATAAGCACTGTGTCAAATATTCGGACTTTTTTAAAGTAAAATTTCGAAGTTTCTTTCGGAATATCATTTTAAAATTAAAATTGAGGCGCTGACGTTTGAACGTTCTTAGTTAATCTTAAATTCTGTAGAGAACCTTGAACAGTTTTAATAAATATTTATAGCTGTAATTTTCTAACTTGAGAACATTAACGCAGGTTGCTCTAGAGCTGAAACTGAAGTTGCAACTTTCACAACACCTACCGTGATCGGAATTACGTTTTAATAATAAAATAGGCAATTTTTATTTTGCTATTTTATGGAATTATTTTGTATTATTTTCTACCGAAATAATTTTACTGATAATCTTGTTCGCGATCCGTGAGCCGCATTTTCAATAACGGTCTCAAAATGGAAAAGATTACGATGTTTTCGGAAATGTCGATATTACAAAAAATTTATTTTCTTCATTTTTTTTTTAAGATACAAGGAATGCACTTTGAATAATTCGATTAAATAAAAATGTGTAAATTTGTTTAAACGAAAAAAATAAGAAACAATTAACCGTTATACATCGACAAATCATCTGCCTGAATGGTTTGTACGTAACAATTTCGACGTACTTTGAATACGAATTAATTTTAAAACACCTTAGTAATCGAAGCTAACAATTTGCGAAGAAATTAATTATCGCTGGAATTTGAAGAACCTGATCTGAAATCACGAAATACCGGTAATATCTTAAATTGATAATTCAAAATAAATCGAAAATTCTCCCCATAACTTATTTCTCTAGGGTTTTAATTTCGTTTAAACTACAATAATTAAATACTCAGTTAAGGTAGCGTTGATAACCAATAATTTTAAAATTGGAATTATTAAATCGTTTTAATAGTGATTTCGTAATTTCGTTCATCGGGCACGAATTTCGATTATTATTTAGTAATACATTTTGCAGAGCCGAGCCATTTTTATTTATTCTGGAACATCCTCATATATAGGGGAATTCCAATCGCCACCAATAATATAGAGGGATGCAGAGAAGGAATTAAAAAATAAAAATAAGGAAAAGTCATTCAAATTACAATTAGGAGAAATATATATATATATATACTGAAAAAAAGTTATAAGAGGACATGTTGTTACTAGTCGGAATTGAAAAATGTGCACAGGGTTCAAGTTCGGAGAATACTGAGAGGAAAAGTTCAAGCTGTGATATTGATAAAATTAATGTCCGTATTACAATAGAGAGATGGTTATAGTATTGGATAAAGTTAAAGGCAGCAAATTATCCTAATGTTTTATTTTACAAACTAAGAAAATTTCTGTGGAAGAGGGAATTTTCGAAGTTTAGATGAAATGGAAATGGTTTTGTTGCGAAAGAAAGTCTAGAAAGCTGTCGATAAGGACTTTCCGTCACCGGATGAGATGGTTTGTAATTAGATGTAGTATTAAATGCCCAACCAGTAGTTGGAGCGGAAAGACGATTAGAACGAAGAGGGTGAAAGTGAATAGAAGGTGTTATGTGTGTCCTTTTATTTGGAGTTGATAAACTGTTAGAGGAAGGGTTCATGACCTGAGGTAGACTGCTTGCTCAATCTGCAAATGAAAACGCGGGGTGATAAGTGGAACCTTTTTTAATTTTATTGGTTTCGAAGAGAGAGATATTTTCAAATGACTTTATCTTCTTGACGTCCTTCTGCCGTGTCCATTCAGGGCATTCTCAGTCTGATAAGAAATGATTTCCCTTGCAGTTACGACAAACACGAGGGCGTGATAGTTGCCAGACAGAGGTGTCCCGTTCAGACAGAATATCCTGCTGCCGTACATTGAAATTTGAAAAAAAAATCACTTACGCTTAATGTTCGTAACTGATTCGCAAAAAAAAAAATAAAATAAAAAAAAACAAAGCATCTGCGCCGATATTTTTTATAAACTTACACTGGACTTCATTTCATAAAGAAATGTTTAAATTCAAAATTTTTTGTATGCTTCAGTTATTATAGTGGAAGAACGAAATAAAAAACGGAAAATTCCGTAATAAGACGTCAAAACTACGGTTACCACGAGGCATTGTTGTAATCTTCCCTACAGACGCTTCAAATTTAGGCAAGATCGTGAAACAGCGAAATGCAGTAAACTAACTTACCGGCCAAATGCGCGTTATGCAGTGGACTGCAAATATCAAACCATCATGGCTGTCCAGTTTATAAAAAAAATAAAATAAAAACATTCGATACCAAAATCGTTGGAGGAATATAGACGACAATAAGTGATGCAGAGGGAAAAGGATACTTTTTTTCATCTTTCTCCACAGAAAATAAAAACAAACCGTACCAAGCTACCGCCATCCTATGCAAATATTACACGAAAACGGAACGTATTAAGTATATCAAAACTTCCATACATCTCTGGGGAAGTACAAATATCTGAATGTTTAACTTCTTTTCTTACAGAATTCAGACTGATCATCACTCCTCCAGTAGCTTTTCTCACTAGGGTAATTGACGTGAGGTTGCAAAATCGAAAATCACTACCTCCACCATGGTCGCCTAAATATCACTAGCAATAATCCTACGAAATACGAATGGCGTACAAAATAAGAAAATAGATTTGACCATTTCTTCAAGCAAAAACGAATAGTTACCGCCCTTATAATTAAAACGCACTTGACAATGATTATCCCAAGTTCTCCGATTATTTCACATACAACCGTACTTATGACGGAACCGCCCACAGTGGGGCAGCAGTACCAGTCAAAAAATTAAACAAAACGTTTTCTCCCTATCACGGACGCTGCATCAGAAACACAAATAACTATTACATTGAGTAGCTCGTCAGGCGACATAACAGTGTCACTTATATGGACTGTCTTTCTTCATAGTGCCATACTTAATTCCTGAGCGTCGGCGACTACCTATTCGTGCATCTCAGCTGTACAGACACGGAGGCACATAGTGTTCATGGCAATTATTATATGCAACGCAGGTGTACACACGCAAGACTACACATTCGGAACAGATAGTAATCGTTTGATTTATCGATATACAAATGCAGTCCCGTGTGTGTCTGCTGTGCACTGACCTAGCGCACATATATATGATGTTGTACGTGGTGGTTTTCCATTGCCTTCCACGTGATTATTAGCGAGTATTTTTTAATTTTAATTCTTTGTAATAAGTTCTATCGTCGCCCTGGATCGAACCCGTGACCTCCGTAACGGAAGTCAAACACTCTAGCAACTAGGCTATTGCGACAACTGTCTACGGGTTATAAAATAGAAGATGATAAATTTAAATCGCATTTCACGAACGTGGGCAATAAGTTTATATACGGTAGTGAGACAACGCAAAACGTATACGGTCTGGGGATCCAGATTAAGAAATCAGGGGTACATTAAAATGTATTACATAATCAGAACTGTCAATTCATAGCGCTAAAGGAAGTACCGATATCCTCTCATTGTAATAGACCACCCGATATAAACTCATCACCGATCAAGATATTTTCTCTTCGTGAAGTTAAGTAGGAAATAAAGAAAATTCCTAATAACAAAGCTCCCGCATACAACAGAGTAATCGATGATATAATTCAGCACTTACATTTGTTTTATTTCCGAATTTCTTATTTTATTACAGCCGCCTGGGAAAAGTGGGTAAAAATATCGATCTTAAGATCATATTCACCTGTTACCCAAGTAAATTTATATAGCCTATTATGTATACGTCGAAGGTAATGGAGAGCGTCGAACTGAACGATTCAGGAGGCCAACCTTTCATGACAATTCCAAGTTCTCAGTTAGTGACTTCTTTTTATGATCACTTCTTTAGTGGACCAACACTGTTTACAATTTCACGTCCTGTTATTAATCTAATATAAATTTCTGGATAGTTCTTAACAGGTAAAATAGAAAAGGTATCTGTCCATGACGATCGTGTTAATAAGTCGATAATAAAGCTTTCGACTATTGTTCATTTTTTATTTATTTTTAAGAAACTTTTTTTTTTTTTTGTTTCAAAATAAAAATAAATGAAATCATTTTAAGAGCATAGAATATGATAATAGTAAGTTGTTAATAGGGTTTTACCACGAGTCACCTTCTTTCGAGCGCGATTTTTCGGGCGCAGGCGAACTCAGACCTTTTTACAGACTACCTATGGTGATTTTCAGGTATCGTCCATTAAACATTATCATCTGTGTTAGTGAGAAATACGAGTTAATCAGAAATTCCACCCAAAAAATACCGTTCTTTGTTAACGATTTAGTTTTTCCGTGAGTATAGCGTATTATACATGCATACATATATATAATCACCAAACACATATTTTACGTCATTTTATTGGGTTATTCACCTTTTTTTTTAAAATATTTTCTATTTTTTTTTGAAGCAACGACTTCAGCGTGAAATAAAGATAAACAGACTTTTGCGATATAAATTTAAGAGTTTTGTTAAGTGATACAAAACTCTCAAAGTAAAACTTAAAACATCCTTGGATTTGGAAATCCAATGCCAACAGTTCCTTGAAGCTGTAAGGGGAGCAGCTGTGAAGGCTACTCCTACTCCTACAATATGTACGCGTCAAAGAATATGTTATCCTGTTGCAATTAGGCAACTTTTAAAAGATAGACGTGTTGCGAGGCGGATATGGCACAATTCTCATAATCCTGTTGATAAAAATATATTTAATCAACTTAGTAATAAGCTAAATAGAATCATCAAAAATATCAAGCAAAAATCAATGGAAGATTATCTGGAAAATCTTAGTGTAGAAGCAGACAAAGATTATTCTTTGTGGAAAGCAACCCGTCGGCTCCAAAGACCAGTTAAACGTATTCCTCCTCTTAAGGATAAATCTGGGAACTGGATAAGAAAGGAGGATGAGAAAGCTGAGCTATTTGCTAGATATCTCTACGAAACATTTATGCCACATAATATTAGGAGTAATATCACGCCACAAATAACATTGCTACCTGAGCAACAGATTAAGTTTTGCTCGCCTTATGAAGTAGCAGTACAAATCGACACAAACATCAATCCCAATAAATCGCCTGGTATTGATGGAATTTCTCCCAAAGTGCTATGCGAACTCTCCCGTAAAGGAATAGTTCTTTTAACCTATTTGTTTAACGCTTGCTTTCGTCTCCGGCATATACCAGAATGCTTCAAGACTGCACAAATAATTATGATAAAGAAACCAAATAAACCGGACGAGGAAGTGGAGTCATACAGGCCCATTTCTCTACTGCCTTCAATTTCAAAATTATTTGAAAAATTATTACTGAAGAGAATTCAGCAGTTCACAGAAGTCAAGCTACCGAATGAACAGTTTGGCTTCCGATGTAATCATTCCACTACACAACAGATACATCGTGTGTGATCAGTAATTAGTAACGCCCTTGAGGAAAAAAAATACTGCTCAGTAGTATTTCTAGATGTCGCCCAGGCATTCGATCGGGTATGGCATGAAGGATTAATGTCTAAACTTAGTAGTTGCTTACCAGCTAATTACGTCTGGCTGCTACGATCGTACCTGTCCGGTAGGAAGTTCCGCGTTTCCCACGAGGAAGAAAAATCCAGCTTCTACGACATACAAGCCGGGGTGCCTCAGGGTAGTGTTCTCGGTCCCTTGCTTTACCTTATGTTCACTGCTGATGTTCCAAAAATTGAAGGTACTACGCTTGCTATGTTCGCCGATGATACCGCAATTCTTGCTGTCGCTAACACACAAGTAGAGGCCAATTGTATACTACAAGACGCGCTTGACAAGACGGTCTTGTGGATGCAGAATTGGAAAATCAAGTTAAACGAGGCAAAATCAGTTCATGTCACCTACGGAATGCGTCCGATTGACACACATCAGGGTGTTTACATCAATGGTAAACAGATACCAACATCCGCCTCAGCTAAATATCTAGGCATGCACCTAGACACAAGGTTAACCTGGAAGTCCCATATTACGGCCAAGGCCGATCAAATTAGTGCCAGAATTCGCCAACTTTATTGGCTATTAGGACATAACTCGAAGTTAAGTCTGTATCATAAAAGGCTGATTTACCTTACTATGATAAAACCGATTTGGACCTACGGTTCGGAACTCTGGGGATGTGCTGCAACTTCAAATCGTGCAATCATCCAGAGAGCGCAGAACAAAGTTGTACGCTTGATCACAAGAGCTAGGTGGTTCCAGCGTAACGATGATTTACATCGGGATCTGCAGTTGAAGAATGTGGATGAAACAATTCGCGATTCTGCATTTCGGCATCAACAGCGTCTAGTAGCTCATGTAAATATAGAAGCACAAAAATTGCTGATTACGAGAACTCGTAGGCTGCAGCGGCTTAAACCGCATGATCTACTGCATTTGTAAACTATATATATCATGTACTAGTAGGGCATACCACTGGGCTATGCTTCTACATTATTATGTTTCTTTTCGTATTTAAATAATGTCTCTATAATTATTACTTATTTAAGATCCTTATTTTCTTAAGATTGTAATATAAAATAAAAAAAAAGAAAAAAAAAAAAAAAAAAAAAAAAAAAGTGATACAAAACGGACGAAGATGATTAATATTAATAATCGGTCAAATGCATTATCGGTTCTTTTCATTTTTTTTTTTTTTTTGTTAATGTATAGTCAGCCGTATTTAAAAAATTACAAACTATCAACTCTACGTCATTTAAAGTGTAACATAACTGGATCGAATTTGCTTCTGATACCTTTCTTTTTCATTCGTATATAGCAAGTTTATTTGAGAATAGGTTCATCGAAGTTTCTTCTGTTATCTATGAATTTAATTGTATATTTAATTCCTGGACGAATTTACCTGAGTTGCAAAAAAATATCGAAAAAGACAAACAAAAATGTTTAACCACTTCATTTCCAATTCAAATAAACGAAATGTATGAATTCCAGTATTTAATTTTTAAAAAACTTGATTTATATAATTTCTTTATTATATTGTTACTGTTTGTTAAAAAAACAAAAGGCGGAACAACGTGATTTGATAGAAATGGTTTTACACTGAAAAATGATTTTTAATCCCTTTATTTACTTACCTGATTTAACAAATTAGATTAACTTCTTTAACAATGCAGGAGCAATTTTAAAGGTCGCAGTTAAAACGTCGGAAGATATGAAATAAAAGACGTAAATTAATGATTTGTAAACATTTCGTGTTTTATAAAAATGTTTCACTTTTTCTTTTTAATTAAATGAACTATTAGGATGAAATAGTTCCATAAATGAAACTGATACTAATTGTATCGTTTGTTTTCATGCATCTGAGTGTTATATCCTTTTTTATGATTTTCTTAAAAAATTGAAATTAGAAATATGTTTTTTTAATAACTAGGGGTTTTTTTTCTATGACGGAGCCTGTCCCTTCAACAAAATTTTTATTTAAACAGTCGAATAATGTTTCTTTACACTTATCAAAATTAAAGTACAAAAACTTCTATAAGAAATATTTTCCACCTTTTCTCTTACAATTTAGGTTTCATGTGTTATTTCGGGAATATTGAAACAAATGCAAGGTTTGAAAGATTCTTTTTTACTGTTTCTATTACAATTTTTACGAAAATTAGATAATCAGTCCAGTGCTTTGAAAATCAAAAATTTTCATAAACGAATTTAAAAGAAAAAAAAAAAAGAGGTCAGCCAGGCAGGATGTTTTATGTCTTCTTCTTTCGGTGCCATGACCGTTCTCGATCTTAGGCTCATCTGATGGCAAGCTTGATTAATTTTTTATGGTCGCCTCTATCCTTTGCTGTGTGGAACAGTTCTTCAACACTACAACCTGTCCATGTTTGTAGGTTCTTGAACCATGATTGTTCGTCCAACTCTTCTTTTTCCTTCCACCTTTCCCTACAATATATTCTGCAGTAATGTGTACTGCGGCCCACGCATCACATGACCGAAGTATTCTATTTTTCTTCTTTTGACAGTGTCGATCAGCTCCTTTTCTTTTCTCATCGTCTGTAGTACCTCAGCGTTTGTTTTCTTTTTGGTCCACGGGATCCTGAGTAAGCGTCTATAACACCAAAATTCGAAAGCTTCTAATCTGTGGAGCGTTCTGGACGTCAATGTCCACGTTTCGACACCATATAGTAATACCCACCCGACATATTCAGAGTTCTGAATCTTAAATCGAGGTCCAAGTCATGAGCTGTGAGTGTCTTCTTCATTTTCATAAAGGCAGAACGCGCTTGCTCAATGCGACATCTAATTTCTCCGTCTGAGTCACCGTATTTATTAATCCAGACACCGAGGTATTTGTATTTATCGATGTGTTCTGGTCTGCCATTGTTTATCACTATGTCGATAGGGTGTGGGTCATTTGAGATGGCCATTACCTTCGTTTTCTTCACGTTAATTATCAGTCCATATTTATTGCATACTTTTTCCACCACTTTTGTTAATATAGTTAAGTCCTCTGCAATTTCAGCCATCAAAACTGTGTCGTCCGCATATCTATTGATATTTTCACCGCCGATTTTAACATCTTCTTCTCTGCCATCAAAGGTTTCTTTGAAGGCCTGCTCTGCGTATATATTAAACATCCTTGCCTTACTCCCTGTTCAATACTAATTGGATTTGATATTTTGTTGTTTTCTAATGAGATTACTGCGTTTTGGTGTAAGTAAAGATTTTTTATTATACGCTTATCCGCTTCATCTAGGCCAATAGTATCGAGTATTTGGAACAATTTGTTATGAGTTATTCGGTCAAACGCCTTTTCGAAGTCCAGGAAACAGAGAAATACTGGATGTTGGAACTCCTTCATTTTCTGAATCAAGATGTTCATACAGAGTAATGCCTCTCGAGTTCCCAGGCTACCCCGGAAGCCATACTGTTCTCTTCCAATGTTTTCTTCATATTTAGTTCGTATCCTGTTATGTATTATCCTAAGAAACATTTTCAAGGTGTGACTCATTAAATCCTCGGGTAATTGTTACTCCTAATTGCTGCTATGAACACGTGTTGATGGGTAATCGTCCGTTGCTGACAAGCCCAGGGAAAACCCCAAACAAGAAAAAAATAAATAAAATAAAAATAATTGACCAGTAGCATAAATCTTATTAAACAACTTTGTAAGGATACAAATTCCATAATCGCCGAATACTTTTATCAACTCTGCGGCAACCTCATCCGGTTCAGTAGCTTTATGCACTTTTGATTGAACTATCGCTTCCTTTACTTCATCTTCCAAGATTTCCAAGCAGTCATTTACAACAGTTTTATTGAACCCTTCGGTGATACTACGATTGTTTGTTTTAAATAAATTAAAGACGTACGTTTCCCATGTTTTACGTAAATCATCTTCTTCAATAATTGGTTTACCTTCTGAATTAAATATGACCATTGGTTTCTTCAGCTTATATAGTCCAGCTATTCCCTTCAATTCTTTGTGTATTTGAAATTCGTCATGGACTTTCTGTAATTCTTCAATTTGTTGATATTTATCCGTCATTATCTTTGCCTTTTCTTCCCTGATCTTACATCTTAGTACTCGCTGAATCTGTCTGTAGTATTTGTTATTATTATTGATGGCTGCTTGCCTTCGTTTTCTCAGTAGTTCAAGTATTTCATCTGTTATCCATTCCTTATTTTTATTTATATTAGTTTGTACCAAAATTTTTTCAGCATTCCTAAGTGTCGTTGACTTTAGTATCGACCAGGACTCATTAACCGAACCGTTTCTATCAAATTCCTCTGAGTTTTGCTGTATCTCTGTCTCAAAGGCCAACTGCAGTCCATTCCGAATTTCGATCTTTCTCATGGCCTTAAAGATAAATCTGTTGTTTTTCGGTTTTATGATTTTCTTGAATTTTACTTTCATCTCTGCAATCAGTAGAATATGATCTGTATTTGCATCCGCGCATGGATATGTTTTGACTGATTTTAAAGCATTCCGATGTCTACGATCAATCAGTATGTAGTCAATTTGATTGCGCACTATGTTATCTCTTAAATCGCTTGGAGCTTTCCATGTATATAAACGACGTTTTGGGAGCTGTACGTATTCCCAATGATGAGGTCCTTCGTTTGACAGAACTGAATTAGCTTTTCACCTCTACTGTTACGGTATCCAAGATCATATTCTCCTGTGACTTCTCCAGCTAGATCTCCTACTTTGGCATTAAAATCATCCATAAAAATCGTGACTTCAAAACTTTTCGTTACATTGAGCACATTTTGTAGTTCTGCGTAGAACTTGTCGGAATCTTCTTCCTTGTTCTCTGCTGTAGGAGCATACACTTGTATTATATTTATGGGAGCTGGTTTACCATCGAATTGTATCATTATTATTCTATCTGAGATAAATGCGGTATTCTTAATTGCAGCGGCTATATTTTTGCGAACTATTATGGCTGTGCCATTTCAGTAAATTCCTTCTGCAACGCCGGAGTAACAGACAGTATAATTGTGACTCCTAAATTTTTCTATTCCTGTCCATCTTGTTTCGCAAATACCCAATACTTAGCTGAAATGAATTATCATTGGATAATGGAATATCTGTAATAAAAATGATTTTTACAATCTATATAATTCTATTCAAAATAAGCCAATTAATAGTTGTTTTTTTTTATGGGTACGGGTAATGAAGAGCAACAGCCCACCCAACCAAGGAATCTATGTAATAGCTCAAAAGGAGCATAACATATTAAATTTTAATCTAGTGCGAGATAGAATGAATGAAAAAAGCTAGAATAGGAACAACTGACAAAGAAGGAAAAGAGAAAACATATAAGAGCCATTGTATTATCCAAAAGTTGAGAATAGAAGAAAGAACGTTCTGAAGAAAGTCAGGAACATTCAAAGAAGACATGATTGACATCACGGGGGAAAAAATAGTTGATAACATGAATGTTCGAAAAATTTCAGTAAACAATTAAGTACACTAATGAAACGAATATTTAGATAAATACCGAACACGAATTGGGTTTATTAAATTTTATTGCCAGTTAAAGACTACAACAAATGCCTTTAAATTATTCTTAGCTGTATATTACGTTATTTTTAAGTTTATATTATTATAATATACAGTAGTAAGTATATGGTAAGTATATATTATTTTAATACTACAAAGAACGTAAATTGATAACATCAGAAGAGGGTAAATTAAATTCTCTTGGGGTCTTCTCGTGATATTTTTTCATCAAAGCAAGGAAATTCTTGCGATATCCGTTTTTGGAGTTAACACTGGTTCTGTAGAATAATGTCTTGGTATTTTAACCTATGTTTTTTTCTGATTTCCAACACTTCAAGACTTTATTTTAAAGTTTTTTCGCTAAACAGAATAATTTTTTTATTGTCTTTTGAGAAAATTACACACACCAACTTTTCACTGGCCATCATATATAATTAAAGAAGCATTTAATGAAATTTGTAGTTTGATTGTATTTTGGAATAGAATCCACTCTTTCACTTCTATATGCGATAATTATGTAGATATAATAACGGACATAGCAATAACAGAAGGTGGAAAGTATGACAACGTCTTCAGTAAAGCTCGGTTTGAGATGAAATGGAAAAAAAAAAGTGTAAAGATAAGTTACAAATAATATTAATGCACAATAAAACGTTGAACATTCTCAATAACCTAGTAGGTAAAATGTCCCAGCGAAACAACCTGTCTTTTTATGAATGATTCTTTTTAGCCGCGAATATTATACTGTAAAAATTTCATCGCGAATGAAGTACATTTTTGCGATTTCTAAAAAGATAATTTTGCAAGTATCTGGTAAAATCTTCGACCTGGATAAATGATCTGGCTTTTTGATTTTTTAACTCCTTAAATAGTAAATTTTACAATGTTAAAATTCCAAAATGCCTGAGGAACATTTTTTGCTAAAAAATTTTCCCTTCTTTAAAAATGTAAGAGTCGCTTAAACCCGCTAACCCTTTAGCCAGGTCTGTCTTTTCGTATTTAGGTATTATTGAAGGACCTATTGAACAAGTTTTCGAAGTGCCTCAAATACCTACCCAAAAATGCTGCTCTCGGACTAAAATAATTTTTATGGCGGGCCAAAAAAAAAAAAAAAAAAAAAATCTTTAAACTTTAAAGGAAATACATAAAATAAAACTTTTACTATAATCAGTTGCTTCAACTGATAATATTCCCCATCCGCTATTTCTTTGGCATTTCATATTCGAAGTTTTTCAAGTCCTATTCATTAATGAACGGAGTAAATTCAGGGTCGCTTTTTGAACAATAGGCACACTTATTCTCGCTTTCGTAATTATTTCCTAAAATCGTTAAATTTTCCCCCCATTTGGCACAAAAAATAAGGCATTATTTATGAATTCAGAAATGTAATGAACTGAACATAATTCAAGTTATGATTTCTAGTATTTTTTTGTGTTTTTTCGATTTTAAATCATCTTAAAAAATTGTAACCATTTACTGGATTTAAATTCCCCCTTTCGATCAATTTTTATAATTGCCCAATTGCTCATTTTTCGCTTGTACACCTCTAGCGCCTGTCTTAATGTGTAACACATTGAAAGTACTCCCAACTTATATTCCCGCTCTTTTAGATTTTTTCTTCAACGTCCATAATTTTCTTCGCTTTTATGTCCCGGATTTATTTAATAAAAAATTGCTATTAGACTTTTATTACTTTCCGTAGAAGTTAATGCAGTATTTTAAATATTTTTGAAAAATGCGTCATTGAAACATCATCGTATTACATTCCTTTAAGTTGGACTTTGTTGATTTTTTTTTTTCTTCGAAATCGTGATAAATACGCGAATAAAAGAGTAAATATTAGAAAAGGAAAAAATAAACATTTCGCTGCAAACAGTTTATGTCGTAAAACTTCCGCCGGGAAAAAGTTAATAAAAACGAAATTATTCAAAAACTTGAAAGTTCTATTTTTTAATTTTCATTTTCGTTAATATATTCAGTTTAGTCGAAATTAATTAAAAGGTTGTTTAAATCATATTAACGACATCGCAAGAATATGAATACTCCTCTAAGCTCTTAATTAGAATGTGCGACTTGCTGAGTATCAATCTGAGAGGTTTCATATGTTGTCGAGAAATTTATAAATAGCAAAATTTTGATTCTGTAATAATGTGGGTTTTTTGCATTTATTGAAACGCTAAAATCCTTTTAGTGACTGCTGTTCTATTTATTTATTGTATTTTTTTAAATTTTAACACGATAAACCAGCAGCAAAAGATCAACCTACAACTTACAATTTATTTTTGTTAGAAAACTGGTCTTTTCAAATTTCAATTCTCTAGGCCTAATATTTGATAAAAAACTTTCCTGGCGCTCTCACATAGCTGAGCTCAAAACCAAGTGCCTAAAATCCTTGTCCATCCTGAAATATCTATCAAATTACAAGTACAATATAAACCCAAAATTACTTCTTACAATCTACAGATCGATTATCCTTTCACGAATCAATTACGGGTGCCAGGTGTACTCCTCAGCCGCTAAAAGTGTGCTAAGATCCTTAGATCCTATACATTCTGCTGCCCTCCGGTCTATCCTTTCTGCTCATACTTCTTCTCCGGTTATAAGTTTGTATGCACTGGCAGGTTGTCCCCCGCTGTCCTACTATAGGAAGTACTATAACTTTAAAGAAATGAGCACCCTCCTTAGTAGTACCAAAACCCCGACAACATCTCCTAATATGAGGTTTGGGAATGACCCAGTGCCCGAACTTTTTTCGGTTATGGGTCGTTTCCAAATCTTTTCAATCCCAAGAACTCTGCCAGACTTCGCAGCAACCGCACCACCTTGGAGTCAGCCAATCATAAACATCAACATATCGCAGACAAAATTTAACAAAGCACAATACCCCCCAAACATAGCACAAATAGCAACAAATATCATAGCGAGCTACACAGATCATGCATGCCTCTACACAGATGGAGCGAAGGCAATAGGTTATCAGTCACCGGCGGCATGCTCCTTCGAAGTCTCAGGGGCAGCAGAGTCAGTTAGACTGCACGATTGCTGTACAGCACTGGACGCTGAAATATACGCGATAGTCTTTTGCATCCAACACTATACCGATAGCAACCCCCAGTCCCAAAAGGCCCTACTCATAACTGACTCTCTAAACTCCCTTCAACTCATCTCGGGGATTAAATCCAACAACCCTTTGGTAAGGAAGGTCCATTACCTATTATACAGGTTATCACATTTAAACTCCGAATATGGGTGCCGGCTCATGTTGGGATTCCAGGCAATGAGCGTGTCAATCGAGCAGCTTAGGCGACATTGTTCTCTCCAATGCCACACAAACCCCCTCTTCCCCCTACACTGGCTCATTTATTTATGCAGCAAACTGGAGAAGAATGGCAACAGGAATGGAGATCTTCAAGTACGTTTCTCCGAAGCGTAAAAACAACCACGGAGCCTTGGTGGCCCATAGCCGGAGTTTCCCGCAGAGATTTTTCTGTCCTCAATCGTCTCCGAATAGGACATACAACCCTCTCACACGGCTACATATTCACGAGCCAGGTACCCCCAAATGTCTGCCCCTTTTGTAGTCAACCGAGCGCCCCATCCACCTATCACCTACTTCTCGAATGTCCCTCTTTTGCAGTACCACGATCCATGCACTTCACCACTTCGTCTAGTTCTACGATACTGTCAAATGCTCCGCCCGCGGTCGGAGCTGTATTAGCTTACATGCGGAGCAGCGATCTGTACTATCAAAGAAATACGAAGTAGAATAAATAAAAACAGACGAGTTTCGTTAATAAAACATGATAATGTACTGCGAAGATAAAATAGAATCTTATTAGTTTACAATTTTTATAAAAATAGAAGCCAAATGATATTTAAAAAAAGTACAGTGAGAAAGATGCGGTGCGTGCAAAAAGAAAGAGATCGCATGAGGGTTGCTCAAGTTAATGCGCATGTAAGAAAGAGCAGCAGCGGCGAGGAAAAGCAACGAAGTATATAGTATACGCGTCACGCACACACAAGCAAATAGCGAGCGGCGACGGAGAGGAGGCATGAGGGCATGACGTCACACCGTTTCTGTCACGGCATAATAGAGGAACGTTAAGTAGATAAAAATCCAACCCTCTTTTTCGATGTAAGTTCTTTGATGAAAACTGGTAAGTTCAGATCACAGATATCAGCGTAATATTATAATTGCGGAAATTCCGGAAACGAGATACAATAATGAAGATAACTGTGACTCAGAAGGACACACAACTATAATGTAAATAATTATTCCCTCTGGTTTTTGAATATTTTTTATCAATTCATAAACAAAAAATAATTTAAGGGCGTTGACCTAGCGCTACACGGTTAAAGGATTCCGGATGCAGTAGCGCGATTCAGAAGCCTCTGTTCGGACCAAAAGGTTCCTTAATAACTGCGCATAATTCCACCATGGCACCGACCGCCGCATAAATGGAGTTAACGCGTAAAATTATTGAATATTGATTAAAAAAATGATTGTACGTATTCGCGTGTTAGTGCGCATGTACGAAATGATCGAAATCCAATAAATATGGAAGTCGCACAGCTCGCGAATTGTGCAACAGTTTGCTTCCACGATCCGTACAATAAACTTATACAGTTACACAGATTAAGGTGATAAAATAAACAAAAACCGATCTCGACGTATTTAAAGAATCATGTAAAATTCTTTTTATTTCGCGGACTCTACAAGGTTATTATACAATTCATGGAATAAACAAAAATGTTACGCAATTCATGAAATGTGCGATTTAATATTACACGAAATATACATATATACATACATATATATATACATATACATATATATATATATATATATATATGTATATATATGTATATATATGTATGTGTGTGTATATATATATATTTATTTATTTATTTATCTTAGGCATTTACATATAATGATACATAAATATGAATGTATAGGTGTGAAAAAATTAACGCTTTCGTCATAATTTATTTATTTAGTTTTTAAAGATGTGGTCGTACCACTATATTTAAAATAAGCACTGTGTCAAATATTCGGACTTTTTTAAAGTAAAATTTCGAAGTTTCTTTCGGAATATCATTTTAAAATTAAAATTGAGGCGCTGACGTTTGAACGTTCTTAGTTAATCTTAAATTCTGTAGAGAACCTTGAACAGTTTTAATAAATATTTATAGCTGTAATTTTCTAACTTGAGAACATTAACGCAGGTTGCTCTAGAGCTGAAACTGAAGTTGCAACTTTCACAACACCTACCGTGATCGGAATTACGTTTTAATAATAAAATAGGCAATTTTTATTTTGCTATTTTATGGAATTATTTTGTATTATTTTCTACCGAAATAATTTTACTGATAATCTTGTTCGCGATCCGTGAGCCGCATTTTCAATAACGGTCTCAAAATGGAAAAGATTACGATGTTTTCGGAAATGTCGATATTACAAAAAATTTATTTTCTTCATTTTTTTTTTAAGATACAAGGAATGCACTTTGAATAATTCGATTAAATAAAAATGTGTAAATTTGTTTAAACGAAAAAAATAAGAAACAATTAACCGTTATACATCGACAAATCATCTGCCTGAATGGTTTGTACGTAACAATTTCGACGTACTTTGAATACGAATTAATTTTAAAACACCTTAGTAATCGAAGCTAACAATTTGCGAAGAAATTAATTATCGCTGGAATTTGAAGAACCTGATCTGAAATCACGAAATACCGGTAATATCTTAAATTGATAATTCAAAATAAATCGAAAATTCTCCCCATAACTTATTTCTCTAGGGTTTTAATTTCGTTTAAACTACAATAATTAAATACTCAGTTAAGGTAGCGTTGATAACCAATAATTTTAAAATTGGAATTATTAAATCGTTTTAATAGTGATTTCGTAATTTCGTTCATCGGGCACGAATTTCGATTATTATTTAGTAATACATTTTGCAGAGCCGAGCCATTTTTATTTATTCTGGAACATCCTCATATATAGGGGAATTCCAATCGCCACCAATAATATAGAGGGATGCAGAGAAGGAATTAAAAAATAAAAATAAGGAAAAGTCATTCAAATTACAATTAGGAGAAATATATATATATATATACTGAAAAAAAGTTATAAGAGGACATGTTGTTACTAGTCGGAATTGAAAAATGTGCACAGGGTTCAAGTTCGGAGAATACTGAGAGGAAAAGTTCAAGCTGTGATATTGATAAAATTAATGTCCGTATTACAATAGAGAGATGGTTATAGTATTGGATAAAGTTAAAGGCAGCAAATTATCCTAATGTTTTATTTTACAAACTAAGAAAATTTCTGTGGAAGAGGGAATTTTCGAAGTTTAGATGAAATGGAAATGGTTTTGTTGCGAAAGAAAGTCTAGAAAGCTGTCGATAAGGACTTTCCGTCACCGGATGAGATGGTTTGTAATTAGATGTAGTATTAAATGCCCAACCAGTAGTTGGAGCGGAAAGACGATTAGAACGAAGAGGGTGAAAGTGAATAGAAGGTGTTATGTGTGTCCTTTTATTTGGAGTTGATAAACTGTTAGAGGAAGGGTTCATGACCTGAGGTAGACTGCTTGCTCAATCTGCAAATGAAAACGCGGGGTGATAAGTGGAACCTTTTTTAATTTTATTGGTTTCGAAGAGAGAGATATTTTCAAATGACTTTATCTTCTTGACGTCCTTCTGCCGTGTCCATTCAGGGCATTCTCAGTCTGATAAGAAATGATTTCCCTTGCAGTTACGACAAACACGAGGGCGTGATAGTTGCCAGACAGAGGTGTCCCGTTCAGACAGAATATCCTGCTGCCGTACATTGAAATTTGAAAAAAAAATCACTTACGCTTAATGTTCGTAACTGATTCGCAAAAAAAAAAATAAAATAAAAAAAAACAAAGCATCTGCGCCGATATTTTTTATAAACTTACACTGGACTTCATTTCATAAAGAAATGTTTAAATTCAAAATTTTTTGTATGCTTCAGTTATTATAGTGGAAGAACGAAATAAAAAACGGAAAATTCCGTAATAAGACGTCAAAACTACGGTTACCACGAGGCATTGTTGTAATCTTCCCTACAGACGCTTCAAATTTAGGCAAGATCGTGAAACAGCGAAATGCAGTAAACTAACTTACCGGCCAAATGCGCGTTATGCAGTGGACTGCAAATATCAAACCATCATGGCTGTCCAGTTTATAAAAAAAATAAAATAAAAACATTCGATACCAAAATCGTTGGAGGAATATAGACGACAATAAGTGATGCAGAGGGAAAAGGATACTTTTTTTCATCTTTCTCCACAGAAAATAAAAACAAACCGTACCAAGCTACCGCCATCCTATGCAAATATTACACGAAAACGGAACGTATTAAGTATATCAAAACTTCCATACATCTCTGGGGAAGTACAAATATCTGAATGTTTAACTTCTTTTCTTACAGAATTCAGACTGATCATCACTCCTCCAGTAGCTTTTCTCACTAGGGTAATTGACGTGAGGTTGCAAAATCGAAAATCACTACCTCCACCATGGTCGCCTAAATATCACTAGCAATAATCCTACGAAATACGAATGGCGTACAAAATAAGAAAATAGATTTGACCATTTCTTCAAGCAAAAACGAATAGTTACCGCCCTTATAATTAAAACGCACTTGACAATGATTATCCCAAGTTCTCCGATTATTTCACATACAACCGTACTTATGACGGAACCGCCCACAGTGGGGCAGCAGTACCAGTCAAAAAATTAAACAAAACGTTTTCTCCCTATCACGGACGCTGCATCAGAAACACAAATAACTATTACATTGAGTAGCTCGTCAGGCGACATAACAGTGTCACTTATATGGACTGTCTTTCTTCATAGTGCCATACTTAATTCCTGAGCGTCGGCGACTACCTATTCGTGCATCTCAGCTGTACAGACACGGAGGCACATAGTGTTCATGGCAATTATTATATGCAACGCAGGTGTACACACGCAAGACTACACATTCGGAACAGATAGTAATCGTTTGATTTATCGATATACAAATGCAGTCCCGTGTGTGTCTGCTGTGCACTGACCTAGCGCACATATATATGATGTTGTACGTGGTGGTTTTCCATTGCCTTCCACGTGATTATTAGCGAGTATTTTTTAATTTTAATTCTTTGTAATAAGTTCTATCGTCGCCCTGGATCGAACCCGTGACCTCCGTAACGGAAGTCAAACACTCTAGCAACTAGGCTATTGCGACAACTGTCTACGGGTTATAAAATAGAAGATGATAAATTTAAATCGCATTTCACGAACGTGGGCAATAAGTTTATATACGGTAGTGAGACAACGCAAAACGTATACGGTCTGGGGATCCAGATTAAGAAATCAGGGGTACATTAAAATGTATTACATAATCAGAACTGTCAATTCATAGCGCTAAAGGAAGTACCGATATCCTCTCATTGTAATAGACCACCCGATATAAACTCATCACCGATCAAGATATTTTCTCTTCGTGAAGTTAAGTAGGAAATAAAGAAAATTCCTAATAACAAAGCTCCCGCATACAACAGAGTAATCGATGATATAATTCAGCACTTACATTTGTTTTATTTCCGAATTTCTTATTTTATTACAGCCGCCTGGGAAAAGTGGGTAAAAATATCGATCTTAAGATCATATTCACCTGTTACCCAAGTAAATTTATATAGCCTATTATGTATACGTCGAAGGTAATGGAGAGCGTCGAACTGAACGATTCAGGAGGCCAACCTTTCATGACAATTCCAAGTTCTCAGTTAGTGACTTCTTTTTATGATCACTTCTTTAGTGGACCAACACTGTTTACAATTTCACGTCCTGTTATTAATCTAATATAAATTTCTGGATAGTTCTTAACAGGTAAAATAGAAAAGGTATCTGTCCATGACGATCGTGTTAATAAGTCGATAATAAAGCTTTCGACTATTGTTCATTTTTTATTTATTTTTAAGAAACTTTTTTTTTTTTTTGTTTCAAAATAAAAATAAATGAAATCATTTTAAGAGCATAGAATATGATAATAGTAAGTTGTTAATAGGGTTTTACCACGAGTCACCTTCTTTCGAGCGCGATTTTTCGGGCGCAGGCGAACTCAGACCTTTTTACAGACTACCTATGGTGATTTTCAGGTATCGTCCATTAAACATTATCATCTGTGTTAGTGAGAAATACGAGTTAATCAGAAATTCCACCCAAAAAATACCGTTCTTTGTTAACGATTTAGTTTTTCCGTGAGTATAGCGTATTATACATGCATACATATATATAATCACCAAACACATATTTTACGTCATTTTATTGGGTTATTCACCTTTTTTTTTAAAATATTTTCTATTTTTTTTTGAAGCAACGACTTCAGCGTGAAATAAAGATAAACAGACTTTTGCGATATAAATTTAAGAGTTTTGTTAAGTGATACAAAACTCTCAAAGTAAAACTTAAAACATCCTTGGATTTGGAAATCCAATGCCAACAGTTCCTTGAAGCTGTAAGGGGAGCAGCTGTGAAGGCTACTCCTACTCCTACAATATGTACGCGTCAAAGAATATGTTATCCTGTTGCAATTAGGCAACTTTTAAAAGATAGACGTGTTGCGAGGCGGATATGGCACAATTCTCATAATCCTGTTGATAAAAATATATTTAATCAACTTAGTAATAAGCTAAATAGAATCATCAAAAATATCAAGCAAAAATCAATGGAAGATTATCTGGAAAATCTTAGTGTAGAAGCAGACAAAGATTATTCTTTGTGGAAAGCAACCCGTCGGCTCCAAAGACCAGTTAAACGTATTCCTCCTCTTAAGGATAAATCTGGGAACTGGATAAGAAAGGAGGATGAGAAAGCTGAGCTATTTGCTAGATATCTCTACGAAACATTTATGCCACATAATATTAGGAGTAATATCACGCCACAAATAACATTGCTACCTGAGCAACAGATTAAGTTTTGCTCGCCTTATGAAGTAGCAGTACAAATCGACACAAACATCAATCCCAATAAATCGCCTGGTATTGATGGAATTTCTCCCAAAGTGCTATGCGAACTCTCCCGTAAAGGAATAGTTCTTTTAACCTATTTGTTTAACGCTTGCTTTCGTCTCCGGCATATACCAGAATGCTTCAAGACTGCACAAATAATTATGATAAAGAAACCAAATAAACCGGACGAGGAAGTGGAGTCATACAGGCCCATTTCTCTACTGCCTTCAATTTCAAAATTATTTGAAAAATTATTACTGAAGAGAATTCAGCAGTTCACAGAAGTCAAGCTACCGAATGAACAGTTTGGCTTCCGATGTAATCATTCCACTACACAACAGATACATCGTGTGTGATCAGTAATTAGTAACGCCCTTGAGGAAAAAAAATACTGCTCAGTAGTATTTCTAGATGTCGCCCAGGCATTCGATCGGGTATGGCATGAAGGATTAATGTCTAAACTTAGTAGTTGCTTACCAGCTAATTACGTCTGGCTGCTACGATCGTACCTGTCCGGTAGGAAGTTCCGCGTTTCCCACGAGGAAGAAAAATCCAGCTTCTACGACATACAAGCCGGGGTGCCTCAGGGTAGTGTTCTCGGTCCCTTGCTTTACCTTATGTTCACTGCTGATGTTCCAAAAATTGAAGGTACTACGCTTGCTATGTTCGCCGATGATACCGCAATTCTTGCTGTCGCTAACACACAAGTAGAGGCCAATTGTATACTACAAGACGCGCTTGACAAGACGGTCTTGTGGATGCAGAATTGGAAAATCAAGTTAAACGAGGCAAAATCAGTTCATGTCACCTACGGAATGCGTCCGATTGACACACATCAGGGTGTTTACATCAATGGTAAACAGATACCAACATCCGCCTCAGCTAAATATCTAGGCATGCACCTAGACACAAGGTTAACCTGGAAGTCCCATATTACGGCCAAGGCCGATCAAATTAGTGCCAGAATTCGCCAACTTTATTGGCTATTAGGACATAACTCGAAGTTAAGTCTGTATCATAAAAGGCTGATTTACCTTACTATGATAAAACCGATTTGGACCTACGGTTCGGAACTCTGGGGATGTGCTGCAACTTCAAATCGTGCAATCATCCAGAGAGCGCAGAACAAAGTTGTACGCTTGATCACAAGAGCTAGGTGGTTCCAGCGTAACGATGATTTACATCGGGATCTGCAGTTGAAGAATGTGGATGAAACAATTCGCGATTCTGCATTTCGGCATCAACAGCGTCTAGTAGCTCATGTAAATATAGAAGCACAAAAATTGCTGATTACGAGAACTCGTAGGCTGCAGCGGCTTAAACCGCATGATCTACTGCATTTGTAAACTATATATATCATGTACTAGTAGGGCATACCACTGGGCTATGCTTCTACATTATTATGTTTCTTTTCGTATTTAAATAATGTCTCTATAATTATTACTTATTTAAGATCCTTATTTTCTTAAGATTGTAATATAAAATAAAAAAAAAGAAAAAAAAAAAAAAAAAAAAAAAAAAAGTGATACAAAACGGACGAAGATGATTAATATTAATAATCGGTCAAATGCATTATCGGTTCTTTTCATTTTTTTTTTTTTTTTGTTAATGTATAGTCAGCCGTATTTAAAAAATTACAAACTATCAACTCTACGTCATTTAAAGTGTAACATAACTGGATCGAATTTGCTTCTGATACCTTTCTTTTTCATTCGTATATAGCAAGTTTATTTGAGAATAGGTTCATCGAAGTTTCTTCTGTTATCTATGAATTTAATTGTATATTTAATTCCTGGACGAATTTACCTGAGTTGCAAAAAAATATCGAAAAAGACAAACAAAAATGTTTAACCACTTCATTTCCAATTCAAATAAACGAAATGTATGAATTCCAGTATTTAATTTTTAAAAAACTTGATTTATATAATTTCTTTATTATATTGTTACTGTTTGTTAAAAAAACAAAAGGCGGAACAACGTGATTTGATAGAAATGGTTTTACACTGAAAAATGATTTTTAATCCCTTTATTTACTTACCTGATTTAACAAATTAGATTAACTTCTTTAACAATGCAGGAGCAATTTTAAAGGTCGCAGTTAAAACGTCGGAAGATATGAAATAAAAGACGTAAATTAATGATTTGTAAACATTTCGTGTTTTATAAAAATGTTTCACTTTTTCTTTTTAATTAAATGAACTATTAGGATGAAATAGTTCCATAAATGAAACTGATACTAATTGTATCGTTTGTTTTCATGCATCTGAGTGTTATATCCTTTTTTATGATTTTCTTAAAAAATTGAAATTAGAAATATGTTTTTTTAATAACTAGGGGTTTTTTTTCTATGACGGAGCCTGTCCCTTCAACAAAATTTTTATTTAAACAGTCGAATAATGTTTCTTTACACTTATCAAAATTAAAGTACAAAAACTTCTATAAGAAATATTTTCCACCTTTTCTCTTACAATTTAGGTTTCATGTGTTATTTCGGGAATATTGAAACAAATGCAAGGTTTGAAAGATTCTTTTTTACTGTTTCTATTACAATTTTTACGAAAATTAGATAATCAGTCCAGTGCTTTGAAAATCAAAAATTTTCATAAACGAATTTAAAAGAAAAAAAAAAAAGAGGTCAGCCAGGCAGGATGTTTTATGTCTTCTTCTTTCGGTGCCATGACCGTTCTCGATCTTAGGCTCATCTGATGGCAAGCTTGATTAATTTTTTATGGTCGCCTCTATCCTTTGCTGTGTGGAACAGTTCTTCAACACTACAACCTGTCCATGTTTGTAGGTTCTTGAACCATGATTGTTCGTCCAACTCTTCTTTTTCCTTCCACCTTTCCCTACAATATATTCTGCAGTAATGTGTACTGCGGCCCACGCATCACATGACCGAAGTATTCTATTTTTCTTCTTTTGACAGTGTCGATCAGCTCCTTTTCTTTTCTCATCGTCTGTAGTACCTCAGCGTTTGTTTTCTTTTTGGTCCACGGGATCCTGAGTAAGCGTCTATAACACCAAAATTCGAAAGCTTCTAATCTGTGGAGCGTTCTGGACGTCAATGTCCACGTTTCGACACCATATAGTAATACCCACCCGACATATTCAGAGTTCTGAATCTTAAATCGAGGTCCAAGTCATGAGCTGTGAGTGTCTTCTTCATTTTCATAAAGGCAGAACGCGCTTGCTCAATGCGACATCTAATTTCTCCGTCTGAGTCACCGTATTTATTAATCCAGACACCGAGGTATTTGTATTTATCGATGTGTTCTGGTCTGCCATTGTTTATCACTATGTCGATAGGGTGTGGGTCATTTGAGATGGCCATTACCTTCGTTTTCTTCACGTTAATTATCAGTCCATATTTATTGCATACTTTTTCCACCACTTTTGTTAATATAGTTAAGTCCTCTGCAATTTCAGCCATCAAAACTGTGTCGTCCGCATATCTATTGATATTTTCACCGCCGATTTTAACATCTTCTTCTCTGCCATCAAAGGTTTCTTTGAAGGCCTGCTCTGCGTATATATTAAACATCCTTGCCTTACTCCCTGTTCAATACTAATTGGATTTGATATTTTGTTGTTTTCTAATGAGATTACTGCGTTTTGGTGTAAGTAAAGATTTTTTATTATACGCTTATCCGCTTCATCTAGGCCAATAGTATCGAGTATTTGGAACAATTTGTTATGAGTTATTCGGTCAAACGCCTTTTCGAAGTCCAGGAAACAGAGAAATACTGGATGTTGGAACTCCTTCATTTTCTGAATCAAGATGTTCATACAGAGTAATGCCTCTCGAGTTCCCAGGCTACCCCGGAAGCCATACTGTTCTCTTCCAATGTTTTCTTCATATTTAGTTCGTATCCTGTTATGTATTATCCTAAGAAACATTTTCAAGGTGTGACTCATTAAATCCTCGGGTAATTGTTACTCCTAATTGCTGCTATGAACACGTGTTGATGGGTAATCGTCCGTTGCTGACAAGCCCAGGGAAAACCCCAAACAAGAAAAAAATAAATAAAATAAAAATAATTGACCAGTAGCATAAATCTTATTAAACAACTTTGTAAGGATACAAATTCCATAATCGCCGAATACTTTTATCAACTCTGCGGCAACCTCATCCGGTTCAGTAGCTTTATGCACTTTTGATTGAACTATCGCTTCCTTTACTTCATCTTCCAAGATTTCCAAGCAGTCATTTACAACAGTTTTATTGAACCCTTCGGTGATACTACGATTGTTTGTTTTAAATAAATTAAAGACGTACGTTTCCCATGTTTTACGTAAATCATCTTCTTCAATAATTGGTTTACCTTCTGAATTAAATATGACCATTGGTTTCTTCAGCTTATATAGTCCAGCTATTCCCTTCAATTCTTTGTGTATTTGAAATTCGTCATGGACTTTCTGTAATTCTTCAATTTGTTGATATTTATCCGTCATTATCTTTGCCTTTTCTTCCCTGATCTTACATCTTAGTACTCGCTGAATCTGTCTGTAGTATTTGTTATTATTATTGATGGCTGCTTGCCTTCGTTTTCTCAGTAGTTCAAGTATTTCA
The DNA here is from genome assembly GCA_039619475.1 of Icerya purchasi. NCBI lineage: Eukaryota > Metazoa > Arthropoda > Insecta > Hemiptera > Monophlebidae > Icerya > Icerya purchasi. The sequence goes on from CM077115.1 coordinate 488,145,794, forward strand.
TCTGTTATCCATTCCTTATTTTTATTTATATTAGTTTGTACCAAAATTTTTTCAGCATTCCTAAGTGTCGTTGACTTTAGTATCGACCAGGACTCATTAACCGAACCGTTTCTATCAAATTCCTCTGAGTTTTGCTGTATCTCTGTCTCAAAGGCCAACTGCAGTCCATTCCGAATTTCGATCTTTCTCATGGCCTTAAAGATAAATCTGTTGTTTTTCGGTTTTATGATTTTCTTGAATTTTACTTTCATCTCTGCAATCAGTAGAATATGATCTGTATTTGCATCCGCGCATGGATATGTTTTGACTGATTTTAAAGCATTCCGATGTCTACGATCAATCAGTATGTAGTCAATTTGATTGCGCACTATGTTATCTCTTAAATCGCTTGGAGCTTTCCATGTATATAAACGACGTTTTGGGAGCTGTACGTATTCCCAATGATGAGGTCCTTCGTTTGACAGAACTGAATTAGCTTTTCACCTCTACTGTTACGGTATCCAAGATCATATTCTCCTGTGACTTCTCCAGCTAGATCTCCTACTTTGGCATTAAAATCATCCATAAAAATCGTGACTTCAAAACTTTTCGTTACATTGAGCACATTTTGTAGTTCTGCGTAGAACTTGTCGGAATCTTCTTCCTTGTTCTCTGCTGTAGGAGCATACACTTGTATTATATTTATGGGAGCTGGTTTACCATCGAATTGTATCATTATTATTCTATCTGAGATAAATGCGGTATTCTTAATTGCAGCGGCTATATTTTTGCGAACTATTATGGCTGTGCCATTTCAGTAAATTCCTTCTGCAACGCCGGAGTAACAGACAGTATAATTGTGACTCCTAAATTTTTCTATTCCTGTCCATCTTGTTTCGCAAATACCCAATAATCCTACGTTTAGTATTTCCTTTTCAAGTGTTATTATCTTCAGTTTTCCACTTTCCATCATCGTTCTAACATTCCATATCCCTGTTCTGAATTTCATCTTTGCGAGATCTAACGGGGGGATTCTTCGCACTCCTGCCCCATTGAAGGGGTGCCCGGAGCATGGGGCCATGATCTGAATTTCACTCGTCATTTAAATGATATACTAGGTACGTTACAGCGGTGGTTTCCCTCTTGCCTTCCGCTGATTTTCTGTCAGGGTTTACTCCCTTAGCCGAAAGAACTCGGATTGAAGGCGCCGGATACTCGCCTGCTCGCTCTGGATTGATATGTATCAATCCGACTGGGGCACATTGTCGCGAGCGAGTTGCTGATGGTCAGCTGTTGTTAACACAGCACAAAGCTTAACGGTATTTATTGGCAAGAGCACCTTCGGAAATTACTTCCACCTTCGTTTTCTTATCAGCATTGTGTGTGAATTCCGATTTAGCTTTTCTAGTCAGCGCTAAGCCCGCCGAAAAGAAAATTACTACCCTGCACGACATGGACGTACGGAATTCACGTGGTTATTGTTTCGTTTCTCCGTGGGTGGGACTAGCATCGTATGACGATCGAGTGACTACTTACTGGAGAAGGTGACTCCAGTTACAACAGCCTGTGCCCCGCAGGGCATGTTTTATGTACGTGTGTTAATTTAAAAATTACCATAATTTACATTTACATAATACTAAATTCAAAACAAAGATATTTAATTTTTAATTTGTAATACCGTATATATTTCTCGTCCAGTATTAACATAAATGTATTTATTTATGTGTTTAAAAATTTTTTCGCCTTTGTCTTTTTCGAGATTTTTTTGAAACCTAAGTAGATTCGTCAAGGATTAAATATACAATTAAAATCATAGATAACAGAAGAAACTTCAATGAACCTATATTCAATTAAACTTGATAGATGCGAATGAAAAAGAAAGATAATAATATAACAAATATGTATTAGAAGCAAATTCAATCCAGTTATGTTACACTTTAAATGACGTAGAGTTGATAGTTTGTAATTTTTTTTGAATACGGCTGACTTACGAAAACAGATCAATAAAATTAATTTAAGTAGTATACAACTTTGGCAACTCAGATGTGATAAATCAAAAACTGGCAAAGTAACACGGGAAATAGTTCCAAACATAGAAGAAAGACTACAAATGAAACATTTTTATACCGATTATAATTTCACTCAATTTTTAACCGAACATGGAAATAATGGTATCTATATGAAACGATTTAAAATTGCTGCAACAGACATCTGTATAGACTGTAAAGAGGAAACAGACGATTGCTTTCATTCGATTTTCGAATGCAATAAGTTTAAAAACGAAAGAGAAAAACGGAAAATAATAAAAGAACCAATAACCGAAATACATAAAAAAAACTTTTTTAATTTGATCAGCTTTGTCAACCATGTAATGAATAATAAAACAAAACACATCAACAACAAACAATAACAGTAACAATCAGAAACTCTGACTAAAAAACCGCAAGGTACAGCGGAGTAAATAAATAAATAAAAAAAAATACATTAACAAAAAAAAAAAAATGAAAAGAACCGATAATGCATTTGACCGATTATTAATATTAATCATCTTCGTCCGTTTTGTATCACTTAACAAAACTCTTAAATTTATATCGCAAAAGTTTGTTTATCTTTATTTCACGCTGAAGTCGTTGCTTCAAAAAAATAGAAAATATTTAAAAAAAGGTGAATAACCCAATAAAATGACGTAAAATATGTGTTTGGTGATTATATATATGTATGCATGTATAATACGCTATACGCACGGAAAAACTAAATCGTTAACAAAGAACGGTATTTTTTGGGTGGAATTTCTGATTAACTCGTGTTTCTCACTAACACAGATGTTAACGTTTAATGGATGATATCTGAAAATCACCATAGGTAGTCTGTAAAAAGGTCTGAGTTCGCCTGCGCCCGATAAATTCGTGCCTGATCGATCGCTCCGGAAAGAGCGGTCGTTTTTTGCTACATGTAATATAATAAGTTTATTTCATTTCATTAGTTTTATTATTACATACTGGTGATAGAAATACCTTTGTTCTGAGAGGTTAGACAATCAGAAGCGAATATTTAGTTATGGGATCATGCCCTCTAGCTAACTAATCAAAAGCCAGTATTTAGTCACATAACCATGTGTCCCATTTACATTAGAGATCCTCCAATAATATCACTATAACACCATATTCTATACCAACTTCAATCTTTTACTTGCTGTATACATAGTCTCCAGTGTTATGAACCAAAAACGTAATATCTCAACAACTACCAAACATCCTCATGACCACTTACTTCCTCTACAGGCGCTCACACTCAATGGCATCGATGTATATAAACTAAAATAACCGTGATAGCAATATATGTGAAAGGAACATATTAGAACTTGTAGATTTTAGAGGATATTTAACATTCATCTAACTAAAATAACAGAACACTAACCCTTATTTGGGTTATAATTCCGTGCTCTCATCTGTATACTTCTAGTGAAATGCTTTGTGCAAAAATAACCAGGGTGAAACGATTGATAACTTTTCCTATATTGTCTATTTTAATTGTATGTATTTAAGTTTTTTGTTTAATCTGTATCTGACTAAAACTGATTAGCCCCCACAACTTGTTAAAGTTTGTGTTTGATCTGTATCTAACCAGAACTAATTAGCCGAATAACTACAGTTTTATTCAGTCGCCACGATGGATATGTTTGATATGCATTTTTTATTAGAGTCGATTTTCTAGCATGTATTGTAAGAGCTTTTTAGAGTATGAAGAACTAAAACCGAGCAATGCACTGCGCGTAACATAATAGCAGGTATGAAATGCGCCGCTGCCGCTGCTGCTGCTGCTGATGATGATGATATTGTGTGTGCTTGTGTGTATGTAAAGTAATATCTACCTCAAATTACCAACCTTTGCAGATCTGGTGCAGCTTCAGCATTATGCGACTGTGAATATTATTTCGATAACAAATGGAATAATATATCGAGAAAAAAGATTTTAAATTTCCGTGAATGTTTGATTTATCATTCGTCTATTATTTTTGGTAAAAACCCCGCCACATTTTTTTCCCTCATTGACGTTTCGAATAATGCTATTGTATTCGTCATCAGAACAAAACACAGGGAGCTGTATGGCGAAGAACCCACTGCTTAAATAAATACCCAACTGATCAAGCTTCTTTCTACTCCTCTCTTTTACAAATTGGTATTCCCACTCCATACAGTGCTTCGTTCATTCTCTCCCTTCCTTCTCCTTCTGTTGTCCAGGAGCTTGATTCTTTTTTATCGGCTATTTCTGATCGGGTAAAGATCTGGGTCTCTTGCGTCCTTTTTCCTTTGTTCTTGGCCAAATGTCCCTGTAGACGACCCCCCCCCCCCCAAAAAAAAATCCAACACTCACAAATGTTCATCCAATTGGTTAATTACTAATTTTTTGTTAAGTTGACCAATAAGCGTCTTCCAATTTGAATCGGTTTTTAAACTGTCATCTTTGTTGAAATTTTTTTGGTCTTTCGATTTCAATAACTTCTCTGATTAACTGCTTGGTCGCATTTTCGATCCCAGCTAATATTTTCGTTTCATGTTGTGTTCGTCATATATGTTCGACTACCGTGGATAAGAAACACGAAACAGATTGCCGACACAAACGAGTGGCAAAATCCGCGGTAGTCGAACATATATGACGAACACAACATGAAACAAAGTTTCCCGACACGAAAATATTAGCAGGGATCGAAAATGCGACCAAGCAGTTAATCAGAGAAGTTATTGAAATCGAAAGACCAAAAAAATTTCAACAAAGATGACGATTTAAAAACCGATTCAAATTGGAAGACGCTTATTGGTCAACTTAACAAAAAATTAGTAATTAACCAATTGGATGAACATTTGTGAGTTTTGGGTATTTATTTAAGAAATTGTTTCTTCTCTGTGCAGCTTATTATGTTTTGTTCTGATGATGAATTTTTGTTTTAATACTACACCGTGATACACTACCATTCGTCTATCACTTTCGGTAAAAACCACGTCGCAATTCTTTTCCATCGGCATTTCGAATAATATCGAAAATAACAGACGAATGGTAGTGTATCAAAAAGTGCACAGTTTGGAGCTAAAAATACTAATTTAACACTAATTACAACGTTTAGGCCTACAATACACCCACATTTTAGGCAAAACATTAAATTTTAGAGGAAAAAAAACAACACAGCAATTTTACTGTAAAGTAAATTAAATTAAATATTCGCTAATAATCACGTGGAAGGCAATGGAAAATCACCACGTACAACAACATCATATGCGCGCTAGGTCAGTACAGAGCAGACACATACGGGACTGCATTTGTATATCGATAAATCAAACGATTACAATCAGTTCCGAATGTAGTCTTGACACTCGCGTTGCATATTAAAATTGCCTAGTACACTATCTATATCTGTACAGCTGGGATGTACGAATAGGTAGTCGCCGACGCTCAGAAGCTGACTATGGCACTATAAAGAAGAAGAAGAAGAACCACCTAGGTAAAAATGAATCAATTTTTCATTACAAGCACTCCCAGTTTAAATAGACGTTCAGCTAAAACATAATCAAACTTTTTATGGAATTCATTACACACAGAGTTTCCATAAATTAATGTATCTATATTATTACTGCAAATTATTCTTTTATCATCTTTTTTATTTGACCTTATTTTAGTCTGCTCAATGCCTGAAAGGCTAATCTAGGTGCGGTAAAATTCCATGCAGGATTTTAAGTTCATAAATTTTATAGCAAACGTTTCTAAAATTTTCAAAACCATCAGTGATAATCAAATGTTTGAATATCTAATATATTGCACACAAGTCAATGCATGTAAGTAATCCTCCTCACTAATATCGAATTTTGTCAATGAATTACAGAAATGCTTCTTCGCAGACAAATTTGTTTCCCTAATTCTGTCCCATGACGATACATGTGAATGGAGGATACGTTTGATCACTTCAATGGTCAGCACACAAATCGACAAATACCTCGCTGATATTTATTTATTTAATAGGGGTATACACAACAGCATGAAGCCAATTACAGTGAAACATTAGATCTGTATACGTGTATACATATATAATAAATACGTAACAAAGAAAAATACACTTTAATACACACGTGCACACGCACACACTCACCCAACGCACACACCAATCACATATATCACACATATGCATACACACACCGTGTAACACGTAAGAATACACATATGCCATGTAACGAATTGATATAATTTTAACAAACGATCGATACAAAAATAAATTTATTCCTTGTATACATAAAATATCTTCTCAGTAAGTACTCATTGTAATGAAGTTACACGTCCGTTCATATATACGCACACATATGCACACGCCGACCACATATAACATGTATACATCCATGACCCATACAGACGCACACACTACGTAACACAAGTGAATTAATATGTTATGTATTAAAATTGTTCATCTATCGCTAATACATATATGGAACAGAGTAGACTACTTCGCACTTTTAATTAATTCATAGAGCAGTAAAATAATTCAACCATCTGCTTAAACTTATTCAGTTTAGTAAAAAAGAAGTAATTTGTTATTTTTACCGCAGCCAAAAGGAGAGAATTCGTATCCAGTTTTGTTCTTGCAAATGATTGCATTTAATCTGGGAACTCGGAAACCAACTTTTAAAAGTAAATTAAAATCATTTATAGTACCGGTCAATAAATTACGTAGGTGTATAAATAAAACAGCAGATATTTTCCTTCTATTTTCTAACCTGGATATTCTGAACTCCTTCAACTATTGTCTATAACTGAATGAAAACATATCACTATAATTAAACTTAAAGTGCAGCCACCTTAAAAACCACTTTTGAACCCTTTCAAGTAAAAGTATGTGATTCTTATTAGGAAGATTCCAAACAATATTTACATATGCTAATTATGACCGCGCATGCGAATAATAAACAATCAATAATGTACTCAAATTCTAAAAAAGTAAACAGCGACAAATAATAAAAGATATGCGACTCTCTTTGAAGTTATTTGTCGAATATGGTCATTAAAATTTGCAATCAAGTAATACACCTAAATCTTTTACAAATTTTTTTCAAAATTGTATCATTCATAAAATAATCTCGTAATATATCAGTGTTACTTTTTGTAAATGTGGAAATAACATTACATTTATTAATATTAAAACTGATTCTATTATCATAGCTCCAATGAAGCATGGATATTAAATCATGCTGCAAACTTAAACAGTCATCTATTTTTGAGACGTTATAATAAAGTTTTATATCATCCGCATAAATAGCTATTTGTGATTTATAAATAATTTTCGCCAAGTCATTTAAAAACAGCAAAAAGAGTAGAGGAACCCCAGAGGCACATGAAAACACACATGATTAGAGCTACCTATGAAATTAACAAATTTCTCTCTATCGGTAATATATATGATTTAATTAACCGAACTGATGGAGAGAAAGGAAGAACATAACTACGAGTATGTACAGGAAGAAATTTGCGGAAGAAGAAACGATAACGCACTGCGGAGCGAAAAGCTACAAAAGTGGTGCAACGAAAGTATGTGAACAAATTGACGCATAAAAGAAATGAGTCATGGGCAGGCATAAGATCGGGAAAGTACGCGATGGTCCGATGATGGACAGCACTACTTGTGCGTTGCGTTGAGCGAAAAAACAATAGCTGAAGACGATGGCTCCCAAAACACGTGAACTTTTGTTAGTGAATCGCGCGCGTATTGTGGCTTTGCGTGAAACAGACCTAAGCCATCGTAAAGTTGCAGAAAAAGTGAACGTTCGCTAGGGGCAGTGCATAAAGTCGTAAAGAAATACAGCACAACGTGTAAACTCGAGAATGACCAGCGTATTGGGCATGCGCGAACGTTAACAATTCGGGAGCAACGAGGTGTGGTCCGAAATTCTCAGAAAAACCCTTTCAAAAGCGCCCTGACGCTAGTGGCAGATGTTGAAATAGCTTGCGACAAAGCAGTCAACCCACAAAATATTCGTAGAATACTGGGAGCTGCGAATATTCACGGTCGATCACCGAGAAGAAAACCGTTCATCTCGGAGGCGAATCGAGTCAAACGTCTGCAATTTGCAAAAGAATATGTGACGAAACCAGCAGAGTTCCGGCATGAAGTGATATGGAGTGACGAAAGTAAGTACAACTTGTTTAGTTCGGATGGGAAAAATTACGTCTGGAGGAAAGCCAATAGAGAACTTGAAGCACAAAATCTGCAGCCAACGGTAAAACACGGTGGCTGCAACGTTTTAGTTTGGGGCTGCATAGCAGCTGATGGAGTGAGGCGACTGGACTTCATCGACAATTATATGAATGTGGAAATATACGTTGATGTGTCACGTCGTGATTTATGCGCCAGCGCCAAATCTCTGAACATGGACGGAAGGTTCTACTTTCAGCAGGACCAAGTCCTTAAAAACACGACCATAAAAACGCGTGATTGGCTTCTCTATACAATGTGCCGCATCAGTTGAAGACGCCTTCCCCAGTCACCAGACCTGAATCCAATAGAGAACCTCTGGTTTCATCTCGAACTCCAGGTCCGCAAACACCAAAATTACAGTCTGAATGGACTCCGTGAAGTACTTCAGACATCTTGGCGCGCAATCTCACCCGAAATGACGGTAACCTTGGTGGACTTGATGCCTCATCGTCTCCAAACTTACAAAATATTAACTGTTCTTTTCCTTCGTTTTTGTTCCAGAAAACAAAAGCTGTTCCGATGTTCACATACTTTTGTTGCTAGCAAATATGTTTATTTTTGATTTTTCTTGGTTTATATTTGTTTTTTTATAAAATACATGTTTTCATTCTTTTCATGTGTTAGCTGTGCATCGTCTTGCATGTCTTTTTGTGCGCGCTTTTCCCCCTCTCTCCTTCATCCGCATTTTTTCGATATGTTCGCATACTTTTGTTACCCACTGTATGTACGGCGGAATACTATCTGGCCCAGCAGATCGTTTTGATTTTAACTTTTTAATAGCTTAGTACAATTCACTCTCAACTATTTCTGTAATAGTAACAACATTGTTATTTAATAATGTTGTTTTCAAGTTAGAGTGTGTGACACTAGGCTGAATATTCCAGTGAGAAATAATCTACAAATTCAGATGCTATTTCAGTAGCAACGTATATTTTTTTTACCGGAGTTGCTTATCATGTACGACCCCTCAGTAAACTTAGATTTAAGTATATTTACACAATTCCAAAAACGCTTTGGATGTTTTAATATCGAGCTTTCGGTAGCATTAATTTGCGATCAATCGATCACGATTTAATCATTTTCTTACTCAAACTTCTGTATTTTATAAATTGGATATTGTCTTGTATTTCAGCAGTGTGTTTAAATCGTTTTCTAAATTTATTTTTTAATTTCCTTAGTGAATTAAGGAAGATATGATTTTAACCTACATTTATATGTGGAAACAGATTTTTTAATTATTGCATTTACAATTAAATTAAAACCATTCACTGCCTGATTAACATCGGAACACATAAATACAAATTCCCAATTAGTATACTTAAAGAAATTGTACAATTTGTAAAAGTCTCCTTTGCTAAAATTATACATATTATTGTTACGGTTATATTTAATATATTTCGGTTTATACTAAATATTAAATTGTATGTTTAATGCAGGATGATATTTATCCATCGGTATGAATGGTTCCTCTATGTTACTAATAACTAAATCCAAAGTTTTACCATAAATATTTTTGAAGTTACTATACAATTTTAGATTGTTCGAATATAAGGAACTGATTTAAGTCGTTACAAAATATATTTACTTTAGGTAGGACTTGATCTAGTCCTGTAATATTCAAATTGAAATCACCTAAAAGTAAAACTTTATTTCCAATTAAAATACGATTATCCGTTAAAGTATTATAAATATTCAATTGCTTTTATATTAATAACGGCGATAAAATCACCAATGTGACAGAGAATCTAAACTACTCCATATCCTCGTTAGATAGCACTGACAAAAACAGCAACAAACAGAAAATACTAAGAGAAAACTTTAAACTTCCCATACAGGAAAACTTTGCTCACCCATAACGGGCTCCTCTTGATACTTCCGCACGAAATAGCATTATAAAAAATTTTAAAAATAACAGAGCTGTTAGACCTGACAACATTACAAATAAGACACTAAAAGTAATTCAAAAGGTCTATCCAAAACTTCTTTCGCTCCTACGCAAAAAAAAATCTTCTCTTTAAACTATTTCCTCAAAAACCTGGCGCAAAGAAAATGTAATCCTACTTCATAAATCAAACAAAGATACAAATCTCATAAGCTTCTATCGCCCAATATTTTTTTTTAATACTGTGAGCAACATTTACGAAAAACTATTAAAAAACAGGATAACTTGCTATCTGAACTCAACAAACTTCTTAGATAATTTGACTTAATATTAATAAATAATATAGGTTCTTATGATTATCAAACCCTAAAGCTCAGATACAAAAAATATAAACATAGAAGGATAAAGCACATATTATTAACTTAAAGGAATAATTCTACGAAACTCTTGTGTGTCTGGCGATTGCATAATGTCTAAATTATTTGTATTTTGTATCAATGTTAAGCAAGTTGCGAATTTCGACTTCTCGACGCGTACGAAATATTCGTTGTCGAATAAATTAGTATAGATCTTCCTTTATTTTCTGGAAGGATTTACGCATGTATGCGGGTTTTTTTTTTTTTGTTCTTTCCCGCAAACTAAATTTAGTATGTACGACTGATAATAAGAAAATTTATAATAGACATGCTCCTATCCGATAAGAAATACTCGTTTTCGGTACGGGTAAAACAAAATTTAAATGTTCTATATTATTATATAGAAGTGTATAAATATACGTTTGTTGTTGTAAAAGACAATTTGGGTTCAGACAAGGTCTGTCCACAGAACATGATGTGAATTATGCGATCAGTAAGATTAGCAGCAGCCTTAAGAAAAAATCGAACGCTCTTGTCATAGGAGTGGATATCAAAGGAGCCTTTGATGATTGCTGGCATCCTGCTTTGTTTGACATTTTAAAATCTATTCTGAACAAAGACATACCATTGCTAAGTACAATATATTTCTACCTTAAAAACAGATGTGTAACTCTTCAAATAGGCAATCATAGTGCAAACACTGAAACCAATAAAGGCTGCCCACAGGGTAGCGTTTTAGGCCCACTTTTCTGGAATATATTATTCAACCAAGCTCTCAAGAACGTTGACCTATGCGCATATGCAGATGACCTACTATTCATAATAAAAGACGATACAAAAGTCAATCTCGAAAGAACAGCTAACACAACGCTTGAGTTACTCGGAGCTCGGCTAAATAAAGTGAAGCTTAATCTTTCAGTTGAAAAATGCTTTGTGTCCCTTTTCACAAACTCCCCGAAACTAAAAAGAAAAAATATTAAAGTACTTTACAGGGAGATCACTCTAAAAGTAGTCGAACATTTTAAATACCTAGGAGTTATATTGTACAATAAACTTTCCTTTAAACAACACATAGCTACACTGTTGGACGCTAAATACTGTCAATTATTAAAAGTGTGCAGAAATACATGGGGCTTTGATTACAGATACAGACTTGTACTGCACAAGTCACTTGTTGAGAATACAGCGTGTTACTGTAGCTCTGTGTTTTTCCAACAACTAAAAAAGAAAATCCTAAACCAAGAAGTCTATTTTACACAACGTAAATACTTAATAAACACCTTCAGAGCTTATAGAATAATTTCTCACAGCGCCGCTGTTGCTCTCACGAGAGTCCTTCCACTAGACCTAGAAATTAACTATAGGTCAATCATTTTTACCATAAAGAACTACAAAAAGTTTTGAATATATTAACGATCATGTCTATCAAATAATGAACTTTCTACCTCCAATAAATCCTCTTCGGAGCATTTACATGCTAATCCACCATGACTTACATATAAAAATGTCACTAAAACAACTCAAAAGACACATTAAAAACTATTTCATGTCCATATGACAAAACTCCTGGAAAATAGATACAGCGGGTCGGTATACCCACAGGCTAATTCCAAATATTAGAACAAGCTTACAGTTAACACCTGACTTTTACACTATCCAACTCCTCACTGACCACGGACATTTCGGAGCCTACTTAAAAAAATAATACAAAATTACTGAAGACGACAAATGTGACTGTGAGGAAATTGAAAACGCCAATTACGTTCTCTTTCACTGCATTAAGTATGACGACATCGGACACTTCAACATAGAAAACTTTAATTTGAGAAATTCAACTTTGGCAACTAAATTTCAAAAATTCGCGTTCTTAGTTTTAAAACCAAAATTTACTGGCAAAAATAACAACCTGCAGTGATTGACATTACTCAATTAAATAAAAACCGTTACACTTAAAATCTACTCATTAACATATGTATATGTAATTTTCAATATTAATACCCGGACAAGTCAATCTAGCTAAAATGGTAAATCAAACCGAAATCAATCACACTTATATCTTTCAGAAAAAAAAAAAAAGAACAAAAATATTAAATAAGTACGTGATGCATAACCCACCAGATCATGTAGCATTAAGTTTCTCAAACAATGATATAAAGAAAAAAAAAAAAAATTAAAGTTTCTTACTTAAGTTTTATTTTAAGAAGGTTCTAGGTCAAGATTAAGCCTAACAGGGCAGTACTTGGCTTGGCGCTTTTTTACGCAAATTCGTATTGTAAAAACGAGCGCTATTGAAGTACAGTTCTTAATCAAAAAAAAAAAAAAACTTCCCCCCAAAATGCTTCTCTGGATCCGCCCCTGGATATGGGAATACATAATGACAGATAAGGAAATAGAATTGGAGGAAAAAAGAAAAATAGAATATGGGCTGAGGGAAAACTATTTTTACAAACTGCCGTTAGCTAATACAAAGATGGGAAAGCAAACAGACAAATACATTATAATAACTCAGTTGTTAAATAAAATGACTAAAGAAATAATAGAGGAGGAAAAAATTGGGGTGAAAAAAAAGAAAATAAAGGGATGGTTACAGAAAGAGGAAAATATAGGAACTTTAATAAACATTAAGTAACAGAAGAGGGTACGGAAATGGTGACAGACAAAAGTGAAGAAAAGGGGAAGGAAAAGAGACGAAATAAAAGAAATAAAATGAAATAAATAATAGATTAGTTATAGCTAAGTTAGAAGTAAAGACAGATAGGATAAGCTTGTAATAAAATGATTTGCGCGGTGATAAGATTGTATAGTATATAAGTAGTATACTGTAGACATATTTAGATGTACGAAAAGTCGTTGACAACTAACTTGACGAGAAAATGTGTAAATATTGATAAATATATCGATATTTTCAAAAAAAAAAAAAAAAAACCTTACGGAGCTAAAACGGGGACCGACCAATTTTCCACATTTATCTAAATGTTTAGTGAAATTTGCAAGCGTTTAATTCAACATTGCAGGAGTCATACCGGCCTTCTCGTTGTGTATTTTGGTTGATAGTCTCTCAGTGCGATAATTTACGAAATTTATGGTATCCCCATAGGAAAAGAAGTCGCATGCCGAAAAGTCCAGCGAATGTGATGGCAGAAATTCGTTCTTGAAATGTATTTTTAACAAGCTGATCGTAATATTTGAAGTAAAAGGCAAGTCGCTGCATCCTGCTGGAACTATCTTCCACTAAATTTTCATTTTTTCCTTCAGTTCGGGCATCGAAATACGCTGTATCATGATGTCCCTGTGTTCATCAAGCCTTAAAAAAAATAAAGATCTGCTCTTCTCTAGTTCACGATCACCGTTTTGAGCCGGGAGAGTTTTTTTTTTAAATGTGAACTAGTCAGTCAAAAATTATTCACTCATCTGTAAATCGCCTTTTTTTTTTTTTTTTTATGAAGGCAACTGTTTATTTCTTGAAATTTTGAAGTGTCTTAAATTCGCCAACATCATAAACTCGCCAGTTTAAATACGTGTCAACTGTGTATGGGCGATGCTCAATCACTCCGTCATCGCGAACGAATGTTGTAGGTAAGAGAATCAGGCAGGTTCTTCTACTCATCAACGTTGATTTCTTATTTCTACCACGTTTTTCGCGCGCGCTACGATTTGTTAAAATATGTCCGTTCCGTTATGCCATCTATATATTTGAAAAAAAGTTAAATAATCGCGTTATTAATAGTAGTAGTAATATAACCAATTTCTTTATGAACAGAAATGTGAATAAAGCTGAACTAAGCTTTAACTTTTAAATGAAATTTTAACTCGGTTAACTGAGCAATAATTAACGACATTTCGACGTCTTAAGTATGCCAATTGTATAGAAAACAAGTAAAATAAAATTGTTTTAAAAAAAAAAGCATCGACTTCCAGATTTAATTTAAAATTTTAATAAGAACACATTAAAAAGGAATAATTATTATATTTCGGAGTAACGTACCTTACGGAGATATTATGACAATTCTTATACATTAGATGTTTGAAGTCGGCAACGAATTCACATTACAGAAATAATTGGAAACAATTTAATTTTGTATAATAACAGAGTTACATTCGTTTTCTATAAGGCAAGTATTGAAAACAACGAAAATTTTTTATTAATGCGGCTTTTAATTATTGTCGCAATTTGAATTTTTTGTCGACTCTATTAATGTTTCGCTTAAGAATAATTAGTACTAAAGCAAATTGAAAGGGAAATAAATAGTTCGGATTAACGCGATTGAAAAGGAAATTAGAGAAATCTCTATTTATTTATTTATTTATTTATTTTATAGTGATATACACAACAGCATGAAGCCAATTACAATGTATACATTTGATCTACATACATGTATATATAATAAATATATAACAACACACAAACCATAAGCAAGACACACTTTAATACACACATTCACACATACAGGCACACACACAGACACGCACACACGCTAATCGCATATAACTCACATATGCATACACTTTATTTCAAGTCCGTGCCCAAGGGGTAGGTTTTAGGGGTTAAACCCCTCCCATGAGAATTGAAATAGTTATTATAAATACACAGAAATCTGAAAAAAATCAAAAATTTAAAATAAATATTGATGATTTTTTAGGGCGTTCTTACTTTTAAAAGAGAAAAGAAAAAATATGCTCCATATTTTTAGGTACTTCATTAATGTTTTATGGAAAATTTTTTATTACGAGTATAATCAATAACATATGTAATTTTTATTAATGCTCATATACGGGGTAATTCAATTATATTAAATTATTAATACATATAAATCAAAATGATGAAAATGATTAATAGTATGCATATTAGTGAAAAATATATTATTTATAAAATATGCGAAAAAAATCCCCCCCCCTCGAAATTCTGGGCACGGGTCTGCTTTATTTATTTATTTTATATGATTATAAGCTGAATCCTCCCGACCTTAAGGCTAGGAATATAGTGAAGACAACTAGAGTTTCGCCAAAAATTACATATATTAAGCCTAAAGGAATAAATAATTATATTGATAAAACAAAGGACGCTGTAATGATTGACTTGTTAGGGAAAATTCCGACGGATATTATAAAAATGAAGAATAAAAAAATTTGCCTCTTAGAAATTAAAAATTTGGCTGTTGAGCAACTACAATGACTGTAACTGAAAGAAGTGGAAGGAGTATGAGATAAGTGATTTTTTTTTGATTTTTTTTTCTCCTTATCTTTTCTCAGTTATTTATATATATATATATTTTTTTTTTTTTTATTTTACATTTTTCTTGCATTGGGTTTCTATACGAATTGCTATTGTGTTTTTTGTCTTGTTTTGTTTAGATTTTGAATTATGCGTTATGCTGTTATTTTTAGTGGAAATTTATATTACGTTTGTTTTCACTTTGTTTTGTGACACATTTGTTAGTTAAGTGGTTAATTGTATATGATCGATTGTAACTTTATTACAAATAAACGTTGTAACTGCGATGAGAACCTACAGACGGCCGGTTGCCTTGTGGATTCTCCATATGTTATTTAAAAATAAAAAAAAATAAAAACACCATCTAACACAAAATAATACACATATATGCGATATAATGGATTAATATGATTTTAACAAACGATCGATACAAAATAAATTTATTCCTTGTGAACATAAAATATCTTCTCAGTAAGCACTCATTGCAATGAAGTTACGCGCACATTCATATATACGCACACACGCATACACACACACCAACCAAATATAGCACATATACATCCATAACTCATACAGACGTACGTTACTATGTGACACAAGCGAATTAATACATATAAGTTATGTATTAAAATTGTTCATATATATATCGCTAATATATGGAAGTGGGTAGAACTGCGCACACTTTTAATCAATTCATTGAGTAGTAAAATAATTCAACCATCTGCTTAAACGTATTCATGTTAGTAAAGAACATGTCAGCCTCCGACTCTCTCATTAAGAAATAATTTATTATTTTTACCGCAGTCAAAAGGGAAAAATTCGTATATAGCTCTTCGTTCTTGCAAATGGTACATGCAATAGTTGCATTTTTCAAGCCGTTAATCTGGGAACTCGGAACCCCCAACTTTTGAAAGTAAATTAAAAATAGGAAGAAAAATCCTTAATGTGAAAAAGGGTTCCTCCGTCAGTGTCCAGTGATAATTGAATTCTGATTTGATTATCTGCTCGTCGTGTTTGTTTTGTTCACCGAGCGCTAGGTCGGCATCAGTGAGTCACTAAGAGCGTATTGAGAAACATACGTGCGCAACAAATAAACAGCAAATTAGATATCGAGCGTTCAACGAATCAGGTACCTCTTCACTTTGAGTGAACTACATGCGCGTTGTGCATTGTGCATTCGTTGTTTTGATCCCAGCAATAATATCCTATACGCAGATGGACTTGATATGCAACTATTACAGAGTGACCAGAAACCGATAAAGTGTACTATACTTGACGAGTGACGTATCGCGGCAGCAAGTAGCAAAATGTTATTGCAACGGAACATGACCGGCTTCGAAATTCACAAAGCAGTCCGCAATTTGTCTACACGTAAAAAGAATTGCTTTAGTTATTTCATGGCTGATTGTATTTTATTCTCGCCGCCGATATAATTTCAAATAAAACAATTTAAAATAATACACATAAAGCGATTTATAAGTATTCAAATTTCACAGCATTCTCCTTTCATGAATTTCGCTTTGAACAAGTTAAAACGATTTATTATTCATAATAGAAGTATCAATTTTCTTTACCTGAATTTAAGTATCAATTTATCTTTAAATAAACATAATTTTTTATTTTTTGAAATTTTAAAAATACTGGCTTCGCTATTTATTATCGTTTGTGTAGTAGTGTGTGCCTGATTTTTCGATTCTAGAGAAGTATTAGTGAAAAAATCAAGATTCGACACTGATCCTTATATATACATATTAATTACAACGTAATTCTTAGGCTACCCCCCATTAGAAAAAATGTCCTAATTTTATGTAACGAAACATGTAACGAAAAATTAACGAAAAAATGTCTTAATTTTATATAATGAAAGTTAAATGTTGAGATAGGATTTTTGTGATTGTGTTATTCTTTGTGTTGATGCCAGTAAGAATTACGTTGTAAATTTTGATAATTTTATACAAAGTATAGAAAAGAAAGAGACAGAAATTAAAGCAAGAGGGATCAAGGGACACAGCCCCTTGTGAGGCCAAAATGACCGAGTTTATACAGATATATATACAGGGTGATTATAATTAAAGTTCAAGTTTCAAACGCTATAAAAAAAGAACCACTAATCAGAATAACGTCAAATTTGAACGGAATATTATTGAAGGAGGGGGAAAGCGGATGGAATAAAAAAAAATAGTTCCCGATTTTTTTTATTTATTTTTTGCTCCGCATCTAATTTTAGCAACAGATTACGCAAGCAGTACCGGTTCATTCTGCAACGGTTACTGTGTAGTGCAAGTTTACAGCATCATTACGGCCATATTTTTTCCAGGAGACGGGTGTTTTCTCAGTCTTGTTACCTGTACCGTCACTGCTAAGCGCTGTGTGTCTTTTACGCAACCACGCCATTCCAGCTCTTCAACAGCGTGGATGTGTGGATGAAATCATTTTTATGCAAAATAACGCTCCTTCGTACACTGCAAATTCAGTGAAGCACCATTTCGGAAATGCTAGAATGACCAACCGTCATTTCCCTACAGCCTGGCCGTCCCGATCACCCGATCTCAATCCGTCTGAGTTCTCGCTGTGAGTCTATCTGTTGTGTTCAGTGCTCTAATTGTGCAAACTTAGCTGAATTGAAAGCACGCATTGCGCAACACATTCTGGACGTGACTCCGGAGACACTTCGATCAGTTTTGGAACATGCTGTTTCTCGATTTCAACTTTCTGCAGAAAACGGTGGACAGCATATTGAACATGTTTTGCGCCAGTTTCACGAAATTTAAAAACCGATTTGATGGTTTCCCTTTATACGGTTTTTGGCCTCAGGACAATTAAAAACCGATTCGATTGATGTTTTTTATGCGGTTTTTACCCTCGAGACAATTAAAAACCGATATCTTGCATAAAAATAATCCCATCCACACATCCAAGCTGTTGAAGACGGTACAGGTACCAAGACCGAGAAAGCACACGTTTCCTGGAAAAAATATGGCTGTATGAAAAATGATGCTGTAAATCCGTATTACATAATAACCTTTGCAGAATGAAGCGGTACTGGTAGCGCCAACTGTTTGCTAACATTAGATGCGGGGCAAAACAAAAAAAATCGAAACTATTTTTTTTGTGTGTATCATTCGCTCCCCCCCCCTTCCAATAATATTCTGTTCAAATTTAACGTCATTCTGATCAGTGGCTCTTTTTTTATAGCGTTTTGAAACTTGAACTTTAATTATAATCACCCTGTATACATTAATTACAACGTAACTCTTACGCTACTCTCCATTATAAAAAATGTCCCAATTTTATGTAACGAAAAATGTCCCAAAAATTGTCCCAAAAAAATGTCCTAATTTTATGTAACGTTTGTTATATTTTATAGGATTTTTGTGATTACGTTATTATATTCATATGGACTAATTTAGAGTTACATTGTAAATTTTGATAATTTTATACAAAGTATAGAAGAGAAAGAGACAGAAATATAAGTAAGAGGGGTCAAAGGGCACAGCCCCTTGCGAGGCCAAAATGGCTGAGTTGTATATATATATATATATATATATATATATATATACACCTACATATACATTGGCAAATTCACAAGGAGGAATAGGGAATAGGGAATAGGGGACATCCTCCCCAAAGAACCAAAGCATCTAGAAAAAATAATTCAAATAAATCTTGCAGTTGAAATTTTTTGTTGCTTAAAATTTTATTTCGCCATTTTAACGTAAATATTTTTTGAGCGATAATGCAGATATATCAACCTAAACTACCTTCCGTATTCCATAAAGAGCTGCGTATTGTTTTGGAGTAATATTCAAAGCGATACTTCCGTCACTGATGAGCTTAAATTGTACTGGTTTCAAATATCTTTAATGAAATCTACATTTTCAAAGAAAACTAACGTTGATAATACCTCATGTCATTTGCGTAAGTCCCTACTTTTATTTCAAAATTTTGGCTTTATATTTTTAGTGTCCATATTTTCCCTATATTCCAGCAAACATTTTTTTGTCCAATTTTTAACCGGCTATACTAATTGTAAGAAAAAGGGTATCTCTAGCCAACTGCTTTCTTTAACGTTTATTTTAAGGACTGTACTACTCGCCGTTACTCACTGGTAGTTAACCACCACTAACCGATGCAGTTTCTGATAAACAAAGAATCATTCAAACCACTCCACATGGTCATAAGTTATATGCAATAATGTTAAGATGCGTACTATTTTCGTTAGTGGTAAGATTTTTAATTTGAGTTATAGGGTTTCCAGACGCACTTATTTTCTTAATTGAAGTCCATCCTCAACGTTACACTCCTCACATTTTGTTAAAAAGATTCCTGGTCACAACATTCTTCCCCTCTATAAAAAAAAGCATGTCAGACTTTGGTCGGATATGTATCACCGCTCCTTCTCCAGTCCTAACTCATTTTATCTTTCTATTCAGCCTAGATCCCCTTTCTGTTTTTAGTTCTATTATTTTTCTACTCTTAAACGTTTTTTCATTATTGCTGTCTGCCGTCTGCGGTTCAATCATACTTTGCTCCCATCCACATATCCTTAGCACTCTGGCAACTGTTCTTTCGTTTGTGATCCTGACCACGTGCAGTTTGAATGTTCCAGTCTTTCTTCCGAACGAAATATCCTGCACGTTCGGCTATTATTAAAGCTGAATTTTCCTACTCCATATAATGCTTTCTATATCTTAGCTTTGCCGTCTTCAAAGGTGGTTCCTATTATTGCCTATTTTGTTTCATCGATCTCTAACCGGATTACAAATTAATCTCTAATATAGTCCAGTTGTTCTGGGTAACTGCCCTTGGTTGGCCAAACCCAAAAGAAAAAAAAAAAGATTTATATGTGCAACGTTGATCATTTTTTAAGATCAATACTGACTTAGTAGTCACCGATACTCATCGGTACTCATATGATACCATCACTGGGCCTTTTCCGAACAAACAAGGAATCATTAAAATCGGTCTTCATGATCAAACGTTACGTGTGAATAAACATAAACAAAAAAACAACGTACGTGACGAACATATATATGTAATAAACTTCTTTTTTTTTTAAATCTGTAATAAAATTAATTAATGACTATTAACTAAAAAATATAAAATAAATACATGTAAGCTAAAATCTAAACGTAGAATTACCAAAAAATTAACAATAATTAGAAAGTTCCGTAAATAATTGCTTAAACTAACCTGCTAACTTCTTTTGTAAAAAAAAATAAAATAGTGTTTTTAATAAATATTTCGTATCCAAATACAAATAAAAGCCTTAAAAAGGGCTATTTCAAAAACCGTGATATTAAAAAAATATTAATAAAAAGATCAAAAATTGAAATAAAAAACATCCAAATAACAACAGCGACATCTGAAATCGAAACAATTTAGTCATCGAAATAAGTACAATTGTAATACAATTGATCTGGCTTGTTTAGTTTGTTTTGTAACATCTGTCGAATTGGTACCATGTTAGTTTTTTTTTTAAATATTATTTGCTTTAATATTAAATAATGAAAGATAAGTGAAATATTTGAATACAAAAAGAAGTGTATATTCTAAGTGGAGATTTATTGTATGAAAATTGACTACTTTGTAATAATCATTACTTTGTAATTTTCCACACGTACACTTCATAAGCACATCACCGTTAACTTATAACCACTAGTCTACCTGTTCGCTTTTTAAAAAGTTTGTTTAAAACACCTCTTAATTAGTGCTACCGTATTTTATCGTGTTAATAGAATCAAATCGTTTATTAGATTCGTTCTAGATTTTAAAAAATTGTAACCTTTTTTCGTTAATAGTTTTGTTACTCTATATCCAGTTCAAGCAGGAGTGCCCCAGGGATCAGTTCTGGGACCCACGCTGTACTTGATGTATACAGCAGACTTTCCTGTACCGGAAAATGTTCAGGTAGCTACATTTGCTGACGACACGGCATTACTTGCGTCGCATTCAGATCCGAAGATAGCAAGCGACAATCTTGGGATTACACCTAGATAGTCGTTTAACATGGAAGCAGCACATTCAGACAAAGAGAAGAGAAATAGATATTCGTGTTAAAAAAATGTACTGGCTTCTAGGAAGAAATAGCGTTTTAAGTATTGATAATAAACGTTTGATATACACAAGTATCTTGAAGCCTATTTGGACTTACGGAGTACAGCTTTGGGGTTGTGCTAAACCGACAGATCTGAAGATAATACAGACCGTGCAGAATAAAATCCTTAGGCTCGTAACCAAGGCGCCATGGTATGTATCAAATCAAACTTTGCATCAAGATTTAGGGATAGAGTATGCGGCAGATATCATTAAAACACATGCCCGAAGACACGCAAAAAGACACTTGGAAAGTCATCCGAATAAACTTTCTGCTGGACTGCTACATACTGCTAATGATAGGAGGCGGCTGAAGCGTAAGAAACCTCATGACCTTGTTTAAGGTAAAGTTTATCGGGTAGGTACTATTGGGTACTTCTCCCTTCATGCTAAATATTTCCCTGTTAAGAATATTGCTAAATGGCCTAGATGGCCAGATTGTAATACAATAACAATTTAAAAAAAAAAAAAAAAAAAAAAAGTTTTGTTACTGTATTATTATTAGACAATTTATTTTATTTAGATGTTACTCCACATCTTTAAATACTAAGAAAAAAAAAAAAAAAAAGAAACCCTTTAATTACGCTATAGTTTAAAAGTTCTATCTGCATAAACATTTCCTGCTTTACAATTTCATACATTATAGATATAGATTATTGATTGAATTGAGCTCACTTTAACATTTTGATCAGAAGGAATATAATTATTTGATAATTAGTGCCAGTAAATAAATTAAAAATTTAGAAAATTCATTAGGAGATAAAAAAAATATTTTTTAAATTTTCATCTGTATTATCTGTTTAAACTGATATTAAATCAGTTTTTTTCATTATTAAAATACAAAGTTTTGCGAGCACTTAGATGATTAAGAGTTTGACGCTGATGAGAAATATTTTCAGATGAACAGGCACAACTCTGTTTCTATTATCGCTTTATCACTTTACTTTTCTTGTTCAACGGTGAGAGTAGAATCGGAGGTTCGAGTTTTTAGCTGAGATTCAGTCGGATTTATTACGTTCTGATCAGCGATAGTTCTCTCAAGTGTAATTTTGTATTTCAGCATCGATCTGCAATATATGGTTTTGATGTTTACAGTTGACACACTATTAAAATTAATCTGAACTTGTAGCTATGCAAATTATTCGAATGGATGATGAAAGTTATTGAAATTCTCTGCGAAAACTGGATCATATTAAAATTAACTCTTACAGATGTTATGGACCCCAGGTACGTATGATTCCTATTTTTGTAAGCTCAGTTTCGATTATTTTATGCGCGATACTGAGTCCTACGTTAAAAATAGCTGTACATTCGGATTATTCGTAAGTTTGCTAATTTCTCTTGTTTATCGATATTGAAACAGATAATATGAATTTACAACTGTTTCGGAAAATATATATCGTTCGAGAAAGAAAAAAGGCAAAACTTATTATATTTAGCATTTTCCAAGAAGGTGCTCTGATTTCACTCGACTTAACCTAGGAACCGGTTTTATCGATACATTTTATTTTATTTTGAGACACTACTGATCGTAAAGAAAATGTTGGCATCGTTCTTTTTTAAGAACAATCGGTAGAATAGGCACTCAGATTAAAATAGCCAGATTAGTTAATGACGGTTTAATATTTAATGTTTCACCGATTTCTGACGAAAGCGTGCTGTTACCGGTTTCATCGTTAGACAAATTATTGAATGGTCAATCGCGCAGCAGCAGCAGCAGAGTGATTGACGCGATGTGGAAAGGTCGAAAGGTGGAAACCAGTTAGCTAGTTGGAACATCGAACGAGATATTGTAATGCCTTTGACACGCGGTATCATGAGAAGCCGGAGGCCCTTAGTACAGCAGGTTCGTTTAGCGTATACAGTAACACAATGGTGAAATAATAGGAAGGTTAGACAACACCAACGTACCTGCGTTACTCACTCGCACTCTCGGCTTAAAATTAAAATAGCCAACAAAATATACTATTACCAGAAAACGGTCAATCATCTTGCTCAGGTAAAACCAAAAGCAAGACGATACAGCATAAATACATTCTTCTATAATTTAAATTTAATGGTGCAAATGAAACTGTTAATGATCAATATGAAATCAGTTAGTATAAGGAATTTTATATTTATGACGCGCTTACCCTTTACGTCTTGTATAAAGCAATACGCGTCAGTCGGATAATTTTATCTGAATTTCGTTGTTTTTGTACCGTCTTTAATATCATCAAGAGATATCGAGTATTTATTCGAGAATAAGCAGCGTTCTAATTGCAAATACAACAGTTACCTGATATTTCAAGGAATGCATTCGTGGAAATATTTTTCTTTCACGGGCTTGATAAAATTCGCAGATGACATTCTCATTATAAAGCTAAACCAGAACTTCAAGAAGCACCAGTAGGTGCGTAGCTACACCTAAATGAGTATAATATGAAAATAAACGAAACAAAAACTATAATCTGCGAAAGAACACAATGTCATAAAAGAAAAATAAACTATCAAATAATGAAATCATTGAACGAGCCAAAGAAGCGGCATTATTGGGCAGTATGATAACTGAAGATGGAAAACCCGAAAAAGGAACTAAACGCAGAATAAACCTAGCCAAAAACGCATTTTTGCAAAAATACGCATTACTCGCCGATAAAAATGTGAAGATATAACTAAGGAAGCGACTAATAAAAGTCTATGTACGGAGTACAGTACTGTGTATCGATGCGAATCTTGGATAATAAATGAAGCCGATAAAAAGAGGTTGATGGCAGCAGAGATGTGGCTGCGGAGAAAGATGCTAAAGATAAAACGGATAGATCAGAAGAGCAATGAAGAAATCATGAACATGATTAGAGAAAATGATGATACTGAAACATGATAAAAAAGTAAAACTGATTATAGAAGGAAAAACCGTGAAGAAGAGAAGAAGAGGAAGGCGAAAGAATAATAGCTTTATGAAACAGATTATATGGGTTGCCAAACATACTCGGACCTAAAAAGGATGGTCGAAAACAGAACGGAATGGAGGAAACGAACTCTTGGGTTCAATGATTGATTGATTGATTTTTTACTAACATATTAACCAGTTTAGCTTATGGTGTTCTCATTATTTCCATATAATAAAGATAATGTAATTATTTTCGCGAACAAGCTGCAAGCAGTTACATTAACATCCTATTTGAATGTTCAGCACTCCCTAACGAACGCTCCTTTCTTTACACTCAACTTTTAGTTTTGGGTCTTCCTACTCCCTTTAACGCTACCTATATTCTTTCCTTCCCATTGCCTTTAGTTACTCCTTTGCTTCTGTCCTTTGTCCTCTCCATTTCTGACCGCCTAGCTATTTAGTTATAACTGTTAATTTTTCATGTTGTTGGGTCAAGGCCGCTGGCGCGCCCAGGGTAGGAAAAAAAAAATACGTTAATGAATTAAAAGCGTATGTATATTTGATCATATTATAAAAAGTAACGATGAAACTTTTATGGGTTTTAAATCTAAAAAGCGATAAAAATTCCCACAAAGATTGCAAATATAATGCTTTTGACCTTTCCTTTGTTGCTTGCTACCCCGCAGCACTGTAGTTCTTTCTCGTTTTGAACATCTGATACAAAGTACGATGTTTTTTCCCTTAAAATGTGACACTAATCATGTTTATGAACAGTTATATTGCAATTAAAACAAACATTATTCGTCTTAAATATCAGTTGGTAAGATGGACAAAAGATATCAGTATCGCGTGGATAAGTAAAAGAATCAGAGTTAAAATGCCCATGAACTTTAATTCTGAAATTTCTTATATAAAATGTAGGTGGCTTTAGAATATTCCAAATGCGGAGAAAATATTTTTAGCAGATTCCGATTAAAAATTTAAGAAATCCCTGACACTTATCGACATCGATATAATTTTAGAAACAAGCGGAAAAGCAACTATGTTCCCCTCTCTGCAATGTTAAAAGAATAATTTTCAAAAATGTATATTTTCTTATTCAAACTAACTTTTTAATCAACACAAAAACTTAAGTTTTTTTTAAAAGTCTCTTGTTTTTGAAAATATGGTACGCATAAATCACAAAACTATCACTCTTAAAATTGCCGAATTGATTTTAAGTTGAACTAGTTATTTAAAGAATACCGAATTTTTAATACGGAAGAAGTTTTACCCTGAGGCTAGTAATTAATAGTTTAACAAATTAGAATCACCGCAATAGAAGTCTAGAAGTTATTGTTTTAAACCTCTGGAGTGTAATTTTGCGAAGGTCAACACTAAGGATGATATATATAGTGATCATTATTGAGTTGTCCCGTTTAAATTGCGTCAAATATCCCATGGGAAAACGCAGTGTAAATGAGTCTCTTGTTCCTTAGGCTTTTATTGTTTGTAATTTCAATGCTCTTCATAATATTTCAACTACGAATATTTTAATATTTTCCTATATTTAAACCAAAAAACACTTAAAATAAACATATAATAACATTGAAAATACTACAATTTTGCCGGCTAGTTTCGGAGATGTAGTTATAAAATACGTGAAAAATGTTTAATAGTAAAATTAATATTATTGTCGACACGATAAATTCCAAGCGAAGAATCATTGAACAAATTACAAATAAGAATTGTATGATTAAAGGTACGTTTTAAGTGAAGATTTTGTTATTAGATGCAGTATTTTCTGAAATAATGCAATGATGAATGTGGCTTAGCAAAACCTTTTCCGTCGGCGAACAGATAAGAAAGATACAAATACGGTATAATATGAGAAATATCGGCGATGACGAAACAAAAAGATTTTTAGCATAAATTTATTAAGAGAGATAGACATTTTAAATTTAAAGAATTTCCGTACATATATGCGTATATACAAAGTAATGGAAAAATAATTTGTTTTTTTTTGAAAAATATGTATTTGTTTTTTATTATATAAATATCTTTCGTCAAGCTAAAATAAAGCTAAAATAAAGCTAAAATTAAGCTAAAATCAAGCTGACAACGCTTTTCGGCAAATTATCCTATACTTAAACACTTAACCGTCTTTAACTTATACATATATATATATAACTTCGTGTAATATTTACTAACTACTACATCTTAATCTGTCTTTTTACTTATCGGAGATAACCAATAATCTTTTTTCTATTCTTTTATAATCGATGTACTTTTGCTTTCCTTTTTTTGTTGCGCCTCTTGTCATTTTATTTTATGTTTATTATTTTTCTTTTACATTTCCTTCTTCTTGAAGCCATTCCTTTATTTTCCTTTTCCTTTCCCCTATTTTTTGCTTCCTTATTATTTCCTTGGGTATTTTATTCAACATCTTAGTTATCTTTGTTCTTGCTAACGGCAGTTGGTACGTAAGTTTATCCCTCAACTCGTATTCTTATTTTTTCCTCTAATTCGATTTTCTTTTCTGTTGATATGTATTCCCAGATGTCCAGTAATAAATACATTCCTCTTATGCTCATCACCACTTCTTTTCTAATTATTTCACTATCGGTTTCTCCCTTAAGGATTTGCTATTAATTTTAAGCATTTAACTTGCAGTTTATTTATTTTCCCAAACTATTTCTCGATGCCTGAATTCCATATCGAATCCTCGAATCCTCTAGCGTATAATAAACTACTTTTAATGTTTTATGTATTGCATATTTTTTTAATGTATATAAAGCTGGTAAAACTACTCTTATTTTCCTTGCAATATATTCCATATGTACGTCCTATCTTGAGTGTTGATCCACCATTTCTCCCCAAAAATGTTTATACTGAGTTACTAGCTCTAACTTTTGACAGTTTTTCATTTCACATTCGAGTCTTTGCCCCATCGAGTGTACACATTCGTTTGAGTGCATTATTATATTTGGAGATCTCTTTTTTTCCGCAGTACCATTGCTTTAATCGTTTTTACATTAATTCTTAGATTTTTATCATGTATACCCATTTACTTATTGTTATTAAATCTTTTTATATCCTTATTTCTGCCTCTTTAAAACCTTTATACGACGTAACTATTGCTATATCATCCGTGAACCAGATTACCTCACTGCAACTTAATTCGTTATGTAGACCACTTGTATGTGTAATAAACCGTATTGGCACCAAGTTGCTACCTTGCGGTACTCCTCATCTCCTCTTTTTCACTTTGCACATTTAAGATATTTACACATGTTTCCTCTAGTTCAAATAACTTTGAAACCATTTTTTCAAATTATTCGTTATTCCTATCTCCTCTAATGTGTTTATGATTATTTTATGATCAACCGTTTCAAATGCTCTAGTAAGATCTATAAACGTTATCAACACCTTCTTTCCCTCTTCAAAGCTATCTCTTATTTTTTCAGTAAGCTCACCGACTGCTTTCGATGTGTATTTTCTTTTTTGAAACCCGTATTGTGCTTTGTCAATTATCCTATTTTTTTATAAATACTTTGTTAGATTATTTGCTACGTACTTTTTTAATATTGCTTCAATCACGTTGCTTACAAGAACTTGTAATAAATTCCTTTTCTTCTCTCTTCGCTGATACAAATTTTCGCAAATGATGATAATAATGATGGAAAATGAATTAAATCAAAAGTCACGGGTGCCAATGGAATTTTCCTTTTGGTGTACCACAGCCGAAAGAACTCTGCCGGGCAGAGAATCAGACCTTTAGAAAATAGAAATGCTCTCCGAGACGGAGATGTCACGAGATACCACGTGTCCAATAAAATTTTAAATAAATAGGTAAATCTACGACGATTTAGAACGAAGACTTTGACTAATAAAAAATGTTATAAAAGATGTATATTGCGCAACTGATTTTTCTAGAATATTCTTAAGTCTACTTGAAGCGGCGGTTATCCTACGTCCGAATTCTCCGGTTCTTATAAAAAACATTCTCACGCCTCAACGTAGCTTGATCCGCATCAACGACACACACAACGCCAAATCCAACTATCATCCCTTATCGATTACACACAGTACGACCTGGATCGCCACACTGGCGCCGTGCACAGCCGAATTTCTGACGAATTTGTCGATTTAACGTTCTTGCCGGAGAATGCGACGTTTTGCAAGCTGCCCGAGGAAGCCTGAGAAATAGAAATTGATTTGCCTGGGAAATTGTCAAAAAACGTTAACTGGAAGAGCCAAATCCGTCTCAATATTATACTTTATTTCCGGAACTAAAGTGGGTCACTTGAAATTATCAAATGGGTCACTCGGTGACCCGCAGGTCATAGGTTGCCGACCCCTGCCTTATATCATACACCCCATCCTGACGGTGGTGGTTGGCGTGGTTCTGGCATAATTATTCGTAATAATCAAGCACTTTCAAGGTACTTTGATCCAACAGCACAATACATCATCCATTCTTTCTTCCTTCGTATTTTCTCTTCTCCTGACGTATTTTTTCTTTGCCTACATTCACTATATTATATACTTTTTCGAATTTTTCTTTTATGCTTGCGTATATATTTTCCGCGTCCAAATTATTTTATTTCTCCTCCCACTTTATGCGTTTTAATTTGTTTTTTACTTTATTTTCCATAAAAAAAACTTCTGTTTAATTCCGTTTGTTTTGCTCTGGTTTTTCCCATCTCCATTTTTGCTACTGTACACACTATCATGTTATGATCTGCTATTTTAACCCCAAAACGATAAAGCTTCTTTCTGTAACGTAAACGACAAGGCTGTGTCATCTATGACAACTAAACTGATATTCTTCGCTTTTTTCAATATGTGATTCTTTTTTATTCCTCAGATTTGTGTTTTTTATGTTAAAAATTAGAGTAACATGACAAAAATTAATAAAGCACAAAAATTTGCATTAAAAAATATTTTCTTAAACCAAAATACCTAAATTCAAACATTATTAGCGGTAAAAATATACAAACTTTTTATTCTTGGTTTACAAAAAAAATACCTAACGCAAAATGATAAAATACTACTAGGTAAAATAAAATATATAAAACTCATTTTTTTACAATATAATGATTATGTAATGTAAATGCACTAGTTGCAACCATTATACTAGTTTTAAAAAGAGGTACACGAATTTTATGTCAACAGTACAAAAATAATAAAGAAACTTTTTCAGTTTTTTACTGTGAATTGTGCACCAGATAAAATTTGTACAATGTCAAAGCTGAAAATGTTATCGGTTGCAAATAGAGCATTCATTTATACAAAAAAAATGAATAATAGATAATATAAAATAATAAAGTACGAATGTAATGAATTCGCTTATAGCTAACACACGAAACAGGTTACATGTTGTGTATTATTCACTTGCAAATAATATCTTCATTTCTACAATATCACTGTTTTGTATTATACTTCGGTGCGAGTCTTTCAATCTCTTCATTTGTATGTATAAACAGCAATAAGCTGAATTATGTCATCGGAAATAAACAAACTAAAAACTCCATCGAAAGCTGTGACACATATTCTGTACTCTCCCTTTTAGCCCAGCAAGATGGATAACCATATTTTTATTCGAAATTCTAGAATATGGACCAGACAACGCAGTATCAGTCCAAGCTGTCTTCATATCCCGACCACAATTAAAATCTATTCAATTTGCGTAACAGCATAAAAGCATACATGCAAAAAGGAATTTTATGGAAATATTGAAATATTAGTATGGATTATTTACTTCTGATATCCTATTTCGTCGTATGAGTGGGTTATTTTGACTAAAGCCATAAGAAATAAAAAATAAAAGAAGCATATTCTTCTTCAACCGGTAATTATGAGAACAAAAAGCTGGAAAACATAAAATCATCTAAAGTGAAAATAAAACCGAATAATACTGATGAAGTAACAACATTTAACAATGAAACTTTCAAACTGAAACTGTAAGATGAGGTAAGTTGTACGTAATCGCCCGGGTGAGGTATAATTAATTTGCCGCGGGAGCTAAAACATCAGATGTTGCATGATATGTGTCTACACAGGAAGTCACAGTAGCAAATTAATAATAGACACGTGTGAAAAAAATTGTGGGTAATTATAATAAAAAAAACCGGGAGTCTAAAAGACCAGCGCGTATGTCGTGAAATCGTGTTAAATGATGAACAGTTTCACAAAGTGATCGGTCAATCGGTTTCGTCGTAAGTTATTGCGTCTCTGAGATATGCAGATATTGTGTAACGTAAGCTTTTGTATTTCTTTCCTTTTCTTTTTATCATTATTACGTGTCACGTACAATGTTAGAGACACGGAATTAACGATGAAATTACGATACAGATAATAATTCAGCACGTTTTAAAAGTTCAAAATCCGGGCAATAAGGGCCGTAAAAAAATCTTTAGGTTGGACGATGCGATATGACAGTGGTATACTCGATGTTGGTGTCATAAATTGAGCAGGTAATTAATAATATTCCAATATATAAATGCATATGTCCGATCTTCATAGTCGGCAAGCACCAGGGGTCTCTATCATTTCGGCCTCAACAAGATTCGGCTTCAACGATTCGGCCCCGATCCGTTTCAACCTCGACCTTTTTCCGAGTAGACCTAGTTTTATGTTAGTGAGTTTTTAATCTTTTTTCTTCTCATCAGTTAATATTAAATTTAAGGTGTAAAATAATCATCGAATCAAAGGAACACCCGCGCGAAATTAGGAATTAATTTGCTTAGGAAATAAATCAGTAGCTTTCAATACTTTTTATTCGTTCATATATCGCTTGAAAAATTATTTCCTCTTATAAAGACACTCGAAATGTTGATTATATATTCATTTAGCAGCGGGTTATTTCAATAAAAAACTTGGAAAAAAAATTAGTCAATCACGGCAATGATTTCCCATTATGACATATTTGTTTTTCTTTCAGGAAAAAAACCATGTGCTTTTATAATAAATTTTTACATGCACAAAAAATGAAAAATAAACCAATTTTAATGATTATGAGAAACTACTAATTTGAAAAAAATCGATCTAGCATTTGAATTTTACTGAAGAAATTTGTTTGTCTTAAGAAATTATTCTCCTATTTTCATATTTATTTTTCGACATGTGTATGTTAAGTGGAACGTAATTTTCCATTCGAATAAGCTTTAACAGTGATTCTTTATTCTGACCTTCTGAGTCTTTGCCTCCGGCTCCTATTCTTTCTTATTTCTCTTTTTCAATTTTTCCTTTGTTAGCTTCTTTCGCTTTTACTATTTCAAACTTTTCCTCAATATAACTTCTATCGTCTCTAATTATTGGCTTTGGGTAAACGTAGTACTGACTCCCCCCCCCCCCCGCCAACAAAAAAAGTTGTAATATGTGAGATCAGGATTTTCATTATTTTCCAAGAAATCATTTTAAGCAGTTTACATTATCTTTCATTAAATATTACTTTAAATACGCTATTTTTAGAAACTTCAATTAATTACTTCTCTTAATGAATGGCGAATCAAAAGTATCGGCACGAATTTTTAAAAAGTTAGTTCTCCGTTAATTTTTAAAATATTCGTTAGATAAAATTGTGTTTTTGCGAGACCGAATTTTACTAAAAAATAAAATTGATGAACTATTCTTAAAATTACATTCCCGGTAGGGGCATAAACCCAATTTAAGAACATTACATCATTATTTAATGTCGTCTGAAGTTGAAAAAAACAATACTGTGTATTTAGCGAAGCATGTAAATTCATTTTGTATTTTATTTGAAAAGCTCTTTTTTTTTCTTTTGGATGTTTGTATTTCTATCAATTAACATGGAGTATTTCTCATTATAATATCAAGAATTATAAGAGTTACACGTATTTCTTTAGTTGGGCCGAGGTTTAAAAAAAAAAAAATTATCAAATCTCGAACCATTAATTGGACCTGACCGACTACGTGTGAAATAATATAAAGGGGCTAAAATGATATTTATAATGTATAAACTACTTCGTTCGATTCCAAAATCCATCGATTTTCCATTAAAATACCTCTCTCATGTGATTTGTCAACCGACAGGTAAAATTTGGATAAAAAGTATTATAAACTGATCTATTTTATGATATAAAATTGCTAAATTTTAAAATAGATAATATTTGTAAGAAATTTACTCATAAAGTGTGAATTTATTAACTTATGGAACAGATTTTTTATTTAAACAGTTGAATGAAGTTTCTTTACATCCATCAAAAGCAAAGAGTAAAAACTTCACGAAACATCTTCGCTTTTTTTTCTTACAATTCAGATTTCATGTGCTATTATAATAAGTAATGTTTTCGTAAAAAATTTAAATAGAAACGGTATTTTCAACGAACTACCTACGAACAGGCTATCTTTATGAATGGTTTATTATTTTTATTAGTGAAATTATTTTATTTTTTTTATTTTTTCTGTACTACTATATTAGGTCTGTAGACCAGTGACAGAAACTATTGTATGTGTCAACATCCTTTGCTGACGTTCTATTTTCTTTCTGAACAGAAAAGTAAGAATAATAATAATGACTTTTTTTACACCCGTTATTCATTGTATATTTTATTATATTTTTTGGTTAGAAAAATTAACCGTTTTCTTAGAAATTTAAAACCGAATAGCCAAAATTGTAGAGCTTATGAACAATGCAGGTAAATAAACTTCATCTTTCGTTTAACCGTTCGGGATTTGGTAAAATGTGAAGCGCTGCACTTACAACAATTCATAGAAAACAGCTTTATTCATTATCTTCCTGGTGCTACGGTCATCGATAAGAATAATTTGTTCGAAAAATCATTTCATTTGCCATACACATATTTTTATTTATTTATTTATTTATTTATTTATTTATTTTATTTTTTTTATTTAAATGGGCTCGGTGTTAACACTGACCCAACTACATGGACTTAGATCACCTACTCAGATTCTGAAGCGATCGGTGATAGAAAGTATAAAGGAAACAAGGAGGGGAATAACGGCTGGAGATGGGAAGGAAAAGATAAAGGAACATATCTTTAGTTTGCTCGCTGGTAATTTTTTTTCCGCCGAAATATTAATAACTGTTTCACAATAAAATCATAAAGAGTCAATTCCGAGAAAAACAAGAAAAAGATACAGTTTGTTTCAAGACAGTTTTACCACTTCGGCTTCTTTTTTATCTCTGTAGACTCACATATTACCAAATTTTCAAGATCCTATTCAGCATCTCTTTTCGATCAATTCCAGCGAATCCGAAGTAAACTGGTTAAAGGGTGAGAGCCGAACCAAAAAAATAATCGACGCACGTTTAAAAAATACTGAAACAAAAACTGGTTTCCACTCTTGTTGCCAACTGTTTAGTTTTCAACAAAAAGAGCAAAAGAAATTAATAATTACGATTAATAAGTGGAAAAAGTGCTTATTTTACGAAATTCAGGTACACGCGAGGGGTAAAGCGCAGATGTAAATTTTGTACACTACTTCCTGGAATTTCTGTGGAATTACTTTATAGAATTGCTACGGAATTGCTATGAAATTCCCGCGAATTCCTACATGTACACAAAACTTCCTCGGTTTGCCTCTTGAATTTGCCTCTTGAATTTGCCCCTTGTCTTTGCTAGTGTGTGCACAGTAATATGAAAGGATAAAGTTTTTTAATTTTTCGTTGAACATAACCCATAGTCAATCAATTATCCACTGTTTCCTAATATTTTCCAGTAATTCTTATTATCTCCATAATTCTACAGCGGTTTACTCCTTCATAATAATTGAATTTAAGAGCTCAAGTTCATAGAATTCTCACAAAATTTCTTGACTTGTTCCAGAATTTCCAGAATTCCTGTGAAATTTCTGAAATTGCTGGGAATTTCTACATGTTGTACACCAAACTTCCTAAGCAGTTTACCCTTTGGGTACACGTCATTACAGTACACAAGAAGAAAATGAAAAAAAAAATATATATAAACAAACCGATAAAAAATTCTGAAAAAAGTATTTAACTATTTGTCGGACTGATTGATTCGTTTTAAAAATTAACACATAATAAAGGGGAAAAAATTTACCAAGTAAAACAAAAAACAACAGCTCTTCTAAATCAACGATATAACTTAAAACTAATATAAAATAACCTGCATCCCTCCCTTCGGCGTTCTGATGTTGTTTCCTTTGTTCGTATGCGCTTTGGCCATTCTTTGCTGTCATTATCTAAATTTCATTTTTCCTTGATTTCTTTTCCACACTGTCCTCTCCATCATCCGGACGATGCAGTTATTTGCGACGCCGATCATGTGTTCTTCCACAGTGTTTATCTTTTTCTGTGTAGCGTTCTGCCTTGTATTCTTATTTACTTAAGCTTGGACTTCCTACCCTTTATTGTGCTTCCTATATCCTGTCCTTTCCTTCCCCACTAATTATTCCTGCTATTTGTTCCTTTTTAGATAAAATTTCTGATCGGATTAAAATATAACCGACTTCTTTCCTTACCTTTTGTTTCTGGGTAAAGGTGCTTAGTTGACGAGCCCAAAAATAAGAAAAAAAAAATCTTGATTTACACTGTTTTATTCTAAGTACTCGTATAGCTGTTATTTATTTAATACAATTTTAAATACATTTTAAAATATACATTTTTTCAAAAATAAATACGCTCGCTATCTTATTACCAACAACAAATTGGGAATAAAATATTTTTTCACGACAAGGAAAAAATCAAAGAAAACCGTTTTTTAAAGTACAATATTTACATATTTTTATATTAATAACATGAGTAGATTTCAATATTTCCATAAAATTCCTTTTTGCATGTATGCTTTTATACTGTTCTGATTTTTCAAAAAGCTCACCGGCGATCAATATTCATTTGCTTCTAAAGTAATGACATTTAATACTTTCGAAAAAGTAGTCAAATAATTGTTTAAAAATCGGGAAATTTTTATTAATATACTTTGATAATTTTATTAAATTTGATTACAAAACAAGCTGCTTTATTGATATTTTCATATGTTGTAAAAGTAAATTCTGGTTTATGTAAGTTTACTTTATGCTAATAAGAATAATAGTTTCCAAGTGATTGAACTGCGTGACATATTGTGCAGGATTGAGATCTAGCTCTAAACTATTTATTTTTCAGGTAACCATATCCTAGGAAAAAATTAAAAAAATAAAAAATAAAAAATAATAAAAGATAATTATTATCGTATATGTAGCAAAGTAGTTGAGCATTATGTGTCAACCCCGTCAAGGATTCCGTATGATAAGTACGAATTACCGTAATTTCAATTTACATAATACTAAATTCGAAACAAATATTTCCTGTAAATTTTTTTAAAATAATTTTCTCTAAGGCTAATCGACCAAGGCCAGTTCAATTAAGCCTAAACGAATGGTTCCCGTTAAAAATAAATATGAAAATAGGAGAATAATTTCTTAAGACAAACAAATTTCTTCAGTAAAATTCAAATGCTGGATCGATTTTTTTCAAATTAGTAGTTTCTCATAATCATTAAAATTGGTTTATTTTTCATTTTTTGTGCATGTAAAAATTTATTATAAAAGCACATGGTTTTTTTCCTGAAAGAAAAACAAATATGTCATAATGGGAAATCATTGCCGTGATTGACTAATTTTTTTTCCAAGTTTTTTATTGAAATAACCCGCTGCTAAATGAATATATAATCAACATTTCGAGTGTCTTTATAAGAGGAAATAATTTTTCAAGCGATATATGAACGAATAAAAAGTATTGAAAGCTACTGATTTATTTCCTAAGCAAATTAACTCCTAATTTCGCGCGGGTGTTCCTTTGATTCGATGATTATTTTACACCTTAAATTTAATATTAACTGATGAGAAGAAAAAAGATTAAAAACTCACTAACATAAAACTAGGTCTACTCGGAAAAAGGTCGAGGTTGAAACGGATCGGGGCCGAATCGTTGAAGCCGAATCTTGTTGAGGCCGAAATGATAGAGACCCCTGGTGCTTGCCGACTATGAAGATCGGACATATGCATTTATATATCGGAATATTATTAATTACCTGCTCAATTTATGACACCAACATCGAGTATACCACTGTCATATCGCATCGTCCAACCTAAAGATTTTTTTACGGCCCTTATTGCCCGGATTTTGAACTTTTAAAACGTGCTGAATTATTATCTGTATCGTAATTTCATCGTTAATTCCGTGTCTCTAACATTGTACGTGACACGTAATAATGATAAAAAGAAAAGGAAAGAAATACAAAAGCTTACGTTACACAATATTTGCATATCTCAGAGACGCAATAACTTACGACGAAACCGATTGACCGATCACTTTGTGAAACTGTTCATCATTTAACACGATTTCACGACATACGCGCTGGTCTTTTAGACTCCCGGTTTTTTTTATTATAATTACCCACAATTTTTTTCACACGTGTATATTATTAATTTGCTACTGTGACTTCCTGTGTAGGCACATATCATGCAACATCTGACGTTTTAGCTCCCGCGGCAAATTAATTATACCTCACCCGGGCGATTACGTACAACTTACCTCATCTTACAGTTTCAGTTTGAAAGTTTCATTGTTAAATGTTGTTACT
This sequence comes from Icerya purchasi, assembly GCA_039619475.1. Taxonomy (NCBI): domain Eukaryota; kingdom Metazoa; phylum Arthropoda; class Insecta; order Hemiptera; family Monophlebidae; genus Icerya; species Icerya purchasi. The sequence goes on from CM077115.1 coordinate 488,182,981, forward strand.
TCATCAGTATTATTCGGTTTTATTTTCACTTTAGATGATTTTATGTTTTCCAGCTTTTTGTTCTCATAATTACCGGTTGAAGAAGAATATGCTTCTTTTATTTTTTATTTCTTATGGCTTTAGTCAAAATAACCCACTCATACGACGAAATAGGATATCAGAAGTAAATAATCCATACTAATATTGACAGTAGGTGCAATATAACCCTGGCGTAATATTTGACATTTGTCCTTATTTTGCTGTTGTGCTTCTAAAAAGTTATATTTTGATGATGAAATCTTAAACTATTTCACGTGAACCAAACGTATACAGTGAGCCACAATAATATCCGGGCACTGACGTACCGAATGAATATACGCTAAAAACAAAGGAAAAAATGCTTTACTGTTGAAACAAGTAACGAAAATAGAAAAATAAGTATCTCCTTAATATATTCTCAAAAAAGAAAATCAAAAATATTAAAAAAACATAGCTTACGATATAAAAAATACAAAGATTACGAATTTTAAACGCCACATTAATATCCGGGCAAACGAAAAAATAAAATAAAGAAGCTCTCCAAATAACTGAATATCTACATCCTGGAAAAATTAATACTTCGTATGACGACCTTTGGCATCTACGACCGCTTTCAACCTGCGCGGCATTGAACAAACTAATTTTTGTAGATAATCAAGGGGAATTTTCTGCCATTCCTCTTTTAGACAACTTTTTAATTCATTACAGTTGGAAATCGGATTTTCACGCGAATCCTCTTATTGAGGTAGTCCGATAGGTTCTATATGGAATTGCAATCCGGAGACTATGGGGGTATGGTAAGGATGGGGGGGTAATTATAGAGAATCCACTGTCGAGTTTTGTACGCTGTATGTTTTGGATAATTATCTTGATACAAGTAAAATGACTCCAAGGTGCCCAATTTTTCAGCGTTTTGGCATAAATTGTGTCATAAAATGTCGACATATAGATCGCTATTCATAGTACCATCAATGGTGGTTAAAGATCCCACGCCACTCGCCGCGAAACACCCCCACACCTGTACATTTCGTCCGCCGTGTTTAATTGATGCAGTCAGAGTTTTTAATTCATATGCAGTACTTTCTGTTTACGTCATACTTTCTGTTTTCCATCACTCCCAAAGACGTTTAGACTCATCAACAAAAATGCCGTTCTTCCAGAACTCGTCCGAATTAAATATTGTTCTGCGAACGCGAGCCGTTTTTTTATATTTACCGAACACTAATATAGGGTTTTCTGCGGGTAATGCGGAAAAAGTAGCCCATTTCTTTTACGGCCCGACGTACTGTTTCGGCTGAAATTTTTATCATTTTGCTCGCTCTCAGTGCCGTAGTTAGTTTCGACGCACTTCCCTTAAGGGGTTTCTTTCTATTTCTCGCCGGATAAAACGCATATCGTATTTTGTTAGCTTTTTTGGTTTCCCCTTTTGAGATTTCGAGTCGATGCGATTTTCTCTTTTGAAGCGATGAAGAACGTCATGCACCGTACTTTTCGGAATAATCAGTAGCTGCGCAGTCTTCCGTTCCGATTAAATTTTCTTCATTCTTCCAAATTACTAATTGACGTATTTCCCAAGATACGTATCTGTACTCATTCGCGACATTTCACTGCACTAACACGCACTTTTTTAACAATTACCGTAACAGACTTACTGCTTAACTACAATTATTGTAATGTTCGCGTAACGACTCGCGTTACTGTGATGACTCATCCGCATCTTTGTTGATGCACTCGGAAAAAACCCATGAGTGTTTTACTGCACTTAAATCTAGGTGCCCGAATATTAATGTGGCGACTAAAATTCGTAATTTTTGTGTTTTTTTAATGTTTTTGCTTTTTTTTTTTTTTTTAGAATATGTTAAGGAAATACTTATTTTTCTATTTTCGTTACTTATTTCAACAGTAAAGCATTTTTTCCCTTCGTTTTTGGCGCATATTCATTGGGTACATCTGTGCCCGGATATTATTGTGGCTCACTATAAATGTATGAACTAGAACGAAATAAGTGTGCAGACATTATCGAAATAGAAAAGTGTTTACGTGAATCTGAAAGAAAAACAAAAGAAAAACAAAAGAAAAACAACTTTACTATCATTTCTTTTCCCTTTTCATTTTATTTTTAAATTTTGAACCTGAAAGTATTTATTTATCTTTTTTTTTTTGTTCAGGCATAAATATAATGTTTTTTTTCTTTTTCTTTCATGGGCACGCAGCAAAATAATTTTATCCAACAGTAACAAGAAATGATAGTATTCTCTCAATTCGTTCTCTTACCTCCCCACTCTGCAGTCATCCCGCTCTATTCTTATTGATTTTTCATGGATCCCCAGAATCATTCCGGAATTGATGGCAACGACGCGGCCGAATCATTGGCTCGTTCTGCTGGTCGCCTTTGTTCATTCCTCAACCATTTCCCTTCTTCAGATATCCTTTCTACAATCACGCCAGACTTTGGTGGGATACTTATCCCTCCCTATTTTCTAATCGTCATTCGTATTACCGTTTTATTCAGCCGATTCCTCGTTCCCTGTCTTGGTTCCATTCTATTCCTCTCGGTCGTCGCTCTTCTATTGTCTCCCTAATTCGTCTCCGGATCAATCATTCTCTCCTCCCCTCCTCACGCTTTCGATTTCCTCTGTCGCCTTCTACTTATTGTTCTCTTCACGATTGTGATTCTCCTCTTATATGTGTGATGCTAATCACATTTTCTTCGAGTGCCCTGCTCTTCGTAATGAACGCTCCCTTCTATACAGTCAGCTCTTGTCATTAGTCTCCCTACTCCCTATAACTCTTCCTTTATCCTCTCCTTTCCTTCATCTTCTGTGGTGTCCGCACTACTGTCCTTTGTTGCGTCCATTTCGGACCGCTTAGATTTTTAGTTTTTTAGCTTAGTTTTTCCTATTGCTGGGTCAATTCCGCTGGCGCGCCCATACACAAAAAAAAAAAAAAAAAAATAGGATCAGTTAAATACTGATTCGGTCAGAAATAGTCAGAATGAAGGAACCAAGCACTGGGATAATGGACTGGCAGGAAAGTGACAAGTATAGTCGCAACCAGGAAACCCTATAAGTGAATTTAAGATGGTAAAGTGTTCATAGGATAATTCGTCGACATGACCAAAGATTTGTATGTAAAAAATAACAAATACATATTTTTCAAAAAAAAAAAATTAAATATTTCCGCGGCGATAAGATTGTATAGTATATAAATAGTGTAGTGTAGAAATCATTAGATGTACGAATACTCGTCGACAAGCGTCTAGCTTGACGAAGAAATGTGTAAATAGTGATAAATATATATATATATGTATTTCAAAAAAAAAAAAAAAAAAAAAATGTAATCTTTTTTTTGTTTTGTTCCGTTATTGCGTTTAATTATACTGTTTATCTCTGTCTGCTATGTTTTTCCCAAAATTTACTAGAGGTTATATACATACATATATATATATATATACATACGGTAGCCTCAATTAAATAGAATTATGTATACTATCTTTCGGTTCTACATGTTTACCTTTGTTATGTCAATTTATTTATTTATTTATTTATTTTAAGCGCTTTAAATTATAATGGATTTTGTTTTAAATTTAAAAAATGATTCCGTTATATTGACTATCTGTCGTGTCAATTTACTTAAAGTTAACCTTATATGTATTAAGGACGAACTAATTTTCTTTCATTTAATATTTTTCTTTTAGTTAAGCGCATTTATCTTACATTTTGTATTATATTTGGGAAATTATTTAGTAATAGTGACTATGTCTCGCACAACTATGCGCATAATAGTCTAAAATTGTAACGATAATAATAAACATTTCAATTACGACGATATCGAAATGTAATATGAAGGTGCATTAACGGTGAAAATATTAAGTAAGGACGGTTAGAGCGATAAAAATCGACGATATTCCTATCACTTCCGAGAAAAACATTATTTTACAGGTAGAAATTTTAAAAGAAAAAAAATCAGTCCAATTACTTAAAACATTACTTCTTATCAGTCGCGTGCTTTCTAATTGTCATCACCGGGTCTTTTTAATGGTAATACTTTGTACATTATAAATAGACCGTATTATTTCAGGGCATCTTATCGTCAATTTTTACTTGAAAAAACGGAAAAAAATAATCTCTTCGTAGGGATGTATGTAAAATAACAATAGTTTTCTACGCAATAAAGCATATATATATATATATATTAATGAAAAAAGCACGTAAAGATCTATTAAAAAAACGGTTCAATTGCTAATTTTAAACGAGTATTTTCAACGCAATAGTAAAAGAAAAAAGAAGACGCTAAAGAATTTTACAACCTAAAAACGTCATTATAACTGGCAATAACAACTCTTCGGCAGTTACCGAAACAAATATTAGTCACTCCACCTGAAGAACTCAATCTGATCAGACTCGATTATTGCGAAGAAACTGAAACAGGTGCAACTTTCCCTTCATACGCGTATATCGAAATGATTCCAGGCTATACTGCGGAATAAATAATTTTCGCGTATTTTCTTTTTTCTTTTTTTTTTTTTTTTTTATTCATTTTTGTTTTTTTTAGCGATGGTTTTAATTTCGCAATTTCACCGGCCGTATAAAAGCAACTTTGATCATTGTCTTTTCAATGAATTCTCCCTCCGATAATGACAATCTAACAACCCAGTTGAATTTGAAAGAAAAAGTTTATTTGCGGAAGATAAAAAATTGTGAAAAAAGCGTAAACCGAAATAATTAAATTAACGGTCGATTATGCTAAAACCTTATTAAGTGTTAATTTCTCAATCGGGAAGACTTATTATTAATCAAACGGATCGGCGGAAATGTCGTTCCACTGTTACCTAACCGGAAACAATAGCAAAGAACGTATTTCGTAACGATTAAATCGCTCTATAATAAAATCGCATATGAACGTGTAGTAAATCAGCATCTTCGACAACTGACGAATCAGCCAGGAATCAAGTGACTGATTCGTCAGTTGTCGAAGATGCTGATTTACTACACGTTCATATGCGATTTTATTATAGAGCGATTTAATCGTTACGACATATGCCAAAAAACGAAACCATGCAACGTTGTGTCAGTATTCTCATTGCAAATAGAGCTTCGCGCGTGCCCATGCCATTTCTGAAACCAAATTGCGTTCTTCCCATGCGCTCTTCACATCGCTTATAAATTCTGTTATGTATTATACTAAGGAAGGTCTTTAGTGCATGCGACATAAGGCTAATCGTGCGGTAGTCGTCACATCCTGCAGCGTTCGCCTTTTTGGGAATTGCTACAAACGTTGATTTCAACCATTCTTCTGGTATTTGGCCTGTGCGATAAATTCTGTTGAATGCCCGAGTTATTGCCTCAAGGCCTTCATCGTCTGTTTCGGCAATAACCTTCAACATCTCTGAAAGCACTTTGTCGGGACCAACTGCTTTGCCATTGTTCTGCCTACTTATTGCGTATTTGACTTCGCTCTTTGTAATTAAAGGACCCTCTTCGCCGTTTTCATGGAATGTATCTGGAGCTTCAGGAGGTCTACCTCGACTCTTAGGAAAGCCAAATTGGAATTCGCAATACACCGCTGATAGGAAAACGGAGGATGATTCACTTACCGAAAGTGTTCTTACTATTAAATACCGTTAAACGTTTTTTTTTTTTTATTTCACTGCATTGATCAGAGCATACTATTCCCGGCAACTCGCTCGTGACATATGTGCCGCAGTATCGGATTGATAAATATATTAGTTCGAAGCGAGTAGGCTGTCCGGCGCCTTAAAACCGGTTTTAAAATGAAGCCTGACAGGAAATTCTCCGGTAGACAACACGAAACCATTGGAGTATTTCTTCCAATAAGCAATAGTGGCTGGAAACAATAACAAAATAGCCCTTAGTCCGGGAAGTTCTGAAATGATTAAAAGACGCGAAGGAAAATAGCGATAAAAATATGCCCCAAAGTCGGTAATAAGAGAGGTCGGGAAATCGGAAGAGCTTCGGCCTTGGTATAAGAAATGAACGTGGGCAGATTGTTACCGTTGTTGAACAAGATCTCTTCATCACTAATACCATTTTCTAGTTACCGGGTGAGGACTCGATGGCTGGTAACGAATTCGCTAACTTTTCCCCGATGATTATACCTTTATGCGTCGTGCATTTAGAATAGATCGGATTTTAGAGAACGCTTTATCATTCGTATTCGAATCGAAATTCGCTAACGACAGCGCACTCCTGCAATAGCATTCTTTTCGAGCATTTTTCGAGCATTACTCCTGCCGGCATATGTTTCGTATTCTGCTATTGAATTTTCCGTGCTTTTTTCCGGTAAACGATTGAAGATTTTTCCCTGTAAATGCCTTCCCTCTACTTGACATTTTAGAATATTCCGAACTTTTCCACAAATGCCCAACTTCGATCAGTACACTATCTTGCTTCCGTACGAATCAGCAATATTCTCGGTCTCAGATGTAGCAAACTAAAATAAAATCGCGTAAAAAATGTAATACATTCCTTGAAAAATAGTCACGCTTTTAAAATTTTGGCAGCACATAAATGTTTCCCGGGTTCACGCTGGATTCTTTGTCTACCGTCACAATCGGAAATATTTTACGTAAAATAGTAAAGCGAAAATTATTGATGTTCTAAAAACTATTAAAAAAAAACAGATTAAAAGGAAACAATAGAATCGAAATAAATGGTAAAACTGTTGCATACATTTCCTTTACGTTTTCATTATTATCGAGATAGCGTGAAGCTTTATAACACTTTCCGGAACAATAAATTGCAAAATGCTGTTCAATTAGAAGTTCGGAAAGTAAACACTTCAATGAACAAGTAATGAAAGTAAAAATTTTTTCTTTCATTATCAAGAGATCAAATGGAGTTATAAATCGTAAATTATTTACTATTGAACAGAACACTTTTTTCTTTCTTCATCTAGGAACTGAACTATTCAAACGTAGTAAACGGTATCTGGAATGCAGTCTTTCCAGTCCAGTCATGGCAATAATGCTGTTTTTTTTTTAAATGTTATTTATTGACTTATTACTTCGCCCCGAATGGTATTTGTCGTATTTTTCCTCTTCAAGTAAATATAAAAAAAAAAAAGATGATTTATATATGAGTTGAAAAATGATGAAAATGATTTCATCTCTACTTCTGTTCAATCTACCGGTATTTAAGCATCACGTAAACGGTAACTTTAAAAAACAGAATGGAAAAAAGGCTAATCGGCTCTTCTAGTGAACATTTATAAAGTCAAAAAGTACCGAAATGGTTCTTGAAATTGATTTCGATATATTTACGAGAAATTTACATCGCAACTATCGTTTTCACATTTTTTTGAATAACTTCTTTTGTTCTATTCTAATTCGTATAAAATCGATGTAAAACGTTTTCTTTTTTCATATCGGTGTAGGAAAGTAGTATATCGAAGGAGAATATTGATTTATCGTTCCGGAATAAGTATGGAAAGCAAGAAAGAATTTAAATCTTAACAGAATAGGAAATATAGGATATATTTATATATATATACATATATATATATATATATATATGTGTGTATATGTCTATATATATATGTATATGTCTATATATGTGTGTGTATATATATATATATATATATGTATGTAATAGCGGTAATACCCGGTGTTGCCCGGGTAAGAATACGATCCATAGAAAACACTTTCGATATACATTTTTGATTTCACTTTTTATTCATCTCATATTCGAGTGTGATAAATAAAATGAAAATTCTTAATTATAAATGAGGTAAATAAAGATTGATTCTTAAGTCTAAGTAGTATTGCTGTTTTAAATAATTACAGTAATGAATTTAAATTTATTGTAGCGCAATTTGGTGAACAGCATTTTTTTATCAATCCGTCTTCTGCCAGTATGAATAGATTCGATGGTTTTACCAACGCCTGAGCATGCAACGTATAGTTTTGGCCATGGGAGAAACGTGGTTTTTCCAAGTCAAGGCCACAAATGGGCATTGCCTGCCTTTGAGATTTGTTGATTGTCATTGCGAATGCCAAACGAATCGTAAATTGAAGCCGTTTGAATAGGATTGTCTGACGGTATCATTTGGATACATGACAGCAGAACGATTTCGCCCTTAAACTTTCTGTTCAAAATAGTTGCTTCAGTAACATTTCCGGTGATCCGTTTGATGAGCAAACGTGTGCCATTGCATAATCTAGGTGATTATAAATTACGAAGTAGAATTATCGGCGAACCTATCTTCAATCGAAGATTGATTGTGTGCTGGCATTCGCGGTAAATTCAGTCGGATAATTTACTGTTTCGTTTTCATCAACGACATGTCGATTGATTTGAAAGACGCCCGGCATGGACTGTTTTATCTGAAAGTTAATTTCGTCAACATCAACATTTTTCGCTGCGAAAATAGCACGTTCCCCCTTGGGTTCAAGTAATTATTCACTATTGAAGACGCTCTAAATGAATTCATGTTTTGAATTAACGATAATGCAGAAATTGTCTGGCAGTTTGATGTATTCTAACATATGTATGGATGCAGTTCTATTTTACCATTATCAATATGCAGCAATTGTTCAGACAATATATTTCTGTCGACGAACCATTTTGCAACTATATTCGCATACTGATGGTCAACCGAACTGTCTCGATACTTTACCATTAAATTAATTATTTTAAACATGCGTTAATCTCATCGGCATAAGTAGAGTGTAGAATGACTGGCAATGTTCTATCTAAAATCACCAGATAGTAGTAAAACAGCGCACCATCGAGTAGTTTGTCTTTGCCGCCGTTTAATCTTGCATAGTTCTATGCAATGCTTCGAGTGAAGGTTCATGAGCCATAGTCTACATTCATCCCAGATAATGATCGAATTATTTTGCAAACACTGCAGCCATTCCGCTTCTTTTTTAGGATTCCGTATACATATAATGTACGGAATCCTTATAAGATGGTACACAAATGACAAAAATATCAAATAAAAATCAATAATTCATGAACGGCTTGACTTATAAACTTCAAATTTGGAACATAAATTACAATTAAAATTATCTTTAAAACGATCTATAACTTGAAGATGACCGATTACCCTGGGCGGCAAAAAACCCAAAAAACCGTCAAGAATATATAATATGGTACATAAAACGACCTCAAAAATCACTTAAAAAATCATAACTCGCCACTAGATAAACTTATAACGCTGAAATTCAAAATATAAACTACAATACAGGAGTGCTTTCATAAAATAAAAAAATTTGGTTACAAAAGTTATGTAAAGTTGCCCAAAAGTTCAAAAACGCGCGAAAAATGACGTGTAGCCCCCCTAGCGCCGCGAATATTACCGATAAAAATTTTTAACACGGTTAAAAATATGCGCTTCCACGTATATTTCTCTAGTTTGGAACATCCGAGTTTCCAGCTTTAAAATTGGACCCTCGGGGCACCGAAAGCTCGAGATTTTGGGAAAAAATATTTTTTTTTCTTGGGCTTGTGGTATATCATTAGAAAGATCTCTATTGGTCGGGAACGAAACTGTATTTCATTTTCTTAACCAAACTTTCAAAGTTGACGTAAAATTCAAAAAAGCGTCAGCTCCAATTAGCGGCCCCCTCGTTGCGACGCGAGTATTACAGCTATAAATTTGGAACATGGTAGAAAATACGCGACTCTACGTATATTTCTCTGATTTAAGACAATCGGACCCCAACTTTAGAATGAGACCTGTGGGGCACCGAAAATTCAAAATTTTGAAAAAAAATTTTTTTTTCTCTTAGGTTTGTGATATATCATTACAAATATCGCTGTTTGTTGGGAACGAAAACGTATTTCATTTTCTTAACGAAATTTTGAAAGTTGCTGAAAAGTTCAAAATAGCGCGAAAAATGACTTTTTAGCCCCATAGCGAAGCAAATATTACAGTTAAATATTTTGAACACGGTTGAAAATATGCGCTTCTACGTATATTTCTCTAATTCGAAACATCCAGGTTTCCAGTTTTAAAATTAGACCCTTGGGGCGCCGAAAGCGCAAAATTTTGAAATAAAATATTTTTTTCTTCGGGTTGTGATATATTATTAGAAAGATCGCTATTCGTCGGGAACGAAACCGTATTTCATTTTCTTAACGAAATTTTAAATGTTGCAGGAAAGTTCAAAAAAGCGCGAGCTTTAATTTGTAGCCCCCTCTTTACGACGACGCGAGTATTATAGCTATAAATTTGAAACAAGTTAGAAAATATGCAACTTCACGTATATTTCTATAATTTTGAACATCCAGGTTTCCAGCTTTAAAATAAAACCCTTAGGGCGCCCAAAGCTCAAAATTTTTAAAAAACATTTTTTTTTGCCCGAGCTTATAATATAGTAGCTTAAAAAAGCGGGGACTGGCGCGTCTGACGTCACCAACCCCTATTTGTGCCCCCGGTGCTCAAAACTCACCCCAATTTGTCCCCCGGTGCTCAAAACTCACCCCAATCTGTCCCCCAGTGCTCAAAACTCACCCCAATTTGTCCCCCGGTGCTCAAAATTCACCCCAATTTGCGTCCAGCTGCTCAAAACTCACCCCAATTTCTGTCTTGGAGCCCAAAGTTACCCCAAGTTTCCCCCGATTTTCCCCAGGGGTAGGTACCCCGAGTGTCCAGGTTTCCCCCAATTTTCCCGGACGGTTGCTGAAATTTCACCCAAATTTATGTCCAGGTGCTAAAAATTAACCCCAATTCCTCTTTTAGAGCCCAAAGTTACCCCAAGTTTCCCCTGATTTCACGGATTTCCTCCAAGTTTTCCCTGTTTACCCCTGATTCCCCTGGACAGTTCCGTTAATTCGATCCCTAATTTCCATCAAGGTAGACAAAATTCACCCCCCCCAATTAGTGTACAGGTGCTGAAAGTTCACCCCAATTTGTATCCATATGGTTAAAATTCACCCAAGTTTCCCCAAAATTTCTTCAAATTTTTCCGATGCCCCGTTCATACTGTTATCTATAAATGCGCTCGCACCGTTTCCAGGCATATATTCAACATAGCCTTAGCAGTGTACTCGCTTTCCCATACCCGCGCCTTCGATCATCATGTGTATGTATTATATATGACTCTGTGTGTAATATATGTAGCATACTTTTTAATTTTCATTTTTCGAGGTTGGGAGGGGTAAAATTTTGCCGGAGTGATAAAAACGTTTGAATCTCAACACTTAGAACCCAAAATTTAAAGGAATTTTCCGAGTCGTGCTCCGTTCAGGCATTTTTTTTTTTCAAAAAATTTTATCTTTAAAGAAAATATTTGAACGTTCCATCAGTCGAATGAGAGCGGGCGAGTGTGCTGCTACGGGATGTATTATGTAAGCGCGAGCGCGGCTGTAATGGAAATATTTAAATGTTCCAGCAACTAGTTGAAACTGTCACCAGGTGAGGTGAATTCCAGTCGTTCGTTCGAAATTAACTAGCCGATCATCTATGCACACTCTCACACGCCACTGATAGAAACCTGTTCACGATCGCTACACGTTCACACACGCACACATACACACCGCCACCTGATATATATTTTTCGTCTTTTTCCGCTTCCGATCTTATACTTAATCCATTGATATTTTTTTATTTTTATTTTTACGTATTCTCTGTTCATTGCAAAAGCACACCGTCCATTCTTGCACACATATCAAGCATTGAGTTAACCTGTACAAAGGTACACTGTACTATTCCATGCACGCTCCGTCACCACCGAAATAAACACCGCGATATCACACACACACACACACACACACACATACACACCACCACTTCGTACATATTTTATTTTCGAGTCAAAATATTATAGAATTAGCCTAACTATATTTTTCTTTTACGCTTCTGTTTATTTCTTCTGTTTTGTTTCTCCGATTCTAAAAATTAATCTGTCAATGTATTAGCCACTCTTTCATTCGCACATAATGTTCCCTCGCACTCATCTGCTACCAGTAGTTCTCTTGTCGTTCATAATAACTTTTTCAAGTCTAATATTATAGAATCAGCCTAATTATATTTTTTTCGCTTCCAATCATTTCCTCCGTCCGTTGATAATTTTCTTATTTTATTTTTTCTCAGGTTCTAAAAATAAATCCATTGATATCTTCACTAGTATGATTGCGTAAACATCTTCTAACGGTATTCCTCATATTGTTCATAATAATTTTTCATGTCTATGTATTATGGAATTAGTCTAAAATATATTTTTTCCCCTCTAAAGTCTTTTTTCCAATCGTAAGTATTCAAAAATTAATTCGAGTATATTTTTATTTAACGCTGTTTCATATTTTCCCTCTCCCCTATCCACCCTACACAAATTTAAATTCTTTTCTATTATTTTTCATGAGTACATCCCCCCCCCCCCCGAAACTACAGTGAATCCATACCATTCATTCCCACGCATCCATCTGCTAACAATGATTTTCTCATCATTCATAATAATTTTTTTCGAATCTGTTAGTTTAAGATTATTTCATTTTTTTCAAACTCTAAATATTTTTTTTTTTTTTTCAATATCTTCCATATTTTCCCCCAATATGCCCGCATACGCTCATAATTCAAAGGTACTCTGCTTATTTCCTTGCATGAATGTTGCTATGTCGTTGATTTCGATCTTGTGTCAAGGTCATCGAGTCTGCCCGGATCTTCTCCTTCATATCTTTTGTAGAAAAACCGGTTGACATGTACACACCTACACACAAACACCCATAACCTAAAGATCACCTGTAAATTTCGTTCATTTGCGTATGCAACCAGCTTTCACCAAAGGAATGTGGTTTTTCTGGTGCAACCCGCCCTCTTCAAAGACATGCATCGAGCTAGAATCTCGAAAGGATCTGTTCAGGCAGTCAGTATTAGTGTTACATTAAACGTGTAGAATTTGTTGAAGCTGTGTTCTTCACGCATTAATAAAAGTTTGCTCTAACATTAAAAGTAATAATTTTCTACATTCTTAGTAAAAAATTAAAAATATTATTCAAACATGAATAACAATACCGATTCGATTGATATTAAACTCGACGAATTTATTCAGAATTCATTTTCGAGTGATAGTGTCCCGCATACAACTTCATCACCTCAATCACAGCAATCAGATGATGGTTATACAGCAGAAGGATCAACATCTTCTGTACATAATATCATTGGTCCTGTATTATTATCAGAACAAGCAGATATAGCGGAATATTTTGTAGATATCAGCATCCATATAGATTGTGATTATGGTTTGGAGTAACCGAACTAGCAATGATTGATATGTCTGGCGGAAAGTGTTTGCATACACTGTATAAGCCAAGCAGAGCATGGCATTCATCAAAAACGCCACATTTACAATGTTCTTCGATGAGTCATCACTTGAAAAATCCTTCATTATTTCCCTGACGGAAAGAAACATTTATGGCACGCGATATATTCACGATAATATCTCAAAAACCGAGAGCTCGCATATATATTTTAACGGTATATGCTAAACTTATACTAATGGAACTTAACGAAAAGTCTGAATTGTTGAGTGATTTAGACTATGGAATCGTTAATATGGATAAAGTCTTTCGACTACATAGTATTGAGAATCTACATGAAGAGTATTTTGATATAAGCAATTTGATAACCTGTAAACATCATAATGAGAATGATAGTTTTCATTGTGCAGCGAAAAACGTTATGGTAATGAAGGCATGGTACGATCATGTTTTCCATCCGCTGAAGCTTATGAATAATCTCAATATAAATGATTTAAGTCAGTTGTTCATTACAGCCACCAAAGAAATGATAATTACATTATTTCCAAGTTGTGTTGGAGACATTTATGCATTTCTACAGATAGATTAAAACCGGATGATATGATAAAATCACTTCTACCATGTTACGAGCATGAGCATGATGAAGAATTCGTCTATGAGGTGTGTTGATCAATAGAGCAACAGGTAGAAAACCTAGTAGTTTACGAGACACAGCATGTTCAAAGAAAAAAAAAACGAACTAGCACAAGCAGATCAGAGTTGCAACATACAAGTGGGAGATATATTCTCGAGAACAACAGCTTGATTATAAAAAACGTCGAAGATACATGTATCTATCTGTGAACAATTATCACATCAAACATAAAAAGGTTGACTAAAAGATTATTATTTTCTTTTTTCGTTCATTCTCGCCACTATTACCACTGGCGCCCCCACTGTCAAGACCTCTAAACATACATTACTAACCTCGCCAACACTATAATATTTTTTCTCTGTGTTACTAAATTAACCCAACTATATTTTTATTCATTTGTTACACAAACATTTGTTCAAATCTTTTGTAATATATCGTACATACATTTATAGCCCACAGACACTACTTGCTTCATTACCACGAATACATCTCTTTCATGGTCACTTATCGTAACATAGTTTTTCCTGAAATTGTAAAAAAATTCTCTTCGTTCCATTCTTCCAAGTTTTCCAAATTTCAAATCATGCATAATTATTTAAGAATCAAATTAAGTATATTTTATCATTTCCAAAAAATTAATCATCTCTGTACAAGGCATTAACTCATTTTTCAAAACAAACATATTATTTTTTTAATCTATCATACATATCATTTTTATCATTCAAATTTTTTTCTGAATTCACAAATAGTTAACCTATAGAAAACATATTATTGTAAACATACATGACGAAGTCACTCCTCATAATTACATCATGAATTCATTTTTTTTTTCATTTTTTTTTTTTACCATCATGAAATTGTAGTAGTGTTTTTAATTTTTTTATTTTCCATACATGACAAAAGCAATACAATCACGACATCTATGAATACACACCATATGCTTCCAATAACCTATCATGCATTTTTTTAAATTAGTCCAAGCATACTATTTTTTCAATAACAAAGCCGATCATACATAATTTTTTCTTCTATATAATCACTAATCTATGAAAACACTTGATTCGTTTTACTCATACTGTAGCAACCACTCCTTTTCCCTCATGCTAACAAACTTCAAAATTTAATAATATAACACGAAATTAATCTAAATATCTGTTCATGCTATTAAAATTAATATATCAATCTTTACATTCCTTTTGTACATTTCTGAAAAAATCCTACAACATGTTTTAAAATTAATCGAAGTATACTATTTTATTACCTAAAATCAATTATTCTCTCATACAGTTTTTTCCAATCATCCATAATGTTTTTTCTGTATTGTCATTATTACAAAGTCATACAAAACAACAACACATTTTTAATCATAATGAATCCTTCATTCCATTCCGTTCATGCTATATACCATTATCATTCAATTCAACGTTATGAAATTAGTCTAAATATACATTCATGCTAGCAAAGTTATTATCTCACCCTTTGCATTGTTCCAAGATGATTTATTTGACATTTTTTCTTTAAATTTCCCTCATACTATTATTTTTGAAATGTAGGATGATGACTATGATTAGAATTCATGATTATGAAGAGAGAGATGCATGGTGAAATTGTATTGTCATTATATGCGAGATGATGTGTGTTTGTGGGTGAGTATGGATGCATGTAAAATATATGAGTGTGTTAGTAGAAAACATCCGTTCATGCGTGAACACAGGTACAGATACAGTTATAGAATGAGAGAGGTAAAAATATATATTTTGTTATGTTTGATATGTGCATGATAAAGAGGTTAACAAAGAATAATCACATTACCCTCACAACTTAGACATTGAGTTTTACCTTTGCAATATTTTAGATGTAAAAGCAGTGACATTGACATGTGGTAAACGTTTTCATCACTTTTGACTAATTATAACCAATTTTCCAACATTTCTCTTCGTTTTTCCTACATTTTAATACTTTTACACCGTTTCAGTCAATTTTTGCTATTTAATGCCATTTTTTCCAGTGTTTTTACCACCTTTCTCACAATTTTCATCATTCTTTCATCATCTTTGTTAGGTTTTTTCTTACAACTCTTTAATATTTCGATCGTTGCTAGTGATAACCATCATTATTTATGCTTTCAATCCTTCCACTTCAGCAATGCACACATACAGCTTAGCAATCGCCGCAGCCATTGAACGTTGTAGGACTGCAATCGTGATCTCCATTTGATTATTGGGATTTAAAAGTCACATCTTTGAACGCTTGATCTAATGCATCAACATGATTTTTTTTGTATTCGCCCACCTGCTGCTGGAGGTTCCACTTAATATTCTCAACAGACTATCATACAGTCGTTTAACAAGAGAATCTGTAAGACCCGAGACATTTACTTAACGTTTTCCCAACACATTTACAGACATACCCTGTACACTAAGGAAATCTTTAAACATCTCTGTAACCATTCCTTTTAAGCTGGCGGGAGCAAGGAACTCCTATAAACGTTTATCAATCAGCACTTCATCGTTCATCGCCCTGGTTTCACTCGCCGTTGCACAGACATGTAATAAACATTTTCTTCTTTTACAATTTTCTTATGCTATAACACTATTACATCATTTTTCCTCGTTTCTAACTAATTGTAACCAGTTTTCCATTATTTCTTAGCATGTTCTTCTGTTTAGGACCTTTTGCGCTATTTTTTCATCAATTTATGTTATTTCACATCGTTTTTCTGGTGATTTTAGTGCCTTTCACACAATTTTACTAATTATTTTCGACTATTTCTTAACATGTTCTTCTGTTTTAGGTCCTTTTTGCACTATTTTTTCATCAATTTATGTTATTTCACATCGTTTTTCTGGTGATTTTAGTGCCTTTCACACAATTTTACTAATTATTTTCGACTATTTCTTAACATGTTCTTCTGTTTTAGGTCCTTTTTTGCACTATTTTTTCATCAATTTATGTTATTTCACATCGTTTTTCTAGTGTTTTACTACCTTTCACACAATTTTACTCAATTTTTCCCCATCTTTGAAGATTTTTTTTTTCATTTATCTCATACATTATATCTCCGAATGTGACGATTAGCTATCCTTTTAAGTACATTTTTTTAATTCGATATAAGTGAGGAGTACTTTTCAGGTCGACATGTATACTTCATGATATGACATTCAATTCATTATTAATCTATGTTTCAACAGGTTTGTGGTCGGTTGTTGGAGGTTTACAGAACTTTCTGTTGCATTGCTTATAGTATAATGGTTCTTGTGTGCTAGTGAGATGATGGTGTTTTGTGGGGAATAATAAACATGGGAAAGAGAAGGAGTGCGCCCCATCAAGCAGGGGGGAGTGATGCTTCGTAATTAACTTGGGTATTGCGCGCATTGCATGGCAGTTATAATATGCTCGAGCAAAAATTAGTCGCTGTACTCGCATGGTGTTCATGTTATTCATTAAATGTTCACACTGAGAGATGCAATGGGCTCATCGACAGATGGATCCATGCTATCATTTCGATTTTTATAATTGTAATCTGCACTGAGCATGTATGTATTACAACGAACCCATCAACTCTGTTACAGATGGTAATGTTTGAGGATAGATAGTGAAACGTTCATTAGAACATGAATGTGTATACAAAGTGTTGTTACATCACATGTATGTCATCAAATTAACTAAAATGTTGCGTCTATAGTAAAAAAAGAAATGAGGGTTTTTCCCTAAGAGGGCGACTATAATAAAATTGATGCGATTTTAGATGGAAATGGGAGTATTTTACAGTAAAAACGCTGTTTTGCACCTAAATGGTGAATATTCTGGAGGTTAAACGGCATTTTTCACACAAAATTTGATGTTTTTTTATAAATGTGGCTATTTTACTCCTACATGGAGTAATTTCTACATGAGGAGTACTTTTTGGACTGACATGTATACTTCTTGATGTGGTATTCATTTCATTCTGAAGCTATGTTTGAACAGCTTTGTAAATGGTTGGGGGGGGGAAGTTTACAGAACTTTTCTGCTGCATCAGTTATAAGATAATAGTTTTTATATGCTAGTGAGATGAAGGTATTTGGTTAGGAATAATAAATATGGGTAAGAGGTGGAGTGCATCCCAATCAAGCATGGGAGAGTATTGTTTGGGAATTAACTCCATTATTTGCACACATTGCAATACAATTATAATCAGTTTGGTCAAAATTACTTGTTATATATCGTTCATGTTATACATTAAACATTCACACTGAGAAACGGACTGGACTCTTCGACATCAAGGTCCATGCGATCATTACACTTTTTTTCAACAATTTGTGACGTTTCATACTATTTTTTAATGTTTTGAACGGCTCTTATGATGTATTTCAGCACATTTTCACAGGTACAAAGTTCGTAATGCGAAATAATTTGAATTATTTCGACAGTCTTTACACACAAATAAAATACTATACCATTAACACACTCAACATGAAACAAATCATTACAAATAGAAATAAACAACGAAATTGCTCAGAAATTTTAATGAAATTCAAGAAGCATAGTGTATATGAAAATGAATATATTCTTTAAATCAACACTCCAAACTTGCAGTTTCAGAATTATATCAGAACCTGACTAAGAACTCCGTTGTTCCTTTTGCTGTATATATACATATATAATCATATATTATTAAATTATACATATAACTACATATGTACATATATATATCTAAATATATACATATATATCTACATATATACACATATATATCTACATATATACATATATATCTACATATATACACATATATATCTACATAAATACATATATATCTACATATATACATACATATATCTACATATATACACATATATATCTACATATATACACATATATATCTACATATATACATATATATCTACATATATACACATATATATCTACATATATACATATATATCTACATATATACACATATATATCTACATAAATACATACATATCTACATATATACATACATATATCTACATATATACACATATATATCTACATAAATACATATATATATCTACATATATACATACATATATCTACATATATACACATATATATCTACATAAATACATATATATATCTACATATATACACATATATATTTAAATAAATACATATATATATCTACATATATATACATATATATGCAGCAAAAGGAACAACGGAGTTCTTAGTCAGGTTCTGATATAATTCTGAAACTGCAAGTTTGGAGTGTTGATTTAAAGAATATATTCATTTTCATATACACTATGCTTCTTGAATTTCATTAAAATTTCTGAGCAATTTCGTTGTTTATTTCTATTTGTAATGATTTGTTTCATGTTGAGTGTGTTAATGGTATAGTATTTTATTTGTGTGTAAAGACTGTCGAAATAATTCAAATTATTTCGCATTACGAACTTTGTACCTGTGAAAATGTGCTGAAATACATCATAAGAGCCGTTCAAAACATTAAAAAATAGTATGAAACGTCACAAATTGTTGAAAAAAAGTGTAATGATCGCATGGACCTTGATGTCGAAGAGTCCAGTCCGTTTCTCAGTGTGAATGTTTAATGTATAACATGAACGATATATAACAAGTAATTTTGACCAAACTGATTATAATTGTATTGCAATGTGTGCAAATAATGGAGTTAATTCCCAAACAATACTCTCCCATGCTTGATTGGGATGCACTCCACCTCTTACCCATATTTATTATTCCTAACCAAATACCTTCATCTCACTAGCATATAAAAACTATTATCTTATAACTGATGCAGCAGAAAAGTTCTGTAAACTTCCCCCCCCCAACCATTTACAAAGCTGTTCAAACATAGCTTCAGAATGAAATGAATACCACATCAAGAAGTATACATGTCAGTCCAAAAAGTACTCCTCATGTAGAAATTACTCCATGTAGGAGTAAAATAGCCACATTTATAAAAAAACATCAAATTTTGTGTGAAAAATGCCGTTTAACCTCCAGAATATTCACCATTTAGGTGCAAAACAGCGTTTTTACTGTAAAATACTCCCATTTCCATCTAAAATCGCATCAATTTTATTATAGTCGCCCTCTTAGGGAAAAACCCTCATTTCTTTTTTTACTATAGACGCAACATTTTAGTTAATTTGATGACATACATGTGATGTAACAACACTTTGTATACACATTCATGTTCTAATGAACGTTTCACTATCTATCCTCAAACATTACCATCTGTAACAGAGTTGATGGGTTCGTTGTAATACATACATGCTCAGTGCAGATTACAATTATAAAAATCGAAATGATAGCATGGATCCATCTGTCGATGAGCCCATTGCATCTCTCAGTGTGAACATTTAATGAATAACATGAACACCATGCGAGTACAGCGACTAATTTTTGCTCGAGCATATTATAACTGCCATGCAATGCGCGCAATACCCAAGTTAATTACGAAGCATCACTCCCCCCTGCTTGATGGGGCGCACTCCTTCTCTTTCCCATGTTTATTATTCCCCACAAAACACCATCATCTCACTAGCACACAAGAACCATTATACTATAAGCAATGCAACAGAAAGTTCTGTAAACCTCCAACAACCGACCACAAACCTGTTGAAACATAGATTAATAATGAATTGAATGTCATATCATGAAGTATACATGTCGACCTGAAAAGTACTCCTCACTTATATCGAATTAAAAAAATGTACTTAAAAGGATAGCTAATCGTCACATTCGGAGATATAATGTATGAGATAAATGAAAAAAAAAATCTTCAAAGATGGGGAAAAATTGAGTAAAATTGTGTGAAAGGTAGTAAAACACTAGAAAAACGATGTGAAATAACATAAATTGATGAAAAAATAGTGCAAAAAAGGACCTAAAACAGAAGAACATGTTAAGAAATAGTCGAAAATAATTAGTAAAATTGTGTGAAAGGCACTAAAATCACCAGAAAAACGATGTGAAATAACATAAATTGATGAAAAAATAGTGCAAAAAGGACCTAAAACAGAAGAACATGTTAAGAAATAGTCGAAAATAATTAGTAAAATTGTGTGAAAGGCACTAAAATCACCAGAAAAACGATGTGAAATAACATAAATTGATGAAAAAATAGCGCAAAAGGTCCTAAACAGAAGAACATGCTAAGAAATAATGGAAAACTGGTTACAATTAGTTAGAAACGAGGAAAAATGATGTAATAGTGTTATAGCATAAGAAAATTGTAAAAGAAGAAAATGTTTATTACATGTCTGTGCAACGGCGAGTGAAACCAGGGCGATGAACGATGAAGTGCTGATTGATAAACGTTTATAGGAGTTCCTTGCTCCCGCCAGCTTAAAAGGAATGGTTACAGAGATGTTTAAAGATTTCCTTAGTGTACAGGGTATGTCTGTAAATGTGTTGGGAAAACGTTAAGTAAATGTCTCGGGTCTTACAGATTCTCTTGTTAAACGACTGTATGATAGTCTGTTGAGAATATTAAGTGGAACCTCCAGCAGCAGGTGGGCGAATACAAAAAAAATCATGTTGATGCATTAGATCAAGCGTTCAAAGATGTGACTTTTAAATCCCAATAATCAAATGGAGATCACGATTGCAGTCCTACAACGTTCAATGGCTGCGGCGATTGCTAAGCTGTATGTGTGCATTGCTGAAGTGGAAGGATTGAAAGCATAAATAATGATGGTTATCACTAGCAACGATCGAAATATTAAAGAGTTGTAAGAAAAAACCTAACAAAGATGATGAAAGAATGATGAAAATTGTGAGAAAGGTGGTAAAAACACTGGAAAAAATGGCATTAAATAGCAAAAATTGACTGAAACGGTGTAAAAGTATTAAAATGTAGGAAAAACGAAGAGAAATGTTGGAAAATTGGTTATAATTAGTCAAAAGTGATGAAAACGTTTACCACATGTCAATGTCACTGCTTTTACATCTAAAATATTGCAAAGGTAAAACTCAATGTCTAAGTTGTGAGGGTAATGTGATTATTCTTTGTTAACCTCTTTATCATGCACATATCAAACATAACAAAATATATATTTTTACCTCTCTCATTCTATAACTGTATCTGTACCTGTGTTCACGCATGAACGGATGTTTTCTACTAACACACTCATATATTTTACATGCATCCATACTCACCCACAAACACACATCATCTCGCATATAATGACAATACAATTTCACCATGCATCTCTCTCTTCATAATCATGAATTCTAATCATAGTCATCATCCTACATTTCAAAAATAATAGTATGAGGGAAATTTAAAGAAAAAATGTCAAATAAATCATCTTGGAACAATGCAAAGGGTGAGATAATAACTTTGCTAGCATGAATGTATATTTAGACTAATTTCATAACGTTGAATTGAATGATAATGGTATATAGCATGAACGGAATGGAATGAAGGATTCATTATGATTAAAAATGTGTTGTTGTTTTGTATGACTTTGTAATAATGACAATACAGAAAAAACATTATGGATGATTGGAAAAAACTGTATGAGAGAATAATTGATTTTAGGTAATAAAATAGTATACTTCGATTAATTTTAAAACATGTTGTAGGATTTTTTCAGAAATGTACAAAAGGAATGTAAAGATTGATATATTAATTTTAATAGCATGAACAGATATTTAGATTAATTTCGTGTTATATTATTAAATTTTGAAGTTTGTTAGCATGAGGGAAAAGGAGTGGTTGCTACAGTATGAGTAAAACGAATCAAGTGTTTTCATAGATTAGTGATTATATAGAAGAAAAAATTATGTATGATCGGCTTTGTTATTGAAAAAATAGTATGCTTGGACTAATTTAAAAAAATGCATGATAGGTTATTGGAAGCATATGGTGTGTATTCATAGATGTCGTGATTGTATTGCTTTTGTCATGTATGGAAAATAAAAAAATTAAAAACACTACTACAATTTCATGATGGTAAAAAAAAAAAATGAAAAAAAAAATGAATTCATGATGTAATTATGAGGAGTGACTTCGTCATGTATGTTTACAATAATATGTTTTCTATAGGTTAACTATTTGTGAATTCAGAAAAAAATTTGAATGATAAAAATGATATGTATGATAGATTAAAAAAATAATATGTTTGTTTTGAAAAATGAGTTAATGCCTTGTACAGAGATGATTAATTTTTTGGAAATGATAAAATATACTTAATTTGATTCTTAAATAATTATGCATGATTTGAAATTTGGAAAACTTGGAAGAATGGAACGAAGAGAATTTTTTTACAATTTCAGGAAAAACTATGTTACGATAAGTGACCATGAAAGAGATGTATTCGTGGTAATGAAGCAAGTAGTGTCTGTGGGCTATAAATGTATGTACGATATATTACAAAAGATTTGAACAAATGTTTGTGTAACAAATGAATAAAAATATAGTTGGGTTAATTTAGTAACACAGAGAAAAAATATTATAGTGTTGGCGAGGTTAGTAATGTATGTTTAGAGGTCTTGACAGTGGGGGCGCCAGTGGTAATAGTGGCGAGAATGAACGAAAAAAGAAAATAATAATCTTTTAGTCAACCTTTTTATGTTTGATGTGATAATTGTTCACAGATAGATACATGTATCTTCGACGTTTTTTATAATCAAGCTGTTGTTCTCGAGAATATATCTCCCACTTGTATGTTGCAACTCTGATCTGCTTGTGCTAGTTCGTTTTTTTTTTCTTTGAACATGCTGTGTCTCGTAAACTACTAGGTTTTCTACCTGTTGCTCTATTGATCAACACACCTCATAGACGAATTCTTCATCATGCTCATGCTCGTAACATGGTAGAAGTGATTTTATCATATCATCCGGTTTTAATCTATCTGTAGAAATGCATAAATGTCTCCAACACAACTTGGAAATAATGTAATTATCATTTCTTTGGTGGCTGTAATGAACAACTGACTTAAATCATTTATATTGAGATTATTCATAAGCTTCAGCGGATGGAAAACATGATCGTACCATGCCTTCATTACCATAACGTTTTTCGCTGCACAATGAAAACTATCATTCTCATTATGATGTTTACAGGTTATCAAATTGCTTATATCAAAATACTCTTCATGTAGATTCTCAATACTATGTAGTCGAAAGACTTTATCCATATTAACGATTCCATAGTCTAAATCACTCAACAATTCAGACTTTTCGTTAAGTTCCATTAGTATAAGTTTAGCATATACCGTTAAAATATATATGCGAGCTCTCGGTTTTTGAGATATTATCGTGAATATATCGCGTGCCATAAATGTTTCTTTCCGTCAGGGAAATAATGAAGGATTTTTCAAGTGATGACTCATCGAAGAACATTGTAAATGTGGCGTTTTTGATGAATGCCATGCTCTGCTTGGCTTATACAGTGTATGCAAACACTTTCCGCCAGACATATCAATCATTGCTAGTTCGGTTACTCCAAACCATAATCACAATCTATATGGATGCTGATATCTACAAAATATTCCGCTATATCTGCTTGTTCTGATAATAATACAGGACCAATGATATTATGTACAGAAGATGTTGATCCTTCTGCTGTATAACCATCATCTGATTGCTGTGATTGAGGTGATGAAGTTGTATGCGGGACACTATCACTCGAAAATGAATTCTGAATAAATTCGTCGAGTTTAATATCAATCGAATCGGTATTGTTATTCATGTTTGAATAATATTTTTAATTTTTTACTAAGAATGTAGAAAATTATTACTTTTAATGTTAGAGCAAACTTTTATTAATGCGTGAAGAACACAGCTTCAACAAATTCTACACGTTTAATGTAACACTAATACTGACTGCCTGAACAGATCCTTTCGAGATTCTAGCTCGATGCATGTCTTTGAAGAGGGCGGGTTGCACCAGAAAAACCACATTCCTTTGGTGAAAGCTGGTTGCATACGCAAATGAACGAAATTTACAGGTGATCTTTAGGTTATGGGTGTTTGTGTGTAGGTGTGTACATGTCAACCGGTTTTTCTACAAAAGATATGAAGGAGAAGATCCGGGCAGACTCGATGACCTTGACACAAGATCGAAATCAACGACATAGCAACATTCATGCAAGGAAATAAGCAGAGTACCTTTGAATTATGAGCGTATGCGGGCATATTGGGGGAAAATATGGAAGATATTGAAAAAAAAAAAAAAATATTTAGAGTTTGAAAAAAATGAAATAATCTTAAACTAACAGATTCGAAAAAAATTATTATGAATGATGAGAAAATCATTGTTAGCAGATGGATGCGTGGGAATGAATGGTATGGATTCACTGTAGTTTCGGGGGGGGGGGATGTACTCATGAAAAATAATAGAAAAGAATTTAAATTTGTGTAGGGTGGATAGGGGAGAGGGAAAATATGAAACAGCGTTAAATAAAAATATACTCGAATTAATTTTTGAATACTTACGATTGGAAAAAAGACTTTAGAGGGGAAAAATATATTTTAGACTAATTCCATAATACATAGACATGAAAAATTATTATGAACAATATGAGGAATACCGTTAGAAGATGTTTACGCAATCATACTAGTGAAGATATCAATGGATTTATTTTTAGAACCTGAGAAAAAATAAAATAAGAAAATTATCAACGGACGGAGGAAATGATTGGAAGCGAAAAAAATATAATTAGGCTGATTCTATAATATTAGACTTGAAAAAGTTATTATGAACGACAAGAGAACTACTGGTAGCAGATGAGTGCGAGGGAACATTATGTGCGAATGAAAGAGTGGCTAATACATTGACAGATTAATTTTTAGAATCGGAGAAACAAAACAGAAGAAATAAACAGAAGCGTAAAAGAAAAATATAGTTAGGCTAATTCTATAATATTTTGACTCGAAAATAAAATATGTACGAAGTGGTGGTGTGTATGTGTGTGTGTGTGTGTGTGTGTGTGATATCGCGGTGTTTATTTCGGTGGTGACGGAGCGTGCATGGAATAGTACAGTGTACCTTTGTACAGGTTAACTCAATGCTTGATATGTGTGCAAGAATGGACGGTGTGCTTTTGCAATGAACAGAGAATACGTAAAAATAAAAATAAAAAAATATCAATGGATTAAGTATAAGATCGGAAGCGGAAAAAGACGAAAAATATATATCAGGTGGCGGTGTGTATGTGTGCGTGTGTGAACGTGTAGCGATCGTGAACAGGTTTCTATCAGTGGCGTGTGAGAGTGTGCATAGATGATCGGCTAGTTAATTTCGAACGAACGACTGGAATTCACCTCACCTGGTGACAGTTTCAACTAGTTGCTGGAACATTTAAATATTTCCATTACAGCCGCGCTCGCGCTTACATAATACATCCCGTAGCAGCACACTCGCCCGCTCTCATTCGACTGATGGAACGTTCAAATATTTTCTTTAAAGATAAAATTTTTTGAAAAAAAAAAATGCCTGAATGGAGCACGACTCGGAAAATTCCTTTAAATTTTGGGTTCTAAGTGTTGAGATTCAAACGTTTTTATCACTCCGGCAAAATTTTACCCCTCCCAACCTCGAAAAATGAAAATTAAAAAGTATGCTACATATATTACACACAGAGTCATATATAATACATACACATGATGATCGAAGGCGCGGGTATGGGAAAGCGAGTACACTGCTAAGGCTATGTTGAATATATGCCTGGAAACGGTGCGAGCGCATTTATAGATAACAGTATGAACGGGGCATCGGAAAAATTTGAAGAAATTTTGGGGAAACTTGGGTGAATTTTAACCATATGGATACAAATTGGGGTGAACTTTCAGCACCTGTACACTAATTGGGGGGGGTGAATTTTGTCTACCTTGATGGAAATTAGGGATCGAATTAACGGAACTGTCCAGGGGAATCAGGGGTAAACAGGGAAAACTTGGAGGAAATCCGTGAAATCAGGGGAAACTTGGGGTAACTTTGGGCTCTAAAAGAGGAATTGGGGTTAATTTTTAGCACCTGGACATAAATTTGGGTGAAATTTCAGCAACCGTCCGGGAAAATTGGGGGAAACCTGGACACTCGGGGTACCTACCCCTGGGGAAAATCGGGGGAAACTTGGGGTAACTTTGGGCTCCAAGACAGAAATTGGGGTGAGTTTTGAGCAGCTGGACGCAAATTGGGGTGAATTTTGAGCACCGGGGGACAAATTGGGGTGAGTTTTGAGCACTGGGGGACAGATTGGGGTGAGTTTTGAGCACCGGGGGACAAATTGGGGTGAGTTTTGAGCACCGGGGGCACAAATAGGGGTTGGTGACGTCAGACGCGCCAGTCCCCGCTTTTTTAAGCTACTTAATATATTATTGGAAAGATCGCTATTTGTCGGGAACGGAACCGTATTTCATTTTCTTAACGAAACTTTCAAAGTTCCGAAAAGTTCAAAAAAACAAAAATAATTACGTGTCTCTCCCCTAGCTCCACGAATATTACAGCTGAAAATTTTGAACGCGGCTAAAAACGTGCTGATCCCCTTATATTTCTCTAGTTTATAACATTTGTATTTTCAGTTTTAAAATTGGACCCTTAAGGCGCCGAAAATTCGAAATTTTGAAGAAAAATTTTTATTTTTCTGACGCATGTTATATACCGTTTGAAGGATCGCTATCTGTTGGGAAAGAAACCGTATTTCATTTTCTTAATTGAACTTTCAAAGTTTGCTGAAAAGTTCGAAAAAGCGCGAGAATTGATTTGTGACGCGAGTATTATAGCTAAAAATTTTGAGGAAAGTAGTAAATATGGGCATCCATGTATATTTCTCTGGTTTGGAACATCTAAGTTTCCAATTTTAAAATTAGTGGCTTGGGGCTCTGAAAGCTCGAAATTTTTTAAAAAGAAATTTTTTTCAAGTGTATTATTATTGGAAAGAGCGCTATTTTTTGGGAACGGACCCGTATTTTGTTTTCTTAACGAAACTGTTTGAAATTTACTTAAAGGTCATAAAATTCTGAAAAATGACGTGTAGCCCCGCTTGTAATTTATGTATTGTAGTTCAAGATTTTGAACAATGTTAAAAAAATGTGCGTCCCTGTTTATTTATTTACTTTGGAACATCTAGGTTTCCATCTTAAAATTCAGAACCTTAAGCGCGGAAAGCTCGAAAGTTTCAAAAATAATATTTTTTTTCCGGTCATGATCGATGGAAAGATCGTTATTTGTCGAGAACGAAACCATTAGTTATTTCCTTAGCGAAACTTTCAAACCTTGATGTTCCAAACATGAGAAATATATGTCGAAGCGCATATGTTTAACCCTGTTCAAAATTTTTAGCTGTAATACTCGCGGCGCTAGAGGGGAGGAACTGTTTGAATTTTTTGGCAACTTTAAAAGTTTCTAAATACGGTTCGGAATTATGTTTAGAGACTTCCGTGGAACTGGCGTACGAATTTCGACTGTTACTGGTTGAATGTCGGATGGTAACATTATCTGTTGAAAGTTAATATCCGCACGAACGGATAATATTATTCCCCCACGCGCACAACTAGCAAGCACCGGATTTGATTCGAGAACTTTATAGTTTTTTAGTTTTAAATGTTGGTTTTGTTTTAAGTGGGTTTCTTGAATGCACGAAATAAACAGGCTTGTTAATCGGTGTTATTTTTCTTTTTGCTTTATCGGAATACAAGATTGCAGCGGTTTTTAGAATTTGGTTCGGATTGTTATAATTTGCGTTAGTAGTGTTAGCATGAGGGATAAGAAACGGAACAGGATCGCAGGTTTTGGTTTGGTTATTTTCATTACGGCGTGTGTTAGTGTTGTTATGAACTGTAATGAAAGGAACAGACTCACCGCATCATTGTTTAGGTGGTACGTCCACCTGATGAAAAACAGATGCGAGTAGTATTTCGATTTGTTAAACAATTTAACGCCCTATGCTAGTAAATAAATAAAAAAAAAAAAATTTAATAATGGTCTAACGTACTGAGATAGTCGAAAGAAAATACCGAATTGTTAAAAAATCATCACAGTAGAACGACAGTCTTTTTCACATCGCGGAACTATATCGACCTTTTTTGGTAAAGTAACCAGTTCGTCTTGCAACCGAAAGAAGTTTAATAACAAAGTAACCAAATTGCCTCGAAATTCGGTTTTCCAATTAGTGACATTTACAAAATTCGTAAACTATAATTTCGATTACCGTGTCTCTCCCTCCCATGCGCCGAGAATCCAGGATGCAATCACCAACGTACACCAACCCGCCAGCAGGGAACACCAACATTCTAGCAGCCGCAGCAGAGTGATACGTAGCATCAATATTATTTCTAATTAATATTTTTTGCGTGTTTTCGTTTATATATTTATTAAATATCTTTGACGGCCGGCTATTCAAGAAAGATAGGTGTAGGAATTAACAAAATTACACATTTTAAAGAATCATAAAACCTTAATATTAGTTATTAAATCTAAACCAATAATTTAAAAACATAAACAAAAAAAGGATTTAATTAATTTTTCTTCATAACCGTTACATTTCACTTCAAATTAGTCTAAGTCTTCGATTCAAATTAGTATTTTGCTTTACTATTTTAAATTATTATTAGAAAATATCTCTGAAATTTATTAAGATACTAAATTAAAATAGTAAAATAAAAATAAAAATTTATTCAAACAAATTTTCTTACATACTAAATAATTATAGTTATTGTTAACTTTCATACGGAATCCTCAGCGCATGAAACCTCATGCTTGACTGAACTTGTTTTTTAATGCTACACATTGCGTTTGATTTTTTATACACAATTTATGAATTACAACCATTTTTTTCATATAAAAAATCCTTAAAATCGCATTAAGAAATATTGAGGACCAGTTACCGGATCTAAAACTATCCTATCTTTCCAACTGGAACTAATCATACACATTCACAAAATTTCACTGAAATCAGTTGGGCGGTTTCGGAGATTAGCGTAAACGAACATCGTGACATGTGAATTTTATATATTAAAATATATATGTATATATATATGTATGTATGAACGCAGAAAAAATAATTACTGTTGAGAAGGGAAAGGCAATTCGGTGATAGTATAGAGCGTAGGGAGCGAAAAATCTTAAGGATTTCTTTGAGAAAAAGCTAGTATTACGGTTAGAAGATTTTTTTAGATAACTTATAATTTTGAGTAACTAATGAAGTCAACGTTAACTAATTGCACCAAAACATAATTTAAGATCAATAGAAAATCAATCTAGCTGGAAAAAGAGCAAAACAACTTACTATTTGAAAGATAACAGTGGTTTCAGACGATGCAGGAATTGAAGAACAAATGGCTTGAAGCGCAAAAATCAACGAGAAATTTAGCGGAAAAAAAAAAAAAAAATAGGAAAGTACACGGACTAACTGTGTACGTTCAGGGATAAATTTTGAGAAAGCAAAAAAGGTTGAAGGACGAAACAAAAAAAACAGGAGACACCAATTTCCGAAGAGTCTCTATAGCCATCTGAAGCACAGAAAAACAAAGAACGCAAAGTACGGTTGAATTCGCCCTTGCGAAAGATAGATTTCTAGCATGAAGCAAAGAGGATCGTTAAAGAAAAACATGTACGATAAAAATTGTACAATGCAAGCAGAAATGTAAAAGAAAGCTGCAGAATTTCGTAAAGAGCAAAGTTACGATTATTATACGTGTATTACGTGTTTTGTTTTTTTTGTTTTTTTTTTTTTTTTTTTTCACTTTGGCCCGAACAGAACAGTTCATTTGGCCAGCAAACTACGCCGTGACTAGATATTAAGAATTACTAATAATAGAAAATTCAGGAAGAGAAATTTCATTCTACAGTATGGCCGCAACTGCTAGCAGTGCCCACAATGCTCAATGAAACAAAACAGAAACAAACAAGATTTTTTCATTCTGGAAAAAGGAGCAAAAGAAAAAATAGATAAATATTTCTATCTCACATTATGACTACAGTTGCCTAATTATACCAAAACAAGATGTGATTGGCGGATTTATCGAAAAACGATAACCGAGATTAAAGATGAATAAAGGAACTATTTACATACATATAATTTCTCTGAAATTACGGCAAAAATTCAAGACGATGCCAAGGAATTTGAATATTTCGTACAGAATAATAAGAATAGAAAAATCTTTTCCAAGTAGAATATGTAAATGATTAAGGATGATTACTAAGGAAGGCGCCAAGACGAGTGGCGGAATCGATATCCAAAAAAATTGCGACGCTTCTTTAAGAGGATAGAGTAAAAATCGAATAACTATACAAAGGCAGGCAAAATATAAAGATTCTGAGAGGCTTTAAAGGCAGTTTCAAGAGTACTCAAAATGCCGTTTTGCTTCTAACAATTTTAAAACGAAGTGGAACAATATTTGGCATGTGAATATTAAAAAAAAAAAAAAAAGTGGAACCGAAACGGAAATTCCGAAAAAAACACTAGAAAATGTGCCTTGAAGCGGATAAACATAAGAATGTAAAGAGATGAACTCTTTTCTATTTTTTTTTTTTTTTGATAAAATAATAATGATATATTATTTTTTATTTTTTTAGCGCGTCAACGGCTTTGACCCAACAACTAGAAGAGTTTAAGGGGTTAAATCGAGAGACGGTTAGAAATGGAGCACAGGAAACATTGAAATATACAGGTATTATAGCTGATGATGGGAAGGAAAGGAAAAAGGAAGAATTATAAGGAGCAGGAATAGCCAGTGCTACCATTTTGGAGTACAAAGCAGAGCGTTCAGAAGCAAGGGCGAGACATTTAAAGAAGATGTGGTTTGCAATATATAGTGGAGTAGCGATGGAACGGTGAAGGGGACAATCGGGAAAGGATGACAGGGAAAAACGGAAAGGGAAGAGGGGAAAAGAGAGTGATTAAATCCCATTTTGGATGAGACTAATAAAGAATTTAGTGAAATGAAAAGGGATATTCGTAGAAATTTCTTTCGGAAACTAGGAAGATGAAAATTGTCAAAGAAAGCAGCGTTGGCGAAGTTTTACTAAAAAGTATAACTATCTGCTGGGAAAAACTAATTGAATTGGGAAAACCATGACCGTGACGGAAACTACATATGCTCTGGCGGTCAAACAAGGTGTTTTTTTCTTTTTTTAACGAAAAGCAAGACAAATAGGAGGACATAAAGGAAATGATTTTCAATGCGGATAGCGTGAAGTGAGAAGAGAGTGTGAATGAGAGAGCGAATGGGGAAGACAGAGTGGTAAGAGGAGTGAGAGGGGAAATGAGAGGAAATAGCTTTAAGAGCACACATGGAGTCGGAGATAATTAAAAATTTAGAAGAAGAACGATGTGAGGAAATATGGATTATAGAACGTAAAATGGCCATTAACTCGGTGCTCTGAGTCCCCAATCATATGGGGATAGAGGGTAACGAAATGGCAGATTCCTTGGCTCAGATTGCTCTATCCTCCCGCCTTTTTTTTCTCTAAAATTCCCGTTTCTCAGATTTTTACGTTTCTTACTTTTCTAATCAACCTTCCTTTTATTTTTCCATCCAACCTAATCTTCCCACGCGGTCTTGGTTTTACGATTTTCCTTCGCTTCGCCGCTTCGTTATCGTCCCTATTATCCATTTACGTCTCGATCATACTCTCTTCTTCCTTCCTCACGTTTTCGTTTTCATCTCGCTCTTTTCCTTAATTATCCTCTCCATCCTGACGACGAAGCCGTCTGTGATCCTGACCATATCCTCTTTGAATGTCCATCCCTCGTGAACGAACGCACTTCTTTGTACTCCAACCTGCTATCACTCGAAACTCCCTACTTCTTATTGTGCTTCGTTAATCTCTTATCGTATCCGTCGAGCCCCGTTGTTCCTATCCTCAGTTCTTTTATCTTATCAATATTTGACACCGACTGTACATTTAACTGATCCTTCTTCCTTGTTTCGTTTCTGGGCGAAGATCCTTTGTTGACATGCCCAAAGCGGGGTTATAAAAAAAAAAGAAAAAAAAAAAAAGATTTATTTATAGAAACTATGTTAACGGAATTGTAAATTAATAACAAGGTGCCGAAGAAACCGAAGGAACTGGAAACATTGAAAAGACGAATGGTAGGTTGAAGAAAATTTGTAAAAAATGAAAAACGAAATTCAGTCGCCGAAATTAAAATACTCAGAAGAGAACCGCTACTCATTAACAATTAGAAAGTAATGTGAGAGTGGTCGTCGAAGAAAAAATAAAGAAAAGTAATATATTTCACAACGCCAGGGAACCGTAAGAGTGGCAATGAAATTCATAAAGAAAACGAGTTTATTTTCTGAAATTTTTCTGCTTGAAAAATTTTGAAATAGTATAGATGTTTGTGAGTTAGCCTTGTTTAAATTTTACCTGTGTTGCGTTCATATAATTGCAGATTTTGTCGGTGACATTGTTCATTTTATCTCTGTTGCCTATATTGGCGTCTATTTTGTTATTCCGATATATCATATTCGTATTATTCTTATCAATTTTTACTTTTATTATTATTATTATTATTATTATTGTTATTGTTATTGTTATTGTTGTTATTATTATTATTATTATTATTATTATTATTATTATTATTATTATTGTTGTTGTTATTATTGTTAGATTTATCATTGATATTTCTAACCGTTAATTCGTTTCTCTTTTGTTAAATTAAATGCCGGACACGTTTGACAACCTCCCCCGAACAATTCTCGCTCTACTGCTACAACTGTATCCGACGTAATAAAATCTCCGAATAAAAATAAATCATATGCAAATCATCCTTTCCCATCCTCTTCTAAATCTCTTCCCGCTGCTTGCCCTAACAATAATTCTCATACGTGTCTGCGATTGTTGATCAAACAGACATGGATACTATAGCATAACAATTCGTCTAATCCAACTAACGCGGAAAAGCGAACGAAGTCTAACTCCTCTTTAATTGTATTAACTACAAAGGCCAAATCGTTGTTCTGGTTGAGAGCCTGGAAAATAAGAATACTATTTATCTCCATCCCATGTCTTTGCCCAGAATGTTTTATAAAAAAAAGTTAATGGTCTCTTCTCTATCTCGAGGTCGAGAAAATACTTAATAAAATTAATTTTTACTTCTGTAATTGAGGCCAACAATTTTATTCCCTCGGATGAAATAGATAAAGAGTTAAAAAGTCCGATCTTTCATTCCGTAATCTTTGTTATTTCGACTTAGCATGATATTCCGCTAATATTCGTAGGTTACAGAAAAGGTCCTCCGATAATTCTCTTTTAGTCCTATTCCTATCGTTGAAGTTAAGTGTTTCAGAGGTCCTTCCTCTCTCCTTACATTTGTTTCCATAATTCATATCGTGTTGAGGTTGAGCCTTTGATCCGTAGACCCAAATTATGCCGCAATTGTCTTCGCTTTGAGCGTTTCAGTGCCTCCTGTCGTGGCGAAACCATCTGTTTTTCGTGCGCCGGTGGTCATTCGTCTTCGGAATACACCATTACGCAACAACCTTCTGCCTACCTTTGCGTCCACTGTGGAGAAAATCATTCTACTTTGGACCTCAACTGTCAAGTCTTCAAAGAACAGGTTAAAATTCATAAAATTATGAGCTTACAAAGTGTTTCTTATTCCGAGGCAAAAAAAAAACAACTACCAAGCTAAATTAGTGTCTCCAGCCTTTACTTTTGTTGCAATTTCTAATTCATTCAACTTTCCCGTTCTTTCCAATTCCTCTTATACCATCCCAAAAAGAAAACAGCAAAAAAACTCCAGCAGTTCGTTTTCCTCCTACAACCTGCGAAAAGGCACTATTCCAACTCTACGTCTACTAATCCTCTGAACAAATATCGTATATAGCGATTAAACTTGATGGCGACTTGATGACACTTCACCTATTATACATATATACATATATATATATATATTTCAGTTATCATATAACATCGATACATCGGTTTTATGATAATTTACAGTATTCCTTTTAATATTAGTTGAAGAAAAGTAACAATTTTCGGTGTCATTAGTGCGAATCACTCGGAACGAGAAGAAATTTGTAAAAAAAAAACTTTCTGTCCGGATCGGATCTTCTCCTGATTTCATTGCACTATCGTTAATGTTAAGTGCGTAATTTTATCCATTAAATGAACAAAAAGAGAGTGCACATTTTTGCGGTTTATGATGTTTCCAGCGAATAGACATTGCCAAAGTAACCGCACAGACTACATTAGTCTAAGTATCGAGTTTATTCAGAATCCGGTTTTAAATGCGTGACGTGCCGGGTTAATTTAATCGCAAAGTTTACAACGTAAAGAGAGACTTTTTTTCGCATGCTGTATCGGTTTACAAAACAGCAGCACCAGACGCCAGACATTCTTTAAACTTTAGCTCCCATACAGTTCTGCGAATATTTCTTAAGTAGTGGATAATTTATGTACATAAAATACCAAAGATTTTTCCGGTAGCGTACGTTCCTAATTTCACTGACAAAAGACAGTTCGCTCCCCGCTATTATAATAATCTTCTTCTTTTTAAGATGAAAAAAATGTGCCCCTATTTTGTTTATTTGTTTTATTTTTTTTTTTCGATTACTTTCTGCGAGACTTCCTGCGACATCGACGAATACGGTTTTTTAAATCGAAGCTACACTCTCTTCAAAGAGGTCCGCTCGTTCGTGAACGAAATACATAACGATATTATTCTATTCGAAGAAAGCAGTTTTTGCTGCAAGTTTTTTACCGAACATATTCATGTTTTATTTCACTATGCCGAAGTTAGATCTCCCTATATTGATATCGGAAGAAATCTGATTAGTCGAATATTTATTTTTTGAAAATTGCGAAAAATTACTCTTAATTGTACGAGGTTAACTGCATTGAACTGAAATCGTTAAATTAATTAATGGAATTCGCGTAAAGTTTATCAACATTTTAAATTAGTGATCTGAACCGCGTTGTTGGTGGTCAATGATGGAAAATTACAAAAACGTTGTACTTGTTAACAAATCTGGTAATTAAATCTAATGAACCGTTTACAATGTTTTAATGTCCATTACGCAATAACACGTTTGTGACCGTTTTATACACGCATATACTTACATACGATAAAAATAATTTGATAACTTACGATTTGAATTCGTCTTATGTCTTGTTAAAAGTACATTAATCACTAAACGAGGATTTCATTAAAAATATCTTTTTGAATAATAATAATCTGCGATGTTTTTTTGCCTCGTTAGTGGTATATTTTATTTTTATTTTTAATGTTTTCTTTCGCTTCATTTTGCTTCAATTTAAATGTTTTTTCTTCTTTATTATATCCACTGCGGAATTTCGGCCTTTCTTAAGCTTCCGACGTTTTGTTTATTGCCTATGACATATTTTTTTCGCGCGTATTCGGGAGTACCCTCCTCTTTATCTTTTTGTTAATCTAACCGTTCATCTGTTATGTCGTAATCGAGCCGTGTGCCGGTATCTCTATTCGGACTTCATTATTTCTCGGGCAGCGTCCCTACTAATATTTACGAAAAATGAAGCGTATTTTAAATGTTTCAGAAAAAAAATTTTCTTTTTGCCGAAAAAGTGTCAAAGAACCAAATTTTTCACATAAGTAATACCGAAAAGTAATATCTATTTAAATTAACGGCATTCTGCGATGAATCCAATTTACTACAATTCCGTGATACCTACAGATTAATGATTTAGAAAATCTGGCTATTTTAAATAATCAACTAATGTGGTTTAAGAATTACATAAAAAATAGGAAAATCGTAGTAAAAATCGCACGGAGTAATAGTAATGAAAAAAAAAACTATTCAATATGGAGTAGGTCAAGGAACTATACCGGCTCCTATCCTGTTTCTAATATACATTGAAACTCGTTATACAGGCATATTAAAAATGCAAAGG
Source organism: Icerya purchasi (assembly GCA_039619475.1). Classification (NCBI taxonomy): domain Eukaryota; kingdom Metazoa; phylum Arthropoda; class Insecta; order Hemiptera; family Monophlebidae; genus Icerya; species Icerya purchasi. Next base: position 488,219,681 of record CM077115.1, read on the forward strand.
TACGAGTATATGTTTTTGCTGATGACATTGCCCTATTAATTGAACATAAAAAGTTAGAGGTGGCGGAATAATTACTGCAAGAGGATATAGATAATTATAGTAAATTGGCACATTATAGGAGGGTTTACGTGTAAACATAAATAAATCCAAACTGTTACATATTCGAAACAGTACCAAATACAAATAGTCGCGACAATCATCCTTCATATTAACGAATGCTTTATTACGTTTATGTCTTGCGGTAAATATTATTGCAGGCTATTGTTTTTAGTTTATTGAACTATTTATTTTTACTATTATTATTTAGTGAATTTGTTATACGATTTTGTATATGTGCTAGTAGTGCTGCTTGCTTATGATTGCTTGGATAACTTGAATGGTTATTAATTATTGGGAGAGTCCCATTTGGTGATGTTGGCCGCTAAAAGTCGAGTAGTAGTCTTTACTTATAAGCATATGTTAGCTCTGACAATAATTCAATTGAATAATGACTTCATTACGAATTCCAGGTTTTTTTAAATTTCTTGATATAATACTGGACCAGAAATTACTTTGGAAGGAGCACATCGAATAACTTTGTACGAAGGCATTTCAAGCTACCAACATTCTCAGGATGTTAAGAAATACACGGTGGAGTGGCGATCCGTTTGTTTTGAGAATATTAAACATGTCTCTTATAAGAACGCGGATTGAGTACGGTTTCCTACTTTTTGGTAATGCATCATCATTTCATCTTACAAAATTGGTGCATATTCAAAACTCCTGTCTGCGCTGGATACTTCGAGCTATCCCTTCATCACCAGAAACTGGCTTATACGCGGAAGCTAGCATTCTTTCCATCTGGTTAAGGAGCCAACAGCTGGCGGATCAGTTTTTCTTGAAATTCGCATCCTTTTTTAATAATTTACTATCTCTCAAATACTTGCATATTTTTCTCGAATGGAGGTTTTTCAATAAATCTTGTCCTTTACTTTACGGTTCTGCTAAAAGGTCCCCCCCTCCTCCTATAAATCCGCAATAATTGTTAGTACTCCTCTAAGTTTTTGCAAATTTACCTTTATCGGAAAATTTTCAGGTCCCCGATAGGTGGCACGAAGTCCCATTAATAACGGTCTTACATTGGCTCGTCCAACCTGGAACATATTTCCATAATCCAAAACAAACAGCCAAATTTTTTATACATATACATCGACGGCTCCAAAGATGGTGCACAAGGACTGGTAGGTTCGGCTTTTGTCATCCCGTGTAAAAATAATTACTAAGAAGTTTAAATTACCTTCAGAATGTTCCGCATTCACTGCGGAAACGTTTGCGGCAGTAAAGGCTTTACGCTTCTTTCGTTTGTCCAGCGGTAGTAGTCGGAGAGCTGAGCGACAAAAAAATGCGAGAGTTCTAGAAAGGCTGATTTTTTTTTGATACAATGTAGTATTTAGGGTGTGTAAGAATAGCCTGCCCGTCAGTCAGCCAGTTTCGTTAGCGTTTGGCGCGGGGGCGGCTTCAAAGTTGTAAAAATAGTACCTAGTGTATGTCGCAACTGTTTTAGAAAATCTGAAATTTGTTTTATCGGTAGTAAAATAACTAAAAAACAATGTGGATACAGTCAACCTTAAAAATAATGTAACAGGTCGCGTGAAACTCATAAAAAAAAAAAATACCTAGTATGTCGCAACTGTTTTAGAAAATCTGAAATTTGGTCTACTGATAATAGGTAACTCTATATGAAAAATCAAAAAAACATTATCAGCCCGAATTTTTATTTAACAAAGGCCGTCAGCCGCTGATATAAGAGCACGCGCCGTGCGCCTCATTTATATTACAACGCGCTCGATGGCGCTTTATTATAGAGATATTAAATGATAAAATAAATATTTCGAATAAAAATATATTTATAATATAGAAAAAATATTCTTTTTATTAATGTTACAAAACAAGACACGTTTACTCGCTGCTGTCGCTCTTTGAGATTGAATTCTTTCTGAATTTTTAAAATATTTTTACACGTAACAAGAGTCTGCTCCTCAAACAATTTAACTGCAACTTCTTTTTTTAAACAAATAATGCAAATAGGACGTGCGTCCATTTTTACACGAACACTGCAAATAAGTATAAACTGATCTCAACCGACGCTGTGATTCGACTAGGTCACTTTAGCGTAGCAGACAACGTAAAAGGTACTGTAAGTGGAGTTACGTTTTTCCCACGATCTGGCTGCACTGGTCTCGACCGACGTTTATACATAGTTAAATGATTAAACGCTCTGCATAAACAGCGGCTGACGGCGTTTGTTAAATAAAAATTCGGGCTGACTATGTTCTTTTTTATATTGTTACCTGTTATCAGTAGACCGAATTTCAGATTTTTGTAAAACAGTTGCGACATACTAGGTATTTTTTTATGAGTTTGACACGCTACTAACGCGACCCGTTACATTGGCTGGCTATATCCACATTGTTTTTTAGTTGTTTTACTACCAATAAACTAAATTTCAGATTTTCTAAAAAAGTTGCGACATACACTAGGTACTATTTTTACAACTTTAAAGCCGTCCCCGCGCCAAACGCTAACGATACTGGCTGACGGACGGCGGGCTATTCTTACACGCCCTAAATACTACATTGTATCAAAAAAACAGCTTTTCTAAAACTGTTGCATTTTTTTGTTGCTCAGATCCCCGACTATAGGGACAACATTTTAATTTTATCAGATTCGTTAAGCTGTCTCAATGCTATATCGAATTTTTCTATTAATCAAGGAACGCATCTTATTTATTCGATTTTTCAAGAATTATACCGGCTGGACACAAGAAATATTTGTTGGATTCCAGGGCACGCTGGAAATTCTATGCGATCAAGCGACAAAAGCCGGAACTAGCATGGGCAACTTATGCTCTTTGATTCCTAATAGAGATATCCGTGTTGCAGTAGAACTCAAACTGAAGTTCGATTAGGTTGCTCTCCATCAGAGTAGAGCTAACGAATTTTACCGTGATATTAACCCAGTTCCTTATAAAGAACCGTGGTTTTGTCGAGATATGTTCGACGCTCCAGTATCCCGTCGTATGATATCCGTATTTACTCGGCTTCGTTTGTTGGTCTTTCAGTGGATTCAACCTGTTCTCGCCTAGACGATTTTGAGATGCAGATGGATTTGAGACACTTGTTCTTTAATCGTTCCCGGTATGCGATGCAGCAGTCTTACCTAATCAATAGACTAATACCCCTTAGTCATCAGCCTCCATTTAGTTTACAATCTCTGCTTTACTCAGTTGATCTGAAAGTATACTTCTGTTTGTATCAGTTTATCATCGACTGTATAATTAGTTTATAAGTTTGTAATTTTGTTATATTGTCTTGGATTGGCTGATTATTTCACCAAAGTTCAATAAATAAATAAATAAAATAATTATTATAGCTGATTTTGTTTACTTTTGGTATATATTATATATCAATTTATTATTTTCTATTTTTAGGTATAAATCTAAAAAAATTATTTTATTATTTTGACTAATTTCGATTGTGTATTATATATTTTTGTTTAATAAGGTCAAAAATATGCTAATTCCGAATAACACAGAAATAGCCACTTTCGCGGATGATGATGCAGCAGTGTGATTTATTCAGATTCGTCATTAGAAAATGTCGCAATTAACCTACGAGATCAGCTGTTAATATACTCTCAATATGGTTCAAGCGGTGGCGAATGATAATCAACGAGAAAAAATCTGCCCATGTAATATTTACAAATAAAAAAATCTGCATAAAAGCTACTGAATTACAAAGAAGATAACTTTTATACTTTTAAAATTAGGTGCAACGGAGAAGTGTGTTATTATTAAAAAGTACAGCAAAACCTGACTCTTATGGTATTACCATCCAATTTTGGATATAAACCGATAAATCAAAGTCCAATCGGATCAAACTTATCGTTCAATAACTTTCGCTACAACGAACAACGTTAATTCTCATCTGTTTATTCGGAATTTCTTCCTTAAACTACCGAAAATTAAATATCAGACGCATAACTGTAATCAAATCAAAAACACCAGCGAGGTTTTTATTTCTCGGGGAAAAACTTCTGTGAAGACTTTCAGACCTTTAGAAAGCCTAATACAATTAAAGTTGATCTATATACTTTCCAATAAACTACTTTTTCTGCTTTCAATTGTTAAAACCAATTATTCCACATATACTGTTACAGTGAGAGAACTTGAATTATTTCCTGCTTTTCATTAACGATTTATAAATTAATATCTACCTTTTCGTTATATTTTTTATTCCAATATTATTACAAAATTAAAATTATAACACCGATCTCTGAACGTTCTGTCTTTATCTTTATACACTACACACACTATATCGGAATGATTTACAAAAATCTGCTTCACGCTGTGGAAGTGGCTAACTTTTGAATGTAGGACTTATTTTAAAAAGAAAAATGAAAAAATTTGCTTTGTTTTTTCGATAGGCTTGCAAACAGGGAACTCTACCTAAAACTGACCGGCGAGAGAGGTAAGTTAGTGAACGCTGAATGTCCCATCAAAGAATCGGATCGCCATCTATCGGCGAGTAATGCTAACTTCTAAATCGAAAAAAAATTCAGCCACGGTAACGTTTGTAGATCAAACAACGATATATGTATTACGAAAAAAGTCGGTTTTAAAAAGTAACGTTACGAGAATAATACAAATACACCGCGTTGAAAACATTTTTTTGTAAAAATTTTCGTTTTCGTTTCATTTTTTATTCTCTTTAAACATAAATACGGATGATTATCACCTTTATGAAATATTACAAAAACACCTGTTCAAACGTAAACTTATGTTCTTATTTTAAAACAAATCTGCTCACGATTGTTACAAAGGGAAAATGAAGTTTAATAAAAAATAATACAATCGAAAATGTTGAATTTTTGTAATTTAATTAGAATTTAAGTAATAATAAATTTATAAGAAATCTAGCAAAGATGATGAAGCTAAAGTTGTTCAGAATGTGTGTCTATGGTAGTAGACAAAAATAAAGTGTAAATTACATTGCACGCACGAACTGAATCATACAAGTGTAAATTCAGTAATATTAATTAATTAGAGTAATTCAATTAAAGTGAGCTACGAAATAGCAACGAATTAAACGATATCCGAATATTTCTAGAACTAATAGCAAAAAAACTGATGGAAAATTTTGGATCGCCGATTCTAACGGTGACCGAACTATGCAAATTAACGAATGCCCAGGTAGGAGATATTTTGTTATCAGTAATCGTAAAAATTCAAGTTGCTCTACGTAAATTGTACGAAATATTTGGTTTTTCTTCGAAATTTTACACGGGATGAAAAAAATTAAGCAAATGTAAGCATTTCTAAGAATTTTTCGATTTCGCTCAGACTCTCGTACAAATATTCTTTCTGACCAAAAGCAATATTTCTTCTCTGTTGTACGATTGTATCCTAAACATACGCAGTCATTTTTACTTAGAACGCTTGTTAACGAAGAACACTTGTGTGAGACTCTAAGAACTAAGTAAAGGAAAATAGCCGATTTTTCTGACTGAAATAAATTCGATTTCTTTGACTTAAAATATGAATGTTAGATTTTTTGACAGTTCGTAAAAATAATAATCATATTCATATTTATGTTTAAAAAGAAAACAAAAAATCAACTATACAAACGAAAATGAATATTTTGATAAACAAAAAGGTTTTCAACTAAGTATATTTGTATAAATTCATTCAACGTTACTTTTTAAAACCGGTCTTTTCATAAAATATCGTTGGACCTGCACACGAAGTCGCTGTTGAATTTTTAGCCGATAACCGACATCGCCCGCCGATAGATGGAGCGATCTATCTTTTCTCCTGCGATGAGAGACTTAGCGTCCACGTTTTAAGTTAATCAAACGTGGTGAGCATGAAGTACAGCAGAAATGATGAATTGGAAGAAAAAATATTACAAAACACAACTTAAGAACTAGGGGAAGTCAAAGTTTCAACAAACGTATATGGAATCGAACGACTAATAGCGCATTATGTTACCGAATTTCTATTAGCGGCATTTTTACAACGGGAAATCAGGTCAATTCGGCGCGCTGGAAATATTGCGATGTTCGGCGAATGCAGCCAGGCGCCTGAATTGCGTAACAATCGCCTGGTTGGAAGCTCGCTTTTGTGTCGTCAATTTTTCAGCTAATAATTTGAGAAAATCAAGGAAAGACGATATCGAGAAGAGAACAAGAAAACGACAAAATGAAACTCTAGGAAGCAAAATTTAAGAAAAAAAAATTTATCGATCAAGTAAGGAGGAAGTGTAATATCCGATCATAATCCGCAGTGAAACTTTATACAATAAGATAAAAAATCAGAATTTTCAATTTTAAAATGAAAACCTAATGCATACCTTTAGAAATAAAATAATCTCTTCGTCCGTCAAATTTTCACCCTGCCGCGTCATTTATTTCGAAAAATTTTAAAACTCCTAAAACATCATACCTATGATCTTGAATTTAATTTTTCTAGATGAGAACAATAGTACGCATTTCTTCGCCTAAATATTTTAGCGACATAATCTCTAGACAATTCCAAACTTTCCATGATTCCCGAGTTCTAGCAAAATTCGTTCTGACGTCGATACGAGTCCGAAATGACGGCTTTATTAACTGAAACGATAAATTCTCTTTAATTTACCTTAGCGTTAATATTCTATAAATTCCTGATTTAGTTAGCGGGCCAGCTATTTTTCATTGCCATTTATTTCATTGTGCGGAGAAACATATTTGAAAATAATAGCGTTATGTTTCCAGTCTGATTACCAAAATTTTTGGGTCGACATTCTGTGTACCATTCGTTATAATTTAGATAATACCGCTAAAGAAGTTGCTACAATCCCTTCCTCGAGCAATAAGTCAACAAGAATTCTACAACATTATCAATTTCCAATTCCATCTATGACTAATCGAACATCGCTACTAAAAATGTACCATTCCATTATCAAAAATGCATTATGGAGTGTAGCAGTTTACAGTCCGCCAGTGAACGTCTTCTATCTACGCTAAACGTTATTAATCATTCAACAATCAGACTTGCAATCGGAGTCTTTGCTAGCACTCCAATAAAGAATATTTTTAATTGAATCTGACGAAATTCCTCTCCATGTATATAGGCAATGCTCCCTTCTCTCTTCCTATCTCCGCTTTTCGTCAAATCCAAATCTCCCCTCCTACTCTGCAACGATTCCAACTTCCTCCTCCTCCTCTTTCTTCCATCAAATTCAAAATTCATTCTCTTCACTAGACCTATGCCTCCTTCCTGTCTCTCGGGTCCACCTCTCCATTATTTCACCCTGGAGCAACTATACGGTTCCAATAGATCTTATACAGTATTAAAAACACGGAACTCCTAAACACATCCTAATAAACTCCTACAACGACATGATTTCTCGATATCCTCACCATAAAAAGATATTTACTGACGGATCAAAAAATAAATATGGAGTCAGATTCGGAGCTGCCTCTTCAACCGATATTACTTTCCGTTTTTCCCTCCCCCCGCACTTTTCAATTCTTTCCGCAGAACTGTACTCTATCAAATTGACTATAACAGATTTAATTGCCAAGAATGGAAAAAGCTCATATATTCTCTGCATAGATTCTCTCGTAGTACTACAATGTCTAAAAGATTTACATAATCCCAAACAACATCCAACAGCAAAAAAAAAAAATAATTCACTCTATTGTGACATTTAATATTCCAGTCATACTCGCATGGATTCCATCCCACGTCGACATCACCGGAAATGATCTTTCCGATATAGCAGCTAAAGAAGGAGCACAGTTTAAACCATATCCTCAACTACCTACACCGATCAATGTGATCTTCAGGCAACTATAAAATAGTCAGTTCAAGACTCTTGGAATCTCAAGTGCTCAACGACACCATCCTCAAACAAGCTGCGTTCTATACGGGACTCCACGTCTCGCTGGAGTACCGCCACATCAAAAAATAGGAAAGAAGAATTCGTTCCGGCTCGTTTGCGTCTAGGCCACACTAAAATCATACATAGTTATCTCCTTAAAAATCAACCTGCTCCCATGTGTCCACACCGTAATGTTCCTATCACTGTATATCACTTCCTTGTAAGCTGCCCGCAATATAATTCTCGAAGAGCAATTCTCGACCAACCATTTACACTCTAAAATTTTCTTTCCGACTTCCTCAAAGCTTCCCACAATAACCATTCTTAAATTAATCAACTTATACTCTATGATTTAAGCACCCCTACACTCTACCGTGCCCCTGACCTAGATGCAATGCGCGGCACGTAACAAAATAAACAAAGTAAAGTAAGATATTATAGCCATTTAGCACGGTGTCAGACCGTTTATCAATTATTCGCATTTCCATTTTTGTTATTATCAACACATACTACATATTATACAATAATAGCTCCTGAATTAATATATCTTTTCAGAGTGTAAATCAATTATAAATGAAAGTAAATAAACTGGTTGACAAAGTATTGTGATTGGTAAAAATCAATCCAAAAACTTGATAATTATTTATCAGTGGCAATTCATCCTATCTTTTCCCCAGACACTTCTTTAAGAGAGAAAATGCTCAAATCGAATTAACTTGACCTAAATCGCACACTACTTATTACACAAACATACCCAAATTGAGAGTCCCCTCTTTCTGGAAAAAGAAATTAAACTTATGTAAAAGAAAATTGATATTTAAATTTTGATAAAGAGAATCATTTATGCGAACAACGAAAAAGAACGGAGCAAAATGAACTAAAAAAATCAATAAAAAGGGTTATTCGGTAACTTTAATTTAAGAACTATAAAGTGAAATATATACATATATGTATGTGTACAGCACTTACACCTTTTAATCAAAAAAAAATGAAATATATTATTTAAAAGATAATTAAAACCGCATTAAGAAATCTATTTAAAAGTGAATACGTCCGTCCACATTAACAAACTTTTCTAAATTGTCGATCTCACTAATAATCACTAGTAGTTCCAAGTGAGATTATCAGTGTTAAGTCCGCTATACATTGAACCCAACACACGCTTATCCTACAGCCACATTTCAGTATATGAAGCATGTGAAACATAAGGAATAAATCAAATTTGTTAATAACTAAAAAGTTTAAATCAACCCACCTGACCCGCGCAACCCATACACCCACGAAAACTATGTTCTACGCGTAACTGGGTTTAATATACGGTAATCCATTTAAGCACGTGTTTTACAGAATAAACTCCGCGTGCACTGTGCGTATACCGGGTTCAATGTGCGGCGGGTTTTATCGGCCATATATTAATGCGTTTCATTATATCCCGTGAAATAATATCGTACAGGTGATATAAAAAATTCGTATGTTATCGAGTGAGTCTGTGCGCTAATTCGTAATTATCACCGCAATGTATAAATAACCGAACGGTCGACATGCTGTTGACTATCACAAAAATGGATTTACCCGCTTGCCACCTATTTCATCCTCCCTCAACAATCGCAACAACTACCGCTACGTGCAACGAAACAACCGTCCAAATTCGTTATCATCAACGATGACGATGTCGGTAAATAAAGGTAACAGCAATCAACAAACTGCAGGCGTAACACTTTTATCTCTTCTTCTAAACAACCGATTTCAGATGAAACTCAACATTGTAACAAATTAACAAATACGATTAATTACGCTAAAGCTGCTGCTCAAATAATCTTTCCTTCAGAAAAACGAGCTATAGTTTTCAATATACCTAAAGGCAAAAGCGAAAACGATTTCACCATGAAAATAGGAGAAATTATTCAACCGATAAACTGGAAAGATGTATCACGTATGTCTTGTGATAGATTCGTAATGTTTCTGTCGAACGAAAAATTAGTTGACTATTTAATAGAAAACCACAACGCTATCAAAATTAACAATAACATCGCATAAATAAGATTAATTAACCCGGAAAAACGAACAATAATATCGAGTATGTGGCTCCTTGTACCTCACTCGATAGTTAAGCAAACACTAAAAGTAAACCATAATATAAATGTTGACTCGCACATTTCCTTTTTTAAAATATAGTAGTGGTGAAACAAGAACACATTAACATTTACTAAATGCAAAACGCCAATGATTCATTGACCTGGAAAAAACAAACAAAATCCGAGAAACTCTTTTCCTATACCAAGATGTGACATACCGAATATTTTTGTCCCCAAATACAGTTACATGCTTCCAGTGTGGTGAAAACGGACACACCAGTAGGAGCTGTACAAATGTTGTTGAGAAAGAAGAAGAAATAAACCAGCAACAACTGACTACAGTCACTACAACCTTTTCGATACGATCAACGCGGATGGAAAAGTGCGTACAGAAAAAAGTCCGACATACTACAATCAACTACAAACCCCAACAACCCTCTCAAGAGGCTCTGGTCAACAAGTACGACTCACCCTCTGAGCAATCAAACGATCAACCTAAAAATAAAACGGCTCCGTTTTAATTACGCGCCAGACGTTTGCAGGTATGAAATATAAAAAAACAAACGAAAACAGCACTCGGACCATGATATTTGTTGGACATTTCTAAAACTGATGGCCGCTTCCTTCATTGTACTACATTTTTAATGTTCGAGAACTTTCAAAATTTTTACCTATTGTATGTTTAAAATGAATTTTTAATCTGCCAACGAAAAATACTACACCTATTTACATTAAAAATATTTTCTATATAACGGTTCATTAAAAAAGTATTTGAAAATAGGTCAGGTTAATTTTAAAAATATAAAATTGTTCAAACTTCCAGTTTTATTTTTGGTTTACGAAACAAATATACTTTTGATAAATAACTGTGATATATTTATGTTCTCATTTATTAATTGATCATTAAAAATTGATTCTGGCTTTTGCAATTTGCCAGTTAGCTCAACTTTCAGTGTAATTTAACATACACCTAATTATCTACTTATATATTTATGATCTTTTATCTTTTTAGTTTCAAAAGAATTATATTTGTGATTAAACGTGTATACTACTACCCCTCTTGTCACAACGACAGCTAAAATTTTTCGTTATTTACAAGTTACTATTTTTAATCAAATATTTCGCTTTCGTATATTTTAATGTTAATTCCGTGTTACCATTAATGATAAGCAATTATCAATGTTGACGGTTTTATTTTTACTTTCAAAACAGGTATGAAAATTTCTAATTTAAGTAACGAAGAAGCACGTTTTACCCCTTTCACTAAACATTTTAGTTAAGTTCATGATAAAAAATTAAGAGAGCACATATAACAAACACAAACAATTGGAAAACAAACTATCAATGATTAACTGCGTTAAGAATTGTTCGAAAAGCTACAAATTTCAATCGGAAATGATTGCTTCCGTTTTTTTTTCTTTTAACCTTTATCGAGAGGGGATGTAGGTATCTTTTTATAACTATTCCCGAAATTTCACATTTTTTTTTGTAATATTTTATCTACTCGGTGAAACATATTTTAGCGTCACTTTTAAAAATTACATTTTTATTCTCATAAATAACCTAAACTTGACCTTAAACTTCTGTACCTTTACCAGTTACCTAACAAAATACGTTAACATCAAATGTGCGCAGAAATGTCTATTATTCTCAAGTAGGAACTATTTAATTTACAATAAACTACAAATTACAAAAAAATCGACCAAGGAATATTATCTTGTTAAATCCAACTAACATTTAAAGAAATAAAATAAGACTAACACTATTTATTCGTATAATTATTATCACTGTAAGTTTTACTACTAAATTGTTTTAAATGAGATTTTATTTTAATTGTAAATTTTTATGTGTTGTCATTTAAAATTTAAATAGAATACTATATATTGTTTGATGGTACATTAAATGACAAAATTACGATTTTTAACAAATTGTGCTTTTAATTCAAATGGCAATTTATAATTGAGACTGAACACTGATTGATGGGTAAGATAAAATAAGAACTGAAATTTTCCTTGGTTCCTTCGAACTCTGAATAACTTCATATTATAATAATGGATGCTTAATTTGTCGAACTACTCGAAAATTTCATATGGTCACCACATTTGTATTTTATGTAAATTATTCAATACGAAAGTATTTTGTATTAATGTGAAACACAAGCTTCATGAATATGTCGTGCACTGAAAATTCTACTTATTCAGTTAAAAATTATTGTAATTTACATTATTTTATATAATATTCGTGTAAAAAATTATTCTATTTTATGCAACATTTTTTTAAATATGTACCTAGATTGTGTTAAAAATATTTAGAATAAGAACCGCACTGCTAACGGAATGATAGCCTATTTTTCGCAAACCTGTAAGGAGGTTTTTACTAAGCAACTGAAATATACACATAGTTCCGTTATTCCAAATAGCAAACGCGCTTCATCGATATGACATCGCATTTTGGAAGTTACTGAAAGAGCGACTTTTACTCATTTTATTCCTTCATGGATTTTATAAAATCAAAGTACTTTTTTTAAAGGCGGTGCGCAATTCGAGTTCTCAGCGGGCGGACTATTTCGGGTTTGGTGCGCAATTCGAGTGTTCCTACAATAAAACAAATAAAAAAAAACAAGTCTTCATCTAACGCAAAACACGCACAAAACCCTAACCAATAAATATAGATCAAGACACAGATTTATGAGATAACGATCAATCTACAAATGCTCTATAACCATTTGATGTAAAAAAGGAACTAGCGACGATATTATTTGCTGTAGACGGTGACGATAAGTGAATAAAAACCCGATTACGGGCGACTTTTTTAATTTCTGTAATATTTTTAGATAATGTTATTTTTTCGTACAATTTCGGCAAATTTTAAAGTGCTAATCGAAACATTCCTTCAGCTTAGTGTTTTTCTACAAATATTTAAATCGATAATTATTATCATAATTATCCGCAGTCGGATGAAGATTAATCATTTTCGAATTCGGTTAATAAATATTATTATGATTATTATTATCAGCGTTTAATGTATTGTAGTATTATGCGGCTTAGTATTACTTTTAGTGCTTTGATTGTTATTCTCATTCTTGTTACTGCTATCACAGCTACTAGTATTATTATTATTGCTACAACTATCATCGCAACTGTTACCAGCAATTTCTACCCTACTCTCGTTACTTACCTCTATTATCGTCGAGCAATTATCGGAAGAGATGTCTCCGACCGCGCAGGTACAAGACTGTACACTATTTATATTCTGTACATTATCTATGTGCGCGTTGTAATCAGAAGAAGGGGGACGATTAATGCCGCCCTCGTCGTTATACATACATAGATGATGAAAATAAATAAAATTAGACGGTATACACCTCCGCCGAAATGCCTGTACTGTGTGGCGAGTTGTGTATGTGAGTGTGTGTGTGTGTGTGTGTGATAAATGTAGAATGAAAGCGTGCGTAGAAGTTTCGATCGATGGCACGAAATGGACAACCGAATAAAACAATACTAACGCGGAAACAAACCTGTACTCAAATCACTTGTTGTTTTTTCAATTTCATGTGTGTACGTATAAATTTTGCCATTTGTACAGGTCGACGCTATAATAAATTACTACATTGCATAACGAGTCCAGGTGAGGTTCCCAATAGTTGTAAAAAAAGAAGAAAAAAAGGTAAAAATTCAAGAAAATTAAACAAAATCCGACCAGTAAAATATTGACATAAAAAATATCTTTTTCGTTTTTGTGCGAAACGAACGTAACAAGTGGCAATCACGATGGGATCGCGATATCGAGGTTAACCATATTTTAAATTTTGTCACGTTCTTCGATATTAAAAATCGAAGAACATAACAGTTAATAAATTATGATAATATTATATGATAAACGGTCGCTAGCTAGTTTCATGTTATTTTGCGCATTTTTGTAAACATATTGCCGAATTTCCACAAGAATGATTTTAAATTTTAAATTTTAAAATTATTATCTATATTACTTCGTTATCAAAATTTTTGGACCAGTTTAGTAATAAAAATGAAGCTGCCTTGAACTGTTTTATCCTTCTGTCTACGTTTCGATATAACTTCATGGTGATCTCTTAAATTTTCCTCTTTGCCTTAATCTTATTGATTTTCTTTAACCACCTTAAAGATTAACTTCCGTTTTATTTATTTTATTTACCCGATTAAATAGCCGACTACTTCATTAAAATATTAAAATAAAACAGTTAATAAGCTTTTGACACAGTAAAATACCAGTTCAACATTATTCCTGTTTTTTTTTTTTTTTTTTTTTTTTTTTGGGCACACCAGGAGCATTGATTCAACAACAGAAAAAACTAAGCTAAAGAACTAAATAACTAGGCGGTCCGAGATGGACGCAACAAAGGGCAGCAGTGCAGACACCACAGAAGATGAAGGAAAGGAGAGGATAAAGGAAGAGTTATAGGGAGTAGGGACACCTAATGACAAAAGCTGACTGTATAAAAGAGAGCGTTCATTACGAAGAGCAGGACACTCGAAGAAAATGTGATTAGCATCACATATACGAGGAGGGAGTCGTCGCAATAGCCTAGTTGCTAGAGCGCTTGACTTCCGTTACAGAGGTCACGGGTTCGATCCCGGGCGACGACAGAACTTCTTACGAATTAAATAAATAAATAATCGCTAATAATCACGTGGAAGGCAATGGCAAACCACCTCGTACAACATCATATGCGCGCTAGGTCAGTACACAGCAGACACACACGCGACTGCACTTTTGTAAAACGATGTAAATCAAACGATCACTAATCAGTTCCGAATGTAATCTTGCGTGTGTACACCTGCGTTGCATCTAATAATTGCCTAGTACACTATGCCTGTGTCTGTACAGCCGAGATGTACGAATAGGTAGTCGCCGACGCTCAGAAGCTGAATATGGCACCATAAAGAAAGATACGAGGAGGATCACAATCGTGAAGAGAACAATAACTAGACGGCGACAGAGCAAATCGAAAGTGAGAGGAGGGGAGGATAGAACGATTGATCCGGAGACGAATTAGGGAGGTAACAGAAGAGCGACGGCCGAAAGGAATAGAATGGAACCAAGACAGGGAACGAGGAATCGGCTGAATAAAACGGTAATGCGAATGATGATTAAAAAATAGGGAGGGATAAATATCCAGCCAAAATCTGGCGTGATTGGAGGTGGATAAGGAAAGGATATCTGAAAAAGGGAAATGGTTGAGGAATGAATCGGAACGAGCCAAAGAATTGGCTGCGTCGTTATTCCTAATTTATACAAATACATATTTTAAAGAAATTAAATATTCTACGCTGTAAAGTTTTTGTACACGTTACTTTAGCTGGTAAACACAAAAACATTTAAATTACGGATAATCTCAAGCAAAGGGTTTGCGGATAAATAAGACGAAGTACAAGTTCAGAAAATATTATTCTACTTTAAAATAATCAAGACCACTGGCGGACTGTTATTTGTTCACTGACTTTGCTCAGTTTCGGGAAATTTCAAACATTTCGGTTTTGATAACTCTCAAGGAACATAAGGCATTAAACATGGTTAATCGATCAGTTCTCATTTAAAGAAAATAATTGGAACAACTTGTATTTTCTTTTCTTATTTTTGGTTGTTTCATTTACTTTTTTTAATGTATCTTCAAATAATTCCGTTTTCATCTTCCTATATCGCGAGCGATATGTGATATTAAGGAACAATCAAATCATGATCTTAAAAAAAAAAATTTTATAAAAAAATATTTGATTATCAACCAAGTCATATTTTTGTTTTAATGAATTTCTATATTGATATTTAACTTATATTTAATGATTAATAATACGTTAATTTAGTACTTCTTTATAGTGCTATACTCAGCTTCTGAGCGTCGGCGACTACCTATCCGTCATCTCAGCTATACAGATATAGGTAGTATACTAGGCAATTGTTATATGCAACGCAGGCGTACACACGCAAGACTACACTCGGAACTGATAGTAGCCCCGTTTGTTATCGCGCTACAAATGCAGTCCCGTATGTGTCTGCTCTGTACTGACCTAGCGCGCATATGATATTGTACGTGGTGGTTTGCCATTGCCTTCCACGTGATTATTAGCGATTATTTATTTAATTGCTTATAAAATAAGTTCTGTCATCGCTCGGGATTGAACCCGTGACCTCCGTAACGGATGTCAAGCGCTCTAGCAACTAGGCTATCACGTAGTACACAGTTATAAATTATACTTTTAGATACGTAGATTCTACGGCGTTTTAAAATGATCGACGTACGATAACTTTAGATGTTGTGTTTGGTAGTGACCCTGAACGTAAAATAATAATAAATGACGTTTTGAAATTTTATAAATGTTTTTAATTAATATCCTCGATTACAGTTACACAGTTATGTATTCTATTACACGAAATTAATCACTATTACATAAAATACACAACGTCATTTATTGAATTGTTTTAAATAAAATAAATTAATTCATAAATATATAAATTAACTTGTCCGACCGGTTTCGTCTGTTTTAGACATAATGACATTTTACTTGGCGCGATATTAAGGCGGTATTCTGGTCTAGAAGCATACATTTTGGGCGTTTTCTCGAGCTGGACAAAAAAAAAAAAATCTGTACTATTTATTTTTTTGCAAGATATTTATATCGATATCTTAAAAATATATAAAAAAAAGTTTAGAATGAAAATAATTAAAATTAAAAAAATTATGAGTTAGTAAATTTGGGAGTAAAAAAAACGAGGGGGGGGGGGCTCTGGTTGACACTGGTCATCTAAAATAAAATTTAAAAACAGATTATTAATCAGTAAGAATGTCCGTTATAGCTCCTACCTAAGAAAAACGGGTTTTTTTTTCACAAAATGACGGCTGTCTAAAGAAAAAATACATTTTTTGACCTATTTTTTTATAATTTTCAATTTTTTAAAATAGTAAAAAACAGAAATGGAAAGTGCGACAGAAGGTTATATATTGAAGGTTGGTAAAAAATACGAAATAAATTGGTTAAATAGAACTTGAGATATCATATCAACCATTTTGGAAAAAGCAGTTTTGAAAAAAACGCGTTTAAAATTTTGAACAATTTTTAGGCAGTCGCAGCAGTTATAAGTTATATAATGGTATGTTATAGTTACATTTGGTTAATCAACGATTCCTGGTTCATAGAGTGTGCCTTCTTCGACTTCAAACTAGATATTTTCAGAAGATCGTTCTGATTTACGAGCAGTTCTAGCTTCTAGCTTCTTTAGGAGCATCAAAAGCTCGTTGCTGGAAGCGCTCAATTCGGCTATTGTCCTGTTTAGTAGCGAACACATAAGCTTCGGGACCAACAGTAAAAAGCCTTCATTGAAAATGCAAACAGCTCTGTATAATTTGCGATTTCAATTGTCCGTGTTCCTGCATGTATATCTAATTTTAGCGCGATTTTTACAATCTTCCCTCGACGCGATATTACTCGACACACAGTACGGATACGCTCAGGCACATATTACTGTCTCAGCTTTCGACTACTAACACTCAGACACTAACGCAGTATCTACCCGATTCAACTGTTCTTAGGAACATGCACGGTGATTTTTGGTTTTGGCCGAGTAAGCATCCTTGACGGAACCATTTAGTGACTGCAAATTAGAACGATGTTTGAGAGATCGTGAATTAATTAAAATTTTTTTTCCAGGATATATTCTTAAAGGTCCAAACTTTAAAAGTATGCAAAAAAAAAAAAAACGACTTTTTTCAAAATTCCAGATTAGAGCACCTCCCTTAAACTAGCGAAAAATCAATTTCTCTCTTTGATATATAAAAATATAATATTGTATTAATGCGGTTTTTTTCTAATGTAAACGGGTTACTTCCTTATGTTATTATTACTGCGATGTAGTTTGTTCTTAATTCAAATAATTAGCAAAATGTGTAAATGAACTATTATATTCGATTACTATTTATGGATTAAACGAAGTCACGAATCGTTTAACACGTATTAAAGTGTTTAGTTCAGGGTTAGTTGAACACATTTCAAAAATTTCCGACTGTCGGCTATGATCTTAAAAGCTTTGAAACGCTCTGTGCACGAATGCGTCTCTTTGCATGTGTCATTTAAAAATTAAAAATACAAGTGTTATTTCGTCGGATCAGCTTATGTGCACGAATTATGTTCGTTTACAAGCTAACATTACGCTAAAACCGGTCAAACCGCATCCACTATGTAAAATCAATCGTAATTCGCACTTAGGACCTACCGCGAAAACGTTTATCCGCTTTACATTTACGACATAGATGCTAATTTTTTTCTGTCAGAATAGTTCGAATAAAAAAAAAAAAAATCAGTCCTTTCTAAATCTGTATACATATTTTTTAATAGATGAATTATTTAGACAAGCGAAGCGAGCCTACATATGTATTAAAATGACCATTTTTTGTGGTACACTTTATAAAAAAACTTGCTCAACATCCGGACATGAAATTGAACATAATTATTCATATTCATGTCTAGATGTGTTATCAATCATTATTTTAAAATACACATAAAAAATAACCGCAAATCCGAAAATGATAGGAGATATACTGTAAATTGCGATGTTGCAATTTGAAAGAATAATTATTTATTAAAAATAGTATAATTTAACTAGCTAAAACAATTATGTTAAATTCGTTTGTTTCCGTTTGACTGCTGGGTATATAATTGAAAATATTTACCTTCATAAATTATAATTGTAAATGAAGTTTAAAAAAAAAAAAAAATTCTAACCAACCTTAGGATTGAACCTGTAACCACCGAATTATTGGTGTTGTACCTACATAATTGTACTATAATAACTGCGTTGTACTAAAAGCTATTTTCATTATACTATTTTTAATAAATAATTATTCTTTTAAATTGCACCATCGCAATTTACAGTATATGTCCTGTCATTTTCGGGTTTACGAAAATGACTCCATCCATGAAATACACTACTTATATACACTTTGTAATAATATTATAACGGAGAAAATGCATAATAATCATAATCTATTATCTCTAGTAGTTCCAAAGTGAAATATATCTCTAGCAATTAATCGGTAACTTTTATTTTTCAATTTGAATAGTATTCACATAAAAAATAAAACTATTCTTATTAAGAGCAGATTAATGGTCTATTAAAATCAGTAATCCGACTATTTATAAACAAAACTATCACTTCTTTTCAGGGGCGTAGCGTCAATGGAAACGATGGAAGCGCCACTTTCTCTAACAAATTAGTACGTAATTGTTTTTTAATATTTATATCAGTGCGGATCCACGGGGGGGGGGAGGATAGGAGACATTTCCACGCACAAAGAACCAAAGCCTCTATGAAAAAATTTGTTATAACAGAGAAACTTCATTTATGCTACAAAAGATTTGTATGAATTTTACCAACGGATTTAATAATTAATATTTAATACCATTTTCTATTAAAACTATTAATGTTCCTTTTTTATTCTATTTTAAATACAATTGTCGTCGATCTTTTGCCATTTTTATTTATTTTTAATTTTTATTTTGTAATTTTAATTAAAAATAGAGTTCAATGAGAAATATATGTATTTTTTTTTTACTTGCTCATGAACAAACAATTCGGATTGGATTACTAACAAAAATAAAAAAGAAGTAAAGGCTAATAAATACTATCTTTCTTTTTTTTTCTTTTTCCTACTTTTTTTTCTGAGGCTCGTCAACTCCGGGGACCTTTACAATTAGAATAGGAAGGAATCACTTATATCTTGATACGCGGTCAGATTTTGTTAGGAGAAAGGAACAAATAATAGGAACAATCTGTGGAGAGGGAAGAGATAAAATATAAGAGGCGCAATATGAAGTAGGAAGACCAAGTCGCAGCAAACTGAAGTAGAAAATAGAACACTCAGCAGAAGGAGATCAACACTTAATAAACACATGGTCAATATCGCAAACCTGCTCTTCGTTTGAGTTAAAAGAACAATATGGAGGGGCAACCAACGAAAAATGAAAACGGAAGGAAGGCAACAGAGAATAGTTAAGGTGTAAGCGATCTTTGCGTGTCAAATCGCCACTTTTAAAACGCTGGAACCAGTAATCGCATGTTCCCCATATGCTTCACACAGCAATCGATGCCTATCAGCTGCATTTATGTTCAAATTAAAACAAAAAAGCAGCACTTCCCGCAAAATTTCTTTTTGTCGGCACAAATGCTGATATGATTAGAGCACAGAGAAAAATTGTTGTTTACACTTCAGCGAGATGACACATATTGATTTTTAAAAGGAAATGATGGTGCTTTAACATGAAGATAGCCACAAAATGGTGCGCTGCGATTTAATACTAGTTGCGCCATTTTTTGTAAATCGCTCAAAACTTATTTGGACTTCTAATAATTATTTTCCTTTTAGAAATACATATTTCACGGAACATGATTCGCGAGCTATCACAACGTTGTGCTTTTTACAAACAATAAACATTTCTTAAACTAAACATTATTAGAAAACTATAAATAAAGCAAATAAACTTCTTAAACTATCCATGGATTTATCAAATGTATGATATTTTTTCCTTTATAATTATTAATACTATCATACCGTTGAATTGAGTAACGTCCTTAGCTGACATGCTCAAAAAAAAAAAAAAAAAAAAAAAGAAAAATGTATAATATGTGCTCATTAAACAAAATAAATACACATGCACACACACACACACACATACGTAGTATAAATTAACAAGTAATTAAATATCCGTACACCTCCAGATACATATGTAACACACATACTCGTTGATTACATATAAATAAATGTAGAGATACAGAACTACACTTGCTAACATAGCCAATAGTAAAGGGGAAATAAAATAAAACAAAGTAAAATTTGACGAACTATTTGTTTTTTTTGCTTCTCTCTCTTCTTTTCTTCTCTCTCTTCTTTTTTTATCTTTCGCTATCTGTGCTGTCCCTAAGGTTATAAGTATTCTCGTTTCTCTATCAGTAACATCTGCAAAGCATTTAATTTCGGAGCGCACAGGCTTATATCAAGTCCCTTTCTTTGTAAATATTTTTGTGCATCATTCATTTCATGTAACACCGGTTGCCAGAGGCCCAGGAAACAAAGTAAGAAAAATGACTAGATCGCAATTAGCAAATACTCGAATTAATATTTCAAAAACTCATAATAGGATAACGTATAATGTAGAATTTGCGCGGGAATGGATGGTGCGTTTTCGCAACAGTCGGGATGTTCTGCGGACTAATTTTTAGAATCGGGGAGAACATAAAAAAAAAAAAAAAAAAAAACAACTTACGGATGAAAAATAATTGTAAGTGTGGGAAAATAATTACATACTTAGAATAATTCTATAATACTTAGGGTTGCAAAAAATTATTATGACCGATAGGGAAACTTGCGACAGTAGATGTGTACGTGGGAACATGCAGTGCGCACATTTGTTGTAGTCAAGACATCGACGGATTTATTTTTAGAACCAGAGAAAAAAATCCAAAACTTATGAATATGGTCGGATCGTTCAGAAGCGTAAAAAATATACTTAGGCTAATTTTATAATACTTAGACTTGAAAAAAATATTATGAACAACAGGAAAACTAACGGCAGTGTGTGTGTACGTGAACGAAACATGCGTGCGTGGTATCGGCCTGTGCGCTTTCGCAACGATTGGAAAATACGGAAAAATAAAAAAATACTGAGGCTAATTTTTGAATACTTAGGCTTGGAAAAAAATTATTATGACCGATAGGGAAACTAGCGGCTGAACATTTGTTGTCATATATGATCGGAAAATTTATTTACTTCGAATTAGAATTTTCCAAAAATTCCGACAGAAGTTTTTTTAATTTTTTTTTTTTTTTTTTTGGACTGGGACGTACCCCACTTATTCCCTGTTTGATACGCTCCCAATCACGACACGTACTTATGAGCACCAAAATCATAGGTTGAACGACGTATACATACATACGATTAAATCGATGTAAATTGATCGACAGTGTTTCTTTCATTCGTTAAAGCATCACTGACGGACTTCCTTAAAGGGACCTAACCGTACTGTGACTTAATTTGCAGGTGTTATTATATAATATTGAACACTATTCTTTATATGTATGAAAGAAATCATTCTCGCTGAATATTAGTCGTAAACAATCCGAGCACAAAATGAAACGACAGGAATCACTGCAAGTCACTACAACGAGCAAGATAGTTACACTTATTTAAAAAAAAAAAAAGGAATTCCCCAGTTCCGTCACCGAATAAATAATAAAAAGTTTCGCGCTCATTTTAATCGATCCGAATGGTAGGTGCGACAAAAATACGAAATGAAATGGTTCGAATTTTTACAAGAAACTATTATTATTATTATTACGTATTAGTGAAATTTTGCCGTCCCTAAAAGTGCCGCCCCTGCCGCCGACACTACGCTACGCTACTGGCGAAGTGTTAACTTATTAATATCTTTAAAGTTTGCCGTATTTTTAAAAGCAATTGTCTCTTTATCTATACTCGAAAATAAAAGATACAATCAATTTTTGTTAAAACATGGCTGTATTATAAAAAACAATAAAAGCGTGGTTTTTCCAAAGACAAATACACGATATCTTACATTGATAAGATATCTAGAGCCTACGACAACATAATTTACAACTGATGAAAAACCATTCTCACTATCAACTAGTAGAGCTTTTATAATCGGAGTAACAGAACCATTTAATTCTAGTCATTGCTTAGTAAGTGATTACTACTAGTTTTATGAAATATAAATACACCGGTGTGCATCCGATTTAACAACTTACTACAAATGATTCCAAGTAATATTTATAATTATTTTTATTAAATCATAAGTACATTTTCGATTTTTACAATTATTTTAATTAAATCTGAAATCGACATTTTCTCCTCAGTAACATTTCAATCGTTTGTAAATTCAAAACAGTAAATCATTTCTTTCATTTATTCATAAATCATTAAAACTAGTATAAGTAGAATCTAACTCTGCTGGCGGAAATGAAAGCACGAGTATATGATTTGTGATAATTCCTTTTAGAAGTTTTCTCTTTCAATTTAAGGAAGAAGGATAATCGCCAAACATGATAAATGGTCTATATAAAAATTACACTAATTCCTCTTTCTCATTGTATTCGGACTGGTCACTGTTTCAAAGTACAAATGGTATAAACTATGATCGATTTTAGAACTGTAAAGTAACGATTCAGTACTTAAATTAACTCGAGTATGGTTTACGGATGATTTAAAACCTAAATTAACGCCTCCAGAATTCACTATAAGTTGATAACAAAAAAGTTGTTTCTCTAAAAATTATGGATTAACTCGTTTCAAAATGAGTTTAAGTCTTGAAGGCAAATAACGGTAAAGTTAAAGAATGTTTTTGGAATTTTTAAGTTTTCAAGGTGTTTGATAATGCATCTGCAATTGCGCCTTATAGTGGTTTCCTTATCATTCGTCATATTAAATGCGGGGGAGGGTTTGGGATATCAGTAACTGACACTGAGCGATGCTGGGTTCCAAAAGCAAGGTTGAAAGATTTTAACGAATCGAATTTTGATTTTCTGTGTTTCGAATTGGCAATTTTCGATGATCATCTGCACTATATTTTCTTGTTCAACTTGTTTTTGAAGAGAATTTGGGTGCAGTTCAGAAATATAGCGCGATGTAATCGTAGAGAGTTCATAGTTTTTTATGAGCATTTTTTGTTTCACTGGTGAGCGTTAATACTTTTTCGATCAGTTTGATAAGTTCTCTATTACTTATGTCTGTTTCGATTCATTTCCGGTTAATGTTCCACTTTCCTTTTAATTCTTATATAGAATTTTAAATTATTTTCTGTTGTATTTGTTTCTTTTAAAATGATATAAATTAACGAAATTTTTGCCTTTTTTTTTCTCCTTTTTTTTTTTTTTTTTTTCCCTACCCTGGGCGCGCCAGCGGCCTTGACCCAACAACATGCAAAGTTAAGAGTTATAACTAAATAGCCAAGCGGTCAGAATTTTAGTTAAGATTTGTTGCTTATATTGTTATCGAAAATATGGTTGATATCCACTTTTTAATTAACTTCTAAAAGAAATATGGAGAGGATCTTTTTTGTTTTGCTATGTTTCGAATGTTCAAGAATTCGCTAAATGAAAGACTATTTAAACGGATATTTCGATTGTTGATTCGAATTTAGCAAAAAGTTGTTTTTATTTGTAAATGACAGTGGTGAAGTTTCTGATAAGCGAAATTCTACGAAATCCATAATAAGATCTTCTAGCCGAAATGATTAATCTTTGAGTCTATAATCATCATTCGATTTTACTTAGAGAATTTTAAAAAAATCGTCAAAATATTATGAAGGTGGTTTGCATACTCAGTTATCCAGATTAATTTACTTTTTTTTTTTTTTTTTTTTGAGGGGGTGGCAGTAGCTATGATTCAACCAAAAAAAAAAAAAAAAAAACTAAATTACAAAGCTAAATAGGTAGACGATTAGAAATAGAAAACACAAAGGATTGTAACAAAGGAATAACCGATGGAGATGGAAAGGAAAAAATAAAAGAAGCATTAAAAGGAGCAGTAAAACTTAGTGCTAATAGTTGGCGTATAGAAAAGAACGTTCGAGCTTTCCATTCGAAGAAAATATATGATTAAAGTCTTACATTAGGGATTGATCGGGAGTGTAGAGGGAGCAATAGGGAGATGGCGATAGAGCAAATCGAAACCCAGAAGAGAGTAGCAGAGAATGATTTTAATTTTGAGTCTAATTAAAAAACCAGTAATAGAACGCTGACATGGAGGAATGAATTAAAAAACTACGATTGAGGATTGGAAACCGTCTGGCATGATTGATAGAAAATAGGGAAAAGATGTCTGAGGCAGGGAAATTGTCGAGAAATGGACCACTGAGAGCGGCCAAACGAGCTAGAAGGTCCACCGAATTATTAATAACCTTTGATGGCAGACATAAGAGATCTTTAAAAATGGAACGAAATGATAAAAGTTAGAAATAATAGATCGAATTACAAGAATAATGCTATTAGAGGAATGTGAAAGAGAGAGACGATAGCTTGAAGAATGCCTTTGAAAACGGGGACAACAAAAAATTTACAGATCTCATTTACAGAGGAAATAACGGAGACAGCGCGTTTGAGAAGATAGAGTAAACCGAATGAAGTCGGAAAACTTCAGAATGATAAGGCGAGAGGGGAGTAAACGCATCACTTGTACTGTTATCAGTCTTGGAACGATTTACGTGAAAAGCAAAGGAGGAATCAAGAAAATAAAGAAATTCGTCATTAATTAGACTGTGAAACGTAGAATTGGCGCGAAGAGGAAGAGAAAAGAAATTGATAAACTGTCAAATGAAAAATAAGGAGGTTTATCATAAGAGTAGACAAAAGGAGAAAATTTAGAATCTCAGGCTGTAGTATATGAGGAAAAACATAGATGTGGTTTTTAATATAATAATAAGAGGAAATAAGTTTGGATGAAGAGATGAAAGACGTTTTATTAGAACACGATAACGAAGCTAAGATCTGCGCGAATAAAAAGTGGTTGAGTACTACTAGATTCAGATAAAATAACTGGAATAGGAGAGGATTTTAAGGCGCCAATGCGGAGACGAAGGCAGGAATTCTGGATTGTGTCGAGTCTGGAGAAATTTGGAAAAGTGGCCATAAATAAGGAAACAGTAATCGAGTTTGAAGTGAATAATCGTTTTGTAACGAACTAAAACAATAGAGGGTTTCACCACCGCACCTCTGGGACGGTAGAGCTTTGAGGAGATTAAGATTTTTCCTGGAGAATGAATTATAAGGATAATTAAATTGTTTATGAAATGAGAGACGACTGTTTAGAAAAACATCAAGATAACAAATGAAACTGGCAATAGGAATAGGAATGCTAGATGCATTGCTGCTTACTAGATTAAAAGAAAAAAAAACGACACTAATAGACTTGAAAAAAGAAAGAGCGAGGTGGAGGTTAGAAAGAGGACTGCTGAAAATAAACAGAGATCGTCCGAAACGGAATAAATAAGGATATTATCTATGAAACAGATAGAAGAGAAAGTTATACGTAGAGAAGCAGTATCAGGGAAGTGAACATTAAAAGGTTGAGATTGAGACAGAATTCCTGCGAAAGATCGCGATAACGCATCTGAAAGAGAAAAGGCAAGAAGTGGAGAAGAAAATAGTTCTATTTTGGAATAAGCATAGAAGGAATGTTAAGTGAAATAGGTTTAGTACATAGTGGAGGAATGTACATTGTCGAACGTGGAAAAGACATCAATGAAGGTGGCAACAGTGCATTTCTTTTTTAGGAAAGATTTATAAAATCTGACAGAAAAAGACTAGTACAGCCAATCGGGCCGACACCAGGGCGGAAACCGAACATATTAGAAGAGAATAAATTGCCATGTTCTAGCCACCAGACGAGATGATTGTTTATCGTTCATTTAAAGAGTTTTCATAAACAAAAGACGAGGGAGATAGGTAAAAAAGAAGATTAGTTTGTTTTACGGGCAGGAATAATAATGAAGTCATTTCAGGAATTCGGAACAGAGAAGAGTTAAAAATACTCAACAGTAAGTATAATGTAAATGAAGGAAGAATGAGAAGAGTTATCCAATCCGGGATTAGGAGAAGATGATTTATTGAGAATGAATAATAGTTCACTGTAATGAAACGATGATGACAAGAAGTGTCCAGATAAAATGTGAAAAATTTTCGCACTGACATTGCTAATTTATTTATAATTAATTTCCCGTAATTTCTTTTCGCTGAATAAAGTTTACAAAATTAATCCGACATGTGTCTTTTCGCGCTCATTTCACTAATTACAGTGTTGTTTTTACGAAATTATCCTACATTTTTCCTTTTCTAAATTCTTATGTGAAAACGATTTATTTCAGTTTAATCAATGCAATAACAAAACGACAACGATAATAACAATATTAATTATAATAAAAATTATAATATCGTTTAACATCACAGTAAATCTGATCCGTGTGATCATCCTGTATTTTTCTCAACTAACATATGGCGATAAGTGTCTCATATTCATCGCCTTCAAATTAATCATTTCCGTTTCTTCATCTATTACTAACATATCTACGCGAAAAAATCACAACTTTATTTCTTTCCTCTACTTTTTTTTTTTAATAATTCTCCTTTAAAATTTCCAATATTTTACCAGTCTTAATTTAAAAACACTGGTACCTTCAATGCTTTTTATAGTCTAACAGTTCTGGAATGCATTCGCTCTTTTTTGAAAATTGTATCATAAAGGGGCTCGAATTTCCAGTTTCATCTAATTCTCCGCACTTGCAAAAGTCAAAATTAGCCGCCAGGTAGTTGAACTCAAGTTCAATAATCCTTCTCGAATACATTTAAATTTTTAAGCGTATTTTCATGCCTCCCCCGGTTTAAAGTCTCCTGTTTTTCCTTCTCGATCGTAATATAAGACACTTCCGTAGTTTCACACGATATGTCGCCTTTAAAACATTTTTTATCCGAATGTAGCTTGAAGTTCATCTCTCGTCAATATCCGAACACTCGAAATTAATCTTCGGTGATATTCATTTTGGATATCGTCCTTTGCTCAAGTATTCGCGGAGGATCAATATTGAAATCACGATTTGTCAGGGTAGTTGTTCTGAATTAGTTAACATTAATATAAAATATTATTCGCTCGTTGATTAAAAAGTTTGTCAGTCATCCATTGTTCTCCATTGGGTAGAATTAACGAAATTATTGAGTCGGTTTGGTTGTTTACCGTTCACCGTACACTGTTGTCGCTAGTCGTTATTCTGCTTGCCATAACGTTACCTTTTTTGACCCGAAGCCGTAGTGAAATTTTCGTATATACTTTTTGTTTTAATTCTAATCGGTTTATGAAATAAAATAAAATACTTTTTTTGTGAATTATTTGCTTTTTTGTGGCTTTTATCGGGGTTTAATAAATGTATGAATTCACTGGTTATTCGTCGCAAAAAGCAACGATCACGAGCGTCTCGTTAAGAGTTAGTAATTTTTTATTCGTATACACCGATTTGGTAACAAATGACACCTGTGAAGAACCAAACCTAGTTGAAATGAAAAAAATTATTACAACTGACTTCCGGAGCAAGGACAGCCTAAAAAATCGCCGCATTTGGCGTTCTTTAGAATGCGTCACAGTATATAAGTATACTTTTAATAACTAATGATTTACTTTAAAATTTCGAAAATTTTTGGTACATCATTTTCCATTCTAAATTTTAATAATTAATTTAAATATCTGTAATTTTTTTTCTTTTTATAGAAGATACATCCTCAAGCGTTTCTAAATCCAATGTCGCGCATAAGCAGCCTGTTCTATCTTTTAATGTTTTTCATTGACTAATAGCTTGTTTAGTATATTCGATAAATTAATGGCTCGTGTTGGTTTTATTTTCAGCACATTTTGGCCTTTTCGTGGGTTTTTATGATTCTTTCAGTGTCTTCTCTCTCGCATGGCTATTGCAATTTATTCTTATTGTTTTCCTTTTGCAACACTGAAGCATTACAGTAAAGAAACAACCGTTGAAAAGTTTTCTCATCCTTCAAAACCCAATATTACTCTAAAAAAATTAAGGCTGACTGCTTTGTTAGAGCGTTGAATATAGTCTCTCTGTATTTAAAAACTGTATTTTCCTTCACCGGTTAAAATGGTTTCTCTATCTACTTCTCATCATTTCAACATTCTTCATTTTTCCATTACTAATATTTATTCTACATCTCTTCATTTAGTATTTGTAATAATAATAATAATAATAATAATAATAATAATAATAATAATAATAATAATAATAATAATAATAATAATAATAATAATAATAATAATAATAATAATAATAATAATAATAATAATAATAATAATAATAATAATAATAATAATAATAATAATAATAATAATAATAATAAT